>JAEHOC010000029.1:0-1307487 GCA_016834605.1 Chlamydomonas incerta
CCCACACAATGCAGGGGCGGCTGCCGCCATGACGCTCGCACAACAAGGGCGGGGGGAGCGACCCTGAGAATCCAATGTCTCTAATCCCGCATTCCATGCATGCATGCATCTGTGCGCTTGCAGACACGCACGACAGCTGGCCCAGTGCCCATTAATTTGCACCAGTAGCTGACACACGCCCTCTTAGGCCTAGCTATGCATGGCAACCTCGTAGCAATCGTAGCTTCACCTGCTGCTCCTGCACGCCCTGCACGGGCCCACCGCCGCCAGCCCGTCGTCCACGCCCGCTCTGACTTTATGTGCACCACTGGCTTTGTGCCGGCCGCCGCTGCGGCCGCGGCCCCAGCAGTTCCCGGCTTGCCGGCTGCTGCCGGCTGCTGCGCGCCCGCCGACCAGTGCCCGCAGCTTCTTAGCTTCGGCACGCTGCTGCCGCCGCCTGTGCCGCCGCCGCTGCTGGGCAGCACGCGCTTGTTGCCGGCGGCAGCCGCTGCCACCTGGCGCCGTGTAGTAGGGCTGCAGGTCTGTTTTTGAATAACGCGGGATCGAAGTCGTAGACACATGTGTCGCCACGGCGGGTGGCCTGCAGGCCCTCCAGCGGCAGGTTGAGGCGGCCCTTGATGACCCGGAGGTCCAGCGTCCTGCTGAGTTCCGCCGCGCTGTCACTGTCGCCATCCTTGTGCTGGCTGCGCAGGTACCAAGCTCCTGAATCACGGCCTCCCCGTCGTAGTCGTACCTGATGACCAGCCGGCACTGCGCGGTGCGGTTGGTGAGGATGATCAGTACGGTACAACGAAGGTAGCAAAGCATCCAAAGGGGCCGTAGCGAATACGTCGGCTTGGCATCGCGGTTGGCATCGATCCCTAGCAATCCCCGGCCATCCCCCAGCCCCCACTAAATACACGCGGCGCGCAGCCCTATCTCCCCCCACCCGTTTTCGCCCCTAAGTGGGCGAGGGGGCCAATCCCGCCCCGATTGCACCGTATACATGCAAACCAAGCATTTGCACCTACCACTTGCACCGAGATACACGGCACGGATCCCAAGCAGCAGCATCACGTGCGGTTATTACGCACCCCAAGCGCTTGGATCAGCCCCACAATCCACCTGACTAATGCAAGCGGCGCGTATCCCTCACCCCACCACCCATTCTCGCCCCCCACCCATTCTCGCTCCGGCTGCATTGCGTGCACGTACTGCTCGCACTCGGGCGCTTGCGACAGCCACTTTAGGTAGCCTTGGGGCGTGTGGGAGCCACCGATGATCGGCAGAAGCAGAAGCTCCACTTCGTTTTTCGGTCAACACCAGCGCAGTCGGCGTGTTGCGAGCGCTGCAGCGCTTGCCCTTGAGGATGCCAGGTCCATGTCCAGGTTGCCATCCGCAACATTGAAGGATAGGGCCTTCTTTTCGGGCCTAGGCCCCACATTGCAAACCCCACACACCCACTCGCTTTCAGGTTTAGGCGGCATCCTGTCGGCAAACGGCGGGTTCCACGGCGGGTTCCTCCCGCTGATGCGGGCGCGATCAGTGATCGCAATACATACAAGCTCTAATTCTTCCTGGTTGATTGATGTGACGAGTTCATTGCCATTGGTCCACGAGCCAGGAACTGCCCTGGATGACTGGACCGCTAGACAGTACTAACAGCAGTCAACAAAGTGTTATTAAAGCAAAACACTCTATGAAACAATTCATCTAAGCAGGTCGCGCCGTAAGGTCGACTTATGGCGTGTAATGACCCCTCCGGGCATGATGCGGTGGACACACACACGACGGCGCGCTGACGTATTGTTGTGTAACGGTACCCTGAGAGTGAAGTGAGCTGCGTTTGCTACCAGGGGTGCTACCAGCAGTGCTAGCGGGAGGGGGTGGGGTGTAGAAAACAAAGTGCCACACCCCATGCCCCGAAATCCCGGGGACCCCCTTGGGGGACGACCGACCCCCCCCCACGGACAAAACCGTGTCGTTGAGGGGTTAAAACCCCTCCATTAATACCAAAGCGGTGCAATCGACTCCTCTGACGAGCGCTATCACGCCGTGTCATTGGCGGCATGTTCTGAGACTTCGGCACCCACAGGATTCTATCCATGGAAATCCCCCCGGCCCAGCCCACCTCTCATAGTGCCCCATTCTACATTATGCCATTTGGCACCCTTGTTAGACATGAATTCATGCGCACCAGCGCTTGAGAGCCCCGCGTGTCGGTGCGCATGTGTCGACATGTGGGGACATGTGCCGACATCCCCACGCCAGGGCGTGCAAATGGGCCTCCCACGCTGTGTTTTGCGCTTATTACGGCATAGCATGCATTAGTTCACCCTCGTGGTGCTGCGTTTGGCCCCTGGTGCTGTCTGTGGGGCGCTTCCCGGAAATCCGCCAGGATGGGCTCCCGAAACTCGCCGGACCCCAGGACGACGACCGACCCCACAACTTTGGCGCCCTAGAAACTTCCTCACCAGACACCCCCTGAGAAAACTAAAGCACGTGCGTAATGCTCTCGTTAAGCTCTTTAATTTTGAGCATGGGTGAGATCCTGAGCTTTCTACCCCCCCGCTGAACCCCCTCTACTCTCATCGCGCCCACCATAGTCGAGGAAGCCACTTCCCAAGTGTGCATCCTGATATCATTGTACGCTCTGCACTCAAGCAGCACATGCCTCTCATCATCTACATGCTCCTGGCCAGCAGCGTGGCAACGCGGACATACTCTCTGTGCTTTTCTCTCTGTGCGCACCCCCGGGGGTTGCTCGTGGGGTTGCTGGCCTCCAAACGCCCATCCCGCTTCAGGTTTCTTCTCTTTACAGGTTGTGCCTCGGCCGCGCTCCCGTGCCTATGCCCCGACGACTGTTGTGGCGCAAGCTGGCGCAGAGCCCCGTGTGTCGCCTGTTGCAGAGTACCCGCTAGCAGCGTTGTGAGGAGCCAGGACCCACCGCAGCAGCGCGGTGGGGGGCGGCGGCGGCTTGCAGCGGCCAAGCGCGCGTGAGCGGCTGCGGGAGAGCAGCACCGCGGACTTATTAACAGCCCCTGATGTGTGGGGGGTGACCGCACATGATGTTTGTGATGGGGCTTCCCAAGTTTTCATGTTCCTGGGTCTGAGATTTGTCCGGCGTGTGTGCATGATGCGTTGGCCTCGGCGGGAGCAGGAGCAGTGCCACGCTTGTTATGTGCTTGTTAGTGTCAGGAGTCAGGACCGCCAAGGACGACATGGCCTTGCGGATGACGTGGGGCTGCGGGCGCACTGCAGCACTGCAACTCCGGCGCACGATGATGATGAAGGCATGTCGGCGTGACGAACGACGAACGCACGTGTAACAGCCCTGCAGGTGCGCGCCGTCATGAATCTTCGCTAGTCTCCGAACGGCATTGTGTGTTGTCTGTTGGTGTGAAGCCTGGCCGGGTGACCCGGAGAGCGAGGAGCGCGCATACAGCTTGTCAGCTCGCCTCCAGCGACCAGCTCAGTTCCCGGCCTCTGGCGCTCGATCAAACGTACCACAGCGCTCTGGACCTATGGTAACGTGATGTTGGTGTTGTTGTAACGTGAACGGGGGCTTGTGGGCGCACGGGCGTTATACCTGCTTTTGATTGCGCGTTGGGCTGGCGGTAACTCTGTTTCTCGGGACTTGCGGTTCACCTACTGCCCCCTGTTTGCCGCGTAAACGAACGCACGTTGTAACAGCCCGCACATGCAACCGTGCAGCCGGGGGGGGGGGCGGGTAAGAAGAAAGTTGCCAGACACCATGCCCCGAAATCCCCCGGGGCCCCCCTGTGGGGAACGACCCGACCCCCCTGATGGACAAAACCGTCCCGTAGAGGGGGTTATACCCTCCATTTAATGTAAAAGTAGTGCCAATCGACTCCTCTCGCCGAGCTCTACCTTTCCTGACCATTCCCGAGCGTGCACCGTGACTTCGACACGACCGGGGATTCCATTGGATGGAATACCCGGACCCCGCCCCCCGACAAGCCCTGACTGCATTTCAAGCTCCTACGTGCTATTAGAGGGGTTGTACATCAGAAAATGTTTATGAGTGCCTACCGCGACTGATACGGCTGCCCGTTCTGCCATCATGTGTCAACGTGCCGCGGCATCCCGGGGACATGTGGAGACGTGTCCCTGCAATGACACGTAGGCGACCCTCCCCTCGCTGCAACGCCATTGGTTATTTGTGTTATTGTATGAGCTGCATGGCACTGCGTTTGGGCGCCGGAGCTGCCTGTGGCGCCCCTCCCGAAACCCGCCAGGGGTGGGCGCCCGAAACCCGGACGACCCTGGGAACCGACAACCGACCCCCCAACTTTGGCGGCCCAGAACTTCCTCACCAGGACCACCCCCTGATAAAACTAAAAGCACGTGCATGATTATTTCGTTGAGCTCTATAATATTGGGGCATGGTGTATAATTTCGACATTCTTACAACCCCCCCTGGTGCAGCCGTACGGATCAGGGGTGCCCTGGTACGGATTGCCCAGCTGGACCTTTCCGCACACACCAGCTAGGACACACACATTAGCACGAATGTAAGCCGCTGCACCATCAGCACGCCTCCCCCTCAAATGAATGGACAGTTGCTAGACGAGTGCCTTGCGCCCTTACCTACGCATGACCACCCGCCGAGGATCGTGTCTGCAAGCGGCAGTGGTAGCCGTGCGGCACTTTGCCCCCAAAGGTAACATCACAGAATCCGCGCTCGTCCCCTACAGCGGGCCCCATACCACAACCGGGCCACAGCCGGGCCAGACGCCACACTATCTGTAGACTACACTCGCAGTAAACGTTAAATGGCTCATCCTGCCACCTGCCACACCGCCACACCGCCGCCGCCGAGCCATCAGTGGCTTCAGGATCCAGTGCACTACGCACCAGGCCCACGACATCCAAAACACAACCCGCAACAAGGAAACCCAGTGCAGAGCGCGCGCCACCACCCAACCACCAGCAGTGTTGCACGTATGCAGGCTGAAAACCCCCACGTGCCACGGCTGTTTACTCCATCTATCATACATCACCTGCTGCCAATTTGATGACGCCACGCCACGCCACGCCACGCCACGCCCACGCCACGCCACGCCACGCCACGCCACGCACGCCACGCCACGCAGCACACACACAACTCCTGCGTTCGAGCCACTTTACTTCATATGTGCGCGTTTTGCTGAAAAGATCCACCGGTCCCTCCTCCCTCTCGCCACCCTCAGCGCTAGCAATGAATACTCTCATCAGTTCAGCGCACTAGCCGCCGCACTGCACGTGCGCGTTTGCAGCTTGCGTGTGTGTCGCTGGCGAGTCTATTTCAGTTTGGCCGACGAAACTGTCCCTCAATATCGATAGCCCTCGTGCGTGAAGCGGACTGGGGTCTGGCTGGGAGGCCAGCGGGAGGCCCCGCCTGCCGCGTGGCATGCCCCAGTCACACAAACCACCACCCCGCACCCGTGCCGTGGCAGCTAATCAGCACCGCATCGGTACAGTAACTCCGGCGTTCAAACAGCCGCGCGCTCATGTCTGCTGTCGCAATTTGTTTGTTGGGTCTGGGAGGTTCTGCACACTATGGGACTTCGCCACCTACCCCGCTTGCATTGTTCCATCGAACCGCACACCCGTGCCGCGTGTCGAATTCCAGCCTCAAATCAGCCATTGCCGACATCAACCGCAACACTGGACCTCACCTGTCCTGTCCGGACCACACCAACCGCAGCCACGCGTGCTGTTGTTGCAGCACGGTGCAAGCTATCTAACCTAGACCGAGTACCTCTCCTTCAGCCTATCCATCTACGCGGCGTTTTGAACAATCAACTGCTACACCAGCCCTGCACACGCACACACTCGGCCAGATCACGCCGCTCCCCGCCGCCCACAAACCCCGCACCATCACCCGTGTCCAGCGCTTGCAGGCGGCATGACCACACCGTAACCTGGCATGCCGGGAGGTAGACTCGGCGTTGCCAGCTGCTACTATTACCTGCTGTTACGGCTGCATGTATCGTCCTAGTTCATTCACACTTCACAACTGCATAATGAATGTTGGCGATGCTGCTGCACCCGGCTGGTGCCACTCACGTAGGCTGCCATCCGTGGCTGCCATCCGTGCATACCTATTCCCGCCTCTGCACGCCACACCCGGCACTGCAGCGCAACGACTGCGCCCCTACCGGACACTACTCGCGCTCTAGCAGCAGGAGTGTGCCCGCCGCGCCGATACCCGCCTGCTCAGTCAGGGGGCGTGGCAGCAACTGCATGCGCACAGTGTTCTGCCCCAGCAAGGGGCGCAGGTCAAGATGCGGCTGCTGCAGCTGCTGATGTGGCTGCTGCACCTGTTGCAGAAACGGCAGCGGAGCTGTTTCTCCGATTTCGGTTCCCACCTCGCCCGCGGCAGTGAGTTGCAAAAGCTGCTGTCCCTGCGGCTGATGGATGTGCGCGGCCGTTGTGATCGCTGCTTGACCCGGGCCCCGCAGCTGCTGTGACAGCTGCTGCACCCGCGCCTCCTGGGTCTGCCTCTTGCGGTTGGCAATGAGCGCCGCCGTCTGCGCCTCCGCAACTGCGTGCTCCGCCTGCAGCTCCTCAATCCTCGCGCGCGCCTCCTGCAACACTTCGTACGTCAGCTTTGAGCCGCTTGTCGCCGCGGCCAAACGAGCACGGCACGCCTGCAGCTCAGCCTCGCGGGCCTGTAGAGCGTCAGAGAATTGCTGCGCCTGCTGTGCACGGTCGGTTTCAGCCTCCTGGCCTGGCTTGCCAGCTGCTGCTGCAACGCCAGCAACCACATCCAGCGCAGTCTGCAAGTCCGCACGTGCAGTCTGCCGCTGCCGCTGCACCGCCTGCTCCTCTCCGACCGCGCGTTCCTTCGCCGCCTCCGCCGTGCCTAGCTGCTCCCTCAAGCCCGCGACCTGCCCCTGTGCTGCCGCCAGCTGCTGCTCCAGTGCCGCCACCTGTTCCTGGGCCGCGGTGGAGCCCGCGGTCAGCTGCTCGGCCTCTGAGCGCGCGGTCTCCAGCTGCTGCCGCAACGCGCCCGCCTCTAGCTGCGCCGGCGCCAGCTGCTCTGCTCTCTCCCGTGCAGCCGCCAGCTCGGCCCGCACCTCCTCCAGCTCTTGCTGCAGCCTGCGGGCAAGCTCCGTCGCTTGCGCCCTGTGACCTTCCGCCACCGCCGCCGCATTTGCTGCCACCGCCGCCTTTGCGGCGGCCGCCTCCGCGGCGGTGATCGTCGCCCCCCGCCGTCTCTCGCAGTTGGGCAGCGGAAGTGCGCCCCATCCGAATTGCCGCCTCCGTGGCGCGCTTGGAATCGGCCAAATCGTCGCGGAGGGACTTGGCTTCAGCCTTCGCGGCTCGCTCCGCCTCCCGGGCCGCAGCCGCTTGCTCGCTGGCGAGCGACGCAGCTGAGCGCGCCTCTGCCAGCTGATTCGCCATGGCTTCGGCCGCCGCCTGCTGCTCTGCAACCCGCTGCGGTGCCGCCGCCGCCACAGCCCGGGCCTCCTGCAGCTGCTGCGCAGCGGTCTCAGCAGCTGCAGCGTGCTGCGACGCGGCCGCCTCGGCCTCCTCCTCCCGCTGGCGCAGCGCCTGCTGCAGCTCCGCCACTTGAGCACGAAGTGCCTCGGCGGCGGCCGCCAAGCCCGCCCGTTGCTGCTCGCCTGCGGCCACCGCGTCCGCCGACGCCTGCCGTGCGGCCTCCAGCTCTCGGCGAAGGGAGTCGGCTGCGTCCAGCGCCGGCTGCAGCCGGGCCGTCAGTGACACCACCTCCGCCCGGGCGACCTGCACCTCCTGCTGCACTGCAGCCAGGGCCGTCCGGTGCTGCGCGTCTGCGGAGGCTGCCGCAGCCTCCGCTGCAGCACGCTGCCGCTGCCGCTCCTCCCCCAGGCTGGCGACCTGTGCGCGCAGGCCCGCCACCTCCTCCACTGTGGCTGCCCGGTCCGCCTCTGCGGCACCGCGCGCCTTTGCCAACAGCCGCTGCGCCTCAGCAGCAGCCTCAATAGCGCCCCGCGACTCAGCCAGCAGCTGTGACGCAGTGGCCGCCGCCTGCTTGCGCACGTCCTCGAGCTGCTGCTGCAGGTCCGCAGCCCGCTGCTGCGCCGCGTCAAGCGCACGCTGCCCTGCCGCCGCGGCCGCAGCGGCCTCGCGTGCCTCGTCCAGCTCTTGGCGCAGCTGCCCGAGCTCCGCGGCTCTGGCGCCAGCCTCGGCCGCCGCCGCTTTGGCTGCAGCCTCCGCCACCGCCTGAGCCGTGCGCGCCGCCGACACCTGGGCCTGCGCCGCAGCGCCGGACTGCTGAGTGAGTGAGTGGTATTACAGGTGGTCCCTTCTCGGGTTCTCGGGTCACTCCCCTGACCATCACACCTGGCAAAGTTTGCTAGCCGTACGCATGTCACTGAGCGCAGAGATGTCCTTCATAGGCAGGTTCGATGTCAATTCAGTAGTAGGACTAGCAGGCGCATCACCTAATTAGAGCGGTGGCGCCCAATGCTGTTCAACAGGCAGAAAAGTAGGCACATACAGTGGAACCCGTTGAAACCAGAGCCCCACCTAGCCTGAATTGCGATCGGCCCCTCAATCCTGCCCACGGTCGCATGCAACCCCACCGCATCTCAAACGCACAAACGTGGCTATAACACTACTCGCATTTCCGTGTTTGGTCAATCAAGTCAGATAGTCGTAAGCGCAGCATCACAGACTGTTAGTGTTTGGTCTCAGACAGTTCAGGAATCACATGTCCTCAAGGTCACACACATCCGGAATGGCCACTTCCATCCGGTCACCACATACACGCAGGAAGGGGTGTGTGTCGGACACTTTCAGCCAGGCCTTATCCCGCCGGCGCCGTGGCAATCCAAGCGAAGCGAAGTCAGCTAGCAAGCCTCTGATGCTAGCTAGTGCTACCGCCTTGGCCCGGGCCAGAGCCCCCTCAGTGAACGGCTTCCGTGCGCGCATGTACCGCCGTGCACTCTCCATCGCGTCAAGTGCGGCCAGGGCCACCACCTCCCATACGCATTGCTGTATCTGCGTTGGGTCCGGGCTCTCCAGCAGCCAGACGTGATGCCGCCGGACAGGGCAGCCCGCGTCGGTGCGGCCAGCATTGATGGTGTCCTGTAGCAGCTCCACCACACTCTGCGCGACGGGGCACTCCCAAAAGTGATGCAGTCGAGGCGAGGGCGGCATCACCGCCGGTGACGGGGGAGAGGCGTATGCGCCACATACGCACGGCTCCGGCGAGCTGCCATGGATGTGCGTATTTCCCAGCATGCCCACACCGTCAACCGCCAACCGCCACAGCACCTCCTTGTGCTTCAGTTCCCATCGTACTTGCCACACCGAGGCCATGTGTCGCCGGAACTGGACCAGGCGCTGGCGCCCAGGGGCGGGAGGCAGGGTGGCGCCCAGGGCTTCAGCCACATAAGCATGGTGAAGACGCGTGCGGTCCTCATTGACGCCAGTTAGCTGCATCGCTGTGCCGTCGCGGACAGCCAAGGCGGTCAGGGGAACGGGGCGTTGGTGCCCCTGGATGAACCATCCCATGCGGCTGACAATCATCTCCACGACCTGGTCCTCGGTGGGCAATGCTGCGGCAGGGGTGGCTGCGTGGGTAGGCGGGTGAACGGGGGCAGGGGCTGGCTGGGCGGCAGCGGGACCTAGGGGGTCGGTCGCTGGGGCGGGGGGACGCGCTGACGGCGTTGGTGCGAGACACGGCGGCGCTGGGGGCGCAGGGGGCGCAGGAAGGTGCAGGCGCGCAGCAGCAGCCCAGGAGGGGTTGATGTCCAATAGCAGGGCATTAATGGCAGCGATGGCCTGCACGCGATCCGCAAAAGCGCCTGCCACGGCGCTAGCTGTACGGTCTGCAGCTGCTGCTGAGTGGTGGTATTACAGGTGGTCCCTTCTCGGGTTCTCGGGTCACTCCCCTGACCATCACACCTGGCAAAGTTTGCTAGCCGTACGCATGTCACTGAGCGCAGAGATGTCCTTCATAGGCAGGTTCGATGTCAATTCAGTAGTAGGACTAGCAGGCGCATCACCTAATTAGAGCGGTGGCGCCCAATGCTGTTCAACAGGCAGAAAAGTAGGCACATACAGTGGAACCCGTTGAAACCAGAGCCCCACCTAGCCTGAATTGCGATCGGCCCCTCAATCCTGCCCACGGTCGCATGCAACCCCACCGCATCTCAAACGCACAAACGTGGCTATAACACTACTCGCATTTCCGTGTTTGGTCAATCAAGTCAGATAGTCGTAAGCGCAGCATCACAGACTGTTAGTGTTTGGTCTCAGACAGTTCAGGAATCACATGTCCTCAAGGTCACACACATCCGGAATGGCCACTTCCATCCGGTCACCACATACACGCAGGAAGGGGTGTGTGTCGGACACTTTCAGCCAGGCCTTATCCCGCCGGCGCCGTGGCAATCCAAGCGAAGCGAAGTCAGCTAGCAAGCCTCTGATGCTAGCTAGTGCTACCGCCTTGGCCCGGGCCAGAGCCCCCTCAGTGAACGGCTTCCGTGCGCGCATGTACCGCCGTGCACTCTCCATCGCGTCAAGTGCGGCCAGGGCCACCACCTCCCATACGCATTGCTGAATCTGCGTTGGGTCCGGGCTCTCCAGCAGCCAGACGTGATGCCGCCGGACAGGGCAGCCCGCGTCGGTGCGGCCAGCATTGATGGTGTCCTGTAGCAGCTCCACCACACTCTGCGCGACGGGGCACTCCCAAAAGTGATGCAGTCGAGGCGAGGGCGGCATCACCGCCGGTGACGGGGGAGAGGCGTATGCGCCACATACGCACGGCTCCGGCGAGCTGCCATGGATGTGCGTATTTCCCAGCATGCCCACACCGTCAACCGCCAACCGCCACAGCACCTCCTTGTGCTTCAGTTCCCATCGTACTTGCCACACCGAGGCCATGTGTCGCCGGAACTGGACCAGGCGCTGGCGCCCAGGGGCGGGAGGCAGGGTGGCGCCCAGGGCTTCAGCCACATAAGCATGGTGAAGACGCGTGCGGTCCTCATTGACGCCAGTTAGCTGCATTGCTGTGCCGTCGCGGACAGCCAAGGCGGTCAGGGGAACGGGGCGTTGGTGCCCCTGGATGAACCATCCCATGCGGCTGACAATCATCTCCACGACCTGGTCCTCGGTGGGCAATGCTGCGGCAGGGGTGGCTGCGTGGGTAGGCGGGTGAACGGGGGCAGGGGCTGGCTGGGCGGCAGCGGGACCTAGGGGGTCGGTCGCTGGGGCGGGGGGACGCGCTGACGGCGTTGGTGCGAGACACGGCGGCGCTGGGGGCGCAGGGGGCGCAGGAAGGTGCAGGCGCGCAGCAGCAGCCCAGGAGGGGTTGATGTCCAATAGCAGGGCATTAATGGCAGCGATGGCCTGCACGCGATCCGCAAAAGCGCCTGCCACGGCGCTAGACGGCTGTAGCTGTTCCCGCACCAGCTGCGCCCATTCGGTTGCCAGCAAGGTGAAGATGTGGATGCCCGGAGTCGATGCCAGGCGGTGACGCCACGATGTTTCATACGCAGCAAAGGCGTCGTAGACACGCACGGCGTCACCCAGCGTGCGCAGGCGGCGGCATTCCGTGAGCTGTAGGTGATAGGCTTCGAGGCCGGGGCGGCGTCCAGAGGGCGGCGCGTTGGGTAGCAGCGGGTTTTTGAGTGAGTGAGTATTACAGGTGGTCCCTTCTCGGGTTCTCGGGTCACTCCCCTGACCATCACACCTGGCAAAGTTTGCTAGCCGTACGCATGTCACTGAGCGCGCGTAGAGATGTGTTTCATAGGCAGGTTAGGCAGGTTTGATGTCAATTCAGTAGCAGGACTAGCAGGCGCATCACCTAATCAGAACGGTGGCGCCCAATGCTGTTCAACAGGCAGAAAAGTAGGCACAAACAGAGGAACCCGTTGAAACCAGCGCCCCACCTAGCCTGGATTGCGATCGGCCCCTCAATCCTGCCCACGGTCGCATGCAACCCCACCGCATCTCAAACGCACAAACGTGGCTATAACACTACTCGCATTTCCGTGTTTGGTCAATCAAGTCAGATAGTCGTAAGCGCAGCATCACAGACTGTTAGTGTTTGGTCTCAGACAGTTCAGGAATCACATGTCCTCAAGGTCACACACATCCGGAATGGCCACTTCCATCCGGTCCCCACACACACGCAGGAAGGGGTGTGTGTCAGACACTTTCAGCCAGGCCTTATCCCGCCGGCGCCGTGGCAATCCAAGCGAAGCGAAGTCGGCTAGCAAGCCTCTGATGCTAGCTAGTGCTACCGCCTTGGCCCGGGCCAGAGCCCCCTCAGTGAACGGCTTCCGTGCGCGCATGTACCGCCGTGCACTCTCCATCGCGTTAAGTGCGGCCAGGGCCACCACCTCCCATACGCATTGCTGTATCTGCGTTGGGTCCGGGCTCTCCAGCAGCCAGACGTGATGCCGCCGGACAGGGCAGCCCGCGTCGGTGCGGCCAGCATTGATGGTGTCCTGTAGCAGCTCCACCACACTCTGCGCGATGGGGCACTCCCAAAAGTGATGCAGTCGAGGCGAGGGCGGTATCACCGCCGGTAACGGGGGAGAGGCGTATGCGCCACATACGCACGGCTCCGGCGAGCTGCCATGGATGTGCGTATTTCCCAGCATGCCCACACCGTCAACCGCCAACCGCCACAGCACCTCCTTGTGCTTCAGTTCCCATCGTACTTGCCACACCGAGGCCAT
Source organism: Chlamydomonas incerta (assembly GCA_016834605.1). NCBI lineage: Eukaryota > Viridiplantae > Chlorophyta > Chlorophyceae > Chlamydomonadales > Chlamydomonadaceae > Chlamydomonas > Chlamydomonas incerta. The sequence goes on from JAEHOC010000029.1 coordinate 12,666, forward strand.
GTGTCGCCGGAAGTGGACCAGGCGCTGGCGCCCGGGGGCGGGAGGCAGTGTGACGCCCAGGGCTTCAGCCACATAAGCATGGTGAAGACGTGTGCGGTCCTCATTGACGCCAGTTAGCTGCATTGCTGTGCCGTCGCGGACAGCCAAGGCGGTCAGGGGAACGGGGCGTTGGTGCCCCTGGATGAACCATCCCATGCGGCTGACAATCATCGCCACGACCTGGTCCTCGGTGGGCAATGCTGGGGCAGGGGTGGCTGCGTGGGTAGGCGGGTGAACGGGGGCGGGGGCTGGCTGGGCGGCGGCGGGACCTAGGGGGGCGGTTGCTGGGGCGGGGGGACGCGCTGACGGCGCTGGTGCGATACGCGGCGACGCTGGGGGCGCAGGGGGCGCAGGAAGGTGCATGCGTGCAGCAGCAGCCCAGGAGGGGTTGATGTCCAATAGCAGGGCATTAATGGCGGCGATGGCCTGCACGCGATCCGCAAAAGCGCCCGCCACGGCGCTAGATGGCTGTAGCTGTTCCCGCACCAGCTGCGCCCATTCGGTTGCCAGCAAGGTGAAGATGTGGATGCCCGGAGTCGATGCCAGGCGGTGACGCCACGATGTTTCATACGCAGCAAAGGGGTCGTAGACACGCACGGCGTCACCCAGCGTGCGCAGGCGGCGGCATTCCGTGAGCTGTAGGTGGTAGGCTTCAAGGCCGGGGCGGCGGCCAGAGGGTGGCGCGTTGGGTAGCAGCGGGTTTCCCCATAGTGGCTGCTGCAGCTGCGCCAGCTGCGCGCGCATGTAAGCGTCCCTTGGCATCCGCGGAGCGTTTTGATGCTTACAAATGGTATCGAGACCGAATAGCGTCTTAGAGCACTTGATCCCTGCTCTATGCGTGAGACCCTAAGGTCGCGAGGTCGATCCGCGCTTCCCACAATTCTTCGATCTCGATGTATCAGACGTGGTGCAATCTCGAGGTGCTGAGTTCGAAACGCGCAACTCTATAAGTAAGCCGATGACGCTGGCTGGAAACAACGCTGTGCGCTTGTACGCGCCTGTGCCCATATGATTCCGCGACCGCTGCGGGTGGCGCTGGGATCCGAGGACGGCTCCCGTCCCGAGGGGGGGGAGTGTAAGCGTCCCTTGGCATCCGCGGAGCGTTTTGATGCTTACAGCGCAGATCCGCCGCGGCAGCGTTCTGCTGCTGCAACTGACCCTGCGCCGTGTGGAGTGCATTCTGCGCCGCCGCCAGCTGCCCCTCTGCGACATGCGCTCTGCGAGCTGCCGCCTCCGCCGCCTGCTGCTGCGTCCGAGCACTCTGCTGCGCCACCGCGAGCTGCGCCGCTGCAGCGGTCGCCCGGCCTTCTGCCGTCTGCCGTGCCTCGTGCTCTGCTGCGGCGGTCGCGGCCGCCACCGCCGCCACCAGCTCCTGGCGGTGGCGGTCTGCAGCAGCGACGGCCGCCTCTCCGGCCTCTCGCTGCGCCGCCTCGCGCGCCTGACGGACACAGCGCAGGCGCCGCTGCTTGGCCGCCTTCTCCGCCGCCACCACCGCCGCCGCCACCGCCGCTTCCTGACGCTGCGCCGCCGCCTCGCGCTCCTCCGCCAGCTTTGCCTCCGCCTCCCGCTGCAGGCGTGCGCACTTGGCATCCTTGATCCTCCGCAGCTTCTTCAGCTCGTCCTGAAGGCCCTTCACATCCGCTGCCGCCTTCGCCGCCGCCACCGCCGCCGCTTCAGATGCAGCCGCGCGCTCCGACGTGTGCTGCCGCTGCAGCTGCTGCAGCTGCCGCTTCAACGCAGCAACCCTGCTCGCATCTGCAGCGGCAGATGCACGCGCCTTCAACAGCTGGCCGCGTGGCTTCCCCTCGCTGTCCTCCCCCTCGCTGTCCTCCCCATCGCGCTCCCCGTCCGCACTCTCCCCCTCCTCGCTCTCCGCCGCCTCGCTCTCCGCCGCCTCGCTGTCCGCCGCCTCGCTTTCTGCCTCCTCGCTCTCCTGCAGTGATAGCATCACAAGCAATGGAAAACAAGGGCGAGGATGTGGCGCACAGAGAGTGTACACAGAGAGTTAGACATAACCAGACCTGACTGAATGACTGGGTGACATTAGGGAGGCATGCACAGTGGCACGTCCAAGCTATGCTGCCGCCATGGCACTCGTACATAAGAGGGGTGTGGGAGCGTCCACGACATCCAATCGTCCCCGCAAATCAACGTCCCAAATCCCGCATTCCATGCATGCATTCGTGCGCTTGCAGACACGCACAACAGCTGACCCAGTGCCCATGCATTAGCAACAGCAGCTGACACACGCCCTCGTAGACCTAGCTATGCATGACAACCGCATTAGCGATTGTAGATAGATAGCTCACCTGTTGCCCCTGTGTGCCCTGCACGGGCCCCACCGCCAGACCGTCGTCCATGCCCGGCTCTGGCTTGACGTACACCGCTGGCTTTGCGCCGCCCGCCGCCGCCGCGGCGGCCCCAGCTGCCCGCGACTTCTTTGCTTTCTTCGGCACGCTGCTGCCGCCGCCTGTGCCGCCGCCGCCACTGGGTAGCATGCGCTTTTTGCCGGCGGCAGCGCTGCCGCCTGGCGCCTTGTAGTAGGGCTGCAGGTCTGCTGCGAGCAGCGACGGAGTGAACTCGTAGACACATGTGTCGCCATGCCATCCAGTGGCCTGCAGGCCCTCGAGCGGCACGTTGAGGCGGCTCTTGATGAACCTGGGGTCCAACGTCTTGAGGTCCTGCTGCGCGGCGGCGCTGGCACTGCCGCCGTCCTTGTGCTGGCTGTGCAGGTACCCAAGCTCCTGAGTGACGGCCTCCCAGTCGTAGTCGTACCTGATGACCAGCCGGCACTGCGCAGTTGTTGATAATCAGGACAACGAGGGTAGCAAAGGGACCATGGGGCCGCAGTGAGTACGGTACATCAGCTTGGCACGCACCGAGATACTCGGCACTGATCCCAAGCAGTTAGCAGCATCACGTGCGGTTATTACGCACCCGCCAAGCCCTTGGATCAGCCCCACAACCCACCTGACTAATGCAAGCGGCGCGTAGCCCTATCCCTTAACCCCACCACCCATTCTCGCCCCCTACCACCCATTCTCGCTCCCCACCACCCATTCTCGCTCCGGCTGCATTGCGTGCACGTACCTGCTCGCACTCGTCCGATTCTCGCAGCCATTTCAGGTAGCTTTGGGGCGTGTGGGAGCCACCGATGATGCGGCAGAAGCTCCACTTCGTTTTTCGGTCAACACCAGCGCAGTCGGCGTGGTAGCGAGCGCTGCAGCGCCTGCCCTTGAGGATCCCAGGTCGCCATCCGCAGCATTGGAGGATAGGGCCTTTCTTTTCGGGCCTAGGCCCCATATTGCAAACCCTACATATCCACTCGCTTTTTGGCTTCGGCGGCATCGTGATTTGCGGGCTCCTAAAGTGGTTGCGTGATTATTAGCCCTGCCTTATGCGTGTGCGATTAGTTTCTGCGAACACATGTCGGCCAAAATTTTAATAGCTGTTGCTGAGGTTCTGCGGGGCCAGGTGCTCGAGGTGCTCGGTGCCCTGTTGCCAGATTACGCTGAACTGCCTGACAGAGCGCATTTTCACGCTTGTTTTTATATCTGCTGTCAAATATACATTTTCCTACAATTTCATAACAGTGCGGCGTGTTCTCGGTAGGAACCTGGATGCCGCCGGTTTTCGTAACGGTCAAAGCAGATAGCAAAACCCAGGCGTGATCATAAAGGGTTGAGCAACTTGAACGCAGGCTGGATTCGTATTAATTGGACTGGTGCAGTACGCGGCTGCGTTCAGCTATTGTCTGTGCCATCCGATGTCACGGAGGATGCCACGCGCAAGCCTGGGCAGGACTGCGCCTCGGCAATGCCTGCAAGAACCCCGAGCCCGAGCCCGTGCCCGTGCCAGAGCTCCCGCGTCTTCAGGACCACAGGGTGCTGAAGCTGACGATTAGTCATTACGGCAGCCTTTTTGTACCGGACCTGACCGGACTACTCGACTGCCTGCTTTGGTACAAGTTAGCGAAGCGCTTGCTAGTGAATGCGAATGCAAGACGCCATCTTGAGCTCCAAGCTAGCAATAAATAGCACGAAAGAAGTTGGCGCTGTGAATCAGAGAATGATCCCGGTATGGAGCGGGGACCGGAGCGGCGGAGCCTGCGTACCGGTACTAGGCTGTGCGCATCGCCTACATGACCTGCCGCACCGGCAATGGCACCAGCACCAGCACCGACACCCGAGCAACGCGGCCGCGCCGCACCGCACCAGCAGCAGCTGCTCTTGTACCACCGGGACACCCAGACTCGCTACCGCTACCGCCCGCACCCTACCCGTTACCGCGCGACCCGGGCGGGGACGACGTTGAGGCGCGGCGGCCGCCAGCGCACCCCTTCACACTGCAGCGCCGCATGCATGCCGACTCATCTCCTCCGGCGCATGATGAAGGCATGTTCGAGTGACGTGCACACAGCTGCAGCCGCGCAACCGTGCGGATTGCCCAGCTGGACCCTTCCGCACACATCACGCTTGGCACGAACAAAGCCAGCTTGATTAATCACCAGCACGGCGCTCTTGAATGAATGTAAGAATGGTCTGAGTTTGAATGCAAAAAACTAGCCACCTGCGTGCCGGCTTGCCAAAACTCCTCCAACCGCTCCACAGCCCTCTCACACCGGGTTCACCGCCACCACCGCCACCACCACCACTGCCGCTGCCCCCGCTGCTAGCTCCCGCATCATCAGCCCAGCCGCGCCCTCAGCGCCTCCAGCTCGCCCAGGCTCATGGTCGCCAGCTCGCGCTCCACCACCTGGCAGGGGAGCAGCAGCAGGTGCGGTCGAATGGTAGACAGCACCAGTGACGGACCAAGTATGCAGACAGGTGGCAGGTGGTGTACATGACATGGGGCACGTGGGGCGGTGGCGTGGATGGGTCGGTTACCCAGCCGCGCGGCCCCCCACCCCACCCCCCACCCAAACCCACACCAACACACATGCCCGGCACACACACACACACACCTCTCCTCCGCACATGGGTTCCCGGTTGGCCATGGTTGATGTGGCGATTGGAGAAAACTACCCTCCCCCCACCCCCTGCTCTGAATTGCTGCAATTTGCCTGTCCCTTGTCTAGTTCAGCTTGGTTTAGCTTGGGATGGTATTCACAACCCCGCCCCCCACCCGCCGCCCCCGCCCACCTCGGGTGTGGAGGCGGTGATGTCCGCCAGCACCAGCACGTTGGGCGCGGCCTGGCGGGCGGCCGGCGGCAGGCCCGTGGCTGCGCGCGCGGCAGGCAGGGGGCGAGGCAGGGAGGGAGGCGTCAGCCGATGGAGAGGGCAGGCGGGGGCTGGGCGCGTGTGCCCTGCGGCTGCAGTGCCAGAGAGCTGTCTACGCCCGTGCCCCCGTGCCCCAAACCTCTACGCCACCGAAGCCCTATGACGTCTTTCCCCCGCCTCCATGCCTCCTCGCCTCCCCCAAAGCCCAATGAACTCCCCCCAACCCATCGACACACGGCACACACGCCTGCACCCCCGCCCTCCACCGATCCCCCCCACCGCCCCACCCACCCGGCCTGCTGAACACGTCCAGGCCGCCGCCGGGCGCCCTCAGCGCCGCCGTGTCGGGCCGCAGGTTGGCCTCCACGATGGCCGCCCACGCCGCGTCCAGCACCGGGTCGGCCTCCAGCGGCTCCAGCGGCGGCAGCAGCGGCCGCGCGGCGGCGGCGGCGGCGGAGGCGGCCGCCACCAGCGCCGCGATGGTCTCCGCGGCCGACTGCGCGGCCGCCAGCTCCGGCGGCAGCTCGGCGTCCTCGGGGATGGCGGCGAGCAGCCCGGCGGCGGCGGCGCCCGCCGCCCGCGCGGTGCCGGGGCCGGTGCGCGGGCGGCCGGAGCGGGAGCCGGGCGTGGAGGTTGACGCGCTGGCGGTGCTGGTGGGTCGGCTGTGTGCGCCGGCGGCGGCGGGGCCGCTGCTGCTGGCGGCGCGGCTGAGGGCGGCGGCGGCGGTCGCGGAGCTGCGCGGCCGGGCGGGCGAGGTCGCAACGCGCCCGGTGCTGCCGCCGTCGGCCGCCGCGACTTTCCCTGCCAGCTCCTGCTCGGCCGCTTCCCCATCTTCCCCCTCCCCCAGGCCATCAGCTTCCCCAGCGTCTGCAGCCGCCGCCGCCGCCTGCCCCGCAGCCCACTGCGCGCCGCTGCTGGCCGGCCGGGGCCCCAGCACGCCAACGGCCCCCGCCCCCGCTGACCCGGACCCGGTCAGGGGGCGGCAGCTCAACGGCCGCTGCGTCACCGCCGCCAGCCCCCCCGCCGCCACATGCCAGCCAGCGGCCGCCTCTGCCGCCGCCGACAGCCCCGTGCCGGGGCGCGCAGCCGCCGAGCCTGGCGGCCGCGGCGGCCGGTTCGCTGCCGTGGACGGCCGCTGCTGCGCCTGCGCCTGCGCCTGCTGCTCGCGCAGCAGGCGCTGCTGCTTCTCCCGCAGGTGCTGCATGAGCACGGCCGCGGTGGCGGGGCGGGTGGCGGCCAGCGCCGCCGCCAGCGCTTTGAGCTCCTCCACACCCAACTCCCCGTTGCGGGGCTGCTGCTGCTGCTGTTGTTGTTGCTGCTGGGAGCTCCCGATGCCGCCAAACGATGCCGATGTATAAGCAGCAGCGGTATTGGGTGCTACTGCGCCGGCGCCTGCCGGCGCCGCGGAGCCGGGACGTGCGGGCATTCGCAGCATCAGGGCCCCCGCGGGGTCCCCGTACGCCACGTGCGTGAGCGGGTTGGCGGTGGACGGCCGCTGGCCGCCCAAGCCGCCGCTGCCCACGCCCGCCGCCACCGCCGCGGTGAGGGGCCGAGCCAAGAGGTCGGTTGCCGGTGCAGCCGCGCCAGCCCACCCCCCTGCGGCGGCAGTGCCGGGTCGGTCCCCGAGCGGCACCGCTGCGGTCATGCCGGGGACGCCGCCGAGCGGCAGGCGCACGGCGCCGGGTTTGTACGGCATGGTCATGTGCGGCGTCACGGGCGGCCTGCGCGCAGTGAGGGGAAGGCGCACGGCTCACAAGCGATCCCAGCTACCGTACTTGCCAGGCCTGGCGGCCGCTGCTGGGCTGCGGCGTTCGGCAGTCTCACACGACACACACGCACACCGCCATGGGCTCTCTAAACCACCGCCATGGTGCCACACGCACGCAGGTGTGGCGCCAGCCGCTGGGCCTACCTGGCTGGGTGCGCGGCCGTGTTGGGCCTCGCGCCGCCGCTGGCAGCCGCCGCTGGGGCAGCGCCCGCCGCCGCGGTGGACGGCCGCAGCGCTGCGCCCGCACTCCCCGCCGCCGCGCCCGCCTTGCGCAGCACCAGCAGACCGCTGCCGCCGGCACCGGCCCCCGCCGTCGCGGGCGGCTGTGCGGACGGCGCCAGCAGCACCGCCAGCGCCTGCGGACTCAGCGCCCCCAACGCGGCCGGCGACGGCAACCCCGATCCATGTGCCGCGCCGACTCCCACCCCCGCCCCTGGAACCGCCGCTGATGCAGCCGCGGTCAATGCCGCCGTGGCCCGCGCCCGGGACCGCGGGCTGAGCGGCCGGGCCGCCGCAGCCTCCGCCGCCGATGCCTGTGCCGTCAGCGCCGCCACCGACGGCACCTGCGGCCGGCCCCCCGCCGCCGCCGCCGCTGGGCCTGCGGCGTGGCGCCGTGGTCCCGGCCCTGGCCCGGCACCGCGCGGCTGGTGCAGCTGCGAGATGAGGCTGGCTGGCAGCCCGGGGTGGTTCTTAGCGGCACTCAGCATTTCGCTGCTGATGGCCGCTGCGCCCGCGTGCGGCGCCGCTGCAGCTGCAGCTGCCATGGCTGTGGCGGCTGCCGGCATGGGCGGCAGGCGCCCCGCCGGCGGCGCCTGCGCGGCCGAGGCGCCGGCGCCGGCGCCGGGTGCGGCGGTGGCAGGCGCGGGGCCGGCGGCGTGCGCTGCCGCCGGCGACACGGCGGTGCCGGCGGCAGCTGTCGCTGAGCGCCCTAGCGGCGCCTTGCGCGGCGCAAGCCTGAACACATCGCACGAAAGCGCTGGTACGTGTTAGGGAGCGGAATCACTTAGCTCCTTTGCCCCCGCGCCACCCACCCACCGGCAAGCGGCCTGCCCCGTGGCAACTTATGCCGGCATGCACACGCACCTGTTGGCAAGCGCTGGCGGCGTCACCGGGGCTTTCGCAGCCCCTGCAAACCCGCCGTGGGCAGCAGAGACTGCATGATGGCTGGGCGCCGGTGCAGCAGTGGAAGGCCTGAATGCGCGTGACACGGCCAAGCGGGACGTCAGCGGGTATCCGGAGACGGCTTGCGAGGCTCATTTTGGGGCCGAGCACCTTTCGCCCCACCTCGCGGTGCCCAGGTCTGTTGCAACCGCCAGCTTCGCCAGGGCCCGGTTGACTGGCACGCTTGCCTCGCTCTGCGTTCACGCCAAGGGCCGCGGCACAAATTCCTGAAGTTTGTCCCAACAACCGGCCACTGCAGCAATTTGCTGCTGTCTTTACAAATCAGTACCTTTGCGACCATTTGCAGCTGTCCTTCCGGAGGCACAGCCTGGCTTGGGTCAATGCCAGACTTGCAGAACCTCCAAACTGAGCTGAAAGCTTAAGACCAAGCCTTTACTACTCATTCTAAGTACGTAGTTCTCAGCTCAGAAGGCGTGTATACCGAGGTTGCTTTCGGGTGAAGCGGTCAGGTCCATTTGCCGGGCTTATGAGCGTGACGGTCAACAGTGGCATAAATCGCAGTGAAATAGCGTATTAAGGAATGGAGCGCGCACGCACGGGCTATGCTGGATTGCCCGTGCATTCAGCGTGCTTCTCGAAGGTGAAGGCCCGACTGCCCTTGGCAGACCCCCCGCTCCAGGGCCGCTTGCAACAAGGGCTGGGCGGCTGGGCCCCCTGGCCGCCTGGACCCCCGCAGTCTTACTCATCTCATAGCGCTACAGGCTCACAATAGGACGTATTGTCAAATTTACAATCAGATTTTGAGGGTGGGCATGAGGCAGCCATGCCGTGGCCCGGACCCCTGCCCCGTGCCCTACCCTGACCCGTGCCCTACCCTCCAGGTCTCGACCCCAGGTCCAGTGCCCGTATCATGTAGATGGCTTTGGACCCCCGGCGTCTACACAGCGTAGGTGACCCCTCCCGCGCCATCTACACCTCGAAAAGTTTTCCTAGGGGCACGCCCCCAAATCCCCCAAACCATCTACGCTCCCTGTCTAAAAGACCGCCAAACCCGCCCAAACCGTCTACGCTCCGTAGATGCCGAAACCCAAACCCAAAAATTTTTCTCCGCCTTCGGCGGATTTTGGGCAAATTTCTACAGCGTAGATGGAAGATACGAGCACTGCCCAGGTCACGACCTCAAGTCACGCGGGAGAGTCTAACATGCACTAGGGGAGAACGACTCCAGCAATGAATGAATGAATGTACCGTGTCACTTGTGGCCAGCAGCAATGTGCCCGTGCCCAGCACGAATTGGGCATGCGCAGAGCACGATTGGCCCGCCTCTGTGACCCTTGTCTTCTTCAGTCCATACCATACCATACCATACCAGATTAATGGCTCATGCACCCCATCCCACCATCCATTAAGAATGTGCGGGGCTGCACTTAGAAGAGGCGGGCGGTGTAAGATTCCGCATGAAAGGCCTGCCTTTATTTAGACTCACAGCGGCTGGCGTTGTCGGTTGTCCCAACAGGTCCCAATGCCCCCGTTCTCATCCACCTTCCTCAAGCGCGCCAGACAAGGGACCTTGCTGTAAGGCTAGGCCTTACTGCTGGCCCCGCACGCTCATCTGTCCAAAGTCACGCATGCACGGTCTGCTTGAAAGACTCAGCTGCCCAGCGCAGGGGTGCTACCCTGGCCAAGCTACACACCGCCACTAACGCAACCCCCACAACGAACATGTCGATGCCCGTCTTTGCCAGGGCCAAGATTCCAAGAAGTGTAGGAACGCGACGCATACGATTCTATTGCATGAGCCTCCTGCCTGCTCCACAGCAGGACCACAGCCTGCCTGCCCGATGCCCGCACATTGGGAAGCCTCGCGCCCTTCCGACGTTCCAGCCACTTTGATGCGTGCACTCATGAGAAGGATGCAGCTTGCGGCACCAGGTGCTGCCACCACACCTCGGTCATTATCAATCGTGTCACTGTTGCTGTCTCGCACTGCATTTAAATGCGCTTGGTACATCAAAGCACGAACATATGAGACACGTAACCCCCCACCAATGCTGTACTAGGTTGCCCATGCACGCGCAAACCCACTGCCCTTGCACCTCCATCCGGTCAAAAAACGTGCGTCAGGCACGCCATAAGATGCATTGCATTTTGAGTTGGGGAAATTTATATCAGATGCATTGTGCCCTGGAAGCCGCCGGCGCCCGTGGGCACCAGCGCTGCCTGACTAGAGCTCAAGCGCCGCGAACTGTCTACTCGGAGCGCGGCCGTTGCAGGCCCTGCCCCAGACAGGGCGCCGCCCGCGTGCGTGTGGGCGGCGTTGCCGTAAATGCCGTTGCAGAGGTGGCGGCCGCTGTCGGCGCGGCCGGGTCCGGCGCTGGCGGCGGTGGCGGCTTGCGGCGAGGCGATGTCTGGCAGCAGGTGCGGCACCTGCGACATGGAGTTGCGGTTGCTGTTGGGCGTGTTGCCGGCGGACGGCGGCTGCACCAGCAGCGACGGCATGGGCATGGAGCCCGGCCTGGCACGCATGGAGTGCGAGTGAAGCATGGCGGCGGCAGCCGGCGAAGGGCCGCCGCCACCAGGCGACGTCTGATGCGGTTGGAGTTGTGAGCTCATCTGCAGCGTCCGGAAGCTGCGCGTGCCGCTGAGCGGCGTGTGCCCGCGAGCCGTGGCCGCGCCCTCGGAGCCACAGCAGGCGGCGGCGCCACCGCCCGGCACCGCCGCGACAAAGCCCTGAGGGCCCGACTGCGGAGAGGAGCCACCATCCTCAACGACTGCCACTGCCAGGGCGCGGTGCGAGGCGGAGCCGGACCCCGCCAGGAGCGAGTTGCGCAGCCGCATGGAACTGGCCCGCAGCTCCAGCCCGCCAGCAGCGGCAGGATGGCGGCTGGCCCCGCCATCAACAGAAACCACCGCCTCGCTGCCGCCCATGTCATCCGCGGTGGCGGGCCGGCGGTGGGTGAAGGAGGCGCGGCGCATGCCCGCCGCTGTCGCCGCCGTCGCGACGGCGTGCGGCGACAGCGACGCCTGGCGCGCATCAAAGGCGTCACCCGCCTCCACCACCTCGTCCTCATTATCATCGCTGCTGTCGTCGTTCATTTCAACTCCTACACCGTCTCCAGCTTCCTCACACCGCAGCAGGTGGTGCCGACGCGACGCAGCAGCTGACGCCGAGGGCGCCCGCGCCAGCGGCGGCGGCAGCAGCCCTCCGCCTGTGGCCCCCACGTCGCCGCCACCTCCGCCGGTGGCGGTGACCGAGATGGCACGCAACGACGTCGTGTGCGCCAGCAGCACGCCGCTTATGCGCCGTGCTGGGTGCGGTGGGGCCGGCTCCGACCCGCCGCCGCCGCCGCCGCCGCCACTACCGCCGCCGCACGACAGCGGCGCGCCCCAGGCGCCCTCCACTGACACGCGGCCGGATGCCAGCAGCGCCGCCGCCTGCTGCGCTGACGCCGAGCTGCTGTACAGGTCAAGGGAGGCACGGCGCTGGGACATGTTGTTGTTGCTGCTGGAGCTGTGATGCAGGCCGAGCTGCTGGCCGCTGCGGCCGCCCGCTGCACTTGACCCCAGCTGGAAGCTGGTGGTGCGGCCCAGCAGCGGGCCGGCACGAGGGCAGCCGCCCGAGGGTGGCGACGCGTCCTCGTTGCCCGCCGCGTCGATGCCAGGCAGGCCGATGTTCACGATGGAGGGCCGCCGCGTGCCGCTGCGCGCCGGCGGCTCGCCGCCGCTGCTGGCCGCCGCGGGCTGGGGCTTTTGCGAGCTGCTGCGTGAGAACATGGACTTGAGCTTGGACGCAATCTTGCTGCTGGACTTGGACTTGGCGGCGGCCGCGGCATTCGTATCCATGTCAGCCTCGACATCGGAAGGGGCGTTGTCTCCATCGCTGGCGGCGGCAGCGGCGGGGTTCGTTGCCGGGCAGTCGGCGTCTTCGTCGATGCGGTCCTGGCGGGGCGGCAGCGGGCGCTGCCTGAGGCTCTGTTCCAAGTCTTTCAGAAAGCGGCGGCTTCGGTCGTACTCTGTGAGGGTTTGTGTGGATGCTGTCGGTTAGCACGGCACAATGGCTGTGCGATGCGCTTTGCTCTCGCTCTGCGGCTCGCGACTTCCCACCAGGGCACTGCCAAGAACAGGCAGCCCGTAACCCGCAGTTTTAGGTTAACAAACTTGGAGCGCGCTACATCCTCAGCTGAGGCGCGGCAACGACCCACGGTAGAACGGCAATGCGACCACACGGGCACTGAAAGCAGCTGCGGACCACTAAGTCCGCAAACGGCGACCCCATGATGCTTGTCGTGTCCGTGCAGCTGCCCGTCCACCGTTTCCTCACCTGAGGCCAAGTCCGCGATAACCGCCTGGACCTGGGCCATCTATCTGGGTGCACTGCCCCGTGAAACGGCAAAGTTATCGCTATGAGACTCGGCTTGTCGGAAGGTTTTCGGTCTCGTAGCCCTCCTTTCAGTCCCTTTTGTTTCTCTTTGTCTCGCTATAGAAATCGCAATGCGTAAAAGCTCGCCAAGAGGTCGTGCAGCGGTGATGAGTCGGCGTTTTCCCCGCGAGCGTAAAGCAGATGTAAAGAGAGCGCTAAGCGCAGACGTGTAGACGCACAATAGAAGAGATGTACGAGAACTCTATTTTAAAGATAGTGACTGGTTGCGGGGCTGACAAGGTGACGTCAAGAAACGCAGCAGTACGTTCAGGTTTTTTTCCGTTCCGCCCATCGGTACGCAACTCTATTAACTTCAACGCGCGCTGATACTCAGCCCCGCTAGGTGCTGTAAAATTCACATGTGCACTGACTTAGCTGGAAGATACACCGATGGCCGGTTGCACAACCACCCCACCCTTGGGAACCCCCGGATATCCCCGGAGCCGGGACGCCTTCTGCGGGGCGCTTTGTGAATCGCCGTTACAAACTCAACACCAGCAACTTATCAGATCGTAGCCGTCCTCTTCGGCCGTTTGACCACAGCAGTTGCGCAACAGCGTCCCGATTCCTGCCTTCCTCCAGTCTTTCCTTCCTGCCTTGACATACAGTACACATACGCGCTGGCATCGACACAGCCAGCAGCAGCACCAGACGCATCCTGAAGAATCCATCCACGGTTGCACGTGCTTGCGCTGGCGCCCGCCTCAACGGCCGCCCTGCCGGAAGCGGTCGGTCTTGCGCCGCTGCTGCTCGCGGTCCGCCAGCAGGTCGTCGAACTCCCGCAGCTGCCTGGACAGCCGGACGGGGGACTCGAAGTGAGAAACATCCTCCTGGCAGGCCCTCATTTGGCGAGGGTTGTTGGCTCCAACATCTACCACCATCCATGAACCCCGCTGCCAACTACTCAGACACCCGCCCGCCCACAGTGCTTTTGTCGTCCCTTAGCCTGGGTTGGTACTCTAGCTTGTGTCGGCATTCATCCCCCCAACCCCAACACACACAAAGCACTCCGCATCTGGGGTCGCGCACCACCCCCATGCGGCCATGCGCTCTCACCTGTCCACCTCCGGGTCCACCTCCGGCTCCACCTCAATGACGTCGCCCTGCTGCTTCGACTGCTGCTGCTTGGCCGCCGCCTTGGCCGAGGCCTTCTCCTCGTAGCTCACTGCGCACGTGAACATGCAGCACACAACCGGCGGGGCGCGGCGGGTCCAGGCACACGGCATGACGGCACAGAGTCAGCACAGCACACATTGAAGGCATAGCCATGCACATAGCGCGGGTGCAGGCAGACTGCAGGAGATCTGTCTTAGAGTAGTGGTATAGGACTAGGGGCCAAACTGGCATTCCCGATAGTGACAGGTGAAGCCCCAGACCCAGCCGGCCCATTTCATGGAGAGCACAGACAAGATCCGGGCTGGGCGCAGCAGTTGCTATGCCAAAGCGCGGAAGCGCGCGGGGTGGCTGCCCCACCTCTGTCTGAGGTGCTACTGTCTTGCCACCAGACCCACCCTTAGCTCGGCTGGACGCGGGCTTGAGGAACGCGCCCACTGCCAGCGCGCCAATGCCCAGACCCGCGCCCGCCACCATCTGCGTAACGGCGAGCAAGCGGCAGGAGCGCGAAGTTACGGGCTAAACCCACTGGATTCCAACTCACCGGGCATAACGCCCATCCCTTGTCCTACGCCCATCCCTTGTCCTCAGGCCCCTCGCCTGTGGCGGTCCCCTTCCTCCTGCGAGGCCACCTCCGCGAGCCCCGCGCAACCCCGCACCCCCCCCCTTTGGGTTCTGGAATGAACTACCCCGCACCCCGTGCCCGCACCCCCGGCCCCCCGACCCGCCAGCCTATCAGCGGCCCACCAGCGACATCAGCGGCTTGATGATGAGCGCGGCGCCCAGCGTGGCGAAGGCGGAGAAGGTGACGCCGCCCCAGAACAGCGCGCCGAAGCCGATGAGCAGGAAGAAGGGCAGGAACAGGGAGGTGAACAGCGCGCCGGCGGACAGCGCCGCGCCCACCGCCACCGCGGAGAAGGCCACGCCGATGATGAGCGGGCCTGCAGGTGCGCGGAGGTGCGGCGCGAGCGCGGCGCAGGTGTGGCGGGTGCGGACGTACGGTAAGCCGGGAATCACGGCAGCAGGGGCATGCGGTTCGCGTTGTGGCGTCCCCGGGTTTCCGGGTGGGTGCGGAAGCGCGGAAGGGCGGCGCCAACACACCACCGCCCCGTTTTAACCAGGTCAGCCCGCCCGCCCGCCACCGCGCGGCGCACCAGGGTGCAGCCCCACAACACAAGCCTCACTGCCGCCCCAGCACGCGCCTCCCCGCCCCCGTGCCTCTCCACTGCTTAGCTCGCACCCGCACCTATGAGTGTGGTGGTCAGTACCAGGCCGCCCAGCATGGGCACCACCAGCTTCCACGCCTCGTCCTCGCGCACCTGCGCCGCCGGAGGGCCGGGTGGCAGGAGAGCGAAGGGCAGGCGTTCTTCAGCAACCCGCGACACGGCGGCGACAGCGACGGGTAAGCGAGGGCTGCAGCTGTTGGCGGCCGGCGGCAGCCCATCCGGCTCAGGTGCCACCGCAAGGCGCTACCCAACCTGCCACCTCCCTGTCCTAACCTGCCACCTCCCCGTCAGCGATTGCTGCTTGCGCCGCGCTGTACCAGCTTGTGCCCCAGCTCGCAGGTCCCAGAGACCCACACACGCTTACGCACCCGACCTCCCACCCCCTGCTCACCTCTGCCTCGTACTTGTTGTACTGCAGCCGCCACATGCCGCTGCGCTTGGAGAAGCGCAGGCCGCCCACGTCCTCCACCAGCTCGTCGTCGCTGTCCCACTTGCCGCGCCCGCCGCCGCCGCCGCCTCGCCGCTGCGCACCAGCCAGCACGGCACGTTTGAGGCCACTGGCGCGGCCTGAGCCTAGCGGCCCTGTCGCGCCGAGTGTGCTTCTGCGCGTGGCGTCGCAGCCGGCTGCGCTGGGGACGCTGCAGGCCGCAGGGCGGGGGGCTGCCAGCAGGCGCGGGCAGGTGGACGTGTTGAGGCCGCAGATAAGCCGCCTGTGCGCCAAACGAGCTCCTGACGGCGCTCGTGTCGATAATACAGAGCTGACAGGTCGCTGGGACGTGCTAGCCAGCGCGCCGCTGCGGATAGGGTGCGGGGGTGCAAGGGCGAGTTGGCGCCAGCTCGTGTCCACGCAACACCCGGGGCCTGCGTCCATTTTGCGGCGCTGCATGCGCGCACGCCATAGCCCGTCGCACCCACATGCTCTCCTGTACCCGGGACCTTGTGAATCACGCGCAAGCCAATAGAGGAGCCCACGCGTTGAGCGCCAAAAACCTTCATCGCTCACCTGCGCGCTCTCGCCCCGGCTTCTAAAACCATGACTGGCATCGCACAATTTCAGATTGATTACAGCAGGTTTAGGAGACGCGGCGAGCCCCGACCTTGAATTTGCGTAGAAGACTCTCCGGGGTGATGCGCCTAGGGCCTTTAATGTTTTTGAACACGCAGTTTTATAATGTAAGCATATCCAACACGTATGTTTGTGTATGTGCCAGCACGCGCGGGCCTCCCCAGCCCCTGGCTCCGCGCCCATTCTTTGGCTGGCGCAAATGCGCAGCGCCGAGCGTGCAGCACACAAATTACAAAAATGGTTTCCAAACGGTTTCTGGACCCAAATCGAACAGGGGGCGGTGGGACCGGCGTTGCTCGAGCCCGCGGCTAGCTTGCAACTCCGTCCTTCAACTGGCCGCATTTGCATTTGGGTATGGCCATGCTGCGAACTGCTCGTAACCATGCATCAATAATTCGCCGACGCCTGCCCAGTTTCCCGCGACTCCAGCTCCGGCTTCAACTGCCCTCGCGGGTGACCGAATTCTCGGTGACCGCTCGATCCATCGAGTCATGGACATTGCCTTTGCCTCACCGCATTCCCATGATTCCTTGCAAATGCAATGCGTCACGAGCACGCGCGGGCGTTTCTGCAGCGCGCGTGGCGGGCAAAGGAAGTTGCACCCATGCAAGGCCCCATGCGAAATGTTGCGCTGGCCCTCATTTAAGCGGCAACCCTGCCCGTTTCTACAACCCCCAGCAACTAAATCTAACTAAGCCGATCACACCTCAGTCACTCACCTTCAGCTTGACGCCGAATCAGCCACCCTCTCGTGTCGCGTCACGCCCTTCAGAATGTCGTCTAGTCTCCTTCACCGCCGCAGCGTGTCGGCTGCTACCATCAAGCGTTCGTCCGCTCGCCAGACCCGGCTTTATGTCGTGGCGTTCGGCAGCCAGCAGGGAGCGGGAGCCCCCGAGCATGCCGCCCGGGCCCGCACCACGCCGCAAGCCTCGTTCGCCACGTCGACGATGCCCGGGCCCCAGGGGCCGGAGCTGGGCAACTGGCTGCGTCAACTGGACCTGTTCTTCAACAAGTCGCGCGATACTCGGTGAGTAACTCCGACCTTCGTTCGCACGCCCGCGCTCAGAAGCTGCGCAGTCTCCTTCCAGAGCGCTGCGCGGCCGCGAGTTTGCTTTGTGCAGCATTGTTATTGATAATTGACGCGTTGGACGGGCACATCGTGGCTGCGGAGCGGCAATTGCGTCCTGGCCGTCTCGTGTCCTTATATTCGAGCTTTGCCCGTTGTCCGCTCCCTTCCCACAGGTCGCTGTCTGAGATCAGCGACTTCAATATGAGCGAGGAGGATCACGATGATGACCACGCCAGCCACATGGTGAGTGCGCATATTCATCGGCGCGCCGTGTCGCTCGTTTGCGGCGAGCTGCTCGCGCGTTGTGTACGTGTGGGTGATCTGAGCGCCCTGGCGATGTGTGCACCAGTTAGGAGGCGGCTTCCCGCGGACCTGGGCTGATGGTCTCCCCTCCCGCGCAACTTCGTCCTGACTCTTTCGCATTGTCTTCTGTCCTTTGCAGTATGTGTCTCACTTGGCCGCACGGATGGCTATGGAGCCGCTCCCTGGCCGCGAGTAAAGCGGAGCGCTGCGTGGCCAAGCACCGGCGAGACCGCGTGCCTGCGACTAGGTGGCGAGCTGAACGCGGCTGACCACCAAGGCACAAGGTCGTGTATCGTGGCGGCTTATGCAAGGAGCAGTCTCCTGGGCCATGAGATCGCTTTGTACCGGAGTATGCCTATTAGTTGAAGCAGCTGTAGCCCGTGCAGCTCTGATTAGGTCTTCCATTCATGGGGTTAGGAGGACACGCCGGACACCCTTGAGAACAGGGGCTTAGTCCATATGGGGTTGCCATGCGCCGCCACCTCGTGCCATTCCAGAGGGGCTGCCGTTGCCACCCTCCTAAAGTAGGAGCTCCGCGCTCCGATTTTGCGTGTTCAAGGGCCTTTTGTGTGATACCCATTAGTGTTTCAGCTCTTTTCGGTGCTTTTGCTCCGTGCAAGCTTCTTTCGACTGTCATGGTGGCGTCGCGCGCACTGTCGCCTTTCCTCTCTCAGCATCTTTCCTTGTATGCATATGCCTCTGAATGTGCACCGAGTGATGGCGCCTGGGCGTGCAGTTTGTGTCGCGGGCAGGCGGTTGAGGACAGTGCGAGGGCCACGGATTTTGGGTCGGGATGGGCGTCGAGCACGCGGTTTCCTGTGCCCGTGCTCCGCCTGCAGGATGTCCCTTGCGGAAGCTCTGCTGATTCAGTATAGTGATTAGACGTGTTGCAGGCGTGGTGTATGATGGTGAGGCATGGTTGTCAAGGCCAGCCGCCTTTCTCGTCTTCATGTGTAGGTGCTAGGGCAGGCGTATGCAAATGCTCGTCGCGCAGGATTACGTCCAGGTGGTGTGCATGTGTGTGTATGTGTGTTTGACCTTCAGAGACAAAGAAGCCAGGGCTGCCGCCGACTTGCGGAGACCTTTGCTGCAGGCTGTGGCAGTTGCTGGGACTAGGTACGGCGCGTGTATGCGCCACCGGCGGAATACAAAAAAATATAAAGGTGCCGCTGGTAGGCGGGGTCCAACCCCAGCCCCAGCTGGCCAAACCCGTATCCTGACAGAGACGGACGCGTGTCATGAGCGTGCAGTGTGTGCTGTTTACTCAGGAAGATTGTGCAGAACAGGCATGTCTGATTTAGTCGTAGTCTCGGGAGAATTTCCCTTGCGATTCTGGGGATTGAATGAGGTAGCTATTAGTTTTTCTCAACACTTGCAAGTTGTGGTCGTCTGGCGACAGATGATTGTGTTGGGCGTGTGCAGTGTCGATACCGGCACTGCGCTTGCCGCTGAGGAGTTCGGACACATGTGTGCCCCGGCACTGGCTGGGGACCTGGACGGATAGGTGGAGCGCAGAGGGGCAGGCAGGGTTATGCGCTGCTGTGCAACTGTCGTAGGCTGCACTGCGCTGTCCCGTGTAATCATCACAGTTGACTTTCCAGTTTCTCAACTACCCTACGTAAAGACGACTACCTACGTAAAGACTCCGTCTACGGCGCTCATCCGTGGACGCTGGTCGCATGCTTGCAGGTGGGAAGCTTCACGCGTTTTGTGGCGTCGTGCTCTGTCTGTGTGGTGCTATCGCCTGGCCGGGCGCCCGGAGCGTGAGGACTGCGCGTCAGCAAATGATACAGCCTCCAGCGCGCTTCAATTCGGTACAGTACTCGCGTCGATTCCGCCGCAGCTTCTGTCTCTGTTCTCGCGCACAGGCCTGCTGGGTACGGGCTATCATCTGCCACAACTGGGGCATGCCAATTCTTATCCCTTATCCTGGTCCTACCACCCTACGTAAAGACGACCGAAACCTGAAAATGGGAAGCCATCCAAGCAACTGCTGCCGGCTCAACCAACTGGGCTCAACGCCTCAACATGTGTTTGGCGACAGGGCACAAGCGTACACCATCCGTGTCATGTCTTGCACTGGATGGCCGGGGCACACCGCTCTTGGATTAGGGACCATGTGGGGGTTAGTCCAGATCCTGTGACAGCATTGGGCGCCACCCTTCTGATTAGGTGATGCGCCTGCTAGTCCTACTACTGAATTGACATCGAACCTGCCTATGATGAAACACATCTCTGCGCTCGGTGACATGCGTACGGCTAGCAAACTTTGCCATGTGTGATGGTCAGGGGAGTGACCCGAGAACCCGAGAAGGGACCACCTGTAATACTCACTCACTCACTCAGGATTCCGCGAATCAGCGCACAGTGCTCTCCACCCTCTACCTGCCCCCACCCCACGGGCCCAAGACTTGCCGTGTGAATCGTGCAGCGCACGGGCACCCGGTGCGTGAGGACTGCGCGTCAGCAAACTGAGGCAGCGAAGCGCGTTCCTTTGGTAATACAGTAACCGCGTCTGCCCAGCCCTGCTTCTGTCTGTGCTCGGGTCTGCTGGGTCTGGATTCTGGAACTTGTTCGTACGGGGATTCGGGGAATGCCACCTCTCGCCCCGTGCCACGTCCCGCCACCGCACGCAGCAGCACGGTGCTGCGCTTCAAGCCCAGCAGCCCCGCCAATGCTGCCTCCTGCCCGGCGTAACTGGGCCCCTAAGATGTATGGTACTGCGCCGTGACAAACGTAAAGCTGGCTTCATCCAGTTGTCAAATTCATTGGCGTTCCGGGCCAGCCACCTCGGCGTCCCCGCCCTCTCCTGCGCCACGCTGCCCCCACACGCGCCGGAGAACGCCTGCCAGCCCACACAGAACGCGGCCGGCCGCCCGCCGCGCCGCCCGCTCACGCTCCTGCGCCTGCCGCTCCTCCCGCCGCCGCAGCCAATCCACCTGCGCAGGCGTGAGCAGCATCCACGGCGGGTCGGCGTGCTCCGCCCGCAGCCGCCGCCACAGCCGCCACCAGGACCGCGCGCCGCGGCAGTCGGGCTGCTGCAGGAAGTATCGCAGCGCGGCTGCCACGTGGCCCGGCCCCATCCGACCGACCTCGTAGGCGCAGTCGGGCAGCCAGTCGGGCATGCGGCCCAGGTCGGCATCGCAGGCGGCGCGTATGGCGGCGAAGTTGCCGCCAAGCGCCGCCGTCCACAGCTGGTCCGGTGTCAGGGACTGCGCCGGGGGGTGTTGGGAGGGGGGCGGTTGTGAGTGCCAGCGCAAACTAAACCAACCATCGAAGCAAGGGGTGGTGGGAGGTGGGTGCAGTGGGGACATGCCACTGCACACAGGCCAGCATGGGAACACGCGCGTAGCACCGCATATGCCGCCAGCCGCTCACCGGCACGGGGCCCCAGCACACCGCCCGCAGCCGCCGCGCGGCCCACCGCACCGCCGCCTCGGAGCCAGCCGCCAGCATGCTGAGCACCACGTACGACACCAGCTCCGTCCGCCGCCTGTCGGAGTCATCGCCATCCGCAGCTGCGCCCGCCGCCGCCGCCGCCGCCGGCCGCACCGACAGGCCCGTCCGCAGCAGCAGCCCCGCCAGCAGGTCGATGTCGCTCACGCCCGACCGGCACGCCTCCCCCAGCAAGTGCACCCAGACGCGGGGGGCGGGGCTCGCGGGCAGCAGGCCGCTGCGCCCGCTGCCAGCACGCCCGCTGCATAGATCGACCCCTTCAGCGAGGCCGCCATATCCGGCCCGCTCGCCGCCGCCGCCGCTGCCGCTGCCGCTGGCCTCGCCACCGCCGCCGCCGCCCCCGGCCGTCATGAGGCCCTGCACCAGACACCTCAGCACCGGCATGGCCTCAGTCCCAGTGCCGTGCTGCGCGCCGCTGTTGGCGTAGACGGCGCCGTAGTTGACGTCACTGGTCCCGGCCATGCCGGCGCCCCGGACGCCCATCAGCGCCGACGTCACCAGCTGCTCGTCGATGCGCAGGCGGCCCCGCGACTGCAGCATCTGAATCACCCCCAGCCTGCCGCAGCGGGCGGCCTGGTCGCCGACCTCCGGCGTGAGCGCTAGCCCGCACTCGTCCAGCAGGAACCGCAGCGCGCCCACGCTGCCTGACGCAACCGCAACCTTCAGCGCGCCGGGGCCCGGCTGAAAGCCCTTGGCCACGAAGAAGCGCATGCGGCGCTCGACCTCATCCGAGTCCGGGTGCTTTGCCACGCCCTCCCACACGCTCCACAACCCATCCCGCTCCGCCTCCAGCGCGGGCGCCCAGCCGCTGTCCGCTGCCGCGTCCTCACCGCTGGTGCGCTGCCGCAGACGCAGCAGGATGAACTCCACCTTGTCCGCCCAGCTGCCGTCGGGCCGCGGGCTGCCGGCCGCCTGCTGCAGCAGCGCCGCACAGTCGTGCTCCCCCAGCGCCAGGCCGCCGTTGCCGGCGGGCGCGGCGAACAGGGGCTGCTCGTCGTACGCCGCCGCAAACTCCTCCGCCGTGCCTCCGAACGCCAGGGCCGCCAGCAGGGCCTCCCGGTGCGGCCGCGCCACGCCATCCAGCAGCCCGCCGCCGCCGCCGCCGCCGTTACTGCCGCCAGCGCCGCCGCCGCCGCCGCCCTTAATGCCGTTAGCGCCGCTGGCGCCGTGGGCGCCGCTGGCGGTGCAAGCGCCCCCATTAGGGACGCAGTCGTAGCGGCCGCGGCCGAAGTCCAGCAGCCGGCGCAGCAGGGCGCTGTGGCCGCGGGAGGCCGCCATGACGGTGGCAAAGGCGTGGAGGTAGTAGCGCGCATCGGGCGCGGGCCGAGCAGTGCCGGCAGCAGTGCCGGCAGCAGCTGAGCCGCTGCCGTGGGCCCCTGAGCCGCCGGGGTCGCTGGGGCCGCACCCAGCCGGCTGGGGCTCGGGCGCCAGCAGCAGGCGGACGAACCCCACCTCCTCAAACCACTGCAGCACACGCGCGTGGCCGCCGCGGCACGCTGCCTCCACCACAGCTGAGCGGCTATTCCTCACGGGCGGCGGGCGCAGACCAGCGTCCCAGAAGGACTGGCACACAGGCAGGTGGCCTGCGGCCGCCGCGGCAGCGAATACGGACTGCCCCCACTCGCAGCCTGTTGCGCGGGGAGGTGGGAGGGGAACAGGGACGAAGGGGGGAACCAGCAGGCGATGAGTACAGTCCGCAGGGAGCCCGAAACGGAAGCCACGACGCCGTGTGACATGTACCGAGCCGCCGGCGTAACACTGGCAGTTTGTGGTGAGCCCTCAAGCGCACCTGCGCTCAGCAGCGTGCTGCAGGCCGCGACGTCGCCGGCGGCCGCGGCGCTCTCCAACGGATGCACGTCCAGCGCGCAGCCGCAGTGCGCCAGCGCGGCATCCAGGCTGGCGGCGTGGCCGCTGGACGCCGCCAGGCACAGCAGCCGGCGCCGCTCCCGCAGGTTGAGGACGCGCCAGGGCTCGGGGCGGCCCCAGTGACGCGCGAAGGCGTCGCGCGGCCAGGGCTGTTGCGCACGCGGGGGCAGGTCGTGCAGCGGCCACGCTTGGGGCGGTGCGGCCAGCGACAGGCGCCGGTGCTTCCTCAGGCAGGCGGCCGCCTCAACGTTGAGCAGTTTGAGGCCGCCAGCCACATCGTTTGGATGCGCATAGCTCGCAATGCGAGCGATGAGGTCCGGTGTGAGGTCCCGCCAACCACGGGGATGCTGGGCCCCGCCATCGGCGATGCCGTGGGCCCCACGACCGAAGCTGTGGGAGTCTCCGCCTGTGTCACCTAAGGCGACTGCAGCTGGCATCATGGTTCCAGGACACTAACAGTCGTGCAGCACCAGCAGCACCAGCAACTTGGCAAGGTCGCTGGTAAACTAAAAACGTCGCGACATGCGAGCGAGCACGGACGCCTTATGTTCCTTGAGTAGTAACCATATTATCAAGTACCGCCTTATAATAATACCAGTGTGACAGCATCATGGGCAGCTTTCGCGATTCGGGCTCATGCGCAGTGACACGAACCTGCACGAACCGCCCCCAGGCTCGGGCCCAGGCCCCCCATTTTGTGTTTTGGACATCCGACCAGGCTGATGGGCCTGTGAGTCCCGGACGCGGCCTCCTGCCTCCGAGAACCTCGCTATACCTGCTTACATGCTGCACACGGAGCTGGAATGTGAGAGCATGTGAGAGACTGACGGACGCGAAGCCTCAGGAGATGGCTGGCGATGGGTGGACGGCTCGCAACGGGTACGGCCAGGTCTGCCCAGGGCTGTGCCCGGCGGGGGTGGGGGCATGCCACCTGCGGGGGCTGCCGCAGGGGGGGACCCTCGCAGGGGAAACAGGCATGGCAATAAATCCATAATTGATCCACGCGATTGCAACAGCTGAACTATTGAAGGTGGGCTTGCGGTGGGCCCTGGCTTTGTCCAGTTGCTGCACAGCTCGCGCAGGGACCGGCGCGGCGGTGCACGAACCAAGCATACAGTGCCACCGCGGCAATACACGCAGCACATCGAGTTCACGCATCAAGCGTACGGCATCTGCTTCTTATCGTTGCCACCACAGCCACCCGACCACCACAGGCCAAACACACGCACAACCTGACGCTACCCTCCCAACCCAACTCCAACATGTGACCGCCAAAACGCGTGCCCGCCTCGCGGCCTCGCCGCGTCATCAGGTCTGCTGCCCCACGCCGCTGCCGCTCATGCCCCCTTCTCCCCTGCTTTGGCTTACCCCGCTGCCCCTGCCGCCGCGCCGGCCGTTCCACTGCAAGTGCAGGAGTGCCGCTCACGCCAGTCCGCCAGCTGGCACACGCCGCAGCAGTAGGTCACAGCACGGCACCGCACGCACGTCTTGCCGCTGCGCGGCGCTATCAACGCACCGGGGCCGTCCAGCGAGCAGCAGCCCGGATTGCCGCACAGCCGGTGCCCAAACACTGGCTCACCGCTGCTGCCGGCACTGCCATTCTGTCCGCCACCGCTCACGCTGTTTCCGCTGCCATCGCCGCCGCCAGTGCCTCCACCACCACCGCCGCCGCTGCTGCTGCTGCTGCCGCCACCGCGGACCGCCGCGGACGGCTCGCTCCCGACAGCTGCAGCAGTCACAGCCGCAGCCGCCGCCTCTGCGGTCAACAGCTCATGCAGCCCCGCCCGCACCTCGGCGCGAGATAGCAGCCACGGGTACGGCGGCCGCATGGCGCCTTGCCACTCTGTCCACAACTGTTCCTCGAGGTCGCTCGCGTGCACACAGCCGCTGGCCCCGTTGGCCGCGTCGTGCTCGTCCGCGCACCCCGCGGCTCCGATGTCCGGCGCGGCCGTGACGTCGACGGTGCCGGCGACCGCGTCCAGGTAATCGACAATGTCCTGCCGCCCGTGCATGATTGCCAGCGCCTGCACATCCAGCGGCAACGCATGCTGCAGCGCCAGCTCAGGCGGTGCCGGCGGCTGCGGCGCCCCTTTGCCGCTGCTACCCGCCGCGCGATCCTGCCCACCCCGCTGCTCTTCGTCCTTTCTCTCCTCCTCCTGCTGCTGCTGCTGGCCGGCCCAGCTTGTCGCCTCTGCTGTCATCCAGTACGCATGGTCGGGGAAGCGCGTCCAGTACGATTGCAGCAGGTCCAATGCGGCCGCCTGCTGCCACGCGCTGCAGCGCAGGAAGAGCAGCCCCACTGCCTCCGTTGACAGGGCGCACGCGATGGTTTGCATGCTCTGCACAAGCTCCTCGGTCAGCTGTGGGCTGCCCCACCATGCCGCCTCGGGCCGCGGGCTGCCTGATTCCTCCCCACCAGTGCCTGATGTGCCCGCGCCGTTGTCGGCTTGCAGTCGCACGTGCCGCCGCGTGTCCCCCTCGTGCCAGAGCACGGCCATCAGAAGGCGCCCCACCAGCAGGGCCTGCGATACCATGTGCTCAGCGTCCAATCTACGGTCAGCTACGGCCTCTGCCGTCGCCTTTGCCAGCACCGGCAACCACTGGTGCACCGCAAAGCTCGCAAGCAGCTGCTGCTGCCGGTTGGCTGCGGAGTCGGGAGCAGGCAGGCCGCCCGCCGCTGCCATCCAGGCGATGGAGCAATGGGAGGGCTTGTCGAAGCTCCAGCCCTCCAGGGGCAGGAGTGGTTCCAGCACCGAGTTGAAGTGCAGAGCGGGAGCTGTGAATGCGGCTGCACCACCGGCGGCCGCCTGCTGCTGCTGTAACTCCTGGCCCGGCCCTGCCCGCTGCTGCTGATGCGTGCCCTCGCGCAGCGCCCGCACGTCCACAACTTGCTCCAGCATTGCGGCCAAGTAGGCACACAGGTAGATCCCGGCGCTGGTGTCCACAACGCACTGCAAGCCCGGTTGAGAGGCGTGCGACACCTCTCCCAGCCCCACGTCATCGAGCTCTAGCAGCCGAGCCGCTGCGCCCAGCGTGGCAATGAGCGACACCGCCTGCTGCACGGGCCCACGCGCCAGCACTGCAGGCCAGACGCCCGAGTAGCGCAGCATGCTGTTCACCACGTTTAGCAGCGCGCCGGCGCTGTTCGGCCCAGAGCCGGCCTCCCGCCAGGCCTGCGGCGCGCGGAGGCACCGCTCCACAGCTGACAGCAATCCCGCGTCCAGCGCGCAGCGGAGGCTGTAGCTAGGGTCCCTCCCGCGCGCCAGACTGGCTGCCGCCCTCCCTGCTACCGCTGCGGACGACGCATCAGGCCCCGCTGCTGCGCCCTGCACTGCCGCCGATTCCGGCGGCCACTCCATGCTCGCCGCCGCCACGGACGCTGCATCAGCCAGCTCACCAGCCCACGCGGGCGGCGGCGGCGCATTCAGCTGCAGCCGCAGCAGGTGCCCCGACTCCCGTGCAAGCCCGTCGTTCTGAATGAGCATGGTCGGCGCCTGCGCCAGCAGCCGCCACCAGCTCGGCAGCGCCACCGCCGCCTGACTCGGCCGCAGCTCCATCAGCAGACGTGCCATCACCTGGCCCATAACGCACATGTCGTGCACGTCGCGCGCGCCGTCGCCGCACGCCAGGCAGCACCAGATTTCATGCAACAGCCCATAGGCGTATACGGCGCTGTACGGCACTGCGGTGGCTTGCGTGCCCCGCGCAGCTGCTGCTGCTCCTGCTGCCGACCCCGCGGCCGATGGCACGGCCCGCCGCTGCGGCTGCAGCTGCGGCGGCAGCTGACTGTGCGGGATCTGCGGCAGGCGGTCGTAGCCGACGGGCGGCTGTGCGATGTCCAGGTCACATGGGCCGTTGGTCGTCACCTGGATCACGAGAGCTAGCGCCTGCAAGCAGGCGACCAGCAAGCGGCAACACATGAGCGTGGAGGCTGTGCCAGTTCACGCCCTGCAATTTCCCTCGCGCCGTCCCGTCTCCCGTCATCAAAATCACCAGCAAGTGGACTGCAAGCGGCCGCAATGCACACAGACACGCTCACGCGCACCCACGTATGTGGCGGTGGTCGTCCCGCCCAACGTCGGCAACTCCAGCGGCCGCATCAGGCCCGGTGGCAGCCTGCGCCGCAGCTGCGAGCTGGCAGGCGCCAAGCGCTGCTGCACGCTGCCGTCGGCGGCCCGTTGCTGCGCGGCCATGGCGGTGCACAGGGCCGCCCACGTCGCGCAGAGCTGCACGCCGGGGCCGGCCAGCAGCGGCCGCAGCTGCTCCAGCAGGTCCAGCTGCTCCCGCTTGTCTGGGAGCTCGCCCAGGACATCCTTCACCCGGGGCCGCGGGCACAGCGCGCTGGTGCCCAGGTGCCCCATCAGGTACTTCAGCGTGTTGCAGAAGGTCGCCGCCAGTAGCGATACGGAGACCCAGGTCTCGTCCGGCAGCCCTTCCGCCGACGCTGCTGCTGCGCCTGCGCGCGGCGCGGTCTCGGCGGTGAGCAGCAGCGCCTTGGCGGCGTGCTCTAGCACGTGGGTGTCCGCCAGCGCGGTAATCAGCTCCCGCTTCAGGCCAACATCCGTGCTCGCCCTCACGCAATAGGCAAGGTTGTGGAGGTCTATGACCACGCGCCCGACCAGCCTTAGCGGCATCACCGCGTTCCGCCGGGCGGCGGTCCCGCGGGTGACGGGCGCATGCGTCCGCGCACACAGCCGCGAGTACACGGCAAGCGTGTCCGCTGCGAGCAGGGCACGGACAAGACGGTCGCCAGCCGGGGTTCCACCAGGGATTTCGAGCAGGCGTTCCACCGTATTCGAAACGGCGTCCAGCGCGGATGCGACGACAGCTGGGCTGTGCACCGCGCTGGTTGCGCAGGAGCGGGCGGCCCAGGCATGTGTCGCCACGATGCCGGCCAAGATGTCGGTTTTGCCGACCAAGTCCAAGTCCGCTGCGGTGATTGCATCCTCCAGGGCTTCAGCGCGGGCTGCATCAGGCACAGTGCCCTCGGGTAGACCACAGAAGTAATTCAGCTCTTGTTTAAGGCGAGCTTCAAGAGTCAAAGCAACGCGCGGGGGGCGTCGCGGCGGCATAATTCGAATTTTCGTGCAGGCCCTGTCTTTGTGAGAGCTACAACGTGCCGTTTGACGCCGTGTTGCAAATCATTACACATTACCTGCGGAATCGCGATTCCAAACCCGCCCGCATGGGTCAGGGCCCCCCAATCCCGGCCCCCTGTTACAGTGTCGCATCAGCTGCCCAAGTCCAGGCCCATGTCCGTCGACTGCGTTCCTCCTTACAAGCCGTCCGCTCCGTCCGCTCTCAACCCCTTTCCCCTCCACGGTATAGGCGTCCAAACCTGAGGTCGCTGTGAGCTCAAGCAGGGGCGGCGCCTGATAAGGAGCTCAAGCGGTGCCAGCCGTGTCCAGCGATGTCAGCGTTCTTTGTTAAGTTTGTTTCACTGGGGGGAGTGCGGGAACACTCCAGCTCTGCATGCGACTGCGCCGTTCGACCTGAGCACACACTCCACATCACGCAACGCTCGCAAGCAGGCGAAGCCTGCCCTGCTCACGTAGCCAGCGGTTGGCGCACCCTGCCTCCTGAAGCAAACATCGACCAGCCTTGTACGCCTCCATTCACTTCCTCCCTCGCATGTGCTGCTGGGCGACGGTGGCGCTGGCGCTTCCAGGTTGGTTTCGGATGCCGCGCGCCCCAATGCTCCGCTCCCCGCCAGCCCCAGCCGTCCGACAGCCCAGCCATCACCACCTGGTTATATCAGTGCTGGGTCAGCGGCGCTCCTCCATCGCCCGTGGAGTTTACCGTCTGGACGAGGTAACATGCCTGCTGTGTCTGAGTCTTGCTCACCGGCCTTCTATGCGTGCTAGCGACTACAACGACACATGATTACGCATATTCGCGTTCGCGTTTCGAAAGCACTTCACCGACCAGCCCGGACGTAGCTCCACGGCGCAAGGCCAAAAACGTCCCTTCAGCGTGGCGTGTTGCCAACCGCTTGGGGCACGCGTCATGATCGTACACATTCGCGTTTGGAAAGCCCTTCGGTCATTGCTCTTCTTGTGTCCCGACTGCTGACCCGAGCGCGCGCCGCATGGGCCACACAAACAAACGCGCCATCAGGTTTTTTGGGGTGGATGCAAGCTCCTCCCAACACTGGCCGAGTGGCCGACTGGCGCGCAATCGCAGCCTCACCCACAGTTGCAATTCCAAACACACATAATGGCTTTGCGTGCAGGGTTTTACCCCCGCATCGGCTGGGTCCGAGTGTCAAACTTGGACAATCCCCCTCATGCAACGGCGTCATCATATTTTTGCATTTTGTATGTTTTTCGTGCATCGCGTCCGCAAAACAATTGCATGTACACCATGCGCTCAAGGTCGTAACCGTTGGCAGCTGCGCAGGGAAAGGTTTATGGCACATTCACGCGCTGCTGCGTACATACAACGAAGCAACAAAAAATGTGTGCAAGGTCCACACTTCCGGAAGGCCAAATGCGGGGCGCACCATCTGCCCCACCCGCTGTCTTCGCCGTGCGGACGCGCTCGATGTAGTATATACACAAACTCCAACTGGTACACACGAATGGTACACGTGCGCCGTGCGGGACGCGCCTAATGCACTCAACCCGCGAATCACGCCGCTGTTCAAATCCAGGCAGATCCAATGCAGCGCCTGGTGCCGTACTCGGGCGCATGCGCCGGGCCGCCGCGCAGCAAGGCGAGCCCGCACTGCCGCCGCCCCGGATTATTGACGTCTAACGCAGTAACATCAACACGCAGCGCCGGCCCGTCCCGAGTCACGCAAAGACGACGCGCTGGCTGCCTGCCCCGCCCTGCTCAATTCTCACCCCTCCCTCGCGCTGACCCCGCTCGACACCTGCCGCTGCCGCTCACACCTGCCGCCCGCCGCCGCGGCGCTGGCTGCCGGTCGCGCCTCCATTGACGCTGCCGCCGCCGCGACGGCCCCCGCCGCCGCCTCCGCTCCAGCCGCCCGGCGCGAACCCGCCACCACCGCCGCCGCCGCCACCCGAGAGCAGCTGGTGGTACTGGTGGTGCTGCTGGCCGCGCCCGACGCCGCCCGCAGACGCTCCGGCTCCCGTCCCGCCGCCGCCGCCACCACCTGTGTGGTGGCTGCTGCTGCTGCTGCTGTTGTTGTTGTTGTGCGTGGACACGTAGCGGAACACGGGCGCCCCGGACGCAGCCGGGGACGCCGGCAGGTGCCCGCCGCGGCCGCCGCCACCGCTGGTAGCAGCGCTGCGCAGCAGCTGCTGTTGCTGTTGGCGGCCGTGGGCACCATGGCGGGACCCGTGCGCGCCTCCGCCGCCTCCGCCGCCTGGGCCCACGGCCTGCGCCTGGTGGTGGTACTGCTGCGCCGGCGCCCGGCCCTGGCCCCCCTGGCGCGAGCGAGAGCCGCTGCTGCTGCTGCCGCCGCCGCCGGCCCCACGCCCGCGGCGCTGGCTCGCCGCGGCCACCCTGTCCCACTCCCCACCCCAGCCCGCCTCCTCGCCCTCGCCCTCGTCCGCCCAGGCCGCGTCCGCCCGCCCCGCCGACGGCTTGGGCGCATCCTCCGCGCCTGCGGCCGCCGCCCCAGCGCCGACGTCGTGCTGCGACACAGCGCCCGGCGGCCCCCACTGGAAGGCTGCATCAGCGCCGGCCGCGGCCTTGCCCTTGCCGCGCGCGGCCGCCTGGCTTTCCTGCTGCAGCTGCGGCTGCGGCTGCTGCGCCGGCGCGGTCCGGCCTCCACCGGCGACGCGGGCGGCGCGGGCGGCGCTGCGCGCGGCGCGGGCGGCTGTGGCCCGCTCCGCGGCCGCGGCAGCACCGGTGAAGTCCCACAGCCGCACCACACCGCTCTCCGTGCCTGTGCGCGAATGACAGATGTACGGCACATCGAGGTGAGCCAAGACGCCGCTGCACATGCCTAGGGAAAGCACCGCCACCTGCGGCCGGGATGCGAGGATGATAGGCATGTGCTTTCGCGTTCGTGCCCCCACAGCCCCTGCCGCGTACGTGAACCTGCCGCAGAACCCCTCTGCAAACCTCCCACCTCCATTTCCACCTCCACCCAACAATGCACACCACCGCGGGTTTGAATTAAGAATGGTAATGTTCCGCACCCCTACGCCTGCGCCGAGCCCTACGCCTGTACTCCGATCCCTGGCCCCCACCCCTAGCCCCCACCCCTGCGGCCCCCCACCCCTGCGGCCCCCCACCCCTGCGGCCCCCCACCCCTGCGGCCCCCGACCCCTGCGGCCGCCGCCCCACCTGCCGCCAGCCACTGGTCGCTCAGGTCCAGGCACAGCGCCGGCTGGCCGGGCGGGCAGTGCAGCGCCCGGCAGCGCGAGCCGCCGCCGCCGCCGCCGCCGGCCCCGGCCGCTGCGGCCATGGGGTGCTGCTGCAGGGAGACGGGGCCCCGGCCGCCCCAGCCGCCCGGCCCGCCGCCGCCGCCCGCCGCCAGCGCCTGCTCGCTGTCCTGCAGGATGATGGTGCCGTCGGCGGCGGAGGAGGCGACCCAGGGGTCCTCGAAGGACAGCCCCGTCACGGCGCTGTTGTGGTGCCACAGCACGCGGGAGCCCTGGGGGACGAGGGGTGAGGGATGGCAGGGGGGGGCCGACAGGGGTTGGGCATGGCAAGGGGAGAGGGGGCGGTCACCCGCTCATCTCGTCCAAGCACTACAGTACGCAACCCAACTCAACGAAAGGGCAAGACTGGTGGCCCTGCGTCCGGCCCCCCGCCCCCCGGCCCCCTGCTGCCGCCTGCTCCCCCTACCCCCGCGCTCGCGCCCACCTGCTTCATGCGCAGGTCGTGCGCCAGCAGCAGCCCGTCGCCCGCCGCCGTGAACAGCAGCCGCCCCGCGCGGCAGCCCTCCAGGCAGGCCACGGGGCCGCCGTCGTGCAGGCCCGCGAAGCGCCGCACCTGCGCGGTGGGGAGAGCGAGGGGCGAGCGGTGCCGGTCAGAGCTATCAGCCAGCGGTCAGAGGCATCAACACGTTTACACGTGCGGGCGGCCGCAGCTGGCCACCCTGCCTGCGGCGACAGCCCAAGCTGCCCGCTGCCGGCCCGGCCCATGCAGGCGTCGTGCGTGCGTGTGCGTGCGCGCGTGCATGCATTTGCCAGCCGGCTCTTCCCCCCTTTGGGTTTTGGCATGAACTCCACCACCACCACCCCGCCCCAGGGACCACTCCCGCTCACCGCCCGGCCGGTCTCCGCGTCCGTGACCACCACCTCGCCGCCCGCCGCAACCAGCAAGTTGCCCGCCCGCGCCGCCAGCGCGTACACCCAGTCGCTGTAGCACAGCACCCCGCCGCACGCCCAGCCGCTGCTGCTACTGCCGGCTGCGGCGGCCGCCGCCTTGCTGCTGCTGCTGCCGCCGCTCTCGTCGCCGCTGCTGCCGCCGCCGACGCAGGCGCCCGCGCCGCCGTCGTCGCTGTCGTCGCCCGAGGTCTGCGGCTCGCTGCGGCGCCAGATGCGCACGGTGCAGTCCCACGAGCCGGAGAACAGCGTCTCAGCGCCCTCCCCGCCGCCGTAGCCCCCGCTGCTGCCACGGCCGCCGCCGCTACGGCTGCTGCTACTGCCGCCCTCGTCCAGCGCCAGGCAGGACACGGGCCCGGTGTGGCCGCGCAGCAGCTGCGGCGCCTGCATCAGGTCGAACAACAGCGGCACCGCCGCCGCCTGGCCGCCAGCAGCAGCAGTAGCAGCAGACGACGACGACAGCAGCGGCGCCGCGCCCAGCGTGCGGTAGCGGGTCGCGGCGGCCGCGGCCGCCTCGGAGCGCTCCCACAGCCGCACCAGGTTGTCGGAGCAGCCGGACGCCAGCAGCCCCCCGCCCAGCGCCAGGCAGCGCACGGTGCCGCCGTGCGGGCGGCTGGCGGCCAGCGGCAGGCCGGCGGCCAGGTCCCACAGCCGCACCGTGCGGTCCAGGGAGGCTGCGTGGCGGGCGGGGAGGGAGCGAGGGGCGGGAGGCGGTGTGTGTGTGCGGTGA
Source organism: Chlamydomonas incerta (assembly GCA_016834605.1). Classification (NCBI taxonomy): domain Eukaryota; kingdom Viridiplantae; phylum Chlorophyta; class Chlorophyceae; order Chlamydomonadales; family Chlamydomonadaceae; genus Chlamydomonas; species Chlamydomonas incerta. The sequence continues at coordinate 45,308 of JAEHOC010000029.1, forward strand.
GGGAGAGAGGCCCGGGATTAAGGCTGCAAGGGCGCTGCTTCCTGAGACTGGCACAGTTCTCCGGTAAGCCAACAACGATAATATTCTCCAGTTAGCTATAAAGAACACGCTTCTGCGAGTCGGGCCCCCATCCCCATAACATACGGTACACAGCACCACCAGCCAAGCCCCCACCAGTCCCTCACCAGTGGCCAGCAGGTTGTGGCAGGGCAGCAGGCGCGCCGCCCGCACCGCGGACCTGTGTGCGCGTGCCAGAGCGAGGGCGTCAGGGTGCGCCAAACACACACGGACACGCGGAGCCGGGAAGCCGCGGAGCCCCCATCTTTTGGTAATAACCCCACTCGCCCGCCCGCCCGCCCGCCCGCGCCGCACTCACTTGTGCCCCACCACCTGGTCCGCGCTGTAGCGGCCGCCCCAGCTCTTGAGCCGCTGCATCTTGGCGCCGTACGCCCACTGCCACCGCACCTCGCCGCCCGCGCCGGCGCCGCTGCCGCCGCCGCTGCCCGAGGCGCCCAGTGCAGCGATGTCCGCCTCCACCGCACCCGCACCCGCACCCGAAGCCCAGCGCTGAGTGCCGGTCCCGGCCGTGTGGGACCAGCCGCGAGCGCCCAGGCAGGGCAGCGGCAGCGGCGAGGCGCCGCCGGGGCCGCAGCTGAGGTCGGAGGCGGGCGAGCAGGACAGGGGGGGTCGCGGCGGCCGAGGTGGCGCAGGACACGCACGCGGACACCGAGGCGGAGCCGCAGGCGGAGGCGGCCGGCGAGGGCGAGGGCGAGGCCACAGGCACGGGCCGCGAGGTCGGGGGCCGCGGGCCTGCGCACGTGGCGGCGGCGGGCTCGCTGCCGGCGCTGCTGCCGCCGCAGCCGACTGTGGCACCGGCGGCCACGGCGCTGGGCCAGTGCCCAGCGCCCGACAGCTGCCAGCGCGCCGAGTAGAAGGAGCGCCATACCTGCGGTAAGGCGGGCGCAGGACTGACAGTCTGAGAGGGCGCTGAGGAGGCACAGTCGGGGGATGGTGCGGGCCAGGGTGTTTTGTTGCTATGTATGGTGGGGAACCGTGCGACGTGGCGCCAAGGCTGTAGCCGCGGCGACGCGTGCTGACCGCTGTGGCGTGCAGCGCCTTGCAGTGCAAAGAGCCGATGATGCTGAGGGACTGAACAACCAGCGCGCCGGCAAGGTCCCGCCCGTCCCGCTCCTCCGAGCAGACGCGTCTCTGGTGAGCTTTTGCGAGGGGGGAACGCGTGTTCCGGAGAAAGCGTACCGCTACACCCTACAAAGCTCACCAGATTGGCCGCGTCTTCTAGCCCAACGAGTTTACGCCAGCAGCGACACACGCAGCTGACGGATGCGCGGTCGCGCGGACCGAGGGAGTCGAAGACCGTGGAGAGGCATCCTTCGGGGAGCGCCCCGATGCCCTTCGCTGGCTCCTCGCCATCGCTTTGTGATTCTGTTGATGCCATCACCTAGTAAACGTTCGCTGGCTCCGGGCGGGCCTGCGCACAGATAAAAATACTGTTTGATACAAAAGTGGAGATGCCGCGCTGACGCTGCACGACGCGCAAGCACGAAGTGGTGTCGCTCAGGGTCCGGCATGTAGTGGATGATAACGACATCGCAACCCTTGCTACGCCAGGCCCGCCAGTTCCCCCCACTAAAAGCGATCGCGCGACCCACTCCTTTGCCAGCAAGCCAGTCTGTGGTTGTGGAGCAAAAGGCGCAAGGTGAAGGAGGAAGCCCGATTGCCGAGCAACGGCTTTCAGCGCGCGTTGTCTGTTCAACTCGACGGTGATAACCCTACTCGGATATGATATTCCAGGCGTGAGCGACGCTGTTCCTTATCGTCAGTGCACATGAAGATTGCGGTAAATAAAGTAGCAACATGCGCTATGCAGTCATGCGGTAAGTTGACCGCGCGCATTCAAAGCCACACGCCACAAACACACCATCGCATAACCCTGCCCGATGCCACACCGCGCCCACTTGCCCACAACCACATGCGTTGATCAATTGTGCGGCCTCAGCAGCAGATAAAATCGCAACACTCAATTTGACCTGCACTATGCACGTATTGGTGCGGGCTGCGCCCACCTGCACCTCCGCCTGCACCTGCAGCTGACCACGGCGCTGACCACGGCGCCTTCGCTCTTCAGCTTTTATCACAAGCCTGCCAGCGCCAGTCAACCAACGGGCCAGCTCACTTGCTCGAGCGATGCTTGCTCATTGAACGCGCTCACACTCAGAACTTCATCCACTTCTTCTGCGCGTCCTTGTCGTGTATGGCCTTGCTCACACGCGCGGCCGCCGACTGAGCCGCTGCAAGCTCCGCCTGTCAACGGCCGGACGCACGCCCAGACGCACACATAGTCAGATAGCATACGCCCACGGCTAATCCTCCCCACCCTTGTACTGCACCCCTGGCACACGCCGCGGTCGCACACACGCGGACACGCTGCCCCGCACCTGCACGGCCCCTGCCCTCCTCTCCCTCACCCCTCCCCCGCGCACACACGCGCACCTGCACGCCCCGCATCTGCGCCTCAATCTGCGCCTTCATGCCCTTGTTGCCGGCGTGTCGTCCCAGCATCTCCTGCAGCCGGGCCAGCTTGGTCTGCGAAGGAGGGGGGGCAGCGCAAGAAGGGGGGTGCCAGTGAACGCGAAGTGGGCCAGTTGCTGGGGCCGCTCCTCAGGACGGCAGCTCCCAGCTAGCGGGCACGACCATGGCACCGGCTGGCGCACCAACCTCTTTTCGGCTTCATCCTCCAATCCCGATTGCCCAGCGGCGCCATCCGCATCCCCCGCCCACCGTCTCATGCAAGACTCTTCAATCTTCCCCAGACTAGCTGATTGCTTGAGATGGGAGCAAATTACCTTCATCCCCTCCTTCAACACACACGCACACACACCTGTATGCCCGACACCTGGTCGTGGTGCGACATCAGGCCGCGCCGGTCGGGCGGCGCAGCCGGGCCGCCACGCGAACCAGACGCGGCCGCGACGGCGCCCGCAATGGCGGCGGCCCCCGCGGTGGTGGCGGCCGCTGCTGCGGCCCCCACACCCGCGACTGCCGTCTGCGACTTGCGGATGCGCGCCGCCGCAGACGAGTCGCCTGGCGGGACAGATGCGGCGTAAGGGGCGCCTCTCAGGCGACGGCAACGCGGGCGTCCAGTGACGATTGCAAGGTTGCCCAGACCCCCAGGCCCCAAGCGCTGCTGCAGACAAGTTGACATCCCCTCCCGACATCGCATCTCCTCCAAGGCAACCCCCATACACGGTGCATACCGAACCGCACACATCACCACCGCACATCACCACCGCCCGCGCGCGTCCTCACCCAGTGAGGAGTTTATGAAGTCGAACAGACCGCCGCCGCCCGGCGCGCCGCTCTCGCGCTCCCGCACCTCCGCCCGCGCCTCCCGCGCCGCCACGATGGCCCGCTTGCGCTTCTCGCGCGCGCCGCCGCGCCGCCGCTTCTTGTCCACCCCGCCCCCCGCCGCCGCCAGCTTGCCGCCGCCCACCTGCGCAACGGCGCGACCAGCAGCGCAACCGGGCGGCTGTTCGCACACAGGGCGCGGTGTGGCAACCTGCGCCGCCCAACCCGCTCACGCACACGCACAGCAAAAGCCAGCACGGCCCCTCCCCTCCCTATAAAGGCCACGACCCTGCAGCTGCCCACGGCTTCCCCGCTCCCGCTGCCGCTGGGGCGGAGGACACGCACCCGGCGCACTCGGTTGCGGTCCACCGCGCCCAGCCCCTTGCGCTCCGGCAGCAGCAGCACCTCGGGCGCCGCCATCACGCCCTCGCCTGCACAGGGCACAGGGCCAACCGCGCGCGCGTGTGTGTAAGTGCATGCGTGCATGTGAGTGCGTGTGTGTGTGCGTGTGAGCGCGGGTAACCTGACAAGTGTGTGCCGTGAAGGCCCAATGGTGGTAATGAGCGCAGGTAGGGCGGCGGCGGCGGAACATGGCCCCCACCACCCACCCACCACCCACCACCACCCACCCGCCACCACCCACCCGCCGCTCGCCCACCCTGCCTCCCGCCCAGCGCACCTCTCAGCCCCAGGCCGCGGCCCGGCACGTAGCCCATGCGCGCCATGAGTCGCGACGCCACGCCGCGGCCGTGCGCCTCCCACGCCGCCAGCGCCGCCGTGTCGCCCAGCGCGCCCGCGGCGGCAGCGGCCCTGTACCGCGGCGGCCGGAGCGGGGGTCCAGGGGTCGCGGGTCGAGGGAAGGGGTCGTGGGGCAGGAGGCTCACCAGGCAGGCACAGCAGCCAACACGCCTACCCGGCGCACACCGCTTGCGGGCACCTGCCCGCGCCCAGCCCCAGCCAGTGCCCTATGCCCGCTCCACTGCTTACCCCCGGGCCGACAATGCGCCCCGCCCGGCCGCGCACCTGGCGTGCCCAAACACATCCAGCCCTCCCTCCTCGTCCTCGTCCTCCGCCCCGTCGCCTCCGCCGTAGTCCCCTCCATCATCACTGTCGTACATGTCCTCATCGCCGTCATCGCCGCCGTACCCCCCGCCGTAATCGTCCCCAGACCCCGGGTCGCTGTCCTCACTGCCGCCGCCACCCGCCGGCCGCAGCAGCGCGCTGACGCTGCTACTGCTGCTACTGCTTCCACTGTCGCCGCCACCGTCCTCGCCGTCGCCGTCCAGCGCCTCTGCGGCGGCGGCAGCGGCCGCCACCTCCTCTGCGTGCGTGTGCCGGGCGACCCTTTCCAACGGCACAACCACCTCGCCCCCGCCCCTGCCGCCCGGGCCCCCTGGCTGTAGCAAAGGCAGCACGGTGGCAGTAGCACGGCCCCAGTCCATCGCCACCACCTCCACCGGCAGGTAAAGCCGGGAGCCGGGCAGCTGCGCCAGCGCCCGCCGTCCCACCGCAATGCCGTGGGCGTGGCCGTGCGGGTGCGGGTGCCCCGGCGCAGCGGCGCCCGGACCCCCTCTCCCGGCTGTGGGCCCGCCCTGCGGCAGAGGCTGCTGCTGCTGCTGCTGCTGCTGCTGCTGCTGCTGCTGCTGCTGCTGTTGCCGTTGCTGCTGGCTGTGGTGCGGCTGCGCGGTGGGGTGGGGCTGCACCAGCGCGCACAGCACGTCCACGGGGTCCAGCATGAAGGGCCTGCGGGCAGCGGGGTGATGGGATGGGTGTGTGTGGGCAACACCAGCCCAAGCTCAACTCGAGGCGGGGGTAGGTAGGCATCCACGCGAAAACTGTTTTGTGGAGTTTGTCACATGCCGACGTCCAGGGCATGGTGCAGGCTTGCGTTGCCGGTGCTCTGGCGAACACGCGCCGCGGTGTGCCCCAAGCCATCCTCACAACGCCAACAGCACCCACCCCGACCCCCAGGCCCCACCCCACCCTCCACACACGCACACACATACTCACACACAGGGCGGCGCAAGGGTCTCACCTGGTGGGCACCTCGAACAGCACCGACACGGTGTCGGGCTGGCGGGCGGGCGGGCGGGCGGCGTGGGTTGGTGGAGGTTACATTCATGATTATTTAAGAAGCGCAGGCGTAGCCAGTAACAGTCAGGGCCGGGTTTGGGTCCAGGGGTGTGGGTCCAGGGGCTGGCGCTGATGCTCCGTGTTTGGCACCAGGCATGGTGGTCGCCATCATGAGTTCATCACATACGCACTGCCACCCACGTATGCCCCTGCATCGCCCGCACCCTTGCCTGCCGTGCACGGCGCGCCTCACCTGCCTGCCGCGCCCCTGCACTCGGCCCGCATACCAGCGGCCGTCCATGTAGCGGAAGCGGCACGTGCCCCCCGGAGCCACCGGCAGCGGCCCCGGCGGACCCGGTGCGGGCCCGCCGTCGCCCTCCGCTTGGCCCCGGCTGGATGCGCCCATCTGCGGCTCTGCTGCTGCTGCTGTTGGTGCTACTGCTGCTGTTGGTGGTGCTGGTGCTGCTACTGCCGCCAGCTGCTGCAGCATGCGGGACTTCTTCAGCTCCAACAGCGCCGCCTCCAGCTCCGCCACCGCGGCGCCCAGCTCCCCCCGCATCTGTAGGACCACCCACAGCGTGCGAGGCGGAGGCACCCGGGGAAGGGGCGTCAGCGCCGCGCGGGAGCTGGGGCGGGAGCCACGTGCGCTTTCTGCCGGCACTGCCTCAAGGCTGTGCCGCGTCCACCAGGCCGGCGCACCCCGGGACCGACCGAGCCCATCTTTTCCAACCGCACGCCCTGCACGGCCCCCTCTCCTCGCCCTCAATCGCCCTCTGTCAGCCCCAGTATACCGTTCCCCTGTATTGCCGCAAACTGCACCTGCCTGTCCCTTGTCTAGTTTCGCTTGGGTTTAGATTGGGCTGGTGTTTACAATCCCCCCGGCAGCCCCCTTGCCGGGCATTGAACAAGCAGGCATCCACACATGAGGCGGCCCCCACGGGCGCCTCCGCCCCCTTCGGAGCAGCGCTGAGTGCGCCTGTCCCCACCGCACCTGCACCAGCTCCTCAGCCCCCTCCGCAGCATCGCCACCAATGCCAGCGAGAGCCTCCTGAATGCTCGCTAGCGCCTCGCGCTGTGCATTCAGCTGCTCTGCGAGCTCGGTCTCGATGTCGTCCGCCATGCTGTGCGATATATTAATTAACAATGCATCTTAAGTTGATTGCCGATGTCTAGAGATCCAGTGCGTGAGCTCCATTCATCAATTCACCCCGGCCGTGCACTTGCCTCAGCTTCCCTCGAAATAGGCTTGATGCAGTTTCCAATCGACAATGATTATTTTAATGGCAAAAAGGACACCTGTGCCCCACCATCCGCACCACCATCCGCAATGGGGGCAGTGCCGGCACGCCGCCGGCAACCCTTGCTGAGTCGTCAGCTGTCGGCCAGACGGCCTCCGTTGCAAGGGCTGATCTGAGCGGAACGGAGCACAGGCTGACAGGGCCACTGGTACTGAGATGAACAGCCATGGGCACTTACACTGCAGGGCAGCCCACAGCCTCTAAGCGCAAGCGTGCTCGCGCACCCTTGTGCGCACCAACACACGGCCGCCCCCACATAGCAACGCGCGAGCGCAGTAAAACGCATTGAACATCCCCAGGGTGTCACGGTGGCAGCCAGAAACACAACCAGACACCGTGACCAGACACCCAGACAAAATAACGGGCCCACACGCCGCACAGGCCACAGCGGCACCACAGCAACGACGCACACAGTATGAGAAGGGGAAAAGCACCGGACCCTGGCGGAGGCGCATAACAACCCCGCTGCAGCCCTAATACACACCCGAGCTCCCACGCCGGACACACAACGCTACCAAACACAGCACAACACCGTGGCACAGCGCCTCAGCGCACCGTCGGCTCCATGCACCACTAGGGGACGAGGAAAGCGCCGCCTCCGCCACAGCGAGGGAGGAGCCGCCGCGGCTCCAGAGGCCACGGACACTTGGGGCTGGGGGCGGGGGCGGGGGGCGCCAGCGAGGCTCGCGGGCGGCAACTGGAGGGCTGGGTCAGTAAGTCCGCTGCAGGCGGTGTTGAGTTGTGCTGCACAGCGAGGCAGCGTGCCCAACGGCGGGGATCAGGGAACATGAGACTGCTTCGGCTGTCTAGTACGGCCTCCACTCCAGCTGCCGCTTGGCCCTCATCTTGCTACGCTCTGACCGGTATTACTCGCATTTGGCACGCTTGCCGCCGCATTGTGTGAAGTGAGGAATGCGCGTGAGGAATGCTACTCGGTTTGAGGGGCGAGTGCTGTCGAGCTTGGATCCAGGCACCCCAGGCAGGCTTCTCACAACGCCGGGGGTTAGGCAGGGAAGGGAGGGGAGGGAGCGGAGGCAAGGAAGGCATGGGCATGGTAGAGAGGGCTGGGGGGGGGGAAGACCAGGGAAGACCCGGAGGGAGGGAGGCAGGGAGGCGCCGTGGAGGCGAGGCCGCTGCCCGCTGGTGCCACATGCTGCCCTTCATGTTCGCTAACGGCGTGAAGCTTCCTCGCCGCTGGGGCTGGCGGTACGGAGCAGGCTCGAGCGGCCACGCATATGAGGAGATTGCTGGCCGCCTAGCTCCCTTGTCGGCATTGAGCCTGCCCGTGGAATGCCCAGGAATGCCACCCCAACCGCAGCGACTGTAGTCAGCAGAAACGTTCCCAGGCGCGCCTCGCGGGTGCGCTAGCTTAGTTATACGCCTAGGTGCTCGCAGGACAGCGTTGCGAACCGGCCTGACGAAGGTTTCTTCGAAATGAAGTCTGCGAGATCCAGACAGTCCACATGGGTATCGCGTGACCGATTGCATTCACATGCCAATCTCTGCAGGAGCGTGACTTTCATGTCCTCTTCTGGGCGCTAACGCTGTGCTCCAGCTTCACAACACCGTGCCCGTGACTTTCCGCACTTTTTGACCGTCCGGGCGTCCAGGCCTGGGCTTGGGGCGCTCGCTATTTCGGCAGGCTTCCACTCAGAAGGAGGCTGCATCTCCAGCGCTCTAGCGCGTGGAAGTCAATTCAACACTCGAAGAGCTCTGTAGTGCGCGGAAGGCGCGCAAACGCAGGTTTCTTAAAAAGAATTAGGCTTACGAGCATCGATAATGGCTAGCCCCAGTATCGATATGGGCGGCTGCTCGGTAGAGCAATATGCGGAGGTCTTGGCAGCGTTGCGCGGCGACGCAGTGGCCGCCGCGACCCTCTGCCGTGTGTTCTCGTCTCGAGACCGCACGGAGGAAGTCGCATTTGGCCTGAACACGGTGTTTATGCTGTTCAGCGGCGCCTTGGTGTTCATTATGTGAGTACACGTAGTCGACCAATCGAAATCCTGGACGACGGGCGTGTCGCTGAACGTGTTTCTGGAGTCTCGCGCAAGCGCAACGCCGAAACGTGTGCGTGGGCATCAAAATCGAACCCGGCAGGCACGGAGGCTTCGCAATGCTGGAAGCCGGAGCGATTCGGAGCAAGAACGCGATGAACATCCTGCTGCAGACAGTGCTGGACGGAGCGGCCAGGTACGCGTGTGGGCGTGGGCTCAAGCGGTTGGGGGGAGGGGCCGGAGATCGCACCCAGTGGAGGCGGGGTCCTGACCTGAGGGCCGGAGCTCAGGGCGACCGTGCACAGCAGGCATGCATCATCAACCCATCGGGCTGGCAGCCCTTAAGCCCACCCTTGGCGGCGCCCTGTTGCCTCTCGCTGTCCCCTCAACCCTCCCTGTCGCGCGCTGCCCGCACGCCACGCCCCCTCTCCCCTGCAGCGCCGTGATGTGGTACCTGGTGGGGTTCGGGTTCGCGTACGGCATCGGCGACAACCCCAACGGCTTCGTGAGTCCGGGCTGGCGGGTGTCGATGTGTGTCGCGGGTGGGCGGGCGGCGGTTGTGAGGTGAGCGGGAGGTGGTGCCCAAGTCCGGAGGATGGGGAGCTGGCGGGTCATTGGAGCCGCGCGGTGCATTCGGCAGCAGTCGGCTCGGGTCCCTACAGGTGCTGCGAGGGCCGGGGCAGGGTGGACCTCACAGGGGGCGGGCGCAGGGGCAGGTCACAGGGTCAGGTCACAGGGCAGGGGCAGGGGCAGGGACCGGGCACACCACGAGCGCCATGCCCCCCCCACCTCACTGGATTGGTTCGCAGTAACCCCCCACCTCACGTGTCCCGTACCCTGCTTTCCGCCCTCGTGCCTCCCTCGTGGCGCCCCCCTCCCGGCAGATTGGTGACGCACTGTTTGCGCTGTCGCGCTACTCCAGCCACAACACCGGCACCGGCATCGGGCAGTGGACCAACTGGTGCGTGGGGCGCACACACTGGCGCGTGTGTATGTTGGCGTGCGGCGTGGTGGTGGTGGTGGTGGTGGTGGTGGTGGTGGTGGTGGTGATGGTGATGGTGGTGGTGGTGGGCTGGGGCGGGGTCGTGATTTCCGACCCCAGCTAAGCCACCAAGGGGGAAGCTCGGGCTTGCGGGGCTCACTGATGGCCTGGGGGAGGGGGCATGTGTGCGTGCGGGAGGGGCGGAATTTGGAGGCAGGGGGCCGGCCCGTACAGCTCCTCCCTGCTGACCTTGTCAATGGCACGGACTCGCCTGCCCTGCTGACCGCCCCCTCCACCCCCGTTGGCCTCGCCCCGGCAGGTTCTTCCAATGGGCCTTCTGCGCCACTGCCGCCACCAGTGAGAGTTTTTGGGGGTTGCAGTGATGGTTGGAAAAGCGAGGGGGGGAGGGGTTGCAAAGATACTGAAAAGTGGTACACACACGCGCGCACACACGTTTCCCCGATGCACCGGGATCGCAGCCACCTAGCCAGCCACTCAGCCGCACCCCGCGCGCCTTCTCCACTGCCGTGCAGTCCCGGCCGGTGCGGTGGCTGAGCGCTTCAACTTCAACGCCTACCTGGGTGAGCCAGTGGCCGCACGGCAGCGGGCACTGGGCTGGGGCTGGGGCTGGGCTGGGCTGGGCTGGGCTGGGCTGGGCTGGGCTGGGCTGGGCTGGGCTGGGCTGGGCTGGGCTGGGCTGGGCTGGGCTGGGCTGGGCTGGGCTGGCCCGATGGGTTGGCGGCTTGGCGCCAACGTGTGTCATGACACCTGAAATGCCACAGCAACACGCTCAATCAACAGCACGGTAGCCTCCCGGCGCCTGCCACTGGTCACCGGTACTCCTATGTTTTGCAAGAGCAATATAGCATCCTGTACCGCTCTCCCAACCATCCTTGCAACCCACTTACATCCCTACCCCCTTACCCCACCACTCCCCACCCCCCACCTGCCAGGCTACTCGCTGTTCCTGGGCGGCTTCGTGTACCCGGTGGTGGCGCACTGGGTGTGGTGCCCCACCGGCTGGCTGGGCTACGGCAAGGCCACGGCGCCCTTCCTGGGCGCGGGCATGGTGGACTTCGCGGGCAGCGGCGTGGTGCACATGACCGGCGGCCTGGCGGGTGAGGGTGAGGGGAGGGGGAGGGGGATAGTTCATTCCAGAACCCAAAGCAAACCGACCGAGTGAAGGGGAGGGGGAGGAAGGGGAGGGGGGAGTGGGGGGAGGAGGGAGGGAGTTGCGGCAGGAGCGGAATGGGGGGAGGGCGTGTGCAGGTCGAGTGGTGAGCCGGGAGGGCGTGCGGAAGGGGGGCCTGACACGTTAGGAGGCGCGTGCGTCAGCGCGCCTGCTGGACCGCGCTCCCAACCATCCTTGGTTTGGCTTGGGCTGGTATTCACAACCCCCCGCCCCCGCCCCTCCTCTGCGCCCGCGTGCGCGCCCGCACACACAGGCCTGACGGGCGCCTGGCTGGTGGGGCCGCGCCTGGGCCGCTTCGACATGGACGGCCGGCCGGTGCCCATGCCCGGGCACAGCGCCATCCTGGTGGTGCTGGGCACCGTGCTGCTGTGGTTCGGATGGTGAGGATGGGGGGTGGGGGTGGTGGGTGGGGCTGCTGGGGCTGGTGGTGGGGGTAGTGATGGGGGGGGTTTGAGCGGGGTGAGGTTGGCGGAACGGGCGATGGGTTGGGCGGAACGGGCAATGGGTGTGCGGAACGTGCGGACGTCGCCTCCTCGGGCCCTGGCGCTTCACCGGACTCTACAGCTACAGCCCCTTCCCCGCCGCCTCGCCTCACCGGTTAGCCTCACCGCCTCACAATCTCCCCACCCCCACCCCGCCCGCTGCCCGGCCGCAGGTACGGCTTCAACCCCGGCTCGGCGCTGGTGGCGGACGTGCGCAACAGCGCGCTCATCGCCGGCCGCGCCGCCGTGACCACCACGCTGTCCGGCGCGGCGGGCGGGCTGACCTGCCTGCTGCTGGGCTTCTTCCGGCACGTGGCCTGGGACCTCATCAGCCTGTGCAACGGCATGCTGTGCGGCTTCGTGGCCGTCACCGCGGGCTGCCACGTGATCGAGCCCTGGTGGGTGGCGGGGTTTGGGGGTGGGGCGGGGTTGGGGTTGGGTGGGGGCGCGGCGCCGTGGCGGTGGCGGGGGTGGGGGTGGGGTTTTCATACCAGCCAGAAGCGTTGCGTTGCGGGGCGGGGGCGGTGCAGGGTGGATCGATGGCGACTGCTGGCTGGGGCGGGGCGGCCGGTGCCTGGCCGACACAGACTGCTGAACCCCCATCCCCCCAACTGGTTGGTTTGATTTCACTCGGTCACTGGACTCGGTTGCTTTGGAATGAACTGGAATGAACTACCCCCTTCACCCAACCCCGCCCACCCACCCCACCCACCCCGGCTCCCAGGGCGGCGCTGATCTGCGGCTCCTGCGCGGCCTTCATCTTCGAGGGCACCGTGAACCTGCTGCTGTGGCTGCGCGTGGACGACGTGGTCAGCGCCGGGCCCATGCACGGCTTCTGCGGCGCCTGGGGCGTGCTGTTCGTGGGGCTGCTGGCCAAGGAGGTGAGGGGGGGGAGGGGGAGACAGGGGGGATTGGGAGGGGGAAGAGAGGGAGGGAGGGGGGCAGGAGGGAGGACTGGCACGGGCGCCCACGCTACCACAGGCACGCGCCTGCTTCTGCACCTGCAGCCGCACCTGCACCCGTACCTGCGGACGCCGCGCCGGCGGACCCCGCCGCTCTGCGCACCACCCCGCAGCTGGCGCCCTGACCGCCAGCCCCCGCCTTCTCACATGCGCCCGCACCACCACCCCCCCGGCACTTCCAATTATTTGCAAAACACCGTCTCATGGACGGCTATCCCCCAACCGTCACATGCACGGCTACCCCCCCAACTGCCCCCACTACCACCACCACCACGCACCCCCCACAGGAGTACATCCAGGAGGCCTACGTGCGCGGCAGCTACCCCTACGGCCTCTTCTACGGCGGCGGCGGGCTGCTGCTGGCCAGCCAGGTGCGCAGGCGGGGGTCCACCAATGCGCCCAAAACCGTTAGCATGCACATCCTCTTCCCCAACCATCCTGCAACTTTCTTACCTTGCTAACCGCCGCCCCCCCCAGGTGATCGGCATCCTGTCCATCGGCGGCTGGGTGCTGGGCACCATGGGCCCCTTCTTCCTGCTGTTCCGCGCCGCCGGCAGCCTCCGCATCAGCGCCGAGGACGAGCACAAGGGGCTAGACGCCTCCAAGCACGGGGTGCGTTAGAGGAGGAGGGGCGGGGCGGGGGCTGGTGGGGGTGGCGTGGGGGGATGCGGGCGCAAGGCGGTTGGGGGCAGGAGGCCCCGCGAGCCGCTGCGGCCGGTGCCAGGCGGTGCGGGTGTGTGCAAGACTGCCAGTGCACCGCCCAACCCCATCCGCTGCCTCCCTGACCTCCCTGGCCTCATCTCCTCCGCTGTCACGCTGTCTTCCACTTCTTACAAAATCTTCACACCTCACGCCTCAGGGCTCTGCCTACCACCATCACGGCGGCGGCCCCACCGGCGGCTTCTACGGCGGCAGCCCCAACGGCCAGGCAGCCGGCATGGGCGGCATGGGCGGCATGGGCATGGGCGGCATGGGCGGGATGGGCGGCATGAGCGGCCTGGGTGCGCTCAACACGCACCACGTGGTGCCGCACCAGCACCTGCACCTTGGCGTGGACTCCAATCCCAACAGCGCCACCGCGGCGGGCGGCCCGCACCCGCACTCGATGCACTCGCCGCACGGCGGCCCCGGCGGCACGCCGCTGACGCTGCTGGCCAACGGCGGCACGCACTACCATCAGGTGGGGGCGGCGGGCGGGGGGCGATGTTACTGTGAACCAATCCCGTAAGGAAACGTCAGCGCTGCAAGGAGAATTTGCCTTTCAAGTTCACTGATCGCCCTGACTGCCTTCATTGCAGGTGTACAACGGCAAGATGGTTCCCGGCGACTCCATCATGCGCGGCAACACGCTGGGCTTCAACGGCTCCAACGGCGGCGCCGGCACCACCCACCACAGCTACGGCGGCATCGGCAACTTCAGCGCCCACCAGTACGGCAGCGGCGGCGGCGGCTCGCTGGGGGTGGGCGGCGGCGCGTCCGCAGACCCCACCGGCCACGGCCCCAGCGCCAGCGGCGGCCTAATGGTCGCGGCGGGCGCGGCGGCGGGCGCGGCGGCGGTGGGGGTGGTGATGTCAGGCAGCGGCGCTGTGCCGTCGTCGCCGTCGCCGCAGCCGCACTTGGATGCGTTGCAAGAGACGGCCGCGGGAGCAGGGGCAGGGGCAGGGGGTTCGGGTGATGCGCCGGCGGCAGCGGCGGCCGCTGGCGGGGCCAAGGGTGAGGTGATGCTTGTAGACATTGCGGCGGGGCCGCAGCGGGGAGGCTCCCTTAAACCGCTACAAAGCGGCGCAGCAAATTCGGCGATGGAGGCGCCAGGACCAGCGCCGGCAGTGGTTGCGGCAGCAGCCGAGCCGGCAGCGCCCGGCGCTGCCTCTGCCCAGGCGTAGCCGTGCCTTGGCGTTGGCGTCTCTGGGCTGGCAGCCCCCTTCGAGCTGGCCCGTGAGGCAGGCAAGTATAGATGTGCAAGAGCGGGTTGATACAGAGAGCGACAGACAGGGAAGACAGAAAGGAGAGCGGTGTGCGTCGACGTGTGCGGGGGCTGAGGGCGTGAAGGGCCGGGCGGCGCCCCTGCGACTGCGGCGCTTTGGCGGCGGGCGACACAGGAGTGGATGCGCGCAATGATCTGTGCGGTGCCACCGTGGTGCTGCTGGGGAATAACCGGACGGACCCGACATGCACAGCTAGCTGTGATATGAGCAGCTGGTGATGATGTAGGTGAGGGAGTGGGAGGGATGAATGGCTGACCGCACTGGAGTGAGTGGGGCGTGGCGATCGCGGGTCTTGATCTGGGTCGGGGTCTTGAGGTACCGTATGGGGCGGGGGTTGCTCCCTGGGCGTGGGCTTTGGCGGACCGCAATAATGAAGTCCGGCAGAGGCAGGGGCATGTTGGGGCTCGAAGCGCGCGGAGTGGGCGGGGAGCCCGCAAAGTTACGCGTGACGTGTCAAATATCGTGTGGATGCTGATCTACTGACGTACGGTGCCAGGCGCACACGAGGACAGGAGGGCCAGCATGCGGTGGCCGTTGGGTGGAGCGCTCTGGGGGGCCTAGTATAGTAGCACTAGCATACCATAGCAACCGGAAGGAACGTCGGCATACAATACTTATTATAACTACTGTCACCTAACACAATAAGAATTGTGAGCGCTTGAAGGGGCTTAATATCTCGACGCGCGCGACTGGTCGCGGTCGGTACGCAGGGCGGCATCGGGAGGTGAGATAGGAGAGGCGTGTCGCACGCGGGAGTCTGTCGGCCGTCGCTGTGGAAGCGGCTGGGGAGCCCCGGTCATGCTGTTCAGCTGTGGGTGCATGGACGCTACATCCACGGAGGGCTCGATGGCCTGCGCGGGGGTGTTATTGGAGCGCATTAGGGGGCGAGCGGGGACGTGCTGATACTGGTAAACGTGTTCAGAGTCAGGCTGTTCGGCGTTGTGAATCCACGCAGAGTCCAGGGGTTGAGTGTGCCCCCGCCAAGCAGTGGCAGAGGTTGTGGACTCGTCCTGAGGCAGCGAGTGGCGCTCAGAATCCTCCGCCGCGCTGCAGCAAGGCAGCCAGCCGGTGCGCAAGAACCTTGCCAAGAACTGTTCACGACTCCACGTTGTTCACGTGTCCCGAAGGGGCCCCGCACCAGGGTCATAACACTCCGCGGCTGCATACGTGGCGCGCATTAGACGGTGAGGAGGCAGGTCTCTTCCAGAGGTTTCTGGAAGGGATGCCCTATCCATAGCCGCGGGGGGACAGGGGGCTATCGAATTTCGCTGCCTCGGCACCTCGTGGAGTCGAATGGGGCTTGCGAGCCGGAGCCGTGGCCGGAGCTGCATGACATCATCCCTCTCTCGTGGCCGCTGGTGTTCTTCTTAATTATGCAATGGCAGCACGAGTCCTCGCCTCGCTCTGGTCGTCAGCACCTGTAATAAACAAGCTCAGCACACTTGGCTGTCATTCCCATTTAGCGCAAGCGTTGACCTGCTCCTCGAAAAACACAAATAGTTTACTTTTACATAGGCTCTTCAACTCGCATACAACCATGGTGGAGAAGATGCACACGAAGGCAAGCAAGCATTCCGATTGCCTCGTTTACCCGACAAGAGAAGGCGGGGAAACGTCTGGGCGCGCTCGCTGCTGCTGCATTTCAACGTTAAAGGCATGGATCTGACCGCAGGTCTGCATTATTGGGAGCGGTCCCGCCGCGCACACCGCGGCAGTGTACACTGCACGAGCGGAACTTCAACCCGTCCTCTTTGAGGGCTTCATGGCCAACGGCATCGCTGCCGGTGGCCAGCTGACCACCACCACCGACGTTGAGAACTTCCCGGGTGCGCAGCGGCGTTGGCGCTGGGGACGGCCAGAGCGCGGGGGCTGTCTCGTCCATTGCGGGACGAGGCCACGAGGCTTCTTGCGCGCCAGCCGGCGCAGCCACTCGTTCTGCGCTGCATATAATCCAATAGCGTGATCAGATTGGTGGCTGATCAGCACATACCTAGCTTCCAGGCCGGGCGCTCGCGTAAGGGCGGCGCCAGGTTTCGCGCGCTATTACTACGCTGCTCGGCCCACCGCCACAAAAGCGGCCGCCGCCCCCGCCTTCCCCCACTAGCCCACCCCTCCCCGGCACGCCCGGCGGCCTCACCCACGAACCTTGACCTCAGCAGCTCCCATAGCTCCCTCACACCTCGCTCCCGAGCCGCTCTGCGCTCGCCCTGACTTCCCGCGCCCTCCGCCGCGCACAGGCTTCCCGGAGGGTATCCTGGGCGCGGAGCTGACCAGCCGCTTCCGGGAACAGTCGGAGCGCTTCGGCACCCGCATCTACAGCGGTGAGCACCGGTGCTGAGCAGTGGGGGGCGGGGGTAGCAGGCCCCCTGCAGGGGCCGTGAGAGGCTCGCGGGCGGGGGCGGGGGCGGGGGCGGGGTCGGGTGGGTGGGTGGGTGGTTTTGCAAAGTCAGCCATGCCCATGCCCATGCCAATGCCCTTGCACACACCCACTCACCCGAGCAGCAACCGGACCAAATCTTCCTGCATCACCACCCGCAATCCACGCAATCCTTGCGAACCCACATCGGCACCCTCACAGAGACGGTCGACAGCATCGACACCTCGCGGCGGCCCTTCACGGTGCGCACCGCCGACAAGGAGGTCACCGCCGACAGCCTGATCATCGCCACCGGCGCGGTGGCGCGGCGGCTGGAGTTCCCGGGCAGCGGCGAGGAGGGCGGCTACTGGAACAAGGGCATCAGCGCCTGCGCCGTGTGCGACGGCGCGGCGCCCATCTTCCGCAACAAGCCCATCGCCGTCATCGGCGGCGGCGACAGCGCCATGGAGGAGGCCACCTTCCTCACGTGAGGCAGGGGGGGAGGGAGAGGAGGGGGGCGCTTGGGTTTTGGGGGTGGGATGTGAACACCAGCCCAAGCTAAACTGGGGGCGGGATGGGGGTCAGGGGGGTGACAAGGATGGTCGGAATAGCGGGGGCGGGGGGCACCCATGGCCGAAAGACAATGTCCAATGTGCCTGGTTGTTGTGGGTTGTGTGAGCCGGGCGGCAGTGGGGAGCTGCGCTATCAGCATCCCGAGCGGGTTCAACACTCGTGTGCACATCGCCCCGACCCTGACCCTGACCCTGACTTTTCCCCATCCTGCCACCCGACTTTCCCCCCTCCCTCCCGCCGCCCGCCCTCCTCATCCTCATCCTCATCCCCGCAGCAAGTACGGCTCAAAGGTGTACATCATCCACCGGTGGGTCCGCAGTACGGCACTGCCTGCGCGTGCCTTATGTGTGCTGCAGGCGCATATGCGGTGTGGCGCCCCTGTAGCAAAACCACCACCACCACTACACCAATCAATCACACGCCACCCCCCACCCGCCCAGGCGCGACGCCTTCCGCGCCTCCAAGATCATGGCCAAGCGCGCGCTGGAGCACCCCAAGATCGAGGTGCTGTGGAACAGCGCCGTGGCGGAGGCCTACGGCGACGACCGCGGGCTGCTGGCGGGGGTCAAGGTGCGCGCGGGCTGGGGGCTGGGTGGGTGGGCTGGCGGGCTGGGTGGGTGGGCGGCTGGGCTGGTGGGCTGGAGGAAGGTTGGCGGTGGTTGTGGTGGGGATTGCTGCTGCTATTGCTTGTTGTTGTTAATGCCAGCGGACGGGGACCTCCAGTCAGGGTTGAGGCCACATGTGCATTTGCGCCGGCCTTCTTCGGCACCCTTCCCACCGCGCCCACACGCTCCTCCGCCCACCCTGTATCACACCACACCACACCACACCACACCACACCACACCACACCACACCACACCACACCACGTGCCGCCGCCAGGTCAAGGACGTGGTGACGGGCGAGCTGCGCGACCTGCCCGTGGCCGGCCTGTTCTTCGCCATCGGGCACCAGCCCGCCACCGCCTTCCTCAACGGCCAGGTGCGTGCCTGTGCGTGTGTGTGTAGCGCGTGTGCGTGCCTGTGCCGCGTGTGCGGGACGTGCGGCCCCGCGTGGCGTGTCATGCGTTTCCACATGCGGCGCCGCGTGGCATCCCCCCCGTTAGGTGAGGTGAGGCATCCCCCCCAACAAACGAAACCCCTGCACATGCACCTTGCACACGGTCTTTGTGTGATTTACCCGTGTGTCCTAACGCACGTTTCCTTCTATAACGCACCTCTATAACGCACTCACACGCATCCACACGCACACGCCCCCCCCCCGCAGCTGGAGCTGGACGCCGACGGCTACATCGTGACGGCGCCCGACTCCACCGCCACCTCCGTGCCGGGCGTGTTCGCGGCGGGCGACGTGCAGGACAAGAAGTGGCGGCAGGCCATCACGGCGGCGGGCACCGGCTGCATGGCGGCGCTGGAGGTGCGCGGCGCGGCGGGTGTGGGGTGGGAGTGGGAGTGGCGTACAGTGGGGGCGGCGCGGGGCCGGGGCAGGCTGGGGCTGGGGGGGGCGGGGAGGGGAGGGCAGGGGAATCTGGCGGCGGAGAGGGATGGAAAGGCGAGAGAGCCCGCGACAGGCAGCGTAGGCGCGTAGGCAGCTGGGGCCAGCTCTGGACCGCATGTGTGCGTCCAAGCGTGCGAGCTCATGCACAGTCCAGCAGGTGCAGCATTGCCATGTGGCTGAGCGACATGTTGCCGCCGCACGCCCCCATCACCCCATCACACCATCACGCCATCATGCACAGGCGGAGCACTTCATCTCGGCGCACGAGACGGCGGAGGCGGACGGGCCCAAGGCGCCCGCAGCTGCGGCGGCGCCGGCGCTGGCGGTGGCGGGCGGCAAGCTCTGATGACAGCGCGTTGGGATGGATGAAGTGAGGCGCGTACGGTGGAGTGGTATGAAGAATTGTGAGCCACAGTTCCTGCTCACGCCGCGGCCTAGTATTCTTTTGTGCCCAAGCATACTCTTCATATAGCTTTTCGGTCGGGACTTGGTGGGGGAGGTTTCTGCTTGGGACCAGCAGGGTAGGCTCCATACGAACAATGCACACTGCGCTCATGGAAAAGGATGTAGATCCCTGCCGGGAAGAACCGCCGGGAACGGGGCAAGTGGGGCCGGAGGGCAGATGGGTTTCGGACAAGCGCCAGCAGGCTGGGCCTACCGGCCTGAATCACGGTACTACTGCTCACTGTAAGATTCTGCCTGGTGCTGCTTCGTCGCCTCCGCCAGCCCAATAGCCCAGCGCCTCTCAGCAGCTGTTGGCGCCAGTGCACGTCAACCTGATTGCCGGGTACGACCGCAAAATGCACAGCGTGCTACGCCCTGCCTGCTTGCTGCTCGGCAGAGTGCAGGCTACTCGACCCCTAGTCGGCTCGCCGCCTCCTGCTGTTGCTCAGCGCCGGACACTGGACAGCAGCACTCGCACGGGGCCACGCGGCCGTTCCAGCAGCATGAGCACAGGGCACCCAGGCGCCCTAAAGAACGTCAGCTCGTCGCCTCCACGCGCGCATTCTGGAAGCATCTTTGCAGTAGTCTCTGCGAAGCCAGCCTGGCGGGAAGGATGCCCCATCGCGCCCCGTCCCGCCAGTGCCAGTGCGTCCAACTGCCTGCACTACACCGCCAGCCCCGCAGCCAATCGGCATGGGCGCTCGTCATCGCTTGTGCCCCTGTCCCACGGCGTGGCAGCGCCTCTATGAGGCCATGCGGCAATAAATTCAATGAAATCGCATTCGGTCTTGCCATTCGACCACATCTCATGTGGCGCTATTCGCAGTCTCCATTAGTCTTTGCAGTCTCCACCAGCGCACGCAATGCCAGCCTGCCGGCGCTTCACCAGCACCAGGACCTCAGCATGCCGCATCACCGGGGCCCATTTATTTGGGCGACACCCGTGCCGGCAGCAGCCCCTGCCGCTCCTCCTCTTCCCCCTCCTCTTCCTGCCGCGCCCCCTCTCCAACATGCGCCTGCCTGCTACACCCCTGACCACCGTCGCTGCTACAGCCATTCAGCTGCATTGAACGACACTGCGGCTGCTGCTGTTGCTCGGCGACCGCCTCTGGCGAAATTGCAGCAGCCGCTGCTACTACGCCGCTCGGCGTCAGCGGTCGGGGCGCGGCCACCACCGCCGCGCTGCTGCTGCTGCTGCCCTCCGTCCGCCACGTGACGGTGCAGCGTAGCAGACTGGCGCCTTCGCTTGCTGCTGCTTCGGCCTCCGCCTCCTCCTCCTCGCCGCGCCGCGCCCGGGCCTCGTCGCAATCCGCAGTGGCTGCAGCCGGTAGGTAGCCCCACGGCCCCGGCCCCGGCCCCGGGCCCGGCCCCGATGCGGACGAAGACGGCGATGAGAGCTCCGGCTGTGCCCCAGGGTCCCCCGCCACTACCGTTACCTTCTGCTCTAATTTGCCACCGCCTTCACCACATGTACACCCGCCGCAGCTGCTGCCGCCTTTGCCGCAGCTGCCGCACCGTGCGCCGCTGACCACCAGGACCGCCTGCAGCTCTACCTGCTTGCCGCCGCCGCAGCGGTCCGGCCCCACCCCACCCGCCCCTCCTCCACACCCTCCGCCCTCCCTTTCCCCAGGCTGCCCCCTCCCTGCTGCCCCCAGCGCTGCCTCCTCATCGCCGTCCGCGCCGGCCGCACACCCGTCGCCGGTTGCCTTTGGCGCCCCCGCACCGCCGTCCTGATCCGCTCCTGCCCCGGCCGCCGCCAGCTGTGTCTGCGCCCCCGCCGCCCCCGCCGCCGTCGCGGCTGCTGCTGCTGCTGCTGCTGCGGTCTGCGGCGGCGGCTTGGGCCGCAGGTTGACCAGCACGGCACCCGTGGCGATGAGCGCGGAGCCGGCGCCGCCGCTGAGCGACAGCGACTCGTGCAGGAACAGCAGACCCAGCATGTAGGAGTACACCACCTGCGTGGATATGGGAGGGGGGTTCGGGGGGGGGTTCGGGGGTTGAAAGGTGACGGCCCGAACCCACTCCCATTGTCATATCCCCTGCAGTGGCCCCGCCCCCCGCCCCCGCCCCCGCCCCCGCCCCCGCCCCCGCCCCCGCCCCATCCCCGGGCCCCACACCCCACACCCCACACCAGCCCACGACACGCCCGGCCCGCACCTGCGTGAAGTTGATGGCGGAGGCGCGCGCCGCGCTGAGCAGCTGGAAGCCGCGGCCGATGAGGATCTGGCCCCAGAACGAGGTGGCCGCCACGCCCGCCAGCAGCGCCCACTGCGGCCCGCTGGGCGCCACCGCGCGCTGCGGCAGCCCCAGCAGCAGCGGCACCGCGCAGGAGGCGGCGGCGGACAGGTGGAAGTAGACGGACATCACCAGCGCCGGCTCGCTCTGCGCGCGTGGGGTAAGTGGTGGTGGTGGTGGTGGTGGTGGGCAAGTGGCGGGGACGTGTGCGTGGTGGTGTGGTTTGCGACCCCTCCCATGCCCGGACTGCCCCGGACGTACCGCCTGCCCCGGTCTCGTCAAACCCTCCCGCCCCCCACCGCGCCGCAATCCCCCCCCTCAGCCCGCACCTTGCCGATGAAGCGGATGCTGATGAAGGCGCCCGCGCTCAGCAGCGCACTCAGCACCCCGAACAGCGTGCCTAGCAGCCGCTGCGCGTCCCAGGCTGTAGCAGCGGCAGCAGCAGCAGCAGCCGCTGACGATGACACGCCCACGCCGCCGTCCCCATGAAGCGCCGCGCTACTGCTGCTGCCGCTGCTGCTACTGCTGCTACTGCCGCTGCTGAAGCCCAGGAAGGGCGGGCGGGTGATGAGGACGAGGCCCGCCACGCTGACCAGCACGCCCGCCACGCCGCGCCCGCCCAGCGGCTCCTTCAGCACCGCCCAGGCCACACTGCAGCGGGGGGGGGGGTTGTGAATACCATCCCAAGCTAAACCAAGCTGAACTAGACAAGGGACAAGCTGGGGGGGGGAGCATGGCAGCGGGGCGGGGCGGAGGGTGATCGTGATGCATATAAACGTGAGAGGCCAGGGCCGTTGCGTTCGGCACACCCTTGGGGAACCGCGGCTGGGGGCGGGGCGCCACGCAAGAGCCGGAGGCACACTGTCCAGCACGCCCACCCTAACTAACCCACATCACACCGCCCGCCCCCGCCCCCGCCCCGCCGTCGCTCACATGGCTGTGACCGCGGGGTTGAGGAAGAACAGCGTCACGGCGTCCGCCAGCGGCAGCAGCTTGAGCGAGAAGTAGTAGCTGGTCATGGCGGCGGCGCCTGGGTGTGGGCGTGTGTGGGTGATTGATAGGGGTTGATTAAGGATACAGTGGAGCTGGGGCTGGATGGGGATGGGGTTGGGCGGTGCGCGGCTTGACAGCCTGAGGTTCCCGGGACCCCGGAAACCGGATTCGGTGACACGACCCGCTGCTCCCCTGCGTCCCGGGCCCCTCTGTCCCCGCCCCTCTGTCCCTGCCCCTCTATCCCCGCCCCCCTGCCTCCCCAGCCCCCGCCCCGCCCCGCCCCGGCCCTCACCGAACAGCCCTCGTGCCAACAGGAACTTGAGGTTGGCGCGCTTGCCGAACAGCGGCGCGACGCCGGCGGCCCGCGCGTAGGCGGCACACACCAGGAATGACGACACCGAGCGCACTGCCACGATCTGTGTACACGGGGCGTGTGTGGGTGTCAACATGAGCAGCACACGGATGTTGGGGCAGGGTGAGGGTGGGGGCAGTTCATATCCAATCATTGCCAGGCGGGGTTCGCCGGGTCATCCCTGGCCGCCGTGCGCGTGTGCTGCCTCCCGCCGGTAGTGCGGTACGGTGCCACAGCACCAGGTAACGATGTGTGTGCACACCGGGGTGACGGGGGGTCACGACAAGAGCGGAAGCGAGTTCAGGAGGTTGATGTAGCAGCAGGGTGAGGGTGGGTGAGGGTGAGGGTGCGGGTGGGGGTCGTCTCAAAACCCAAATCAACTATTGCCAAGCAGGGGCTCACTGGGTCCTCCCTAGCCGCCGTGCGCGTATGCCGCCTGTGGCCACCTGTCTCCTCCCGCAGTACGGTACGGTGCCGCTCGGCCTGCTGCCCCCTCGACCTGCCCTCGCCGGCAGACCCCGCCAAGTCGCCTTGGCAGCCGTGTCCCACATCGCCCGGATTGCCCCTCTGCATCCCACGCTGCGGCGCCTGCCGCTCTTTCCTCTCGCCAGCTCCTGAAACCCCCGTCCATCCCGGGCTTGGGCTGGTATTCACAACTCCACCCAACCCCCCGGCCCCCACCTCAAACACGGGCATGTCCTCGCCCATGAGCTTGACGAAGAAGGCGGACAGCGAGAACACCACGGCCGCCGTGCACACACACGCCACGCCGCTGTCCCACAGCGCCCTGTTTGCACGCAAGTAAGTGGTGATGATTGTTGGGAGCCGGGAAGCACGGGCAAGCAAGAGGCCAGGATTCAGGGCCCAGCGACGCGAACGTCAAGGCGGGCCGGTAGGGCGCAGGCCGTGGGCGCAGGGCCCTGCGCCACGTTGGCTGCAGCGCGCGGGAACCCACCGTGTCAGCGCAGCGACCTGCTTCCTAAGCGCCGACATCCTATCGGGCAGCACATATGCGCTCCTCGGCTCGCTGGCCCGCAAGAGCTTGGCTTCGTCGTCGCCTTCATTGTCAGCCGAGTCGTCATTTCCTCCCATTTCGGCGAGGCCCCCGGGATTGCGAGCGTGAATTACGTATCCATAAACTCTTCGAGTAAGGTTCGTGGAAAGGCAATCGAGGTCGCGCGCGCTTACGAGTGCGACGTAAGGATTCTGGGTCGCTTGCGGAGTTTACTGCGGATGTCGTGGAAGTCAATGTAATGTAGGTTTGCGTGTTGTAAGTGCATCTCGTCTCGGGGCAAGGCGCGCTAGACCAAGAGCGGCAAACTCCATGAGTGCGGCCTCTACGACCCAAATGCCTGACACCTTGACACGCTCGCGCCCGCGCCCGGCCCCCGTGTTGACCTCCTGGACCCACCCCTGGCGCACTGTGGCGCCATTTCACGATATGTTCGAGCCAATGCACCTCCAATTCAACTCATATTAAAGACCTTTGCAGCCCGTTCCAGTCGGGTGCGCATGACCATAATCCCAGACGCAGTACGGTATTGTGAGCTCTGCACATCCCACCACCTCCCCCGTCACCTCCCCACCTCCGCCGCTGCATCGGAATCAGCAGGCTCGGGATTAACCCACGTCCCTCATCAGCCGCTTACGGAACAACCCTGCCATGATGCAATGATGCTGTAAAAGGCCTCCTGCGCACAGCCACACGTTCGGGCTGCCGCGGGGGGCCACCCAAAAAGTCCCGACAAGGCAAGACACACAATAGGGTACCGCCCCCTTTGAATGCTAGGCCCCAATTTAAAAGGTACGGGCATATCGAAGCAGACACGCAACTGTGTTCGTGCGCTTGAGTCCTACCTTGCAGCATCCTTAAACCTACTAGTGCTCACCCGCCCTGTGCACCCCGCCCCGCCTGCCAAAGCCTCCGCAACCTGCCAGCCATTTGCGCGCACTGCCACTGCACCCCTCTCCGAAATGAACCAATTAGTCCTTTGCCAAACTGCCAAGCAGCAAGCTGCCGTACTATATTTATAGCCTGTCACGTTGAAACATAAGAGGTAAGAGTACACACACGCGCTCATGGGTCAAACTCTTGATGGTACATCCGCGCCGCTTCTGCAGGCGCATCCGCCAATCCCCGCAACGCAACACCGCCTGCACCTCTAGTTTCCTTCTGTGTCCCATCAATTTCAATTAGCCGGCTGGTACATATGCACATCTAAGGCCGCGTCTCCTCCTTTCACACTCAACTCCTCAACCACACTGGAATCTCATTCAGACATCGACACCTTGGGCCATGCATGAACGCCTTTCGTTGTTTGTAAAAAAACACGGAACGGATGGGCCCAGTGCGTTGGACAAGCGGGGTAGGGGCAGGGGCGCCGCGGTGCACCGCAGCTGGACTCACCCTACAGCACTGGCAGCGACGCCCCACCCCGCCAACCGGCCAACTCGTTGCGAACACAGCAGCAAGCAATGCGCACTGGCGGCCCGCTCCAGCCCCCGGCCTCGCTCAGCACAGTACTAAGGCTCACCAATTTGGTCATACAGTATGGTACACATGACGCGGCCTCTCTCCTACTACTACGGTCAGCCCCGCGCGCAGGTATACACCATGCCTGCTGCGTGGCCGCCGCCCCGCCGCAGTGTCGAGATAAGAATACAGCCCCCCGGGGGCCCCCGGGGGGTCACAACGGCGCCAGCAGGCTCCACAGCAGCCGCAGTCGCGCGTCAGGCGCAAGCGCACCCGCAGGCCCCTGCCGCGTGCCTGGTTCCTGCTGTGGTTGCCCCAGCAGCTGCCGCTGCCGCTGCTGTAGCTGCCCCTCGCCACCACCCGACCCTGCGCGCAGCTCCGCAATCGCCGCCGCCGCCGCCACTGCCACCTCCGGAAACGCGAACGGCGGTGCCTGCGGCGGGCCCTGCACCGCCTGCGCCTGCGCCTGCGGCTGCGGGCGCTGCTGAGGGCGCGGCGGCGGCGGCGGCGGCGGCGGCGGCGGCGGCGGCGCGGGTGGGAGTCAGTAGTCGTCGCTGTCGGTCTCGGCGCCCTCCTCGCCGATGTGGTCCTGGACGTCGTCGTCGTCGCTGCTGCTGGCGGCGGTGTTGATGTCCACCACAGAGGCGCGCTCCAGGATCACCTTGCCCTCCTTGTACTTTTGGGACTTCTCGTAAGCCAGCTCCTGCGGCGGCAGGGCAGCGGCGGCGTGGCGTGGTGAGGTGAGGTGGCAGCGTGGGGGGGGGGGGCGCGGCAGTGAGCAGTGAAGGCGCGAGGCAAGCAAGCACGGGGAGCGGAATGGAGTGGCTGCGCGTAGTTGGATCGAGCGCGCCGAGGCGCGGCGCGGGACATGTACAACTGGCACTCGTCGTTCGTGTGCGGGGTGCGGTGCGGGGGCGGGAGGGTGCAGTGCACGGCACGCATGGGGCAGGGGCAATGACTCATGGCTTCTTCAAGCACGTACGAACGATGTGCGCCAAACGCCGAAAACACGCCGTACGGTACGCGGCCGTACTCACATACTTCCAGCCCACAGGCCACTGGCACTTGGAGCAGTACACATCACACACCACGTGCAGACCTGCCAACGAGGTGAGATGCGGGCAGGGGGAGGGGGGAGGGGGTGAACCCACGGGAGCAGGCATCCGCGGTGGCCGTGCAAACTCGCACGTCGGCACCCCCCCCCCCTGCAGCCCGCACCCACCCGTGGTCATCATGCGCTCCTCACGCGGGCCGGTGGAAAGGTTCACGGCGGTGTTGAACAGATAGGCGCGGCCGTGCTTGGAGTGGAACTGGCTGCGGGGCCGGGAAGGAGCGGGGGGCAGCGTTCAGCCGCGTCGTTCAGCCGCGGGGCCGAAGTAACCGCACCGCAGCGAGCTGTGGATGGAACCCATAGGTCCACCCCATCTGATGTACTAGCAGCTCGCGCGCGGAGAACAGCTGGCAGAAAAAGCGTCGCATATGCACGCCAGAATGTGCGTCGGCAATTGCTGTCCCCCCCGCATTCCGCCTGCCGCGGCCTGCGATGGACCTAAGGCCACAATGTGAGGTGCCTGGCATCGCCGCGAGCGAGCTAGGTGGCCCGGCGGAACTAGGGCTTCCTCGGCCTCTCGGCTGTCCCCTCAGCGACGCACCGGGAAACGAGCTCTGTCGCCGCCGCGAGGTTGCAGTGGCACATCTTGCAGGCGTAGCAGCGTCCCTCCAGCCACTCATAGAAGGGGCGGCCCATGTTGACGCGGAAATGGCAGCCAACTGGAATGTGCTGCTTGCAGTTCGCGTCCCTCGCGAAACGTAACGCACAATTAGTGATGCTGGAGTCCCAGTGATGCTTAGCTGCTTTTAAGTAGTGTGGGCCCTCAGGCAACTCTGGCGTAGGGATTGGGGCGCGCAGAGATTCTGACGTGGCGCGCGAACGCTCGCGGCTCCAACAACGACCGCCCGTGCCGTGCCGCCTTCCCCCTCCGCCTTCGAGCGCCACCCTCAAGTCACAACGCGCGCTTGTAATGGACCCAAATGGTCAAGCACACGACTGGACACGACGGGCTCAGTCCGCGTGGCCTCGCCCCATGCATCCACGGCTCTACCCACCACTTGCGCTCACAGCTAGGTGGCCCCCCCCTGCACACTGTCCGCGTCTCATAAACACATCAATCCGCGTCTGAGCCCACCGCCTCCGCCGCTTTTCGCCGCCTGGCGTTGCCTCCACCGGCGGTGCCGGCCCTGGCGCCGCCGCCGCTGCCGCCGCTGGCGCCGCCGCCGCCGCCCGCCGTCGACGCGGGCGACACGAACAGCGGCAGAGGCCGGGGATAGCCTGCAGGGGCACCAGTTCCGCATGTGTGTGAGACCCCGTGACATCGGCATGCCACGCGTCAGAGTCAGACAAGCCCGTCAGATAAGTAGCACACACGCACACGTTCCGCCAGGCCACGCCACGCCACGTCACACCTCACCATCACCCACACCCCACTCATCACCCCACACACACCGTCGCTCACCCACCTGTGTGCCAGCAGAACGACCGCACGCACACCGCGCCCCGGTTGAACAGCCACGCCACGTCCGCTGCCGACATGTCGCGCGTGATGGCCGAGGTGGCGGAGCCAAAGTACACCGCGCGCCGCAGCGGCAGCGGCAGCGGCAGCAGCGGGAGGTGCGGGGTGTGGTGCGGCTGGTGGTGCGGGTTGTGGAAGGGGTGAGGCACCAGGTCGCCGCATGAGGCGCCGGCGGCGGGCTGCTGGCTGGGGTCTGTGGGGCTGAGGGCTGGGGCGCTGAGGGCTGGGGGGTTGAGGCCCAGCAGGTGGCCCAGCGTCAGCCGCAGCGGCCCGTCCGGCGTCTGTTTGGGAGGAAAGGCAGAGAGTGAAAGAAAGGGAGAGGCGCCGGGGGTGCTGGTTTGGCGGGGAAGTGGCAGTTGCTTGAGGGCCCAGAATTCCCCTGCACAGTGTGGTCTCAGGGCTTCACGCAGCGCCCTGCACCGCCGCCTCCCCTCCACCAACACGCGCTCCATGACACACTCAGCTTGGACCCAACGCGGCCCCCCATCACCATCACCGCCACCACCACCACTACCACCATCGCCATTCTTTAACCATCATCATTACCACGACACACGCGCCCTTTCCCTTCTTTCTTACCACACACACGCACACGCACCCGTGCACACCGCGCACCTGCGCCGCAGTGTGCTGCACCAGGAACAGCTCGTTGGTCTGGAAGTAGGTGCCGTTGAGCGGGAAGGCGCCGCGCAGCGCCGCCAGCGCCGGCACCAGCACCGCCGCGCGCAGCGGCACCGCGGCCAGCGCCACCACTGCGGCCGCCAGCGCCGCCGCCTCCTCGGCCGCGCCTGGCCCCCACACCGTTGCTGCGGCCGCTGCTGCTGCGTCCCTGGGCTCGGGCGTGGGCGCTTCGGCCCCAGCTTCGGCTGTAGCAGCAGCGACCGCAGTGATGGTAACTGCGGAGGCATCATCAGCGGCGGCGGCAGTAGTAGCAGCAGCCGACAGCCGGGCCAGCTGTAGCACCATGTCGGACAGGCGGCGCAGGTCGGGCAGCACCTGCTCCGGACCCAGCACCCGCCACATGGGTGCCGAGTCGGCTGTAGCAGCACCGCCGGCTGTGCTACTGCCGTCGCCAGCAGCGCCTTCACTCGCTTCCTCCATGGACGCGCTAGGCCCAGTGGCCTTCCACCGCGCAAACGCTGGCGTGATGGGCCCCTTGCGCGCTCCACCTGTAGCAGCAGTGCCGGCGCCGGCAGCTGTAGCGGCAGCGGTAGACGCTTCGTCATCGGGTGCGGTGCCGTCCAGCGGCGCGGTGGTGGCGGCGCGTGCGGCCGCCTTGGCAGCGGCCTTGGCCGCGGCTTTGGCAGCGGCCGCCTCCGCCGCTGCCCTCGCGACATCCCGCTCTTCCTCCGTCAGCGGCGTGAGCAGCAGCAGCACGTACGGAAGGGCGCCTTCCTGGGCTGCCGCCGCCGCCGCCGCCGCCGCCGCCACCGCCGCCGCTGCCGCATACGGTCCTGCGTCCGCGCTGGCAGCGGCGGCGCCAGGACCGGACGTGTCAGGGGCTGGGTCGAACGGCGGCGCGGGCGGCGGCCAGGACGTGCCCGGCAGGGCCAGGGACTGAAGCACCGAGTGCGGCACCTGCGGTGGTGGCGGCGGTGGTGGCGGCAGTGGCGATGGCGGTGCGGCAGAAGGGCAGTGGTGATGGCATTGGGGCAATGCGACAGTGGGGCAGCAGACCAGTGGGGCAGTGGCAATGTACCACCGCCCCTTACATCTTACCACACCTATGGACATGCCACATTTGGGGTCGCACCTCAAGGCCGGTGAGCAGCCGGCGGGTGCGGCTCTCCGGCGGTGCCGGGCCCAGGTTCACCGCCCGCAGCGGCAGGCCCAGTGCCGCCGCCCGCGCCGCCCGCGCCGCCTCCTCCTCCGCCTCGTCCTCCAACCATACGCCGCCGCCGCCGCCGCCGCCCGCAGCTGCGTTGCCGCCGCGGCGACCGCGCCTGCCGCCAGCGGCGGCCACAGGCACCAGTGCCTGCGCGCCTGCGGGCGTCACTGCTGACGGCGGCGGCGGCGGCGGCGCTGCCCCCGGCTTCTTGGCGGCTGCTGGGATGCGAATGGATCCGTCGGCCTCAATCACGTACAGCTCCCCCTCGCCCTCGCCGTCACCTGCTGTGCACAAAAGCAAAGGACAGTGCATCTTGCATACGCGCACAGCGGCACACAATGTGCTCCAGCACACATATGGCCCAATTGTTGTTGTCTCAGCCTGTCGGCCACAACATGGCACGTCCGCAGCAGAATGCCGCATGTTAGCATGTTTCCTCGGCGCCTCACCCGAGCCGGGTGGCCGGAGCCCCTCCGCCGCCGCCCGCTGCACCGCGGCGTGCGCGGCCGCCAGTGCCGCGAAGGCGTCCGCCGCCCCCGGCTGCCCGCACTTGTCCGGGTGCACCGCCACCGACAGCGCCCGGAAGCGCCGCCGCACCGCCGCCGCCACGGCGGCCGCCGCCGCAGCTGCTGCCGCTGCTGCTGCGGCTGCCGCTGCAGCAAACAAACAACACAATTCACGTCGCAGGTTTGGGCAGGTTTGAGTGCGATTGCAACCATGAGGCAGGCCTACCCGAGCGGGAGCCGTCATGCAGCCGCATGGCGCCCTCACCTGGTTTATCCGCGCCGCCGCCCGCCGCGGGCTGCGAAACCGCCGCCGTCATCGCAGCGCCGCAGGCAGTGGGCGGAGAACGGACCGCCAGCGTGTGAGGCGGCAGCCCCAGCACCTCCAGTGCCTCAGCCACAGACATGGCCTGCTGCTGCCCGGCCTGATGGGCGCCTGCCGCCGCCGGCATAAGGGGCGCGCCTGCCGCCACCGCCGCCGCCGGCCCGCCCTGCTGCTGCTCGCCGCGGTGCCGCAGCAGCGCCGCCAGGATGCGCGCCACCTGCGCCGCGCCGTCGGTGCTGGTGCCGGCGCCCCCGGTGCCGCCGCCGCCTGCAGCGTCGGGCGCTGCGGGCAAGCCCCAGCAGCCGGGGGCTGCAGCAGCGCCGGCCGCTGCCGCAGCATCAACGTTGGTTGCGGCTGCGGCTGCGGTTGCGGCGGGTGCCTGCGCCTGTGGGTGGAGGAGGGGCTGGGCCGCCGTCCAATCATTCGGCTGCAGCCCAGGAACCCCGGCTGCCGCTGTCCACGCGAATGACTGATGCGGTACTGCTGCTGCTTGCACTGAGCCCCTGCCCACACCGCGGCCTCTACCAGGCCCACCACGGCCACGGCCACGGCCGCGGCCCCGACCCGGGCCGGCAGCCGTCGGCGCCCCGCATACGAACTCCGCCTGCTGCCGCTCCCCATCAAGGTATGCTGCCTGCAGGCCTGGCAACGGTCCCGGCGGCGACGGAGGCATCGGTCTGGGCTCCGCGCACTTTGCCGGGGTGGCAGGCAGCAACGCCGCGGTGGCGTCCAGGGGGCCTGTCACCCCGGGCGAGGCCCGCAGGCTAGCCGCCGGCCTGCTGCCGGCAGCGCACACGGCGGCCTCGTTCGCGCCAATCGCAGCCGTGTGGACGTGCGTCGGCGCTGCCAGGCAGCCTGGGCTGTTCTCAAGTTCCGAATCCGAATCCAGATCCGGATCCAGATCCTGGTAGTCTTCTAACCGGCGGGGCGCGTGGGCGGCGCGTGACGAGCGGCGGAGTTGCAGCTGCGTCTGCTCGTGCGTCAGCTCGCTCTGACGCTGCGGCTGCGCTTGCTGACTTCCTGCCATCTCATCGGCCGGGTCCGGGTCCAGCTCTGGCTTGGGCTGCTGCTGTGCGTGCTGCCGCGGTGATTTGCGAGGCGTGGCGGTCTGAGGCACGGCTCCGGCTCCGGCCCCTGATGCCACGATGGGGATCCGGCCGGAGCCGGCGGCCGGCGGCGGCGGCGCCGTGTGCCGCTGCATGACGTGTGCAGCAGGTGGCGCCAACGTGTCCATCGCCACGGCCGCGCACTGGGGTGCCGCCGGTGCGGAGGGCTGGTCGCCGCCCCAACGAGTTCGCTTTGCTCCTTGCCACTCCGGCTCAGCTGCCCCGCCGTTGCCGGCGCCGTGGCGAGCCTGCAACCGCGCCTGGTGCCGATCCGACGGCTGCGCCTGCTGTGCACGTTGCGCCCGCTCGCCATCGCATGCTGCCGCGGCAGCAGCCTGGCGGTCACAGATGCCGCCTGACGGTGCCACGAGCGCAGCGGCGGGGGGCTCTGCTGCATCTGCTGCTGCGGCGACTGCTGCTGCTGCTGCGCCAGCCTCCCTGCGTCGCTTGCTAGGCGCCGCCGCATCCGCCGCCCCTGCAGCCGCCGCCGGGGCCCTGCTGCCTGCCGCAGCGCCAGCTGCGGCCACCGCCATCACCATCGGATCCTCACCCAGCAGCATGCTCAGCTCGTTGCGGCGGCGCTTGCCGGCCGGCCGGCTGTCGAGCGCCGCGGCCTGCGGAGCCGGCGGCGCCGATGGCGGCGCAGCGGCTGGCGGTGCGGCGCGGGCGCCCGCAAGCCTGCGGCTGCTTCTGGCGCCCGCACCCCTGACCTTGACGCACTTGGCGTGCACCTGCTTCCGATCACGTGGACCGATGCCGACCGGAATGGTCACCTCCGCCTCGCGCTTCACCACCACTGGGCCATTGGCACCACCAGCAGCCGCGCCGCCCAGCCCGCTTGACGCGCCTGCAACCCCGGCCCCGCCCCCGCCTCTGCCGGCCGGTGCCGTCTGCAGCCGGCCGCTGCGGCGCAGGCCGCTCAACAACGACCCGTATTCCCGCTGCCGGGCCGCCGCATCGCTGCCTGGCGTCGTGGCCGTCACCGCCGCCGCCGTGTGGTCATCCAGCATCTCGTCCTTCACCGCCGCAGCCGCTGCGGCCCCGGCGCCGCCGGCAGCGTCGGACAGCAGCGCCAGCAGCTCACGCGGCAGCCGCCACCGCGAGCTGGTTGCCGCCGTCCCGCCGGCTGCTGGCGCATCGCGTGCGGCCGCCGCTGCGGCCGCAGGACCGCCCCGAGCAAGGGGCTGATGACTGGCGGGTGGCGGTGTGCCCCGCGTCCGCTGTGTGTGATGCTGCTCCTGCCGCCTCACAATGATCAGTGGCTCCTGCGCCGGGAGCGCCTCCGGCTGCTGCTGCTGCTGCTGCTGCTGCTGCTGCCGGATGCGGCGGCTGGGGTATCCGCTGTCGCCGCGGCGAGCGCCATCTTCCTGCAGCTCCCCGCCTCCTGCCGCGGCAAGCGCCGGCATCTCCCGCAGCAGACGTCCCTTGTGGCTGGCCTGCCGCCGGGGCGAGGCTGCCGCCCGAGCCGCCGCCTCTGCCTCCTCCTCTGCCTCTGCCCCTACCACGTCATGCGCCGGAGCATCGCAGCCGCCAACAACAACAAGCTCCGAACCCGCCGCGTGCACGTCGGCCCCGCCACAAGCTGCAGCTGCCTCAGCAACCCTTGAAGACAGCAGCGGCGCCCGGCCAGCCACGCAGCAAGAGTCGCTCGGGCCACCTGCTCCCTGTTCCTGCTTTTGCTCCTGCTTTTGCACCTGCACCTGCTCCTGTCCCTGCCCTTGCTGCTGCTCCTGTCCCTGCACCTGTCCCGGCTCCTGCTCGTGTCCCTGCACCTGTCCCGGCTCCTGCTCCTGTCCCTGCTCCTGTCCCGGCTGCTGCTCCTGTCCCTGCTCCTGTCCCTGCTCCAGTCCCGGCTGCTGCTCCTGTGCCTCCTGCTCCTGCCCCTGGCGCAGAGCCGGCGTCTCGCCCGGTCCCTGGAGGAGCACCGCGCCACCGTGAATTGCAGCCTGCTGTGGTGCGTCTGCTAGTGCGGCTTGGTGCTGCTGGCCGAGCTCTGCGGGGGCCTGGAGCCTGCAGGCCTCCAGCTGGGCCGCCGGCGCCGCCGACAGCACCAGGGGTGGAAGCAGCCCCCTCATCCCCGGCTCCGGCGGCGGCATGCTCGGCTCCGGCGGCAGCACAAGCGGCGGAATACGTTCGACTGGCGCCTGCGGTGCACCCGCCAGCGGCGGCCCAAAATGCACCACTGCTGGTGCGGGCTGCTGGGCTGCTGCCGCCGCCTGGACCACGTGCACAGCAGCCAGCAGCGGTGCCGCGGCAGCGGACTGAGGCGGCTCCGGAAGCGCTGGCTGCTGCTGGAATGGCGGCTGCTGAGATGGCTGCTGCTGAGATGGCGACCGCCGGAAGCGCTTCACGCTGCGCCCGGGGTCTCTGCCGCCATTACTGCCACTGTCGCCGCTGCTGGCGGCGTGCCCAGCCTCCGCAGCCGCCTGCTGCGCGGGGCCAGCGGCAGCGCCAGTCGCACAGTCTCCGAAGAAGGCAATCGGCGGCGGCGGCGCAGCGGCGGGCATTGCCGCCACCATGGGCATTTCATAGCGCGGCGTCGGCGTCGGATACTGCATACGGGGCGGCGGAGGCTGCAGCCGATGTGGCGTTTGTGCTGATGGCGACTGATGCAGGATCGGATATGGGCCCGCCATGCACTCAATGTCCGGGACTGGCCACTCGTCCGCCTGCGGCAGCGTCAGGACAAGGGCTGCCGGTGCCACGGCAGACGCGTCAGCGCGGCCGCTAGCTGCCGCGATCGGCGGTGGCAGCTGCGCGACGGGCGAGGCCGCCAGCACCGGCTGAGGTGGCGGCGGCGCCGGCGGCTGCGGCGGCTGGGGTGCGGGCGGGTGGATGACGATGCTGGGGCCACTGGCGGCAGCGACCTGCGCGCACAGGAGGGATCAACCCACACCCTGTGAAAGTCACATCCGCAAACCCGCGCCCGCGCCCGCACACACGCACGCGCGCACGCAGCAACACCTCGCCGCGAACAGAACCCAACTGCGCCCGCCGCTGCCCCGCCCTCCCTCCCGCTACTTCCCTCCTCGCCCTCAACCTACCACCCCACTGCGCCCCTCTGCGCCCCACTGCGCCCCACTGCCTCCCCCATCCCCCCCCCCCTCGCCGAACTGCACCTTGAGCCGCTGCCCGCCCTGCAGCGCGTAGTCGCACTGCCCCGCCAGCGGGCAGCGGTCGCAGTTG
Source organism: Chlamydomonas incerta (assembly GCA_016834605.1). Taxonomy (NCBI): domain Eukaryota; kingdom Viridiplantae; phylum Chlorophyta; class Chlorophyceae; order Chlamydomonadales; family Chlamydomonadaceae; genus Chlamydomonas; species Chlamydomonas incerta. The sequence goes on from JAEHOC010000029.1 coordinate 80,079, forward strand.
GGCTGCCGCTTCTGGCAGAACACCTGCGGCGGCGGCGGCAGTGGCAGAGGCAGCGGCGGTGCAGCCGTGGGGGAGGCGGCAGGCGGCAGCACAGCGCAGCGGCGATAGGCCGCTGTCACAGTTTTGGGGGCGCATCGCAGCTTCTGGGCGCATTGACCGCATCGGCCCGCCGCCCTCCCCCCCATGGACGGCTACCCCCCTCACGCAACCGCCCCTTCCACGCAACCCCCTTCACGCCCCGCCCACCTTGCCCAGCGTGATGGCCTGGTAGTGCAGCTCGTACAGCGTGGCGGCGTCGAAGGCGGTGAGGCGGGTGCGCAGGTAGGCGTGAACCGCCTCCTCCGCCGGGTAGGCGGCCAGCTGCTCCAGAGCCTGCTCCGCCTGGGTGGGCGGGTGTTGGGGGGAGGGACGTAGGGCGGCAGATGAGGAGTGAGAAGCCGTCAGCGACCTCGAGAGAGGGCGGTGAGGGTATGATCATGTGGCGCGATAGTGTGCGGAGCTGCGTCAGCGACTTCGCCACCCGCGCGCCTCACCTCTATGGGTATCCAGCCCAGCCGCGCAAACACACGCGCCACGTTGACGTCCACCGGGAACTCCTGTGGCGTGTGCGCGTGGGCGCATCCCGTGGCGTGAGCGTGGCTTGAACGAGTGCGGTATGGGTGTGGGTGGTGGGGATGCGAGTGGGTCGGTGGTGGTGGTGGTGGTGGGTTCAGAGGGTTGGGTTCGGGGACGCGGTAGGGGGCGCGGGGGCACAGGCAGGGGCACCAGGAGGTCGGGCAGTCGCACATCTGCGCCGGCGCCCGCCCGAACAACCCACCGCCGGCCCCCCTGAATCCGTGCCCCCTTTCTCCCCCGCCAGCCCCAGCCCCACCCCCTCCCCACCTTCTTCCCCAGCGCCAGCAGCACTATGCACGCCGCGCTCTTGCGACCCAGCCCCGCCACCCCCAGCAGGTACCTGCAGCCAGAAGGAGAGGCGTTGGGGTTCGGGGCCGGAGGGTGTGGGGGCTCTGTGGGGGATGGGTGGGGGCTCTGTGGGGGCTCTGTGGGGGCTCTGTGGGGGCTCTGTGGGGGCTCTGTGGGGGCTCTGTGGGGGCTCTGTGGGGGCTCTGTGGGGGATGGGTGGGGGATGGGTGGGAGATGGGTGCAACCAACGTTCGCGTGTCACAGTGCAGTCTCCTGCGTCGCTTGTGAGCATGTGCCGTTCGGCCTTGCTGACCGTGCTTGTCCTCCTCCCCCTGCTGTGCCGTTTCCCCGCTTTGCGCCTCCTCTCCCCGCTCTCCCCCCTCTTCCTCATCTCCCCGTCTCCCCCACTCCCCCCTCCCCCCCTCCCCCGCCACCACACCCACTTGATTGCCTCCTCCGCCTCCAGGTTCCGCAGCCACTCCAGACTCAGCCGCCCGCCGGGACCGCCGCTTCCGCCCCCGCTTCCGCCTCCGCCTCCGCTTCCGCCGCCGCCACCTGCTGCCCCATCAACCGCCCGGCCCTCATCCTCAGCACCAGGGCCGCCTCCAGGCACGCCGCCGACCGCAGGCACCGGGTCGGCAGCTTCCTCCGGCGCTCCATACGCCCCGATGTAGCTGCCACCCGCTGCAGCCGTGCCGCCCCCCTCTGACGCTGCACCGTGGCCCCCACCCCCGCTTGGGGCCTCGCCCCAGCCCCGCCCCCGACCGCGACCCCGCCCTCGGCCCGGACCCCGCCCCCGGCCCCGCCCGCCCACAGCCGCCATGTCCGCCGCCATGAGGGCAGCAGGCCCCACGCCGGACTCAGCATCATAGGCTATCCCCTCTTCCTCCTCCTGCTGCTTCTGCTTCTGCTGCTTCTGCTGCTGCTGCGGCTGGGCAGGCGGCGGCGGCGGCGGCGGCCCGGGCGGCCCGCGCTGCAGTGCGGCCAGGAAGGCCTGGATGCGGCTGGTGAGCATCTGGTGCATGCCCCTGCGTGGCGGGGGCGGGGGTGGGGTTGCAAGGAGGGGGGAGGGGAGGGGTGCAGGGGGGAGGGGGTTACGGGTGAGGTACGAGCGAGGTCCAGGGAGGCGGGAGGTGCGCCGTGAGGGGCATGCACAGCAGCAAGGTCACAGGCGCAGGCGGCGCGAGGGAGGCACGAGGGAGGCGCGAGGGAACCCCGGTGAGCAGTTGTTTGCGGGGAGGGCCGCGCCGCGCTGTGCACCCCCGCACCCCTCGCACCCCTCGCACCCCGACCTGCCGCACCCCGCACCCGCACCCCCGCACCTGCAGCGGATGAGGTCCTCGATCTGGCGGGCGGGCGCCGCCGCCACCGCCGCCCAGTCCACCATGTCGGTCCCCACCGGGATCCACCAGCCGCCGGTTGTGTCGGCGTCGGTGGCGTCGGCGTCGGCGGAGGCGGCGGGGAGGGAGCCGGCGGCGCAGACGACAGCACCCGCGCCCTCGGCCGCTGCTGCGCCCGGCAGACCAGACTCCACGGCGTAGACCCCAGTGGCGGTGCGCCCATCACCACCACCGCTATCATTGTCGCCATCATTGCCGCCGCCGCCGCCGCCGCCGCCGCCGCTGCCGCCGCCGCGGGGTCGGGCAGGGAAGGCCGCGGCCAGGTTCATGAAGGCCGCGGAGGACAGCACGTCCGCGGCGTTCTGGGCGGGGTGAGAGCAGCGGAGGGAAGGGAGCGGAGCGTAAAGACCTTGGCATGCTTGCCGTGTTGCGCAGGATAAGGAGGGGCGCAGTGGCACCCAACCTCTCCGCGCCCCTCCGCCCGAAACCCATGTCTCCCACCAGCTCGCCCCACCTGCCCGCACCCACCCACGCACACACGTGCACACACCCACACCTGTGTGAGGAAGGTGCCCACCACCGAGTCCAGCACCGAGCCACCCCACCTGGGCGCGTGTACGTGTGTGGAGAGGGTCCCGTGTGCGTTAGAGAGCACACGGAACAGCACACTGTGTAAGGCCGTGCATGCAATGCGATGCAGCGCGACGTGTTTAGAGAACACAAGCGAGCCTATGACCGTAAACCAACGACCCTCGCGTTCCTCCTACCACTACCTTGGGCTGGTGTTTACAACCTCTCGTCCCACGCTCCACTCCCCCGAATTGCTTCGACACACCCACACCCATACTGGCACGCCCACACCCACACCCACACCCGCATGCCCCTACTGGCACGCACACACCCGCATGCCCCCACTGGCACGCACACCCGTACACACCCGCACACTAGCTAACTCACGCACTTGTAGTTGAGCGCCCGGTCGCCCAGCACGCCCCGCATGGCCCGGATGAAGCCCCCCACCCGCCGCGCCCACAGCACGCGGTCGTCGTGGCCGTAGGGGATCAGGCTCAGCCGCGCCGCGGTGGCCCGGTCCTGCAACACACGCGCCCGCCGCGGCTTGCTGCTGGGAGCGGGGGCGGCGCCCGCCGCGGGGGGCAGGGGCAGGGCCGGCGGCGGCGGCGGCGACGGCTGCACGCCCGCCGCCGCGATCTCGACAGCGCTGCTGGTGCCGTAGTCGTTGTCTCCGTAGGCGCCATGGTAGTTGACCATCTGATGCGGCGGCGGCGCCGGCTGCGGAGGTAGCGGTTGCGACTGCGGGTGCTGGCGGCGGCCCTGAGCTCCGCGGGCTGCCACCGCAAGTCCCCCCGCCGCCGCCTCTTCCGCCGCCTCTTCCGCCGCCTCTTCCGCCGCCGCTTTCGCAGCTGGCGTGGGCCGCCGGGACCGGCCGCTGCGCCTCAGCGCTGCCTGCTCCAACTGAGCCTCCTGCTCCACCAGCCACACCTGCTGACCCCCCACAACCACACCATCCGGCAGTAGTGGAGGGCCCATGACGCCGGCTGCCGCCGCAATAGCTGCAAGCGGCGAGCCGTCAGTGCCGCCGGCCCACTGCCCGCCGACACTGGGCGTGGCCATGTGGTAACCGCCGCCAGCGGTATTAGTGCCAGCGGTAAGGGCCGGAGCCGCTGCTGCTGCTGCTGCTGCAGCCAGGCGGCAGGCCCATTGGTGCGGCTGGAGCTGCAGAGCGTACGTCCCACCCCCTGCCACTCCCAGCTGCCCAGCCTGCTGCTGCAAGGCATAGCGACTGGCCGCTGTCGCACCTGACTGCAGGGCGCCGCCGCATGCTTGCAGCTGTAGCAGCCACGTGGGCGGGGCCACCCTTCCGGCGCCATAAACCGGCGCAGCTCCCCTGGTGCCCCCGGCTGCTTGATGTACAGCGCCTGGCATCAGGGCGCCCATGCTGCCGCCGTAGCCGCCGGCGCCCGCACCGGCCACAGAAAAGTCCCAAGCTGCGCCGCCCCGGCCCTCGCGGCACGCAGGCCTGTCTGGGGGCATCTGCGCGGCCCACACGCCATGGCTGGCGTCGTGCTGCGCACCGCGATGCTGCTGGGTGGGGCAGGGCGCCGACACGCCCGCTGGTGACCGCTGTGCCACGGGGGTCTGGCCGTGCTGGAGCCCCTCGACGTTGCAGTGATCGCCGCTAAGCCCGCCGGGTATGACTGCGGTCCGGTTGCAGCGGTGCCCGGCGCCCGCCGCTGCCCCCCAGGTATGGGGCCCCTGCAGCTCCTGGTACAGCAGCTCCAACAGACTCAGCGGCGGTACGTCCTCTTCTGCCGCCGCCGCCGCTGCTGCTGATGCCCCTGCCGTTGCCTCTGCAGCCGCCGCCGCCGCTGCTGCTGCTGCTGCTGCTGCTGCTGCTGCTGCTGTTGCGTTGGCCGCCACACGCCCCATCGCTAAAGTGGGCCACGCGGCAGCGGGCTGGCAGCTTCCTGCCCCACCTGCTGGCGCTGCGCCAGCTGCGCCCACCCAGGGGCCGCTGGCGCCGACATCAGCTGCCGCAAGGGACCTGAAATGGCAGGCGCTGCGGCTGCTACTGCTGAAGCTCTGCCCCGCGCCCTGCAGCGGGTGCGCCCCTCCCGCGCCGCCCGCCGGCACGCGCCCGGCCTCCCCCTGCGCAGTGCAACCCCAGACGCCACCCCCATCGCCGCTGGCGCCGCCGCCATGCCGGGTGGACCTCCAGAAGTTGCCTCCCTGCTGCGCAAGTTCCGATTGCGGCTGTAGCTCCAGCGAGTACGCGACATGTGTACGGCTGGCGGGGTAGCCTCCAGGGGGGAGCAAGCTTCCGCTGTGTGCGTGTGGCACCCTATGCAAAGCCAGCGGCGCGGTAAGCCACGGCGGCTGTAGCGGCACAGCTGCCACCCCACCGTATGCTGACTCATCCCACATGGTTGCCACGCCGCATGCTATCAGCGGGGTCAGGTGGCGGTAGCCGGGGGCCAGTGCCGCAACCCGGCCTTCTGGCATCGGATGTGCACCCTCCGCAACCGCATGAAGTGTCTGCTGCTGCCCGCGCTGCTGCATGGGCATGAGGGAGTGCTGGTGGCCTCGCAGGTGGAGGCTGGCGCGGCTTGCAGCAGCACCCGCAGGGCAGCCTGCTCCTGCTCCTGGTGCGAGAGGCGCGGCCGCTAGAGGGCCGCATGGCTGGTCGTCTGTCACCGGCAAAACCGTGCTCGAGTATCCGCCGGCGGGAAAGGACCGGAGGCTCGAGCGAGGCAGCTCGCCCGATGCCATCTTAAAAGTGCGGGGTATGGCGCTTGGTCAATGAAAAAGCTGCGAGGACGCGTAAAAACTACTTTGCGCCCGCCAGAGATCGACCAGGCTCCTTAAACGTGACTGCAAACACGTTCATTGCTTAATGATGAGCCATTCATGAGCGCAGAAAAAAGGAGTTGGGCCCATTAAGCTGGCGGACAGGTGAAATATTGCGAGCGCAAACTGTGGCGCTTCCCATTCATTACACAACTAGTGTATGGCTTTGAATTCATTGGGGACTGTTAATACCTGCTTCTGGCGGCACATCAGACATTCAGACTGCTCCCCTGCTGCTCCCCTCCCCGATGCTCCCCTCCCCGCACCGCGCGCGCCTGCACCGTGCTTCCCCCCGGGCAGGAGAGTCCTATCTGCCGGGTCCTTGTATGAGCCACCTTGTCATCTGCTGTCAAGTAGAGCATCTCCCTGTCGGCCGGTTCCCAAACCCCACAACAGGCCCTCCCCCTGCAGGCTGCCCCAAGGGCTGCCCCGCCGGCCCCCCGACACACAGAGGTCCAACATCACAGACACGTCTCGACCAAGCCGCTCGAAAGACAGTTGCCTCAATCTGATGGCCCGGCAACCGATTCCGAAGAGGGACGCACACGCTGATCGTGGCGGGCGTGGCGTCGCGGGCGTATGGCACATACCCGAGGACGGTACATGGCCGTGGGCCGCCATTAATCGCGACTGAAATAAGAGCATACATTTGTTGAGCATAGTCCGCTTTTTTGATCGAGTTGCGTGCCCTGCTGAGCACGCGGGACATTGTCACTTTAGACGAACTGGAGTAATTCTGTTTCGGCAGCTAAGTTCACTGCAATGCTCATGGTGGACAGTATGCGTGCTCAGTCGGCGCCATGAAGAGTCCCGGCGGTGAAGTCACGCTTGTCGCAAGCCTTTTACCTAGACGCCTTTCTAATTCACACTGAAGCTCCGGAAACATATGTAATGGAAACATTTGAGCTTGTTGTCCTCTGAGCGACTATGGGTCCTCCATTGAGGCAGAATCGGTGGACACTCCTGGAGCTCCTGCTGCTGCTGACTCTCCTGCGTGGTGCGTGAATCTCTGTGCAAAGGAATAGCACAGAACACATCAAATTTCTACTCGTTTACCTAAACCTCAGGTCCCGTCGTCTCGGCGACAACTGCAGACACGGGGGTGCGTGTCGATGCGGCGGCGGGCTCCGCCGGAGCGAGGTGCCGGGCTCGGCCGCGGGAGCTGCGACGACGGACTTACATAGCTACATGGGAATTTTGAGACATGAACATAGGCTTCTGGGAATCTTGGCCTGCAGGGTTAGCTTGTGTCGGCACAGATGTGTAACTGTAGTTTCCCGTTGGCTCCGAATGAAGCAGCTCCACGGATGTCAGCTTGCAACCCCGCCCTGTTTACCCCTGTAACCCTGCAGGTGGCTCGACTGGTTGTTCACAGCGAGAATGGGCCTGCCTGCATACGCTTGGTCGTGGATGGACTTGGCCACGGTGTGATGGTGGGCGTGACCACCCTGACGTCCTCGGGCGTGCAGGTGGAGAAAAAGCCATGTATGCAGCATGCAGCAGCTGCATGCTCACATGCTGTGCCCTATGCATGCAGATAATAGCATGTTCCAGCGTCGATGTCTGCAGCAGGCTGGCGGGAGCCCTGAAGCTGGAATGTCCAGGTGATGTTTTCGTAACTCTTAACAGGTTACATGCGCAAATGCTTGGTCCTGGGCTGACCTCTGGTTGAACCTTGAAACGCAGATGTAACGGTAATATGGGACAGAGTTCAGTTACAGCAGTCGCAACCCATCAGCACAGAGTACGCGGAGCTGCCCTTGGCGAGGCGGCAGCTATCCGAGCAGCCTGGTGATCCGTTGGAGCAGTGGCACCTGAGCACCATCAGAGCCTATGATGCCTGGAACATCACACAAGGTACGCGATGACCTCAAGTCACGTAAGTGACATTTTTGAAACTCCATGCATGCATACGTGCAGGAGTCCCAGAGGTCATTGTTGCGATCATTGATACTGGGTGTGACCTCAACGTGAGTTACACATGTTCTCAACTCCTATAAGCCGGGCAAATGAATTAACTTCTGCACCTAACCCGGCGAACACGTGCGACTTGCAGCACCCTGACTTGAAGGACGCTTTATGGATTAACCCTCGTGAAATCCCTGGCAACGGCGTGGATGATGACAGAAACGGTGTGTTTGCTGTGTACGATCACTTGCCTTCAGCAGCCAACTTGTAGCTCCTAACTACTAACAACTTGTAGCTACTAACTACTTGCTGGCGTTGACAGGCTTCATCGATGATGTATACGGTTACGACTTTGCTGGCACATGCGAAACGGACCAGCCTCATGGCAACTGCGGTCCTAGATCAGATCCGCAGGATGTCTTCGGGCATGGGACGCATATTGCAGGTGTTGTTGCGGCCAGGCGCAACGGGCTTGGCACTGTCGGCGTAGCTCCGCAAGTTCGAATTATGTGCTTGAAGGTGTGGCCGAATGCTTACACCATGTCTAACTGAACAAACCCCCACGATCGTTGTGATTATTGTAGGTGTCAACCCCAGCTGGCGCCTTTTACACATCACATGTGCTTGCAGCCCTGGACTATGCCTTGGGCATGGGGGCGCACGTTATCAACATGGCATTTGGTCCAGTAGAGCCAAACCTGCAACCTTCGCCTGATGACGTGGAAGCCATGCGCACCGAGACAGAGCTGTACAAGTAAGCTCCAACCTAACCTACAGCAGTGTAACACGAGACGCATTGACTCATGGACGGCGCAGGGTGGCATTGCAGCCGTTGGTTGCCAAGAACATGTTGGTGATCGCGACATCTGGCAACGACAACACGGTGCTCGAAGCTCTGGATCCGGTTAACTCGACTTATAATCCTTGCACTCTCTCGCGTCTGTTCCCATTAAACGTCATCTGTGTGATGGCAACCAATAAGGAGGTGCGCGCACAGCCCAACACCTTTATACATAAGGGTTTGCACATGTGCACTGATACGCTGCGCACAGGATTTGCGCTGGCTTGAAGTTTCCAACAACAGGCTAGTCGGCTCAAACTATGGTCCCAAGTACATACAGATTGGGGCACCAGGGCGACTGATAATGTCCACCACACCACCGCTTCTTGCAAATAGCTACGCGCAATGGGATGTGAAGACTGGTGCCGCCATGTCCACCGCTGTTGCTTCAGGGGTGGCTGCCCTCGTCCTATCAGTGCTTGGCTCCAAATCTGGACAGTATTACCAGGTGCAGTCGGGAGTTCACTTTTGCAGGATCGCAAGCAAGCATGCGACCAGAATTCTTGCTTGCATGCAGGGTCTACAAGCTCGCAAGGTCTTGCTGGAAAGCGGCGACTACTTTAAGTTGCCAGTGTCCTCTGGTCGCCGTGTCAATGCGTTTGCGGCTGTCCAACAGGCATTGGGAGTTGTCAACGGCGTCAGCGGTGTGTGCAAATAAAGTGATTCGCCAGCTGCTTCAAGTAGTCCAAGCATCTCCCTTTCCCTGCTGCTGCAGACATGAGACTGTCAACGGAGGTGGATGAGAGCAGTACAACCGTTCTTGTGAAAGGGTTTCTGGAGTCCTATACTGACATTGGCAGGGATGATGGCCAAATCATGGACGTCCGAGTGCTGGTAGGCACAGTTTTTAGTAGGCTTTATGCCCTTACAGCTCATACTATTTTCGTACGCACGCTCAGGGCGCAACACCCATCCTTGGTGACTACAAGCACATGGACGGCACGACTGTGTCTGTTCAAGCCAAGCTCCACCTGCCAAAAGCTGGCATCTATCGACTGCAAGTGAGGCTGTGCTAGGACTGCTAGCTGTCGACTTGCGGTGTGCAAGCACTGAACTGATCACCATGGCAGGCATCAATAACCGATCCTTCAGCCGCAAAGGACATCACGATAACGGTTGGTGGGAACTCCCTTGGCAACGCACAATTGCAAGCGTATGCAGTCCGGTCGTCAGGCGGTAAGCGAGTACAGCCTTGAACTGATGAGTTGCTGAGGCACACAGCTCTTGCAACGCAGGCTGGTATGACTTTGAGCTGCGTTATCAGAATCCCACAGCTGCCATTGAGATACGGCTGGCTGAGCCTGGCTCTCAGGACCTTCAGCTGCTTGACTACTTTTACCAGACCAGTCAGTCCGCCCCGCGAGCGTATGACTACGCGCCACCATATGGCCTTTCCCGTGTGTTTCAGGTAACCAAATAAACCGGTAGCCATGTGATTATTTCCCTTTAACAATCAATGATGAGTAACCGCGTTCAGGTTCTGACAAGACCTGCACGCACGGATGGTGTGGCAAATCCGCTGCTCAGCCTCATGCTAGATGACGCTTTCAATTACAGCGCGGCAGTTGAGGAAATATGGTTTGCAAATTACTCTCAGTTTTCTGAGCGCGTACATGGCAGTCCGCAAATGCCGGCAGCGCAACCAAATGGGAGCATAGTTGGTGTGGCGCACACAACACTGGTTGCACAGGAGTTTCCGATGAGGTTCAAGGCAAGCACGCACGCACATGATGCCTTCGTTCTTCAAAACCCGCAACCCGGCTGTATTGGTGCGTGTCGCAGGTGCTCTGTTCGACTTGCACGCTGTCCATCAACGGGCTGCGGGTCCTTGACATTGCATCAGGTGTTGGTGCTGGTGCTGAACTTCAGCCCAGAGTCAGCGAATGCGTACGGCTGTTCCCTGCCTACACGCGCGCGGACATGAATCTATCGTTCATCTTGTCAGCCATAGACAACACGGCTCTGCAAATGCAATGGCAACCGTGCTCAGAACTTGGCACTCCTTCACCAACCGCGGAATGGCAGAGTCTACAGCCCGTGATCGAGAGCCGCCTCTTTTGGCAGCCGCACAGCGGCGTGGCAGGTAAGGTATTTATGCCGGCACATGGAACACTCCTATACGTCGGCCTGCGCAGGGTATGTCTCGGGCATGCAGTGTGACATCTGGTCCGGCCGTGAAATATCCGGGCCGCCGTTCACGAGCTTCCGGTTTCCTTCCGTGATGACAATGCTAAGGAATGGTATCAAGCAAAGTTACAACAGGTCCAGGGGTTCCAGACGGTCCTATAAGGATTTTCTGGAGTCAGGGTGTGATGCAGATGAGTCCAAGTCCCCCAACTGCACAGCAGCATTTGCGTTTTCCTTGGCCACTGCATTGCCGTGGCCGAACTCTACTGTGTCAGCATCCACGCCGTATTCCACGGTGTCTATGCGTTGTTGGACATTCACCTCGAAAACCTTCACGTAAGTGCACGGTGGGGGGATGGATGGGACGAGCTGGGCAGGATGTAGATAGGTGAAGGCAGGATGTGGGTTATAAACTTTTATTCTAATTATTTATAGACAGATAAGACGTTAGCGTAGGTAACGTAGGCAACGCGCCGCGGGTGCGGCGCGGGGGGTTCTAGGGTTTGGGACACGCACGCCAGCGCCACGGCGGTCAATCGCTCGGCAGACTTGCCCGACTTCATAGAAGGCCACCTCATACATTAATTACGTATACTCTTATTAATAAATGTCGTTTACGTATGCTCTTATTAATTATTAAGACCGATGCTAACAAGCTGTCTCAGCTCAAGAATCGCGCCTCAATTACGCCTCCCTTCCCTTAATTCAACGTATTCAAACCGCGCCTATTATTATAGACCGCGCCTATTTAAAATGTTAAGCACGAGGAGCAGGGCGCCGGCGGACGAACGGCGGCCTGGAGAGCAAGGCCGGTGCGATGAAGGGAGGGGGCGTGCAGAAGCGGGGCGCGGGAGCTGCGCCGGCGGCGGGTGTTTGGGGCTGCGCCACCGCTGGCGGGTGTTTGGGGCTGCGCCGCCGGCGTGAGTTTGGGGCCTCAGCGGCGGCCTCTACTCCGATGTGCGGTGGTGTCGGCGCTCTGAGTGACCGGTGCTGGGGCGGGTACAGCTGAGGCGTGGTGCCAGGCAGCGGCTTGAGGTGTGGCGGTCAGGCTGCAGGTGGTGCTGCAGGCGTTGTCGCAGGCGGGACTGCGGGTGTGTGGCGCTCAACGCTCGTCTACCGTTGTTGTACGGCTCCGCGACCTAACGGTACCAATTTGGTTGAATTTCGGTTTCGGCGCGACACATGTATGTCTGGCAGAGTACCGTATGTATGCACAGATGCACGCCGCCGCTGAGCGCGTGTGGATCTCAGGGCTTCGGCGCGCCCCTCATAGTGGGGCTGCAGGGCAGCAGCGGTCTGTGACTGCACCCAAAGTCTGTCGTGCTGAAGGAGTTGGACAGCAGTCGAGTGGGACTGGCGAGTGATGTGACTGATGTGGTGAATTGATTGATTGGGGGCCCAAGGGGGGGGCGTCGGTGGGACCGGCTAGGCCTTGTGTGCGCCTCAATTACGCCTCAATTCCCTTAATTCCCTCAATTACGCCTCAATTCCCAGACGCCTATTTAAAAACGTATGCAATGGGTGTTTGGGGCTGCGTCTGCGGGTGAGGGTGTTTGGGGCTGCGCCTGCTGCGGGCAGGTGCTGTTGGAGTTGTAAGTTTTGAGAACCAAGGGACTCAATATCCTGTGCCGTTTGCCTCTGGGTGGGGGTGTGGGGGTGGGACGAGCAGGGCTCGTATCTTAATGTCTGTGCACATAAAACTCCTGACTAACACCTGACTCCTGCTCTTATTGCATGCATACAGGAACGGCATGCTGGTGACTGGCGGATTTGCGTTTCGTGTCATCAGCTATCTTGGTACCCAGAAAGTAGGTCACCAAAGTCAAGAGTTGTATTAACGCGTATAAAAAAACCATGTATTCAGGTTTGTGATACGGAGGGCGCGGGAACCGCAATTGCGGCAAATGTTCCAAACTCAACATACCTAGCCAGCGGGTACTATCAATTGGTGGCCGTTGAGTGGCTTGGCATAAGCCCCCTTGCCATGGTATACCTGATAAACGGAAGCACCCCAGCAAATCTCAGTGCAGCGGTCTTTGCGCCGGATAGTTATCCCATACTCCTCGATTCGACCACGACCTTACTGCCGTTTGAGCTTCCACGTGCCAGTCATCAACACAGACGCCGCACGCTACAAAGCACTTTTTTTCCTGGCCGCCACCTGATTGAGGCAGGTACATCAACCCAAAATTCAGCAGTGCTCGATGTCTTCCAGCCATCTGCTGCGGACACGTACGAGCTGTACGAGGCCAAGTTCACAGGCGTGGTACGGCACAATTTCATGAACGATACAACTATTTATAAAAGACTCAGTGCAGCCGGCGGGCTGGATGGCAGCGCTTTTGGCAGCGTTCCAGCAGCGGTGCAGCAAGGGCAGCCGCTCAGCCGCTACGTGCGCACGAAGGGCTTATTGCGGCTGCCCATCATGCCACGCGCGGAGTCAATATGGCATCTGCAAGCCCGTGCCGTCCGCAACGTCAGCACGGCAATTCAATTTGGTGGTGTCACAGTCTGCAATGCAGCAGAGTTCCCCAGCTCTATCACGGACGCAGTCGTGCCTATGTCCCTTCCTGCTGACACTGCATACGTCCCAGCTTCTGTGATATCAAAAGTGGCGAGGTCCGACGTAATTGTTGAGTATGCTGTGTCACTGATTGACAGCTCATCAGGGGCCACATACCCCATCGACGGCTCGACATGGCTCCCGTCTGCAGGTCTGCCGCGTGCATGGCCACCTGGCACACTGAACACGAGCGCTCATTAAGGCTTCCTGTAGGCACAATAAACAGCATGCGCCTGCTCGGCGGCCCAACGAATGCGACTGGACGGCTCGAGATACAACTGGATGGTGTTTGGGGCACCGTGTGCGGCCGGGGCTTCACCGACATAGAGGCGCGCGTTGTGTGCCGCACGCTGAGCTACGGTGATGCCATTGGGGTGGCGTACCATAACGCATACTTTAATAACCAGTCTGCCGTTGGGAATATGCCAGTGAATTACGCAAACGTGTCGTGCAACGGGAATGAGAAGACCCTCCAAGACTGCGCGGCGTCCGTGGTGCTCAGCGGCGATTTTTGTGACGAGCACAACCAGGACGTTGGTGTTTCGTGCTCAGGTACGTCGCATGTAGTTGCTGTTGATACGCATGCATGCTGATCCGCCATTTCTCTGTGTTCAACAGTCAACCCCCCTGCGAGGCCAGGTGAGTTGCAAGCACGGCCGCCTGCAACCAAAAGATGTATACTTCTTAACCCTCCCGCCGCACTTGCCGCAGATCCGCCAGTTGATGGCTACGCTGCAGAGTGTATCATGCCTGATGGTCAAATAGGCAACGTGTCTGGCATTGCGCTCAATGGTGTTTGCGCGGATAAAGCATCAGTTGGCAGCACATGCGTGCGCCTCACGGAATATGGCTCAATGAATGGGCGCTTCCGTCTTGTCTACGAGTTTAACGAGTTTCCTGCTGCCGGGGGCGACAGCGTGCCAAGCACATCCTCTGGACTTACGAGCCTGTCACCCACATGCAAGAGCACAATCCTTACTTCGCCGCAGCTCTATGTTCAGTTTGCATCACCGGTCAGCCTGCTAGACAACGGCGCAAGCGCCATACTGCTGCAGCAGCGCAACCTGGATTGCCAGACGGGCACGTGGGAGACTGTTCGGCGTGTCGAATATGTTGGATACCGCACATTTCTTTACTTCGGTGAAGGCGTGCCAGCGGTGCCCTGCAGAGCAGCTCCAACCAATGCGCGCAGTAAGTTAATGATTCGTGCGTGTCACAAAGGATCATGGGGAATATCGAGAGAACTATTCTTTGCAGACTTGACCAGCGGCGTCCCGACACCCAGCGGATCATTTGGGTCAGATTCTCCAACAGGTATTGCTGACAAGAGCTTATGTTGCAGTCATACCTCTAATAACGTAGATGCTGCAGATGCCAGTGAGGCAGTGGCCACCCTCGCCGCGGGCGATCGACACACCTGCGCCATTACTGTTACCGGCTTTGTAGTGTGCTGGGGGTGCGTGTGTAGGTCGGGCTTTCACCTCCACGCGCTTGCTGACGTATCAATTCACAGGTCCAACGTGGGAGGTCAGCTGGGGGTAATCAGCAATGGTGTGGTCGTTCTTGGGACTGCTGCGCTTGGTCCCGTAAAGCTTGTCATGTCAGGACGGCCAGTCGCCATATCAGCTGGCCAGGGGTAAGGCGTCCATTTTATGCATCCGTACTTTTCAATGCCTTACTCGCAAGCACACGTGCTTGCTTGCAGATTCACATGTGCACTGACAGACACCGGATCTGTTCAGTGCTGGTGAGTTTGCTGGCTGACCTGGAGTACCTGGAGTGCAGTCTTCATTCATACACACCCTTGGTGCAGGGGAACAATGGCTGGCACACCGCAGCTGGATCCCGCTCAACCTTTTGCAGTTCCATTGCATGGTCATGCGACAGCGCTTGCAGCCGGGCGGGATTTTGCATGTGCAATTTTGAACAGCAGCAATACTGCGGCAGCAGAAGTTGCATGCTGGGGCTCAAATGACTACGGCCAGCTGGGAACATTTAGTGTGTCGAATGCTAGCGTTGGCAGCCCTGTGGATTTCGGGGGAGATTTACGCCCAACAGCTATTGCGGCCGGAGGTTCCACGGCATGTGCGATCTTGGAGCCTGGCGGCATTGTCAAATGCTGGTAAGCTTGCAACCCTGCTACTGATGAGTGCGTGCAAGATAACTGCATCGCTCGTTGCGCAATTACAGGGGATACAACGGCAACGGATTGCTTGGCAGCTTTGACCGCACGTTGGTCAAACCATCGCGTGTGCGACTCGGGCCTGGCCTGGCTGCCGTAGGCATCTCGGTGTCGGCCTCCCATGCGTGCGCGATCACACAACCCAAAGCCCGCCTCAAGTGCTGGGGAGATGGATCACAGGGCCAGCTGGGCCGGCCAGCGCTCCCACATCTAACGGCATTTGGACTGGCTCTCCCGACCGTCAAAATGGATGCAGAGGTGTTGCAGGTTGCTGCTGGTTATCAGTTCACGTGTGTGCTCATCCGCCGTCGTAACAATGCACGCACTGCTGAGGTGGCATGCTTGGGGTAAGCCAATTCAGGCTTTGTGTGTACGTGCGCGCGCGTGGAGGTGTACGGTTGGAGGTAGGAGCTTGGAAGCTCAGCAGTAACCGCACTCTATCTTACCTCTGCAGGGTGAATGGCCATGGCCAAATCGGGTCAGGAAGTGACGATGCAACGAGCACAGACATGCCGAATGTGGTGGATCTTGGCGTAGGATTGACACCTATTGCTGTCTTTGCGGGCTCGGCGCACACATGCGTCCTATTGCAGCCCAGCGGTCAAGTCAAATGTTTCGGGTGCGCTAAGACTTGCCTTTTTCGCATGCAGCGCTGACGTGCGCCATTGCATGCAGGCGAAATGACGCGGCGCAACTTGGCACTGCTGACGCTGAGGACCGGGGCACCAAGCCGAGTGACATGGGCATATACCTCCTTCCAATAGCGCTGACAGTGCAGCGGCCAAGTGAGTAGCGCGCCTTCACACGGCGTGACATGTGAAGCAAGCAACTAACTGTGTTTTGGCCTACCTGCAGGTCCTCCTCCGCCATCGCCTTCATTATTGCCGCCATCACCACAGCCGCTACAGCCGCCTTCAGAGCCATCGCAGCCACCTTCAGAGCCGTCGCAGCCACTCAAATCGGTCAACAATCCGCCTCCCAGACGGCGCTTCATGCAGCAAACGGTGATCGCACCGCCACCTGTACCTGGACTGCTGCCTCCGCCGGCAGCCACAGCAGCTGCTTCATGTCAGCTTTTGTGGACTGCAGGATCCGTCGACCTGCGCTGCAACTCTCCCGCCAATTTAACTGTGTATGTGGGCTCATCTATCTCGACCCACATCAGCGTCGTGGGCGCACGGACTGAGCCACGCCTAGCCTCCCGCCCCTACACGCGGATAAATGCACGAACAGGACTCGGTGACAGCATTAATGAGGGGGCGGACTGGGGAATTACGTTCCGGAACGTTGCAGAACTAGTAATTTATGATAGCGTCATATCTGGTATTGACCTTTCACCGGGAGGACCGCTGCTGCAGTGCATCAACTGCACAATCGTGACCTTGCGCAACCTCACAATGTCGGATGTCAGGGGTTCTCCACGCAGCAACAGCACAGAGCATGTGTTCAAAGCAGCAGATGGCAGCGTGGAGCTTTATCCTCCCGAAGTGCTTTTGTTTGGACCGCTGCACGTATCCAACGCAACGGTGGTAACATTTGACACCCTTGAATGCCTTAACGTCTTGAACGCCCACGGCTGGGCCTGCGCTCTGATCGAGTATGGTGATTCAGCGGGATCCTCACTTTCGCTCTTCAACAGCACTCTTCAAAACACCTCTGTGGTCTGGGGTGGCGCGTTCGGCACCAGCACCTTCGTGGAGCAGTATCGGGTGGATCAAACGACAGCGGCTGGGGTAACGCTTGGACTTGGCGCCGTAGTGATATCACTTGGGAGGCCCAGCAGCAACTTCAGCAACGTCTTATTACGTGATGATATCTTCCGCTCAGTGGAAGTGACCGACTGCAACGTCACCCAGCTCACAACTACAGGCTCGGGCGCATTCCTCTCTGTGCTACAGAGTACTGAGGATCGGGTCTTGTTTCGAAACAACGTTGTCTTAACATGTGCATCAGAGCTGGCGGGTACTATGCTTTACACCGATGGCACCGTCGGGCGTGTTGCCCTCGAGCACGTGTCAGCCATTGACAACAATGGTAGCCTGTTGTTTGCAGCAGGAGACCTTGGTGTCTTGACGTTGGATGGGGCCAACATCACTGGCACATACTCCGAGACGACGCCTGGCGCGGTTTTGGCCGTGGCCAACCTCGACATGATGGACATGACAGATTCCACCCTGGAGAACAACTCTGCACCAGCTGGAGGCTTGATCGCAATCCATGGTAGCTTGGTGAACGTCTCTAGCATTATAATTAGAAGCACCGTGCTGGCAAGCAACGTGGCACGCGATTCCAGCGGTGGAGTGCTGGATTGTGCCGTGGGCATCGATGAAGTACTTATACAGGAGGCGATCATCGTACAGAACCATGCGAACGAGTCGGGCGGCGTGTTATCTGCATCATCGTGCACCTCCCTTACCATCACCAATGCAATCATCTATGGCAACGCTGCGTCTCGAGGAGATGGTGGAGCATTCGCGTTCGGGAGCACAGGCAAGGTGGAGGTCAGCAGCAGCACGATCTCCGCGAACACTGCGGTGAAGGGGTCTGGAGGCGCAATGTCAGTGTCATCTCTGGAGTCTTTGTGGGCATACGACAACGCCGTCTTCAGCCAAAACGCCGCAGATTTGGACGGCGGGGCTGTGTACGTTGCAGGCAGGGCGGGGACCATCACGATTGAGCAGCACTCGAGCTGCCAGAACTGCACCGCTGGGCAGCGCGGTGGCTGCACCTTCATTGGCGAGTCTCTAACGGTCGGTCTGTGGTTGCAGAGCGCAGCCTCCATCAGCGGCTGTGGAGCATCCAACGGGCCTGGTGGCGGCATGTATGTGGGCGGCCAGGTCGGGACCATCAAGCTGTCCGGCAGCGCCGCTATGGAAGGCAATGCCGCTGCGTCGGGCGGGGCCATCTTCACTGCTGGTTCCATAGCAGAGGTGGTTTTTGAGTCTGAAAGCCGCGCGCTTAACAACACGGCGCTATATGCGGGCGGCGTGCTGCACGCCAGTGGGTCACTCACCACGTTGACAATCCAGGACGGCACAGTGATCAGCTCAAATCAGGCCGTTTCGGGTCCTGGTGGTGCCTTCAATCTGGCTGGTGGTGTCCCTGGCACAATGGTGATCACTGCGAGCTCCTTGAGTAATAACATGGCTGCGTTTGGTGGAGCTGTCAACGCTGAGGGCAACATTAACGCCCTGAGTATGCGGGATGCTGTCATGGATGGCAACCGCGCGCTGCAAGGGCCGGGCGGCGCCCTTCGTGTTGCAGGCAGTTTTGACACGCTGTATATCGCAAACAGCTCACTCAGCAGCCAGATCGCGCTGAGCGACGGTGGCGCCATATGGGTGTCTAACGGCCTGGGCACCCTGGAAGTTGCCACTGGGAGCCGCATCCTGGACAACGAGGCAGTGACAGGATCCGGTGGCGCTGTCTCGGTGTCTGGGGTGCTTGGCCGGCTCAGCATCACATCGGGCTCGGTCGTGCAAGGCAACCGGGCGAAGCTGTCAGGCGGTTTCCTGAACGCTCAAACCAACATCAGCTCATCTGTTTTTGTGGACGGTGCCGATTGCAGCGCCAACCAAGCCGGGCAGGGCGGCTTTCTAGCCGCAGCAGCCACGGGGATGATCACCTTCAAAAACGCCAGCTTCACGGCCAACACAGTTAAGGGTCACGGAGGCATTCTCTACATCACAGACGACCTCAGGATCGGGCTGAGCCTGGAGGGCACCCAAGTGTCAGAGAACATGGCCAGCAGCGGATCGGGCGGTGCCATCTTTGTGGGTGGCGCCATGGCGGCGCTGGCCATCACAACCAGCAACATCAGTGCTAATGCCGCTGGCGCCGGAGATGGCGGGTTCCTGCGGGTCGGTAACGTGGGGAATAGCTTGATCCGCAGCTCAGCACTGCACCAGAACTCCGCCTCTGCGCGCGGTGGTGCCATTTACGTTGCGCAAGCCCGCACGTTTGCAACGTCTGCCAACACGTCCCTGCACCGCAACTCTGGTGGTGCGGGTGGCGCAATCTACATCGGAGCTCTTGAGGAGAGGCTGCTGCTCCGGGACAGCGACGTGCTCGGCAACACAGCGCTAGCAGCTGAAGGCGGCGCACTGTTTGTGGCCGCCACGACAGCAGTGGCGAGTACGACAGTCATACGTGTGCAGAACACCACCTGCAGCTTCAACAGCGCACAGCGCGCCGGTGGCTCCTTTTTTATCACACACATTACGACCGCTGCTGCTGCTGGCATCTCGTCAGCAACTGGGTCGCCCCTATCAAGTTTGGCAGTTGTCCTCGAGGGCGTGCGATTCGCAAACGGCTCAGCCTCCGCTGGCGGGGCCGTGGCAATGACCTGTCAGCAGCAGACGAAGGTCTGCAGCGTGAGCCTGGGCTCGGTGGATGCCGTCAGCAACACCGCCACACAGGCTTCTGGGGGCGCGTTTTACCTGGAGGGCGTCCGTGTTTCCATTTCCAGGTCAAGGTTTGCACGCAACTCTGCTATGGCAGACGGAGGGGCAGTGTCTATGAGCTTCTCTCCTGCTGCATCACAAGCGCAGCTTGCTGCTGCTGTGGAGCCTGCTTTCAATTTGTCATCGTTCATGCCAGCAGCCGCGGGAGCCTGTGCTGACGCGCTGCAGCAGGCCGCGGCTTTGGAAGCGGTATGCCAGCCCGACACCCGCTCATCAGCAGCAGCGGACGTGCGCTGCAGCTGCTTTGAAAGCAATTCCGCACAAGGGGTGGGCGGTGCGATGCAGGTCAAGCTGTCCATGGCGGCCACAGGTGATGATGGCAGCAACACAGCAGCACCTGCTACCTCAGTTCAATCTGGCAGGGTGCTCGCGGCGTGGTTCCAGAGCAACGAGGCTTCAACTGGCGGTGCGGTCTCAATTCAGGCAGCGCACACGGCGGCAAATGCAACACTGGCTGCTGCTGCCGCAGTGCCAATGCCATCGTTCTTGCTCCAGAACGCGATCTTGGCAGGCAACATGGCATCGGGTCTGCTTGGCGGTGGTGGCGCTGCCGTGATCAATGGCCCAGTGCACTTCCAGGTTGCAAACGCTGTCCTTGAAGGCAACACGTCACCCCTGGGCAGCGGAGGCGCAATCCTATGCAGCGGGGAACGCTCCACGGAGTACGGTGGGGCGCCGGCGCTCTTATTGACCGACACAGAAGTCATCAATGGCACAGCCCTGGAGGGCGGTGCGTTGGCCTTGACGGGCTGCCGGCGTGCGGTGCTCAGCAATGTCAGCCTCATACAGAACTTAGCGAACGTCGGTGGCTGTCTCTTTGTGTCTGGGAGCACCGATATGGTTGGAGGTCAGGCGGCCGAGAGTCATGTACTGCTTGCGGGCAGCTGGCTGGCGCGCTGCAGCGCATCTGGGCAGCAGGGAGGCAGCACTGCCTTTGTTATGCAGCGGTACAGTGGGCATGGTGGCGCAATCTTCGTTGCACCTCAGGCGGCAGTCGTGCTGGCGCAGGGCACAAGGCTTGACCCCAGCAACTCAGCTGAAGTGGCAGGGCCCGGCATTGCAACCCTGCAGGACATGGCAAACTGCATGTACAACGACACCGCATTTGTACAGCAGGTATGAACACATGTCGATCTATAACGGCACCTGATATAGTGAACAACGTGCGCCTTACGTGAACTCACTCAAATTCGTCGTCATGCAGGTCACGTCGGACAACACGCCGTGGGCGGGGAGCATGCAGCTGCTGGAGGCAGCAACGAAAGACGGGTGCTGGCTGTTAGCACTGCCGGAAATGGATGTGTTGCTCCCGCGCACATTGCCGGGGCTCGCCTCAGTCCGCACGCGGTCTTTGTGGCTGCAAGATCCAGCTGCCGCAGCGTTGCTCCTTGGCTGCAGCAGCAGCAGCAGCAGCAGCAGCAGCAGCAGCAGCAGCAGCAGCAGCAGCAGCAGCAGCAGCAGCAGCAGCAGCAGCAGCAGCAGCAGCAGCAGCAGCAGTGGCGGTGGTGGCAGCAGCTCATCAGCTGCTGGCAGCGCCGATGCAGGCGTTACCACATTTCTCAGGGGCAGCCTGGCAACACGCACCAAAACAGATATTTCAACCTTGCTACAGCAGTGCAGCCCTGCAACAGAAGGCAGCAGTGGAGCGGACGGACGTGACTCGCTCAACGGCTTGCTCACACTGCAGCCTGTGGCAATCCAGATGTATCTGGCCGACCGACTAGTCCGCAGTGGCCGTGTTGGCGCTGGTGCTGGTGGGCAGCAAGAATCTGCCGTGCAGCTGCGCCCGGGAACAACAAATACCATGCGAATTGAGCTTGTCAACAAGTATGGCGTGGTTGTCACAGGTGCGGCTGCATATCATGCTTCTGGATGTTTTGCTTGCTCGGGAAATGCCCTCCTGTTGTGAACTTGCTGCGTCTTGCTGCGTACTGTCTGTTGCAACACACGTGCAGAGCACCCGCCGCTTTCAGTGGAGGTGTCTGTGGGCCCGGAGCAGCTGGCCTCACTCAGCTCTAACCCGCGCGCCGAGATGGTGCGCGGCCGGGCGGAGTTTGAGCGTGTGGAGGTGGACGGCTGGACGGGTGGCGGCTACACGCTGGCCTTCCGCCTCATCCAGGCCAACCCGGGTGCAGGCAGCGCTGCGGACCTGAGCCAGCAGGTGAGCCGCGCTAGCAAACGCGTTGGGTGCGTTGGTAGATGGAGTCACTTACCCGTGTACTAGGACCGAGTAATAAATGTTTGTAAATTATTTACAAGTTGTGGAACCCGTACTTGGGAGCGCTGGAAGATTTTCCTGACCAGGGGAGACCTTCGGGTGGTGCCCCCGTGAAATGTCTGCAGATGAGCACACAAAGCGTGCAGCTTCAGCAAATACAGAATGCACGGCGGGCTGCACCCGCCCACTATATGTTCATTATTTAGTTTTTTTGGTGGACGCCCTCGCGTGCGGGGCTTTGCCAGTTTTGGATTTTATTTTTCTTGCCGCGCAGCCGCAAAGTTACATTTTATGGCTGATTGTATGGCGCTGGCAGAAATCATAAAATCCGCCCCCTGCTGCAATAGGGGGCGTATTTTACAGATTTTGCCCCCCTCTGCGGGGGGGGGGGGGAAGCCCCCGTACACTCTTAAAAACGAAGCACACAAAGCGTGCAGGTTCAGCGTGCAGCGTTCCAGCGTCAGCACCCACTACCAACCATAGCACGACACCCCACCCCCCGCTCACATACTCCACAACGCTCCACCACGCTCCACCACTTTTGTGGACGCCCTAGCTACTCGTTGAAACTTGAAGGGCGCCGGAATTATTTGTTTGGGTTTTTAAATTTTAAGAATTGCAACGAAGCTGCGCCACAATTATTTTACTTTTAAAGTACCGTGCCGGCCGAAGCCTCCTGCTGCACAGACACAGGTAACCGCATTCCCAGCGCTCACCCCAAGCGCCAGTCAGCCTTTCGTAGCCGTTCCATCTAAATCTGTTTGGCTGAAACCACGCAGGTCCCCATGCATCACTGAGGATTTTCAAGATCCCCGCTTTTTAACAATCAGGCTGCCAGAATTATTGGACGAGAACATCAACGCGCATGCAAACTCCAGCGGGGGTAGCTGGGTGCGTGGTCAACGTAAAATGAATTAGCTGCATACTCGTCCCACCAAAGCATGATTCCCCCATAGATGCATACACACCACACGCGTAATTGTACCTACATTATAAAATGTGTTACTATCACTATATAAATACGCGTTTTTTTTAATATTAAACCTAGCACGAATATATAATCTGGTTTAGTTGATTCGCGATGACCAGGCCCGCACCAGAATTAATGCTATTTAGGAGTATACATGGCTGGAAATCCTGGAAATATTGTTATGTAGGCGCTTATCTTTTTTGTCCCCGTGTTTCAAGTGCCGTTGGATTTTCAGCTTTATTTTATTACACGGTTGCGCGGTTCCGGGCAGGGGTTCCCCTGGTGGCAGGGGTTGCCCTGGTTCCGGGTGCCATGAATTGTTTTTGGTTGCGTGGATGTGCACAATATTTGCCCCGCCAGGGGAGTGTAGGGTGAACTGAGGTAAATTTGGTAAATTATTTGATTTTGGAGGCTCTATGCGTAGAATTCAGAGGGGGCTGAATGTTGTAGCCGCCAAAACAATGTTTTTTTAGGGGGCGTGGTCGAGCGCTGAAGTTCTCAAGTGGCGCGTGCGTGCCCAAGCAAATCGCCGATATCCAAGCGCGGTTCGCTTGAAGCACACTATCAAGTGTTATAGTGCCCATTTAAAGTGGATGGGTTTGGGGTTCCTGCCTGATAGTGAGGGGATGTATGGCAGGAGGGATACGGGGGCTAATAATTGTTTAGGGGTTGCGTAGTGATGGCGTGGCGTAAACTAAACATTGGTCACGGTACATCATGGATGCCGGCTATTATTGACAGTGTAAGGGATGTTACGCTATATGATATTGTTTTAGGGTGTGTGGTTTTAAAAATACAACGGTAGTTCACGGTGCATCTTCAAACCGGGGGATTGCTATCATAACTACACCTTTACCTTTTGCTTGCCATTTGCTTGTGTGTGTGGCACAAACAGATCGGCACACTTCAGCAAGACCTGCAGCTGCTGCCATGTGCGCTGGGCCAGGACCTGGCCTCCGGCTCGGTCAGCATCACACCAGACCAGCAGCCGCAGACCACACCAACAGCAGCAGGGAACTCAAGCAGCACGCCTGCTGCCGAAACATTCGATCCATCGCTGCTCCAATGCGTGACCTGCTCCTCCATGCAGTATAGCCTGTGGCGGGACGTGCGCAGCGCTGACGTTCCCGCCAATCGCTCCCTCGCCGACAACCACGCTTTTCTGGCAGCGCGCCGCAGCTGCACGCTCTGCCCCTCCAATGCCGTATGCCCTGGCGGGCCGGTGCTGGCGCCCGTGGACGGGTACTGGCACTCCGCGCACAACAGCACACGCATCCACCGCTGCCTCAACCCGGATGCCTGCCAGTCGAGCTGGAGCAGTAGCAGCAATAATGACGAAAGCACGCCATCAGCAATAGCCACGAATGCGGCCACCAATAGCAGCAGCAGCAGCAGCAGCAGCAGCGGCATCAGTGCCCTTGTCGCGTACTCGCTGCTGGACTGCCAGCTGAAATGGTACGCATCAGACCCGCCCGGGGAAGACGTGGCCACCGCCTACGCAGCAGCGGTGGCTCGTGGTGATGCCGCAGCCGCCGACTACTGCCTGCTCTGGGGCCAGCTGCCCGCCAACGGCAGCTCAGGCAGCAGCGGCGCTGTGGACTACATGCAGCGGCAGTGCGCGCCCGGCTACCAGGGCCGCATGTGCGCCACGTGCCTGAGCAGCATGTACCTGAACAACGACTTCGAGTGCCGCAGGTGTGTGTGTCTGCACGCTGGTGTCTTGCGCACAAGCTACATGCCATACGAGAGCTAGCCATGCAATAAACTCTGCACCCTTGCGCGGCGCTACTGCATCCGCCCGCCAGCTGCCCGTCCAAGGCCGCCAACGTAACGCTGGGCCTGCTGGGCTTCTTCACCTCGGTTGTGCTCATCATGTACACCACCTGGACCACCCTGTGCGAGGATCACACCGTGGAGGCGGAAACGGAGGTGTCAGGCTCGGACAAGCTCAAGGTAAATGCAGACTCTGGTCATGCTGCTGTCGGCTGTTGCCGCCGTGCGTGCCTGCTGCTTTGCTTTGTTAACAACGCTGCTGGCTACCAAAACCGAATGAACAAGCCTCAACCAACCGCATGCATGCTGCTGCTGGGCGGCCGGTTTATTTGCGTACATCCATGCGTGCAGGTGCTCATCACGCACATGCAGTACGTGGTGATCATCACGCGCCTCAACCTGGGCTGGCCGCGCGTCATCTTCAAGGCCCAGAGCGCCCTGGGCTCCATCACCGGCGCCGGCAACATGTTCGCCTTCTCGCCCAGCTGCATGTTTGACGACCCCAGCACGGAGCTGCAGGCGCGCTCCGTGGTGTTTGGCGGCCTGGCGCTGCCCATAGGTGCCGCGCTGCTGGTGATGGTGCTCTGGTCACTGCGGTGAGCTATCTACGCCAGCAGCAGGCCAGCGCGCGTGTGGAGCAAGCAAGTAGCAATTATGGCGTCTGGACATGGGCCTTGAGGCAACATCCTGATGCATATTTCTTGTCGCCCTATCTGTGCAGGTATGCATTCTTCCGGCAGTCAGGCATCACGCGCAGCACGGCATTCCGGAGCGGCCGCCGCTACAGGGGCTCTGTGGGACTAGACTTCAACAGCAGCTACACGGACACCACCGGTGTGGGCGACGAGAAGGGTGACAGAGAATGGGCATCCGTTGCGGCATCAGAAGTCCCAGCAGCAGCAGCAGCGATTGGAGCGCCGCCGCCGAAAGGCTGCTGCGCCATCCCCGCCCCCAAACTCAGAGCGGCAAAGGGCCGCATGCTGGCTGAGCTTGAAAAGGTCAAGGCCAAGCTGCCTGGCCTGATGCCGGCCGGGCACAAGTCCTCCATCGTGCAGATGGACATCCACCTGGGCCTGCCGCGGCAGCTGCTGGTGGTGCTGCTGGTCGCGCTGTTTGTGCTCTACCCCAGCCTGGTGCAGGTGTCGCTGTCCATGTTCGCGTGCCGTGTGCTGGATGACGGCAGCGGGCCGTACGGGAGCCTGGAACAGGTGTGCGTGTGCGTAGCTGCGTGTGTGCAGCTGGCGAGATGGGCGAAAAATAGACCGGATACGGTATGTGGCCGGGCGCGAAAGCGTACGTCGAGGGTGGGTAGGGTGCATGGACTGCTGAGTACGTGAGCGCTCGTGTGAGAACCGTGGCAGCCTCTTGATGTCGTACGTGTGCATGCGTGGCCTCCTCGTTGATACCATGTGTATTGACCGCACACACCTGCTGAATGTGTGCTTCTGATGTGCAGGCCACGTGGCGCTATGGCTACTGGCTGCACAACCTTAACATGGAGTGCTATTCCGGGCTGCACGCCAGCCTGTACCTGCCGCTAGGCATTGTGTGCGTGCTGGTGTTCTGCGTGGCGCCTCCGCTGGCGGTGCTGGCGACGATGCTGCACCACCGCAACCGCCTGCATGAGGAGAAGACAAAAACGCTGTACGGGTTCCTGTTCCGCAAGTATAAGTGAGTAGCGCCTTGCGTGCCATGTGCGTGTCCTTGCTCCTGCGTGAGGCGCCCCACCTCATCATGCGCATCTCCTCATGCACTCCGCTGCCCTCGCCCGGACTGCAGGGAGAAGTTCTATTGGTGGGAGGCGGTGATGCAATTCCAGGTGCGTGCGCGGGACAGAGTTTGTGTCTGCGGGGGGTGCCTGCAGTTCATATGCCCACACATACCGTATCCAGCCACACTAGCCACGTGCATGCAAAACGCAAAACCCCCCCCATGCGCCCCGCCCCCCCCCCCCAAAAAAACACCTGCGCACGCCCCCCCCCCATCCAGGCGCTGTGCCTGGTGGCAGTGGACGTGTTCGCGCGCGCCATGCTGGAGTACCAGCAGGCGCTGCTGCTGCTGGCGGTGCTGACCGTCATCGGCATGGTCAACATGGGCTTTGCCGCCGCGCACGCGGAACTGATCCGCATCATGGAGTT
Source organism: Chlamydomonas incerta (assembly GCA_016834605.1). Taxonomy (NCBI): domain Eukaryota; kingdom Viridiplantae; phylum Chlorophyta; class Chlorophyceae; order Chlamydomonadales; family Chlamydomonadaceae; genus Chlamydomonas; species Chlamydomonas incerta. The sequence goes on from JAEHOC010000029.1 coordinate 106,871, forward strand.
CGCCAGCCTGGGCGTTCTGTCGCTCACCATCACGCTGGGGCTGTACTTCGTGGACACCGGCAACAGCGACACCGAGCTGGACAACCCGGTGCGTGCGGCGGCCTGTCTAGAGATGATGCCTTGAGGACTTGCCGCTAGCTAGAGAAATAGAACTAGTCACCAGCTGTGGCTGCCCACCCCTGGACGGAGCGTACCGGTATGCCACGCGTGACTTGATTTTGGTGGGCGAGGCCGGGACCACCGCACGTGATGTGACGCGCGGCTCACTCGTCTAGCTACCTCGGTACGCATGCAAAGGGCGCACAATCAACGCCACTTACGTCCTTCGGGTTTGACGCTTGCCCAATCCACAGATGGTGGAGGACGCGGTGGGCCTGATCATCCTAATCCTCAACATGGGGCTGGTGGTGCTGTACGCGCTCATGGTGCTGCTGCCCAGCGGCGTGCGGCGGCGGGTGGGCAGGCTGCTGCGGCGGGGCGCGGGCAAAGGCGAGCCCGCACAGCAGGGCGTGATCATGACCACCTCGGAGGCAGCAGTGCCATCAGGCAGCCAGCTGAGATTGGGCTCGCGCTCCCAAGTGGGGGTGGTGGGCGACCTAGGAAGCAGGAGCGGCCCCGCCAGTGTAGTCAGTGTGGGGTCCGCAGCTACGGCTGCAGCGGACGCGACGCCCACGTACTGCACAGCAGCACAGGCGAGCGGCGGATTGCTCCGGGACGCCGGCCTGTGGGGGGAGCGTGCTGCTCTGGCTGGTCCCATGCAGGCACAACAGTCGGGCTTAGCTCCTGACGAGGGGGTGTCTGCATCTCGGGGGACGTCATGGAGCGTGACAGCGGGCAGCAGGATAGGCGGCGGAGAGCGAGCAGGCAGTGCCACGCACATGCCGGCTGCCGCTGGTGGCGCTGATCAGCAGGATGTGCGGGCTAGGTATCCACTAATTGTGGCGGCAGTGGGGCGGGTTGACAGCCGGACGCACAGTGCCAGTGCCGGTGCTGGCGTGAGCGAGGTCGCCATCCAGATGCAGTAGTTAGTTGTAAATTGGAGCGCGAGAGACAGACGTGAGCAGGGGGGAAGCACCGTGGGGAGAGGTGGGGCTGTGATGGTTGTGTGTTACATGCGACTGCCATCAACGCGCCTGAATGTCACAGTGCAAAAGGAACACAATGCTTGATAACATGAGGAGAAAAAACGAGCGGTGAGCAGTGGGGACATTTGGGCGCGAAGCGACAAAAGAATGCTTGTAAGACGCACAGAGATAATATGCAATCTTTTAATCTGTGTGCTGAATCGGCTCGCTTAGCAAGGAGTTGGCCAAGCTCGCTCGAGCGCTGGCTTGCAAATGCGCGAGGATAAATATGCTATCATCACAATTGCAAACATATTGGGCGTGTCGGAAGGGCGAGGGGGGATGGTGGCTCCCCGGCGGGACTGCCGACGAGCACGGGCAAGGGCACGCGCAGGGGAGGGCACACGGACGGGGTGGGGTGCAAGCACGGCGGTTGCGTGCTGACCTGGCGTGCAAACACCGAGAGCTTGGCATCGTGCCCAGCGTCAGGTCCAAATTGTGGCAAGGGCTTGGTAGGGGGGGACACTAAGGACTAAACGCTGGGGCATACGGGCTCAGCTTCGCAGGTGATTAAAGCCAATGCCGCGGGATGTCAACCGGGCGCAAGCGCCGGCGTGAAGCGGACTTGAACCCTTTGCAATCCTTGTTCGTACTCCTATACTCATACATATATCAATAGCAGGGGACTGTCTGTCTCGATTGCTCACACCGCAGCCTCCCGCGCACATGCGTGCCGCCTGATGTGTCTCAGTCAACCTCTGTCGCTCGTGTCACGGCCTTATCCAGCCTACTGCGCCGCTCCCACAAATCACACTCATGTCTCATCTGAATCTTTCTGGTGCTTGTTGCTGCTAGGGGGCTGCCGGCGAAGCTGAAACGGGCCATCGTGTCCGTCCAGCGCCGGCATGTCGTCGCTGCCCGGCGCCGCTGCGCCGCTACGCCGCTTCGGCCTCGACTACCTCACGCTGCACAAGGGCGGAGAATGGGAGGGGGCTGCGGCTCGTGATCACATCACCGACAGCATCATCGCGGACCTCAGCTCAGTCGATGCGTTCCAGCTTTGGGATGCCCAGCAGTCCACGCTGCGCCCCAAGGGCGCCAAGCTGGGTGCCTACATCCCGGCCGGCTCGCTGTACGCCTTCACAGCGTGTAGGTGGCGCGCTTGATAGCTTAGCTTGTGTAGAATACCAGTTCATACTGTATTGCATGGCGTTGAACCCATTCCATAGTGTTATCCCCGTGGCCCGTCCTCAAGAGCAGAGTGCCTTCGCGCCCGCCCCCCTGATCCCACATAGTCAACGAGCACTGGAACGCGACGTCGGCCGAGTATCTCAAGGTGGGCGCCGTGCGGCACCCAAGTTCAGGGCTCAAATCCTCAAACGCCAGCCCCTTTTGCTTCCGCGCAGATCTCTCCCCTTTAATTGCAACCGCTGCCCGCAGGTCCGCTTCAACACGCGCTGCCGCGTGTACGTGCTCGCTGCCAGCATCGCCCGCGTGCCGGACTGGCTCAAGCAGGGCTTCACCAAGCTGCCCGACGGCGTGTGCAAGCTGCCGGTGTGCTGGGCGCTGCCGGTGCACCTCAAGGTGAGGCCGGCTGCATGTGGGGGCCCGGGTGGGAGAGCTGAACGGAGGGAGGGGCACGGCTGGCGTGTGGCTGGTGGTGGGCTGGGACCGGCACGCAACCAGCGGTTAGGGAGGTGAAACGCTCGCGGCAACTGCTGTGCGCCACTATGCCATGTGGATGCTGCACTGGGCAATTGTCCACGAAATACTGCAAATCCCTTCCCATCCTAGCTCCCACCCACTTTATGCTCATCTGCTCCCCTGCCACACGCAACCAGCTGCTGGCGTTCCTGGCGCAGCGCCTGCCCGCGTGCCAGGGCGCCCACCTGAACCTGTGGACCTACAACGGCGAGTGCGCGCCGGGCCAGGAATACACCTTGGCGGCAACGAGGGCACGCAGACGCTCGAGGTGCGTGACGGCCTCAGTATGCCGTACCGTGCTGGAGGGCTGCTGTCCAACCCAGATGCATAGCCTCTGGGACTTGGGCTGACGCCCACCCCAAGCTAGCTAGGCCACTCAGAGCGTGCCTGCCCGTCCGTGTTCGCTGCACTCTGCTTACCCCTTGGACACGCACCCCTCCCCACGGCAGGACTACCAATACGTGTTCGCGTGGCAGCCCATTGCGGCACCCGCGCCCGGCGGCGGCGGCGGCGCACACGCCTGCCTGCCGGGCCTGTCCGCGCGGCTGCAGCAGCGGCAGCAGGCTGTCTCGTTAAAGACGTTCGCGGATGACCCAATTGTGGCTGCGGTGCGCTTGCAGTCGGACATTCTGGCGGCCGTCAAGGCGGACAGCGGGGAGGGCGTGACCGCGGCGCTGGACGCCTACGCCCGCCTGCTGGACGCGCACCCGCCCAGGCACCTTCAGCTGCCTGCCGCCCTGGTTCGTGGCCGAGCTCAACGGCAAGCCGCGGCTGCTGACGCGGGAGGCGGTGCGGCAGCACTGCAGCACGCGGCTGGTGCTGCTGCTGGTGGCGCGCGGCGCGGAGATGGACACCACTGCGCTGCGGTGAGCGAGCACGCACCGCGCGGACGCCTACTGTAGATTCAGCCACCTGAGCTGCATTTTCTGCAGACACCCACCCAACCCATCACATGTATGCCGCTCTCACATCGCCCGCCCGCATGCCGCCGCCGCGCGTGTGTGCCGCACGTACAGCTACCTGCTGCTGCAGGCCGACGACGCCGCGCTGGCGGAGGCGCGCTACCGCGACGTGCGGCACCTGGTGCTGGCGTACGTGGTGGGGCACCGCTGCTTCATCGCCTTGGCGCTGGCAGCGGCGGGCGTGCTGGATGCGCTGGGGGAGGGCAAGAGCTCACGCGCGGGCGCGTTCAGGTGGGCACGAGGCAGCAGGGTGGTCAGGAAAGGGGTGTGCAGGGTGATCTAGCTCGGGCGGAATGGCGGCTGCATGGGAAGGCACGAGAGGGCGGAAGGGCACCGCGGCATGCAGCGTTCTTACCGATTCCGATGGATGGTGACTGCCCAGTGCCCACCGGCCTGTATCACATCTGCAAGTAACGCCACAATTCTTGCCACACACGCATCTATTTGAAGGGAGCTGTCGACCACGCTTCGCGCGCTGGCGGTGCAGCTGGCCGGCGAGCTGGAGGGCAGCAGCCCCGCGCAGCTGCGGGAGGTGCTGGAGCCACCGGCCGCCGCCGACCTGCGCGCCGCGGCCGCCGGCGACGGCACGCGCTCGCTGAACGACGCGGGGCCGCTGGCGGAGGCGTACGACAGCCGCGACCTGGCGTTCATGAGCTGCGGCGTGGTGCAGGTGGGGGGTGGATGGGGCGTGTGGGGTTGTGGTGGGGGTAGTTTTCTCCAATTCCCAAATCAACCATTTCCAACCCAAAACCCATGTGCGGAGGAGAGCGGTATACTCGTGTTCTTGTTGGCGGTCTTCAGTCTCGGTCATCTAGTCGTCGCCGGCATCTTGGGTCGTCGACTCCAGTAGCAAGTAACGCCGTTCGGCGTTTTCGCGTCACCCAGGCTCGCCGCGCGCTCACACCCAGCCCGACCCAGCCTATTGCACTAATCACACACTATACCCACCTGTAGCCACACGCGGAAGGGCCGGGCAGCGTCCACGATAAGCCCGGCAGGAGCATCCAAAGCATCATCGACATGCGGGGCGGGAAGAGGCGAGCAGGGCGTGTGAGCAGACGAAAGGAATCGATCGAAGACCTATCCTATGACCTATCCTATGACTAGAACGCGCGAGCCCGGGTGACTTGCGCCCAGTTGCAGCGGGCGCAGGCTAAGTAGGGCGGCACGATTGCATGGGCACTGCATGGGGGCGATCGCGACGTCTCCGTTGAAGGGGCCGGGGGAAGGTGGAGGGTGATACTGGCAGGGTGCGGGCCGCGAACGGCTCCCCAACACTCCTGCCAGTCCGGGCGCCCGCACGCACGCTCGCTCATGTCTGCCTGCACCAAACTGAGGGACTGGGAGGGACCGTTGCTATGTGGAGGGGAGGGCGATAGGCGCGTAACCCGGACACAATCCCGCGACAAGTCCCGAGACACTGGGTGACGGGCACGCGGGCAAAGCCTGGGTGTGCGGCGACGTTGTAGGGCAGTCTTGTGCATCAGGGCGGTCTTGATCAGATGGTCTTGGGTGGGCGGTCTTGGTACGGAGGTCTTGGGCTTGGGCAGCGGTCTTACCGAACCGCGGGGGGGGCGGAGGATGGAAGGGGAGGCGGAGGAGGGGGGGAGGAGAGGAGGTGCGAAACCCGACCGACCCAGGTGCATGTCGTCCCCTGGCCCAGTTGCCCGAGCCTTGGAAAAAAGAAAGAGCTTCCGCCTCCGCGGAGGGGGGCAGCAGGCAGAATTATTGGCAGATTTGAGGGCATGAGGTCATACCGGTGTGTACGTAAAACAGCTTTCCTCCCCTCCCCTGTGCGTGTTCCGGCACACTCCCCCGCGCCCTCGCAGTCGCACCTGGCCACGCGCTGGCAGGGCCGCGATTACACCGCCACCGTGCTGCAGGTGGGTACGTGTGTGGGCGTATGGGCGTATGGGCGTATGGGCGTATGGGCGTATGGGCGTATGGGCGTATGGGTGTATGGGCGTGTGGGCGTGTGGGCGTGTGGGCGTATGGGCGTGTGGGCGTGTGGGCGTGTGGGCGTGTGGGCGTGTGGGCGTGTGGGCGTGTGGGCGTGTGGGCGTGTGGGCGCGGGCGCGGGCGCGGGCGCGGGCGCGACGCACCGGTGCACTGCTGGTGGCTAGCGCGGGTAATCCTTACTCCTCCCGCCGCGCACGCACGCACGCGCCCACAGGACATGGGCACAGTGACGCTGAGCTACTCGGACCACAACTTCGTGCTGCACGTGCTCACCAGCAGCGGCTTTGTGGGGCGGCTGGGCCAGCCGCTGGTGGCGCGCTTCTCGCACCTGGCCCACTTCCTCATGATGGCGGCACGCCCCTGGTTCGACTCGCCGCTCGGGCGCTACACCTTCCGCCTGCTGTGCGAGCTCTTCTTCCTGTACATCTTCCACAGCGTGCAGCTAGCGGCAGGTGGGTGCGCGTGTGTGTGTGTGTGTGTGTGTGTGGATTGGGCCAGCACGGGCTGGGCCGGGGCGGGGCGGACCTGGGTGGGCCAGCATCGGCGGGATGCCGAGAGCCCGCCAGGATGGTGCGCCGCCGCCGCGTGAGGATGTCACATCTCATCAGCCATCGCCTGCTGTTTACGTGGCGGCTGGAGGCGCGTTCACCCAGCAGCACCTGATGCTGCCTGCCTGTGTGCCTGCAGGCGAGGAGTTCATCTGGCAGCACGCGGCGCTGGTCGTCTATGTGGCGAGCATGGTGGTGGACGAGGCGCAGGTGGGTTGGGTGGGTGGGTGCGTGACCGAGACGTTAGGATGCATGGTGAGACACTGAGACGCGCCGGGGTCAAGCAGCGTGTATCCGTGTGTGGTTTCCCCACCCCAGCCCACCTCCAGCTGCGCCGCAATTGTTGAACGCTTGCTCACCCTGCATTGGTTCTCGCTCCACGCGCACGCACCTGCCCCAACAGCAGCAGCCGTCCTCCTGTAACGCATAACACTCACCCTTTGCTGCGCACGCAGGTGGTGGTGCTGGCGCACCGCGGCCACCTGTCCGCCTACCTGTCCAGCGGCTTCAACGGAGTGGAGGTGGTCACCATCGCGCTGCTGGTGGCGGCGGGCGCATGCAAGGTGGGCTGGCTCGCGTCGGGCCTGGGAGGTGGCTTGGGAGGTGGACGGGGTAGGCGGGGTTGAGTGGGGTGGGGCGTGCATGGGCAGGCGATGCATGATGGGTGCTGGGCCGCCGCCGCCGGCACTGCAGCGCAACCTGCTGCTGTGTTGTGCTGGTTGTGGGGGTTCACGTGGGCATACGTCATTTCACGGTGTGCGTGCATGCTGCCCTGTCCCCTCCGGCAGGTCGCCATGGTCTGCATCGGGCACGAGGCGTTCGCCATCGCCAGCGGCGGCTCTGGCGACGCCGCGTACCCCCCTGATGACGGTGACTCGGGCGAGGCCGGCGGCGGCGCCTACTCGGACCTGCAGGCGGCGCGCGGCCTGCTGCTCCACACCGCGGCGGTGTTCGTGTGGGCGCGGCTGCTGCAGCTGCTGGTGCCGCTGCACGAGAGCGTGGGCAACCTGCTAATGACCCTGTCCAAGATGATGGTCGAGGTGAGGAGGCAGCAGGCAGGCAGCAGCCGTCCTAACGGGCGCGGCGGGCGCCGAGACTTTGCCGCTTGCAACAGGCGCAAGTGTGTGCCCGCATAACCTCGTCATGCATGCCGGGCGGGCGGGTGGGTGCCGCCGCCGCCGCCGCTGTTCGCAGGTGTTCACGTTCGCGCTGCCGGGCATGGTGCTGATGGTGGGCGTGGCCTTCACGCTGTACGGCACGTTCAGGTGGGTGGTTCGTGGCATACGTCCAGCGCCCAGCACGTCAAGCATACACCAGGCGCATATTGCGCCGACACTGACCGCGCCAAAACACTCATTCGGGTTCCCGAAAGCTGGCCGCGCACATGCTCTCAGCCGCACCGCACCCCCACCCCCACCCCGACGTCCGCACTTCACACTTTCCACACATGACCACACACCGATCGCACGGACGCCTACCCCCACCCCCACCAACCACCAACCACCCCTGGCAGGGACCGCGGCGTGGACCGGCTGGACTCCTTCCCCGGCACGCTGCTGCTGCTGTTCCGCGGCTTCCTGGGCGAGACCTTCTTCGACGCCGTGGCGGCCGAGCAGTCGCAGCTGTACAACGTGTACGGCAACGTCGTGGCGCTGCTGTACCTGCTGCTGGCGGCGGTGGTGCTGGCCAACCTGCTCATCGCCATCATGTCGTTCCACTTCGACCCGGCGTCCACGCGCGCCAAAGGCCACTTCCATATGGCGCAGATACAACAGCACTACACCTACATGGTGGGGGGCCGGCGGCTGGGGGCGGCTGGGGGCGGCTGGGAGGCGGAGGGCGGAGGGCGGAGGATGCAGCACCGCCAAGGGGTTGAGGAGGTGGGCTCGCAGCACTCGCGGACGTATGAGGGTCTAGAGGGTCTAGAGGGTCTAGAGGGCAGCCACCTGCCACCCCACTGGTCCGCCTGCCTGGCCACACGCACACAGCCCACGCACGCGCCCCTGCCCACCCACCCACCTGCCTACCCACCTGCTGCAACCTACCAGGTCAGTGCCCGTATCTTCCATCTACGCTGTAGAACTTTGCCCCAAATCCGCCGAAGGCGGAGAAAAATTTTGGGGTTTGGGGCCGCGCATCTACGGAGCGTAGACGTTTTGGGCGGATTTGGCGGTATTTTAGACAGGGAGCGTAGATGGTTTGGGGGTTTTGGGGGCGTGCCCTTAAGAAAATTTTTCCGGGTGTAGATGGCGCGGGAGGGGTCATCTACGCTGTGAAGACGCCGGGGGCCAAAAGCCATCTACATGATACGGGCACTGACCTACCTACCCGTGACACGCACGCAGGTGGACCACCAGCTGCTGGGCGCGCCCTTCAGCCTGCCGCTGCTGGCCGCGTGCGCGCTGCTGCCCAGCGGCCGCCGCGCCATGGCGCCCGACGGCGTCAACGCGGCGCTGATGATGCCCTTCGACGGCATCCGGGGGCCGCGTGAGTGCACCACATGCGGGATGGCGGGTTGCTTGCTTGCGGTTAGCACCGCCTACCGCGTAGAATGGCACTTGGCAGCGATGGCATTATGCGTGCGCCCTCCCTCTGAAGTACGCCCACCCCGGCCCCGCACGCAGATGAGTCCAAGGACTCGCGCACGTACCCCACCGGCAGCCGCGAGCTACCCTACCTCGTCTACCTGCTCACCTACTACCCGGCCGCGATGGCGCTGTGCTGGGCACTGGGCCTGGCCGCCGCGCCCTACTGCATCCTCAACTTCACCCTCCTCGGCTACCGCCGCTGGGTCGAGGCCTTCCTGCCCGCAGCGCCGCCGCGGCTGCTGCTGCCCCGGCGCTTCGGCAGCCGGAACCGTGCGGCGCGCACCGCCTCCGCGGCGAGCGCCGCCTTCGTGCAGGATTACGCCAAGCGCTTCGGCGCGGCGGCGCTGTACCCCGTTGGCTCCATGGTGCGGGATGCGGCCAGCCGCGGCGCGGCGGTGGCGGCTCAGTTGCTGTACGTTCATGTGCATGCCGGCGACACGCCCACCGCGAGCGCCGAGCACCTGCTGCAGCTGCCGGCGTCCGCATAGCCTGCCGCCGCCGCGAGCATGCACGCCAGCGGCCCCGTGGCCGAGGGCACCCAGCAGCCACAGGACGTGGAGGCGGCTCCGCAGCCGGACAGACTGGTGACACAGGTGGGCGGGCGCTGTAGGTTGGCCCAAGTCGCGCTCGGCATTTTGAGCGCCTCTTTGATCCGGGTGTGTCTAAGCTTGCATGCCTTTATTCGATTTGGCGCCGCCTGCAGAATGGCGGCAGCTGCAAGACCGGGGACGGGAAAGCAGCTGAGGAGGACAACAAGCGCACCTCACCGCTGGCCCAGCTGCTGCTGTGGGCGCTGGTGGGAGTTGAGCCGCCGTTGGGCTGCTGCTTGAACCTACAGGCCGGGGACCAGGAGTCGGGCTGTGGCAAGGTGGGTCGCGGCGGCAAAGGCCGGACGCCTGCCTCAGGCCCCGCACACAGCAAAAGTGGCTCCGTGCACGTGCGACCGTACGTGCCGTTCAGCCTGCATGGGGTTGCACCGTATCCCATTCCCTCTGCACTCAATGCTTCATTTCCTTTGTCTCGGGCCCGCACGCCCAGGTGCTGGCGCTGGCGCGCCTGGCGCTGCGCAGCGTCTTCTACGCCACCAGCCGGCCGCTGTGGCTGCTGCTGGGCTGCGGCTCCTACCTGGTGCTGATGCTGGGCCTGGTGTCGGTGGTGTGGCTGGGCACCTGGCAGTGGCTGGGCCGCCTGGGCTTCACGGGCTACTGGGTGGCGGCCGGCTGGGCGCAGGTACGCGAGGAATGAGGAGCAGGGCGGAAACACACACCAACTGCTTCAGCGCTCTTTTGCGCCAGCACCCATTCACGTGACGCCGCGCCTTCCCCACTGGTGTCGTGCTCACAGGGCTGGCTCGGTAGCTGCGGTGATGTGACCTCCTCCGGCCAGGCTGCGGCCGGCGGCGATGCGGCCGCTGGCGGTGGCCTGGCCGCCGCCGCAGCCGGCGACGTGCGGATGCCCTGCATGGTCCGCGCCGCGCTGGAGGAGCTGGACGGCGTGCGGCCAGATGAGAAGGCGCTGGCGCTGGCGGGCCCCTGCGACGTGGCGGCGGTGGTGGCGGCGGCGCGGCGCGCGGAGGACGACCGGGCCGCCAACGGCGCCTACATCAGCCGGCTGCAGGCGCTGGAGGCGCTGGTCAGCCAGGTGCTGCAGGTGGCGGCGGCGGCGGCGGGAGCGGGAGGCGGCGGCGCATTGGGCGTGGCGGGCCAGCAGGGCGAGTCTATCTAGCGCGTGAGCGGCGCAGATGATCAAGCAGCATCTAGCTAGTACGGGAGGTAGACATTAACACAATTCTTTCATCAAGCCATCGGGAATTCCTGCATGGCGGGCAATTCGATTGGCACAGCCAGCATTACCAGATGCCGCAGTCCTCAATAGCGGTTTGGCCGAGGCTCTGCTACCGTAAGCCGAATAGGCTCAAGGTCAAGGGCCGTTAGCACACCCCGCTATGTTCGTATGATGGTGTGTCCGGCCGCACTCGGGCGTGCCGTATCGATCCAACCAACCAATTCATCAGTCCTGTTCGGCACCGTATTCTTTCCACGCACTGGCATTTGAACGGGCGTGTCGCATTCGTGGTAGGTCTTGTTCGCTTAGGTTACGTTCTTGACGTCACTGAGACCAGACCGAGCCGTTGACGGTACGCATTCATGCGAGCGATAGAGAAAGGTAAGCGGCGTGAACAGCGCCATGGCGGGCGCAGCGTGTCCACGAGGAGGCCGCAGCCGGACATCGGTTCCGGCTGGGCATCGTGTCCAGTTTGGCTGTCGGATACGTGCGTAGCAGCGGCGGCGTTCAGGCGGCAAGCCTGGCAACGCTTATGCATGTCGAGGTGGAAAGTTACATGTGCTTTCCCAAACTTGGCTCTGAGACTGAGCCCCAGACATTGTACGACATCAGTTGGCCATGAAGCCGAAGTCATCCCCGGGGCCCCTCCGCATTCCGCTGTTCAAGCGACATGGCACACGCGCCGCCAGCCTGCCCACCCCTGGCAACCTTGTGAGTACGCGCTGCGCCCCCAGGGCACGACTCATTGATCGGCACTAGCCGCTTGCTGGACATGCGCGCAGCCACCGCGCTGACCATGTCAGCCCTCCCAAACCCACGCATCCGTCCTCCACTGCGGCACTCGACTACCAAGCTCCGGCCTATCACCGGCCTCCCTTGAACGCCGCCGCGGACATGAAGTTGAGCGGCGGCGAGCCGCCGCCCACCGCCGCCGCGCGCACCGGCCCCGCGCCGTCCTTGTTGGAGCGGAAGGTGGGCATGAGCTCGCGCCGCTGCGGGAAGGGGCTCTCCTGGAACCACCTGCGCAGCAAGCACGAGTGGGGCAGCGCGGTCAGTACATACGGCACACAGCCCCGTGCAGCCCAAGATAGCAATCCCGCCTACCCATGCACCCATGCACAATTCACGCCGGTGACATGCGGTGCGCCCGCGCCGCGCGCACTCACTTGTGCTCCAGCGCGTCCGCGGCGGAGATGCGCTGCGCGGGGTCGTAGGCCAGCAGGCGGCTGAGCAGGTCGAAGCCCGCCTCCGTGAGCGTGGCGCTGCTGCCGAAGGAGCTGGTGAAGCGCGAGCGCAGCTGGCTGGGCTGCGGCCGCAGCACAATCTGGCGGGACAGGGGGCGGGGGCAGGGGTGGAAGAAGAGGAGCGTGTTAGGGTGGGTTTGGGTGCTGCAAGCAGGGGGGTGCGATGACCGTCTGAGTGAGGTGGTCGCATCGAGCAATAACGGCATCGGCTCAACCCTCCTAACGCAATCCAACATGCCATCCCGCCGGCACCTTCGAACGTGGCCAGCACCTGGGTTGTCCTTGAAGCGCGCCCGCACTTGCCGCCCCCGCGCCCGTCCTCACCTTGCCCCAGTTGGGCATGAGCTTGATGCCCGGCCACACCTCCTCGTTGGGCGTGCCCAGCACCGAGCAGATCTTGTCCAGCTGCTCGATCTCGCCCTGTCCGTCAAACAGCGGCTTGCCTGCGGGCAGTGGCGCAGCGGGCAGGGCCAAGCGGGCAGTCGGGTCGGCGGCGAGGGCAGGCCAGGCCAGGGCAAGCGGGTCACCCAATGCGGCCCCAGGCGGACCAACGCTACCGCCCCTAGCCCCGCCCTGCGGCCCCCTCGGTCCGTTGCTTTGGGTCTGGAATGGACTACCCCCACCCCGCATGCCCCCGCTCTGACCCGTGAGCAGCTCCGCCATGATGCAGCCGGTGCTCCACATGTCCACCGCCGTGCTGTAGTGCGTGGCGCCCAGCAGCAGCTCCGGCGGCCGGTACCACAACGTCACCACAGGCTGCGGCGGGGTGGGTGGGCGGGGTGGGGGAAGGGAGACATGCGTCATGACACCACAGGGCCACAGCACACTGAGCCAGGCGACCGGGTCAAGACCACGCCACGCGGTGGGTGCTTGCTGAAGGGGCGGGTATGCTAGGCGCTCACGCTTCATTGAACCCGATTCAAATGTGGTGATGGCCAGGACGTCGCACGTGGGCGCCCACCCGCCCCCCAGCGAGCACCCTGCCGCCGGCCGAGGCCCCGCCCACCTGCGTGTACGGCCGCAGCGGCGAGCCGTACTGCCGCGCCAGGCCGAAGTCGCACGTCTTGAGCTCGCCGCGGTTGTTGTACAGGATATTGCTGGTCTTGAGGTCTCTGTGCGGTGTCATGCACCCCGGCACGGCGAGTTCAGTGCTCGGCCCTTGCACCGGTGGCAGCAGGGGCGGTGAACTAACGCCGGACGAGCTCGCTGCCTCGATACTGTCCCTGTGCTCCCTCCCCCAGTACTCCCTCCCCTGTACTCCCTGCCCCTGTACTCCCCCTCGATACTCCCTCCCTCCCCCCTCCCCGCACACCTGTGTATGACCCAGTTCTGGTGCAGGTAGTCGATGCCGGACAGCAGCTGCAGCATGAGGCACTTGACCTCGGCCACGCTGAAGCTGCGCGTCATCTGGCTCTTGTCGTTCATGAGCGACTTGAGGTCGTGGTCCATGAACTCCATCACCATGAAGATCTGGTCCAGCCGGCTGTGAGGCGCGGGCGGGGTGGGGGCGGGGTGGCGGCACGTTGGTCCCATGCATGGTTAATGAAGACGACATGATGTTGGGTTTGGAGGCTGGAGGGCGGCGGCGGCGATTACAACCTAACCACACCAGCGCACTTACGTTCTCCCTACCCTAGCACAGCCAGCCCTTCCCTCTTGTCCCCACCCCCACCCCCCAACTCCCCCCCCCCCAAAGCCCGGCGCCGCACCTGCCCATGACCACCTCGGCCACGTTGACGATGTTGGGGTGGTGCAGGTTGAGCAGGATGTTGATCTCGCGGATGGAGGTGACCGGGAAGCCGTCGCGCTCCTTCTCCATCTTGATCTGCGCGCGGCGGCGTGAGGATGGGCGTGTGCAGAGTTGAGGCGACAGGTGGTGGGTTCATAGGGGCAGGCGGGCGCATCAAATGACACACAGACGTCTGCGGGCAACAGCCAGCCAACCGGTGGACGGGCGCGCAATCCACACATATACGAGTGTGCCACCGCGCAGTAACACACGCGGCCACCTGCCTTTTTGAGGGCGCAGATGCGGCCAGTCTTCTTGCACCGGGCGCGGAACACCACCCCGTACTGCGCCGGGGCGAGGGGGGCGAGGGTGGGGGCAGCGAGGGGCCGGACACGCAGAGGTCAGGCAGGGGGCGTCGGTGGCAGTGGCGCGGTCCCTTGCAGACCACACAAAGGGTGCCCACAAGGCGTCCAGGGACGCGGCATGTCCTCAATCTGGCAGTGCATGCCCCAGCCCACCAGCCCACCCCAGACCCAACCCCGCACCCCACGCCTGCGCCCTTTGCACTCCCCGCGCACCGTGCCCTCGCTGATGCGGTTGAGCCGCTCGTACTCGTCCACGGAGCGGCACTCCGCCAGGTTGGCGATCTGGCTGCAGGCGGGGCGAGCGGAGGAATGAATGAGGCAACGTGAGCCGCCGAAAGACAAGCGTGTGGTGGGGCGTGCCAGACAGCGGCGCAGCGGAGTGCCGCCAGCAGGTGGCCAGCTGAGTCCGCTGCGCCCGGCCCACTCTTGTGACTGCGGACCGCGTGACTCCAAGGCCCCCTCCTCCAGCTCAAGCGCGCATGCAACCGGTGCCCTGCCTCACCCTCGGCCCCCTCCCTCTCCCCCCTCGGCCCCCTCCCGCCCCACACCCACGTGCTGATGAGTGGCTGGTCGTCATCATCCGACCACGGGTCACCGCGCCCGCTGCCGCCGCCACCGTCGCCACGCCCGCCACCCTCGCCGTCGCCGTCGCCGCCCGGCGAGCGCGAGCCGCTGGTCTCCCGCCCCGCCCCCGCCTCGCCCGCGCCCGCCGCCGCCGACCCCGCCCGCCGCGGGCTCGGCGAGCTGCCGCCTGGCCCTGCAAAGAGCATGACGAGCACCCAGTTGAAGACGTGTGCGTGTGCCTGGGTATGACGCGCTGTAGGCCCGCCGCGCCCGTCGTCTCCGCATTGCTCGCCGCAGCCCCCAGACCTGGTGCCCACCCTCCTGCGCAGGGTCCTCGGAGCCCCTACAAGACCCTGCAGGCCCCTGGGTCCATTGCCGACCCCCGCCGCCACGCCAGTTCCGCACGCACCTCTCCCGCGCTCCTCCGCCCCGTTGGCGCCCGCCTCCGCGCCTGACCCCGCCTCCGCGTCCAGCCAGCGCGACCCGCCTGCGGTGGCAAGCAATGCATTGGAGGTCAAGCAGCGCACTGCAGTTGCACACCCGCTGCCACTGCGCCGTTCGCCTCGCCAACAAACGTTCAGTGGCCGCAGCCTAACCCCCTGTTGCAGTGCCGCAGGGCACGGCTGCCGGCCACGCACGCCATGCGCACCTCGTGGCCGCCCCGCGTCCTGCCCCTCATCATCATCATCATCATCATCCAGGTCCGACACCGGGCCCCTGCTCCGCCGCTGGCCGCCGTCGCGGTCCGCCGCCGGCGCCTCCGCGTGTCCTCGCCTGCCGCGGCCCTCGTCTGCAAGTATGGTAGTGAGGGTGCACACAAACACCATGTCGCCAGGAAACACGCACCACATCCCTACTTGAGGTAAGCAGCCAAACCCCTCATCCCTTGTTACTCCAGCCCTCCTGCCACCCCTGCCTGCCACCCACCCTGCCACCCACCCATCCTGCCACCCGCCCTGTCACCCACCCACCCTGCCACCCGCCCTGTCACCCACCCACCCTATCACCCCTGCCTGCCACCCACCCTGCCTGCCTGCCACCCAACCCGCCCTGCCTCCCCCCCCCCGCCTCACCTCCCTCGTCCTCCGAGCCCGACGGCGTGCCCTTCATCACCGGCGGCCCGTCCGGGTCGTAGCCCAGCGCCGCCTCCTCCGCCTGCCGCCGCCGGAACGCCATGATCTCCTCTGCGGCCCGGTCCACAGCCGAGCCGGCGCCCATGGCGCCGCCGGGCCGCAGCCCCGACGCCGGCCGTTTGGGCGGCCGCTCGCCCTCCGCCCGCCCCCCGTCCGGGTTCCACACGATGGGGGAGTGGTGGCGCCGCTTGCCGCCGCCGCCGCCGGCTCCGCCGCCGCTGCCGGCCGCGTCGCGCCCCGACCCCGCCTGTATCTCGCCCGCCTCCACCTCGCCCTCGCTGACCGAGCCCGACCCGGGTGCGCTGCCCGCGCCGCCGCCTCGCTCCTGCTGCCGCGCTTTGGCCTGGCGCATCAGCTCCGCCAGCACCGAGTTGCCCTTGGGCCTGCAGGGGTTCGGGCGGGCAGGCGCGGCAGGCAGGTGGTGTGCCTAGCGGCGCCGGCGGTAAGCACGCCGACACACAGGTTGCTGCCGCCTAGCTGGCGCGGCGCGTTTTCTTCACCAGGCATGTCGCCCACGCCCAGCGCAGTCACGGGCCCGCACGGCACTCACCCTGGCGTGTTACCCTTGCCGGGTGTGTTCCCCGAGGGGTACGCAGCTGCGCCTGCGCTCCGCTCCTGCGAACAAAGAAAGCCGGATATGAAAGCTGAGCGTGGCTTCTTGAGTCCTGGCCCTTGCACGTCATGACAAGAAGGCTGGGCGCAGCACTAGGCGCGCAACAAGCGGGACCGCAGCAGGCGGGGCCCGGCCAGGCCACGCCTCTCACCCGCATAGGCGACCGGGACTCGTGCCCGCCGCGCGGCCGCGAGTGATGCTGGCCTCCGCCTCCGCCTTGTCCTCCTCCTTGTCCAGCCTTTTGCCTGTCCCGCTGCTCGCCATCCCTGCAGGCCACGCGAAGCGAGCGAGCAAGTCAGCGCATGCCGGACTGTCAAACAAAAATAAAGGCGGCCAACCAGAGCAGCATCTCCTACAGTCTTAAATAACGTAAATCTGCTTACTCGCGGCGGTCGCGATGGTGGTGAGGGGGCCTCTCGCGATCGCCTTCGCGCCCCCGCTCCTTCTCGCGCTCCCGTTCCCGGTCACGTCCATAGTCCGCACGTCCTCGGTCACGGTCGTAGTCACGGTCCCTGCCGGAGCCGTGACCTTGGGAGTGTTTGGAGCTCATCCAGCGCCCCTGAGCTTGTCGAAAGGTCAAGGGAGTGGAGTCTTACGTGTGACAAGATTATCAATTCGTAATTGCAGTCGCAGTCGCGAAAGTCAAGTTCGGTCGCCTTGCCGACATGGACCCCATGCCGCCGACGTGCGAAAGGGTGCAAATACCCGTGTGCAGCAGCCGTTTGCGGTCTGGAAAGCATTGGCGGGCGAATTGCCTGAGTCAAGAGGCTGGTGAAGTTGGAGTGGTGATGCGTTTGCATAATGCCAGGCCCGCAGATGCGGCGTGTCAAGGGGCGTCAGAGCCAGGCGGGCGTGTGTGGCCGGGTACGTGGAAGGCGACGCGGCGTGCACTTGGCCCCTGCATGCCATTGATAAGTGCTGGCTTTTTGCGAGAGCTACATTATAGCACAGGGTACACAATATAGCAATTCGCACAGCCCCTGTACTATCTGCCTGCGAGAGAGCTTGACTCGGCTGTCATTCTCGCGCCATGACATTTTTATCGGGCTGAGCCGCGTCTCCGCGACATCTGTTATGGCGCATCAAACAGAGCTGAGCGGCAGTGGCCACCGCATATGGCCGCAGCTCCCGCCGGAGCTGTCGGAGCGAGTGGCGGGGCACCTCCCCGCCAACGTGGTCGCCACCTGCCTTCGCCTCGTCAACCGCGCCGCGGCCGCGCAGTTCCGCGCAGCCCGTCACCGCACAATCCGCCTCTCGCAGCCCTGTCCCCACGCCGCCTTCGCGGCGCACTGGTCGCGCCCGGAGGCGTGGGAGCCGCTGACGCTGGCGCAGCGGCGCCAGCTGCTGTGCCTGGTCGCCGCCAGCGGCGACCTGGTCAACCTGCAGCTTGCGTTCGAGGGCGCCGGCTGCCTCCTGACACCCGAAGTGTTCGCAGCTGCCGCTGGCGCGGGGCGGGTGGGGACGGGGTCCACGTGCGCGTGGCTGCTGCGGCGCGGCTGCCCCTGGGGCGGAGATGTGGTGGTGGCCGCGGCGCGGGCTGGGCAGGTGGCGGCGGCGGCGTGGCTGCACGCGGCGGGGTGTCCCTGGGGCTGGGGGCACGCTGCGATGGTAGCGGCAGAGGCGGGCCACCGGGGTGTGCTGCGGTGGCTGATGACGGTGGGCGGAGGCAACAACCTCGGCAGCAGCGTGAGCGGCGTTGTCCAGGGAGCAGCAGCAGAGGGGGGCCTGGAGGAGGCGCTGGCAGCAGCGGACGAGGCAGCAGCCACTGCCGCCGCTGCGGCGGTGGCCGAGGTACCGCTGCCGCCGCTGTCGTCTCGGCCGGCGCTGCACTACCGGCTGCCCACTGCGGCGGCACGCGGCGGGCATGAGGGCGTGGCGTTGTGGCTGCTGCGGCTGCTGTGGCAGCAGGAGGATGAGGAGGTCCGCCAGGCGGCGGCGGCGGTGGCGGCGGAGGCGGCGCAACAACATCTTCAGCTGGCAGGGCATGCAGATGCTGCTGGCGAGCCGGGAGGCCTGATGCAGCTGCAGCCACGGCCGCAGCCGCTGCCGGTGTCGCTGCCGCGCTGGCGGCACGCGGACTCGTTGCGGCTGGTGGGCGCCGCCAAGGTGCTGACGGGCGCGGCGCACGGCCTGCCGCTGCCGGGCCTGCTGCGCCTGCTGGCCGCGATGCAGCAGCACCTGCTGGAGCCCGTGCCGCCAGCAGCGGAGGCAGCTGCGGAAGCGGCAGCGGCTGCGGGCGACGACAATGGAGAGGCAGACGTGGACAGCGGCGCGGGGGGCGGCAGGTCGGCGGGAGCCAGCGTCCCGGTGCCAGCTACGCACCAGCAGCACCAGCATCAACAGTGGCATCAGCAGGACGAGCCGCCGCCCTCGCCGGCGCGCCTCCTGGCGCAGCTGAGCGACTCGGCGCACGCCGGCCTGGTGGCGGCGGCGGCGGGCAGCCCCACGCCCTGCTGGCTGGCCAAGGTGGACCTGCTGCTGCAGCATGGCCGGGACTGGGACGTCGGGAGCGGGGACAGCGGAGATAGCGGGGGTGAGGACGTGCCAGGTCCGGCAGCAGCAGGTGCTGCAGAGGGTGGGGCGGGGCATGGTGGCGCCTGCGGCGGCGGCGGCGGCGGCGGCCGTGGTCAGCCGCAGCGCCGGACCCACGGCGGGCCCCGCTGGCCGCGCCTGCATGACATCCTGTCGCAGCAGCCGCACAGCCTCGGCCCCGCAGCCGCCGCAGCCGCGCAGCTAGGCAGCTCCGCCGCCCGCGCCGCCCGCACGGCACTGGCAGGCGAGCGCGCTGCCGCCCTCGCCACCGCGCCCTCCTTGTCGGCCGCCAGCGGCCCCTCATCCGCCGCCGCAGCCGCGGCCGCCGCGACACCGCCGGCGCTCGATCGCGAGGTGGCGGCGCGGCTGGCGGCGCTGCGGCGGCGGGGCTTCCCGCTGAGCGCGCCCTCCGCCGCCGAGTGGCTGGCGCGTGAGGGCGCCGAGGCGGCGCTGGGGTACCTGCTTGCGGAGGCGGCGGTGCGGCCGGGCGAGGAGGCGGCGCTGTTCGCGGCGCAGGGCGGGCGGCTGGGTGCGCTGCGGCTGCTGCGGAGCAGCGGCTGCCCGGTGCCGGCTGGGGATGCGGCGATGGAGGCGGCGCGGGCGGGCCACCTGCACGTGTTGCAGTGGTTGGCGGCTCTCGATCGGCAGGATGGCGGCTACCAGGGCGGTAAAGACGGCGGGGCAACACCAGCAGCAGCACTGGCAGACGGGGCAGCGGCGTGGGCCAGCGCTGCGCCGCCGTCGATGCCCGGCGGAGCCTCCCCGCCTGACCAGCAGCAGCGGCGGCAGCGGCACCCGGTGTTCAACGAGGATGTGCTGCTGGCGGCGGCGCAGTCGGGCAGACTGGAGGCGGTGGAATGGGTGCTGCGGCAGCTGCGGCAGACAGCGGCGGCGTGCGGCGGTGGGGAGGGCGGTCGCGGCGGCGGAGCCGCCTACGACCCCGCGCGGCTGCTGTCTGCGGCTGCCGGGTCGGGCTGCGGGGCGCTGCTGCGGGTGCTGGTGGAGCACGGTCACGTGGACGTGCCTACTGGCGGCGGCGGAGGAGGCGGTGGCGGAGGCAGTAGCAGCGGAGGGGGAGGGGAAGGCGGCGGCGGCGGCCGCTGCTGCTGCCGGGGCGCGGCCGCCTTCACGCGGGCCGCCATGAAGGGCGACCTGGGCACACTGCGGGCGCTGCGGCGGCTGGGAGTGCCGCTGCTGGCGGCTGCAGCAGGCGGCGGCGACGGCGGCGGCAGCAGTAGTCGTAGCGGAAGCGGTAGCGGTAGCCTTGCAGAGAGCGGGGCTGTGTCGCTGCTGACTGGCGCGGTGCGCTGCCCGCTGGAGTGCCTGCGCTGGTTCGTGGAGGCGGGCGGCGTGGCTCTGGCGGCGGCGGACTGGGCGGCGCTGGAGCAGGTGGCGGTGAGGGCGCGGGCGCCGCCGGAGGTGTTGGCCTGGATCATGCGCCAGGGGCAGGGGGAGGAGCAGCGGCTGCCGTAGCAGGAGGAGGAGGCTCGCCTAGCTCGCCAGCATCCGAGTCCCACCGGTGGCGGCTGCCCATAGGTAAGGGTGGCGGGCAGCCAGGCAATGGTGCGGAGCCTGCTGGACGCCGGCGCCGACCCCAACCTCCGCGATGAGGTAGGAACTAGGGGAACGTGCGCGTTGGGTGCCAACACGCGCCTCCGCACCCATAGTGGGTAACGTGTGTGTCCATGGCCGCTCGAGTGCGCTGAATGGGCAATGGCTTCGGTGCCGGCTGCGCAGTCGGTTTCCCCACCACGGCCTCCTTTTGTCAACTTGTCACATGCGCAGAACCGGCAGCGTCCGATGGATGCGGCGCAGGGCGCTATTCAGGCGCAGGGCGCCGTCCTGGAACTGCTGAAGGCGGCGTATCGCAAGTCCAGGCGTTCCGAGCGGTGATCCGGCGCCGATATGGGGGGACCAAGGAGTGTAAGCGAGCGTGCGTGCGCCTGCGGAGCGAGGTTGGAGAAAGCCACAGATTGGGCGATGGGGAGGCAAGTAGGTGCGCGATAGTGGCGGTGCAGATAAAGGTGAGGGGCACGGTGCTGAGCGGCTGTCGCCACGCAGTGCTTTAGTAAGGGATGGCCTTGCGTGCGATGGCTGTGTGTGGTGATGAGGACAGGACAGGACAGTTGGTCGGAGTGGACCCCCGTTGAGATCGCTGGTGCAGACAAGAACTGCTGGTGGCTGGCGGCGTCCGCAGCAAACCCAATTGATTTATAGCGAAACGTGCCCAAGGGCGCTGAGGGGCGGCCAGTGGTGGGAAGGACATCCACGGTGCCGCGTGAATCATGCTCTAGCTGGTTCACATCGAGCAGTGCGTTTGTTGGGGCTGTAAATCCTTGTCGACGAAATGACCCTGATTCGCAACTGTGTGCGGGTGTGCACGCTTCAGCCAACACCACACAGCTCACCCTACTATCACGAGCCAGTCCGGCAGTCACGACCATGCATACGTCCCGACACATCGGTTGGTCGCCCGCACAGCTCACCAAACGCCATGTACCGGTACCCATATGCGGTACTCATCAGAATACATGAACGGCACGCACTCCGGGTCACGCATGTGTAGCTCTTGATCCCCTCTCGAAATGGCCACACGCAATGCTCGGGCCCCGCCGCATACCCGCTTGACCCAAATACCCAATGTGGGGCCAACTTATAACGGCGCAAAACGCACGTCCCCATGAAATGTTCCGCACAACGCATGGTCCGCCGCCGCTGCCGCCTCATTCGCCACATTCTTCACTCACTCTCCACCCTCTCGCTGCACACCTATACGCCACACGCCTACACATGCTTATCGTGCGAGCTGGGGCCCGCTCCGCCGTCAGCTGCGGTCGCGCCGCCGCCGCTGTTGCCGTTCCCTGCAGCGCCGGCCGCGGCGGCGCCCGCTCCGTCCGCCTCGCCCCCAGGCGCGGCCCGCTGCTGCACATGCTGCTGCTGCTGGTCGTGGTGCGCGAACGGCGACGCGGACGACTGCGCAGGGGCGCTCTCCTGCTTGGCCCCTCCCCCTGAGCTCCGCTTCTCCTTCGCCCCGCCCGCCGCGCCACCGGCAGCCGCGCCCGCCGCACTGGTGGTGTGGGCGGCGCCGTGCTGGTGGTAGTAGTGGCTG
Organism: Chlamydomonas incerta; assembly: GCA_016834605.1. NCBI lineage: Eukaryota > Viridiplantae > Chlorophyta > Chlorophyceae > Chlamydomonadales > Chlamydomonadaceae > Chlamydomonas > Chlamydomonas incerta. Next base: position 128,770 of record JAEHOC010000029.1, read on the forward strand.
CTGGTGTTGGCGCTGGCGCTGGGGCCGGGGCCGGCGGCGCCGTGGAACTCCTGTGACAGGCGGCTGACGGCGCCCCGGGCGGCCGCCGCCACCAGCCCGCCCAGCCCGCCGCCGTGGGCGCTGCTGCTGCTGCCGCCGCCGCCGGCACCGGCGGCGCCGGCGGCGCTGCCGGGCGAGGTCAGCAGGTGGCCGCTGCCGCCCGCGCCCGCCGGCAGGTCCAGCGGGTTCTGCGGCAGGTTGCGGTGCGGGTGGTGGATGTGGTGCGGGAAGTGCACCGAGCCGTGCTGGCCGTGGCTGTCCAGGGCGTGCTGCCCCTGGCTGGTGCCGCTGTCGCCCGCCGCCGCAACCGCCGGCCCCGAGCGCGAGTCCCGCCCCGCGCCCCAGGGCGGGTAGTTGGGCGACACGGCGCCGCCGCCGTGCGTGTAGCCGGCCGGGAAGAGGTGGTGGTGCGACAGCTCGCCCGAGCCGGTGGCGGTGCGGTGGCCGCCGCCCAAGACCGGCAGCGCAGAGCTGCCGCCGATGCCGACGCCGCCTCCGGCGCCTCCAGCGCCTCCGGCGGGCGAGTGGTGCGAGACGGACATGGACGACTGGCGGCGGAAGGAGGCGCGCATGACCATGGCGGCGGCGGCGGCCAGCGGCGCGGGCGGCGGGATGTGGTGGAAGCGGCGCAGCGCGGCCTCGTCGCTGGGGCCGTCGGCGGGCCCGTCCTGGAAGGAGTCGAGGGAGGACTCGGAGGAGGAGCGCGTGAGGCCAGCGGGATCGGCCATCCAGCTGGTGAGCTGCGGCGCTAGCTTGGCGTGCTGCCGCTCCATCTCGCGCAGCGTGGCCTCGATGCCCCTGTGCAGGGAAGGGGGGCGGCCGGGGAGTTGCAGGGTGTTGGATGCGGTGTGGTGAAGGGCACTAGTAACGCGAAGTGTGCCAGAGGGACGGCCAGAGGGAAAGAGAGTGTGCGCGGTCATGCTTGGTCCTAACCATGAAATTTAGCACGCAGCTGACCGTCCCCATCCCGTATCTGCCTCGCTGCCGCACGCCTTTGTCTCGGCCCACTTCCTCTCCCTCCCCCTCCCCACCGCCCCCCGGCCCCACCCCAACCTGCACATGTCGTCCAGCGGCAGCACGCGGAAGGGCTCCTCGATCTGCACGCCGATGTTCTCCGTGCCCAGCAGCAGGAAGGTGATGAGCACCGCCGCGGCGGGCGTCCACCAGCTGCGGGGGGGGGGGGGTTGCAAAGATGGTACAAAGAAGTGTAGTGGCGTAGACAGCAGGCGTGGAGGCGTCCGTACCGATGACCGTCGGTGCTTCCTCTTGTCCGGCGCCAGAGCCCGCCGCGGTGTCCCTCTTGGTGTTGGCTATATCTAAATCTACTTGGTATAAAACGCAGTGAGAAAGTAGTAGGCGCGTGTGCGCGTAGGCAGCAGTCTTTGTTGTGTGTTGTGTGTCCGAAAGTCTCGTGCTTGTGCCGCGAACGTTTGAGGCTGCACGCCTTTCCTAAACCCGGGAGGACTCACCTACGCGCACAGGCGCGCAGACGCCACGCAGGGACCGGCCGCACATGCAAAGCAATGCGAGGAAGCAGGCGCGGTTAGGCGTGGCGCGCATAGGAACAAAGACCCCATACAACACCCCATGCATAGTGCTCCTAATAGTATGGCTAATAAAGCAGGTTATGGGCTGGCCGGACGCGGTCGCAGGGTACTAAGGGCACGGCGATGCATGGGCACACGAATGCACAGGGGATGGGGTGGGGTGCGAGGCTAGGGGCGTGGCGGGGCTCCGCGGAGCTCCCACCACCACGCCACCGCTGGGGGCAGAGCATGCGAGCCCCCAGACGGCGCGTGGGGCGGTTCAGGCAGGCAGGCGGGGCAGGGGCGGGGGAGGCACGGGACGGCAGAGGGTAGCAAAGTACTCAGCAATGCGGGCGTACAGGTCCAACCCGGCGCGCCGCTGGAGTCCAAAGAGCTGTGGCCAGCGGTCCACCTGCCCCTGCAGCTTTTGGTACAGTTGCCGGCAGGGGTAGCGTTGCCGGGACAAAGCAAGCATGACCAGGGCAACTTGGGTGATGAAGTTTTCGGGGTCCATGATAATGCGCTGCAAGCGGCGGAACTGGCTGATGAAAATATTGCGTTTGGTGCTTTCGTTGACGCACGAGGTGATGTGTACGAAGCGGGTGAGGCGCACATTGGCAAACGCAGTTTGGCACCGTTTATCGGAGAGGTGGGTAGTGAACGCCGCGAAACCCCCGCGGTTTTGGCTGACCAGCAGAATGTCCAGGAAGGGGAGGTGTCCCTCGGGCACATCGTGGGTTTGGGCAGGAATTTGCAGCACGTCAGGGTAAATGCCGCACAGGCCATAGAACGGGGCATTGGGGCGCATGAAGAGAAGCTGTGCAAGCCAGGCGTTGCGTAGGGCACCCAGGTCATCCAGGAAACGTTTGGTCCAAGTAAAGGCGGTAAGAATTTGTCGCTGCTGCCATTCGAGGGGCGTGATGGGGCCGCGCGTGGGGTACTGCCGCAGGAACTGGTATTCATACCACGCCAGAAACAGGTTGGCAATGAAAGGGGCGGGTGGGATACCCATGGGGATGCCGCACATTTGTAGGACTGCCAAGGGGCCAAAACGGATGGTGGTTGCACGCAGGAGGGTGGACAGCAGCGCCATGAACTGTTGGACGGATATGGCATAGTGATATGTGCCACGATCGGAGCGGGAGTTGGCTTTGGCGCGCTTTGGTCCCGGCCCGGTTTGCCAACATGCGAAGGCGGTGGGGGGGGGGGGGGGTTGTAAACACCAGCCCAATCTAACCCAAGCGAAACTAGACAAGGGACAGGCAGGTGCAGTTTGCGGCAATACAGGGTAACGGTTTACTCTTGCGTTTCGGGGTGTAGAGTGTAGACGGGGCGAGGTCGGCGCGCCGTCGACGAAATGCCACCCAGGCTCGGCACAGCAGCAACAGACACGCAAACACGCAAAGGCAAAACACACGACTTACCTGGCGACCAGGAAGATGACCCCGGCGCCAGGCAGCAAGCGCCGGGCCAGAAGAGCGACATGCGGTTAAGGGGAAAGGCGAGGTTCGGAAGGGCGGGGCACAGTGAAGGGTCCGAGGCGCATCGGCAGGTAGGAAAGGGTATGAACAGCACAAAGTATATCACGCACGAGCCTGGGTGGCAAAAGAGAAAGGTGGGGGCGTCAGAGCGGGTTAAGAGGTAGGCGCGGCCGGCATGGGGGCGGTTAGTGGCAAGGGATGCGGCAGGCAGCGTGCGGGCCGCGTACGGCTCCCCACAACGCTGCCAGCCCGGACGCCCCGCACGCATAAGGGGGCACCCGGGAGCGGGGGCGGTGAGCGGCGACGGCGGGTAGCGGGGGCGTTAGCAGGGGCGGTAGTGGGGGCGCGGGGCGGCGTTAGCGGGGGCGTTAGTGGTGGCGTTAGTAGAGGCCTTAGCGGGGACGGTAGTGGGCGCGGTAGCAGAGGCTGTGTGGGGGGCGCAAGAGGGGGGGGAGGGGGGGGGGGGGCAGGGGGCGCGGGCAGGGGTTCACAGTCTTTACTAGTTGTGATGAGACGAGGACGAGGGGGATGAGCGGTGTGTAGCGATCGAGGCGAGGTCATGGGAGAAGGCGGTGCGGCGTGTTCGTTGGGGGCCGCGGGGCCGCGCGGGAAGGCGGCGTGCGTGCCGTATCAAGAGCGCCAGTTTGGCTCCCTGTGTGCGTGCAGGAGTGACAGGGGCAGGGCAGCACCTCCCCACTCACCCTAGGCTGTTCCACAGCACCATGGGCAGCGCTGTCAGGTACATCATCAGGTAGCGAGAGGTGTGCCTGTGTGCGGAGCCGGGAGGAGGACAGGTTCCAAGCATGATTACCGAAGTTGAGACGAGACGGGGGCAGGGGCCGGCACCGGGGGTCCCAGACGTCGCGTAGCGTGCGGGCCCAACTGGGCGTGGCATGGTGTGTGGTGCGGCATGCGGCGTGGGCGCCAGGCGGCGTGTGGGCGGTGCGCGCCGCTGACGCCGGCGCCCGCTGACCTGACCGCGGGCGGGCGCGGGGCTCACCGGGTGTAGGCGGCGGGGATGGGCGTCTTGAAGATGCGCTCGCACTTGCCCACGTTGTCTATGAACAGGTTGATCAGCTCCATCATGATCTGAAGTGAAGTGCAGCGGCGTGCAGCGAGTGTGAGGCGCCGCGTTAGCAGCGATGTTCCTGGTATTGGTTCTGGTTTGGGGTTGCAGATGGACTACGCCCTACCGCCCACACCATGCGGCCGTCGCCTAGCCCAACGACCGTGGCCCCACCCACCCCCCACAACCGTGGGCCCCCCGTTATGCGTCTGCCTTCGCTGGGTTTGGGTGACACCCCAGCGCCCGATACGGTTCGCAACAGGTGTTGGTGTTGGGGGTTTGAACATCGAATGCCACCCCACGGGTGTCTCTCTCCTCCGCACATGGGTTTTGGGTTGGCAATGGTTGATTTGGGAACTGGAAAAGACTACCCCGCCCCGCCCCGCCCCGTCCGCCTCACGCACCAGCTCCCTGTTGGTGTCCAACTTGGCGGCCGACACGGTGTTGACCATGACGGTGGCAGCGGCGTTGGGCCGGTGCGTCCAGCCCAGCACCCACTCCAGCTCCTGCACGGAGGTGCGGAGCCACGGAGGCGGGACGGAGTGGTTGCCCCGGTGTGCATGTGCGCGTGTGTATGTGTGCGGTAGGGTGTGGGCTTCGGGTGCCTGCAATCTAGCACCCGCACTCGCCAGCGCTGCGGAGTTGCCTCATGTTAGGCGGCGGTAACTGCTTTTGCAAGCAACCCACACAGTCCGGCCTGCTGTGCGGCCGCCGCCGCACCTGCGGCATCAGGATGTGCGACACGTTCTCGCGCACGCTGGCGTTGAAGCGCAGGTGGCACTTGAGCAGGTAGGGCGCCGCCATCATCCAGCGCACCGCCACACGCGCCTCGCGCGCCGGCAGCCACAGCAGGCTCTGCGGCGCGAGCAGGCACGCAGCGGCGGCAGGCAGCCGCGGCGCAGTTGTTAGCCCCCGGAAGGTAACGTGCACTGCAGCCCGTTATGTACACTCACACCTTGCACACGCACTTTCATACACGCACAGGCACGCACACAACATGCTGGGGCAATACACCACACCCCTCCCCGACTCCCGTGCCCTCGCGCTCCCGCAGTACCCCCGGTTGCTTTGGGTTCTGGAATGAACTACTACCCCCCCCACACACACACACTCACTCACTCACACTAATTGGAAAAAATCACACACACACCTCCACACCCCGCACCTGGCGGCAGAAGTTGCGGCTGAGGTTCACCACCGAGCCCCACACGGTGCGGGCCTCCCACCAGCGGCTGAGGGGCAGGCGGGCGGGCGGGCGGGCAGCGGCAATGAGCCATGGCCGGAAGTGTGAGAGGGCGCGCATGCTGGGTGAGGCTCCATGTGGGTTGGGCCGGGCCGGGCCGGGCCGGGCTGGCTCGCAACGCATGGCCCGTCAACCCCCCCTACCGCCACGCAGCACCGAGTTGTATACCGACAGCAGAGCCCTCCCACGGGTGCCGCCGCCATCCAATCATCCTTGCAACCCCCCGCCCGCGCCGCCGCCGCCACCCGCCGCAGCCGCCCCCGCCACCGCCGCCGCCACCGCACCTGTAGCTGCTGTTGGTCCGGAACACCAGCAGCAGCGACAGCGCGAAGGTGGTCAGGTTGAAGGCCGTCGCCAGCTTGGACGAGGCGGTGGTGATCGGCTGCGGCGGAGGCGAGAGGCAGACAGGCAGGGGCAGGGACAAGAGTCAGCAGCAGCGGCAGGAATGGCATGGGGTGGCGTCGGCGCTGCAAGGAGCAGGCGAAGGTTCGGGCGACCGCGCTGGCTGCCACCGGGGCGCTCCGGCGGCGCTGGGCCGGCTGGGTGCCGCTCACCCGGCGCTGCCCGGCGGCACGCCTCGCCTGTCCCGCTGTCAACCGCGGTGGAGCCAAGGCTGGAGGCAGCCACAGCCTTCCCCCACCCCGGGTCCCGGTACGACGCGCTCCCTCGGCACCCGCTGCACCACTGGACTTCGGCACTTCACAATGTTACCAAATCAACGTCGATGGACGGCTACCCCACCCCCACCCGCCCGCGGCCCCACCCCGGCTCACCGCAATGTGGTGGTGGTACACGCCCACCAGCAGCGACACCACGAACGTGTACGTCAGCTGCCACCAGAAGCCGCCCGCCACACGTGCGCTGCAGCGCCGCACGAGGCCAGGCCAGGGGGGTCAGGGCGGGTCAGGGCGGCAGCATGGGCGGCAGCGCGGGCGGCAGCGCGGGCGGCAGCGCGGGCGGCAGCGCGGGCGGCAGCGCGGGCGGCAGCGCGGACGGCAGCGCGGGCGGCAGCGGTGTGCGTGGTGGCGGGATGAATCAAGGGCGCGGGCACACGGGCGATGTGTGCCTGGCAGCGTAACCCTGCTCCCCACCTCCCCCGAACCCAAGTACACCATAGGGCGCACGGCAGCTCGGCTGCCTTGCTATACCAACGCCCCTCGACCTCAGGGGCCTCACGCCCGGCTGGTAGGCGCGGTCACGCCGCCGACTCGACTGCCTGGAGCCGCCCCCAGCGCGCCCTGCAGCGACCCCACCCGACTCACAAGAGCGCCAGCTGCGGCCGGTGCCTCCACGCGGCGTTGCGGTGCCGCTTCCACTCCGCGTGGTTGAAGGGGATGTCCGCGTAGATGCTGACCGTAGCTTTGGGCGGCTCAAACATGACCTGCGACAGGCGGCAGGCGGCGGGCCGGGGCCCCAAAGCTATGTACGGACTTTGCTGGTACGGATCCGGCCACACCGCCACCACTTTCTTCCACAGGGGTAGGTGTCATTTCATTTAAAGCTGCTGCGTGTGCGCCGCACACTCTGGTCGTGCGGTCGGGGGTTCATGGGCGGCCCGCAGCAGCGATAGCACATCTGGTACGGTAGCAGGCGAAGCGGGCAGGCACAAAAGGTGCGTGCTGACCCCAGCCCTCACGCTGTTCATAGCCAGTAACAGGCACACCTTTTTGAATCGATGCCAGCGCGAATTTGGGTTGTACCCGAAATGAATAAGTGGTTGCTCCTGGAGGTAGGGGGTGAGGTGGTAAGAAAGTGGCGGCGTGGAGAAGCCGGGTCGGGCGGCCAGCCCAGCGTGTTCTTGGTCGGGCCTTCGCCCCCTTCGCCCCCTCACACGCGCCAGCATCTAGTGTCTACGTCTACATGCCGCACAACAACACATATTTACTACAGGCACAGCCCGGCAACCAGGCAGGAGGTCAAAGGCGACGCATGAGCTCACTTCCAAGTCCCGTCCATTTTCGTCGTGCACGCGCCCGTCTCTTCCTCCCGCCTCCACATCGTGTGCTGACGCAGCGCCAGCGGCTTCTGGTGCAGACATTCGTGCGACCTCAAGTTTACACCAGCAGTCGAGCGCGACTACCCTGCCAACCTAACGAGGGTTGTTCGAGGCAAACAGCTCTACTATGGCTTGAGTCGAATCAAAACGCTTAGGTATATGAAAGGTACTGCGCTCTGAGCTCCGGTTCTATTCTTGCGCACGCGCACATCAGTCTCCGTCCGACTGCAAACTGTCAGTGGCGCTTGCTGGCGCGGTGCGCGCATAGTGTTCCTGAGCAAATAACACCGCCATGAGGCGATGGATACTGTGCATTCGAGTATCGGTGCAACGGACAAGGGAAACGCAGCGAGCAATTTTGTTCAGGTTTCATGCATATGCTTATGCACGTACTGTGCATTAATTCCATGTTAGAGGGCTGCTCGCGGCCCCGTCTACAACGAGTCCTTGCGCGTGCAGGGACTTGGTGTGGTTGTGCGAGCACGCTAGCAGCGTGTAGCCATACATCATGCACCAGCTGCACTTCAGCAGTAATCAATTAAATGTAGGGAAAGCATTACGTGGGCGCGGCTTCTGGCCAGGTCGCAATTTGCCACAAGTCAACGTTTTGACCCCCATCGCATTTGACCCCGCATCGCACCTCCACGCAGTGCTGGAACCTTATGACACGCTTAACTGAAGTAGCTTCAGGATTTTCACAAGTCAATTACTCTACTCTTAGGCCCAGGTAGACAGACGCAGCTGTCGTCGCCGTTTTTACCCCCCAAACGCGTAATCACCTTTCAACGCAGCCTGAGTTCGAAGCAACTGCTCATTCGTAACAAGAACGCTCGAGTAGCCCACAGGGGCGCTTTTGCTGGCTGCTGTGGCCAAGTCGCTCTCACCTGCGGAGCGACTTTACGATGGCCACAGCCGCTATGAAGCCTCCCGGCGGCAGCATCTTCAACTACTACAGCAAACAGAAACAACAGTCTCAGCAGCAACAATGCTCCGAAAGCACAAGCTCGCTGCAGATGTCTATGCGGCATATGAATCTCGGCGACGTCTCGCGGCCTCCGGCTGCTAACCCGGCAGACGGCCCGCAAATTCTGTCTCAGGAGCCTCGGCCCCACATGCGGGCGCTCCGACCGCGCGTGCTGGACCTCAGCAGCCAGCCCAGCCAGGAGCAGTAGTAAGCCGGGCCCGAGTGGGGACGGGCCTAAGGCTGGCGCTGGACGGGGCCCAGGGAAGGGTGCGCTGCGTGGGGTGTGCCTGACGCCCAGCAGGACTTGCCATGCCCTGTCAGTGTCTCAAAGTGCAACTAGATAACCTGATCGTGCTGGTCTGCGCGGCTCGTACACACAACCGTGCTGCCTTCTGTCCCGCTCCCGCAGCACCCCCGACCACCTCACACCGCAAGAGCAGCTGTTCCGCATGGAGTACGAGCCTTCAACTATGCAAGTGGACGATGACATCAGCCGCTCTCCAGCGCCCTCGCCTCGGGCGATGAAGCGGCCACGGCCGCTGAAGGTGCTGCCAGGTGCGTGGCTCAGCTGTGCTGAGCAGCCACTAGCAGCAGCAACGTAACATGTGCCGCGGTGCTCACACTGCATCGCCCCCTGCTATGTGCAGGCAGCATGGAGGACGAGGTCAGCAGCCAGAGCCAGAGTCAAAGCCGGTCTATCGGCGAGCCCAGCACATGCAGCAAGGCGCTGTCAGGTAAGCAGCCTGCGTGTGCCCGCACAGATGCAAACACTGTCGGTATCTCGTGCCGTGCTGGCTTAACCCATCCTGTGTTTCACGGCGTGCGGCGCAGGGCGGCCGCCCATCCCCAAGCTGCGCGAGGTGCAGCCGCCCATGCCGCGCAATCCCTACCTGGTGCGCGCCGACGACGACAACCACGTGTTCCAGGCGTCACAGTCATGCCTCAACCGCGGCAACTACAGCCGCTTTCTGTGAGTGCACCGCAATCTGGGGCGGCGGGGTTGGTGACTTGTAGCCCTTGGTGCTGCGGGCGCGTCTGGGACCGTGCCAGTTGTGGCTGCCTGCAATTGGGTGCTCGATTCACACCAGGTGACATCTGACTCTCGCAGGTGGGACTACCACCAAGAGGCGGAGCTGGGCCACGGCAACTTCAGCAAGGTGTACAAGGCGGTGCACCGCCTGACCGGCATCGCGTACGCCGTCAAAACCAACAAGGTGCCCATCACGACGCTGCAGGCACGCAACATGTGGCTGAACGTGAGTCCTGCGGGTCGGGCGGGTTGGGGCAGGCGCGTCTTTAGGCTCGAGGTGTTGACGGGTGCTGGCGCTAAGGCCAGGCACGGGCGCCCGCGTTACTCCTTTCCCGCTGCCGTGATGCTTTTGCAGGAGATGCAGGCGCTGGCTGCCGTGCAGCCGCACCCCAACATCGTGGGCCTGTATGACACCTGGTTTGAGGCGGGCGGCGACGCGGAGCAGGCGTACATCAAGCAGGAGCTGTGCGGGGAGAGCCTGCGCGACATGTTCAAGCGGCGCGTGCAGTTCAAGGAGGCGGAGGTGCTGGAGATCCTGCGGCAGGTGCGCAGTGGGTCGCGAGCTTCGGTCGACTTCTATAGTCTGGTTGCGCAACGCATAGGCCGCGGGAGGAAGGGTGTTATGCCACTAACCCGTCGCAAATACGGTACATTCCTACCCGCAGATGGCGTCGGCGCTGAAGCGCATCCACGACCTGGGCATGGTCCACCTGGACATCAAGCCCGACAACATTTACCTGGCGGCGCCCTCGCCTGCGGACCTGGCGCTGCGGGCCGCCAGCAACGCGGGCGCCAGCAGCAGCGGCAACGCGGCGCCCGTGTACAAGCTGGGCGACTTCGGGCTGGCCATGCTGCCGGGCGGCCAGCGGGCAGGGACATCCGAGGGCGACGTCAAGTGAGTAGCACGCAGTTGTGGCGCGTCGGTGTGCGGCCTTCCCGTGTTTAACCTGACGCGCAACAGGAACTCGGCAAGCGTGGTGGCAGCTCTCGGTGATATGACTGGTGACCCTGTGCCGCCTTTCTCGCAGGTACCTGGCGCCGGAGGCGCTCAAAAGCCGCGACTTCCTGACCAGCGGCCTGGCGGACCGGCTGGACGTGTTCGCGCTGGGCGCCTCGGTGTACGAGCTGCTGCGCGGCAGCGAGCTGCCCAAAAACGGGCAGTCCTACCACGACATCCGGCAGGGCAAGCTGTTCCTGCCCAGCAGCAGCACGCGCATCATCAACCTGCTCAAGGTGAGGGGGCTGCTACTGCTCCTGCTGCTGCGATTGGGCCTCGTGCATGCGGTGGGTGGAGGGGGTGGAGAGGTTAGGCTTCCGCTGTATTAGCGCTGCCCGAACTAAGCAAGTGCCGCTGGTCTGACACTCGCACACGATCTGTGTTGCCCCGCAGAAAATGATGAGCCCGGATCCGGCGCACCGCCCCACTGCGGACGGGATCCTGCGCTCCACTCTGCTGCAGGTCAGCGCTAGCTCCAGCCAACTGACCGCCACCACCTCCACGCCGCTGCCCATGTCGCAGTAGGCGGAGGCGCCAGTCGCGCAGGGAACTTGTCGGGGGGGGGCATTCATTGGGTTCAAGCACAGCAACTGAGTGGCCAATCTGCAGCCAGCAGCTGCGATTCTTTATCAAACGGTGAGCCTCGCATGCGTAGCAGCAATCAATATAGACGCCACGGGCGCCAGGTGATCAGTGGATCGAGGGCTGCGGTTTCAAATTCTGTGTGGATGTGGGCTGTGTATGCAGATCGCATGCGGGCTCCTAACCATAACCGCAGCCCAAGTTGGGGAATAATGCCCACTGGGATCCGGGCCCGTTGATGTAGGCTCGAGGACCTTCGTGGGAGTAGCAGATGCAGACCAGGACTTAGAAGAGACTGTGCAGCTCCCATGCGGCAGGAGCGGGTGCTCATACGTGCCCAACTTGACCAGGACAGTACTGGCTTGTTATAATTGAGTGGCGTGAGGAAGTGGTGTGTCGTACGGTATGTAGGTGGAGAGTTCAGTTCAGTAGGAACAGCTGCAAATGCTTTCTCAGAGTCTGACGCACGTGCGCAGGTAGGTCTATGTGCGGTTGTGGTGGCTCCCTTTTGAACTTGGTTGGGGGCACTACCAATATCGAGGTTGATGGCGGTCCTGAGCAGGCTGCCGATACGGTAACCTGATGTCTAGAAATTCTGGGGCTTCGGGTGTTTGTCAGGCCCGCGGGAGGGCCTGACAACCACCCCGCAGGAGGCTGTGCATGCAACGCTGTGGGGGAAAACTGGTTGTGTGCTTACTATGGTGTTGGGGGAAGCGAGGAGGAAGTCAGTACTTTCAGGTCAGCCCTCGGGCCCATGACCAGGTTGCGTGCATGGCATACGGTATCAATGTTCTTGGGTGTGGCTTGAAGTTCAGCGGGCAGCGGGCTGGTATTTACAGAACTATTAGGAGGTATTGATTGGCTTCACCGCAACCAGCACATCGGTGTTCGCCTGATGCGCATGCAATGTCTTTGAGAATATATGTAATGGACGGTTCCTGTCGGTTCCTGTCGGTGCACTGGACAGTCCCTTACACGGTGGTGGGGTACGACCGCCAAACACCCCAGGCCCCAGCCGTTGAGCTTCCGATACTCTATAGCCACTGGCCAACGCACACGTAGTTCCAGGCGTGGGGTGGGTAGCCCACGCACCCAGCTTACATGTTGCCAAACGAAAGTTGCAACGGTGTGCGTCTCCGAGCCTCTATCAAGCAATCCTGGGTCTTCAAACACGATTCCTTTACCGCCGTAGCTGTTCCTGACCATGAACGCCATCTCCACGCCACTACTCTGTACACTGAAGCCCCACCCGCCACCACGGGGCCGGGCGCTGCTTGGCTCCACGTGCAACCCAACTGCCGCCACCAGCCCTGCACCTGCGCACTGCTACCACCACCCCAGCCGGCTGCCACCTCAGTCCTGCAGCACACCCGGCTCCCCGTTGTGCCGCTCCCTGCCAACCACCATCGCCGCCCTGCCAACCCGAGCGGCGCCCATGCCTGCGCCCCCACGCCTGCGCCACCACCCCGCCCCGCGCCGCGCTACTTGTCGTACATCAGGTAGTTGTTGAGCTGCAGGCTGACGTCCGCCGCCAGCCGCTGCGCCAGCGGGTCGTCGATGGCGCACGTGAAGCGCGGCTGGTCCAGAGGGTCGTCACCGGAGCCGTGCTGCGCGCAAGGGCAGGGCCGCGAGGGGGAGGAGAGCGGCGTGTGCGTGTGGCGAGGGGTGTATGAATACCAGCCCAATCTAAACAAACCCTGACGCGGGACACGCATTTGACGCGGGTTGATTCAGCCCGTTAGGGGCGCGTTGGGTTTGATGGTGTGCACGCAAGGATTCCGCGTCTGCGCCTGCACGCTCCACCACCCCCGCCCCGACCACCACCACGCGCACGCCCCCCGCCCTCACCTTGGCCAGCAGGCCCATGCCCTGCAGCCCCGTCACCGCGCTGAGCACCGCGGCGCTCTGGCTCCACACCGCCTGCAGCACAGCGCACGAACGGGGCCTTAGGGCAGCCGCAATCTCAGCTGCTGCAACACCACCACACCAATATCATTTGCCACGCGGCCGCGATGCGCCCACTCCACCATGCCCCTCCAGCCTCCACCCATCGCCGCCGCGCGGCCACCTGCGCCCGCGCCCCAACCTGCCGCGCCGCCGTCGCTGCTCACCTCCAGCCCGTTGCGGCCGCCCGCGAAGCCCGTGGCCAGATCCACGTCCAGCACGTCGCTGCCCTCGGCCCCGCCGCCGCCGCCGCCGCCGCCCGCCGTGAACACGGAGCCGCCGTACAGGCTGGAGCTGAGCAGGTCGTCGCCCAGGCTGGGCACCGAGGCCCACAGGCGGTGGAAGATGGAGATGAGGCGGGTGAGCGGGAAGGCGTGCGGCCCCTTGAGCCGCGCCTCCTTGGCGGCCTCCGCCTGGGGGCCAGGTGGGGTGGGGTGGGGACATGGGGGCGAGGCGGGGTGGGGTGGGGTGGGGACGTTGGGGGTGGGGCGGAGATGTGGGGTGGGGACGTGGGGCGGGGATGTGCGCTGGGTTGGGGCGGGCCGGGCGGCACAAGGCGCAGGGCGCGGCAGCGTGGGGGAAGCACAGGGTCGCCGTATGCAACTGGTGGGGCGCCGCTGGCGGGGCGGATGGAGGCCTCCGGCGAGCGACTGGACTCGCCCTCACTGCAAACGGCACTGATGCCAAAACGGCGCTCCTGTATGCCCGACCAACGCACTGCCGTGCGGCGCACCTGGCGGTCCGCCTCCTGCGCCGCCTCGCCCGCCCGGCCGGGGCCGGCGCCGTTGCGGCCGCCGCGCCGCCTGCCGCCGGGCCGTGTGCGGTACTCGAACAGGTCTTTGTCCAGCGTGGGCTTGTTGCGGCTGGCCACGAAGGCTGGGGGGGGGGGCATGGGGGTGATGGGGGCAGAGTGGGAAGCTGGGGACAGAGGCTGCAAGGTGATTCGCCGTCGTCCAAGAGTCGAGCGCAGTCACTGGCCGCGACGTACGATTCTATCCCCGCTCTCAATCCTAGAAGAAGATCTACGACCCTGCGATTGGGCACACCGCCGACCCATCTCGCCGACCCGGCCGCCCGAGCTCACCAGCCAGCAGCAGCAGCTTCGCCGCCTTGCCCAGGTTCGCCACCAGCGCGCCGCCGCCGCCGTCGCTGTCGCCGCCGGACCCTGCGGCGGCGGAGCCAGCCGAGCCGGGCGCGGCCGCCGCCGCCGCCAGCGCGTGCAGCACGGGCGGCGGGCTGCGCATGCCGGGCCGGTACACCTCCAGCACCTTGCGGACCTGGGCCCAGTGCGTAAGGGGGTGTTGAGGAAGGGGGCCGTTGGCCAGCGGCGGGTACATTACGGCCATGCTGCCGCCAGACAACGCAGACATCCCGCTACCCCAGTACCTCACATTTATTGTGGTGCCCTCGGTGCCCTCTACCTGTCCCACCCCACCCCATCCCGCCCCATCCCGTCCCATCCTGCCCCCCGCGCCCGCCGCCTGCGCCTGCTCACCACTTGCTGCTGCTGCATGAACACGTCCAGCTGCCGGACCAGCGTCTCCACCGCACTGCCGGCGCGGACCTGCGAAGTCGGGCCGAAGTGTGGGTGCTGGGTGTGGGGTCAGGCAGAGGTGTACAGTAGGTGCGGGGGTGCGGGCAGACCGTAACAGCATGGCGGCGGATGCTGGCCCACACAATGCTCGTACCCCCTCTCCTCCTCACCCGAGCATCTCGCCACCCCGCCCCCAAAACTCTCTCGCCCTCGCCCTCACCCTGCCCTCCTGCAGCGGCCGGCTGTAGATGGGCCACAGCCAGCCAGCCACCGCCGCCAGGTCCGCGGCGGAGCGGCTCACGGCGCTGAAGTTGGCGGCAACGTAGGTCACACAGAACTGGGCCCACAGCTCCCGCAGCAGCCCCGACTGCGGCGGCGGCAGCGGCTGCGGCTGCGCCGCCCCCGGAGGGCCCTCGGCGGCGTCGGTGCCGAAGCCCCTGGGCGGGTTCTGCGCGCGTGCGGGGGCGGGGGGATGCAGGGAGCGTTGGCGTGTTGGTGCAGCCGAGTGCTGGCGGCAAGCTCGGCATGTGCGAGCACGTGGCAATGGCGATACAACCGACGGAAGCGTGGCCTCATTCCTTTGAGACAGGCTAGGCCTCACAAGCGCCTCTCCACCACTTCCTTGACTCTGCCCCGCTCCCCCCTGTTTGATTTGGGAATCAGAGAAAACTCCCACCCCCCGCGCCCCTCCGCTCACCCCCGCCAGCACCTCCGCCAGCTGGTCGCGGTTGTAGGCGGGGAAGTGCAGGCAGTGCATCAGCGGCAGGCCCAGGCCCACCGCCGGGCCGTAGCGCAGGTCCTGTGCACGTGGGGCGAGGAGGCGAGGGGGCGAGGGGGCGGCCGTCGCGTGAGGGGGATGCCTGAAGAGCGAAAGGCAAGGTGTGCGTGCGCGCTGGCGCATGCAGTGGGGCCAGAGGGCCAAGCGGCAGAGCTGGCTTGCCACGCCGCCGCAATGCGCGGCTCCCAGTGCCCCTTCCAAAGCACCGGTACACAGCCCCTCGCCCGTCCTGGTCGCACGTTACGGCCGAGGAGCCTGGAGGTCCCTCCCTCCTCATCCCATACGGTTGATGCCGTCCTGGCCCAACTCATGCGCAGGCGTTCCCAGGGCGTGCCCCGGGAGCTACCCGGGCGTTCCCATGGGTTGCGTCCCTCCCCCGCCGACCCGCCCACCTGCGGTGCGGTGGAGGTGATGGCCACAACCACCAGGCTGGCCCGCTGCCACTGCGGTGGAGGAGGGGGTGGGAGCGGGGCGGGCACGTGGGCGCAGGCGCACACAAGGGCAGGCAGCATGGCATCGGGTCATGGCAGGGCTTAGGCACCGCGCCCCTTCTTGTCCCTGTCCCTGACCCTGGCCGCCCTCCGCTGCCCCTTGTTTCCACCCAACCCTCATTCCACACCACATCGCTACATCCCCACCCTCCTTGTGCCCCCCCCAGCCCCCTCGCCCCACCTTGATAGCCGCCAGCAGCTGCGGCAGCATGTTCTTGTGCGCGCCCCACTCCATGTTGTCGAGCACGAGCACCGAGCAGCGGGGGGCGCTGGGCGGGCACACAGCTGCGGCGGCGGGGGCCCGGCGGGAGGGTGCGGGTGGATGCGGGGTGCGTGGGGAGGACAGGCGGGCGGCCGCGCGTTCAGCCGGTGGGTTCAAACAGACGGACGAAGCTGGGTTCTACGCCTCGGCTTCCATCCCCCCTCGCCCATGTTCGTACTGCTGGGTCCCTTGCAGCTAATTTGTCAGCACTGGGCTCTGCTGGACCCGCTGCCCTGCAGCTCACCCGCCACCGCCTCCGCAAACTCGTTCCAGCTGTCCGCGCCCGCGGTGGCGCCGAAGCCCGCGTCACGCTTGCGCTTGAGGCCCCACAGCTGAGACAGCAGCGCGTTGAAGAGCTGGCGCAGCTTGTACTCCTGGCGGATGGGCGCATGAGAGTGAGGGTAAGGGCGCAGTCGAGGAGGGTCGGAGCGAGCCGAGCGAGAATCATGTTTGCTGGGGTGCCCGGGCAAGGTGCGAGGTTGGGCACTGGGCAGGCCCCATCCCGCGCCACTGAAGCGCATGCGCCTACAGCCCGCCCGCGTGCTGCCGTACCTGTGGGAGCGTTGTGTAGGCATACCGGTGTCCCCAGGCTTCCAAGCAATGCCTGCAACGTTTCAGACAACAGGTGGTGGGTGCGCCGGGTGCATTGAATCGGGCACCGCCCTCCCACGGTCCCACCCCACGGTCCCACCCCCGTCTACGCCGGCGACCCACCGAAACAGCGAAGCTCTCTGGCGGCATTCGCCTGACTATCTCGCCTTCACCTGACTATCGATGTCTTCCCCGTTCCAGGAGGACCATGGACGATGACGTGCGACGCAGTGCGTCCTGACAGCCAGTTTTTCAGAGATGCAACCTGGAATTTCGGGCGAAGAGTGTCAGCGAGAACCAACCCAGTTCTAACCTGTACACAAGTTAATTTCGTTAGCAATACTCAAACGAAGTACCTGAGTCTCCCGCCCCGGCCAGCAGCTGGCGACGTCTGGCCCCGCCATTTCGCTCCGCGCACAGGAGGCGTTTCGCTTACACAGCCTGGATTAATATAAGATTAGACGCTTCTCATTATCATATACTTTACGTTTGTCTCAGATACAATTGACAGGCCGCGACGGATGGAGTTTGAAGTTTGGCGCAGAAGCAGCAGCGGCTTGTTCAATAAGGAGGGACCGTCGTTTGTGTTACAGAGTTTAAATTTGCGAACACAAACCTGATTCAGAGCGTTGCTGACCCGTGCCCCACAGATCCTGACGCCCCCCGCTCGGTATGCCATGCCCGCGCTGGCCAGTGCTGGCCGAATTCCCCCTGACGCCCCCCACTTAGGGAATCGGATTCCCATGCGAGAAGCAGCACCTGGTGCCACGTAAGGAAGCCAAGTAAACCGGTCGCCACGCGTGACAGTGTGACACGGCCACAATTCCAGGGCAGCCACGCCGGGGCATCAGAAATCTCTGGCCATGTCAAGTGCGCCCCGCGATAGTAGCAAACAACCTACCAGCGCCGCAGAGCCAGGAGAACTGGTTGGTCGGGCACGCGCGCAGCAGCCGCCCACAAGCCGGAGCGGACGAGGCACAGCTGCTCAGGGCCAGGCCCCAGGGACCTCATGAATACTCTAATCATGTAGCATGCAGTACACAGCAGGGTTGGATGCGTCAAGGAGCTAGAGTTGCGAGCTGCGGGCGGACCTCCATACAATACGACAAACGGAAGGTGGTTGCCGACCCGCCCAACCTGCGCCGCGTTGCTGTTGCGTTTGAGCTGGACCTACCAATCTAATGCGAGTCAGTCCATACACTATCGGTGGCAAGACGTGTGAGCGGAACAGTTTTGATACGTACTGAGCTGCCAGGTGGCCGACTGGCGTGAGCTGCACTCCCGCACGTGCGGCGGTGCCGCCGGCGCGGCGACAGGGGCAGTGGGGGCAGCCAAAGCAGGGGAGATGCGTGCATGAACGGCAGCGGCATGGGGTAGCAGACCTGATGAAGCGGCGAGGGCCGTGAAGCGGACGCGCGGATTGGCCGGCCGCATGTTTTGGTTGGGTTGGGCGGGCGGTAACAGGCTGCTGCTGCGCGGATTCGGCCTATGATGGTCTGGTGGCTGGTGGCGGCAACAATAAGCCGCAGATGCCGTACGCTTTATGCGTGAACTCGATGTGCTGCGCGTATTGCCGCGGTGGCGCGGGAGGCCTGGTTCGTGCACCGGCGCACCGGTCTCCCAATGCAAGCCCCCCAGGCCCCAGCGGCAACAATCCATGCCCCCACCCCCGCCGGCCACACCCCTGGGCACACCTGGGCCCCTGGCCATACCCGTTGCGAGCCGTCCACCTATCACCAGCCTCACTGCCTCAGGTAGTGGCGCTTGTCTTGGAAATATGCCCAGAAGTGTACCCCAAATTCGTCGAAAGCGGAGAAACATTTTGGTGCAATGGTGCTTCCAACTGCCGAAACAGTGAAACACGCAGCACGGCGGTCCACGTCCAGCTTGGGGGTTAATCTACGCTGCCCGGCCCGGGCCCCCTTTCAAGATGAGAGCACTCGCTGCAGGCTTAGGCAGTATGGCGAGCAGGCCGCAATGTGACGGCGCACCCACGACGGAAGCAGGGTGGTCGGCAGCATTAGAGCAGCAGCAAGCCATCAAGCTTAGCAGCACAAGGGCTTGCCTGTGCCATGCTTCTTCCTCATGCACTGTACGTCCACTTCTTGTCCATGTCCGTGGGTCCGTGGGGGTGTTGCGCAGTCGTTCCCTGGGCGTTCCCTGTGGCTCCTGGCGCCCACAGGCGGCAAGGACCAGTTCGCCGCCGCTGCGCTGCGCTGCTGCACCACGCGTACCCCCTCTGCCAGGGTCTGTTGGATTCAAGCGGCCTGGTAGCGGCCTGCGCACAATGCCCGGTACAAGGGCCAAGGTGCCCTAAGACGCAGGACATGGGTGAGGTGCGAGGGGACCGCCGGAAGCGCCTCAGTAAGGACGCCAGGATCATCTTTGAGTAAGGGCGGACCCGCGTGCCTGGGCGGACCCGGGACCCCTCTAGAGTCGCATGCCATTATCGGCAGGGTGTTGTGTGCCCTGAACGGGGAGTAGAATGGCATATCAAGCAATGTCACCGCCGCAGGAGCCACGCCGGGGCATCGAATGCGCCGGGTAGTCGCAAACAACCATGGAGGGTTAAGCGTGGCTTGTCTCGCCATGCGGTAACCCTCATGGGCATAGGCCCTCCCCGCAGTTCCGCGGCTGGCCAGCGCCGCAGAGCCAGGAGAACTGGCTGGTCGGGCACGCGCGCCGCAGCCGGCCACAAGCCGGAGCGGACGAGGCACAGCTGCTCAGGGCCAGGGCCCCCGGACCTCGGATACTCTAAAGATGTTGTATACAGTACATAGCAGGGTTGGATGCGTCAAGGAGCTGAAGTTGCGAGCTGCAGGCGGACCTCCATACAATACGACAAACGGAAGGTGGTTGCCAACCCGCCCAACCTGCGCCGCGTTGCTGTTGCGTTTGAGCTGGACCTACCAATCCAATGCGAGTCAGTCCATACAATATTACAGGAGAAGCCACGCCCCAATCCTTGTAGCGTTTGCCCGGCTCGCGTTGCAAAATGTCCTTGTTACGTGCCGGTCGCGTGGTTCTTGACGCCCTGGCACAGCCAGGGCCTAGCTCAGATGTCATATCACCACCAGAACTTACAGCGGAGCCGCAGCCGGCGCACGATAGCACTCAGGCGCTCCGAATCGCCGCCATCTTCGTCATCCTTGCTGCTGGCATTTTTGGAGGCGTGCCACCCCTCTTTCTTAACGTGGGTTGCGGGGACCGTCGCGGCGGCGTCCTAGGGCAAAACAGAATTGTTGGCGGTCTTCGCCCAAGTCGAGCGCATGGCTGGTTGGAAATATTTGTCTTTATCACAGTTGGTTATTGACTACATTTGTTAAACATCGCAGGTCTTCCGCGACCAGGAGGGGATGCTCACCCGCCTGGTTCGCTCGTTCTCGGCTGGAGTCATTCTGGCACTTGCACTTGTACACATCATTCCAGGCGAGTACGGTTCAGGGCTCTTCGAGGAGACCGCGCTGGGTCGGTGCAGACCAGACGCGTGCCTCCGGCTCTGCCTGCACTCGTCAGCGCACCTCCTGGCGAGCTTGCAGTCATGCCGCCGCTTCGGGTGGCATGCAGCTGCTGTTGCTTGCCATGCCTATCATCCGCGTGCTCCACTGCGCTGCGCCCTACCAGCTCTCCACCAGCCGCACGCCCAAGGCCTCCTTGGCGCCGCCCCCCGCGCTGATTCCCGCCCCCCCGCTCCCCGCTCCTCCTCCGCTTCCTCGTACTCGTACTCGCAGAGGCCGTGGTGGAGATGGAGGGCCTGGGGGGCATCAGCTACCCGCTGGGCGGCACGTGCGTGCTGTTCGGCGTGGCGCTGATGGTGTTCCTGGAGCACCTGGCGCACATCATGCACGGGCCGCACAGCCACGCCTCCGCCGCCGACTCGGCGGCCATGGCCTTCACCGCGCTGCCCAGCTGCGGCACAGACCTGGAGGCGGGCGCGGGCGCCACCTGCGGCGGCGCCAAGCGCACCAGCGCCCAGACCAGCAGCAACTGCGGCGGCGAGCCCTGCTACGAGGCGGCCCGCGACAGCAACGTGCCCATGAAGGCGGCGGCGGCGGCGGTGGCGGAGGGCGTGGCGGGCTGCTGCGACAGCGCGGCCGGGGCCGGTGATCAGTCGCCGGCGGCCGGGGCCGGGGCCGGCGCGGCGGACGCCTGCTACACGCGCGCCTCGGACCCGGGGCACGGCCACGTGTGCGTGTCGCGCGGCTCGGCGGGCAACTGGTTCTCCAGCACCTCGCCCTCCACCACGCACGCGGTGGCGGGCTCGCTGCGCCTCAAAATCCTTGCGTACATGTTTGGTGAGCAGTGTGGGGTTTGGGCCGGGGTTTGGGCCGGGGCCCGGGCCGGAGAGGAGTAAGCGGGCTCGCACGGGCGCTGACGTTGTATAGTTGCACGTGGGGAGCGGGGTTACGTGGGGACGCTGCTGCCTTGTGTGACTGTGGCCGACGTAGCACTGAGACGCACCCGTCGCCGTCGCTGCCCACAGAGCTGGGCTGCGTGTTCCACAGCTTCATCATCGGCATCAGCCTGGGCGTCAACACCACCGACCTGGTGGAGGTGCGGGCGCTGCTCATCGCGCTCAGCTTCCACCAGTTCCTGGAGGTGAGGCGGGCGGGGGGCGGGGTGTGTGTGCAAAGGCGGGAAGGGGGGGAGGAGTTGTTGGCTGTTGACTGTTGGCAGGCGTCAGCGGGGACGCGGGGACGGGGTGGGAGGGGTGCCGTCCATGCGAGCGGTATATGCGGGGGGACGGGAGGGGCACAAGGGAGGGAGTGTTGGGGAGGGGCAGGTGGCAAGGGCTGGTGCTGCAACGTGGACGAGTTCCGATTACAGGCGTCTAACAAGTGTGCTGTCTCACCTGACCCGCGCAGGGCGTCTCGCTGGCGTCCGTGGTGCTGCGCGGCGGCTTCAGCACCGTGAAGGGCATGGCCATGGTGCTCACCTACAGCCTGACGTGCCCGGTGGGCATCGCGGTGGGCATGGCCATCGCCTCCAGCTACGACGAGGAGTCCGAGCGCGCGCGCGGCGTGCAGGGCACGCTGAACGGCGTGTCGGGCGGCATGCTGCTGTACATCAGCCTGGTGCAGCTGGTGGCGGAGGACATGGGCCGCTTCGTGCCGGGCTCGCCGGGCGGCGGCGCCAGCGCGCGGCTGCTCAGCTTCCTGGCGCTGTTCCTGGGCGCCGGCTCCATGTGCCTGCTGGCCATCTGGTCCTAGGGGCCTGGGCGCGAAGGGCTCCATGTGCCTACTGGCCATCTGGCCCTAGGGGTCTGGGCGGGAGCTGTGTGCGGGCTGTGGTAGATGAGTGGCGCGGGGCTACAGTAGGAAGCAGGCGGGTTGCCGATCGCTGCGGCCACCCAAGCGCCGCGGCCCAGGTATGCGCGCGTCGCTTGCACAGCGTAGGGATTAGTATGGGTAGTCGAGTTCTGAGTCCAGCTCTTGAGGGCAGGTGGGGCAGGCAGGAGGATCACAGTCGCCGGCCGCATTGCGGGCCATCTTAGTCGGGCCGTCTTATATACATAAAGAAGCTCTGCGCGCCCTCGTATTGTGGTGACGGTTCGGGGCGGTTGGTGGTTGATAGGGCGTGGCACGCATTTGCCTCGAACTTGCAAGCCCTTGCGGGCGAGCTGCTTAGACGGCGCCTCACACAAAGTGGCGTGCAATCATACGGTGGAACTTGTGCGCGTTGCAGGAGGATTTGGCAGCGGCAGGGTGCGGCAGGGGCGGCGTGGGACCTGAGCTCTGCACCTGGGCATCAGAAGAACAGATGAGGTAGTGGTGTGAAGGGGGTGCCCTGGAGTGCACGTCGGGCGGCCGAGCCGTTCGATGCCCTGCTGGAATGCCCAGACTTTCTAATTGCTGTTTTCGGGTTCGGACGTAGCTCCGCGTTGGCGGCTACGTAAGATTCTGTTGGCTGAGTTCGGACCCAACCGGCTAGTTACCGGTATACGGTAACTGGCAGGCACACGCGGTTGCACAGCCCGCGGTGGGGTTGGCATGTATGCGTGGACTTTCCAATGTGTTAGGTTGTCAGGCAGGCGCGCCCTCGGAAGTGTTGCTTTAGGGGGTTGAGGCATTGCTTCATTTGCCAGAGATTTGTAGGGCATCCTCCATGCATTGCGTTGGCCAGTTGGCCTGGAGGCGGTCACGAGTCCGCCCGTGCGCCGCCGCGTGTTGCTTCCGAGTCCGGACCTCCCGTGCGCCCGGCCAGTGCGCCGGGCCCATGCCGGTGGGGCGTAGTTGTGCTCCGCCGCTTGTGGCGGTGCGCCTGGCGCAGAGGTCTTGATGTCCCTGCTTCTACCAGCTGTCCAACCAAAGAGTGCATGGTGCAGGTGTGTGGGACGAGCCCGCTACGGCTAGCAACTACCGGAGAGCCGATGGCTGGCCCCTCGATGGTCCTAAAGAGCTGCTGCTGTGACGGCGGTGGCATTGGCTGGGCGTTGTGAACACAGCTTGGCCATTTTTTACTCGCGTGCATGCTCGGGTGGTGGGGGCATGGCGAACTTGCGTGTTCCGTGTGTCCCGTGACCGTGAGCGTGTGTGCCAGTTTTGTCGAATGGCGTTGCGTGCAAACTGATAAGTAGGGTATGTGGTGTGAAGGCAGCACGTGTGTCAAGTCCCTCATGACGGTCCCTGCCGGATGGGGCGCGTGCATAGCCGGTGTCGTTGTGCAGAGTGAACATCCTCCCGTGTGCGTCCGGGCGGTAAGTGATGGAAGGCGGGGGCAGTAGGCGTCTGCCGGAACAAAAGAACATTTCGAGTGTGCGTGCTAGTGCTCGCGTGCCGTGTGAATATGTGTGAGTGCAGCAACTGTATTACGGACTGACACGGGCGGGCCCTATAAGTACCATGAAATGCGCGGGCTGCACGGCAGGCTCTAACGGCATGGCGTTGGTTGCATACGCGTGTGTTTGATTCCTGCACGGAACCCCATCCCCTAAATAATTTCAAGTTTTTGACGTGGCAGCAGGCAATGTCATGCCGCTTACACGGGTGAGGTGGCGGGGCAGCAGCAACGCTGCATGTGACTGCAAGGTTGGCACGCGCAATCGCGCACCAGCTGCACACGCATGCTGTTGCAGTTTCAGGATTTCAGCTCAAGCCCTGTGCGTTGTGGTGGATGGTGGTCTCTTGTATACCTTAGGTCGACGTGGCGTGCAGGACCTTGATCTGGTGTGTGTGCTCCGGAAGACGCCCTGAAGCAAGGGCGCGTTGGTGTCCGGGCCATTCCTGGCACCGCTGCGCTTGTTTGTGGCGCTTGTAAGTGATAGCGGCCATCGCCAGGCGGCTCGTCTCCCGACCATACGGTATATGATAAATCCAGCCTTTGGAACCGCCAGAGCAAGGCAAGGGTGCAGAGGCAAACAGCGCTGGGGGAGCACCGGAGCAGAGTGGGGCATCCAGCTTCCCGGCCTCAGCGGCACAGGGCTGCGCTGACATTAGGAGTAAGGTCGACTGCACGCGCAAGCTGAGGGCCAGATGAAGGAGCAGAAGCGTGAGTTGAAGTAGATGAGGGCAGGTGAGGCGAGGCCTGTTAACTTTGGGCGGAAGGCAGCGTGCCAAACCAGAGGAGGCGGTCGGCCAAACCAGAGGGTCCGACCAGGGGTCCAACATGCATGACCTGCATGGGCTAGGATGCACCACGGAACTCAGGAAGAGTGTTGTAAGTGTTGAGAAGCGCGTCTCGCTAAGAACCGACAGCGATACCTGTGGAAACCCATCGAAAGCGCGAAGGACTCTGCTTAAGAAATTGTTGTATAGGAGGGTCCCGGTTCGCTTGGAACCCCGCGCAACACGAGTCGACAGGTTTGCGGGTTCATACGGAGTGCCAATTGGCAGATAGCACCTTAACGGGGGCCGGCAGCGAACAAGAAGCCTGGAAACAACGCAGAATGTCGCTTCTCGCCGATGGCTCCGGAGCCGCCTCTGATGGAAGCACCCATGCTCAAGATGGAGTGTCGGAGCCATCTCAAACCCAGAACACGACGCCTCTGCGTTTGGCGGCAATTGGCATCATCCTGGTTGCGGGGCTCAGTGGCGCGCTGCCGCCTCTTTTCATGAAGGTATGTCATGTTATAAGAGCATGTCTGGGCGCAAGGACGCGCGTGCGCGCACGACTACCTCGGCCGACGAGTCGGTTTGTACGCTGTGTATGACCCGACACACCCTGACCGAGCCGTCTGGCCCACGGACGGCTTCCACCCGCGCTTCCACACAGGCTTTCCGCAACCACGATGGCCTGGCCTCGCAGCTATCACGCTCGCTGGCAGCTGGGGTTATCCTGGCGCTGGCGCTGGTGCACATTATACCAGGTGGGTGATGGGGCGCCCGGGTTCTCAGGCCACTGATGGCCTCCTCCTGCCTCCACCGCCCTCCACAGCCATACGCTCACCGACATTTGCTTCTGCCTCCATGCAAACATATCATGATCAACAGAGGCCATCGAGGACATGTCGGGGCTGGGCGGGCTGTCCTACCCGCTGGGCGGCTTGTGCGTGCTGGGCGGCGTGGCGCTGATGCTACTGCTGGAGCACCTGTCCCAAATCCTGCACAATAGCCAGGCGGCTGTCGCAGCAGCCGCAGCCACCGGCGGCTGCGGCCATAGCCACGGCAGTAGCAACCGCGGCCACGCCAGTGGCTCGGCGCACGACCGGCGGCGGGCGGGCAACGCTTCGGCCCGGAGGAGTAGCGCCGCCTCCTCCACGGCGGACGGCTGCAGCAGCCATTCCGTGCCGCTGCTGGCGGGAATGGAGGGCGGGGATGAGGAGGGGCACCATCCCCATGCCCACCATCACGACCACCTGCACCTCCACCATGAGCATGAGCATGAGCATGACCACGCGCATGACGTGGAGGCGCCGCTCACGCCCGAGGTGCTGCGGGCCGGCGACGCCGCCGCCGGCGGACAGCGCGCGCCCGACCTGCGCGCGCCGGCCGGCGAGCGCGAATCCTCGGCGGCCGTCTCGCCCACACATCATAACCACCACCACCAGCACGTGCACGAAGAACAACCGCACACACGGCAAGACGTGGTGGTGGTTGTGTCGGGGTCGGGGCAGCAGGAAGGGCAGCTCCCGAGCGAGCCCGAGGCGGGGGCGCGGCTAAAGTCGGTCCACTCGCACCAGGTGCCCATGCCGGTGGACCTAGACCTTGACGCCGACACCGTCCCTTACAGCAACAGCGACAGTGGGGCAGCCGCTGCTGCCGGGACTGCGACAGCCAACGGGCATGGCCACAGCCACAGCCACGCGCACGAGGCGCACGCGGCCGACAAGGCGGCCCTGCTGCAGCAGCACCGTGCGCCCAGCCGCTCCTCCAAGCAGCACAAGCAGCACCACCCGCACCCCCACCAGGGGGACACGCAGCAGCACCACGCGTCGTACGAGCAGCCGCCACCGCAGCACCAGCACACGTGCGTCACGTACGGCAACGCGCCCAGCCTGCTCACCATTGCGGTCGGTAGCGGTGGGGAAGCGGCGGCGGGCGGCGACGCGGCGGCGGGGGGCCTGGGCGGCGGGAGCTTGCGGCTGCGGCTGCTGGCATACATGTTTGGTGGGTGGCGCGGGCTGCGCGTGTGTGTTAGAAAACACAAGAGGGGAAACTCGTGTGTATGTGTTAAACACAAAAGCACACCAGACGGAACTCGTGTGTATGTGTGTGCGGGTTGAAGGAGCGGTGCCTAGACCATACTTGCAGACGATGGGGGCGACGAGGCCGCACATCGCCGTGCACAGCCCTGCGGCCGCACCCATGCACCGATACACCCTTCTGCGCCCACCTGCCTCCCTTTGCCCTGACTTTCTCCTTCTCTCCCCTAAAACCTCTGGGCCGCCACTGCCCACACAGAGCTGGGCTGCGTGTTCCACAGCCTGGTCATCGGGCTGGCGGTGGGCGTGATCACGGAGGACGTGGCGCAGGTGCGGGCGCTGCTCATCGCGCTCAGCTTCCACCAGTGGCTGGAGGTGAGGCGGGAGGGAGGGACGCGCGCGGCCGGCGGCTGGGGCCTGGACTTGGGAGGGCTGGCGCACCAGTGGCGCTGCAGGTGTGGCGGCTGCGTTGGTGGAAGATGCTGAAGTACCGTGTGTACTCTCGCCGCATTCCGGCGCTTCGCCTGGTCACCGCACACGCACACCCACACGCACACAACCCCTTGCTTGGCAGGGCCTGGGCCTGGGCAGCGTCATTGCGCGCGGCGGCTTCTCCCGCGCCAAGGCCGCCGCCATGGCTGGCTTCTACAGCCTCACCTGCCCCGCGGGCGTGGCCACCGGCATGGCCCTGGCGCGCCTGTACGACCCGGACAGCGAGGTGGCGCGCGGCGTGCAGGGCACGCTGAACGGCGTGTCGGGCGGCATGCTGCTGTACATCAGCCTGGTGCAGCTGGTGGCGGAGGACATGGGGCGGTTCGTGCCGGGCGGCGGCGCGGGTGGCGGCGGCGGCGCGGGCACGGGGCGGCGGCTGATGAGCTTCGCGGCGCTGTGCGGCGGCGCGGGGGCCATGTGCCTGCTGGCGATTTGGACGTGAGGCGGCGAGGAGCGGTGGCAGAGTGGGCGTGTCGGCAATGTCGGCAATGGGGTGGGGAGGAGTGTGTTGACGCCCTCTTCGTGCGGGTTGGCCGAGACTGGTGCTAAGGCTAGGTGGCGACTTGACCGGTGCTATTGGATTTGACGTATATTCTTTTGTTGCCTTCACAGCAACGATGTGCGGACTCCAGGTGGCAATAGGTTGGGCTTCCTGGGTTGGTGGTACTGCTAGGTTGTTTGGTTCGGGGTGAGGCGCCACACGGGCAGAGGCGACCGTTGGCACGTGTGAAGCCCTGACAATGCACTGGGGGGCTTACAAGAGCTCCCGCGGGCATGATCGCGTGGGTGACTGTTGGTCAGTAAGTGCGGACAAGGTATGAACTACTTGCGGTGGGTGGAACCCCAATGTTAGTGGATAACGATAAGGTAGGAATGCAGGAATGGCGAGCGGATGCAGGATTGCAGGATGCCGCCTGCGAGCGGAACCAAGCCTGCCTGCCGTTCGATTGGAACGGCTACATCTGTGCAGTTGGTCCGAGGTTGATTCAGTACGATAAGCGGCGGCTGACGCCGGCTGCCAAGAGCTTGTGAGTGTGTACATGCCATGCATATGACAACCTTTCGCGTTCCAACAGGGGGGCATTACCGGCCTCGTCTGTTGGGCTGAAGGGCATTTGGAAGTTGGAACCAGGGTTGATGGAGATTGCTGGCGTGAGCGTTATTTGGGAGCAGCGGGCTCAACCGCTCAAGCTTGGGCACGCACCCACGCGCGCAATGCACACCAGACACGGAACAATAATGATGCGGTCCGCCGGATCAGCTGTTTGCTTGTAACATTAGCACTTCGCAACGTTATACTCCAGCCAGCGCGTGCCCCCAGTCAAAGGAAGGAGTGAAGGACCACGTTTGGCCCTGACGCAGTTTGGACAAATAAATGTATCCGGCACACCCTGCCCGTGTCTCCGCGCCGTGTCTCACTCGCTGCTGCAGGAACGGCACATCCCTCTTGATCAAAACCTGATCTCAGCCCTCGTAATGTACAAGATGCGCCGCGAGCCCTGCCTGAGCTACCTTACCTACCTGGCCTCCTTCTGATGTCTACACGCCTACCTGCCTAACACAATCCCCTCGGCCCTCGCCTACCGGGCTGCCGTCTCCTCTCAGCTGGCGCTCTAACTATCGCCCGCAACGGGCACGTCGTCATTGGCCGCCACAGACTGCGGCAGCCGCGGTGTGTGCGGCGGGCGGTGGCCTTGCCCTTGGCCCTGCCCGTGCCCCTGCCCCTGTTGCCGGTGGGCGCCGCCGCCGGCCTGCGCACCGCGCGACCCCGCTGCCGGCTTGGATCCCTGCACCCGCACCCAGCACACCTCCGGACTGAACACCGGCACGCCCTGCGCCGCCGCCGCCGCCGCCGCCCCCGCCAGCTCCTGCTCCTTCACCTGGCGCGCGGGGAGCATCACGGGCTGCAGCGGCCCGCCTGGCCGGCCCTCATGCGAGCGCCGGCACACGTACTCGTGCCCGCCCCACACCACCCGCTCCCCGGAGGTGTAGAAGAACCCTGCCTCAAACTCCGGCGCCGTCAGCACGTCCGCCGCGTCCTCCTCCTCGTCGTCCTCCTCGCCGCCGCCAGCCACCGTCGCGCCTGCAGCCGCCCGGCCACCGCTGGCTGCCTGGGCGCCAGGGCCGCTCCGTGAGGCGGCGATAGCGGCTGCGTAGTCGGCCCGGCTGCCGCCCCCGCCCCCGGGGCGCCCGCCAGGGTACTGGCCGACGCCTGCCGCACAGAATTGCAGATGAAACCAACGGCAGCCGACAGCCGTTTTGTCAGGCACCACTCGTGGATCGTCCTGCAAACCAGCGTCCTGTCCCATGTGTCCGTCCTAAACTCCCAGGCAGCACTTGAGGATCAGGCCAGCCACACGAGGACGCACGGGGGCAACCGCCCGGAGCACAGCGGTGCACACTGCACAGCCCACCTGCATGCTGGGGCGAGGCCGGCCCTGCCTGCGCCGCTGCAGCCCCCGGCGGCGCGCCTGCCAGGCCCTCGCTCCACAGCCCTATGGCCGGCACGCCGCCCGGGCTGCACAGGCGGTTGGCCAGCTGGCGCTGCCGGGGGGTGGCCTCCAGCACGAAGCAGGCGGGGCAGTAGTAGGCGTAGGGCGGCTCGGAGTCGCCCCGGAAGTACTGTGGCACGTGGGGGACCCAGCGGGTGGGATGCTTGGTGGGCTGGTGGAAGGTTTAATAGGTCTTGTTCCCGATAGCGACAGGTGACACATGGCCCAACCCAGCACGCCGCCCCTGGCAGTGTTACTGTGAGAGCTGGTGCGTCGACCACCCAGCGGTGCTGTGGGGATGTCCTTGCGTGACAGCCAAGTCATAAACCGCTCGCCCCAACCTGCAGCGTTTTCGAGACTGTGGCCAGCTCGCCAAGCGCCCCCTGGATGGACGTGGTGGAGTCGCGGAAATCGAACGCGAAGCGCTCCTGCGGAGGGTGCTCCTGAAAGGGGCGGGCGGTGGTCCCAAGTTCAAGCGGCAGTTGACAGCGCGTAATGGCGTATTTTGGGAGCCTTACCTCGTAGAACACAAACAGCTGCCCCAGGATATGTTCAAATGCATGGTTGTTCGAGGGCAGTGCGCCTTGACACGATGCGCAGGTGACCCCTTCTGCCTCGGCCGATTGCGAGTTGCCCATTCAGCCTTTTACGAAGAGAGCAAGGTATTGCTGTTGCGACTTCGTCAGCGAGGAGCGGAAGATGAAGAAGACGATTGAGCTGCAAAAACTTCTACGAGCGTATACCCCTGTGTAGTATGCGCGCGTTGATAACATAAACATACTAGTGTGTATTAGCATTCCACGAGCATTGAACACGCCACAGACGAGGGCCTCAAAGAAAGACTGATTTCTGAGTCCTCGCGCATCACCGTTATTGAGATTCGAAAGCTCTCTCTTGAGAAGCTCGTTAACAATCAACATCTACGCCTAGCTCGCATCCCAGAGAATTGTTATTGTTAAGAAGCGCCAGAACGCACGGCCGGCTTTTCGCGCACAGGAGACTCCTTGCAACAGCACATCTACTCTGCAGGCGGTCGAATTGGGTCGCGGCCCGAAACCTACCGGCGGGCGCATTCTCAAGCCCAGCATGTCGTCTTAGCCGCGGACGCCGGGAGCCCTGACAACCCTCAGGTGCTGGATCCTAGCTCAAGGCGTCGGCAATGAGTTCCGGTGGAGAGCCGGCGTTCAGCCGGTCGGTGTCAGTGAACAGCCACGCACAGCGTGCCCTGGGCGCGGAGCGGCCCTCCACGGCGTTGGGGCTGTACAGCCCCACCAGCAGCTTCGGGCGGCGCTCGGGCAGCCACCGGGATGAGACGACGCCCGGGGAGATGTCGGAGGGCAACCGTCCTTGGGTGAGCCGCCGTCTTGTTTGCACGTGTGCAGCTGTGTCGGGTGTTGGACGAGTGGCGCTTCACGAGTGGGGCGATGGGTCAGTGTCTTACCTATATTGTGCGGGTACCAACAACCACGCCCGCTACCACCACCACTACCACCACCTTGACCACCACCACTACCACCGCTACCACCACTGCTACTGCTACTGCTACTGCTATCGCAGTCGGGCATTGCGCTGAGCTACTTCAAGGACCGGCTGCGGCCGGCGCGCTTCATGATGCTGGAGCCGGGCGACAGCCCCAAGACCGCGCGGCTGGACGCGGGTGGGGCGGGGGGCGGCGCAGGGGCGGGGTTGGGGCGGGGTTGGGAGGAAAGCATGGAGGAAGCGAGGAAGAAAGGAGCGGAGGGAAGTAGCGCGTCGTGTGGGGAGAGGTGGCGGACGTGGATGTGCGGTGTGGGGTTGGCGCGGGCTGGGCTGCGCCGAGCAGGACGTGGCGCCGGGGACGCCCCACTGATGGAGCTAGGGGGTCGGGGGTCTTGCTCAAACAACCGGTAACCGGCCCCCCTCCTCCGCCCCACCGCCCTCCCCTTCCCTCCCCTCCCCGGCAGTGTTCGCGCTGCCTCAGTGCCTGTGGCCGGTGCTGCCGCCCGGCGCCTTCTACGTGCTGGAGGGCGGCGCCGACCCGCGGGCCAGCTACACCTACCTGCAGCACAGCACCTTCCCCGACATCAAGGTGGGAGCGGGCGGGGGTATGTGTGAGGGGGGTTGGGAGTGGGGGACATCTGAGGGCGGTCCCAGGGTTTTGTGGGTGCCGTGATGCTGCCTGTGCCTCAAATGACATGGGGGGAGAAGGGGGGAGGGGAAGGCGAAGGGGAAGGGGGTTCATTCCTGGGCAGCCGGCTGGGCGTGGTGCTGGGGGCGGGCATGCCTTGAAGGCCGGAGTGTGCCGTTAAGGCGGAGGCGATGACTGATGGACGAGGGGCTGGTGGGTGCTGGCGCCGCACAGCAGTCGGAGCACACGCGTGCTAGGGCTGCAGGGCCCTCACCAACCCGCCCGCTTCCCTAACCCCGCCACCCACGCTTCCCGCCTGGGCCCGCCCGCCTCCGCCCGCAGGTGCGGCTGGGCACCTACTACGGCAAGTGGAGCAGTGCGCAGGTGGACTGCGTGGTGTGCTGGCAGCCGCCGCCCAGCGACAGCGCCTGGCAGGCGGGCGGCGCGCCGCCGCCCACCATGCCCTGGGAGACGCGGCAGGTGGTGGCGTTCACCACGCGGGGTGAGGAGGGGCATGGGGGCCGGCGGTGGCGTTCTGAACCAATCCCTTAAGGAAACATCAACGCTGCAAGGAGAGGCCGGGGACCCGGAGAGGGAGGGCGGGCGGCAGAAAGGTTGCCAGCGGTTGGGGGTGGGCGGGGCTGCAGGGCTGCGAGGCTGCGGGGCTGTGGGGCTGCGGCAGCTCCGGAGGGATGGCGGCGCCAGCACAGCGAAGCTGCGGCTGCGTGTGTCAGCCGCACGCCCACCCACTCACCCACCCGCTCCACCCGCTCCTCCCGCTCCGCCTGCTCCGCCCTGCTCCGCCCCACGCAGGCGAGTACCAGTACAGCCGCACGCGCATGCGCTTCCGCGCCGCCAAGAGCGCGCTGCGGCCCAACGAGGAGCCGATGGAGTGGTGCGATGCGCACGGCGTGGACCACCCGGACACCAAGGTGGGTGGGACGCGAGGGGAGGGATGCAATGATGGGGAGGGAGGAGGCTGCGGAGGAGGAGGGCGGCGAGAGAGGGTGCGGAAGGAGCTGCACAACAGGGCGCATGGGGCGCATGGGGCGTGGGAGACGTCCGGGCGGGGCGGGGTGGGCACCGGGAAAAATGTATGCCGTACGTCCCTTCCACATCCGCACCACACGCGCGACCTGCTGCCTGCCGCCCACCACCGCCAATCACACGCACCACACGCACACGCGCTTGCACACGCACATGAACACTTGCACATCGCAATGTGCGCAAATGCACACATGCACATGCACACTCCAACGCACACAGGCCGCCAACGAGTGCGCGGCGCGCAACAGCGACAAGGACCGCGACGCGCACCTCATCGACCCGCCCAAGCCCAACACCTGGGGCGAGCACGCGCGGCGGCTGCTGGTGAGCGAGCTGCGCCACGCCGGCGGCGGCGCCTACTCCCACCACGTGCTGTACGACCACAGCGGCGTGCGCACCGGCTGCGGCCGCCGCGTGCCCGCCGGCTATTTCTTCAGCCTGCTGCCCGCCAGCAGCTCCACGCCGCTGCCCACCGCCGGCGGCGGCGGCGGCATCCGTGGGCCCATGCCCGCGGCGGAGGCGGCGGCGGCGCGCGCCGCCGCCGCGCGGCCTGGGTCCGCGGTCCCCGGCTCCGGCCCGGGCGGGGGCGTGCAGCGGCCGCACACGAGCATGGGCTTCCGGCCGGCCACGGCGGCGGGCATGTACGGCTCACCCACGGGGCCGCCAGGCGCCGGCGGCGTGCGCGCCTCCTCCGTCCTCGCAAACAAGATCGGGGGCAGCGGCAACCCGGCGCGGCCGGGCAGCGCGGTGCCGGGCGGCGCGGCGGCCCGCCGCGCGCCGTCGCCCGGCCCGGGCGGGCCCGGGCGGCCGTCCTCCCCAGGGCCCCAGCGCCGCGCGCCCTCGCCTGGGCCGCCCGGCTGGCGCGGCTCGTCTTCCGCCTCGCCCAACGGGCCCAAGGCCGGCGCGCAGGAGCCGGGCGGCGGCGCCGCCGCGCACCACGGCGCGATGCGCGGCGCCGGCAGCATGCTGGCGCCCATGTCGCGGTGGCGCTCCTATGGCGTGCCCTTCAGCCACCCCATCCACCGCACCCGCGCAGCCGCGCTGTACGCCGCGGTGGCGCAGGGCCCCGCCGGCCCCGCCGACAGCGAGACGGCGGCGGTGCTGCGCGTGGGCGAGGAGGAGCTGCGGCTGCCGGCGCCCTTCATGCCGGGGCCGCTGGTGCTGCGGCGCTGGGACGACATCCCGCGCGTGTACGGCGAGCACATGGCGGCGGCGCGGGCGCTGCTGCCCGTCAGCGACGAGGGTGAGCGCGCCCAAGAAGGGGGAAGGGTAGGGACGGAGGGAGGGTGCCATTGCTGAGCGGCTGTGTAGAGCGCCAGGGCCGGGGCCGGGGCCGGGGCGGGCCTGTGCTGACTGCTTTGCTCCCGCTGCTCGCCCACCGCTGTTCATTGCCCCCCCCTACCCACCCTACCCCGCGGCCGCAGACGCCGCCCTGACCGCCAAGCTGCACGTGGTGCTGTACCACCTCACGGTCAGTCAGTCAGTGCGCGCGCATGCGTCAGAGCGGTCTGCGGGCGAGGGGCCATGTGTGTATATGGGGTCGGATGTTCGTGTAGGGTCGTGTGTGGGGTGGGCTGTGCCACACCGCCCCTGCCTCACACCGACAATCCCTCTCCGCAACCACTACCCTGCCCCAACCCGCCAACTCGCCTTCCCACCCGCCCCGCGCCACACTCCACCCCGCCTCCTGACAGGCCGCCGCCAGCCTGGAGTGGGACCGGCTGGACGCCAAGCTGCTGCTGCTGCCGCAGATGGCGCGGCTGGGCAAGAAGAGCGCCGAGATAGACGCCTGGCTGCAGGTGGGGGGCTGGGCGTGGGGTGGAGGGGGAGGGGAGAGTTTGGGTGGAGAGGGCCGCCCGTGACGGGCGGGGGCCAAGGAGGGGCTGCTGGGCGCCCGAGTGGTCCGTCAGGAGCCCGCTGCTCGCACACTGGACTGCATGTCAGTTCATGTCAGGCGCACATCACCTTGTTCATCGTGCTATCTAACAATTCTCACCTCTGCCTTCCCGGCCGCCGCCAGGTGATTGTGGAGCAGGCGGCCTATCTGTACGAGAAGCTGCAGGTCAACAACCCCGAGCGCTGGCGGCAGCAGCCGGAGGAGGAGGAGGCGGCCGGCGGCAGCGGCAAGCAGACAGCCGCAGCGTCTGTGGGACCCGGCCCGGGGCCCCGCAACGACTGGCGGTCGCCGGGCTCCGGCTCCGGCACGGGCGCCGTGCACACCTCCACCTCCATCTCCCCCTCGCCCATCGTGTCCTCCCCCATCCCCTCCATGCCCTTCCCCGACCCGCTGGCGCCCTCGCCGTACAGCACCACCCCCGCCCCCGCCTACGTCAGCCCCAGCCCGGATCCCACCGCGCCGCCGCCAGGCGCCGCCTCCACCTCCGCCACGCCCAATGGCACGGGCGCCGCTAACCCGCGGACGCCGACGCGCTCCGTCACGCCCTCGCCGCTGCTGCAGCAGCAGGCCTGGCCATCGCTGGTGGCGGTGGACGAGTGGGCGGGCGTGCTCCGCATCATGGACGCGTGCCGGCACGCGCCACTGTACGAGCGCTGGATCCGGCTGCGGCCCTTCATGAGCGGTACGGCGCTGCCGCAGCACTACGCCCGCCTGGCGGGGGCGGAGGCGGCGGGGGCGGCGGGGGCGGCGGGCGAGGGGCCGGACGGCGCGGGGCCGCAGGGCCCCGGCACGCCGGCCGCTCCCAGCCCCTTCGCGCACGGCAACGTGAACGGCGAGCTGCTCGAGTACCTGCACGAGGTGCGGCGGCGGCGGTGTGTGCAATGTGCCAATGTGTCAAGTCCTGAAGTCAACATTGCCAAACCACGGAAGCGGGAGTAGGAGGTGGAGGATGTTGCGTGGGATTGTGTACCTTGGAGTCGCTCCGGATTGCACCGGACCTCGCACCCGCACCTCGCACGCCCGCTCACGCCCCTCCCCGCACCTGCTTGCGCTCAGGATATCGAGGAGATGGCGGCGGAGGACTTTGAGCCGCTGCCGCCGCCTCTTGAGGAGTTCCCGCCGCCGCGCGGCTACCACCCTGCGGAGGGCGAGGAGCCGCCGCTGGCCGCCGCCACCCAGACGGACAAGGGCGGCGCCAACAGCCGGCGCGCGCGGGCGGCGCGGCGGCGGCGGGGCATGTTTGAGAGCCCGCTGCCGGCGGCGGTGGCGGCGACGGATGTGTACCACTACAGCACCAAGATGTGCCAGGCACGTGCGGGGGGCCGCGGGGCTGCTAGCTGCCGACCTTGCGGCCACCATACGCATTGGGTTTTGGTTCGGGTTTGGTTTAGCTTGGGCTGGTAGTCACAACCCCTTTCCCCCTTCCAACAGCCTGCTGTCTACCCTGCTACACCGTTTTTTGTGCCATCTTTGCAATCACCCCCAACGCACGCAAAGAAAAACGCGCACACACCACGCACACACAGGTGACGCCGCGCCTGGCGCAGCCCGACCTGCCTGTGCCCGAGGACAAGGGCCGCGTGGGCGTCAGCCAGGCGGCGGTGGAGCGAGCCACTCAGAGCCGCAACTACAAGCACAGCCGCGAGGCGGAGGTGCGGAAGGCCATGCGGCGCGCGCGCGGCCTGGCAGTCAGCGAGGACGGCGGCGGCGGCGAGGACGCGGAGACGATGAGCGTGGGGTCGGCCATGACCGGTGCGTGGTGGTGGCGATGTGGTGGTGGTGGAGGTGGCGGTGCAGATGGCTGTGGAGGTAGAGGTGGCGGTGATGGTGGTGGCAGCGGGGCAGCGGGGCAGTGGGGCAGTGGGGCAGCGGGGCAGCGGCCGGGCCGGGGTGTAGTCCAGGCGGCGAGGCAGTGGCAGCGAACTGCCGCGGCATGCGTGCGTGCCAGCGTGCGCCGTCTCTACCCACGCCTGCACCACCTGCGTATGCATCCCCTTGCCTGACTGCCGCACGCTTCTAACCGCCTACTGACCATGCTTCAAAGGACGGATGACTCTGACTGACGGCATGCGCACAAACATTCGCCCCGCTCACCCCGCTCACCCCGCTCACCCCGCTCACCCCGCTCACCCCGCTCACCCCGCTCACCCCGCTCACCCCGCTCACCGCGCCCCGCACCCCGCTCACCCCGCTCACCCCGCTCACCCCCGCTCACCCCGCTCACCCCGCTCACCCCGCTCACCCCGCTCACCCCGCTCACCCCGCTCACCCCGCTCACCCCGCTCACCCCGCACCCCACCCCCAGGCTTCACGGGCATGACGGGCGCGACCGGCTTCACGGGCGCCACCGGCCTCACGCGCGCCGACAGCGCCACCAGCCGCCGCTCCGGCCGCTCCGTGCACGGCGGCAACCGGCGCCGCGCCGCCGCGTCGCTCAACGCCGTGGGCGACCTGGCGGGAGGCATCGCCAGCGGCACCGCGTGCCAGGTGCGCGGGCGCGCTGTGCTGGTGGTTGGATGGGGTGGCGCAGCGTGGGGGGTTTGTGTTTACCAGCCCAAACTAAACCTGGGGGGGCCAGGCGGGGTATCAGCTGGGGTTGGGCGCCACACACACACGCCCAGGCACTGCTACTGTGCTGCTTCCGCGGCCCTGTCGGGGATCATGTGGCTCTCTGACTGACTCTTAAGTCCCCTGCCCAACCTCGTGTTGGCAGGTCACGCCGCGGCTGTGGGCTGAGCCGGAGCCGGAGGACCCGGCGGCGGCGGTGGCCCGGCAGCGGGCGGAGGCGGAGGCGGAGGCCGCGCGGCGCACCATCATCGGCGGCAAGGACCCCAAGCTGGCCAAAGCCAAGGTGCGCGCGCTGACGTGTATGTGTGCATGCGGACACCCGGGGGCCTTGCGGCAGTCGTGTCCAGTGACGGGGCCGTCCTTGCATTCGTGGATAACCCGCCTGCACGGACCCCCCACACACAACATTCCACCCCACCCGAACGTCATCATATCAACTTATCATGAATGGAACCCCACGCCACAACCCCAGGCGGACGCGGAGGCTCGCCAGGCGGCGGAGGAGGCGGCGCGCAGCCTGCAGCCCGTCACGCCGCGCGCCGCGCCCGTGCCCAAGCCCACCGGCCGCCCCGCCGCCACCGGCGCGGTGTGGCGGCAGCTGACCGATGGCCGCGACATCGGACAGTACGGGCCGCAGGAGCAGGCGGAGGAGGCGGAGGAGGCGGGCGAGGAGTGGGGCGAGCTGCAGGACGCCATCGCGGAGGCGGCGGCGGTCACAGGTGGGGGCAAGGGTTGTGAGGGTGCAGGGGCGGGCGGGGGCAGGCGGCATGGGAGCGGAGGATGCGCGCTGGGGGGTGCTGCGGCAAGGGCCGCAGTCCCGGTGAGCGAAGTTGGCGGACGCGGGATTACTCTGAATGCAATGCCTAACCTGCGCCCCGCCCGGCCCCGCAGGCAACGAGGCGGACGACTACGCCAGCGCCGTGGCCAAGCGCCGCGCCATCGCCGCCGCCCGTGTGGCGCGCGAGTCGGGCCGCTTCATGCCGCGCAGCGAGGTGGGCGCGGCTCGCACAGCGGACTTGCGGCCGCATGCGCGTGTATGTACCGTGTGTGGCTTCCTACACGCTCTGGTTGCACGCCGCGATCCTTCACGGCCCCCTCTCCGCCGCCCACGCCCACACCCACGCGCACGTCCCCAACCCCAAACGCCCTGCTGACATCATCTTAACCATGCATGGAACCCTCCCCTGCCCCCCTTACACACTTAAAAACAGATGCTGCAGCTATTCCTCACCTTCACCAACCTGCGCTCGCGGCCCGACATGGCGGAGGCCCTGGCGCGCGCCGTGTGCGCGCCCGTGTCCACCGCCGCCCTGGCCGCGCGCTCCACGGCAGTGGAGGTCATGGCACGGACGGCGGGGGCGCCGCAGCGGGAGGCGGTGGCGGCGGCCAGCCTGGACCCCGCGGCGGAGGCGATGCGGCAGCGGCAGCGCGCCACCGCCTGGCTGCTGGGGGTGAGCCGCCGACAAGCTCGGGCCGGGGAGGGGAGAGAGGCACTCTGGGCTGGTGATGTGATGTGGTGTACGGCGGTGTGTTGTGGTGTGCAGCGGTGTGCTGTGCTGGTGTCAAGGGTGCACGGCTGCACTGCAGCACGACCCTGCGTGCGTGTGACTGGACCGCATCCACCCACTTACCTCACCCGCCGTCCCCTCCCCGCACCTCCCCGCGCCCCTCCCTCAGGTGACGTGGCGGCGCATGCCCACCGAGACCTACACCACCTTTGTGTGCCGCATCCTGGGCTGGGCGCCCGAGCTGACCGCCGCGCTGAACCGCACGCACGCGGCGATGCTGGTGGCGCGGGCGCTGGTGCGCGGCCACGACCCCGCCGCCGTGCCGCAGCCGCCGTCGCGCATGTAGGAGAGCAAGTGCGGCGGTATGGGGCGGTATGAGGGGGCGGGGAGTCGGGAGCTAGCAGGTTGGAAGCAAATGGCAGGTGGCTTGCTGGGCTGGCAGGTGGGCACGCACGCGCGAGCGAGCTGGGGTGGGTGGGGAAATGCACGGGCGTGTCAGGGGTGGGGAGTGCCGGGACTGGGGGTTCCTGCAAAGGAACTTGGGTGCATCTGCGCAGTGAGTAAAGAAAGCATTGTACTGCAGGGTGCCTGCAAATGCTGGTGTCTGTTGGTGTGGGTGCCTGGCGGAATGTAGGCGGTGAAGGCGGCGCATCACAGTGGATTGTGAGCTTAGGGCCGGCGTGTGTGAAAGTGTGTGAAGACAGTTGAAGGAACGTGGACTGACTGAGGAGTGAGGACAGAGCCACTGCTCTGAATGACAGCAATGAGCATGGTGGCGCGTGCCGCCGTGGTGCGGGTATCCAAGCGGGTATCGTGGTCTGCAAAAGTACTATGGCCGTCTCTGGCCATCTGACGTTCTTGCGTGCTGGTTTGGCCAATTTTAATCTCTTCGCTATTCTCGAAACCTTCACACGCTGCAACTCACAACAAGCTCACAGAGAATTCAAGCCGACTCGAGACGTTCCGTTTTGCGAGTTTTCCCGACGTGTTAAATTCCTGGATTTCGCTGCTAAATATGCAGTATGTAGCCCGCAGCCATCAATAACATAATAACATAGATTGTCGCTGTCCACGCCGAAATGGCGCTGCGGACCGCACACACGCCGCAGCAGCTGGCCTATCTCGGCGATGCTGTGTGGTCGGTAAGTTGTCTTAGCTCTGCTGGCGCAGCGCGGAGCACCAGCGGCGTCCTCGGGCGCCCAGGCCCCCACTTGCGCGAACCATTGTGACCCCGCTCCCCGCTTGCCCCGCCTTCTGCAGCTGCATGTGCGCTGCAAGTACCTCGCGCCCCCAAAGGTGTTTGCGGCGTACCGGGGAGCCGCAGAGCGCCACACCAGCGCCGCACGACAGGTGAGCGGCGCAGCGCAGGTCCACCTACAGGGTGCCGCCTGCACGCCCTGCCGCCCCGGTGCCTGCGTGCTGCCCGCCGACGGCCTCCTTCCCGCCCTGCCGGCTTCTTCCCCTCGCCGTTCGCCGGCCATGTCACGTAATCCCACCGCCCCCCCCCGCGCCTTCCTCTCCTCTCACCCCCGTAAGTACCTTATATCACCCCTGCCCCGTGCCCGGCTGCCCCCAGTCCGCCTACCTGGACTGCCTGCTGGCCTCGGGCTGGCAGCTCAGCGCGGCGGAGGTGGAGCTGCTGGGCTGGTCGCAGCGCGTGCAGGGGGGCGGCGGAAGCGGTGGCGGGGGTGCAACAGCACCAGCAGCAGCAGCGGCAGCAGTAGCGCCAGCAGGAGGGACAGAAGTGGCAGGGCCGGGTGGCGGCGCGGGAGCGGCGGCAGGGGGCCGTGGCCCTGGCGGCTGGGCGGGCCAGGGTGGGAGAGGCGGCCGAGGCGGCCGCGGCCGCGGGACGGCGGCCGGTGATGGGCGACTCAAATTCCGAGGGCAATACACGTCCGCGGGGGGTCAGCAGGATGCATATCGGCGAGCCACTGCGTTTGAGGCCGTGGTGAGTGGTTGATTGGAGTTGCCCGGGCGCGCGGGAGGAGCGAGGGTGTGTCGTACGCAATGACACTGCTGTGTGCTGCTGCTGGTGCGACGCCATGCTGTAGCACCCGCTGCTTGCGTTGTCCGCTTGTCCGCTGTCATGGCCACAGTGGCCACCTTCCCGGCCTGGCCTCACCGGATTGGTGACGTCTAACATGATCCGTGCGTGACACCTGCCACAACGGTACTCTCCTGCCCTCCCCTTCCCTTCCCGGCTTCACCGAGTTGGTGACATGGAACCGTGATCCGTGCATAACACCTCCCCTCCCCTCCCTGCCGCACCTGCACACTCATTTCCCTCCCCTTCCCCCTCCCTCCACCCGCAGCTGGGCCACCTGTCCCTGGCCGACCCCTCCCGGCTGCAGCAGCTGCTGACCGCGCTGGAGCCGTACATGGAGCAGGTGGACAGCGCGGAGGCGGCGCGGCAGTAGCAACTGCGGCAGTAGCAGGAGCGGCAGCAGCACCGTGGCTGGTCATTGCCGCGCGGCAGTAGCTGGGAGGCGGCTGCACGGTTGGGGCTGTGGATTATGGGGGTGGGTGGGGGTGCAGGCGACACAGTTCGCTGACGGGTACATGTCCGCGGGTGCAAAACCGGCCGTGACACGATGAGTCAAGGGGGTGGTGTTGCTGGTGCGGGACGGAGCAGGGAGCAGCGGCGCAAAGAGTCCAAAGAGCGACCCGCGGCCGGCAGGCCATACATAGAAAGAAGCTGCAAGATAGGGCATCCTGCCCAGACTGAAAAATGGCTGGCGCGGTGACACACTGTTGTTGGCGTACTACATTTTGCGACATGTCTGAAAACTGTCGCCTCGCGTGACGCACGTTCCTTGCATCACCACGCCAACCACTGCGTTGGAAGGCTGCTACTTCAAGTATCTTTCCAACGCACGCTGGCAGGAGTGTCAATAAACGATTTGTCCGCGGCACGCCGTGCGTGGGTGTGACCGCCATGAATCCACCCTGCGCGAGAGCGCGTCGGCAAAGTCCTCCATTCTGCTAATTGCTGTGGACTGCAATCAAACGTAACCTGACACAGTATTATTGTGTGTGCAAGCCTTCGTTGATAGGAAAACTGTTGTGAGGTCACGCGCTCACTGAATGAAGGCTCCGCCTTCTTGTTGTATCACACGGTCACCACAGCCCTACCCTGCGATGAGACGCACTCGACT
This sequence comes from Chlamydomonas incerta, assembly GCA_016834605.1. Classification (NCBI taxonomy): domain Eukaryota; kingdom Viridiplantae; phylum Chlorophyta; class Chlorophyceae; order Chlamydomonadales; family Chlamydomonadaceae; genus Chlamydomonas; species Chlamydomonas incerta. The sequence goes on from JAEHOC010000029.1 coordinate 170,140, forward strand.
TGATGCGTGTATTTAATTAAACGGGCAGTGGGCACGATTGAGTATCACTCCAACCAGGTTGGCCGGGAGAGCTGCGAAACTCCGCGGCCTCAACCTGGCTCATAGGATTCCTTACGCCGATCGATGCGTCGATTACGGTTCGGCATGTCGCAGAAGCTGCCGTCTCGGAATGTCCTAGTGACATTGTTGTCGCTGGTGTCGCTGGTGCTCTCGTCTGGTGAGCATGCATAATGGGTGATTCATGATTGCATTTTGATAATGGAACTGCGGAAATGGCGAGCTGGCCAGCAACACATCAAGAGTCAGACGCAGCGGAAACCAGGAAAGCTGGTGTTCGGGGCCTAATGAGCAACTGCCTGGCATGCGAAGTCGATGAAAACACTTCGGGCTCTGCCCGCCATTGCGGGCCCGCCAACCATCGTTGCACATGTTTCTGTCCATTCGGCTCGCGCTGAAGTCCGCCAACCCACCCTGTTTCCACGTCCAGGCTCACTCACCAAAGTGAGCGACGATACACAGATATGGAAGGTCGGTCAGGACCCAGCGCCGCGACCCACAGCACGCCGGCTGCCGCCGCCGCGGGGCGCACACCGGACCGTCAGCCCCAGCCCCCCGCGCGCGGTGCCGGGTCCCGGCACTAGCCCTAGTAGCCCAGTGCCGGCGGCGGGGCCGTTACGTAGCCCTGCACCGGGCGGGGACACGCCTGCGGTGTCGCCATCGCCACCGCCGCCGCCGCCGGAGGAATTTGTGACCATTCGCATCAACTTGACGGGTGAGCGGGCGTCGCCGGAGCCGGGGCACTCACAGGGAACTCTCACCATCGGGCAAACCATGAATCACGAGTGTGCTGCACGCGCCGCTCCCTCCTTGGACCGTCAACCTGCAATTGGCTCAGGGCTCACTCTGGGTTCGTCTCACCCGGTCCGCGCCGCCCATTGACCACGCAGGGACGGTCAGCATCCAGAGCAGCCACCCCAGCCCCATCTTCAACCGGCTGGACGATCCGCCCCTGACCCGCAACAGCACCGTGCACCAAGGCAGTGACCGCCCGCCCCGGCCGCCGCCGCCGGCACCCCATCCGCCCTTCACGCCTGCGGAGCCCGGTGAAGCCGCCCCCGCCCCCGCCGGCGACATCGCGAACGGCGACGGCGGCAGCAGCACCGCCGACACCGCAAACGGCGACGGCGGTAGCAGCAGCAGCACCGCCGCCGCGGGTGTGCCGCGGCGGGGGCACGTGGAGACGGAGTATCAGCTGGTGGAGAAGCTGAACGCCACGCACCGCGTGGGCGTGGCGGTAGACTTTGGCGAGGCGGGGCGCTACCTGGTCACTGGCGACTTCGTGGCGGCGGCGCCCGTGGCGATCCAGCTGCCGCTGAGCACCGCGGAGGAGCTGGGGCTAGGTGAGGAGGATGGGGGGCTTGGCATGGGGATGGTGGGGGTGGGGGTGGGACTGTGAAGCGTGGGATTGGCTGCTGGGGTGGTGGGGGGTTGGCTGCTGGGGTGGTGGGGGTGGGGGTGGGACTGTGAAGCGTGGGATTGGCGTGAATACCGGTGTACTGAGCAACCACACAACACCGTGCGCCCACGCGTCACGGACCTCACCCGCAACGCAGTCGACGACGTGCCTGCCAACAACTCCACGGCGGATGGTGGCGGCGGCGGCCGCCGCCGGCTGCTGCGGCGGCGCGTGCTGACGGCGGCGCAGCACCGGCTGCGGCGGCACCTGCTCGCCTTCAACAACACGCGGCGCTCCGTGCTGGAGCTGCACGCGGGCGGCGTGCTAGCGCTGCTGGCCAGCCTGCAGCAGCAGCAACAGGGCGCTGGGGGCGGAGGAGCGGCGGGGGGCGGAGCCGGCGGCGGCGGCGGGGGAGGTGCGGACGACGGCTCACTGGTTCCCAAGCCGCTGGCGCAGCTGGAGGGGGAGCTGGTGCTGGATGACGGCAAGGCCAACGGCGCCAAGGTGGGCGGGGGCAGTGAGGGGGCAGTGAGGGGGCAGTGAGGGGGCAGTGAGGGTAGTGAGGCGCAGTGGCGGCAGTGGGGGCAGTGGGGGCAGTGGGGGCAGTGCAGCCTGTGCACGTGGGTTGGGTAGGGTTGGGAGTGTGCCGCCACACCGCCACACCGCCACGCCACCACACCGCCACACCGCCACACCGCCACACCGCCACACCGCCACACCGCCACACCGCCACACCGCCACACCGCCACACCGCCACACCGCCACACCGCCACGCCACCACACCGCCACACCGCCACACCGCCACGCCACCACACCGCCACACCGCCACACCGCCACACCGCCACACCACCACGCCGCCACGCAAAACCCACCCACATCCCCCAGGACCTGATATACACGGGCAAGCCGCGCTCCATCACGGCGCTGGTGTTCCGCTTCATCAACAGCCGCTGCGTCGTGGGCGGACCCAGCATCACCGCCATCCGGGTGCGGGGTGCGGGGGGCGGGGGGAGCCGGGGGGCAGTGCGGGGCAGTTCGCTGGTTGGCTGGGTTGGCTGGCGGGGGAGGGTCTTTACACATGCATGCATGCATGCATGAACTAGTTGCCTCTTTGGTGCTTTGAGCCATACAGGAACCAGGACTGACCTCCCCCTACTTCCCATTCACCCACGCACCCATGCACCTGCCTACGCCGACCACGTGCAGGAGGCGGTTCTGGGCACATCCGCCAACCCGGACGCGGACTCGGTCGCCAGGTTCTACCAGGTCCGTGTGCGTGTGTGCCTGTGTGCACGCGTGCGTGTGTGCCTGTGTGCACGCGTGCGTGTGTGTGGTTGATTGCCGTGCATGGGTACACAGCCAGGTCGGGTCTGGGTCTGCCGCAGTGCACACGGGTGACGCAGCCTGAACAACGCTGACTGATGCTGATGTCGGCCCGGTGCTCGTCCTCTGCGTGTGCCATGCGCTCCCACCGCACAGGCCTGCTCCTACGGACGCCTGACCCTGGACTCCACCAAAACCAACTTCTACAGCATCACCAACTTCGCGGTGGGTCATGTGTGCGTCCGGGCGGCATGCGAGGGGCTGGTGTGGGGGGCCGCGGCTTCACGTTCGGTTGCCCTCAAGTCTTCGGATGTGTGCAGCCCGCCTCCCCTCGCTCCCCAGCTGCAACATGCTCCCTGCTCCCTGCTCCCTGCTCCCTGCTCCCTGCTCCCTGCTCCCTGCTCCCTGCTCCCTGCTCCCTGCTCCCTGCTCCCTGCTCCCTGCTCCCTGCTCCCTGCTCCCTGCTCCCTGCTCCCTGCTCCCTGCTCCCTGCTCCCTGCTCCCTGCTCCTGCTCCCTGCTCCCTGCTCCCTGCTCCCTGCTCCCTGCTCCCTGCTCCCTGCTCCCTGCTCCCTGCTCCCTGCTCCCTGCTCCCTGCTCCCTGCTCCTGCTCCCTGCTCCCTGCTCCCTGCTCCCTGCTCCCTGCTCCCTGCTCCCTGCTCCCTGCTCCCTGCTCCCTGCTCCCTGCTCCCTGCTCCCTGCTCCCTGCTCCCTGCTCCCTGCTCCCTGCTCCCTGCTCCCACCCCGGCCTAAACGCCCCACACACGGCCCTTCCGCCGCCCTCTCGCCGCCCTCCCGCCGCCCTCCACCCGCCCTCCACCCGCCCTCACGCCGCTCAGTGCTCCAACACCAACCCCAGCGCGGGCCCGGTGTACAACCTGGCCACCAACCCCTGCTCCGCCAACGCCCGGGTGGCCATGTACAACGCGGCCGTGGCCTACCTGCGGACGGTGAGCCGGGCCGGCGGGGCTGCGGGCCTGGGGGCCTGATGGGCGTTAGGGGGTTGCAAGATGACTAATAAGTTGAAGGCAGGGGCGTTGGGAGGCGGACGGTGTGGTCAACGGGAGGAGCGCGGCATTGCGGCTGCGGAGTGCGAGAGCCGTGCTCGGCACCTGACCCGGATGGCTGCCAGCAACCCACCGCTGTGGCCCATACCAACGCCTCCTCACCGCCAACCTGCTGACCTCAGCGCTCCCCACCCAGACACACACAACGCACCTGACCTCACCTGACCTCACCTGACCTCACACCCGCACAAACACGCACACGTGCAGTACGCCCCCACCGTCATCCTCACCTTCTCCACCTGGCGCCGCCTGCTCATGATCTTGCCCGTCACCTGCTCCGGCGGCGTGGTGGGCTACGGCAGCCAGGGCTGCCTGGACGACAGGTGGGCGGGTGGCGTGACCCACGACTGTCATGAGTCACATGACAGTCGGGGGCGTGTCCGGCTGGGGAGGAAGGCAGCGGCTTGCAGCCGCAGTCCCAGTCGCACTCGCACTCGCGGCCGCACCCGCGGAAGATGCACTCCAGTCAGTGTGTCGGGGGCTGTGGCGGCCATGGGGGGAGGCATCCGGCGCCTTTCTGCGCTTTGGCCCTGCTCGCTGCTGACTGACCTGCACAGCTTGTCTGACCACCCGGAGTGTGTGTGCCCCACGCCCGGCCTCCCCGCCTCCCCTCCGTTCCGCAGCACCCCCTGCCAATCATGGCTGTACGCTGACCCCAACTCCCCGACCCTGGACATCACTTCGTGAGTGCCGCCGCCGGTGATCCTGTCTGCAATCCTATGCCTGACTTAGCGGCTGTGCATTTTGTTGGTGAACCCGAGGGATGCGTCGCAGCTCACTCAGCACTCGGGACACAGCCCCCCGTGCAGTCTGGGGGCTCCGCCTGCTTGCATCTTCCCATAAACATTTCCGTTTCCACTGACCTTTCCACGTGGTTTGCTTTTGCGGCGCACCAAAACATGCGGTGCTTCTGCAGGGTTGTCCACGAGTGGGTGAGTGGGGGGTGGGGGTCTGGGCGCCGAGCAAACAAAAGGAGCGGGCTGCAGAATGACTCACGCACGGTGTCCTTGCGAGTGCGCATGTCCAGGCACCGCATCATTGACCGTATGTGCGCGCACAGCCTTGTGGCTGCACCCACCCGCTGCCGCCTCCACCCCTCACCGCGCCTCATGCACCCCACACGCTCGCAGGGCCACAACATCGGCCTGCCGCACGCCACAGCCACCGAGTGAGTGCCGCCTGACGCGACAACCATTGCGTACAACCACCTGAGAGCGTGCCGCTTCCCCCCGCATCCGTTCACGTGCATGTGCGCGGAATCGCGACCCCGCTGGAGTGGTTCCGACTGCCACGCCGAATCCAACTACGCGGGTCACTGGCCATTCATATGAGGGGCTATCCCCCAAACGTCCCTCGTGCTGATACTCACAACCGCACCCCGTCCCGCCCCGCCTGGCCCCCCAAACTGCACTTGCCTATCCCTTGTCTAGTTCAGCTTGGTTTAGCTTGGGATGGTATTCACAACCCCCCCTGCCGCGTGCCGTACACAGCACCAAGGACGGCACGGCCGTGTCCAACGAGTACATGGACATCAGCGACACCATGGGCAGTGCGCTGGACTTCCTGTGCCACAACGCGCCCAACGTGAGGGACAGACAGCGGGGAAGAGGAGGGTCCATGGGAGGGCGGGTGCATGGGGGGAAAGGGCTGGGACAGGGAGGGACGGGGCCAGCCGCAAGTCCACTCGCCGCTGCAACGCGCAACGCACGCCGACCCGCCGTCCCGCGCGCAGGCCTACAAGGCTGGCTGGTCGGAGCCGCTGGTCCGCGGCATGAAGCTGGCGGACCTGGCGGAGGGCGTGTTCGTGCCGTACAGCCTGCCCGCCATGGCGTACAACGCGGTCAACCACCTGCGCGTGATCGTTGACCAGGGCGGCCTGGATCCGGCGGCGGCGGCGGTTGGCCAGGAGCGTGCCATCTTCATCGCGTACCGCGCCGCCGGCATCAACGGCTACGATTCCGCGATGGACAGATTCTTCGGTTACTACTCCGACTACGAGCGGGACGACTACTGGAAGAACCGCCGGGTCTGGATCCACGAATCCAACGACACGGGTGCGTGCTGCCATCCCGTCACACGCATGGGTGTGGGTGTTGGGGCGTGCATCGCCCCATGATAGTCTTGCGGGGAACCATGCCGGCCTGGTGTGCACGCAGTCCCATCCAGCACCCCCACCTCAATTCCCACAACCCCTGACTGACTCTGCGTTTGGGACCCAACTCCAATAACCCCACCATCCCCACCTCACGCGCACACACACTCACACATCCCCTAAACCTCCTCGTGCTTCCTACCATCCCACGCACCCGCAGCCAATGGCAAGCCCACCACCACCAGCTGGACGCTGCTGCGCGGCCTGCTGTCCGCCCCGGCCGCCGAGCCCGCCAGCAGCTGGTACGCGGCCGACCCGCAGGCCGACTGGTGGGCGGCGGCCTACACCGACACCTGGACGTACCGCACGCCGCCCGCCTACGTTGGCGAGACGGGCGGGCACCTGCGCGTGCGGGTGACGGCGGCGGGTGCCGAGGCGGCCACGGTGGAGCTGTGCCGCTTCGCCCGCGGCCAGGAGGTCGGCGACGACGTGTGCTTTGATGGGCTAGGTGAGGCGGCCGAGTCGCGGCGGCGAATTGGGGCGGAGGCCGTGGTGGCGCGGGTACCTGGCCAGTTCCAACCCAACCGAATGCACAAAAGTGATCAGAAGATCTTGGGTCTATTCCGGCGTGTACTTGTGTTGTTGGGCGGGGGGTTGGCCAGGGTGCAATCACGGGGCTCCATGCGCCTTTTGCCGGCTGGCCGCAACGGGACAAGGCTGGCCGGCTGGCCGCAGATCAATGGGTATCCGAACCTCCAGGTTCAACCGCTGTTGCTCCTGTTTACGTCGCACGTGCGCATGACGACATGCCTTTCCCGGTTTTCCCCTTCCCCAATGCAGATAATGATTGCGACGGGCTCACGGTACGTCTACGTGTAGTCTATGTGTGCGTGCGCGCGCGTGTGTATGTGTATGTGGCAGGGGATGCAAATCGGCTTGAATGCCCGTACGCATGCCCGTTCGGAACCTTGCTTGTTCGCATGAGTGCTCCCTCCTCTGGCCCCCAGCTCCCCGGTCGAGTGTTTCACCTGCACTGCCGCACCGCGCTGCTCCAATGCCCCGACAACCGACGCATAACACCACACCGCAGCGCACCTCCCAAGCTAATCCTCCCACTTGCACCCCCGCAGGATGACGCGGACCCCGACTGCCAGGGCCTTACGTCCACACCTCCCGACTCGCCCCAAACAGCCACGTCGGCGCCGCCACCTCCTCCGCCCACGGCCCAGCCGCCCCCGCCGCCCCCACCGCCGTCCCCGCAGCCGCCGGTGCCTCCGCCTCCTCCCCCGCCTGCGGTGGTAGTTGCAAGCCCATCGCCCCCGCGGCCCCCGCCTCCGCCCAGCCCAGCGCCGCCCAGGCCACCGCCGCCGCCCCCACCTGCGCCAACGCGGGAACTCATCTTCAGCCCACCACCCCCTCCCCCTCCTCCCAGCCCGCGGCCTCCCACTCCACCAGCACCGCCCCCTAGCCCCCGGCCTCCCACCCCACCTCCACCCTCACCGCCGCCCCCTAGCCCCCGGCCTCCCACCCCACCTCCACCCTCACCGCCGCCCCCTAGCCCCCGGCCTCCCACCCCACCTCCACCCTCACCGCCGCCCCCTAGCCCGCGGCCACCGAGCCCGCCTCCTCCCAGCCCCATCCCGCCGCCTCCCAGTCCACTGCAGGCGGTATCCTCACCATCTCCACCGCCGCCGCCGCCGCCTTCGCCGCGGCCACCAGTGCCGCCTTCACCAGCGCCGCCGAGCCCACCGCCCCCCAGCCCGGCCCCACCAAGCCCGGCCCCACCAAGCCCGCCACCGCCATCGCCTCGGCCCGCCTAGCCCACCGCCACCAAACCCGCCGCCGCCGCCGCCGCCGCCCAGTCCTGCTCCTCCCAGCCCCCCACCGCCCAGCCCGCCGCCGCCCAGCCCAGAGCCACCCGAGACGCCACCGCCCCCGTCGCCACCGCCTCCGAGCCCAATTCCGCCAAGCCCCCCGCCTCCCAGTCCGCTACCGCCCACACCGCCGCCGCCTTCGCCGCGGCCCCCGAGCCCGGCACCGCCAAAGCCTCCGTCGCCGTCGCCGCCGCCGCCGCCCAGTCCTGCCCCTCCCAGCCCCCGGCCGCCCAGCCCAGCGCCGCCCAGCCCAGCGCCGCCCTCTCCTAAGCCGCCCAGTCCTTCGCCCCCTAGCCCTTTGCCCCCGTCGCCCCGGCCGCCCTCGCCTAAGCCGCCCAGCCCTGCGCCTAGCCCGCCGCCGCCAGCGCCGAGCCCGCGTGTCGTCAGCCCCTTCCCGCCGCCCCCCGCGCCTACTCGGGAAATCGTGTTTAACCCGCCAAGCCCTCCTCCACCCAGTCCCCCGCTGCCGCATCCCCCGCCGCCACGCCCCCCGCCGCCGGTGCCGCCACCACCCAGCCCCCCTCCTCCTGGCACCCCGCCGAGCCCTCCGCCCAGACCTCCTCCCCCGGCGCCCTCACCTCCCAGCCCTCCACCCCCCACGCCACCGCCGCCGAACCCTCCCCCGCTCGCGCCGCCCCCCTCCCAGCCCGTCGCCACCCCTGCCACCTCCCCCGTCCCCGCGTCCACCTAGCCCGCCGCCACCCAGCCCGCCGCCGCCCAGCCCGGCTCCTGCCAGCCCACCGCCACCGGCCGCCCAGCCCCAGCCCGCCGCCACCCAGCCCGCCTCCGCCCAGCCCGCCGCCGCCCAGCCCGCCGCCTGCCAGCCCACCGCCACCGCCGCCCAGCCCCAGCCCTGGCGCGCCGGTCAGAGCCGACCCGGCGCCTACCACGCCGCCGCCACCTGAGGCCCCGCCGCCGCCGCCCTCGCCCAGCCCGCCGCCGTCGCCCAGCCCGCCGCCGCCCGCGCCGCCGCCCGAGCGCCTGGACCTGCGCTTCACAGTCAACTGGTCCTTCTCAGGCGACGTCGGTGAGTTTGATAGCAGCAGCAGAAGCGGCGGCGGCGGCATATTGTGAAGCTAAGCTAAGGAATGCCGGGACACCACATGGCTCGCTGGAGAACGTGCGAGGCCAGGCGGCGTGCACACTGCTCAAGGCGTTCATGTCCTCGCCGGCCCCAACGTGGCCCCATGCACGCCCCGCCCTCCGGCCGCTCAACCCACCGCCTGCCCCCTGCTCCCGCTGTTCCATGTTCAACACCTGCTTGACCTTGCAAACCCCTAGGATCTGTTTAGTGAGGCTTGGACTTGAGTTGGGCTGGTACTTGCATCAAACGCCCACCCGCCCACCCGCCCACCCATCCACCCGCCCGCCGACCCACCCATCCGCCTCATGAACGGCTACCCCCCCCCCCCCCTTGCAGACATTGTGGTGCAGCCGCCCTACGCGACCGTCATCAACTTCTACGCGCCCGGCTGCCTGACCTGCTGGGAGAACGACTTCGGCCTGCTCACCACCGCCCGCACCTCCAGCCGCAGGGGGCCGGAGACCGTGGACTTCTCGGTGAGGCGCTGCGCGCATGGGGCTCTCCGTGTGGGCGCTCTCCGTTTGGGGGCTCTCCGTGTGGGGCCCGTGGGTGTGTGGGAGTATAGCTGCCGGTGTAGAGCGGGACGTCCCGTGCAGCGACCGGAAGCGAGCGGGTGCCCAGAAGTGCCAGCTGCGCCACAGCTCTGCCAGCTACTGGCCCGCGCTCATAACCGCCCAGTAACGCGCCTGCACCTGCTGGCCCCACCCGCTTCAACCCGCCTGCCCGCAGCGGCCGCCTCTGGGCTCCTACTACGTCTGCGCGACCTTCACCGCCGCCGCCAACGTCACGGTCTCCGTGTCCGCGCCGGCTCGCGGCATTGACATCACCCGGGCGGTGGCCATTGCGCGCAACCGGGCCTGGGAGTACTGCAGCCCAACCCACCCCGGCTTCCTGCTCGAGTTCGTGCTCGATGCCGACAACCGCTGAGGTGGCCACTGCCCATTAATGTATGAGCGCCTGCTGGTGCAACAGCTTGGGCGCGGTGGTGCAGCGCACATTTGCTCCAGCAACCAGTATGCGAAGTGTGGGATGTGTTGTGCAGTTATTCGAGTGCACGGGAGGCTGGGCATGCAGCTCAGGCCTGCGCGTTCACGTGCCTGCCTTTCGTGCCGCGTGCTGTGAGATGTACGTTTGTAAAGATGCCTGTATTGTGGCGACGTGACGCCAACATGCGTTGCAGCAGATCAGTCATGTGTGGCCTGCATCGGGCGTCGCGTGTGCATTCCACGTGCGGTGATGTACACGTGCACGTGGCGTGGTGGTGGTTGGGTAGCGCAGCCAAACGGCCACGTGGATGAATGGCACTGGCTCTTGTGCCGGTGTATGTGCATATTGTGGTCCGCAACTTGAGGGCCGAGTGCGTAGGGCCCTTCAAAACCTTTCTCGTGCTATGACTTTTGAAAACCCACATTGATGATTGATGACATCGCCCGGGGGCTGTGGCTGCCAAGTTTGAGCAGCTCATGGTGATATGCGGGTGTGTGTGTGGGTGTGTGCACAACTCTGACTTAAACTCGGTGGTTTTGCTTCCCAAGCGCACACCCTCATATTGCATGACCACACCGGTGGATTTATACCAGCTACTGCGAGTCGCTGTGACATGCGGGCGACGCGGGAGCGTGGACATCGATACAGCATCGCGTTAGGCTGGCTGTGTTGGCCACTGCCTAGCTCACTGCGAGGCGCAGACGTGCCATGATGCAGGGAACGGTACGCTCACGTGGGGGTGCAACAATGCACCTGGCTTTTTCTGAAGCTTGTATAGTTGTATGCGTGTCGTTTGTTGAACTTAGAGCAGGATTGCATGGAATCGACGCCATGCATTGCGTGTGGTGAAGTGGAACTATAACTTGTCTTAAGCAGGATAGGTTGTCAGGACGTGCAAATGCACTTGGGTCCAGCCCATACCGGTAACGCCGGCGGCTTCTTATTGGTTGGTAGTTTGTAAGTACAAGTATTGAACGGTACGATAAGCCGGGAGTGTGTGGTGCGGGTTTGAAGGAATTGAGGTGGGCGATCGGCGGGGCGGGCGGGGAGACGAGCGACCATCGATGGGGAAAGTATGATGCATGGGGTAACCGGCGTGTCAGGGGCGGGCGGCGAGCAAAACCACAGGCATTGGGCGATTTCGTGGCACACAATGCGAGCGTATAGCCTACCCAAAACTAGTGTTCACGAAGCCTAGACTGCCCAGCGTTGCAAGAACGAATTTGACTATGGCACAATTACTAGGCCGAGGCTCCAGATGGCTTCAGCTTGTGGCGCTGCTGTCGCTAACATTAGCACAACTCGCAGGTAAAGCTTCCTGCCAAGGTTGGGTGGCACTAGCGGAAGTTAGCATGAACGCAACGCTTCAAGTTTTCTTGGCGCAGTGGGGCCCCGCGTAGATCATATACATAATACACAACACAACATACGAAATGGCATGTCAATATGGACTCGGGCTCTGTAACTCTTCGTCGACTCGGCGGGGCGACTTCACATGAGCGGTCGCGTTTCAGCGCTGCCGGGCGGGGCATTCAGTGTCGCGTGACACAGCCGCTAGTACTAATTGTGGTAAAGGCGCTTTCCCTCCGTCCCTGCCCGAGTGGCTGAAGTCGCAGCAGCGGGCACCCCACCTTTTCCACTGCCCATTTGGCCCTGCCCCCGCAGCCGGTAACATCATTAAGGTGGACCCAGACACGCAAGCATGGAAGGTCGACAGGCCAGGAGCCTCAGGCCACCACAAGCCATCCAGCAGGCGACTCCCGCCGCCGCGGCGGTCGTCTGCTGGCGGCCGGCGCGTGTTGCACCCGCCGCCGCCGTCTGACGCATCCCCCAGCCAGCTCAGCAACCCGCCTGCCGCGCCTAGCAGCGATCGCGATGTCCCCGGCGGCGACACGCCATCGCCACTGACCAGCCCGCCACCTCCGCCGGCGCTGCCTCCGGCGCTCAAGCTGGTGTTCTCGCTGGAGTGGAACTTCACGGGGGACGTGGGTGAGTCAGCTGCCGTGGTGGGCTGGTGGCTCGGAAGTCGGAACCCGCGTGTGCAAGCCAGCCTGCCTGGTCCGGAGTCCGGGTGGGCGGGCTGTCGGCAGCAGCATGCGTCCGTACGGACATGGGGTGCAACTGTGCCGGGCTGCCAGGAACGGCAGGGCTGGGGGCCTGGCGCCGCAGGCAGACCGCTCATGGCCGCGACGCCATCCACTGTGCTTGTTTGCGCCGACCGCTGAACGAGCCCCTCTTCGCTGTGCACCCGCGCATCCCCACGCACCCCCGCAGACATTGTGGTGTCCGCGCCGCCCCCCGCGAACACCACCATCAGCTTTGTGCAGCGGGGCTGCGCGGCCTGCCCGGCGGCAGGCTACGGGCGGCTCACCACACCCAAGACCAATGCCCGCAGCGGGCCGGAGACCGTGGAGTTTGAGGTGCGGGGAGTTGGGGCGCGCAAACAGCAAGCCGCCAGTGCACCGACGCCGTGAGAGATGCTCGTCAATTGATGCGCGGATTGGGGCCTTTAAGTTGGGAATGAGGCTGTGGAGTTGGTCCTTGCTTCGCCACGCGACCTGCTTTGCGCCCTCCCTCCCGCCCCTTGCCCGCAGACGCCACTGCTGGGCACCTACAGTGTGTGTGCGCTGTACATGACGGCGGCCAACATCACCGGCCGCGTGTCCATACCCGCACGCGGCGTCAACCAGGCCTTTGCTGGCGCCACCACCGGGCGCGCGCTGAACTACAGAGCCTGCGACGCCACAGAACCAGGTGTGTGCGTGCGGGCGCACACGTGCGGTCCCCGCAAGCTGTGCAGGCCAAGCAGCTGGCAGCAGTGCGTTGTATGCCTTGGTGTGAAGCGGTTCGGGGCTGCAGGCACTGGGGACTGGGCGCAGCTTGGGTGCGCCGGCATGTGGCTGGGGCGTGGAGGACTTGGAATAACATCAGCGGCCGGGGGCTAGCCAGAGGCCCGGTCGCTGGGAACCCGCTGTTCCCAGGCTTCTCCCTGCAATTGTGTGCATGTGCCTTTCGTGCTTCGCAGGCTACATCTTTTCGTATGACCTGCTGTGATGTGCCGGCACTGGGATTGCGCAAGGGATTGCGCCCATACACGCGCTCGACCTAGCTACCTACGACCAGAGCATGGCGGAGCCACCTCGAGGAGGCAACTTGCAGATTACTATGCTCTTTGGTGCTGGGGCGTTTCGGTAGTTTCACGCGGCAGCGGTTACGCAGCGGGTATGTCCACGTGTGCTGCGTTGTGGTATACACTCTGGGGACTCGTCGACTTGTCGCGGTGCAACCGGCGGAGTGTGACTGCTTGCACTCAATGGAGGGCGACACTGCTGCAAAGCCTTTGTAGATGGGGGGTTATTAGGGCGCACTGAACAAGTGTTGAATAATCGGGTGTTCGGAACCGATCTGTCGGGGTCATGGCGGGTCATGCGCCAAGAAAAGCGAGTGTGACTTCGGACATGCATTATCGGCATAGATTATGATTGACAAACTCTTATGAAGCAATTAACGAGGGGTGCACAGTCGTGTAACAAACGGCGAGTCGCTAGCTCACATTTGAACAATGTCACCAGTGATTGAGCGTGCTGCTTTCGATTAACCCGCATTAGACAGCTGCATGCACCGCTGAAGTCAACGTAATAAACATACTGTCCAGCATGCTGCCTCGGCAGAGGGTGTTGCAGGGGTGTCGAGCGCGCGCAGCGCACACACAGCGCCGAGGTCTGCGGTCGGGCTGGCCCCCTCCCGAGCCTGCGCGGGCGCCTGTCCCCAGCACTGCGCCGGTCAGCAGCGAAGCTCGTCTGGAGGGATATGATGGGAGGTCAAACGCGGGCACGTTGGCGCGGGCCGTGCCGGAAGACGCGGGAGGGTCGTCTGAGCTTGAGCCGGGACGGCAGGCGGGCGACCGCCTCTCGGGACCGCCAAAAGCGGAGCAGGTGTGAAGGCGGGGCCTAGTGGAGCTGTGGGCTGGTCAAGAGATTGGGCTCGTCAAGCAAGCACACCTTGTCGTGCTGACTTTGCTCATGAGGAACCTCATTCGGGGCCTTGCTTGTCTTGCCCTGGCCACCGGGCGTGCAGATGCACTTCGCACTTGAACTCGAGAGCACCATGAGGTGGTTTGAACCAGCGGCGGAGGTGAGGCAGTGACGGCCTGAAGGGATGGGTTCAGAAGCCTTAGGTACCCGTGCCGCACTATCCCCTTCTCGTTGCCAACACCACTGCTCACTCTTAGCTCCAATAATCCCATTCCGGGCAGGAGCAATTGGCCGCAAAGGCGGTCGTGGACAAGGTGGAACAGGTGCTGAAGAGCTCACCCTTGCTCAAGGTGGGTGCAATTACCAGTGCTGCACGCGTGGTGCCGGGGTCACCATGCATGGGGGCGTGGGCGCGTGGAAGTTCGATGAACGACTTGCAACGACGAGCCCCAGGGGTGACGAGGCCTTGCCCCGCGTACATGTCCACACCAGATCGCATGTGTGCAACCTGTGGGCAGCTGGGCGCGGCAGACGGCGGTGCGCCAGGACTTTGACGTCGGTGCGTGGGCGCGTCGTTGGCACCGGCACGGGCAGGCCTGGGGGCCAATCTTGGGGTTCCGGCAGATCTGGGGAGAGCTGCGGGCACATGTGCATGTTTCCTGTCCTGGGTTGTTGAGGGCAGGAGCGCCGTTTCCGCCCAGCACACGGTCACGTCGCACGGCCTACATGCACAAAACCACGCACGTGTTGCAGACATGATGGTGTTCGTACGCGAGTACGATGGCGTGGACGTGACGGACTTGGAGGTGTGGCGAGATGACAGCCTCAAGTACATGCGCCGGCACGTGAGTTCTCCCGCGCGCAATCTCCTGGCACCCGCCCCCAAGGAGTTACACCTGCGCCCTCACGCCCTGACGTCTTGTCGGTTGGCTGACCGGATTCATCCCGCAACGGGCAAGCAATGGTGAGCCCGTCACCTGACGCCTGCACCAACTGCGCCGCGCTGCAGGTGAAGGACCTGCTGCAAGGCGCCGATGCCAGTTGGGAGGTGGTGATCAAGAATGACGCCCACTACCAACACGTGCTGCAGGCGCGTGCGTGCGCGCGACAACATCATGTCATGCGGTGTGCGGAATTGATACGCCCTCCTGCCTCCCTTGGCGCGCGTGCAACACACCCTAGGGCCCGGCGCACGGCAAGAGCCTGCATAGGTCCCAATGCGCGGAGCTGCGCGCCCGTGTGGGCATGCGCGCCCAGGCCCAAGACATAGCTGTACACGACGGTAACACCGTGCGCTGTGTACCTATATGCAATCAGGCACCACCCTGCACTGCTGCTGGCTCGCAGGTGGAGGTGGACGGTCTGGAGGTGGACTTGCTGCTGGCGCCCGACTGCGCTGGAGGTAGGTGCGCCGCTGCCCTGCTGCCTACGCCGCAATGCAAGGGGCCTTCTCTAAATACCGGTGGAAGTGCTTTTTACATCCATCTGACAGGGAATGCAGGAAGGAAGTGGGCCTGTATGCAGCACAGGCGGCTGACGAGGCCTCTGCTGCACGCACCGGCGGCGGCGTCCTTCGACTTGGTGCGGCACCGAGCCGACTCGGCCGCCCTGAATCAGTTCTACATCGCCGCTTCCGACGAAGCGAAGGAGGTGATGCGCTTCGTAAAGGTGCGGGTACAAGTAGGGAAGGGGGCGTATGACTGCTCACTTGAATCGATGTGGGACAGGTCAGGAAGGGAAGCCAGGAAAGGATCCGGCCGCGCACAAACGAGACATTGAACGAGCAAACTCAGTGGGTCTCTCCTTCCACTGCAGGGCCTGTACAAGAGCGGCATCCCGAGTGACCAGGACCACGAGCGCATCCGCAGCGTGTCTCTGGAGGTGCTGGTGCTGGCGGCAGGCCAGCAGCTGCGCAGCAACCGGCAATGCCGCAAGCAACGGTGAGCGCGGGCGGACGCGCTGCTGTGGAGGCGGATGGCCGCTTGAGGACTAGGGGCTTTCCGTGGGTAGGACATTGCCGCGGTGGCGCAGGGGGGGTCAGTGGCATGGATGCCCACGCCAGGGGTGCCCCCGCTGCACGCTACCGATAGGTGGGTTACAAATTCTTCCGCCTTGACAGCCAGGGTGGACAGGGTGCGTGGTAAGACCCGCTATGTGCGTGTCTGACAGAGGGAGTGCATGAAACCTGCCGTCGCACCACAGGCGGGGCAAGGTGTACAAGCTGCAGCTTTTTGTGGAGTTCCTGCGCCTGGTGGTGGCGGCGGTGAAGCAGCGGAAGGTGAGCACGTGCGCGTGGCGCGTGCTGCTGTGTGTCGCTCGGTCAGGGATGAGAGTGGGTTGGTCATACAGGGCGCCCTTGCATGCGCCACACTGACCAGGTGGCCGATTACAATGTCACAAGCAGATAGTCGATACACGCATCTGTACGGCAGGTGGTGATGCTGGACGCGTCGTACTGGTGCCGTGCGGTACGGCCGTACGGCTATACGCGGGAGGTCGGCATGCAGTACGACCACATCTGGGGCAACGACCGCGTCCAAATCATCCACCCCACCGATTTCACGTGCAACCTGGAGCGGGTGCGCACGAGAGCGACTGTGGGGCGGGGCCAAGGGCGGGGCTGCCTAAGGGCGGGCCTACCTACGATCCAAATCGTGAGCTTGTCCCGTCCCAAGGCTGATCGGGTCATGCATGCATGTTGATGGCAGCACAATACGCATTGCGCATACAGGCGCCGGAGGGCCGTGCACCCTCGGACTGGAGCGGGCTGGTCCGCCTGGCGGAGCTGCTGCTGTGCGTGCTGGACAGCGACAGCCCCAGCTACTTCTGGTTGCAGCCGCAGGTGTTGCACGCCATGCGCGCGTACGGCGGGGACTTGAAATGGATGGCCTGGGTCGAAGATGTGTGCTTGCCCACATTGCGGCGCCTGATCCGTCCGAAAGAGAACAAGGCCTCTCGGCGCTGACGTGATTGCGGTTGAGCGTACCCTGTACCCTGTACCCCACCTGTACCGGTATACCGTACGGGTTCAGTCTTTAAATCAAGTGCTGGTGAAGGGGGCTGAGTGCTGTTACTCAAATCGTGATGCAGGGGTCTGGGTGCATACGCACGCGCATGCGCAGCTTTGGCATCCCGACGCGTCATAGGACGGCCCGTGATCACTAGTGAGCGCAGCACCGCGCGCGCAGCACCGCACAGACAGGACACGAAGAGGCGATGCATGAGGGTGACTCTATCTGCAGGCATTTACACAAAAGACAAGACAAGAAGAGTCTGGACAGGTGTTGTAGAGGTGAGCGGCTCAGTAACAACGCAGGTATGTGCGGGGTAGTTAGGTTGTCGTGCCAGTATGCCGGCTGTGCATTTCACCGGCAGATTAGGTAGAGTTTAACCCGGGCCCATTCGACCGGGTTGAGGGACGGTGCCATATTGTGCTGCTCCCTCGTGCCTGACCCAGTGGTGTGACTGGTGACGAGCCAGGCGAAAGCCGGCAGGTGGACGTTGTGAACCCTAGGCGCCTGTTTGCACCGCGTAGTTGTGGCATAGCTCTAGCGGTGCCGTGAGTGCCGTCTCGGAAGATGTATGCTTTCCCATGTTTTCGCGCCGGGTGCCACAGCTATTCGTCACAGCGATTAGGTGCGCGCATGCCGCTGACGGCAGCGAAATGGCAGGGCGTGGATGTGGACCGGGGGAGGTGCGTGGGGGTATGGCGGCATGCGGTGCTGGAGGCGTGTTGTAGGTACTCAGTATCCACGTGCGGCATGGGTGTGCGCATGGCCCTGGTGGCAGCGTCGCAGCGAATTGAGATGGCGTACCGTATAGCTTCTGAAGCCTGAAGGCACCAGGGCAGGGGTACCTCCCCTGGAAGGCACCGTAACCGTATGTGGCTATGTGGCTCACACGGCGCGTCCCCATCAAAGGTGGCATCCCGCTGCAAGCGCAGCAGATAGCGGTCCAGACATGTTACACGTGGGCACAGACGCGCAGTGAAGGGTCCCAAACGAGCCCTATCATCTTTTCTTGGCCCGCTCAGCTCACGTGCCCCGCAGCAGCGAATCCGGCACTGTCTTTGTGTGCCAGCAGGCGCCACCAGCCTGTACATGTCGTCTTGAGTCTGCATGCATGCACACGCCCATCAACGTAACCCCCGAACGCCCTCGCACCCAACATACCCACTCAACTTCCCCTCCACCACCACCTCCACCACCACCACCTCCACCACCACAGCTGTGTCAATCTTGTCGCAAGCACACCAACCACACCGCTCAGTCAAAGTAGATGACCTGGCTGTTCTCGTCATAGAAGCCGTCCGTGAAGCCGATGTCGCTGGTGTAGCTGGGCACCACCCAGCTGCTGCCCTCCTCCTCGCCGTCCAAAACCACCGGCCGCACCGGCGGCGGCGCCAGCGGCGGCCGCTGCCGCTGCCGCAGGTAGTTGGGCACGTAGCGCAGGTCGCCGCGGTGGTCGATGGACAGCGGCCGCGTCGCGGGGTTGTTGATGGCGGCGTTGACGCGCGCCTCGCGCGCGGCGCGGTCGGCCGCCTCCACCGCCTCCGCCGCCTCGCGCGCCTGCGCCGGCGACGGGAACTCGGGCAGGAGCTTGGGCGCCGGCGGCACCACCAGCGTCACATACAGCATGCCCGCCTCCGCCAGCTCCGCCGCCGCCGGCGCGGCCGCCGCCAGGCCGCCAGTGGCGCCGGCGCCGCCGGCAGAGGGCCCCGCGGACGCCTGGCGCGGCGTGGTTGCCGCGGAGGAGCCGGCGGCGGACCTGCCGCCGGCCGCGGTGGCGGAGGAGGCGTTGCGCTTCAGCGGCTGCAGCCTCGGCGACCGGCCGGAGGCGGCCCCTCCGGCGCCAGCTGCCGTCGGGATGCCAGGGCGGCCCGCTGACGCCAGCAGCACATTCGCGCTGGTGCTGGTGGATGGCGCCAGTCGGCTGGTGCCGCCCGCCAGGCCGCCGCCGCCGCCGCCTAGCGCCGCCGGCGCGGTCATGGAAAGCGGGTCTGGCGGCGCGCCGCCCTCAACCGCCTGCACCACCGCGCGCGCCGCAGCGTCGGCCATCACAGACGCCGCCAGGCCCTGCGGGTCGTGCAGGCGGTCCCGCACCCAGAACGCGCGGTCTGGCGCCTCCGCCACCTCACCCGCCGGCGGCGGCGGCGCGGCGTTGCGCGCCTGGATGCGGCTGCGCCGCGTCGCCGCCGCCGCCGCGTGCGCGTTGGCGGCGTTGGCACCGCCATAGCTGGTGCTGGCGGCCGCGCCAGACACCGTGGACCGGGCGTCAGACGCCGCCGCTGCCGCCGTCAGGCCCTGCAGCAGCGCCGAACTGGACGCGTCCGCCAGCGGGCCGGGCGCGCTGACGGCGCTGGCACCGCCGGCCAGCAGGAGGCTGGGGACGGAGCCCACGGGCGCGGGCGGCGTCGACGTTGGCCGCTGCGCCGCCCGCAGCGGCGGCAGCGTCGACGCCTTGCCGCCGCCGCCGCCGCCAGCTGCGGCAGCGCCAGCGCCCCCGGCGAACTCCTGCGACTTACTCATCCAGGCGGCGGCGCGGGCCGGCGGCGGCGGCAGCGCCGTCGCAGCCGCGGGCGGCAGCCCCGCCGCCGCCCGCGCCGCCGCCGCCGCCGCCATGTGCTGCTGGTGCTGCTGCGCGCCCTCCAACGCCGCGAGGACCTCCATGGAGTCCTCCTCGCCAATGCTGGCCAGCACGTGCACAGGCAGCTCGCTCAGCCCGCGCACCTCGGCCGCCGTGGCGCCGCCGCTGCCGCGGTGGCCGTGCGGCGGGTGCTGCTGGCCGGCGCGGCTGCCGCTGCGCGAGTTGGGCTGCGAGCTGTTGAGGCTGCCGCCTCCCAGAGGGTCGTCTGTGAGTGCGGTGCCCGGCCTGCTGAATCCCAACGAGCTGGCGGTGGTGGTGGAGGGCCGGCTGGCAGCCCGCTCCGCCGCCGCCATCGCGTCCGCCGCCACCGGCCCGGAGCCCGCCGCCGCCGGCTGCAGCCCCGCCTCCAGCAGCTTCCGCGCCGCCGCGTCGCCCAGAGCCAGCCGCGCCGCCTCCTGCTCCGCCGCCTCCGCCTCCGCCGCCTCGGCCGCCTCCTCATCCTCCATCTGCCGTTCGATGGCCGCCCGCGTCTCCGGGTCCAGCGCCACACTCGCCATGGACGGCGCCGCACTCAGCGCCACCACCAGCCGCCCGCGGTGCCCCTCCAGCGGCGCCGTCGACCAAGCCGTGGACGCCGTGCCGCCGCTGGCAAGCAGCTCGCGCTGCCGCGCCATGTGGTCGGCGGCGGCGCCGCCGCCGAGGCGGCTGGCGCCGGCTCCGCCGCCGCCGCCAGCCGCGCCGCCGGTGGGCGAGTCCCAGGGGAAGCGGCGCGGCTCGCCGGCGGCCGCGGGCTCGCCGTTCAGGTTCCAGGGCGGCAGGCGGCCCTTGGAGTCCCACGGCGCGATGGGGCCGGGGCTGAGGTGCACCACCGTGGGCGCGTCCAGCACCGGCGCCGACACACGCAGCCGGGAGCGGAACCCTGCAGCGCCGCCTGCGGCCCCGGCGCCGGAGCCGGGCTTGCTGCCGCCGCCACCGCCATTGTCGGCTTCCTCGCCGCCGCCAGCAGCAGCAGCAGCATTCGGATGCGGCGCCGAGGTCTCAACGCCGTCGTCGTCGGTGGTGCCGGGAGCCGCATAGTAGTTGGCAGCGGCGCGGCGGGCGGCCGTGAGCGCGCGGCCCAGCCCCTCAACGGGCGCCCCCGCCGGCCGCTTGGCGTTGCGGCTGGGCGAGCCCAGGTCGCTGCCAAATCCGCCGCCGCCGCCGCCGCCGCTGTTGTTGCTGCTCACGGCGGCGGCGTAGTTCACGGGCTTGCGCGCGAGCAGGCTGGCGGAGGCGCCCACGGTGGTGCTCACCGCGCCGCCGCCCGTCGCCGACTGCTGTAGCTGCTGCTGCTCGGCGCCGCTCTTGCCGGCCCCCTCCGCGCCGGCCGCGGCGTGCCTGGCGGCGCCCGCCACCGCCGCCGCCACGGCTGTGGGCGCCACCAGGTGCACGGCGGCGCCCATCATGGCGGACAGCTCGTGCGGCGGCATGTGCAGCACCGCCTCGCCGCCGCGCCGCCGCACCTCCACCTCGCTGCCGCGCAGGTCCTGCGTTCGGGGTCGGAGGGGATGGTGCGAGGCGCACGGTGAGCAAGGGTTATCCAAGGACAGCAGAGCAATGGCAAGGACAACGCCAAGAATACGGCTGCAGAAGCAGCCGTCTCCCTGCCATACCTTGCTGGAGGGGAACTAAACTCTCAGGCAGCGCCGCCCGCCCACCCGCACCCCCACGCCCTCACCCCCACCCTCCCCCTCACCTTGGGCACCACGCGGATGTCGTGCACGTGAGGCTGCCGCACCGTGCCCGGCTCCGCCAGGCCCGCCGCCACCGGCCCGGGCGCCGGCAGCGCCACGCGCTGCCCGCCCGCGGCGTGGCCGCCCGCGTCTTCCTGCGTGGACAGCGCCGTGGCGGTGTAGATGGAGTCCAGGTAGCGCGCCTGGGCGCGGCGGGCGGCGTTGTAGCGCGCCTGCAGCGTGCGGCAGCGTTGGCGGAGTTTTTGTGGGGCTGGCTTGACAGGTTGCGGGGACAAAAGGTGATGGCAACCGACGCGTCAAACACAGGCGAACAGACCAAAACTTTTAACACAGTGCCACAGACACACACACAGCCCCTGGTGCGCCCTGCAGCTGGCAGCCGGCGGCCGCACCTGCGCGATGAGCTCCCACGACTGCGCGCCCGGCTCATAGGGCCGCGCCACGGAGGCGGCGATGGCCTCCACCTGGTCCCAGCCCTCCAGCACGATGGTGCGCGGCCGCGCGGCGGCCGCGGCGGCGGCGGCGGCGGCCGCGGCGCCCTTGCCGCCGCCGGCCGCCGCGGCCGAGGCGGCTGCCTGCTGCTGCAGCTGCTGCGCCAGGATGGCGTTGAGCTCGGATGCGTTGTCCTGCGGAGTCCCAGTTAGATGGTGGGATGGGTGCGTTAGTTGGTTAGTTGGGGGCTTGGTTGGCCCGGCGAGCCTGTAAGTGCAATGCTTGGGGTCGGGGTCCGTGCGCTTGCGTGCCCGGAGCGGCGGTGTGCGCGGCGAAGGGCTGTAACCAGGCACAACCGCGCGCGTGTGCTTGAGAACAACGACGCATATGGAGCGCGGCCAAAGCACAAGTGCGTGCATGCGTGTCGTACCTCTCCATCCCCCCATCCCCCCATCCCCCCATCCCCCCCATCCCCCTTGGGTTTAGATTGGGCTGGTCTTTACAACCCCCCATCCACGCCCGCCCGCCCGCCCGCCCGCCCGCCCGCACGCACGCACGCACGCACGCACGCACGCACGCAAGCACACAGGCGCGGCCGCCCACCGCTCACCTCGATGACCTTGCGGATCATGGACTTCATGCTGGGCTGGAACATGCTCAGCTCCAGTCGCTCGTTGAGCACCTGCACCGCGATCTGCTTCACCGCGCGGCCGTACAGCGCGATGTCCACCTCCGCCACCGCCGCCACCACCTCGGCCGCCGCCGCCACGCCCGCCGGCGCGCCCAGCAGCCAGCCGCGCAGCGCCTGCAGGTCCAGCGCGATGACCTTGGCGGTGGGCGAGGCCACCACCAGCGAGTACCTGGGGGGGGGGCGTGCATGGGGGGCAGCGGGGCGGGGGGTCGGTGGTGGTGGTGGTGATGCGTGCGGGAGGAGAGCGGGCCGAGTATGACTGCTGGCGTCGGCGTGGACCACCTTCTGACCGGTGTGTGTCTGCTGGTGCTTCAGGCGTACAGCTGTGGAATGAACTACCCCCGCCGCCCCAGCCCCTGGCTGCCGCTCTTCGCGACGCCGAGTGCGCCACCACAGTGCCCCACCCCACCCAGCCCCCCACCCACCACAGCGGCCGCCCCGCCAGCAGGCTGAGCTCGCCGCAGGTGGCGCCCTCGCGCAGTGTTGCCAAGTCCAGGCCGCCGCCGCCCGCGGAGGAGCCGGGCCGCAGCCCCACCACCGGGCCACGCATGACGCACTCGCCCGCCGCCACCAGGAACACGGCGGGCGCGGGCTCGCCGGCGCGCAGCAGCTCCGTGCCCTGCGGGTGCATGCGTGCGCCAGGCCGGGCGCGCGGGTGGTGAGGTTTTGCACTAAGGTGAGCGCGCTCAACGCAAAGCCCCCTATGGGGCAGGCGCGCCACTGCCCTCCATCCCCTTGCACCCAAACCAGCCCCCCACCACCCGCCACCCCACCTGCTTGTGCTCCTCCAGCTTGTAGCGCCCCTCCATGCCCGCCGCCAGCGCCGCCAGGTCCACGCCCGCGCCCGCCAGCCAGTCCACGTGGCGCGCCAGCACCGGCAGCACCGCCGGCGGCACGCTGCGGCCCATGCCGCCCGCGATCAGCTCAAACATGGGCTTGCTCATGCAGAGCACCTCGGCGAACTCGGCGCCGCCGGCGGGGCCGGGGGTGGGCTGACCGTTCTCAGGCGGCGGCGGCGGATCGCCGCCGCCCGCCAGCACGCGCGCCCGGAGGATGTTGGCTCCGAGCGGCAGCGACTCGTGCAGCAACGCCGCGTTTTCGGCGGTGTGCGGGTCGAGCGACAGCAGCGGCACCTGGGGCGGCGGCGGAGGAGGCGGCGGCGGCGGCGAGTGCTCCCGCCGCTTGGGAGAGGAGGGTGAGCCCGTGTTGCGGCGGTGCGGCGAGCTGGGCGACTGCTGCCGCGGCGAGGCAGCGAACGAGACCTCGCCGGTGGGAGGCGCGGCCGCGACCGAAGGCTGTAGCAGCAGGTCGGCGGCGCCGCCGCCGGCAGTGGACATGCGCGGCGTGGATGACAGCATGACGGGCGTGTTGAGCGCGGCGGCTGTAGCATCCGCCAGCGCGCTGCCGCTGAAGGCGTCGCCCAGGCCCACGAGCTGTAGCTTGTGGCCCTCGCCGGCAGCACCCGCACCCTCCCGAGCCGAGCCGTCGCCGGTGGAAGGACCGGCTGTAGCAGCTGTAGCAGCTGCCGCTGCGGCTGCGGCGGCGGAGGAGAAGCCGCTGCCGGTGATTGAGGCGCGGGCGGGCCCGAAGGGCCCCATGCCGGATGCCCGGCGCGAGGCCGGCGCGGAGGCGTCATCGCCATCCTCGCCTCCCTCGCCTCCCTCGCTGCGGCCCAGCAGGGGCGGCTCGGGGGCTGCCTCCAGCGCGATGTCGCCCCAGATGCACCAGTAGGCCCTGAGGCGTGGGGGTGGTGGGGTGGGTGGGTGGGTGGGTGGATGGACACAAGCGCGGGTGCGAGGTCGAGGGCTTTTGATGAATGTGACCAACACCAAGCTTCGACACACCGACAGGCGCAAACACGCACATACTAACGCTCCCCTAACATGCACACGGTAACGCACGCACGCACGCACACACGCAACTCACTTGTCATCCAGGCGGATCGCAACCGCCTCGCGCTGCTTCTGCCGCTTGGCCGGCGGCGGCGGCGGCGGCGGCTGCTCCCGCGCCGGCTCCGGCTGCTGCGTCGGCTCCGGCACCGGCGCGGCCTGCGGCGGCGGCGTGGAGGGCTTGGGAGGGAAGTGCTCCACACGCGCCTGCGGCTCCGCCGCCGCCGCCGCCGCCGTTGGCGTGGGCGGCGTCATGGGCCCGCGCTTGGCCTCGCCGATTATGTAGTTGGCGTACTTGGCGGAGATGGCGGCGGCGGCGGCGGGGTCCAGCGGCGTCGCGGGGGTGAAGGGCGTGCCCACGGAGGGCGCGGAGGAGTCGGCGGTGTACAGCGCCGTGTTGAGCCGCAGCAGGTCCGCCGCCGCCGCCGCAGCCAGCGCCGACTCGGTCGGCGCCATGCCGCCGCCGCTGCCGTCACCGGTGCCGGTTGAGCCGGCGGTGTCGGTGGTGCTGGCGGCGGCGCGCTGCAGCAGCGCAAGGGAGGGGATGAGCGGCTCCTCGGCCGAGGGGTTGAATAGTGCCTCCACCGTGTGCTGCTGCTGGGGCTGCTGGGGCTGCTGGGGCTGCTGGGGCTGCTGGGGCTGCTGGGGTTGGGAGTCGGATGCCTGGCTGGGGACGTGGCTGCCGTCGTGGGAGGAGGCGGGCGCGCCGGAGGCAGCGGTGGAGGAGGCGGCTGAGGCGGTGCTGGACTGCCGGTGGCCGGCGGCCAGGGCGGGCGCGTGGGCGCCTGCTGCGCCGTCCGCCGCGGGCGCTGGCGCCGAAGGCACCGAGGCAGCGCCGCCCGGAGGCGTGGCTGCTCGGGAGCCGGGCGCGGAGCCGGGCGCGCCAACGCCGGGTGGAACGGGCGGGATGGTGCCGGCCCCGCCGGCGGCGGCGGCGGCGGACGGCGGCAGCGAAGCCGCCGCCGCCACCGCTGCGCCCGCCGCCAGGCCCGCCACCGGACTCGCGCTGAGGCTGGCCTCCTGCCCCCGCGCCGGCTCAGGGTCCTGCTGCGCCCCTGCCGCTCCTGCCCCTGCGGCGGGGACCGGGGAAGGCGCCGCCGCCGCCGCCGCCGCCGCCACGCTCACGCTGGTGGACAGCAGGCCGCTGCGCGCGGCGGCGGCGGCCGCCGCCGCCGCGGGGTCGGGCAGCTCTCGTTCCGTGACGGTGAGCCGCGCCAGGTCCAGGGAGGAGCCCACCGGCAGGCGGCGGTACTCGAGCTCCTGGAACACGCGCAGCCGGGCCTGGGGGGGTGGGTGGTAGCCGTGCGTGTGACGGAGGGGGGCAGGGGAGTGTGTTGGAGGTGGGAGAGCGGCAGGTGGCGTGTGATGATGATGGGGTGGTTGAGATGAGCTCAGGTGGTGTCGCTGGCGTTTGGGCCGTTGACGTTCCGGGGTGCTGGTTTGTGGGCGCCTACTGTACCGCCTTTGCAACCGTCCTTGCAACTCCCCACCACCCCTCGCACACACCTGCCAGGTGAGCCGCGCAAATGCGGGCAGGCCGCTGAACGCCGCCGCCAGCAGCTCCACCTGCCAGGGCTGCCGCTGGCCGGGCTGTGTGCCGGTCAGCACCTCGCGCACCCGGTCCGCGGCGGCGGGCCAGTGCGCCTGCGGGGAGGGGGGAAGATGGGTACGGGGCGGCACAGGTGTGGGTGGCGGGATGGCAGCGGTGAGGGCGCGGCGGCGGTATGGGTGTGGGGCGGCGCAGGCAGCAGCAGGTGGATGGATGGACGTGCACAGGTCTTGGGATCCCCAAGTCATCGAGGATTCTTGCTAACATCAAATCATGTGGCGGCCAAATCGCGGCTGCCGCACCTGCGCCGAGTCGTGGGTGCTGTGGCCGCTGGCCTGCAACAGCCGCCGCTGCGCCGCCACCGCCGCCGCCGCCACCTTGCCCAGCAGCCCCGGCGCCTGGGCCGGCGGTGGCAGCAGCGCGCGCAGCAGCGCCGCCGGCACCAGGATCAGCTCGCAGCGCGCTGTGGCGATGGCGGAGTGCACCGCCGGCGGCCTGGTCGCGGCAGGTGGCAGGCGGCAGGTGGCAGGGTTAGGGTGTGGACTCAGTGGCTCATGAGGAGGCGGCACATACCACAAACGCGCGCAGGACACGCAAGCAAGCGGCTTGTCACACCACACCGCACCGCACTCACTTGGTGGGCTCCGCGGCGCCCTTCTTGCCCGCCTCCGCCGCCGCCGCACCGCGCGGCACCGGGTCGCCCAGCGCCTCCTCGCCGAACACCACCGGGGCGCTGTACACCGCCGCCACCCGCTGCCGGTGGAACTTGAACTGCGCCGCCAGCGCGTTCGCCAGCGGCTGGCACGGCCCGCTGACGCCGCCGCTGACGCCGCCGACGCCGGCGCCGCCGCCGTAGCCGCTGACGCGGCCGCCGGCCACGGAGCCGCGGGTGGACATGCCGCCCGCCTCGCTGTGCTTCATGCCGCCGACCGAGGCGCGCGCCGGCATGAATCGCATGGTGCTAGAGGCGGCGACCGAGGCGGCGCCGTCGTCGTCGTCCGCGCCGTCGTCGGTGCGCTGCTTCGGCCGCGCAGGCGCCGGCTTGCCGTCGCCGCGCTCGCCGCCGTCGGCGACGGACACGCCGCCGGGGCCCTCCGCGATGCGCATGCGCAGCTTGGAGGGCGGCTTGCGCCCCACGTCCGAAGCCTCGGCGCCCGCACCGAGGCCGCCTGCGCCGACCGCGCCGGACGCCTCAGACGAGGGCGCGGACGAGTCGTCCATTGAGGTGAAGGCGGGCGCCGCCGCGCCGCCGAGCAGCAGCCGGGCGCGCGGCCGCGACAGGGCGGCTTCCGCCTCCGCCTCCGCCTCCCGGGCGTCCACGCTGCCGTCCTGGGTTGCCAGGCTGCTGGCGACGCCGTCACCGTCGCCCCTGCCCGTGCCGCCACGAACGTCGGCAGCTGCTGCAGCGCCGGTCGCGGGCGCCGCCGCAGGCTTTGCCGCGCTGCGGGCGTCGTCGTCTTGCTCCTGATCAAGCGGTGGCGGCGACGGCGTTGACCGGGGCGGCAGCACCGGGTGGCTGCGGCCCGGCTGCGGCCCGTCGCCCGCCTCGGTCGCGGCCTCGCCCGGCTCTGAGCGGCCGTCGTCGATGCTGGGCGCCTCCGACATGGGCGTGGAGGGCCGCTCCCTGACAGACGGGGGGTTAACGGCGCCAGTGCTGTCGACGCTGCTGAGCCCCTCCGCTGCGGCGATGGCCGCAGCCTCGGCCATGGTGGGGCCGGCGGGCCTCGCGCTCCCGCCGCCACTGCTTGCAGGCGCCCGCGGCGGCAGGCCTGACGGCCCCGGTGCGGTTGCAGCTGCAGTGGCAGGTGGCGCTGTGGTGGCGGCAGGCGCATCGCCGCTGCCGGTGACGCGTCGCGAGCCTGACGGTGACACGTGGAGCGACGCGTTGCGGCTGGTGGTGCGGCTGGCGGCCTTGCTGCCGGCGGCGCTGGCTGCCTGGCTGCCGCCGCCGATCTTGCTGATGAGGCTGCGCGGCGCAGGCGGTGGCGGCGGCGGTGCTGACGATGTTGAGGCGCCGTCTGCGGGTGCAGCCTCAGCCGCTGCCTCCGCCTCCGCGGATGCACCTCCCTCAGCCTGCTGTTGCTCCTGTGGCGGCTCCGTTGCCGGCGCACCGGCCTCGCCCTGCGCCGCGACATCCGCGGGAGCGGCGCCCGCGTCCGGCGCGGCTGCCGGCGCCGCCGCGCGAAGCACCAGCGCCGGCGTCATCATGCCAGTCGCCAACGCCGCACCAGCACCGCCGCCAGGCCCCGGCGCCACGCCCACCGCCGCCAGGAACGACGCGGCCGCGCTCGGCGCCGCCGCCTCGCCCGACGCGCCGCCGAAGGCGAAGCTTATGCCGCGCGTGCCCATGGGCGGCGACATGAGCGACGCCTCCGCCGACAGCGCCCCGCCCGCGCTGCTGCCGCCGTCGCCGTCGCCGCCACCGCCACCACTACCATTACCACCTGCAGCGGCCCGGGCCTCGGCGGCGTCCATGGCGGCCTTGAGGCCCATCACAGGCGTCAGCAGGTCCGCGTGCTGGTGCGCGGAGTCGTGCAGGTCCCACACGCTCACGGCGGGCAGCAGTGACGCCTCCGCCGACATGGCCGCGCTGCGAACCGAGGCCGAGGCCGAGCCGGCGGCGGAGGCGGAGGACGCAGCGGCGGCGGCGGCGGCGGACTCCTCAGCGGACGCCTCCGTGGCAGCAGCAGCAGCAGCACCGGCAGTAGCGGCAGTAGCAGGAGAGGCCTCCGCCTGGGGGTCGTGGTCCTGGTCGTCGGAGAACTTGAGGCTGACGCGTGCCGCGCGGCTGCTGGCGGCCGCCAGCGACTCGGCGGGGGGCGGGCCCGCTTCCGCGGCGGCCTCGACCTCAGCCGGAACTGCACTGGCGGCTGCTTCTGCCGGCCCCGTTTCTTCACCTGCCGCCGCCGGCGCCTCTGCTGCACCCTCGGAGGCGTCGGGAGGCCCAGCCTCATCCCTTGCCCCGCGGCCACTGCCCGCGCTGCCGGTGGCATTTCGGCTGTTTCGCCCCGGCTCCTGGCCCAGCCGCGCGCGCCGCGGCTGGCCGCTGCCTGGCCGATCCGCGCTGCCGCTGCCGCTGGCCCCGCCCGCCTCGCCGCCTGCGCCTGCGGCCTCCGGCTCCGGCTCTTTGTCCGCCTCCGGCTCTGGAGACCCTACGGCGAACCGCGGCCCCGCCGGCCCCTCCAGCGCCACCTTCCGGCTGCCCTTCTTGCTGCTGCTGCCGTCGCCACCGCCGCCGCCGCCGCCCAGCCGGAAGCGCAGCGGCGACGCGCCGCCGCCCTCCTCGTCCGCATCCTCCTCGTCCGCCTTGCCGCTGGACGCCGGCGGCGGCGGCTCGGTGATGCGCGCGGAGCGCCGCGGCGTGCCGTCCACCGACCCCGCGCCCGACCCCGTCCCGCCCCGCTCCAGCCGGTCTGCTAGGCTGAACCCCACCGGCTTGCCGCTGCCGCTGCCGCTGCCCGTGCCCCGGCCGCCCGCCTCATCCTCATCGCCATCGTCGCCGCCCTTGCCCGCCGCAAAGGAGGTGGACGCCGAGAGCCCGCCGCCGCCTGCGGCCTCGCCGCCCACGGCCACCCGGATGCTCCCGCGCATGCTGCCGCCGCCCATGCCGCCGCCGCCGCCGCCGCTCTTGAGGCCGCCGCGCATGCCGCCGGCCCGCGACACGGCGTTGGTGGCGGGGCGCGGCATCTCGTTGAGCACCATGGCGTCCGCCGCCGGCCCCATCAGCACGCGCAGCTGCGACACGATCTGGTTCTCCGTCACCAGCGCGTTGGCTTCCCACGGCGACGCCAGCAGCACCTGGGAGGGCGGCGGCGGCGGCGGAGGAGGAGGCGGAGGAGGCGAGGCAGGATGAGGATGGGGATGAGGCTGATGTGTTTGGAGGAGGGTGGTGGCGAATTGAATACTCGCTCGGTCTCGGCCGCCCCGAAGCTCAGGACTGCTAAATGGCCCGTGCCTTGTGCAAATGTACACACGCTTTTCCCAACCCCCAAGCCCAAGCTCCAATCCACCCTAACCCAAAGCCCCCAAGCCACCGTGCCGCCCAGTCCCCACCCCATCCCCCACCCCGCGCGCCCACCTGCCCCTGCACCAGCAGCGCCACGCTGTCCGCCGGCTGGCCGCCCACCCACAGCGGCTCGCCCGCCTGGCGCTGCACGTACTGCACGCCGCGCAGCAGCCCCGCCTTGAGCCGCGCCACCTGGCTGGCCTGCAGGGGGTTGGTGCGGGTCGGGTAGGTGGGAGGGATCCGCAACCGATTAATTAAGGGGCGGATTTAGGTGACACGCAGCACGTCCAGGTTCCACGCAGGCTGTCTAACTGTCCGCAGCGCTACTCCCCTTTCCCCCCTCCCCTCTTCCCCCCACCCCCCACCTGCAGGTCCGGCACCAGCTCCGCGATGCGCTCCGCCGCCCAGGCCCGCACCGCCGCCTCGTAGTCGGCCCAGCCCAGCACCGCCAGCTGCGCCTCGAAGTGCGGGTCGGTGGTGGCGGACAGCGGCACCGCGCCGCGCCGCATCAGCAGCTCCGCGCCCAGCACACTGCCCGGCTGCAGCCGCTGTGGGGGGCGGCAAGTGTAGCAGGAGAGGTAGGGGGTGGAGAGCGGGAGAGGGGACTGGGTCAGTAATGGCAGCACTCACACAATTTACAGCCCACAGCAGTCCCTTTCTTGTTCCCCAATCGCTGCCGCGCGAGCTTGCGCCCCACCTCAGTGTGCCCTGCCCACCCGCCGCTCCCCCCCCCCCACGCCCCCAGCACCCCACCACCCCCACCTGCGGCGGCCGGCCCTCCACGTGCAGCATGACGGCGCCGCTGACCAGCACGAACGCCTCGTCGCAGCGGCAGCCCGCCTCGTACAGGAAGGAGCCGGGCGGGTAGGAGAACAGCTGGAAGCGGGCAGCCACCGCGTCGCGCAGCTCGGCCGGCAGCCTGTGGGGTGGGCGGTGGAATAGGGGGAGAGGGAGGCAGGGCGGGGTTGCCATTCAGGATTGAGGGCAGGCGGTTGCCAGACAGGCCTGGCAGTGTTGGGAGGTGCTGTGGGACCCCGGCCAGACAACTCCGGATGACTGCCATGCGGCCCTCAGCTCGGTTCCGTGCTGCTACCCACATCACCCACATCACCCACATCACCCACATCACATCTAGCCACATCATGAACAACGTCACCCACCCCGCCAGCTGCTTGATCTGGCGCGCGATGGCCACCATGTCGTCCCGACTGGCGCCGCTGCGGTCCAGCACCGCCGCCATGCGCGCCGCCGCCGCCTTGGAGCTGAAGGCGCCGGTCTGCGGCGGTGTTGGCAGCGAAATGCTGCTCACCATGGACTCCTTGTGCTCCGCAGTCTGGTGCAGGGGCAGGGATAAGGGGTAAGGGGCTTGCAAGGATATGGAAAAGCGGTACAGGATGCACTGAAGACTGCGGGTGCGGGGGCGGGTGTTAGCGGCTGTGCAGGGTCAGCGGCTGTACACCTTCCATTCGATGATGCCTTGGCGGCTCCAGGTCCCATTCGCCGGTGCTTTCGCTGCCGTGACACTCCCGCTTCATTCCCTTGATCCCGTCCCTTCCTTGCCTTCCTTCCCTCCCCTCCCTCCCTTCATTCCCTCTTTTCCCTCCCCTCCCCTCCCTCCTTCCATTCCCTCTTTTCCCTCCCCTCCCCTCTCCGCGCACCTGCATGCGCAGCGAGCGGTACTTGCCCGGCCCGCCCGCCTGCAGCGCCGCCGTGGCCGCCAGGCGGTCCATCACGCCCACCACCGCGCCGCAGAACTTGCCCTCGCCCGTGCCCGGCAGCGCAGCCGTCACCGCGTTCACGGTGCGCCGCGACAGCACGCTCACGCCGCCGCCCGTCACGCCTGTCATGGCCAGGCTGGCGCCGCCGATGCTGCCCGCCTGGCTGGGCATGCGCGCCAGGCTGCGAGACGCCGTCAGGCCCTTGTCGCCCTTGTCACCGCTGGCGCCGCCGCCTCCGGCGGCGGCGCTGGTGGGCACCATGGTGGGCGCGGGCGTGCCGAACAGGTGCGACCAGTCCAGCGGCGCGCCCCAGGCCGCCGCGCCGCCAGCCCCCGCCGGGCTGGCCAGCGAGGCCGCGGCCACGTGCCCCGTCTGCACGCTGGAGTGCACGGGCGGGCCCAGCGCCAGCGGCGCGGCGCCGGGCGTGACTGCGCGCGCGGTGTGCGTGCCGTTGGGGTCCGGCTCCTCCTGCTCCCCCTCCGCCCCCGCCCCCGCGCCGGCTGCCGGGCGGTAGGGCGGCGGCGGCTTGTTGAATGGCACGATGTACTGCGCCTCCAGGTCGGGCGGGCTGTAGCCGCGGGCGGCGGGGCCGGCGAAGTAGGCTTCAACCGCCTTGGGCAGCTGCGGCGCATTTGTGATTGGGCAGGTGATGGTTGGGTGGTGACGGCCGGGTGGTGCCCAGCCCAGGTGCACCGCTCAAGTGCCCAGCCCCAAATTTGAATCTCTGAGGCTGGTGAGGCACTGGCTGGCCGCTCAGGCAAAAGTCACTAGCACCTGTTCAATGTTCACCGCGGCGGCAACCCCCCTCGTCCTACCCCACGTGCACAGCACGCGCTGGGCCAGGCGCTCCCAGCGCAGGCTTTAACAGCGGCCGCACAGTGCTCACCCGCGTCGGGGGGCTGGTGGCATACATCTGCTCCGACAGCATGGCCGTCACCTCCGACGTCTTGGAGCGCGGCAGCGACTCCCGCAGGCTCCCGGGCGCCTCGCCCTCCAAGGCATCGCCACCGGTGTCCGCCAGGTAGCGGGTCACCGCCGGCAGCTGGAAGTCCATGCTGCGCCCCTGCTTTCAATCCCCTCACAGGGTGGCTCGGGGTGTCGACAGCCCGCGGCGTTGCCCACGCTTTGCGGGCTCCATGGCGATGTTCGCTGGCCCTTGCGCCAAGGACGTATTAAGAAAGTGCACCTCCAAGTAATTAGAATGTTTGAAAGATGTTAGGATAACCAAGTTACACGGTGAAGAGTCTTGCGCAAATGCGCTTCGAAGCTGCCTGGCCGAGGTCACCAGGCCCTCCTGCTGTGATAAATGCTTATCTTATGCTACACAAATTGGTTTCGTGTGGTGAAACAGGTGTTCCTTTGCGTCCTTCGGCTTGCATGGCATCAAGCTCTGAGTGTCTTGATGCACGCTCGCTAATCAAATTGTATGCCTACAGTGAAAGGAAATGCCACATGATGCAATTGCCTCAAAATAACTTCTCGTTGACGTTGACTTGTGCTGCTGCGCAAGAGAACCTTCCGTGCACAAACTTGAGCTTTGTCCTTCGGCAAGCACTCAATTCGTAACAATGAAAATGAATTATTTTCGCCAGCCGCGCTAGACGCGTGCGCATTTTTTGAAACAGCCCGGGACCGGAGCCTGCAGCGCTGCCGCTGAGGCAGCAGAGCAGCTGCGGCGATGGGAAAGGGCAAAGGACAATGCATCGGGAAGCCACGCGATGGTAAGGCAGGGCACGAGCGGTGGCCCCCGGCACAGTCGCGCTGCGGCTTCGCCATCAACTTGACTTGCGTCCAAACTGCTCGTAGATGACACCTTCGGGCCTGTGGGAGTCCCCTCAAAGGCCCACAAAGGACGCTCGGAGGTAGGCTGCGTCCCGGTAAACTAGAACGCCACCTGCTTGACTGCGCTGCACACCACCTCCCCACCGCAGCCGCACCCTGCGGCAACAGCCGTTTGCCCGAGCCTGCCGTCGGGCTGTGTGCATCAGCCCTGTCTCCTGGTCCACGATATCCTCGCTCCTCCCTGCAGCCGTGCCGTCCCACCCGCCCCTGCCTCTCCCCACCGCCCCACTTCCCCACCTGGCCGCTGCGCCCCCCCCCATTCGCAGGCCGCGCCGCCGCCCAACTTCAGCGTGCACTCCGGCAAGCCGCCCGAGCAGCTCAGCCAGGAGGAGGCGGCGGTGGACGAGCTTCTGGGCCCGCTGTTCCAGGCCAGTCTGGAGGCGCGCTACGGCGGGCAGCTGTGCCAGCTGGTGTTCGCGGCGCTGTCGCGGGTGGCGCGGCAGTGCCTGGCGGACGCGCCGGACCGGTGAGGCAGGCCGGGCGGTGAGGGGGGGGGGGGTGCTGGGCAGCGGGGCGCTACTGCTAGGCGAGACAACAGGGTGGCGTTGGTTTGATTTACGGTACCGGTATGTGCGCACGGCAGCAAGGGTATGTATTATGAAGCAATCCTTGCTGCGGCCTGACTTGTGTACATGTGCTGCCCTGGTCCGCCGCGCCGCCGCGCCGGCAGCGACCGGCTGCTGGCCCGGCTGGTGCGGCTGCGGGAGGTGTCGTGGGGCGTGGAGGAGCTGCTGGAGCAGTTCTCGGCCAGGTGGGGGCGAGGAGGGGGGAGGGCAGGGGGAGTGGGGCAGGAGGCCAAGGGGGGTGGGGGCTGGCAAAGACTGCTCGGTACGACGCGGAGCAGGGCCAGTGGGCCAGTGGGCCGAGGGGGCC
Source organism: Chlamydomonas incerta (assembly GCA_016834605.1). Classification (NCBI taxonomy): domain Eukaryota; kingdom Viridiplantae; phylum Chlorophyta; class Chlorophyceae; order Chlamydomonadales; family Chlamydomonadaceae; genus Chlamydomonas; species Chlamydomonas incerta. Next base: position 204,315 of record JAEHOC010000029.1, read on the forward strand.
GGCCAGCGGATGGGTGCACGTTTGCAGAAAGTATGCAGGTGGTGGGAACTGGGGGGGGCGGTCTTGGCGGAGCGCCTGTGGTCGGAAGTGAGCAGAGGCGTATGACGGCATGCCGGGCTTTGCCTGGCCTCTCCCCGCTGCGTCGCACGCCAGGGGCTGGCTGCTGCGGCTGCTGCGCACCTCCCGCCTGGAGGCGCTGGTGCGCTGGCGGCTGGACGACCTGGCGGATCTGGCGGAGGAGCTGGCGGCAGCTGCCGGCACCGGCACTGCCCCTGCAGCCGCCGCCGGTGGCGACGGCAGCGGCGGCGGCGGCGGCAGGGGCAGGGAGGCGCACCGGGGCCGCAGCAGCTATGACAGCGGCGGCAGTGCCGCCACCCTCAGCGGCCTGGATTCGGAGGAGGCGGAGGCGGCGGCCAAGCTGCTGGCGGGCGGGCTGCGCTCGGCGCGCAAGCTGCAGGAGGCTGCGGCGGCGGCGCTGCCCGGCATCCTGGCGCCGCACGGGGCGGCGGGCGACGCGGGCGCGCTGGAGGGGTTCCTGAAGAAGCTGGCGCCGCTGGTGGCGGGCGGCGAGGAGCCCATCCGCCAGCTGGAGCTGCAGGAGGAGGCGCAGGTGGGGGGCGGCGGGGTGGCGGGCGTTGGGGATGGACGGGCCGAGCAAGCGGTTGCGGTGAACGCCCGTTTAAAGATGCGTGGGGCCTGGGGCGGGGATGGGCGGAATGGCTGTGCTGTTGATTGGCTTCGGACGGGCAGACCTTTGGGGCCTTCCGCCCTATCTCACAACCCCGACCGACCCGACCAACCCACATGTAAACCCAACCCCGCCCCACTTCACCCCACCCATTCCACTCGCCCGCGACCCAGATCGCGGTGGCGGCGCTGGCGGTGGGCCCGCACCGCGCGCTGCGGCAGCCCGACCTGCAGCTGTTCTGGTGGGCCACCATGGGCGGCGCGGAGGAGGTCACCTGGGCCAGCCTGTGGCCGCACCTCGCCACCTTCCTGGCCAACGCGCCGCGGCTGTCGGACGGCGCGGGCGACGCCGCCGCGGCGGTGCAGCTGCTGCAGGTGCGCGCAGGGCGGGCGGACGGGACGCCGCGACCGCGGGTGCGGGTGCATGCGATGCGGGCATGCCTTGCTGGTTGGCAGCTGGGCTGCGCCCTGCCACGATTCCTCTTTGCGCACCTACCTGATTAGTTGGCCTCCCAAAGTCCTAACCTGCCCGACCTATGCGCGGCTGCCCTGCAACCACGACCGCAGTCGCCCGAGGCCTGCCGCGCCATCCAGGCGGCCGTCAACTGCATGGGCTACACCAACTACATCAACGCCGCGGAGCTGGACATGGCGCTGGGCGGACCCGGGCACAGCGCGGGGCTGGCGCTGAAGGGCGCGGCGGCGGCGGCGGCGGCGGGCGGGGGAGCTGCAGGTGATGGCGACGGCGGCGCGGGAGAGGGCGGGCTGTCGCTGGAGGAGCAGCTTCGGGCGCTGCTGGCGACAGCGGCCGCGGCGGCGACGGTGGGCGTGGCGGGCAGCAGCGGCCTGGCGGCGGGCGGCGGGCTGGGGCGGACCAGCAAGGGCGCGCGGGCGGACGGGTGGGCGTCGGAGGCTGCTGCGGCGGCGGCGACTGCGCGCGCGGCGGCGGCGCGGTCGGGCGGCGGCGCGGGGTCGCCGTGGAGCCACGTGGGCCAGTACGGCTACGTGCAGGGGTCCGGCAGCGGCGGCGGCGGCGGCGGCGGCAAGCAGCAGCGGCGGTACAGCCACGGCGGCGGCGGCGGCGGCGGTGGTCAGGGCCTGCTGAGCCAGGCTGGCGAGGAGGGCAGCGAGCAGTGGGAGGACGCCGCCAGCGAGTTCAGCAGGTGGGCGCCAGGGCGGGTGCGGGGGCGAGGTGGAGGCGGTGGGCGTTCGGGGCGGGCGGGTGGGTGTGAATTTGGAGTGGGGTGGGGGCGGACGGAGTTCCGTTCCGCCCATGGGTATCACGCCTACTGTCACGCCTGTTCCTTGCTGCGCAATGCAAGAGCCCCGAGCGACCTGTACGGCTGTACCTCACCACCCCACGTGCCTCACAACCCCACGTGACCACAGGGGCGCCTCCTCCATGTACATGTCCGCCGTGGGCCTGCCCTCCGTGGCGGGGCCGGGCCCGGGCCCCGGGTTCGGCTCGCAGCCGCCCTCTCAGCTGGGCACGCCGCGCCCCTCCTCGGAGGAGAATCTGGCCTCACCGGCGGCCGTGTCCGGAGGCGGCGCGCCCTTCGGCCCGTCCGCCGGCGGCGGCGGCTCGGGGGCCGGCGGCGGCGGCGGCGGTACGCTTGTGAGCCGGCCCAGTGCTGGTGTGAACGGGTCTGTGTTCGCGAGCATTCCCGTGGCGTCGGCAGTAGCAGCCGCCACGGCAGCGGCTGTAGCGGGCGTGGCGGTGGCGGCGCCGCCGGGCGCGGGCGGGCCGCCGGCGCCGGCGCGCACGCACCTGGTGGGACGGCTGGAGGACCTGCAGCGGCTGGTGGTGGCCATGTACGGCGGCACTACAGCCCCTGCCGCTGGTGCTACAGCCGCGCACGGCACGCCCACGCACGCGGCAAACTCCGCGGCCAGCGGCCTGCCCAACCTGCTGCTGCCGCCGCCCACCGCCAGCCCCGCGCCAGCCGCCGCGCCCGGGCCCCGCCGGGGCTCCTACCCCAGCCTCGCAGCCGCCTCGCAGCCGCTGCCCGGCGCCACCTCCTCCCACGGCACCGCACTCCTCGTCTCCGGCCCCCGCGGCGCCGGCAAGACGTCGCTGATCGCCGCCGCCGCGGACCACCTGGTCTCCACCGGCGCATGGGCGGCCGCGGCCTACGCCGACCTGCGGGTCTGCAGCGGGCCGGAGGAGGCGGCGCTGGCGATTGCGCTGGCGCTGGGCGTGCCCTTCTACGCCACCAACCGCCCCGCCAGCGCGCGGCTGCTGGGCTGGCTGCGGCGGCACGGCAGCCGCTGGTCTGGTGCGGCTGGCCGGTCCGGGCCTGGTCTGGTGGCGGCGGGCCGTGGTCTGGTGCTGGACAACGTGGACCTGCTGCTGGGGGCGGGCGTGCGGGACGAGGCGCTGGAGGTGAGGGTGGGAGTTGCAAGGGGCGTGCGTGCGTGTTTTATGTGTCGGTGGTCAGGCGGAAAGGCTTGTCCGGATATGTTCTTGGACGTGCATGTGGACGCCTGTCGTAACACACGCCTGAGCTGCCCGTTTGCAATTGTGCGAATTGTGCAGGCGGCGCGGGAGGGCACGGGGCCCGGCCACGCGCCCATCACGGTGCCCGGCACGCCCACCGCCGGCTCCACCACCTCCGGCTCGGGCCAGCTGCACTCGCACGCGGCGGCGGCAGCGGCGGCGCTGGACGGCCACTTGGGCCCGGTGCAGGTGCAACAGCAGCAGCAGCAAACGGAGTTTGACCGGCGGCGGCGGGTGCTGCGGCTGCTGCGGGACATTGCGCAGGCCGCGCCGGCGCTGCGGCTGGTGCTGGTGTCGGGGCAGGCGGTGACGCGGGAGGTGCTGCAGCCCGCAATTCCTTCGGTGAGCCGTGCTGCCGCATGACCACATACCAGGGACTGCCGTACTGTTGGCTGTGGGCGTGGCCTCTGTGTCGATGTGCGCATTAGCCGTGGTAGCCCATTCCCGGTCGGCCTTTGAACGCCCATGCGAGCACTCCACACGCCACCTGCTGCTGCCATCCCACAGGGCCTGTCGCTGGCGCTGCACGCCGTGGCGCCGCTGTCGCCCGACGCCGCCACGGCGCTGCTGCGCAAGGCGGCGGCGCTGACCGGGCTGCGCGCGGGCGGCTCCGCCTCCGCCGCCGCGTCGCCGACCGCCGCCGCTGCGGCCGCTGCTGGGGAGCAGGACAAGCACCTGGCCTTCATTGCCGAGGTGGGCGGGCGGCGGGGGAGGGGTGGTGAACACCAGCCCGATGAAGTAGTGCGGCGGGGGGCAAGCTCACGGATGGGGCGGTCAGGGGGGCGATAATGGTGCCACTCGTTTTGACACTGCTAGTAACCCACCTGCGGCCACTGTTGCGTCACCAACACCTCCCTCTCCCCCTGATGCCCCCTCTTGCGCCCTGCCATTCCCGCCCCCCTTACGCGGCCCCCCACGCCAGGCCTGCGGCCGCCTGCCGGAGCTGCTGCGGCTGGCGGGCAGTGGCGTGCGCGCCGGCGCCGTGGACCTGGCCATGATGGGCGCGGCGGCGGCGGAGGCGCTGAGGCGGAGCGAGGTAACGAAATGGGGGGGGGGGGGCGGGAGCAAGGGGCAGGGGCTGCTAGCAGGGGGACAAGGCTGGGAGCAGGGTCGTGCGAGTGTTGCCGCGCAACGCCCCACAGCCGACCCTCCTGCCCAACCCAACCCAACCCCGCACCCCCGCAGGCGCCCTCAAAGGCGGTGGGCGCCTTCGCGGCGCACCTGGTGGCGCACAGCGTGGCCACACTGCCGCCCGAGTCGCGCGCCGTGCTGTGCGCCGCCGCCGCGCTGGGCTGCGCGCTGGGCGAGGAGGCGGTGGCGGCGGCGGCGGCCTTCCTGGGCAGCGCGGGGCTGGTGCGCGCCTGCCTGTCCGCGCTGTACGACCGCGGGCTGCTCAACTTCCAGGTGTGGGGGGGAGGGGGATTGCAAAGATGGGGGAGGAAGGGGGGGGCGCGTTCCTCTGGGTTTGGAAAGGCCTCGTCGCCATTTTATGCCCACTTCCTGCGGCGTGACCATTCATGCCTTACCGCCTCCTGGCTGCCGCCGCCGCCTGCTGCCACCACATCCTCCCCACAACCGCGCAGACGTACAGCGGGCGTCACGAGGTGTGCGGCCACGTGCGCACCTGGCTGCTGCGCTGCAGCACCTCGCTGGTGGCGCCCCTGGTGCACGGCGGCGGCATGGGCGGTGGCGGCGGCCTGGCGCTGCCCAATGGGCGCGCGCCGCGGTCCAGCGCCGCAGGTGCCAGCGCGGGAGGGGCTGCACCTGGAGGAGGCGGAGGTGGAGGAGCAGGCGCGGGTGGTGCCTCCAAGCACGGGCAGCACGGCAGCGTCACTGCTCGGTAAGGCCCCGGGGGCGGGCCAGGACGCCTCACTTACTCCAGCATGCGGCATGGCGCATTGCTCACTTGCTGCACACTGCTTTTCTTACCCCCTCATCCACCACGTCCACCACCTCGTCTCCTTTCCCACATCTGCACGGACTACCAATGTGCCCTCCTCGCTCCCTCCCTCCCTCCCGCCCTCGCTCCCTCTCTCCTCGCTCCCTCCTGCTTTGCCATACAGCGACACGGGCGTGCGGCTGCGGCTGCTGGTGGACCACCTGGACGAGCTGCTGGGCCAGACCGGGGAGCTGTACGGCGCCGGCTGCCGCGTGGCGGCGCTGCGCCTCTTCAACAACAGCCGCGGCCTGGCGGACCGCGCGCTGCTGTTGCTGCCCGCCTGGCTGCTGCGGGCGGGGCCGGGCACCGCCACCGCCGCCGTGTTCGCGGGAGGTGCGTGCCATATGTGCTAGATAACGTCTGGTGCTGTCGGTTGCTGTTGCGGCTGCTGTTGCGGCTGCTGCTGCGGCTGCTGCTGCGGCTGCTGCTGCGGCTGCTGCTGCGGCTGCTGTTGCGGCTGCTGTGGCTATTAATTGCTTCTGTGCACCCTAACCCCATGGCCTTTCGACCCCATGGCCGCAGTCATGAGCCGGCACCTCAACGGCGTGTGCCGCCACGTGCTGCTGCCGGGCCAGCTGGGCCGCGCCGTGCGCGACCTGGCCGCGCTGCTGCCGCACCTGCCCTCCCCCCACGACCGGCTGGTGGGCCACGTGGCGGCGGCGCGCGTGCACACCCACCTGCTGGCGGCCGAGGCGGCGGCGGCGCAGCTGGCGGCGGCGGACGCCCTGGCGGCGCAGCTGTACCCCGCACTGTCCGCCGCCGTGGAGCGCGCAGGCGGCGGCGGCGGTGGGGGCGGCGGCGGCGGCTCCGCCGCCGCCGCCGCCGCCGCCGCCACGCCTTCCGTGCCGACGACGCCGCAGGCGGCGTCGAAGAAAGCGGCGGCCGCCGCCGCCGCCGCGGCCGCGGCTGCGGCAGTGCCGGCGGAGGTGGCTCAGCTGGCGCTGGCGCATGCGGAGGCGGCAGCGGCGGGCGGCCGGGACGCGGCGGCGGCGGCGCTGCTGCACACCTTCATCGACCTGCTGCTCGCGTCCTCGCCCTCCGCCATCGGCGTCGGCGGCAGCGCCACCGACAGTAGGGGCCTGCACCTGCTGCCCGCCGCCGGCGCCGGCCCCGCCGCAGCCGCGGCGGGCGGCGGCGCCGCCGGTGCCAACGCCGCCGGCGCCGCCGCCATGGCCGCGGTGGCGGCGCTGGTCAGCGCCGCTGGCACGCCGCTGCCGCCCACGCCTGCCGTCCTGGAGGCCGCCCAGGCGCGCATGCAGCTGGGGGATCTGATGCTGCGCATGGGCCGGCCGCCGGCCGAGGCTGCCGTACAGTACGACGCAGCGGCGGCTGCGCTGGCTGCGCTGTACGGCGCCCGCCACTTCCGGGTGGGGCGGGCGCTGCTGGCGGCGGCGCGGTGCCGGGCGGCGGTGCCGCTGACGGGCGCGGGCTCGCTGATAGGCAGCAGCTTTATGGCGCTGGCCAAGAGCAGCGCCGGCAGCGGCGGTGGTGGTGGCGGCGGAGCGGCCGGGGCATCGGGGCCGCTGGCGACGGCTGCTGGCAAGGGCGCCCGGTCGCTGGTGTCGGTGCTGCAGGACTGCCTGTACATACAGCAGCTGTCGCAGGTGTGCCTGGTTTGGGCGGGGCGGCGGGGTGAGGCGGGGCGATTCTGCACGTTGGCCAGTACGACAGGTACTGTACGACCCTTCTCCCACCTACACTTCTCTTACCATCCTTGCACCACCCCCGGCAGGGCAAGTTCAACCTTGACGTGGCGGAGGCGGAGGTGGCGCTGGGCTGGGCCACGCTGCGCCTGGCCTCGCCGCCGCGGCCGGACGAGGCGCTGAGCGCGGGGCTGGTGGCGCTGGGCATTGTGATGGAGGTGCTGGGAGACGGCACGCAGCAGGTGAGGGGCGGGGAGTGCAGGGGGCATGCTGCGTGGGTGTCAGGGCTGCATTCTGCGTGGGTGTCAGGGCTGTTGGAGAGCGGGCTAAGGGTGGAGCGGAGCTGCTTTCTGAGATCTGCTATCTGAGATTCAGGTGCGCAAGCTCTGTCTGTTTGCAAACCCGCTCCACACTGTTACGCCCACACACAAACGCGCGCGCTTGTTCTTCTCCAACACACACACGTGCGCGCCCCTTGCAGGTGGCGGAGTGCATGGACCTGATCGCGGCCGCGCTGCGGCAGCAGCACCGCTCCGCCGCCGCCGCCGCCATGGCGCTGCACGCGGAGGCCATCCGGTCCTACGTCGCGGCCGCCACCGCCGCGCTCACCGCGCCGCCGGCGACGGCCGGCGCGACGGCGCCGCTGGCGGCGCTGCCGCCGCCGCCCACCGAGTCAGTGGTGCTGGAGCACCTCGCACCGCCGGCGGCGGTGGCCGCGGCGGTGGCGCTGACGGCGGCGCCGGCGACGTCGCGGGCAGCGGGCGCCGGCGGCAGCCGCGGGGCCTCGGCCTCGGCCTCGCCGCCGCACACCCGGTTCGGGCTGCAGCACTCGCCGCTGGTTCAGGTGGCCATGCCGGCGGGCGCGGCGCCGGCGGCGGCCGACCCGCTCACCCATTCCCCGGAGCTGGTCGTCCCCTTGCCCGGCAGCGACGGCGGAGCCGGCGCTGCCGCTGGCGGCGCCTTCGGCAGCCCCGGTGGAGCTGCCGCCGCCAGCGCGGCGGTCTCTGCGGGCGCGATCGCTGGGAACGGCGGCGGCGGGAACGTGCGCTATGTGGCACGGCCGCCGCCGCTGGCGCCCGTTGACAGCATGGCGCACGCGCCCGTGGTGCTGACTGGCTCGTCGGCGGCCGCTTCGACCGCGCCGCCAACCCTAACCACGCCAGGCACGGCGCCGGGCGCGGCGGCTCGGGCGGGGGCGCTGCCGCCGCCGCCTCCGGCGGTGCCGCCTGACAGCCCCCTGACGGAGCAGCAGCTGCGCTGGGGGTCAGACGGGCGTTCGCCGGCGGCTGGCGCGGCGGCAGCAGCCGCTGTCGCGGCAGGGGCGGCGGCTGCGGCGGCGGCCGTCGCAGCGGGCACGGCCGGCCGGGAGGAGGACGAAGCGGTGCCGTCGGAGGCGCGGGAGCATGAGGAGGGCGCACAGGAGTCGCATGCCTCGGACGCCGTGGCTGACGTGGATGATGTGGAGCTCGAGGAGGTTGCGGCGGCCGCAGTGATCAGTCGGGGCGCGCCGCCAACGCATGCGGCGCCGACGGCTGCCGATGAGGAGGCAGGGGGCGAGGCTGCGGCGGATGCGGATCAGTCTGGTCCGGCCTTATTGGACGAGGCCGCAGCGGATGCGCAAGAGGAATCAGAAGACGCTGCAGACGAGGTGCCTGTTGCCGCTGTCGCCACCGCGACAGCGGCAGGGGCGGCGGCAGCCGCAACCGTGGCGACGAGCAGGTCTGCGCCGCCGCCGCCGCAGCAGCAGCACGTGGCTTCATCTGCTGCAGCGCCGCCTGTCGAGGCGGCCCCTGCTGCCTACGGCGCAGAGCCAAGCGAGGCTGCAACCGGCGCTGCAGCGCGGTCTGCGCAGGCACCGACCCCTGCTGCTGCTGCTGGCGCCGGGACGGCTGCCGGCGCGGGGGCAGAGGCGGAGTCGCGAGGGCCCGTCGTCGCGGCGGCCGTGGCCGTGGGCGCCGGCGTTGCGGCGGCCGGCGCCGCCGTGGCTGGCGCCTTCAAGCGGCGAAAGGACAGCGATGCCGCCGACGGCGACAAGGCCGAGGACGAGCTCTCTGGAGCCGAAGGCGACGAAGCAGAGGCGGAGGAGGCGGAGGAGTACGCAGACGTCTACGCGGTATCGCGCTCGGCCGCGCCGCCCGCAGCGGCGGTGGGTGCGGCAGCAGCAGGCGCGGTCACTGCGGCAGCTGCCACCGGAGCAGCCGTGGCCGCCGCCTCGTCGCATGACGAGGATGGCGATAACAAAGGTGCCGATGCACAGCCCGACGCAATGGACACAGATGCCATGGCAGACGCCGACGAGACGCCAGCTGCGGATGTGGACGTCGAGGACGCCGCTGTGGTGGAGGCTGCGGCAGAGGAGGCGCGGGACCGGGCGGAGCTGGTGGCACGTGAGGCGGAGGCGCTCGCCCAGCCTGCCGCCCGGTCTGCTAGTGGCGTTGATGCGGAGGAGGCAGAGGCAGCTGCTTCTGCCCCTGCTGATGGCTCAGCCGGCCCCGCAGATGAGGCCGCAGAGCCGCTGATGAGTGGGGAGGGCAAGCAGGCGTCGGAGGCCGAGGTGCCGGCGGCTGTGCCTGTGGTTGCCGCCGTGGCCGTAGCAGGGGAGCTGCAGGACGCCGAGGCTGGCGAGGCGCACTCGCCGCTACATGAGGTGGCCAGCACAGCGTCAGCAGCGGAGGCGGCCGCAACGCCCAGCGCGCTTGAGGAGGAGTCGGCAACGGCGGCTACGGCGGCGGCCGCCGACGTCGACCCGGACGTTGAGAAGCTGGAGGCGGAGGCAGAGGCGGCGGTAGTGAACGAGACAGAGGTGGAGGAGGATGCGGAGGAGGAGAAGGAGGAGAAGGAGGCACCGGCCAATGACGCGGACGAGGTGTTGCTGGAGGGGCTGTCGGAACAGGCCGCCGCGGAGCAGGAGGCGTCCGCGGCAAGCACAGCGGCGGCGGCGGTGGCGGCGGCAAGCGCAGCGGGGGCGGCGGGCGCAGCAGATGCAGCAGATGCCGCAGCGGCGGAGGCGGAGGTGGAGGCGCATGTGGGCGCGACCAGCCGCGCGCTGGGCGAGCAACACGTGCAGTCGCAGGAAGACGTCGCGGCCGAGGGGGTGGCGGAGGAGGAGCCGCAGCCGGCCCTGGAGGAGCAGCAGCCGGAGGAGGGCCAGGTGGCGGGCGATAGCTGGGATCACGAGGCGGACGCAGATGCAGACGCAGACGCAGCCGGCGCCGCCGCAGCGGTTGGTCTCGGTGTGGGAGCTGGGGCCCTGGCAGCGGCGGCCGTCGCGGCGGATGACGGCCGCGGCTCCGAGTCCGGGGCAGCGGCAAGGGCTGCTGCTGACGAGGCAGAGCCGGCGCCTGCAGCCGACCCGGCTGACAAGGCTGAGCAGGCAGCCGGTTCTGCCTCTGGCGCTGACGAGCTAGCAGCTGCGAGTACTGCTGCACCGCAAGGCCTGGCGGAAGGCGAGGCCGAGGAGGCGCATGGCGGCGGCGATGACGTGGCCTCCTCCGCACGCACGTCAGCTGCGGGGTTCGCAGCTGCCACTGCCGCTGGCCAGCAGGCCGGAGCGAACTCGCACGCACCCGCAGTCGGTGCTGCGGCGGCGACCGCTCCCGTCGCGGCAGTGGCGGCTTCTCCAGGCGCCGTGCAGGCGACGGCCCTGTCGCTGCCAGAGCCTGCGGCCCAGGCGGCGGCGGCCGAGGCAGCCGCACCCGATGCCGCCGCCTCCAGTGTCGACAGCAGCAGCGCTGACGGCATGGCTGCCTCTGAGGGCCCCGAGGAGCCGGCCGAGGTGGAGGCGGTGCGTGGGGCTGCGCCCGCCGCTGTGGCGCCTGCAGCCGCTGCTACAGCTGCGGCTGTGGTCGCTGGCGGCGCCGTGGCTGCTGCGGCCGCCAAGGCCGCTGACCAGGACGACGAGGAGCAGCAGCAGCACGAGCAAGCCGTATCGGCGGAGGAGGACGTGAGTCGCCAGGAAGCGCCAGGGGAAGGGCAGCCGGAGGAGGAGGAGGAAGCAGAGGCGAAGGCGGAACCCGCGGGGGTGGAGCGGTCAGAGCAGGACGAGGAGGTGCCGCTTGAGGGCATGAGCGTGTCCTGGGCCGCCCCTGTCGCTGCTACTGCTGCCATGGCGACCGTGGGCGCCACAGCTGCAGCCGTCGCAGCTGCCAGCTCGGCGGAAGATGGTGCTTCAGCCGCGGAGCCGCAGTCGGAGGCTCTAGCCCAGCCATTGGAGGAGGCGAGCGCGGATGCGGAAGCGGACGCGGATGCACAAGCACCTGAAGCAGCGCCAGCCGCAGCGCAGGTGGAGGATACCGCCTCAGGTGGGAAGGAGCAGGTCCACCACGACGACGCGCAGGCGGGCGAGGTCGCAGAGGAGGTGCCGGAGGTGGACGAGGTCGCGGAGGTGGACGAGGTGGCGGAGGAGGCGGCACAGGTGGCGGAAGCGGAGATGGCGGAGGCCAACATGGCCGATGACTCCGGGTCCGACGCAGTAGCTGCAGCAGTTGCAGCGCTCGGAGCGGCTGCGGCTGTGGGCGCCACGGCAGCAGCTGTGTCCGCCTCCCGCAGCGCCAGCGCAGAGCACCGGGACGCGGCGGAGTCGGCGGGTCCGCGAGGGCACCGGGAACCGCTGGAGGAGCCTGAGCAAGAGCCGTCGGGAAGCCGACAAGCTGCTGCGTCGCATGGCGAGGAGGTTGCGGCTGAAGCAGCCCCAGTAGCGGCAGCGGTGGCTGGCGCCGTTGTGCTTTCACGTGCCTCCTCAGCAGCGCCAATCTCGGAGGAGTCAATTCCAGAAGAGCCATTCTCAGAAGAGGAAGCGTTGGCTCGCTCGGCGTCATCAGGCCAGGCGGCCAAAGAAGAGGTGCCAGAGGTAGCGGAGCAGGATGTAGAGGAGGCGCGGGATGTTGCCGCACCGCCTGCTGCCTCGCCGCACGCCGGCAGCCCTACGGCCGCAGCCCTGCAACGAGAACTGGGCGACGCAGACGCTGACACCGGCAGTCCCTTTGCGGGCGCAGCCACTACTGCGACAGCCGCTGTTGCCGCGACGCCAAGTGCCTCCGCAGCCTCCACGGCTGATGGGATCGCGTCACGGAGCTCTGGTGCCGCTGCGGTGCCGCCCGCGGTGCTTGCCGCCGCCGCCAGCGACGCCGCCGCCAGCCCCGGCGTGAGCCTGCCGCCGCCGCCTTCCGCGGCGGACGGCATCGGCGGCGTGGACACTGAAGACGTGGACGGCGCCGCCGCCGTCGCGGCAGCTGCCGCGGCCGCCGCAGCCGCGAGCGGCGCCGCCGCGGCCGCAGCCGCGGCCGGCCGCCGGCACCGCGACTCCGCACACTCCGACGACGACAGCGACGCGGAGAGCGTCGAGACGCCCATCGCCGCGCTCGGCCGCTCGCCCGTGCCGCCCAGCGCGCCGCCGCCCAGCGAGTCCCGCGACGCTGCGGCTGCAGCGGCGGACGCCGGCGGCGCCGCCGCGGACGGCGCGTCATCGCGCCCCAGCCCCGGTCCCAGCCCGCTGCAGCTCAACGCGCTGCCGTCCTCGCGCTCCCTGGCCTACACGGAGAGCGGGCTGCTGTCCAGCGCGACGTCGGCGCCGCCGGCGCCGGGCGTGCTGGCGGACCCGCTCGCCTCGCTCACGTGGGCGGAGGGGCCGGAGTCGCCCATGGGCCTGGGCGGCGGCAACAGCCGCAGGTCGCTACAGCCCAGGGAGCTGCGCTACCCGCCGGCTGTAGCAGAGGAGGCGGGCGAGGAGGAGGAGGCGGCGCACGAGGGCGCGGCGGCGGGCGTGGCCGCGGCGGCGGCTGTCGGCTTGGGCGCGGCCGCTGTTGCGGGTGCTGGTGTGGGGAGGGCGTCGGAGGATGGCGGCGTGCCCCGCACCTCGGCCTCCGGCGTAAGGTCGGCACGCGCCAGCCGCCGCGTCATGTTTGCCGAGGCGGCGCCCGGGGCTGCGGATGTGGCAAGCGCTCACCCGCACTCCCCGCCCGCGCTGCACGCCTACACCGGCACCCCGGCCGCGGCGGCGGCGGCCGCAGCAGCAGCCAACGGCGATGGCACGGACGTGGGCGCGGCGCTGCGAGAGCTGGAGGGGCTCGGCCAGCACGCGCAGCCACGTGCGAGCGCAGACGGCAGCGCTGCAGCAGCTGGCGCCGGTGCCGGCGGGGCTGCCGGACTGGAGGGCGTCGCCTCGTTCCTTGCGCTCAAGCAGCGCACCCTGGGAGACCGTGTCAGCAGCTCCGGGGCAGCCGGCGGCGAGGGCGAGGCAGCGGCGGCGCCGCCGCTGCCGCCTCGTTGGTCCGCCTCCGGCGCCGACACGCACGCGGCACCTGTCTCTATTCTCAAGAAGACGGCGCCGCCGCCGCCGGCGGCGCCCCGGCAGGCGGCGCTGGCGCAGGAGGACAGCGCGGACGTGGCCTCCCCGGCGGCGGTGGCGGCCGTGAGCGGGCTGCAGGGCGTGCAGGCCTTCATGGCGCTGCGGCAGCAGACCATCAGCCGCCGCAGCCTGGGCTGCGGCGAGGCCGAAGGCCTCGAGCCGGCAGCTGCCGCCTACGCGGTCACGGCGACGGCGCAGCCGCCTGCTGCTACTGCCGCTGCTACTGCCGCTGCCGCTGCAGCCGATGCGGCTGCTGCCACTGCGGCGGCTGACGCGTTGGAGAAGCCGTCGCCGTTCGCGGGCCTGACGGCGGCGGCGATGCTGGAGCTGGGCAGTTTCCGCGGCTCCTCCGCCACGCCCACGCCCGCCTCTACCGTCACCACCTTCGTCGGGCCGCCCTCGGACGAGGCTGTGGCCGTGGCGGACGCCGCGGCTGCGGCAGTAGCAGCGGCGGGCGCCCGCGGGGCTGCTGGGGACGCGGATGCTGACAGCGAGGCGGAGCTCGGGGAGGCGGCCTGGTCGCAGCTGGCAGCGGACGCATCGCTGGCGGCCAAGGCGGTGGCGGCCCGGCCGGCGGGGGCTGTAGCTGCCGGCCGTGCTACTGCCGGCGAGGAAGCGGTCGCGCTGCACCCGGGCGACAGCAGCCTGCTGCGGGAGGATGACAGCCTGGGCGCGGCGGCCACCCTGGCGGCGGGCATGGGCGTCATTGCGGAGGCCGGCGCGGAGGTGGAGGCGGACGAGCCGGAGTGGCGGCTGCTGCAGGCGGAGGCGGAAGGCGCCGCAGCGCTGGTGGCCAGTCCGGCGCGGCGTGGCGCCGCTGCTGCAGTGGGTGCAGCGGCTGCGGCCGCTGCGGCGGCGGCTGGAGACGCGCCGCAACCGGAGCTGCTGTCGGGCGGCAGCAGCGGGCTGCTGCACGCGGCGGAGGAGGATCAGCTGCTGGTACCTTCCGAGGCCAGGCCCGGCGCCGCCGCCGGCCCCTCGCTGCGCTTTGTTCCCAGCGCCTTGGTGGGCGCCCTGGACCGCACCGGCGGCGCCGGCGGCGCGCAGCCGCCCAATGACGGCAACGGCAGCGAGCTACTGGCGGTGAGCGCCGGCGACGTGGTCACCCACACGCACCCCACCTCCGTCGACGGCGCCGCAGCTGCAGCGGCCGCAGGCGCGGCGGCGCGGGCGCGGAGCAGCGTTGACGGGCTTCGTTCGTCCTCGGGCGCGGCGCCGGCGTCCCCCAGCCGCATCCCGCAATCGCCGGCGCGTGTGGCTGCGGCGGGCTCCAGCGAGGGCTTGCTGTCGCCGCCCGGTGGCGGCCGGGTGCGTAGCATCAGCAGCCGCATCCCGCTGCCGCCTGGCGCAGGCGACGCAACGCCGCCCGCATCGCCGCTGCGGCCTGGCAGCGGTATCGTGGTGCCGGCGGCGGTGGCGGCGCGGGTTGGCTCTGTGGCGGCGCTGGCGGGCGGCGCCTCGGCGGTGTCCTCACCGGCGGCGCGCAAAGCGGGCTCCTACACCGCGGCCTACCTGCACCAGCAGCGCAAGAGGTGAGCATGCGTGGTGGTGGTGGCGGTGGTGGTGGTGCTTGAGGGCTAGGGTGTACAGGGATGGGCAAGGGCTACGTTCGGCTTCGTAAGGCTGGTGTTGGGTGCATGGGGTGCATGGGGTGCATGGGGTGCATGGGGTGCATGTGCGCACATGGGGCGTATCATGAAAATACAGGGATGTACTGCTTGATGCACGACCATTTGTGACGACCATTTGCCCGGCTGTTGCAGCTCTGCTGGAAACGCTTCTGGCGGCGGGGGCGCGACCAATGCTGCCGGCATCGGGGCTGCCGTCTCCGGCAGCGCCGACGGCGGCGCGGGCGCGGGCGCAGGCAGCGGTACCGGGACAGCCGCTGGTGGTGGTGGCGGCGGTGGAGGCGGCGCCGACCCGCACCACGTGCCCTCGGGCGTCAAGGTGCACAACCCGCTCTTCGTCAGCAGCAGCGCCCGCATGACGATGCAGCAGGCGGGCTACCGCGGCGCCGGCGGCGCCGGCGGTGGCGGTGGCGGGCTGGCCGTCAACGAAGAGGAGCTGCACAGCGGCGGTGGGGATGGCGGCTACGGCGATGGGGACGGAGAGTACGACACCGGACACGTGGAGCAGTGGGGCAGCGACACGCCGCCAGCCAGCGGCGACGTGTCGCATTACTACGACGAGGCCGGCGAGGAGCTACAGCCGCACCCGCAGCAGCAGCAGCCGACGCCGGCGGCCGCACCGGCACCGGCACCGGCAACCTCAGCTGGGTCCGGTGCTCAGACCGCCACAGCGCCGACGTCCAGCAGCGGCGCCTCAGCGCCGGAGTCTGCTGCGGGGACGGCCACACCGGGACTGACCTCGCCTCGGAACCCTCGGTCGCTCATCCCCACCTCGCCCGCCAACGCCGTCACGACGGCCGTCGGTGCGGGGACGGCCATGTCTTCAGCCGCCACTGCCAAGCGCCGGCTACCGCGCCCGCCAGGGCACGACGCGCAGCCGCTGACTCCGCCTGCTGCGGCGGCGGCCGCACCAACGTCGCCGCGCTCTGGCGCGGCCGCCGCCGGGGAGCAGCAGGTGCCGCCGGGTGCGCGTCGCACGCCTTTGTCGCTGCCGCGGCCGCCCGGGTCAGCGCCCAGCAAGACCACGCCAGCAGCCAGCAAGCTGCCGGTCTGGCGATAGGCACAATAGAGTAGCTCGAGGGTAGAACGTGGTTAGGTTCGACCAAGTGATTGGAAGCAACCCTGAAGGGAGCAGGCCTGCGCCCCCGCACAACACGGGGGTGGCATAGCTTCGTACATGTGTGGGGAGGGCCCTCGACGCGCTTGTGTCCAGATAGGAGAAGCTGCAGGGACTGCATCCAACTAAGCAGCGGCGCTGTCGTCTAATTTCATTGACTCGTGTTAGTCTCGACGAGTGACGGACGTGCAATTACATGTGCGTGCAACGGACTATGCGTGCCAGTGCATGATGAATGATGTGGGCTCCAAGTAGCAAGCGCAAGGGGCGCTAAGACTCGGGAAGGGCGGTGTACGTACGACGGGGGTGTGCCGTACGGGACCGGAAGCATGTCACGGTTCTGAGCAACCGGTGCGGTGCAGGTGACGTTACTGATGATTGCCGAGAATAAAGAAACCGGTCTTACCGCCTTGGACTCGCAATGTGACCCAGGAGGATGTAAGGAGCCGATCCAGTTATGTACGGTAACTAGCTGGTTGCGTGAGGCGCGCAGCGGTGCGGAGCAAACCGAAATCAGCTTCAATGGCCTCAAGAGTCACCAAACCCAGCTAAGCCCACCATCTTCCTCTAACAATTCGGGGATCCCCTACGACTCTACGAGTCTTCCAGTTGGTATTGCCAGCGGTTCGCCCCGCCCGGCGGCAACCGCCTTCGTAGGTGCCTGGGCAGCCTGGCAGGGGTGATCCTGTGCTTGCCTGCCCCATAACCCCACAACCCCATTTACGGTACTCGCATGCTTGGCCAGCTGGCCTAATCCCCCTGAACCTGCAAACGCTCAAACCGGGTGCACTCCTCATTGCACTTCGATGTTACGGTATGGAGTGCCAGGTTGGCGGGAGGATTGCTGGCCGCATGGTCGTCGTCAGGATGGAGTCACGTGGGATGGACTGCTTTCGGGGGATTCAACTACAGTACTCAGGGAATAGACACCGTACATCGTCCAAATGACGTCCGAGCTTAATCCGCTGAGGGGAGTGGTTGACGATTTCGCGGCCGTGCGGCACTGGGCTCCGTGGTCCCCTCGATTCGCGTGCCGGTGGCACGCGCGTGCCGCCGGGCGGAAGGTCAATCCAGCCTGCGCTAGGCTGCTGGTATTTCTATGAGTAGTAATGCATGTAAAACCACTGTATGAATAGCAGCAGAGCTGGAACTCCACGTTTGGCGATTGACGCTGGGACCCTGGCACCTTCGAGCGATTTTGACACACGCCCAAACTGAAGCCCGCATAATTTAGTCGTCGCATTTCTCCACAGACTTTATGAATCAACACACAGAACATGGCGAAGCGCCTCCGCTGGCGTTCTAGACCAGCGCATTTTCGACAGGACCTGTGTTACCTATAGAGCTCAAGACTGCCATCAACGTTCGGTAATTAGGTAGAGCATACAAAGGATGCCAGCCTCAAACGGCGCAGACCAGGGGACTGCCCCGGGGGGCACGATGGCGTATGGCGTTCTGTCGCGGGAGCAGCGCAAGCAAATGTGAGTTGAATGATTTTACATGTCATGATACATCAATTAGCTCCTGGGTGCAACGATGCAAAGGGCCGCGCGGTCATCGACGCACGCGACCAGCCTTGGCCACGGCGTGCGAGGGAAGCAATCGGGTCAAATGTCGTTTTGTGGGGTCGATGCACGGGGGGCAGATAATGTGCCTGTGGGTAATAGAGCTCGCACCATCCATGGGTGCCGTCCGCGCCTCTCCGTGGCGTGGCCTCCCGGTGCTCTGCTGCTGGCAGCAGCAGCTTGGGCAACGTCTAACATGCGCGGGCTCGGGTTCGCATGCCGTAGGTTCGGGCTGGACTGCCCGGAGCAGCTGGAGTGGCGGCACTGGAACCCGGGGACGGAGTATGTGAAGCAGCTGGTGCTGAAGAACGTGAGCACCTCGGTGCTGAAGATCCGCTTCAAGCAGCCCACCAGCAAAGCCTTTGGCATGGACTTCCCAGAGCCCTTCAAGCTGCGGCCGGGCATGAGCCAGCCGCTGAAGGTGGTGTTCAGGCCGCTCAAGCTGCAGCACTACAGCGACAACGTGGAGCTGTTCGTGGGCAACGCGTCCTGCCTGGTGCCCGTACACGCCTACACGCCCGTCACGCACATCGAGGTGTGGCGCCTGGAGAGGGGACAGCGGGTGCTGCAGTGCAAACAGGTCTCGGGTTGAGGTGTTGGTGTTTGTGGCTGGGGTGGCATGGCTGCATCAGCCTCTGCGTACTAGGGGCAGTGGGGGCTGCCCGGGTGGGTGCGGCGGCCCGGATGCTGCGGCTGCCACGGCTGGGTGCGGTCACGCGGTGGCCGGCCGCACGTGCATGGCCCTGGCTGCGCAGTTGGTCCACACGGCCGTTGGTCAAGCCAACTCATGAGCGGGGTCTCACAACCTGCTGCTGCTTCCCACTGAATGTACGCCGCAGGTGCCGCCGGCTCTGGACTTCGGCTTCACGCCCACAAAGGAGACGGTCACGGCGCAGCTGCCGGTCCGCAACACGGGAGACGTTCGGGTGCGTGTGCCGGGCGCTCGCGGCCGGGCGAGGTGTGGCCGGCGGCGGCACGTCTGAGCCGAAATCCCTGTGTGTGTAAGCGCAGTCAGGCATCACGCAATGAACCCCGGGCTTGCGTCAACCTGCCTGGTCCCATGTCCATCTGCGCCCCCTCCCCACAGGTTGATGTGCAGTGGAAGCTGGACGCGCCGTTCTCCATCTCGCCGCAGGTCGCCAGCCTAGCTCCGGGCGAGGTGGTGTCCTTCACCGCCTCCTTCACGCCGCCGGAGGCCTGCTCCTACACAGCCGCCGCGGCCTGCCTGCTGGAGTCGGGCGCGGCGGCCATCTGCAAGGTGAGGGGTGCGGGGGTGAGGGAGAGGGGGTGCGCGGGGTGAAGGCGCGGCTGCGTGTGGCAGGCATCCCCATTCCCAGGGCATGCGCCGCGGCGTGCGGGCCATAGATGGTGGGCGGGACGAATGGCGTGTTGCAGTACTGGATTAGGTTGACCTGCTGTTCAGCCATCGAGTGTGACAGTGCACACAGCGGCTTGACGGTGCGTTTCTCCCTCCTCCCACCCTCTCTCTCGCAGATCTCCGGCATCGGCAAGTTCCCGTACCTGTCGGTGGAGCAGGCGGGCGTGGACTTTGGCGCGGTGGTGGTGGGGCAGCGCGTGGAGCGGCTGGTGCGGTTCGGCAACCACAGCGTTGTGCCGGCGCACTTCGCGGTCACGCACGACGAGGCGGGGCCCGACGACGGCGTGTTCACCGTGGGGCCGGGCAGGTGCGTGCGGGCGGGCGGGCTGTAGCTGGGGGCGTGCGGGCTGTAGCTGGGGTGTGTGCGGGCGGGCGGACGGGCTATAGCTGGCGGGCCAGCAGGGAAGCCTGGATAGGTTGTTGTTGGTGGTGGTGGCGTTGATGTGACGCCAGGTGGCGCAAGGGCATGCGCCGTGCTTCTTGCAGCGAGGCCGGGGCGGCTGCTTTCCAATCTGCCGTCTGACTCACCTTGCCCGGCCTGCACGCACGCCGCACGCACGCAGGGGCACGCTGGGCCCCGAGGAGTACAGCGTACTCAAGGTGTCGTACACGCCGCGCGCCACGGGCACCTTCAGCAGCGAGACCTTCCACATCGGCACGCCCGGCGGCAACCGCGTGGCGCTCAACCTGCGCGGCACCGCGGTGGCGCCGCTCGTGACGCTGTCCACGCGCGCCTTCAACTTTGGCAACGTGGCCGCCGGCGCCACCGCCTCGCGCGTGCTGTACATCCGCAACCACTCCGCCGTGCCGGTGCCGTACGACTTCCAGATCGACCCGCTGGACGTGTTCTCCATCTCCCGCACGCGCGGCGTGCTGTCGCCCGACAGCACCGCGCACGTGACCATCACCTTCCGCCCGCCGCCCGCCCTCGCCGCCAACCTGTGGCGCCGCGTGGCGCTGCTGCTCAAGGACGCGGACCCGCAGGGCGTGGACCTGGTGGCCACCGCCTACACCGACAAGAGCCGGCCGCCGCCGCTGAGCCAGCGGCACGTGGAGCGCTACATGGCGCGCGTGCTGTCGGGCGGCCCCGCCGTGGAGGAGTCGCAGTTGGACTCCAAGCCGCCCTCGGCCGCCACCGGCGCCGGCGGGCTGGACGGCACCGACGCCGGCGCGGGGCTGCTGCTGGCGGGCGGCGGCGGCTTTGGCAGCCTGCTGCCGCCGCTAGGCGACACCGCGGCGGCGACGGGCCTGGAGGGCGGGGAGGGCGCGGCGTCCAAGCTGCTGGGCCCGGACGGCTGGTCGCTGCTGTTTGCGGGGCAGGACCCGGCGGGCGCGCTGACGGTGGACGCCGACGCGCTGGACTTTGGCAGCTGCTCGCGGCTGAGCGCGTCCGAGTACCGCTCCGTGACGGTCACCAACCACACGCCCGCCAAGCTGACGGCGTTCGTGCTGGCGCCGGACTGGGCCGACCCCGGCGCGGCACCCGGCGACGCGGCGCAGCGCGTGTTCCAGGTGGGGGCGGACGGGGGGGGGTGATGCTGCGGGGAATGGTGGGGTAGATTTCTCTGGGGGTGCGCGGGGAAGCAGCGTGTTGAACGCCCATGCGCAGGACAGAGAGGATGTGGGCGTGATGACTAATGTCAGCGCATATGCACACGCTTGAATGCCGTGGTTGCGATACCCCTCTGCAGGTGTTCCCCGAATCGGTGGACGTGCGGCCGTTCGGCCAGGCGACCTTCAAGGTGGCCTTCCGGCCGCCGCGCGACGCCGCCTTCTTCAGCCAGCAGCTGGCGCTGGTGGCGCACACCAAGAGCCAGCGCAACTTTCGGCTGGTGGCGGAGCACCAGGTGGGCATTATTGGGGCCGACTGCTACTGCTGTTGGTCGTGTGCTGTGGGGCGTTTGCTGTGGGAATGCTGTAAATGCTTAGAAGATTGCGCTGTGCCTATACCTGCCACTGACCCAAGCGCCGCCACCACCGCTGCACGCCTGCACCCGCAGGTGCTGCCCGCCTGGTGCGTGCCGCTGCGCGCCACCGGCAACACCTTCCTGCACTCCAACCCCGAGTTCGGGCCCAAGGTGGAGCTGTCCACCCGCGCCGTGGCCTTCCCGCCCTGCCGCCCCGGCGAGCGCGTGCACCAGACGCTGCTCATCGCCAACAGCGGCGACACGCCCGTGTCCTTCTCCTTCGGCGCCGGCGGCGCCGCGCTGGGCCCGCTGTTCGCCGCCCGGCCGGCGGCGGGCGTGGTGCCGCCGCAGGGGCACGTGCTGGTGGCGCTGCGCTTCGCGCCCACCGACACGCGGCCCGCCGCCGCCACGGCGCTGGTCACCTTCAACGGCGTGGCCTCCAATGCGGTGCAGGTGTCGCTTCGCGGCGCCGCGCACACGCCGCGCCTCACCACCGACCTGCCCTCCGCCACGCTCTACTTCCGGCCCACCTGCGTGGGCGCCTCCAGCCAGCGCGCCGTGACGCTGCACAACCCCAGCCGCGTGCCGGTCGCCTTCCGCTGGCGGCTGCCGGCGCGGCTGCAGGGCCTGGTGTCCGTGACGCCTGCCGCCGGCGCGCTGCGCGGCAACGAGTCGGTGCAGCTGCAGTGGTCCTTCACGCCGGCGGCGCAGAAGCTGTACGAGGCGCGCGCGGCCTGCCTGGTCATGTCGCCGCCGGAGGCGGCCGCCGCCGCCGGCGCAGCCGGCGCCGGCGTCACCGCCTCCGCGGCCAGCCTGTTCCCGGGCGCGGGGCTGGCGGCGGGCATCGAGTGGTACGAGGGCGCGGGCGCTACGGCGGCGCTGGCGGGCGTTGGCGAGGACGAGGCGTCGGACGCGGTGCAGCTGAGCCTGGTGGGCGAGGGCACGCAGGGCGCGGTGGCGCTGGAGCCGCCGGCGCTGGAGCTAGGCGACCTGCGGGTGGGGCACCCGGTGCGGCGGCCGCTGCTACTGCAGAACTGCAGCGACGGCGTGCTGCGCTACAGCCTGGAGGTCGGCCCGGCGGAGGACGACCAGCCGCCGGCGGGTGACGCCACGGTCGTGGACTTCACAGCGGGGCTAGACAGCGCGGCGGCCGCCGAGGGCGGCGGCAGCGGTGCGCTGGAGTGCTGGGTGGACGAGCCGGAGGGCGCGCTGCCGGCGCGCGCGTCCAAGACAGTGATGGTGACGCTGTTCCCGCGCTACCGCAAGCGCTACAGCCTGCAGGTCCGCTGCCGCAGTAGCACTGTGGCGCCGCTGCTCACCGGCCCCAACCGCCCGCCCTCGGGCGGCGCCGGCCCGCGGCCGCTGGACGCCGGCAGCGAAGCTGCCGCGGCGGCGGCGGCCGCCGCCGCCGCCGCGGCGGCGCCGCCGGTCATCGCACCGCTGACTGCGAGCACCACCTTCCCCACGCTGGAGGTGACGGACGTGTACTGCGAGGGCCTGCCCAAGCAGCTGCTGTGGCAGCTGCTGGGCCTCAACGACCTCAACCACCACCTGCGCACCGAGGTCAGCGCCTCCGAGCTGCGGCTGCGCGCCGCGCAGGACCGCGGCGCGCTCACCACCGAGGCCGCCAGCGCCGCCATGCGCCCCTTCGCCATGGAGTTCGGCACGCACGGCCTGGGCGGCCGCCCGCGCGTGGTGCACCTGGAGATCTCCAACCCCACGCCGCTGCCCGCCGCCTGGCAGCTGCACTCCTTCGACGACCCCGACGGCGTCGAGCTGGAGAACTGGGTGGAGCCCGGCCGGCCGCGCACCGAGGGCGAGCGCATGCGCGACCTCATCGCCGAGTACAAGCTATTTGAGATGCGCCCCCGCGCCGGCGAGCTGGAGCCGGGCGCGCGCTGCACCGTGACGGTGGAGTTCCGGCCGGCCGTGGAGGGCGCGTTCGAGCTGCCCGTGTTCCTGCACATCACCGACGGCAAGCGCCTGCGGCTGCAGCTGCGCGCCGTCACCACGCCCGAGCCGCTGCAGCTGCTGGCGCTGCCGCCGCCGCTTCGCACCTTCCGACTGGAGCCGGTGGCGCTGGGCGAGCCGTCGCCGCCGCTGCAGATGTACACGCTGCGCAACGGCGGGCCGGCGCCGCTGCGCTGGCGGCTGGACACGGAGCCGCTGGCGGCGCTGGCGGAGGCGAGCTGGGGGCACCGGGTACTGGAGCTGGTGGGGCCGGCGGAGGGCGACATCGAGGAGGGCGGCGTGGCGGCCGTCAACTGGCGCTTCTCGCCGCTGGAGGTGCGGGAGGGAGGGGGGTTGTAAACACCAGCCCAATCTAAACCCAAGCGAAACATGACAAGGGACAGGGGGAGGTGCTGGAGAGGCGTGGTTGGGGCTGGGTCTCTGGTTGTCACGTGCTGCAACACACGCTTCGGTTTCGCAACGACCGCTCGCACCGCCGCAGCTCATGGCACTCGTTTCCGAGCACGCACACGCCCACACACTCATGCTTCCCGCCGCCAACCAACCCCGTCCCCAACCCCTACCCCTCCCACTCCGCAGGCCAAGGAGTACCGGGTGCAGGTGCCGGTGCTGCTGGGCGACGGCACCATCGAGGTCATCGAGCTGGTGGGCCGCGGCTTCGCGCCGCCGCCCGCGCCGCCGCACGGCGCCGCCGTCGTGCAGCTCATCGGCCCCGGCGCCGCCGCCGCAGCAGCCGCGGCCGCCGACGACGCATCGCCCGCTGCGGCGCTGGAGTCGGTGGGCGGCGACGCGGAGGCGGAGGCGGCGCGCGCGGCGGCGGCGGCGGAGCGGGACTGGCTGACGTGGCGCGGGCTGAGCTCGGCGCCCAGTGCGGGCATGGCGGGGCGGCTGGCGCTGGTGGATCACGACCTGGTGTCGCTGGGCGTCACGCCCGTGCGGGTGGGTGCGGCTGTGTGCTGCTGCTTTTTGCTATTGCTGAAGGGGTCAGGCTGCCGCTGGGACCGACCGAAATTGACATTCAAGCCGCACCGTCTTGCGACTGCCGCGGGCTAGCCGCTCACCTTCGAACGCCGCGGCACCCTGCCAACCACACGCACACACGCACGCGAATGCCGTCGCGTTGCATCGCATGCACAGTCTCTGGTTGTTTTTCCTTGTGCTCTCTAACACACGCACACTCGCGCACCGCGCAGGGCCTGACGCGGCGCATCATCGTGCTCACCAACAAGTCGCGCTACCCGCTGGCCTTCGACTGGGACCTGGGCTGCCTCGCGCCGCCGCCGCCGCCCGGCCTGGCCGCCACGCAGCGCGCCGCCGCCGCCAGCGCCATGATGGGCCTGGGCGGCGGCTCGCTGCTGCCCGCCTCGCAGCTGCAGCTGCTGGCGGGCCGGCCGCTGCAGGGCGCGCTGGCCATCAGCCCCGCCGCCGGCAGCCTGGAGCCCGGCGAGCGGCTGGTGTGCCGCGTGTCGCTGCACGCCGGCGTCACGCCGCAGGTGTTCGAGGGCGAGGTGCGCTGCCACGTGCGCATCGACGACGACGCCGTGGCGGAGGCCGAGGCGGCGGCGGCGGCTGCCGCCGCCGCGGGCGCCGCCGCCGCGGCGGCGGAGGTGCCGTTCGTGGAGCAGGTCGAGGAGGTGATAGCGGAGGCGCCGCCGCGCGTGCCCGCGCCGCCGCCGGCCGTGGCGGCGGCGGCGCGCGCCAGCCGCCTGCGCAGCCGGCTGCCGGTGCACCAGTACATGACCACGGCGGTGCGCACGCGCATAGAGCCGCTCAACGCCGCCTTCACCGCCACCATGGAGGCGCGCACGCGGCGGCTGGCGGACGCGTCGCGGCCGCCCGCCTGGCCGGAGCCGCAGTCCATCAGCGTGACGCTGCGCGGCCGCATCCTGGACGAGGGCCAGCTGGGCGCGCTGCGGTACGTGCCGCCGCACGAGCGCGCCGCGGCGCGGGCGGCGGTGGTGGAGGGCGCAGCCTGGGTGCCGCCGGCCATGGTGCCGTTCTGGGAGGAGGAGGGGCGGCCCACGCCCGCCGTGTCGGCCCAGCCCAGCAGCCAGGGCGGCTACGGCTACGCCGGTGGCTATGGCGGCGGGTACGGCGGGTACGGTGGCGGCGGTGGGAGCCAGGGCGGGGAGCCGTCGATGGCGCCATCGGGCGGCGAGGCGGGCGGCTACTCGCCGCGCGGCGGCATGGTGGACTCGTGGCCCAGCCTGGAGCCGGGCCAGGGCATGGAGGAGACGGTGGTGGGGCCGCCCACGGTGGGGCTGGACCTCAGCCTCAGCCTGCAGCAGGCCGGCGCCGGCGGCGCGCCCGGCGGCGACGGCGACTCGGACTCACGGCCGGGCACGCCCTCCATGACCAGCACGGCGCACCACCACGCGCAGCAACACGCTGGCCCGCCCGCGCCCGGCGCCGGCGCGGCCGAGGGAATGGAGGTGACCTTCTCGGGCGCGCAGCAGCCTGCCGCGGGCGGCGGCCCCACACCGTCGCCGCCGAGCATCGGCGGCGCGCCGGACCCCTCCTCCGCGGCGGCGCTCAACGACGAGCCCGCCGCCACCGATGCCGATGTCAACGCTGCGGCAGCGGCCCGCGCGGCCGGCGGCGCCGGCGGCATGGGCTCGCCGCAGCCGCTCGACCCCGACGGCGGTGCTGCCGCCGCTGGCGAGCTGGCGCCGCCGCCGCTGCCGCCGCCGCCGCCGCGCGGCGGCGACATCGAGTACGATGCGCTGGTGTCGGCGCGCGAGGTGCTGGCGGGCCTGTTTGCGGAGCTGATGGAGGATGCGGACGTGGTGCGGGCCGTGGCATTCTTGCCCGAGCCCGAGGTACCCAGCTTCGCCGAGGTCCGCGCCGCGCCGCCGCCCTGCTACGATCCCGCGGCCCGCGCGGCTGCGGAGTCTGCGAGGGCAGAGGCAGAGGCCGCTGCGGCTGCTGCGGCGGCGGCCGAGGCGACGGCGGCTGGCGCCGCGTCGGCGGCACGCGCTGCGGCGATGCTGGGGCCCAAGCACGAGGCGAGCAGCAGCAGCAGTAGCAGCAGCAGTAGCTCGTCCTCGTCGTCCTCCTCGTCAGCAGCATCGTCGCCAGGCGCTTCGCCAGCTGGCAAGGCGCCCAGAGCGGCGCCCGCAGCGGAGGCGGCGACGCCGCGCCTGCTCTCGGCGGTGGGCGGGGCGCCCGCCGCGCAACCAGCGCCGGCGCTGGGGCTGGCACGCTCCACGCCACCGTGGACACCGCCGCAGCCTGAGCCGCCCGCACCTGCAACTGCGGCGGCGCCCACGTTTGATGAGGAGCTGGCTGCGGATCCGGAGCTGGCGCGTGTGCTGGTGGCACCGGAGTGGCGTGCGTTTGCCGACTTTGTGCTGGAGAGCGCGGTGCTGGGGTTGATGCAGGAGAGCGCGGCGGGAGACTGGGAGATGCCCGAGGAGGGGCAATGATGAAGGCACATCGGGGGGCGCCGCGTGGCGAAAATTGTGCGGATTTGACACGTTTGACACGGACTAGGTAGGCTGGCGGACCGCTGGGAATGAATATCCCCTTTCTTGGAATACTGTGACTCAGTGCGAAGCATGCATGAGGCTGAGGATGAGGCTGTCCAGCCGTGAGCGTGACGGGCTACGGCCTGTGTGTAACATGATCAGTGATCAGGACCCCTGTCACCTGGCTGCAGCGCCCTGGTGTCTCATCAGCTGACAGCCCACGGCAAACCATCCTGCGGTCAGCACACTGCTCTTCCCGCCCCACGGCCGGCAGTTCCGGCGTTTGAGTCGTGACCAATGCAGGCGGCGGTCTATTGACGAGTTACACAATGCTGGGCTGTCGACTGTAACGCCGTGCATAACGCCTCCCCGCATACTCCAACACGTACGTACAGACGCACGCATGCCAAATGCCATCCACTCCCAACGGCCTGCTATCCCCCCAACTCTATCACCTACCTGACCTGCTGCCACTGCGGTATCCACCGCGCTGCTGCGTGCCGTACTGCTGCCGTACAACCGCTGCTGGTGCTGCGGCCTGCAAGCTGCCGCAATGTGCACACCGTACCGTACCGTACCGTCTCGTGTATCCCGGTGGATCACGTGGATGATGCCGTGGACATCTGCCACCGCCCCTACTTGGCCCATGCGGCCGCCACATGCACCGCCACCACGCCTTCATCAAGTTGGTGCCTACCGCTGTGCCACCACGGCTTCATAACATGTTGGTGCCTACCGCTGTGCCACCACGGCTTCATAACATGTTGGTGCCTACCGCTGTGCCACCACGGCTTCATAACATGTTGGTGCCTACCGCTGTGCAACACGAATACAAACGTCCCCGCCCGGTCGTCGTGCCCACGTGCTTGGCCGCGGCCCCGGCCTACTTGTCAGGTAAGCTCCACGGTAAGGAGCCGCTGCCTGCCGTGGCCGACCTCAGACCATTCCAATCTCCGTCTGTGCCTCTGTGGTGTGTTGCCTGCGTGCGCAAGAAGCCGGCCCCGGCGCCGCGTCCAGCATGCTCATGTCCGCAGCCAAGCTAACCCTTCGGCGGTGCCTGTCCAAGTGCTGATGAGCCGCTGGTGCTGGGTCCAGCTGCTGCTGCCGATGCTTTCAAGTGTCACTGCTGTCAGTCGTGCTGCCGCTGCCGCTGCTATCGATGCCATAGGGTACATCACCCTCACTGTCGGTGCTTTGGCCGAGGCTACTGAGGCTGCTGGCTGAATCAGTGGAGTCGGCATAGCCGCCCCCGTCCTGCTCACGGCGTTCCCTCTTCAGCCACGCCTCCGTCTGCCGCACGAACGCCATCCGCCCCGCAGCCGGCGGCACGCGCGCACCGCTCACCAGCCCGGCGGCGGCTGTGGCAGTGGCAGTAGCAGCAGCAACAGAAGCAGGGCCCGGTTCGTGGTCTGCGACCAGCGGCGCAGCTAGGTACGCCTCGCGCAGCCACTCCCACTGCGGCTGCGAGCAGCGCGCCCAGTGGGCCCGCTGCACCCGAATGGCCGCCACGCCCTTGAGCAGTCGCCGCCACTCGGCCTCCGGCAGGCCGCTGGGTCGGTCGTCTACCCCCGCCTCCTCCCGCCTGCCCCGGAGCTGCTGCCCCTGCAGCTGCTGCCGCCCCTGCTGCTGCTGCTGCTGCTGCGCCCGCTGCTGCTGCTGCGGTCCCTCGCCTTGCTGCTGCTGCTGGCTGTGCAGCTCCAGCCAGTGCTTGACGGCGCTGAAGCGGCGTGTGGCGGCCACGTCGCAGCGCAGCGACCTCGGGGGCGCCACGCCGCTGGTGGCCAGGTGCGTGGCGGCCGCCAGGTTGCCGCTGCACAGTGTGGCCAGCAGTGTGCGCTCCGGGAGCAGCCCCTGTGTGTGTGTGGGGGGGGGGGCGGTTGTGAACACCAGCCCAATCTAAACCAAGCTGGGGGCAGTGTTATCCAATTCCCAAATCAATGTGTGGGGTGTGCAAGGATGTCTGGAAAAGCGGTACAGGTGCACGGAAGACTAGGTGGGTGGGTAGGGGCACACGGCAAAGGGATGGCCCCGCGTTTGTATGTGTGCGTGGGGTGGGCGGGTGGCAAGGGGGGGTGGAGGGCTCGGCCTGGTGATGCTGGCACCCCGAACGCGATGCGGTTGCCGTTCTGCCCGCCACGCGCACCGGCACACGCCACGTCACAACACGCACACGCACACCCGCTGGTCCCCACACGCGCTGCCACCCCGCCCCTCGCCCAGCCCAGCCACTCACGCGCATGCGCACGCCGCCCATGCGCTCCACCGCCCACCGCAGCTGCGCCAGCGACCCGCCCGCCGCCACCGCGCCCACGTCCAGCTCGGCGCCCAGCCGCCCCCGCAGCAGCTCCAGGGCGGCGGTGTCCACGCCGCGCAGCGCGCCCGCCCGGAAGGCGCGGCTCCACAGCCGCGGGCTGTACAGCGTGCGGCCGCCCACGCCGCCGCTCCGCCGCACCGCCAGGCCCGCGGCAATCATCAGCCCGGCAGCCGCAGCGGCTGGCTGCTGCGGCTGTAGCGCGGCGCCTGCTACAGCCCCGCTGACTGCCGCCGCCCGGGGCGCAGTAGTAGCAGCCGCAGCAGCCACCGCAGCCCTTTCCTCGGCTGCCAGCGCGGCCTCGGCGTCGGCCCAGAGCGGGCTGCCGAACACGGACAGCTGATGCTCCCGCAGCAGCTGCAGGACGCGCACCGCGCTGCCGCCGCCGCGCGCCGCCATGTGTGCGATGTCGTCCCACGGCACCAGCCGCCGCTCCTGCAGCAGGTAGCGCAGCGCGGCCTCGTCGCCCCAGGCCGCGGCCGCTTCCGCGGCCGCCCTGTGCGCCGGCACGCCCCTGTGTGTGCGTTAGGGAGCACAGGGTGTGCGCGTGTGTGTGTTGGAGAAGACAAACGAAAGCAAGCGCGCGCAGCAACGCGTCGCAGTTACTTACTGATACCCCTGTGTGTGCGCATGCTACATCTTACTCGCTGATGCTTATGCTTGCGTTCTTTCCTTGTGCCCTCTCTAACACACCTGTCCGCCAGGTACCTCAGCCGCTCCGTGAAGTCGGGCTGCCGCGCCGCCCAGTGGTACACGTGGCCGTACTCGCCGCGCCAGCGCCCCGCCTGCCGCGCGCCGTCCTGCTCGCCCGGCCCCATCCAGTCGCACAGCGGCCGGCGCGCCAGCAGCCACTCGGCCTTGGCGCGCCAGTCGGCGCAACGGCTGCCCACCGCGCTGAAGAACAGGTTGCACAGGTCGAAGGCCATTTCCCGCACCGCGAAGAGCGCAGAGTAGTAGTCGGCGCCGACTCCGCCGCCGCCGCCGACTCCCTCCCCGCCCGCGTGCCAGCCCGGCTGGCCATCGGCCGCGTCGTCCACGGCGTCCTGCTCGCCCTCCTCCTCCCCGGCGCCTGCGGCGGCGTCCCCACCGCCACCGCCACCGCCACCGCCACCGCCACCGCCACCGCCACCGCCACCGCCACCGCCACCGCCACCGCCACCGCCACCGCCACCGCCACCGCCACCGCCACCGCCACCGCCACCGCCACCGCCACCGCCACCGCCTGGGTGGCGACGGTGCCGCCGCGTGCCTTGGAGCAGCCCCCACTGCTCGCCGTACTGCTGCAGTACGGCCAGCGGGCAGCCGTACGCCACGGCGGCCAGCGCCAGCCGCCGGTCGCGCCCCACCAGCTGCGGCGCCAGCCGCCCCAGCAGGCCCACGTGGCCCGCGGAAGCCGCCGCCGCCGCCATCTCAAAGGCCCGCTCCGAGCCCAGCGCGTCCAGGCGCAGCGCGCGCTCCGGCTCCGAGGCCAGCCACGTCAGCACGTGCTCCTGCCCGCCGCGGCAGGCCGCCGCCGCGATGGTCCGGCCCCTGCCGCGCCACCCCGGCGTGTCACGCAGCCACTGCAGCACGTGCAGGTGCCCGGACGCCGCCGCCGCCGCCCCGACTTCCGTGCTCCAGTCGCAGCCCTCCCGCAGCAGCCGCTCGCAGGCGGGCAGGTGCCCGGCCGCCGCCGCCGCGGTCAGCGCCCGTGCCGTCAGCGCGCAGCCGCACTGCGCCAGCGCGGCATCCAGGCTGGCGGCGTGGCCGCTGGACGCCGCCAGGCACAGCAGACGTGTACGCTGCCGCAGGTTGAGGATGCTCCAGGGCTCGGGGCAGCCCCAGTAACGCACGAACAGTTCCCCCGGCCACGGCGACGCCGCGAGGTCAGGGTCTGTGTGGAGGCCCGCCTCCGGGTCTGCCTTGGGCCACAGCCGCTCTGGCCGGGCCCCTAGGCGGAGAGTGCAGTAGATGCGCCGTAGCGCTGCTGCCGCGTCCTTGTTAACGAGCTTGAGGGCGGCGGCGACGTCGTTTGGGTGCAGGCAGTCGGCGACTCGTTCGAGTAGGTCGGGGGTGAGACGGTGCCATAGCACATCGCAGGGGCAGCTCGACATGGACTGCCACTGCAGCGACGTGAGCACCACGACGTTCTATTAATTTGTACGAGTGTTGCTGCTGGTTATTGCGCCAAAACGAGCCTTCGTCCAACTGGAAAGCGGTGAAATGTGCGGCCGACAGCGTCGCATCTGGTGTATCTGAGCATTTCATAACACCTATAATGTCAATACATGTGCCAATGGTCCCGACTGGTATGCAGGCCGGCTTAAGCCCTTAATGGGTCGCCACATGCAGTCGTACCCGGCACGGGGGGTGCTGGGGTTGTTGGGGTCTCTGTTCAAGGCCCCGGTGCGTCCTGGACCGCGGCCCGGAACGTACCATCCTCTACACCGGGTTATGCTGATTAGATACCCGGTTGAACATGAAGCTGGGACAACGAGCCCTTGCGCTCGATTGATCAGGGCCAGGGGGAGTTGGCATTCCCCAGTGGTGACCGATGAATTCCCAGGGGCGGCTGGAGCGAGCCGCACGGAGCGGCTCTGGCGTTTAATTCCTGTATCTGTGGATCTGGTGATGGGGGGTGAGATGCATGCTACCGTGCGTGCGTGCACCGTGCGTGCGTGCGTGTACTGTGCGTGCTACCGTGCGCGCGTGTACCATGTCGGTGCTCGCAACGTCGTCTGGAGGCGAGCGTGCGGGGCTGCCAGTGACTTGGCCAGTGCTAGCGCGTCTGGGCCGGGGGTTTGCGTATGCGGCGAGAGTGGCGTAGGGTTCCACCTGAAGGCGATTACGCGGCGTGCAAGGATTGTGCTCAGGCGGGGTGTACCGCGGGCGGGCGTTGGGGTGCAAGGCACCGTGGCGACACTTAACGTCCGTCCCCGCCGAGACTCTCATGATTCGCTTCAAATCAGTGCCGAACAATCACACCCGGGGGCACATCCCGGGGACACGCTCGCTAGAAGACCGTCCACGCGTGCCGCATGGAACGTTCCGCACATCTCTGACCTTGACATGCAATTTCTTGTGCACTATGCTTGTTTGCGTAGCATTTAACTTGCTCAACAACAACAACAACAACAACAACTAGCAGCCGTCTCTTGGCCCTTAGGGCAACGCAAATCGGGTGACCGTCTTTAGAATGATTTGAGCCCTCTGGCACCATGACTGGAGAGGGTAAAGGAGGAGGCAATCAAGGCCAGCCAGCGCCCTTCCTGCGCAAAACGTGAGTAGGCGCCGGGGAGACCTTCCAGGGTGAATTCCGAACTAAATCGCCCCGGCCTGCAGATATGAGCTGGTGGACGATGCCACGACGAACCACGTCATCAGCTGGGGCCCCAACGGCAAAAGGCAAGCCCAGAACGTGCTTGCTTGCAGGCTTCCAGCCGGGCGGGCCGGGAAGGTTCTGCGTGGACCGAACTCCAGCCCAGGCCCGAGATATTTGACACCAGGACTTGGGATGGATGCAAGGCCACGACCTGAACGGGGTGCGACCCTTTTAGAGCTGCCGCGCTCACTTGCGGCGAGGAGCGTAGCTTCTTCGTCTGGAAGTCCCCTCGTCGACGTTTGTCGCTGAACCTGGCGCCCCATGCATTGCCACGCAGCTTCATCGTCTGGAAGCCCAGCGAGTTTGCAGCGAACCTGCTGCCCCTGTATTTCAAGCACAACAACTTCTCATCCTTCGTCCGCCAGCTGAATACGTATGTGAGTGCGCGCTGGGTGGTCCTTTGGATTAATGCCACGCGTGACGCCGCCTGAGGACTAACGCGACCCCGCTCGCTCGACCTGCAGGGCTTCCGCAAAGTGGACCCCGACCGATGGGAGTTTGCCAACGAGTATTTCCAGCAGCACAATCGGGACCTGCTGCTCACCATACACCGGCGAAAACCCGCCTCTACTGTAACAGCCACGCCCGGCGGCGGCGGGGTTGGGCCCGGAGCTCCAGGCGGCAGCGGCGGGAGCTCCACCGGACCTGGCACGGGGAGTGGGTCGGGCAGCGCTCAGCAAAAGTCGCCACCGGGGCTTCCCGTGGCGCCGATACAGCAGTTCACGTCGCAGCCCTCCTCTGAAGTGGGACCGCCGGGGGCACCGGGGCCCCCGGCGCCGGCTGGTCCGCCATCGGCAGGTCTGCCGATTCCTCTCCCGCCGGGCGTGCCGCCCGCCGCCGCCGCGGCCGCGGCCGCGGCCGCCAGCGTGCCGTTCTCCCTGTCGCCGCCCTTCCCCCTGGACCTGGGGATTGCGGCAACGCTGCCGCTCTTCACGGCGCCGCCGTCCGCTGCGGGCGCGGGGGCCGGGCCAGGCCTGACATTCCCGGCCTTGACCGTTCCGCCGGTCGGCGTCATGGTGGGCCCCGGCGGGCCGCTTGCAACCGGCACGGGGCCAATGCTCAGCACGGGCGCCGGCCCCGGCGTCACCCCATCCCCGGGAAGCGCCTTCTCCCGGCCGCTGCTGCCCGCATCTGGGTCGGGCGCGGGGTCGGGGTCGGTGCCGCTGCTGAAGACGGAGCTGCCGGCGCCGCACGCGCTGGGGCCGCTGCTGTCGCCCCAGGCCGCAGCTGCGGCTGCGGCAGCAGCTGCAGCGGCGGCGGGTGCGCCGCATCCCCCGCCGCCCCCGCCGGCTCCGGCGCCGGCGCCGCTGCAGCAGGTGCAGGTGCAGCAGGTCCTCGCGGCGCTGGCGAGTCAGTCAGGGACCCCGGGGTCCGCGGCGGCGGGCCATCTTGCCCGGGACGGGTCCATCGAGGTCGGCAGCGGCTGGCCCGGCGGCAGCGGCAGCGGCATGACCGACGGCGCTGGCAACGCCCCGGGCACGGCCGGGAACACCCACGCCGGCACCAGCAACAGCCCCGCAGCGGACGCACCGGGCGGCGCCTCCGCGGCCGCCGCCAACGGCGGCGGCGGCGCCCGCGCCAGCAACAGTCACAGCTCTAACAACGCGCCCTCCGCCTCCTCCTCGGACGCGCAGCAGCAGCCGCAGCTCAGCGACCCCATGCTGGCGGAAGACGAGTACGGTGGCGGGCTCAGCGGCGCGGGCAGCGCCGGCAAGGCCACCAAGCGCAGCCGGGCGGACATGTACGCCACCGGAGTAAGCACCGGAGGGAATGCGGGCGCAGGCCCAGGTGCAGGCAGCGTGGAGGCTGCGCTGGCGGCGGTCGCCGCCGGCGGCCTGGCCAGCGCGAGCGGCCTTCCTAGCGGCAGCTTGGCGTCGGGCGCGCTGCAGAGCGGCGGCGGCGTTGGCGTTGGGCTGAGCCACCTGGCTTCGGCGCTGTCCAGTGGCGGCGGCGGGCTGGTTGGGCTCAATAGCGGCGGCGGCGGCGGCGGCCTGGGCGCGGTCGGCCTGCACTCGGCCGCGTTGCAGCTGCTGGGCACAAGCCCACCGCCAGGTGCGTTTGTGCACAGGCTGCATGCATGGGCATGTGCATGCTGCATGTCCTGCGGCCTTTCTTTGCATTTGGGCGAGGCAAGGCGATGCTTCTTGCACCTGGCAGGATTGACTGTGTTTGTGCATTTGTTTTGTCCTCATCCTCGGATTCCAACAATGGACCCCGCCCCCGCCGCTCCTCCGCACAGGCCTGGCCGGCCTCAGCGGCATCACCGGCGCGGCGGCGGCGGCCGCGGCAGCCGCCGGCGGCGGCGGCCCCGCCTCGCTCACGTCCTTTGACGCCGCCGGCAACCCGCTGCCCGCCGGCATCACGCGGCCGCTGCCGCAGCACCACGCCATGCGCGGCACCACTGCGGCGCTGCTGAACGAGATGGCGGGGCAGCTGGGCCGGCTGTCGGCGCTGGCACGGGAGGTGGAGGGGCTCAAGGAGGAGAACACGGCGCTGAAGCGGTCCATGGAGGCGCTCACGCACGCCTACACCGGCACCGGCAGCGGCGGCGGAGGCGGAGGGTGGCGGCTCGGGCAGCGCGGGCGCGGCCGGCGTAAGCGGCGGCAGCGGCGGCATGGGCCCGGCGGGGCTGCGGTCGGGCGGCATCGCGGGCGGCAGCGGCGGCATTGGGCTGGCGTCGGGGCCGCGGGGCGTGAGCCTGGCGGCGCTGGCTGGGGAGCTGGGCATGGGCATGGATGGGGAGGCGGGGGCGGGCAATGGGGTGACTGCGATGGATGCGGCCGCGAGCGGCGGCGGCGGCGGGGGCAGCGACGGCAGCGGCGGCGCGCCGTCGGAGCTGGGCGGCGGCGGCAGCAGCAGCGGCGTCCCGGCGGTGAACAAGGACGGCGGCACCGCGATGCCGCTGACGCAGGCGGTGGAGGAGCAGGGCAAGCGGCTGTGGGACCAGAAGCTGCGGCACGATGAGCTGGAGAAGCAGGTGCGCCGCGTGTGCGTGTGTGTGTGGCTGCGCTCCTCGCGGTCTTGTCCGTGTTAGTAACGTATTCAAACCTGGTTCATTGGTTAATTCGGGGGGATGCACCGTGGAGAGCCCTTGACCACGACAGTCGGCCATCGGTACGCTCGCCGATACGCCTGCTGCCCACCCTGCTGCACGCCCCTTACCATCTTTGCAACCCCCCACAACCCCTTCCCTCACCCCCACAACCCCTCCGCCGCCATCATCCCACCTCCTCCCCCGCCCGGCAGCTGCTGGCCCAGAAGGAGCTGTCCTCGCGCCAGGCCGCCAAGACGGCGGCGCTGGAGGCGGCGCTGGCAGCCAACCAGACCAAGGCCGTGCACGACGCCGCCTTCCTGGGCCGCGTGCTGGAGCAGCGCGTCACCACCGAGAGCGGCAACATGCGCGGGCGGCTGGAGGCGCAGGTGCGCGGGCGCGGGGTGCGGGTGCGGGTGCGGGGCGCGGGGCGCGGGCGCGCGGGCGCGGGCGCGCGGGCGCGGGCGTGGCTGTAAACACATTTTGGGGGGCTTTGCAAGGACTGGCGGAACGGGATGGCATCGCAAGGTCGTTTGCTGAAAGCCGTGTGGCCTGCCGTGTGTCATAGTCCGCATCTGCTGCAACAACTTGTTAACATCATCTGCGGCTTTTTTAATTATCATGCATGGAACCCCCGAATGCCGGGTGTTGCAGGAGCGTGCGAACAAGGCGGCACACGACGTGAACAGCCGCCTGGAGGCACGCGTGGCGGAGCTGGAGGCGCAGTTGCGAGGTGAGCAGCGGCGCAGAGATGCATGCGTGTGTGTATGTGTTTGTGCTGTGCGACTTGCGGAACGAGCTGAAAAACGCGCCAGAACAGTAGCACAGTGCATGCATGCTTCATAGGAGCATAGGCCGAGCGCGCAAGGCAGCTATCGCCAGCATTTCCCACCAGCCCCAGACCCACACATGCCCGCTGCCTCCTCCCGCCCTGCCTGTCTGCGCCTGCCTGCCTCGTGCCCGTCCGCCGGGGCCGCCGCCGCCGCCGGCTTCATCATCGCACTCGTGTCCCGGCGTCGTGCCCGCACCGCGTGCTGTGTCGCATGCGTCGCATCTGCACATGGGGCGTCCGCGGCGGCGCCGTACGCCTGCAGCCATCCTTTCGGGCGCCGCGCCGCTGTCGCCGCCCGGCAGCTACGCGCCCGGCGGCTTGCTGGCGGGCCGGCGCAGCTCCGCTGGCGCCGGTGCCGCTCCGTGCGCCGCCGCGGCCGCCGCAGTTGGCGCCGCGGCGTCCGCCCAGCCCACCCTATCCGGCGACGCATCCCTGGAGCTCAGCGCCGATGGCAGCGCGCCGGCTGAGCAGCCGGGTCCGGGGTCGCATGCGCATGACACTCCCACGCATGCCATGTCCACGCTCCCATGTCCGACGGCGCGCCAGCCAGCTCCCGTGCCGCCGCGACGCCCCCTCCCCCTGTGCCCCGCTCCTACCGCCCCTGCCTCCGCTGCCGCCACTGCAGCACTGGGCCAGGACACCGCGCCCGGCAACAGCAACCGGATGAGCCAGCACGACAACAACCAGCAACAACAACAGCAGCCGCACCTGCACCAATCCCCGGGCACAGAGGCACTCGGCTCTCGAACATTCGCGGGCACCGCGGCCGCCGGCGACCTGGGCAGCGAGCAGGGGCAGCAGGGCCAGCCGCCGCTGCTCGACGGCGCGGCGGGCTACGGCAGTGCCAGTGGCGGCGCAGCCGCCGGCGCGGCCACCTGCTCCCCGCCGCCACCCGGCTCGGGCTCCGCGGGCTTTGCGGCGTTCATGCACCGAGTGGGCAGCGGCGCCGCGGGGCTGAGCTCCGGCCCGGCCGGCCACGCGCTGGGCCTGGGGCTGGGCGCGGCCGGTGGGCCACTGGGCAGCGGCGCGGCGGGCCTGGGCAGCGGGCTGGGCGGCGGGCTGGGCGGCGGCCTGGGCGGCGGCCTGGGCAGCGGGCTGAACGGCGGGCTGCCGCTGGAGGCGGACATTTACGCCAAGACCATCGAGGACCGGCTGTGGGGCACCGTGGAGCAGATCGTCAACAGCGCACCCGACCCCGCGCACGGCGCCAGGTGCGGCCGGTTGTTCCTTGCGCCGGGTGGCTGGCTGGGTCGGGCGCGGGGGATCGCGCACAGAGAAAAGGCCAGACGCGAGTGGTTGCACCTGCGTTGCGGCCGTTGGACCGTATTTTAATGTGGCATAAACCCCTTATGTCCATTTTTGCTCGCTCGCCTGCAGGCTGGTGCTGCAAGTGGCCAAGGCGCGACAGGACGCCTACGCCGCAGTCGCTGGCGTGGCCGCAGCGAGTACCAGCACCGGCGGCGGCACGACCAGCAGCGGCGGTAACGGCGGCGCCGCTAGCGGTGGCAACGGCAACAGCGCGGGCTGCGGCACCGGCGACAGCAATACGTCGGGCCCCAGCGGCAGCAACGCGCCGGGTGCCATGGCGGCGGCGGGCGGCCAGCGCGGCGCGGCGTCCCTGGGCGCCGCCTCCCTGGGCGCCGCCGCCAATGGCGTGGCGGGCAGCCGCGGCGCCACCAAGGACGGCGGCGAGTCCACGGAGGGCAGCGGCTCGTGCCCGCCGCCCGCTGTGCGGGTGGCCGGCACGGCCGCGGCTGCTGCCGCTGCCGCGGCATTGGCTGCGGGTGGCGACATGATGGACACCGGCGCGTGAATGGACTGGGCGCTAGCCCATGTGTGGGTTGACCTGGACACTATAGCAGCGACAACAGTGAGCCCCTCCAGTACAACGCTAGGTTTGTGCGGGGCCAGTGAGAGCGAGAGAGGGAGAGAGGGAGGGAGAGGGAGCGAGAGCGTGCACAACACCCCAAAGGAGAGGACGGCACTAGGAGCGGAGGCCCCCAGGGCTGCACCCCGTTCAGTAGAATCATACGTCATCGCCCACAGTTTTGGGGCGTCGGTTTGCGAGTGGGGCGAGGCGTCGTGGCTGCTACCGCGGGCCCAGGCGAGCTGCAAGCTATAGTTGCTGCCACCCTGTGTGTAGCGCCGCGGCTCAAGCTGCGCAGAGGCGACTGGGTCCGGAGTGGAAGCGAGCGCCGCCTGCCTGGTTGATTGCAGCTGCATGCATTAGAAATTTTGCTTCCTGATTACGCCGCGGGGCCGGCACCGGCTTTCGGGGGCGGTGGTGTGTGAGAGACAACCAGCGACTGGACCACTTGACAGTAGGGCGCGGAGCGAGCAGCGAGCTTGGGGTTGCCTGAATGGCCAGGTGAGATGAGAAATGTGGGCCCAGGGCGCTCAGTGCCGGGATCGGCTGGCCGTGGATGGGATGCAATGTATGAGCAAGGTGGGGTCAGGTCGGGAGGGACAGCTGCCGATTGGTGCCGCCTGTTAGCAGCGCTGCCGGGAAACTGCTGGGAAACTGGCAGCGTCGCATCACTACCGTACCGTAATTTCGGTGCCAGCGTTTTGCTATTGGCTGCATGCCGGGCACATTATTGGGCCCAAGCAGGCAGCACTGGGTCTTCGGTAGGAACGAGCGTTCCGGTGCAGTGAAGTGAACTGTGTGTGCGCGTCTGGTGTGTGATCCGAGGGGGGACGTCTTCTCGGACGTCGCCGGCTGACTGCTGCTTGCGGTACTCGTGCTGGGAGCCTCTCCCAGCAGGCATGACTGTGTGCCAAGATCGCTGGGTGCCGGGCGTGTGTCGTGTGTGTCGTGTGTGTCGGCGGTGCTTTGCCTTCCGTGTGAGATGGTGTCCGAGCGCGTGAGTTGGCGCGTGGGACGTGCAGGGCGTGCGCCGCCATGTGCTGCCGGGACAATAACCCAGGGCATGCCGTTGAGTGCAGGGGGTGCTGCCGTTATTGGCATGCAGTGTTGGTGAGTGCCGGAGAAGCAGTGTCGTGTGTATGACTGTGCTGCGAGGACGTGTCATGCGTGACAAATGCGTTGTTCGGTGTGCGTGGCGTGCTGCGCGTGGCACAGCGATGCGACGCAGGTCGTCAGATCGTCAGCAGTGCGGGTCGTTGCAAGACGCCCAATGTGTGGACTCAATGGTTTGGCTGCGCGTGG
This sequence comes from Chlamydomonas incerta, assembly GCA_016834605.1. NCBI lineage: Eukaryota > Viridiplantae > Chlorophyta > Chlorophyceae > Chlamydomonadales > Chlamydomonadaceae > Chlamydomonas > Chlamydomonas incerta. Next base: position 243,164 of record JAEHOC010000029.1, read on the forward strand.
GCTGAGGCGAGGGCATGGGCTTGGGCGTGCCCATCCCACAACTCGCCACACCCACTGCGATTTCATAATTTTATTCGCCATCACCATCAAGGGACCGACGGTTGCCGTGACAAGGGCAGGTGGTGAAGTGATACGCTGCGCAAACGGCCGAGTGGTTGCGGCGCGGCCTTTCGGGCGTCGATTGGCGTAGCGCTCCTGCCCGGTGCAGGGCAGTGTGGTTGGGGCTGCGGCTGCAGGTGCGGCCCGGGGGGCTGGGAAGGTGGCTGAGAGCCGCGACGGGTCGCTTGGCTGGGTGCGCAGGGCGCTCGCCGCTCGTCCGCAACCGGCCGCCGGCCGGTGAATGGCAATTATACGTTACTTGCATACGGTACAGCGGTATTTGATTCCGAGAGTGCGAGGCGAGTGGGTCGGGCACGTGGGGACCAACGAATGCAGGGTTGGGGCGAAGTGATGCGGTGGCGGTAGCTGCCGACATCGACTTGCCCCTGCGAAGCCACAACCGGCTTGTAAACGTAGTGTTAAGCTGCACGGCGCCGTATTGCACTCTCGGTCTGACCAGTCTCCAACAGCAGTGCATGGCCGATACGCTTTGTCTGACATGGACACCCCTTGCGCCGCCCGCGCGCCACCTGAGCATGCACCGATTGCACACATGGCTGCGCCACGCCAAAACGTAAAACCACATCTGGGCGATTCCCCACACTGCCCTGAGAACAGCTCGCGCCACCCCATGATGTGTCCCGCCCCACCCCCACCCATGCAGCGTGCCGTCGCGTCTACCTCCTGCCTGCAGCCGTTAGCGAGGCCCCTTTACCCCAATGTGTGCCTCCCGTGCAGCCGACCTCCCATGCAGCCGCGTCTCCATCTGCTACACTACGCTGCCTTGGGTGCGCGCGCCGGTGGCATCTGCTGAACTGCTGCAAGCCGAGCGACCCATCCAACTAGCATGGGTGCCACGCCGCAGTATAGGCCACAGCGGCCCCCGCACTCTCCCTTATTTGGGCCGCAGCACCGGCGTCACGCGCAGCCCGCCGCGCGGCGACATCGTGATGGACGCCACCAGCTTGAGAGGCTGCTGCCCCGGATCCAGCTTGAAGGTCAGGCGGCGGTACAGCGTGGCGAGAGCCACCTTGGCCTCCTGCGGTGGATTGCAGAGTTGACGCGTGCGGACGCGGACGCGGGTACAAGGTTCATTCAGGTTGTGCTGTGGCCACTGGCCAGGCACATGCAAGCCGTTGCTCGAGCCCAGTGAACCGGTCAGCCATACAGCCATAACGCCGCCTCCATCCACACCTGCATTGCGAACTTGTAGCCGATGCACATGCGGCTGCCGTAGCCGAACGGCGCGTGGGCGTGCTGCTGGGCGGCGCCGCGCGGCTGCAGCGACTCGTACAGCGGGGAGGACTGCGGCGGGGGCGGGCGGACAGGGGCGGGCGGGGCCAGGGGGCACTGAAACAACGACCACATCAGCCCACTCCGCCAACCCAGAACTATGTAGTTAAAGGTGCGCACCAATCCGTGACAGCACACTGGCACTGGCTCACTGGTATGAAGCGCTCGGGGAGGAACTCCTCGACGCGCGGCCACACAGCGGGGTCCCGGTGTGCCAGGTACATGGGTAGGTAGATGGCGGTGCCCGCGGGGATGCTGAAGCCGCCGACTGTGAGCACCTCCCCGGGCGGCACCACGCGGCTGGTGAGGTGCGCGGGCGGGAACAGGCGCAGCGCCTCGTTCACCACCGCCTCTGTGTAGGCCAGGCGCGGCAGGTCGGCCTCGCCGGGCAGCAGCCGGCCCGCGCCCAGGACTTCGTCCACCTCCCGCAGCAGAGCAGACTCGACTGCGTGCGGGCAGGGAGCGAGCCCACGTAGAGCCATAGGGATTACAGAATTACCGGCGCTTGATAGCACTTTACCGCGTTATGTCCCAAACGTGTAGTCGCGCGCACCCTCGGGGTGGGTCGCAATGCAGTACACCGCAAATGCGAGGGCGTTGGCGGTGGTCTCGTAGCCCGCCAAAATGAACAGCTGAACCTGCAGCAGCAGGCGCGTGGGTACGGCATGACGTGGCGTGGCGCGGCTGGTAGAGACATGCATGCTGCCTGCCTGTTAGCCTGTGCCGCCCCGGCTCCCAGCAGCAGCAGCCAAGCCCGCGCACGCGCATGCCCCCAACTCACCTGCCCCGCCACCTGCTCATCCGTCAGCGGCGCATGCTCCGCGCTTTCCTCGCCCTCCGCCGCCTTCTTGCCGCCGCTGCCGCCGCCCTGACGCTGCCCCAGCATCAGGTCCAGGAAGCTCCCCGGCGCCACGCCGGAGAGCCCACGGCCACGGTTTCCACCGGTTGCACCGGCCCCGTTCTGGGCGCCGCTGCTGCTTTGCCGCGCCGAATCGGCGCCGCCACTGCTGCCCATGTCCGCCTTGCCATTGCCGACGCCGCCGGCAACCCCGCCCTCCGTGCTGTGCTGCAGCTTCCACGAGTCGATCAGCTGGAAGACCACGTTCGACAGCCGGTTGCGCGCCTGTGTGCATGCGAGCCGTGCAGTTCAGCCAAGCACGTACTCCTAAACAGCAATCATTTCGGAGTGACAACCAAGGAAACGAGGAGGCATCGGGTCCAGACAGGTCCAGACACCACACCGCATCGCACCAGCAGTGCATGTACGGTGTGCAGCCTCGGGAACCCTGCAAGCCCAATCTACCTCAGTCAGGATTTCAAATTTCTTGTCAGGCAGTGTGTGCGCCAGCGTCAGTAACAGCGAGCGCAGCTCCGGAAACAGCATCGCCACACGCAGGTAGCTGTGTGCGAGAGCGGTATGTAAAGGCGATAGATTGGCGGCGAAGAATCGAAGATTCTGGCGCGTTGCTTAAGGAGCGCAATCAAAGAGGCACGGTTGTGTGCGCGTGAACAGGACCCCAAAGCAGCTCCGCGCTACATACCCCGCGCCCCGTCCCTTGCTCACGGCTGATGACCCCTGTAACACAATCCTCTTTCCGACACCCCTGCCGGCACCTCGTACTCACGGGCTGCCGTGCACAGGGCTGCCGTAGCGGAAGATCTGGCCGCATGCCGCCGCCAGCTGCCGGCCGTAGCCGTCATCGCGACCTTTGGCGGCGCCGCCAGCGGCAGTGGCTGAAGCGGCCTGCTCCTCCGCATTGATGGAGTGGAAGTCCACTCTGCATGCAGCCGCCGGCACAAGCGCGTCTGACTTTGTCTTGTAACGCCACACACACATGTGCATGGATGTCAAGTCCGTAGGCAAGCCCTATTGCTCGGTGGCAAAGCTTGCTAGGGGCGCACGACTTTCGTGTGCACAGTGCATGTGCCTCACATGCACACCAACCTTGGCGCCCCCCGTTTACCCCCAGTTGCCCGGTCGCGCGCCAGCCTGCCGCGCTCCCTCACCCGTACGCGCTCCCTCACGCACCCGTACGCGGTGGAGCCCACCACCTGCAGCGTCATGCCGCCCAGCTCCCGCCACATGTCCACACTGCCGGTACTGGCGCCGCCGGCTGTAGCAGCACCGCCGCTGCTACTACCGGCTGCTGCATTCGCCTTGGCCTCCAGGCGCGCGGCCAGCTGGTCGGCGCAGGCGGTCATTAGCGGCAGGTAGCCGGACAGGCTGGCGGGCGCGAAGGCGGGCTGCCAGGCGGCGCGCAGCTGGCGCCACGTGTCGCCGCTGCATCGTTTGCGTGCGTGTAGCACGGAACGTGGGGACGGCATGGGAGCAGGTACGTGTTGATAGTGTAAGCGCGAGGGACAGGGAAACACGGTAGTAGTGCAGGCAGGGGAGTATGCGCGCGGCGGCAGGGCGACGTGCGTGGGTGCATGTGCTCAACGTGTGATGCGCGGTCTCCAGCATCCAGCAGCATCACCAGCAGGGTGCAGGACTGATGAGCCCCAAGCACAGCAGGCCGCACTCACGAACCAAGCAGCACAGGCTTTGCAGTGGTTGGTTCTGGTGTGCGATTGTGGGCATGGCACGTACACGGTGCATGCTCGCGGCAGGCGCGTGCTTGTCGCCACGCGCAAACCCATCGATCGAGCTGGTCCATCCCCATCGGCAATCACCAATGCCTGATGCGCCCCAATGCCTGCGCTCGCTCACATTTGCCCGCACACACGCACACGTGCACACACACACACCCGTCCGCACGCCCCAACGCACGCATCACGCCCGCACGGACGCACGCACCTGGCGCGCAGGAGCATGGACGAGAGCATGGCGTGGTAGCGGCCGCGGGAGAAGTCGGGGTCCGTCCGCGCGTGGGCGCGCAGCTTGAAGCCCACCTGCCGTGTAGTGCATGACATCAAGCATGAATCAAGGCACATACCGGGCATTGACTGACGGCAGGCAGAAATGCCGAAGATAGGCGACGCGGCTGTACGAGCGTGACAGAGGCTGTCCGGGTCGCCTGCTGTACATGCGGCATGTGCAGGCAGCTGCGCTGGCCTCTGCCTATCTACTGCAGCAGACGTATCTGTCACCCACCCGTATCTCCCGCAGCCCCACCCACCTGCCGCTGCATCTCCGCATCCGCCAGCACCACCACCCACTTGCGGCCCAGAGCCACCTGCAGGCAAGCGTACGTAATAATTGACTCATTCTGGCTCCGTAAGTTTCCATCTGCAGGCCGGAGACAGCAGCACGCCGCGCAGCTATCATGCGTACATGCACACTGACCGACACGCACCTTGAACACGGGCCCGTAGGTCTGGGCGCAGCTCTGCAGGAACAGCGGCATGGGCGTCACACGCAGCTGGGGCATGCAGCCCAGCACCGGGCGGCCGCGAGGGCCTGTGAGCGCGCGGCGGGGGAAGGGTGTGCGCGTCGGGTGTGTGGGGGGGTTGGGCCGTGGGGTTGGGCGCAGCAGTTGTCCTCTCGCGCGCATTGAGACCCAGCACCAGTTCCCAGGGGCATTCAATGGGGCCATTAATGCGTGCAGTGACTTCCGTTTCGCTAATGGCGCACGCTTCTGCCTCGGGGAAGTTACAGTAGGGCCGACGTTGGCGTTCGTAAACCGAGAGCGGTTGGAGCGAATTCTTGCCTGGGATTTCACGAAGGCGCCAACGCTGGTAGGGATCCAGAAGATATACAACGAGCGAGACCAGCACGAGCGCGAGCCCTGCGGCGACCTGCACAACGGCCGCGAGGTTAATGTGGGCCCTAAGCCTAGCCGTGCGGGCCCCATGCATCCGCCATCTTACGCCACACTATGCACGAAATTATAGCTGTCAACGCCAGGCATGTATTACCGGCGCCTCACCGTTCCCAGGCTGGGGGCCGCACCCAGCGCGCCGAGCCCCAACCGCCAGCTTGCGAAGGCGCTCGTCATCGTAACTATATGAAAATTCGCAATTAACAACTCACGTGCAGCTTTTTAGTTTACCGAATAAAAACTACATGCAATGACCGCAGGAGCCGCGCACGCGGGTTCGTGCAAGCCATTATAATCCGGCATCACCCGCCGCAAATATGTACAGGTGCTGATGACTGGGAGAGCATGACAACTATTTCATGCCAAACTTCAAAAATGCCAACTGGACCTGGGGCTGGACCGTCAAGTAACACGGCTTCCACGTCGCCCGCCCGCTACCCTGGCCATGCTACTTCCGGTATTCGGATGCGCACTCCATCATCCCCTCTGACATGCGCCATGACTGAACTGGCGCGGGACTGCTCCCGGGCAGAGTTACGACACCTCCCTCATCTCCGCATCCTAGTCTCGCAGCTTGCGCCGCAGCACCGGCGTCACGCGCAGCCCGCCGCGCGGCGCCATGGTGAGGGACGCCACGATCTGCAGCGGCTGCTGGCCCGGCTCCAGTTTGAAGGTCAGGCGGCGGTACAGCGTGGCGAGAGCCAGCTTGGCCTCTTGCGGTTGGCAAAAGCGTGGGAACGGTCCGTGTTTGTGACCAAGATTTGGTCATCGGGGAGCTAAGCTACGCCTGTTTGCTATGACCGTGTGGCACTGTGGCCCATCCGCATACGCACGCAGTGCTGTCTATTGTGGTCACCGCCGCCCGCACCTGCATTGCGAACTTGTAGCCGATGCACATGCGGCTGCCGTAGCCGAACGGCGCGTGGGCGTGCTGCTGGGCGGCGCCGCGCGGCTGAAGCGACTCGTATAGCGGAGAGGACTGCGGCGGGCGGGCGGGCGGGCGGGCTGGCGGGCGGGCGGGCGGGCGGGCGGGGACAAGTAAGGGTTGTGGATCATTCCCCTACGGCGGGTGCGGGGAGGAGGTGGATCAGCTCGAAACCGTGTGCGCCATCCACTAACCCAGATGCACTGACAGCTACTAGCTAGGGCAAGGCACACCGATCGCTGGCAGCGCAAGTTGCGTAGGCGGCCCGCACTCACCGGCAGGAAGCGCTCAGGAAGGAACTCCTCGACCCGCGGCCACACGGCGGGGTCCCGATGGGGAATATACATGGGCAGGAAAACGGGCGTGCCGGCGGGGATGCTGAAGCCGCCCACTGTGAGCACCTCCCCGGGCGGCACCACGCGGCTGGTGAGGTGCGCGGGCGGGAACAGGCGCAGCGCCTCGTTCACCACCGCCTCCGTGTAGGCCAGGCGCGGCAGGTTGGCCTCGCCGGGCAGCAGCCGGCCCGCGCCCAGGACCTCGTCCACCTCCCGCAGCAGCGCAGACTCGACTGCGTGCGGGCAGGTAGGGAGTGAGCGAGCGAGCGAACGATAAGCCCGTTGGTTTGCAGGGAGGTAGGGATTCAGACTACGGCGAAGCATCATCACGACCGCTTGATTGCCCCTCATGCTGTATGCGCACCCTCGGGGTGGGTCGCGATGCAGTACACCGCAAAGGCGAGGGCGTTGGCGGTGGTCTCGTAGCCCGCGAGGATGAACAGCTGAACCTGCAGCAGCAGGCGCGTGGGTACGGCATGACGTGGCGTGAGGCGGCGTGGCGTGGCTTGTTGGAACGCGCATGCTGTCTGTGATTCAGTGCCAACACACCGGCTCAGCCGCTAAGGAGCCCCGCGCACGGCCCCAGCCAGCGCAGCAGCTCACCTGCCCCGCCACCTGCTCATCCGTCAGCGGCGCATGCTCCGCGCTTTCCTCGCCCTCCGCCGCCTTCTTGCCGCCGCGACCGCCGCCCTGACGCTGCCCAAGCATCAGGTCCAGGAAACTCCCGGGCGCCACGCCGGACACCCCGCGCCCACCAGCTCCACCAGAGGTGGCACCGGCGCCGCTACTGCTCTGCCGCGCCGAGCCGGCGTCGTCATTGCTGCCGCCGTTCAAGTCCGCCATCAGCGGGTGCGCCTTGTTGCCGCCATTGCTGCTGCCGCTGCTGCCGGCGCTGTGCTGCAGCTTCCACGAGTCGATCAGCTGGAAGACCGCGCTGGACAGCCGGTCGCGCGCCTGGGGCGGGATCGATGCATGCAACAGCTCGCTCACAAGTACGGTACTCCCGAACACCACGGCGCCTCATCGGGTGTTCTAGGTATTCAGACCTACCCCCTACCGGCTGTGCGAGCTTCAGCACCGCCGGGTACGGTCTTGTACGCACCGCAATCGATCAAGCCGGCAAGCGACAGCCAGCTGCTAGCGAGTGCGCACGTGGGAGTTCGCCCCTGCTACATACAATACACCTGCTGCACACATGGGCCCCATCTCCCCCCCCCAATGGTCGATTTGGGAATTGGAGAAAACTACACACACACCCCACACACACACTCACATGCTCGCCCCCAACAGCTGCATGCACGCACCTGCATCAGGATGGCGAAGCGCGTGTCGGGCAGTGTGTGCGCCAGCGGCACCAGCAGCCGCCGCAGCTCGGGGAAGAGCATCGCCACGCGCAGATAGCTGTGAGTGATGCGAGTGTGGGCGTGGGCGAGCGTGAATGGTGTCACGCATATTATTCGCGTTCGCGTTTCGGAAGCACTTCGTTGATGAGGTAGATACGTAGGGGGTTGGGTTGGGGCCGCATGGCCGGATGTTTGATCACGTAAGCGAGCGGTCGTGCGTGCGCAGGCCGAGCAGTGGAAATCATGCTGAGGTCGCGGGGCAGTGGGCGGTAAGCTGCGCATGCGGCCTGCTGCGCAACCTCCTGATACCGGTACACGACACATGTCAGTGCACCCACCCACCCACGGCGGAACGGGTGTGCATGCAGTTGCTACCCAGTACGGCAGTACTACTCACGGGCTGCCGTGCGCGGAGCTGGTGTAGCGGAAGATTTGGCCGCACGCCACCGCCAGTTGCCGGCCGTAGCTGTCCCCGCGACCGCTTGCGGCGGCGGCTGTAGCTGTAGCTGCAGCTGCAGCTGCAGCTGCAGCAGTGGCAGGGGTGCTGGTGGTGGTGTCCTGCTCGTCCTCATTGATGGAGTGGAAGTCAACCCTGCGGGAATACGCGGCGTTTAAACGGCTGGCGTGGCGTGGCCCAAGCCCCGGAGGAAGGCCAACCCCCCCGCTACAGCCGCTGCCCCCTCCCCAGAGCACCCCGCAGGTGGGCTTGCCTGGCACCGCCCCCCCCCCCCGGCTTCCACCCGCTCACCCGTACGCGGTGGAGCCCACCACCTGCAGCGTCATGCCGCCCAGCTCCCGCCACATGTCCACACTGCCGGTACTGGCGCCGCCGGCTGTAGCAGCACCGCCGCCGCTGCTATTGCCGGCTGCTGCTGCAGCCGCCTTGGCCTCCAGGCGCGCGGCCAGCTGGTCGGCGCAGGCGGTCATCAGCGGCAGGTAGCCCGACAGGCTGGAGGGCGCGAAGGCGGGCTGCCAGGCGGCGCGCAGCTGGCGCCACGTGTCGCCGCTGCATCATATGCGTGTGTGTAGCACGGAACGTGGGGACGGCATGGGAGCAGGTACATGTTGATAGTGTAAGCGCGAGGGGCGGTGAACACGGTAGTAGTGCAGGCAGGGGAGTATGCGCGCGGCGGCAGGGCGACGTGCGTGGGTGCATGTGCTCAACGTGTGATGCACGGTCTCCAGCATCCAGCAGCATCACCAGCAGGGTGCAGGACTGATGAGCCTCAAGCACAGCAGGCCGCACTCACGAACCAAGCAGCACAGGCTTTGCAGTGGTTGGTTCTGGGTTCGCAATGACCCAACACGCGCACCCCCCAGCCCACCCCTCCACCCGCCCCACCCCGCACACGCACACACGCACCTGGCACGGAACAGGTTGGTCATGTTGACCCGGTGGTACTGCCCCCGCGTGAAGTCGGGATCGATGAGCGCGTGCGCCCTCAGCTTGAAGCCGACCTGCGCGCGCGTGTGTGTGTACGACCAGGTACGACGTTTACCGGTGATACCCACATGCCCAACCCCACTTACCCCACCGCACATGGCCACCCGCCACCGCCCACAGCCACCACGGCCCCGAACTACACTAGTTCACTGACCCCCAGCCCCATCGGCCCATCCACCTGCCGCTGCATCTCCACATCCGCCAGCACCACCGCCCACTTGCGGCCCAGAGCCACCTGCACACGCATCCGCACAATGCGCCGACATTTGCGCAGCGCCATAGACAAGTGCCCGCACTACAACTGACCACCGCAATGCATGTGCTTGTTGCCCCCAGGCAATGCGCAGGGGTGCCAGGGGACTGGGTCGTGGGAAGGGGTTGGCGCTTGCCTTGAAGACTGGCCCGTAGGTCTGGGCGCAGCTCTGCAGGAACAGCGGCATGGGCTGCGCCCGCAGCTGCGGCAGACAGCCCAGCAGCGGTCGCGCGGGGGGCCCTGGGGGGGGGGTCGGATTGGGGTTTGGGGGAGCGCGAGCAAGGTTACGAACGCGTGGCGGGTTGCGCGAGTTGTCGGGCTCGAGTGCGAGCGCTTTTCCGAGAGCGGCGGTTAGCCCTTGCCTGGGATTTTGCGCAGGCGCCAGCGTTGGACGGGGTCCAGCAGGTACACAAACAGCGTCGCCAGCAGAAGCGCGAGCCCGGCAGCGACCTGCACGCCATTTGGGCCGCGCGATGAGGACCCTCTTTCACCAAGACCCGTGTGGCATTTGCATATGGCGATCACGCAACAAAAATTCCGAGTGCCACACCATCTAGCCTGGGCTGGGAGCGACCGAAAGCGGGTCCAACTGCCAAGTCGCCATGGTCTCCAGGACGTGCTTTAAGCGCTGAACGGCAGGCCTTACGCCGCTGCTACTTTAATAAGGCGGTCGTGCTGGCCGTCTGAATTACTGAAATAAAGCCGAGGCACGCGTGACAGCAGCATGCGGGCGGCACGCCGCGTGAGGCCAGCACGCATGGGCGAGGCACACGCGGGTTTCACCCCGCTCGCTGCGCGCCACACGCGCGGTATTTATACACGAGCAATTACTCAGCCGTCAAATCGAGTTCCACACCATCTCGCCTGCACTGGGCGCTGCGTCAGGCAGCTTTTGTTGGGGGCGCGGGCATCTGAGTTGGCGGAGCGGGGTCGCCGGCGGCCGGGTTCAGGTGCCAGCGCCGTTTACTCAAGTTGCCGGGCCGGGGTCGCCGCGGCACCTTCAGGTGCCTGCGCTGTCAACTAAGTTGGCGCCGCGGGTCAGCCCACGCATGTGAACCGAGACCGGCGGCATCTTTTCGGAATTCCCGCCCTCCGTGCCAAGTCTCGTCCCTATATGCAAGCTTCGGCCCGCAAACCCGCCTACCCCTGCCAGCCCCTGCCCTTTCCCACCGACCCCCGCCCCGCCGCGGGCTTCATTTGGTTTGGATCCAGTTAACCGTCAAGAGGCGGGCGCATATTCATATCTATTCACCTGCGCACGTTTTGCCCTATTAGCTTGACATTAGGATAACACAATGAGCCTACTCTCTGCACGGCACCTGCCGGTGCGGGTCAACGCCAATCAGCGCGTGCAGCGCGCATTGACTTGCCGAGTGTCAGCAAATTCTTCAAATGAATCACTGGTAGCGCCAGAGCTGGCTCGCGTCGGCCCGGAATTCGTCGCCGACGTGGTTCGCAACAAAGTCGCCAGGAAGACGCTGATTGTGGACGTGCGCGAGCCCGACGTGAGTCCACGTTGGCAATTTGATACTCAAATATGACAGTTATCAACTATCTGCAATTATTATGTGAACTGCGAACAGGAGGCGGCGACGGGTAGCATCAAGTCTGCAGTGAACGTGCCTTCCGGTGTATTCAAGTCGGAGGACAAGTCGCAGCTGGACGCCGTCATCAAGGAGCAGCTGGCCGGCGCGGAGCAGGTGCATGCGCTGAGAGGGGGTTGCGAATACCAGTGCAAGCTAGGCTGGAGGGGGGGAGTTCATTCCAAATCTCAGGGGGAGATGCGGGGGCCCGGGGGGGGGGGAGCACGTGAGAGACGGGGCACGGTCGCAGGGATTGGCGGATTGCGTAGCTCCTATGCTGGGGGCGGGGGCGGGGCGTGGTGAGGTCTGGCGCGCTGCTGCATGTCCTCACTTGTAAGTTGACGGACCGGGGCTGGGTTTGAGGCACGCTGGTGCGTTGAGGCGGGGGCTGCCAGGTTGCAGCCATGCCTGCTATCCAGCCCGAACCCCGCCTCTCCCCCAGCGTCCCGCACCCCTTTGACCCCCGCACGCTCGCACCCTGCCCTGCACCCCTGCCCTCCCACCACCGCCCGCCCTCAACAGGTGGTGGTGCACTGCCACTTCTCCAAGGTCCGCGGCCCCACCTGCGCGCGCGCGCTCAACGAGAGGCTCCAGGCGCTGGGGCTGGACAATGCACCCGAGGTGCGATGGCTGCGGGCGGGGCGCGTGCATGCTGATTGCAGCGCTGTACTGGGTGGGCAGGGGGGCAGCCAGGGAGCCCACAAGGTCTGTCACGGGGCAGGCATGTCGCACGGCCCTGATCCCTGACCCCTGCCGCCCCTTCTGCCGCCCCCCGCCACCCCGCAGGTCAAGGTGCTGGCGGGCGGTGTGGCGGGCTTTATGGACGCCTTCGGGTCCGACCCGGCCCTGGCGGTGCTGCCCGAGGGAGGCTGGAAGCCCAGCCACTCGTGATGATCGGCGAGGAAATGTGTGTGTGTGTGTGTGTGTGTGTGTGTGTGTGTGTGTGTGTGTGTGTGTGTGTGTGTGTGTGTGTGTGTGTGGATGGCCGGATGGGGGATGTGCGGTTGATGGCAAGGCAGACTGGTTGGCGCCTTGGCGGTATCCCATAGTTCTGGCGGCGGCTGAGCGGCACGGCGCAGAGTGAAGAGGAGGGTGGAGCGGAGAGGAGTGAGTGGCTGTGGGCAGCGAAGCGGCTGCGCGTTGGCAGCGTGCGGGCGAGCGTACCGTACTGTACTGTTGTCGGCAGCGTGCATACCGGTATGGTAGATACGGTCGTACTGGGCATTGGCTTCCTGGCAGTACGGCGTTACCCGTGTCATCGGGAGGGGACTGGCAGCCTGGCACCGCTGTGTGCTGATGTGTGGTGTGTGTGTGGAACCGTGGAGGCACATGATGGGGAGCGAGGCTCGCGGGCAGGGCTAGCATCTTCCTGGAAATGGCCGGGGGGAGAAGAAAGATCGAGGCCAGGGCTGATCTTTCCTGGAAGATGGTCCGCCCTCTGCCTTCTTTCTTGCTGTGAAAACATTTTCTGCTTGAATTTTTTTTCTGGGGGGAAAGCCCCCCAGACCCCCCAAATTGATCGATTGCCGTCGTGCAGCCACGATCCCCTTCGTCGTGCAGCCACGATCCCCTTCGTCGTGCAGCCACGATCCCCTTCCTGTGCGCATCCGCAATGCGCGCGCGGGCGCGGGCGTGGGTGCGTTTGCGCGTGTGGGTGCGTGTGCGCGTGTGGGTGCGTGTGGGTTGCGGCTGCTCCAGCCCCCGCCACTACATGCAGCCCCAACCCGCTTCTGCCCAACAGCACAGAAAAACTTCCGTGGCTGTGGTTACCGTGGTGCGGCTGTCCCTGCCCCGCCACTGCATGCAGCCCCAACCCGTTTCTGCCCAACAGCACAGAAAAACTTCCCGGGCTGTGGTTACCGCGGCGCGGCTGCTCCAGCCCAGCCACACGTGCCAGACACACGCTCTCTGCACGCCGCCAAACACCAGCACACATGCCTTGGATGTCCCTGCGCCCATGGCGCAGCATCCACCCAGCCATCGACCTGGGCTTCAGACCTGGAAGAAGGGGTGGCGACGGCCATCTTTCACGGAAGAACGATGGCCCCAAACTCCGCAGAAACGTGAAAGACTTAATGCCCCTACCCAAAATCCAGAAAGGGCCGTTTCGCGCTCAAAATCTTTCAGGAAGAAGATGCTAGCCCTGCTCGCAGTGCTAGAGACCTGCCGCAAGCCACTTAACCATGCGTCAAATCCCCAGGGAAAGAGGCATGTTTTCGGCCTCAATGCAGTATCCCTTGCGAACTCAGAGACGATGGGAGGCGAGGGCGGCAGTGCGCGGCGCGTGTCCGGAGAGGCGCTGTGGTTGAGCTGTAGGTGCTATGCACGTGGCGCCTCACAGTGTCGGATGTACACGTTTTGTACACCGCCTCACCGCCAGCGCGACATGACAACAAACACGTGGATTGCTGATGCGCGTGATAGGCGCGGTATGAGGGGACATCAGCAGCGCCGGGGAGCCGGAAAGCGGGTTTCCATTGACACGCGTCCACGCGTGTCCAGCATCAGTACAGTCGCCCAAGAAGCGACGGTAGTAAGCCCGAGACCGGCCAGCCTCCTGATGCGGCACCCCTGGTGCAGCATCAAGAGGATGGCCAAGGCGCGAGATGGCCAGCAGGGGCGCACGACGGGGTCGGCGTGCGCGGGGTGAATGGTGGAGCATCGGGGTGCAGACAAGCGAGCTGTGCACAATAGCTTATGAATTACATCGTGCTAAAAATCAAGCGGTCGCGAGCACGAGGCTTGGTGGCAAGTTATGTATTCTGGATTTCGCAGGGCAATGGCCCAGCCCAGTATTGTAGATATCTGTACATAGGCATTGACATTGGGAGCTATGGATTGCGTAGCGATAAACCAGAGGAAGTCGGGAGCTGTCGGTGGCGCGACAACTCCCTGGCCGTGACAAAAACAGGGCCCAATTTGTGATAGTAAATTAGGAAACAATACAATATGACATATACATAAAGATGGACCGCTCTGAAAGATGCTGGACCAAGACGAGATATGAAGTGAAAGGTCGCGGCACCGCGAAGGCGGGCCGCTGAAGGGCCGGCAGGGCATGTTGGCGCCGATTCAAATGACGGATTGACGGCAAGCAGAGCAAGTGCTGCGCAAGGCGCAATGTGGATTGAAGCTGCGGAACTCAGGCCCAAAACAGCGACAGCTGGACGCGGCCTGAGCGGACAGACGTCTCGAAAGGGCGGGCGCAAGCTTTGGGTGTCAACGTGATAGTGTTCGTGTGTTTGGCGTAGGAGCGCGCCTGGGCGCGGTGCTAGTAGGTTCCGGACGGCCTCCCAGGCCTGAAGGGGCGAACTGACTGTAGGAGCCCTCACGGCGCTAGGCCTGAGGGGGCGTGAGTAATCGAGTACTGTAGGTAGTGATGTGGGCGCGTGGGAACGTGGCGGAGGCGTGCACCGCGCAGATGGCCTGCAAGGCTCGGCAGGCCGCTCGGGCCAGCCAAACCAGCCAGGGTATGCGACAGGCCAGCCAAGCCGGGCAGGCCGCAGGACAATGTCCTCGGCCTGAACGGCAGGGCGCATGGGGCCGTACGCTGACCTCCCGAGGGTATTTAAGCCTCTGCCGGCGCGGTGTTCGTCACCCAGTCTTAGAGTGAGTCGCACACAACACCATAGGATTGACATCGACAACGACTACTCTTCAATAATACACAATAAGGGCCTGGCGAGCCCGCGACTGTGGTCAATAGTGTAGCGCCATAAACGTATTCAAGTGACTTGTGTTCGGGGTTAGAACCCCCTTTCCATACGGAGAGCTTAGCCACCCCGGCAAGCCCAGTGTGTAACGCGTGTGAATCAACCTGGTCTACGGTCCCTCGCCTCGACTACGCCCAGCCATACGTTGTTGTGTGTGGTTACAGAGTGGTGCGCACGTTCTTGCGTGCCTTCCTGCTGCGTGTAAACCGGAGGCCCGGGCCGGGGTGACCCTTATAACGCCAGTGCATGATTGTCCTATTTATTGTTCTCCCCTTGCAAGGGGGACTTCCCTACTTCTATGCTCCCAGATGGAGCTGAGTAATGCAGCTAACTTGACAGGCTCAGACGCCCAGCCATACAGCCGGCTTCGTCCAGTGCAGCCTTGACCAAGACCTTTGGAAGCGCCAGCTATTCCCCCACGCTCTCCGCCTCCCCCACCGTGAGGTAACGTGTGTGGTTTCCTGTCAGCAACCGTTCCAGAGCCGCGTACCCTCTGAGGGTCGCCGCTTGTATCTAGGGGTTATACCGCGGGAGCTCTCGCT
Organism: Chlamydomonas incerta; assembly: GCA_016834605.1. Classification (NCBI taxonomy): domain Eukaryota; kingdom Viridiplantae; phylum Chlorophyta; class Chlorophyceae; order Chlamydomonadales; family Chlamydomonadaceae; genus Chlamydomonas; species Chlamydomonas incerta. The sequence continues at coordinate 258,455 of JAEHOC010000029.1, forward strand.
CTCGTACCTGCCTGCCTGTTGTTTGTGTTCCTGCCCCGGTCGTAGGTGGCCGCTGGGTTCCCTTTCCTGTTTCTGTTGAGCCGCAGGTACTACACGTTCGGGTCCCATACCCCGTGTCAACTGCTACACCGCGTGGTTCCGTGTCAGTGGTCCCTGACACACATCACCCAAGGCCTCACGACTGGTCATCTCGGTCCCCTCAGTCTAGGATATCTAGGAGGAGTGATATAGGTCTGCGAAGCCCACCCGCATACTAGGGCGAAGAGTCCCCGAAGCCCCAGGCTAGTTGAGCAGGAGTCTCGCAGCCTCTGGGTTGTCCCCCGAGCGTAGGTCCGGGCAAGAAGCCCCGCAGCCAGTGGGATAGTGTGTCGAGGGTAAAAGGGGGTTGAGTTTCCCCCCTGGGATCAGCAGGGATTGAGCGTGGGATAAGGTCGGGATATCAGCGTGCGTGAAGGTAGCCCCAAGAGCCGGGCGTCTAGCAGTGGTGCCATCCGGTGCCGTATTCCGGGCAGCAGTTGTGAACGTGCATCCAGGTCAACAGCTATCCGCACTCGCAGGGCGCAGCCCTGTCCCCGTGCTGTACACCGCAGGCGTAGCCTGCACTTCTGGTTTCCCCGTGCAGGCATTTCTTTCCCCTTGTGCAGGTTCGATCTACACCTGCCATCTAAAACAGGTTTAGCTACAGGCCCCCTTTCACAGTGACGGCCGTGCCCGTCACTGTTCCTGCACTTCCGGCGTCAAGAACTCCGAACCAGATCGATCACGCCTTAGTTACTAGCAGCCCGGCATCCGCCGCGGCTGTGTCTGCGCCCCTTGCGCGCACCCCGAAACGCGCGTGGGCTCTTCATCTCCCAGCAAGGCAGTTAACCCAGTAAACCAACCCTAGCTGACCGGTTGGGCAGCTAGGCAAAACAGTAAGGTCTCCCGTGTTAAGTATTGTGTAAGGGGAAGGAGGGGTACTCGCAGGGTAAGCGGTATTCCCCGACGCACACCTGGGGTGTGCGTGGGCGTGTGCGTGTCAAAACCCTAGGAGCAGGGCTTTCCCCCGGGGTGCCCGGGCGGCCTCCCCTTCCTGGTTGTGGGCCCTCGTGGCCCGTTCCCGTCCTTTCTTACACGTGCCTGTGCAGGTACACCAAAGCCTAAACAAATCCTAAACAGCCTCCAGTCCGGAGCGTGGAGCGGCAGCGCCACGCCCAAGCAATAGCTAGTTCTGCGGGTCGTCCCTTCCCCCAGCCTTCCCCTCTCTCCCCCTCTCACCTCCTACCCCTCAAGACCCACCTTCCCTGGCCCGGCGTCCCAGTCCCGGCCAGTCTACATCCGCGAGAGGGCATATCCTCTCCCCCTCTCTAGCTCCCACAGCGTGGAGTGCGCAGGAAAGGCCAGCGTTGAGTGAGACAGCGTCTGCCCTCTGGTGCCCGGTCCTTGCTAGCCGAGCCCACCTGTGCAGCGCCGGTGCGTGTCAGCACCCGGCGCCCCATTTCTGTATCCTAATATCCGCCTAGACAACTAAAACAAGACCTGATTACAGCGACAGACAACAACTCCAGAGGAGCGCGCGCGTGTGCAACACCGTCTGACAACACCGACTGCGTCTGCCCAAGACCCGTCACCGTCAGCACCCACACCCGCCTTCGCCTCGCCATCCATCTTCCCAGTTAAAACAGCACCGGGCGTCCTCATACGACTGGTGCTGGGTGTCTAGACGTCTGGAACAGACTCGCCTACGACCGGCATCCCGCCTGCAAAAGCTGTCTGGATAAGCGAAAAAATTTGACCTGACGGCTATAGGGGGCTCCTGCGTCGTTTGGACCGACAGAGCCGTGGTGAGCGCTGGTGCTGGGCTGCTGGCAGTTGCGCGGTCGCTGTACTTCGGCTGTGCTCTCCTCGTGCCCCGGGTTGACCGGCCAGGCCACGCCACACAGGCAGTCATCACGCCACTCATGGCTCGTGCGTCGAATTGGGCGCGCAGTGAGCTGCAAGCGCACCTCCAACAGGCCGCGTGCTTCCATGCAGCACGCACTGAGCATGGTGTTGGCTGTCGGCTCCTACGCGACGTCGTTGTGACCACTGACCACTCGACCAGTGCCTGCTATTGTGTTGTGGCCTTGTGGGGCATTGACACGTGGCAGTGTGGCACGAATACGCAATTACCGGTTCCACGGTCCCACATCTTGTGCCGTACAGTCCTTGGTACGCACGTAGCGCACCGCTGCATGCTGTCACCCCATTCAGTGACACGCACTCTCTCGACGGATACACAGAGGACATAGAGGAGGAATGCTAAAAGTCTGAAACCAACGATGCTCATCGCCCAACCTTGGCTACCCCGCAGCGACCACCAAAACTGTGACCTCCAAGGCTGCAGGCACGACGCTCCCACAGCGCGCACCAGCGCCGGGCCGTCCTAGGGCCCGCAGTCATCTGAGCTTCTGACCTGCCGCATGACGGCTCTGCTCTCTTATTGCGTCGAGAGTGCAACAAGCGTCCCGTCTCACCACCATATGTAAAGCATGCAGTCACGCCAAAAAGCGCAATGTGCGCCGTAGAGCTACATGGCCACACATTCACATGGCATCGAGGGCGCCGCGACGACCAAGAGTCCATCACACCACAAGCTCGGCGTCTCAGCGCCTCACGGCAGCTGCCTCGAAGCGCAACTCCTACCTCCACGTCCAAATTATTGCACATGACGTGGGAAGCCTCACGCCTCCATGTGCCAATACGGTACGGTCCGTCATCACGCGCAGCACTTCTTCGCCGCGCAGCAAGCCGGCGCCGCCACAGGCGCCTGCTGGGGGACCGGCAAAGGCATCGGCGCCGGCGCAGGGGCGGGCGTCGGCGCGGGCGCGGGGGCGGCGGGTACTCGCCGTCCCCGCAGCAGCGCTCTGAGCCCGGGCATTCCCTTGCCTGCAGCGGAGGGCACGGGAGGGGTTGCGTCGGGCCAGGCGGTGTGCTCGGGCGGCGTGGGACGCAAGCACCGCTGCCAGTCACAATGCTGGTTGCACACACGGCGGGGCTGCAGGCGCGGACACACGCACACACACCCGCCCACCTTCAGTGCTGCAGGCATCGCGACAAACGCCCCGGACCATGGCCCCCCTACGCCCCTAGCGCTGACGTTGCTCAATCCGCCGGTTGCCGGTAGCGATGCGGCAGTGTTCCCCGTGGGTTCGCACGGTTGTGTTGCCCCCCATGGACGGCTCTCCCCCCCTCCCCCGAAAACGGCTATTCCCCAGACACGCGCACACACGCACGCACCCTCGATCAGCTCCAGCGATGCGCCGCCGCCGGTGGAGATGTGGGTAATGGCTCCGTCCAGGCCCGCCGCCGCCACGGCCGCCACCGAGTCGCCGCCTGCAGTGCGGAGTGCGGTCCGGGGGGTGGCAAGGTTGCAAAACTGCATAGAATACCGTGTACGTGGGCTGAGGGGATTGCAAGGATATTTGGAAAAGCGGAATAGGTGCACTGAAGACTGCGTCTTGAGTTCGGTACGTTACCGAAGGGCTGAGGGGAGGGCGTGTGCGTGTTCAAGGTGAGAAGGGTGCGCAGAGCGGTAGACGGGGCAGGTGTCTTGAGGGCTCCAGTGCAAGATCACTGCGCACGCGCGGCGCACTGCTGCAGTCACGACCCACAGCTTCTGCGCGCCCCTAGCCCCAATCAGCTGCTACACACTACACACACGCGCGCGCCTCAAGGCAAGCAAGCAAGCACGCAACGCGCTCACCCCCAATGATGGTGATGGCGCCCCGGCCGCGGCTGGCCTCATCCATCGCCTGCGCCACCGCCACTGTGCCCTTACCGAACTCGGGCACCTCGAACTTGCCTGCGGACACACACCCGCACCCGCACATTCAGACGTGTGAACCAATGGTTTCAATCCCACGCCTATCAGCGTAGGTACGATTGTGCGTGCGAGCCGCACGGGCAGCTGCGGGCCCCCGGGCCCCCCGCAATCACCCCGCCGCCCCGCTCCAGCTCCTGCTCCCTCCCCCCCTCCCTGCCGGCGCACCCACCCATGGGGCCGTTCCAGAAGATGGTCCTGCAGCCCAGCAGCGCCTCGCGGAAGGCCGCCATGGTGGCCGGCCCAATGTCAACTCCGTAGCGGCCTGCGGCACCGGCACCGCACCCAAATCCACAAAATAAACATTGCATTGATCATTACTGGCGGGAGGCGCGCTCTGCGCACGAGTCGGTTCACACGGTGCACTGCCAGCCCGTGCGCGCATCAATCGCGCGGGCCGCCTGCACTTGCCCGCCATTCGCAGCACACGACAAGCTGGCACCCACCCGCGGGGATGCAGGGGCTCTCCTCGGTGCAGCAGTCCAGCGTGAGAACCTGCGGCGGCGGCGGCGGCGGCGGCGGCGGCGGCAACAGCACGCAACAACAACGTCATATACCGGCAGGACAAGCGGCAGAGGCGGAGGCGCAGCAGCCAGTGCCCGGATGCCGGTTAGCCGTTACGCCACCGCTCGGGGCGATAGAGGCAGCCCGCCCCTCCCCCCAGCCCCCAGCCCCCCGGCCCCCCCCCCCACCCCACCCCACCTGCACGCCCGTGTCCACGGGCGCCGCCAGGCTGGACGACCACAGCACGTCGCCGGGCAGCAGCAGCTGCGTGCCGCGCTCGGCGGCGCGAGCCATCATGCGCCGGCAGGGCTGCGTGTGTACCGGTACGCGAGGGGGAACAGGGAGAGCAGGGAGATATGTGGGCCATGCGCTGCTGAATCATGTTGAATCATGTGGGTCGGGTTCCACATCGCCAGCACCTGCGCACAGCATCATCGCATCACCACCCACCCACCTCACCCCACCCTCACGCCACCCTCACTCCCCGAACGGGACAGGCCATGCGCTGGCGCGGCACCGCACCACACCCGAACCCTCCCTGCCTACGCTGCTACACTTCTATGTACCATCTTTGCAACCCCCCCCCCCAGCCCCCGCCCCCACCTCCAGCCAGTCGGGCTCGATCTGCGTGGAGCCCACCGACACGCCGCGCGCCGCCAGCAGCGTGAAGGCCATGCGCCCGCCCACCTGCGTGGCGTGAGGCGTGGTGAGGCAGGGGTGACGTGACGCGTGGCGTGGCGTGCGTTGTGGCGGGACATCACTGCACACGTTCCCTTGCTGCCCCTCCCAGCTCCGGCCCCGTAGCCTGCTCCCCTGCCCCGCTCCACTGCGCCTCCTGCCCGCTCTCTTTCTCCGGCGCCCCCGTCCCCATCCCCATCCCAACCCCTCTCCACCCCCCGCGACCTCACCGCCACCACGTCCGCCATCTCCACCAGCGCCGCCACCACTCCGATCTTGTCTGCCACCTTGGCGCCGCCCAGCACCACACCCAGCGGCCTGGGGGGGGGGGGCAGGAGGGAGGGGCGAGAAGGCGGCGGTGCAGGCGCGTGGAGGAGAGGGGAGAGGGGATGAAGTTCATGCTGGGAATGGGCAGGAAGCGATAGTGACCCCACACATCAACACCTCACCCCACACATCAACACCCCCGGGTTTAGGGTTGGCAATGGTTGACTTGGGAATTACAAAACCCTGCCCCACCACACCGCAACCCCACCCCACCGCAACCCCACACACCAACACCCCACCCCCCACCCCCCACCTGGCCGGCTCGAACAGCCTGTGCGCCAGCTCGCGCAGCTCCCGCCGCACCAGCGGGCCGGGGTAGCACTCGGCCACGTGCGCCGTGATGCCCTGCGCGGCATCCGTGCGGCAGGTGTGTCACCACTTGGCAACACATGACGCCGGGGCCCCTGTACGCCGAACCTCAGGCCCACACAACCAGCACAAGCGCGCGGCGTCTCACGCCAGCTGCCAAGGCCCCACTGCCCGCCCCCACTGCTCTGCCCGCCCCCGTCGCCCCCGCCCCACACCATGACGGCGCCCCCGCCCCCGCCCCTCACCATGACCGCCCCCACTGCCCCCACCGCCCCCCACCACCCCTCACCATGACGGCGCCACCACCCCCCACCACCGCCCCCCACCGCCCCCCACCGCCCCCCACCATATCCTTGCAACCCCCCTCACCGCTACAACCGCCGCCCACCGCCTGCCTCTCACCGTGACGCTGCCCCCCCCCGGCCCCCACCGCTCCCTCACCGTGACGCTGCCGCCCGGCCCCCACCGCCCGCCCCTCACCGTGACGCTGCCCTGGTCGCGGTGCAGCACTCCGAAGGCGTCCTGCACAAACACGTCGCACAGCGCCGCCAGCGCGCCCGCGAACCCCGGATCGTTGGCGCCGTCCCCCGCGTGGAAGCGCGTGTTCTGCAGCAGTAGCACCTGGCCCGGCTGCAGCGCTGCAACTGCCGCCTCCGCCTCCGGCCCCACGCAGTCGGCCGCCAGGCCCACAAACACCTTGCCGGCACTGGCGCCGGCGCCGGCACCGCCGCTGCCGTTGGCGGCGTTGTTCTGCTTGGTTTCGCTGCCGCTGTCGTCGCTGCTACAGCCGTGTGCGCCGCCTCCGCCGCCGCCGGCGCTGCTGCTACTGCCGTTGAGCTCCCGCTCCAGCCAGGCGGCCACGGGCGCCAGACTGAATGCGGCTTCCATCTGCGCCCGGGACTGCTTCTTGGGCTCGGGCCGGCCAAAGTGGGAGGCCAAGATGACGCGCGCGCCGCGGCCCGCCAGCAGGCGGATGGTGGGCAGCACGGCGGTGATGCGGGAGGCGTCTGTGTGTATGTACGTGTGCGTGTGCGTGTGCGTGTAGAGTGCGGTGGGGTGGGGGGCGGGTGGGTTGCGGGGTGGAGGGGTGGAGGGAGCGTGCACGGCGCGCCGCCGCGGGAGCGGCGGCCTGCACCCCGTGTCGGCAGCTGTACACCCTCCGACTCAGGCATGAGACCCGCTGCCACCTCCCCCCCATCATCACCACACACAGGACCTCACGCGGGGGGCATCCAACTAAGTTGCCGGGACACGACGCGGCGCAGCCGGCGCTCACCCGTCACGGTCGCGCCAGTCGCCTCATCCACGGGGACGTTGAAGTCGACGCGCAGCAGCACCCGCTTGCCGGACACATCGGCGTTCGCGACATCGCGCTCCGGCGATATCAAGTCCTGCACCACGTCGCGAAGCGGGCGGCTGGGGTCGTCGGCGTCCATGCTCTCAAGTCGGGCCAAAGGTTTTAAAAACTCCCCGCACACTCCGTTCAGTTTGATTTACATTCAAAGACGGACTAAGACATTGATTATTATGCAGCGAAAGTCGGCTAACGCGCGTGGAAAGCCGCAAAGGTCCTTTGATTCCATCGCGACAATTGGAAGGATTCCCTTGATGACGGTTGTCGAGCCTCCCAAACGTCGGTAGTACGCTTCATTGTCAATACACACTGTGCATTACATTCACCAAGTCCACCATGGCCCCGAAGAAGGTTCTGCTGAACGGATGCGGGCGCATCGGTGAGCGGCGCGACGCCAAACGCCTAATCATTTCTGTTACATGCCGTGGAATCAATGGTGTCGAGGAAATGTGACTGTCGGGAGCTCTGCGCTTGACCGTCCCGCGAAACCGGTGGTGCACGCGCAGGCCGCCTGGCGTTCCGCGTGGCTTGGGCACAGCAGGACGAGTTCCAGTTCGTGCACCTGAACGACATCACCGCCATCGAGTCGGTGGCGTACCTGATCAAGTACGACTCGGTGCACGGTGAGCCGCAGTGGCTGTGTTGCTGCGGGGGAGGAGGGCTGGAGGAGGGCTGGGGGAAGGGGCGCGGGATGGGCGGCTTGGGGAGACGGGGGTGCGGGGGCGGGGCGACACGCGGGAGCCCGTCTCCTCCCAGCCTTGCCGCGTGCTGACAGGCCATTATGATTAGTGTATGGGTGCGTGTTACTCCTGGCAGCGATGCCAGCAACCGAACCGCGCACCGGCCCGTCACGGCATGGATCCCTCTCAATGCAGGCACGTGGGGCCCCGACGTGAGCGTGGACGGCAGCTGCATCGTGGTGAAGGACGGCGACCGCGTGGACCGCATCCCCTACACCAACTGCAACACTATTGCAGGGGTGAGCAGCCGGGCTGGGCTGGGCAGCGGGGCTGCCGGGCTGCGCGAGCAAGGGGCGCGAGGGACATGAGGGTAGAAACGGACCCGGCATGGGTGCTGGGCTTGGGGGTACCGTACGTGGGGGCAAGTGCGCGTGGCCTTCCCACGCCTGGCCTCGCACGCCGCGGCCTCGGCATGTCTGACGTACCGACCGCCTGATCAAGCCTGTACGGCTGTACGACGCGGCCACGCACGTGCACCCCCACCACCTGCATTGCTGCATTTGCACTCTGTCCCTTGTCCAGTTGGGTTGGTTTGGCAGGGGCTGGCGGGTGTTCACAACCCACCCCTCCCCCACCCCGCCAACCCGCCAACCCCTCCTTCCAGATCAAGCTGGCTGCGGGCGTATCCGTGGATATGGCCTGGGAGTGCACGGGCGTGTTCCTCACCCGCGCCACCATCGCGCCGCACTTTGACGCGCTGGGCGCCAAGAAGGTGGTGGTCAGCGCGCCCGTCAAGGACACGCCCGCGGTGCTCAACGTGGTGGTGGGCTGCAACGACGTGAGTCGACCGCGATAGAGTGTGTGTGTTAGAGAGCACAAGGAAAAAACAACAAGAGACTGTGCATGCGATGCAGCAACGCGGCGGATCGGTATTACGGATGTTACGAGGGTCTGTGTGTGGGGGGGGGGGGGGGCCTGGCAGGTCGGGAGGGCTTGGGAAGAGGGCGGGGTTGCTTGCCAGCGTGGGTGCGCCGCGCCGCGCGGGCACACGAGCACGTGGCCCGGCAGCCACCCGCCCACCCACCCGCCCGCCTGTGTTCCTCACACTCCGTGCTGCAGGCCACACACCATGCATTCTCCCTTTCATTGTTATCCCACACATGCTCTCATGCACACACCCGCAGGACAAGTACGACCCGGCTGTGGACCACATTGTGACCGCCGCCTCCTGCACCACCAACTGCCTGGCGCCCGTGGTCAAGGTGCGTGTGCGTGTGCGTGTGGGCGGGGGGAGGGGTAGTTCATTCCGATGCAGGGCCGGGGTCGGGGTCGGGGGCCGCAGACTGGAGGGGCTAAGCTTGTTGCAGCCCCTCAAGAATGCCCGCACGAATGCGCGCAGCACACACGCGCACACGTCCCAGATGCTGTCCGCCTGCTGCTGCCCACTGCTGCCCCCACTGCGGCCCCTGCCCCGCCCGCGCAGGTGATCCACGAGAAGCTGGGCATCGACCGCGGCTGCATCACCACCATCCACAACCTCACCAACACGCAGGTGACCGTGCACTGGGCCGCATGTGGGGGCTGGGGCTGCTGAGGCGGCCCGGGGGCGCAGGGGTAGCAGGGGCGGTTGGCGCAATGCGGTCGGGAGGATGCGGCGGGAGGGGGACGTCTTCGGCGAGCCAACATGCTCACCAAGCCCCACCAAGTCCAACCCAGCCCAACCCAGCCCAACCGCACCGCGCGACCGCCACCTGCACCTGCGTAGTCAACCTAGCGACTGCTGCAGCAACCACCTGCACGCCACACGCCGCCCCCTGTTCCTGGCTACACCTTCACTTCTTGATTAATCATGAATGTAACCCCGCCCTGGCCACAGACCATCGTGGACGCACCCAACTCCAAGAAGGCCGACCTGCGCCGCGCCCGGTGCGTGGATAACAGGGGTGCGGGCGGCCGGGCGGGCGGGCGGGCGCCGTCCTCGTCGGTTATGATTCAGACGTGCCTATCATGCCGTACCATGGTGCCCTATGTACGGCACGTTGCAGTTACGGCGCACAGCCCAGGCCTCTGACGTGGATGGCCCCCGGGCGCACGTGCCACGCGTGCCTGCGCCCTCGCCCTCACCTCCCATCCATCCAACCCTCCCCACACACACACACACCCTCCCGCAGCTCGGGCCTGGTGAACCTGGCGCCCACCTCCACCGGCAGCGCCACCGCCATCGCGCTCATCTTCCCGGAGCTCAAGGTGGGGGCGTGCGGCGTGGGGGCAGCAGGGCGGCAGGCTGGGGGGGGGGGTTGTGAACACCAGCCCAATCTAAACCCAAGCGAAACTAGACAAGGGACAGGCAGGTGCAGTTTGCGGCAATACAGGGTAACGGTATACTCTTGCGTTTCGGGGCGGAGAGTGTAGACGGGGCGAGGTCGGCGCGCCGTCGACGAACTGCCACCCAGGCTCGGCTCGCGCACAGCAGAGACGGACACGCAACCACGCAAATGCAAAACACACGACTTACCTGGCGACCTGGGGGGGGACTTACCTGGCGACCTGGGGGGGGTGTTGTAAACACGAGCCCATAGGGGGGTAATAGGGGGGTAATAGGGGGCACCGGGTGGCTTGTCCGGCCGTGGGCGGTGTGGGGGCGCGGAGGGAGTGGACGCGAGGCGACGTCAGCGAGCGCGCCGTGCAGCGCTTGTAAGGAATTGCATTGGAAGCCCGGACGAGCACACTTGTGCGCGCGCCGGGGTATGGCCTGACACGGCGATTCTCATGTTGCCCACCCAACGCTGCTGTGGTCTCCTTCGTCCCCTTACCCCACCCTCCTGCCGTACCCGCACAGGGCAAGCTGAACGGCCTGGCGGTGCGCGTGCCGCTGACCAACGCCTCCATCACCGACTGCGTGTTCGACGTGAAGCGCAAGACCACCGAGGAGGAGGTCAACACGCTGCTCAAGGTGCGGCGGGGGGAGTGCGGGGCAGCAGCAGCGGTGATGCAGGCGGTTAGTTACTGGCGTTTTTAGGGCTAGGCGCGCAAGCGAGCAGCCCGCGCGCCTTCCCCCCTCACCGCTCCTCATCCCAGCCCACGACCCCCACCACCCCCGACCCCCCCCCCCCGACCCCCCCCACCCCGACCCCCCCCCACCCCACCCCCGCCCCGCCCCGCCCCGCCCCGCAGGAGGCCAGCCAGACCTACCTGTCCGGCATCCTGGGCTTCGACGAGGTGCCCAAGGTCTCCACCGACTACGTCAACGACGCGCGCAGCTCCATCGTGGACGCCGCATGCACGCAGGTGGGGCGGGTTGGGGTGGGCGGGACAGGGCGGGGCGGGGGCTGGCGGGTGGGGGGGAGGAGGGGAGGAGGGCGTTTGGTGCGGGCGGCAGCGTGTGTAAGGCCCCATGCGGACTCAGGCTGGCAGCCCCTCTCTTGATACCGTTCCCGCACGGAACCCCGCCTCTCGAGTGTCGTTGAGCTCGGCGACCGCGACCCAACCCCCGGACCCGTGCCCCGGACCCGACCCCTGCTTGCCGTACAGGTGATTGACGGCACAATGATCAAGATCTACGCCTGGTACGACAACGAGTACGGCTACAGCTGCCGCATGGTGGACCTGGCCAAGATCGTGGCGGCCAAGATGTAGATGTGCCGTAGATGGGTACGGCACAGCATCGTACGAAAGCGGGGGCCGGGGTGCGGACGTGGGCGGCGGGCGGCGGGCCGATGCATGTGCAGATGCAGACTTGACGTGGGGCCGATGAAGTGAATGATGGGATGAATGATGCGATAAGGCGGGCCGTTGAGGTATGATGAATCCATACCGGCCCTTGCCTGTGCGGGGGGCGTTGAGGAATGTCGGAAAAACACCAGTTGGCGCAAGGGCACACAAATTGCATATTCCTGGAGGATGCGCATTTACGGATGTTGATGGTGGGAGAGGGGGGCCGAACGTGATCGCAGCTATCGCAACTCGAAAGTTGGTGCTTTTGTTGTTTACCATTACATGACTGTCTGCACATCCAAGAACGCCCAGTGCGCGCATTGCGTCATGCATGTGCCGCTGCGTGTTTCTTGATGGGGAGGACGGAGAGCTAGGGGGGTGCTGCTGACGCGCACGCGCGCACCTGAATCCGAGATTCCGAGGCAGTCATCCCTTGAAGCCTCATCAATCTTACATATTGCGGCTCGGATCAGGCTCGGACTGTGCGTGAGAGGTACCGTGTGCCAACGAAGCATGCAAATCTTTGCACATTACTGAGCAGCGCAAACCTAATATATATGTACAGCGTCGGGGCGTCCCCCAGGACCGCGCGCAGGACAGCAACTCGCAAGCCAAACGCGGACACCGTGCACTGAAAGCGTGGGCGCACACTGCGGATCGCCTCGGAGCAACCAGCCCCTGTCATGTACACCGCTACAAGTCCACAAGCCATCCTTGCAACCCCAATTCGCCTCTCCAGGACGAGCGAGCCGCGAGCCGCCGCCGCGGCCTATCAAGCGCAGCGACACACGCCGAAACTTCTGCTTCTAAACCGCCGAACCGGCCGAATGTGTGATCCCCTTGCGCTTCACGTGCCTCCCGTGCTCTCCAGCCCGGTGCAGCCGGCTGTCCGACTGTCCGAGTGACCTGCTGACCGCCGTGCCGCTGTGTGCCGCTGTGCTCACCCATACACGGCGCCACAGCGCGCACGGACGGCAGCTCGTAACGTAGTAGCGCCTCCCAACCCAACCCAACCCAACCCAACCCAACCCAACAGCACGCGCGTCACAGCGCATGCGTCTACTCCAGCTCGATATCCACGGACGGGCCGGCGGCGGCGTCCGGCGGCGGCTTGACGATGGTGAAGCAGGGCCCGCACAGCAGGCCGCCGCTGTTGTCGTGCACGAACATTTCCACCAGAGCCGACAGCAGCGCGAAGCCCACGCTGGCCCAGAAGCAGGCGGCGAAGCCCTGTCGTACATATGGCACGTGTGTGGGTTCCGTACATGTGTGTTGAACAATTTTCGAACCCCAAGCCCGGGCAGGTGCACCAGCCAGCTGCCTCACAATGGCTGCGGTGCCAACGTGACCACCAAGACATGGCGGAATGCGCACCCCCTCCACCCACCCCTGCCTTTGCCCGTCATTTGGGCATGATTAAACAGCTTTGGTTGGAATGAGTAAGCCTACTAACGCACCTGGATGACGGTGTCTCCCGCGTACGAGTACAGCGCGCCGCTCACCAGCGTGCCTGCGGTTGCGCACCATCAGGACGCGGTCGGATGACACACGTGTGTCCAGGTCACACGCTAAACTGCTAATGCGTGTTGTGTGCAGCGTCCACGTGCGCATCACCAACAGCAACACATCCTCCGGGCTGGCCGGATGACCGCTGCTCCCAACCGCACGCCATCGACCCTAAGTGATGCACACCTTAGGCCGGTCCCGCCTCCAGGGCCCCTTTGCCCGCCCACCCTTGTGCCCCTCGACACAACCACACGCACCCAATGCCACCGCCGCAGCCCCCGACGCCACCGCCGTAACCCCACCCACCCACCCACCCCAGCACCCTCACGCACGCACCCGTGAGGCGGCCCATGGCGTTGGCGCAGTAGTAGAAGCCGACGTTCATGGCCACCTTGTCGCCCTGGGCGTAGCGCACGATGAGGTAGGAGTGGATGGAGCTGTTGACCGCGAACAGCAGGCAGAAGGCGCCCAGGCCGCCCACCATCACGCCCGTCATGCCGCCCAGGTCGTGGCTCTGCAGGGTGGGTGGGTTGGGGTGTGGGGTGTGGGGTTGTTGGGCGGGGTTGGGGCGGGGAGCGCTCCATTCATGAAATATCAAAACGACGGGAATGCAGCCCCCGTGTTCAAATCGGATTGAGGTGCAGGGAGCCCAGGTGTGAAGCGGTAAGGGGGACGGGCGTGACAGAGCGCGGCGAGACCATACGGGCTGGGGGCCGGAGCCAGCAGCCCGCGTGAGCCCAGTGACCAACTGGCGACTGCCCTATGGCAGCCACCCGAGCCCCCGGCTCTCTCCTGCCTGCCTCCCTCTCTACCCTGCCTATGGCCCCGCCCGCCCGCCCACTCGCCCGCCCACCCGCGCACCCACGCACCGTGAAGATGGGTGTGGCCTGCAGCATGAGGCCCATGAACAGCGGCGTCAGCACCAGCAGCAGGTTCCACAGCACCGCCACGTACCTGCGTGCGTATGCGTGTTCAGAGTGTGAGCAAGAGTTAGTGTGTGTAAGTCAGAGGACACGAAAAAATGTGTGAGTGCGTATGCATAACTGTATATGTGCTTGTTGATCATGAAAAGGGGTGTGGCGGGAGGTGCGCGGGAAATGGAGGGTGAGAGGTCGGGGATGCTGATAGCCGCTGCCTCGGCCCTCACATGTGGCCGACTCACTTGTTGGCGGGCGACTGCCTGAGCGGCTGCAGCACCAGCTGCGGCGTCCACGACTGGACCTGTGAGGCGTCGGCAGGGGGCAGGGCGGCGCCGAGGCGGGTCAGGGGAGGATACCAATCACCAAAACACAATGCAGCACACGCCAGCGCACACGCCGCACAGGTCCGCGCCTTCACCCAGCCGCCCATCACAACCCCAACCACCCAACCCCCACGCCCCATACACACACGCGCCCGCACCTGGCCGTACACGATGATCCACACCGCCAGGAACAGCCCCGTGAGCGGCCGGCTCCAGCCCAGGCCGTACACGGCGTCGCGCAGGAAGAAGGGCAGCGGCACCTCGAACCACATGTCGCGGCTGCCGAACAGGAAGTAGCTGCGGGTGTGGGGTGTAGGTGTGTGGGTGGGGTGGGGTGGGGGGTCGGTGGGGTCGGTGTGTGTGTGCAGGGGTTTGAGGGAATGGGCGGGCGGGGGATTTGCAAAGGTGTGGGGGTTGTAAACACCAGCCCAATCTAAACCAAGCTAAACTGGGGGTTGCAAGGATGGATGGCACAGCGGTGGGAGCCGGCGCGGGAGGAGGTGCGTGCAGGCTAGCGATGGCTGGGGTGAGGCGGGGCTGGGCTCTGTGGGATGGGTGGGGTGCGGGCAACCACTGCGCTGTCGTGGCAGCACCCAGCTACTGCTGCTGCTGCTGCTGCTGCTTTGCCGTGTCGGGCAGGCACGCACCGCGACACGCTGAGCACGTTGATGTTGTACGGCTGCTTGAAGATCTTGGACAGCGTGAGGTTCTCCTGCGGTCCGGGGGTGGGCGGGGTCCATGCATGATTGATGGGGGAGGGGGGGAAAGACGTGGCGTGGCGTGGCGTGCAGCATGGGGCGCGGGCTGGGGCGGGTGCGGCCTGGTCCACCTGGCCCACCTTGACGACGCCTGAATCCTCCGCATGTACCCGCACGCACGCCGGCCCCACCCACCCCACATACAACCGCAAGCCCCTCTGCAGACACACACACCCTTGCACACACACGCACACACACGCTTCCTTTGTTGTCCGTCTGTTTGTTGTTTTTAACACACGCTTCCCTTGTGCTCTTAACACACGCGCACACACACGCGCTGACACGCAACCGCACACCTTGCGCGCGCGGCCCAGCTGCTCGCTGAGGCCCAGCACGGCCCAGGGCATGGCCAGCAGGATCAGGACCTCCAGCAGCGACAGCGCGAAGTAGTAGTTGAAGGACACGGCGGCGGCGCCGATGAAGTAGCCGATGCCTGGGGGGGAGTGGGCAGGTGTGGGGGGTGGGCGGGTGGTGGGGGGTAGTTTTCTCCAAGTCCCAGATCAACCGTGGGGGCGTGGGTGTGGGGTTAGGGCGGTTAACTCGAAGCCAAAAATGAACCGGCTGAGAGGCTGGCTGTGGTGGCTGACCCCAGACCGCTGCCGTAAGTAAACTCAAGCCAACAGGGGGGCAGGACTGCTTTTTGGGTCCACTGGGCCGGTTGCTTTGGTGATAGATGGAATGCACCAACCCGCCGCCCCGCCCCGCCCCACCCTTGAGCGAGTTCTTCATGCCCGTGATGAACGACACCAGCTTGAACAGGCTGGACTGCTTCTCGTCGGGCGTCACCTGCGGGCCAGGCGGGAGGGGGTTTCCAAGATTCAGAGGCATGCGAGCAAGGACAATACCTGGAGAGGGCAGGGGTCTGGATCTGGATCTGGATATCCGGGTGGCCCCCCAGCCCTGGCGCCTCGCCTCGCCTCGCCTCGCCCCTGCCACGCCACTACCTCTTGAGACCAGCCTTTCCCTTGTGCCGCACGTCCCGAGCCCTCCACCCGCACGCACCAGCTTGGTGACGGTCTTGCCTCCAAGCTTGGTCAGGTCCTTGGCGATGCCGCACAGCAGCTGCGTGCATGAGAGGCGGGTTGGAAAGGTGGTGCAAATAAATGGGGAGGCGGGCAGGATGGTAAGAGAAGTGTGGCAGGGTAGGGCGGCAACGGCATGGCGTGTGTGGGCGGCGGTGTGTGGCCCAGGAACGCAGTGGTGGAGTCAGGGCGAAGGCACGTGCAAGCCCGCGTGTGTTCCCACAGCCCCCCCCCCCGAGTCCCTCGCCCCAAATTTGCCCAACATGGACCCCACCCCAAACCCCAAACCCCCAGCCCCCAGCCCTCTCCAGCCCGGCGCACCTGTGCGCATGTGACGAACAAGATGCCCTTCCAGCGGTTGTCCGCCGTGTTCCACTCGTCCTGTCGCGTGCGGGCGCGGGGTGCGGGGGATGCCGGGGGTGCGAGGGCAGGCGAGTCAGCCTCCCGCCGTACGCCGCACGCCGTACACCCGCCCACACGCCCACCCACCTGCCAGCCGTACAGCATGCCGATGCCCGCCAGCTGCAGGCTGAGGCCGGACAGCAGCGTCCACTTAATGCCCCAGCGTGCGCCCATCATGCCCGCCGCCAGGTTGGTCACCACGCCCGCCAGCTCGTACAGCGTGAACATTATGGCAACCTGGGGGTGGGGTGGGGTGGGGTGGGGTGGGAGGAGGGGAGGGGGATTGCAAGGATATTTGGAAAAGCGGTACAGGTGCACTGAAGACTGCGTCTTGAGTTCGGTACGTTACCGAAGTGGGCGGCCGTCCGGGCGGCCGCGCTCCAGCTCGGGGGGAGGGCGGCGTGTGTGTGCGTGTGTTATAGATAGGGACACTGACGAGTTACCAAACGCGCCATCTCCCTGCCATCACGCCACACACGCATGCACACCCACCCACCCTCCAACTCCCGCGCCTCCCGTTCTCACACACGCACACGCATCATGCCCACACGCGCCCACCTGCCAGGCGCTAAAGCCGGCCTTGTAGGCGTGCAGCAGCACGATCATGCGCACCGCGCCGTCGGTGGTGGTGAAGAGCAGGTAGGAGAGCGAGATGATCACAAAGGGCTTCAGAGCCGAGTACTTGCGCTGCAGCATCTCCTGCGGGTCGGCGCGGGTGTGGGGCGGGCGTGGGGCGGCGTGGGGCGGCGGGTGCGGGCAAGGTAAGAGGGCGGGCGGGAGGAGGTGGGCAAGGTAAGCGGCCCGCGCACGAAGTCGTGTGTACACCGCCGTGTTCAGATTGAGATGTGGTCCCAGGATGCGTTTTGCGCTGGCGTGCACGAGAATCTGCATCGGGATAACGCCCGAGGGAGCAGCCCTGGCGACGGGGGCCCGGCATTCCACCTTGCGCGTCTCCGACTTCTCGAAGCCCGGCGCCTTGGCGGAGGCATCGCCGCCGGCGCTGTCGCCCGCCGCCGCCGCAGCCGCCACGTCGCTGTCCGCGACCATGGGCTCGACCACGCCCGCCGGGGTGGTGACGAAGCCGTCGGCCGTGGCGCGAGCGCCCTTGCGCGCCCTGCATACAGCAGTCGGCAGCAGTCGGCATTCGGCAGTCGCTGCGGCAGTCAGCGCGCACAGTCCTGTATGCATGCCGCGCCCGGCCAAGCCCATCGACCGGTATCCTCCGCCCTGCCCCAAACCGCCCCGGTCGACACGCCAGTCATTGGATTTGGAATCACTTACTCCCCCACCCCCTCGCTCGCATGGGCGGCGACCCGCCCCCTCGTACGCACCTGCTACCCCGCCGCCCCTCGCTCCCCCGCCGCCGCCCCCTGGCTCACCGCAGCAGCTGCATGGTCTCCAGCGGCACCGTGTCCTCGTGCAGCAGCGTGCCGTTGTGCAGCACCTGCACCGGCACGCCCTTGCTCGCCTCCACGTCGGCATTCAGCCCCTGTAATACAGCGGGGAGAAGGGGCGCAGGAGGGGTAAAGAGGCGGGCCGGAGAGGTGCGGTGCGGCCTCGACCCTGCCCCGGCCCGACCACGCAGACAACGTCCCCCCACCCCCCGAAGGGCCCAGCACAGCCAGCTGCCGCAGGAGTAGACATACCCAGCGTACAGCAAGCGCTGATATCGCGCCGCGGCACATGATTGGTTCAAGCCCAGCTGCCATCGGTCAAGGTTCGGTTGCCAGCGATGGCCCCGCACGCACCTCCAGCGGCGGGACACAGCACGAGACCCCGCCGCCCGCCTCCGCTCGCGCCGGAACCTCAACGCCAGAGTCGCCCCATCGGCATCGAAGGCCATCGCTGGCATTCGCCGGCGCCCGAGCTCCGCAGCAAACAACGCGAGGTTCGCCTCCGGACGACTCGTCGACCGCTAATTGGGTGATAATGTGCGACATTGTTAAAGCACGTTTAACACTTTAATGCATTAGAAATCGCTGAGCGGCATCGAACGCGAAATGTCAGCGCGAACAATCCTTAAAAACGTTCAACGTGAGTCAGATGGCGCTGAGACCATTCAAGTCGCTTTTCTCCAGTAAGTGAATTCGAACCTTAAAGGGCGGCGTTCGTCGGGCGCCGAAAGGGCGTCGGGCATCTTTCCGTGGATTCCAGCGCCGTCGTACCGTCGGAATCCAAGCCCGGTCCGCACAGACCCCCTGCACAGCTGTAGGAGCGGAGCTGCAGCAGCAGCGGCCGGCCTGCGGGGGCGGACGGGTTCAGGGCAGGGGAGGTTCAGGTTGTTGGCGCGGGGCGGCGGGAGGCGGGTCAGGGAGGTACGCAGGGAGGCTGCTGTGCAGGTTCGCCCGGCGTGTTCAGGTGGCCCCACGCACAGCCACCCGCCAGCAGTGCCCCTGCCACCCGCCGACCTCTCTCAGCCTTTCCGGACTTCGCTGCAGCGGGAGGCAGAGGCGGGCGCCCATCCAGCGGCACCGCCGCGGCACGGACAAGCCGGCACCTTCCAATTTCAGGCCGGGAGGCCGTCCAAGCACCGACCTGGACCCCCCCGCGTGCGTGTGCAGGCAGCCAGACACGCACAGATGCAGCGCCGTGGGGGGGGGGGCGGGGACGGACGGGTTCAGGGCGCCTCGGGGCGTGGCCACGGGGGGCATTGGGTGCGGGCGCTCGGGGGCCGCAACGCAAAGCATGTCTGCAATCGGTCGGCTGTGCCCGAATTTGCTTGTTCGTTATCAGCTTTCCAAATAACATAACATAAACGTAGAAAAGCAGGATACCTGGTGCCATCATTCCGCCATTAACAGCGCGAGAGAGGATTGACAATTTAAAAACCCTATCAGCGAGAACAGATGATGCACATATGGTTGTAATCGCCGCAGCAACGAGCGCGCCCTGAGAAAGAAACCCCAATTTGCCGTCTGCTGGCGCGCTCGGGCGGCGCATAGCTAAGAATGGTGGCACCAGACTACAGCGCCAGGTATGTACACATGTTGTTCATCAATCGCGCTGCTCGCAATCGTGCTTGACTCGCCCCGGCCCCTCGTTGCTGCTGCTGGCAGCGGCCCCGGCCTATTGCCGGGCATGGGCGCGGACGAGGCGCGCGTGCGCGCCATCTCTGAGGTGGTGTCGCTGCTGGTGACGGGCGTGCGCGAGGGGCGCGACGTGGACCTCAACCAGCTCAAATGCGAGGTGGGGAGGCGGGGTGGGGTGGGGGTGGGGGGCTGAGGGGCGTTGAGGGGCGTGGAGGGGCGTGGAGAGGTGGAGAGGGCCGGGGCTGCCGAGTGCGAGGCGAGCCGTGGGAATTTGGGGACGGGTGAGCTGTCCAGGCGCGGCGGCGGGGCTGAGGCCCCGTGTGTTTGCGTGGGCAGCGCAGCTTGATGCGGCGTCACACACGGTCGCGGCGTCTGCTGCCTGCTATTGCTCCCAGGTGAGCCGGCGCTACAAGCTGGCGCGCTCGCCCAAACTGGTAGAGATCATCGCGGCGCTGCCCGAGGTGCGCGGGCGGGGAGGCAGACGGGGGTGGGGGGGTGGCGGGCAGGGGGTGCAGGCGAGGCGGGGAGTTGCGCCTCGGGGCCGTCCTGTACGGACGAAGGGCGGGGGCCCGTGCAGTTGAGGAGAACACAATGGTTGGAAGCGGTGTTGGGGTCCGTTGCGTTGTTTCTGATGCATGGGAAGAGGTGACGACGGGTGTAGTGAACGCATGAGCTGAAGCCGCGCCCCGTTCTGGCGTGAGGGTCTGGCACAGGGAGAGGAACTTCGTCAGGGGCGCAGGCCGCGGGCGGACCCAATACCCCGCGCCGCCGCCCCATCGCATGTAACGCGCCGCGCCCCGCCCCGCGCCCCCGCCCCGCGCCGCACCGCAGGAGCACCGCACCGCGCTGCTGCCCATGCTCCGGGCCAAGCCAGTGCGCACCGCGTCAGGTGCGTGTGCGCATCCGTGTGTTGTGAGGTGGTTGGAGCGTGACGGTGCGCTAGGGACATGCGTCGGGGTTAAGCGTTGATGACACGTGTCACAACGGGTGCATGTGCTGGCTCCTGCATTGGGTCCGGCACAGCACCGCCACGCCTCAGCCCAATGATGGACCCAACCCCGCCCACACCAACCCCCGCCTGTGCAACCCGTAATCCACCGCCCCCCACCGCCATCATCATCTCGTTTCGTTTATCATGCATGGAACCCCCCAATGTAAACCCCCACACATCCAGGCATCGCGGTGGTGGCGGTGATGTCCAAGCCGCACCGCTGCCCGCACATCGCCACCACCGGCAACATCTGCATCTACTGCCCCGGAGGTGGGTGACATGTGTTAGAAAAACACGAAACGCGTGACATGTGTGTGTATCATGTTTATGTCACGGCCCCACCCATGCGCAGCAGAGGGCGTGAGGGGTGTGAGGGGCGTGAGGGGCGAAGCGTGGGCACTGGATTGGCACGTGAGGTATGGGCGGCGGCACGAGGGCATCCCAACTGCAGGGCACACCGCCGCACCTCCCCTACCCCGTGCCCCTTGCCCCGCCTGCACCTACGCCTGCTGCCTACCCTGCTATACTTCTTTGTGCCAACTTTGCAACCCCCTCCATCTTTGCAAACCCCCACGCACCGCTGTCGGCACACCCCACCCGCCGCCCCCCCTGCCTATACCGCCTTCCCAACCACCCCTGCAACCCCCACCCCACACCCACGCCCGCCAGGCCCCGACTCGGACTTCGAGTACAGCACTCAGTCGTACACGGGGTACGAGCCCACCAGCATGAGGGCCATACGGGCGCGGTACGACCCGTACGTGCAGGTGCGGTGGGGCTGTGGGGTGGAGGGGTGGAGGGGTGGAGGGGTGGGGTGGGGGTTGTGGGGGGATGGGGTTGGGGGAGGGGGGCGTGTGTGTAGTGTGAGGGTGGGGGTTGGGTGAGGTGCAAGATGGTAAACGAAGTGTAGCAGGTGGAGGGTGTGCGCCTCGCTGCAGCCATAGCACGAGACACCCCATCTCACACACCCTCACCCCAACGGCCAACGCACACACCCCACACCACAGGCCCGCGGGCGTGTGGACCAACTGCGCAAGCTGGGCCACGTGGTGGACAAGGTGAGCGTGTGCGTGTGTTAGAGAGCACAAGGGAAAACGACAAGCAAGAGACTGTGCGTGCGTGTGCGTGTGTGTGTATTGTGCGTGTGCGTATGTAATAATGGAACAAAGCCCGCGCGCGTGCTGGTTCGTGTTCTCCTCCACCTTTGCCTTGCGTTGTCTGCATCCTGTACCGCTTTTCCAAACATCCTTGCAACCCCCACCCAACCCCCGACCCTCACCCACGCACCCCGCCAGGTGGAGTACATCCTCATGGGCGGCACCTTCATGTCGCTGCCCTCCGACTACCGGTGGGGTAGGGTGGTGTGTGCGTTTGGGCGGGGTGGGGTTGGGAGGTGTGGGAGGGAAAGCATGGAAGAGGCCGGGTGGAAGGACCCTGCCTGCTGCTGCCCCCTCACTCCCCCGTGACCTTCTTTCTCTTCTGCTGTCTACCCTGCCACACTTGCGCCCCCAGCGACTTCTTCATCCGCAACCTGCACGACGCGCTCAGCGGGCACGCCAGCAGCTGCGTGCGCGAGGTGAGCGAGGCGGCCTTGGAGGGGGGGGATGAGGGGGCGGTGGGAGCCGGGGCGCCACATGCGACAGCGGGTGGCGGATACTGATGGCTTGGGGCGCGTGCGCGAGAAGGGGAGGTGGGCTGGTGCGGCGATGCTCGATCCACTCCGCCCCTGCTACCATCTCTTGCAAACCCCCGTCCACGCCCCCTGCCCACCCCCAATTATGTCACACTTCCATATACCATCATCGTAACCCCCCACGCCACTACACTTTTATGTACCATCTTTGCACACACACACCACCGCCCCCCCCCCTCATCCCCACTTCCCCGCCCCCCTTCCAGGCGGTGCGCTACAGCGAGGAGAGCCGCACCAAGTGCATCGGGCTCACCATCGAGACGCGGCCCGACTACTGCCAGCGCGCGCACCTGGCGGACATGCTGGCCTACGGCTGCACGCGGCTGGAGATCGGGCTGCAGTCCATTTACGAGGACGTGGCGCGGGACACCAACCGGTGAGGGGCCTGGGGGTGGGGGGAGGCGGGGAAGGGTAGGGAGGGAGGGGTTGTGAACACCAGCCCAATCTAAACCAAGCTAAAGTAGACAGGGGGATGGGGCGAGAGGGGGGGTGTATACCAGGGACAGGCAAATGCGGGGTGGGAGGAGGCAAGCAAGGGTGGGATAGAAGGGTGCCCTCACCCGCGCCCTCGCGTCCCTCACCTCCGCCGCCTCTGCCGACCTCTGCTCCTTCCCCCCCCCCCCCCAGCGGCCACACGGTGGAGGCGGTGAAGCAGTGCTTCGTGGGCGCCAAGGACGCCGGGTTCAAGGTGGGCGTGCGCGCGCGTGTGTGTGCGGGACGTGGGGGAGGGGGACCGGGGCATGGAGGACGGGGGGAGGGAAAATGGGAAGGGGTTTTGCGAATGCCAGCCCAAGCCTTACAAACTGGAACCCGGTCTCTGTTGCAATGACCTGTCAACATCATCTCGTCATAATAAACCATGCATGGAACCCCACTCAACCCGCCCGCCCACACGCATACGCACGTGCACACGCAGGTGGTGGTGCACATGATGCCCGACCTGCCGGCGGTGGGCTGGGAGCGCGACGTCGAGTGCTTCCGCGAGTTCTTCGAGAACCCGCACTTCCGCACCGACGGCCTCAAGCTGTACCCCACCCTGGTCATCCGCGGCACGGGGCTGTACGAGCTGTGGAAGCGCGGGCTGTACAGGTGGGCGTGCGCGTGTGTGGGGGGGGAGGGGCGTGTGTGTATGCGTGTGTGTTTGGGGTAGGGTGGGTGTGGTGGGTTGGCGTAGGGGCTGGGGTTGGGGAGCGGACCACCAATCCCGCTTCCCCTGCTTGTTCCCCATCCCGCGCCCTGGGTTGGTTGCTTTGAATTCTGGACTGGACTACCCTACCACCACCTCACCCACCCACCCCCACACACGCACACACACACAAGCACACATACACACGCCCACGCCCCCCACCCCACCCCACCCCACACACACAGGAACTACCCGCCCGACAAGCTGGTCGACCTGGTGGCGCGAGTGCTGGCGCTGGTGCCGCCCTGGGTGCGTGCTGCGGGGGGGTTATGGAGGGGACGGGTGGGGGGCTGTGAACACCAGCCCAAGCTACCACCCCCTGCTGCCTACGCTGCTACACTTCTATGTACCATCTTTGCAACCCGCCCCCCAGTGCATCCTGTACCGCTTTCCCAACCATCCTTGCAACCACACAACACCCCTCCCCGCCCCTCTTCCCCCTATTCGGCCCCGCTCTCCTCCTCGCTCCTATCCATATGCACACGCATTGGTTTGGTTTGGTTGGATTTAGCTTGGGATGGTATTCACAACCCCCCCCCCGCCAGGTGCGCATCTACCGCATCCAGCGCGACATCCCCATGCCGCTGGTGACCGCGGGCGTGGAGAAGGGCAACCTGCGCGAGCTGGCGCTGGGGCGCATGGCGGCGCTGGGGCTGAGGTGCAGGTGAGGCGGGGTGGAGGGCGGGGTAGCTGGGGGGGCCTGCCGGGAGGCCGGTGGGTGGGAGGCCGGGGGCCACCTGCCCTGCTGCAGCACTCACCCCGCCCCTGGCCTCGATCCTGCTCACCCGCTCGCTGCTCACTCTCGCCACCACCGCCCACTACCCCCCACCCCCGCTGCCCCCATCACCCCCAGGGACGTGCGCACGCGCGAGGTGGGCATTCAGGACATCCACAGCAACAGCGCCGTGCGGCCTGACCAGGTGTGGGAGAGAGCGTGTGGGAGGGCGGGAGGGAGATGAGAGAGTGTGTGAGGGAGAAAGTTTGAGTGGGTGAGTTTCTTTTGTTTCCCCATCCCGCCTCTTACCGCCCACTGCCTCTTTCTCCTACGCTTGCTTCTTCTCTGTATGCGCCACGCCCTCGCTCTCCCAGCCTTACCGCCCCGCTGCTGCCGGCCCCCGCCCTCCCCGCTCCATGCTAAACCACCCTTCTCTAAACTCAGCAGCTCTGCTGCTACTGCCGCCACTGCCGCTGCCGCTACTGCCGCCGCCTCCAGGTGGAGCTTCTGCGGCGCGACTACGCGGCCAACGGCGGGTGGGAGACCTTCCTGGCGTACGAGGACCCGCGGCAGGTGCGTGCGTGCGAGTGGGGTGGTGGGGGTGCAGGCTAGGAGGCGCACTAGACTGCTGCTGTTTAGTGTCAGTAACAGTAACATCTTCAGGGCTCGTCCCGCACGCTTTTTGTCGCTTACAAATTTCGGCTCTACCGTACTTCCGCTTGCGCGCCCACACGCCCCCACGCTCCCCACCCTCAACACGCCCGCCCGCACCCCCCCAGGACATCCTGGTCGGCCTGCTGCGCCTGCGCAAGCTGGCGGGTGCGTGCGTGCAGATGTAACACCGGGGTGTGGCGTGGACGCAGCGGCGTAGCATTGCGAACCTGTGCTTGGGCCTGGGCTGTGGTTGGGGATATGCCGCCTCGATTGCCTGACCCCGCGCTCCACGCTCCAGCTCGCGCTTCGAGCTGCTGACCGCTGCCTCCGCCGCGCCCGCCGGACCCTGCACGCAACCACGCCGCTATGCGCGCTGTCTGTTCTTCCATATGTCTCTTACCATCCTTGCAATCCCCCACCCACCCACCCACCCACCCGCCCACACGCTCCAGGCCCCGACGCCAGCCGGCAGCCGGAGCTGGTGGGCGCCGTGTCCATGGTGCGCGAGCTGCACGTGTACGGCACGGCGGTGGCGGTGCACGCGCGCGACAACGCCAACTTCCAGCACCAGGTGGGGGCGGGGGTGGGGGTGGGGGCGACGTGGGGGCGCTGTGGCGGCGCGTTGCCGCTTGAGATGCGCCCATCCATCCATGCCCATCTGCCGCAACTCGCACGTACGCACCGCCGCCTGCTGTCCCCTCATCCCGTCCCCATCTCGCACGCCCTCCCACCCTTGCCTCCCCTTGCCTTGCCCCCCCCCTGGTTGGCAATGGTTGATTTGGGAATTGGAGAAACACCCCCTCTTACCATCTACCCTGCTACACTTCTCTGTACCATCTTTGCCACCAAACACCCACCCACCCACCCACGCACCCACCCCAGGGCTACGGCAGCCTGCTGATGGCGGAGGCGGAGCGCATCGCGGTGGCCGAGCACCGCTCCGTCAAGGTGGCGGTCATCTCGGGCGTGGGCACGCGCCACTACTACCGCAAGCTGGGCTACCACCTGGAGGGACCCTACATGGTCAAGTACCTCGGGGGGGCGGCGGCGGCGGGGGGGAGGGGGCGGCGGGGTTCGTGCCGCGCGAGGTGGTGCCGGCGGTGAAGGCGGCGGCGCGGGTGAGGCGGGAGGAGGGCGGCGAGGAGGGCGGCCGGGCGGCGGCTGGGAAGGAGAGGGAGAGGGAGCAGGCGGCGGCGGTGCCCGCGCCGCAGCTGCTGATGCAGCCGGTGTGCCGGCGGCGGCGGACGGTGGCGCGCGCGTGCCGTGCCGCGGGGCAGTAGCTGTCTACGTTAGCATGAGGCTTCACGCTTGATTGTTGGCTGGGCGGCTGGGTGGGCGCGTGGGTGGGCTGTGGAGGCGGAGGCAGCTGCTGCGGCGGGGTGAGGCGGCGGCAGGCAAGGGGTTTGGCACGCCGCACGCACACACCATTGAGTGGGTGCTGTCACTGCTGTGGGATGTGGTCGGTTTCAACTTTCAAGTGCAGGGTTTGCGCGACAGGTCGCCTGCTGGCTGGCGCCGTTTGGCGTTTGCTGCGACCTAAGGTTTGGGTCCGTGTGCACACGCACAGCGCGCCACCGTCATCGTGTGGCATTCGAAATGGATTCGGAGGGCGTGGAGCGGATAATGTGCGATGGAGGAAGCAAGGCAGATACAGTAGATGTGCACGGTGTGCCTGTGCCTAGCAAGACGGGCGGACGGCCCGGAGTTGGACAGTTGCCGCCAGCAATGGCTGCCCCACACCATCACGCCAGTCCACACCATACACAGTTGGTTGGAGTGCCGGCCGCACTGTCCAAGCAATGGCAGATGGCTGGGCTCGGATGTCTTCTCACGCACCTGTAACCTCTTCCGCTCCAGTCCTCAGTATCATGGGGTACGCCTTTCAAACGTCAAAATTTGCCGCGTCCATCCGTGGTGATCCACGTGTGCCCAGAGTTGTTCGGCTGGCCAGCAGCACCATGCTAGTTCACAAGAAACGTGGAGTTGCCGCGCCCCATTCGGGCAGTGCCCGTATCATGTAGATGGCTTTGGGCCCCCGGCGTCTACACAGCGTAGGTGACCCCTCACGCGCCATCTACACCTCGAAAAATTTTCCTAGGGGCACGCCCCCAAATCCCCCAAACCATCTACGCTCCCTGTCTAAAAGACCGCCAAACCCGCCCAAACCGTCTACGCTCCGTAGATGCCGAAACCCAAACCCAAAATTTTTTCTCCGCCTTCGGCGGATTTTGGGCAAATTTCTACAGCGTAGATGGAAGATACGAGCACTGCATTCGGGTACACTTCGACGGCACTCCAATCAGCAAACGTCTTGCTCTAGCACGCGTATTTCTATGCGGCTTTCTAAAGTATGGCACATCCATGACACCCTAAAGAGTTCGTTGCAGTGCCGGCCGCACAGACACGGTAGCTGGGCTCGGCTGTCGTCCCACGCACCTGTAACCTCTTCCGATCACCAACGCCTTCGAGCATGCCCTGCAACCCGCACCCGTTCTCAATATTATGGGTCACGGGTAGGAAGTCATTAAAACCCGCCTGTCGTGCTGCACCGATTTGATCTTTCCTGCTGCGTGCGTGGCTAAGTGCAGCTATGCACAGGGGCTTCCGAGTGCCATGTCGCCACGCGGCGATGGCCCCCGGCCGTTCATCCGTTGCGAACATGTGTTTGGGCGGCGCCTCACTAGACCAGGCACCCAAGCAGGCACTCACCCACAGACGGTGCGGCAACCAGTTGGGCCGACAACCACCAGCCCCCCACAGGCCCACACAATCACTCAGACAACGATCAGGCTCCCCCACAATCAGTCAGGATCAGCATCGCCGCAGCATGCGGCACCCGCCAAGCTCGAATTAATTGCTCGGGGTGGCTGTCCCTTCTCTTCTTGAAATGCCACACTCACGAGCATTTGCTAACTGTAGACAACATCGCCTGCATGCCTCCGGTCATTGCGGTCCTCGTGCGGTCCCATGTACCGAGTCACCCGGCTCCTACCTACCTAAACCCCTTCGCAACAGCCGCTCTTCCCGACTGCGGTCGCCGGTGCCAACCTAGCGCCCGGCCCCGCCACAGCCTCGACATCCCCCTGCTGCTGCTGCCCGTCGCTACCGCCAGCGCCACCACCGCCGCGTGCGTGCGTGCGAGCTCCCCAGCTGATCAGCCTGAGCCCAGCACACCGCCTGGCTTCCGTCCGCGGCCCCCAAGCAGCCGCGCGACCGCAGCAGCAGCAGGACGGCACGTTGGGCGCAAGCAGGTTCCGGGGCCTCACGCCGCTGCCGCTGCCGCTGGGCGCTGGGCGCTGCCGCTGGGCGCTGCCGCTGGGCGCTGCCGCTGGGCGCTGCCGCTGGGCGCTGCCGCTGGGCGCTGCCGCTGGGCGCTGCCGCTGGGCGCTGCCGCTGGGCGCTGCCGCTGGGCGCTGCCGCTGGGCGCTGCCGTGGGCGCTGCCGCTGGGCGCTGCCGCTGGGCGCTGCCGCTGGGCGCTGCCGCTGGGCGCGGCGCTGCCGCTGGGGCGCTGCGTGGGCGCTGCCGCTGGGCGCTGCCGCTGGCGCTGCCGCTGGGCGCTGCCGCTGGGCGCTGCCGCTGGGCGCTGCCGCTGGGCGCTGCCGCTGGCGCTGCCGCTGGGCTGCGCTGGGCGCTGCCGCTGGGCGCTGCCGCTGGGCGCTGCCGCTGGGCGCTGCCGCTGGGTGCTCCGCTGCTGCTGGGCACTCCGGTGCTTGCCTGGAGTGCAGCGCGGAAGTCGCAGCCGCAGCCTGCCGTGCCACCGTATGCACATCCCGTGTGGCCGCGGAATGTGCGGAACGTGTGGAACACTCATACAACGGCATCCCTGAAGCCCTGTGTGCACGCGCGTGCGTGCGTGTGCACAGCTGCGGTCGCCACGCATGGCCTTGCCGTGCCAGTGGCGCCCCTAGACCCCCGCCGCCGACCCATTCGCCCACCAGATTCTCATGAAAGCAACCGCTCCCCTGCCGCTACGGCCGCCGCGCTAGCTGCGGCCTGCAGTTGCAGTCTGCCGCACTCCTCGCTGTGCCCGCCCTCGCGCCAGTGCTGCAGCTGGCACACGCCGCAGCAGTACCGCATGCGTTTGCAGCGTGCGCACGTCTTGCCGCCGCCACCGCCGCCGCCGCCGCCGCTGCGACTGCCCGACGGTATGGCCGCGCTCGGGCCGTCCAGGCTGCAGCACTGCGGGTTGTCGCACAGCACCACGCCGCCGCCCCATTGCTGCTGCCCGCCGCTGCTACTGCCGCCGGCCGCCTGGCTACTGCCGCCGCCGCCGCCACCTGCTGCAGCTGCGCCGCTGGTACTACCGCTGCTGCTGCCGCCGGCTTGCGCCTTGCTCGCGTCCGCCGGCCCGGGCGAGGCTGCTGCCCCCAGCCCGCCATCAGACGCCACAGCCTCCTCCCACAGCCCCTGCCGCAGCTGCGCCTGCACCCCAGCCGGGCACACCAGCGCTCGTCCCGCGGGCGCTGCTTCCGCCAGCAGGTCACTGTTCGCCAGCACCGCCCGCTGCAGCGCCAGCGTCGCCGCCGCGAACCTGGGCACCGACAGCTCCCCCACGAGGTGCGCCTGCGCCTGCGCGCCCGACAACGGCTGCGGCAGCCGGTGCAGCACGGCCGCCGCCTCCTCCAGCCAGAGCAGCATCGCGCCATCACACGGCAGCTCCCGCGCCGCAGCCAGGAGGGGCCCCATCACGGCCCCCGCGTCCTGCCCGAACAAACTCGAGCCGCCCGCGCTGCCCGACGCCGACGCCGACGCCTGCTGTTGCCAATGCTGCTCCGTTGCGTCGCACGCCGCCGCCAGGACCAGTGCCGGCGCGGCCGCCGCCACGGCCGGCAGCAGGTGCATGAAGGCAACGATTGAGCTGCTGGTGAAGCTGGCCTTCGCGCCGCGCTCCAGCCCCGCCCGCGGCCCACCATGAGCCGGCAGCCAGCGCAGCAGCGCGGCCAGCAGCGGCCTCGCGCCCAGCTGCCGGCTGGTGAGAAAAGCGAACCACGCCGCCGCCGCCGCGCCGGCATCCGCCGCGACACCATCGCCTGCCGCAATCTCAGCCAGCGACGCCAGCAGCGGCGCAGCCGCAGCCGGCACCAGCGACGGCGGCGGCCTGCTGCTGTTGCTGTTGCCGCTGCCCGCGCCTTCGCCGGCGGCGTTGTTCAACAAGACGTGCACGGCAATGGTGGTGAGGTGGACCAGCGGCGGCCTCAGGCATCTGCAGTTGCCCTCGCCCCCGAGCAGGCCCGCCAGAGCCACCAGCATGTCAACATGGTTGGTGGGTTTAGGCCTTTGTATGTATGGCATTACTTCCGCCGCCGCCAGCTCGGTCTGCAGGTGCTGCAGGTGCTGCAGCCCCACCGCCATGACGACCGGCGCCCACTGCCACAGGCACAGGCTCGCCAGCAGCCGCTGCCGGTGCGCCGCAGCCGGCGGCAGGGCTGGCATTGCTGGCGGCGGGGGCCGCGACGGGGGCTGCTGCTGACCACCGAATGAACGGGCGGCTACCATGTCCAGAAACCCGGCGTCCTTGAGCTTCTGCATCACCTCTTTCAGCACACGCGCCGCGCGTGCTTCCGCCTCCTCCTCCTCCTCGTCCTCCTCTGCCTCCTTCTCCTCATCCTCCACGCCTCCTGCCCACCACGTAGCCCCATCACTCGGCTGGCCGTGGAGCGGCTCCATCTGCAGGGCCACCGCCAGTAGGTGAGACAGCTCCTCCGCCAGCGCCTCCGCAGACTCGCCATGAGATGCCGCTGCGGCGCCGCGGTAGCTGCCGGCGCCGCTGCTGCTGGCCGTGGCGCTGCTGCTGCCGCTCCCGCTCCCGCTCCCGCTCCCGCTCCCGCTCCCGCTCCCGCTCCCGCTCCCGCTCCCGCTCCCGCCCGCTGGGGACAGCGCCGGTGTGCCGCCGCCGCTGCTACCGTCGCCGCCGCCGCTGACCAACAGCCGCCACGCCGCCGCCAGTGTGACCACCAGCGGGGCCATCTGGGCGGGCGGCGCGTGCGCAAGCAGCGCCGCCCACACGCCCTCCGCACTCAGCACATGCACCGAGCACAGCACGTCCACGGCGCCCAGCAGCGGTGTGCTGCTGTCGCCCGCATGTCGGTCATCCGGCGCCGGCGCCGGCACCGGCGCGTCCGGCTTCAGCCAGTCCGCCCGCCGCCTCAGCCGCGCCTCCAGCGCCGGCAGCAGGCCCGCGCCCAGTGCAGCACGCAGGCTGTAGCTGAGCGGCGGCCCGCTGGCCGCTGCTACAGCCGGCGGCGGCAGCAGCTGCAGCTCCAGCAGGTGGAAGGCCTCAACGGACAGGTACGCCTGCGGCAGTTGCCCCCAGGCCCACAGCAGCAGCCGCCACAGGCCGGGGACCCGGCGGGCCGTGTCGGCGGGCGGCAGCGCCCCGCCTCTCAGCAGGCGGACCATCAGCTCCAGCGGCTGCGCGACCTCCTCTGGCGGCAGCCGGTGTGCGTCGGGCGCGGCGGCTGCGCAGGAAGAGGGCGGCAGGAGGCGCAGCCACAGCGCCTCCGCGGCCGCATGCAGTGCGTCGTAGACTCGTGCCGGCGGGCACAGCGCTTCCGTCGGCCCTGCCGTGCCGGCTGCGGATGCCCCACCAGCGCCAGCCGCCGCGCTGCCGCCGCCGCTGCTGCTCGACCAGCTCCTGCTCGCCTGGAACACGAAGGAGGCGACCTCAAGCACCGCCGAGACCACGGCACGCGCCGGATCGACATGCGGCCCACCGGCGGGGGTGCCACGCAGGATGAGCGGGCCAATGGCCGGCCGGGGCCGTGCAGGTTGCTTGGAGTCGGCGCCGCCCGTTGCGGGACCCGGCCCGACTGGCGACGCGCCCACCACTGTTGGGGTGCGCCGTGCGGTGCCGCCAGGGCTGCTGCCAAGGCCGCGCGGCGCGGTGTGCGCTGCGCATTGCGCCGCCCACAGGACCCACAGCTGCAGGCAGCGGCCGCTGAGCAGCTGCCGTGCCTGCTGCAGCGTGGTTTGCGCAGCCCCCGTCAGGGGCGGCAACATGGGCCGACCGGGCCGCGGCCGCGGCTGCAGCTGATCCCACAGTCCGAGCCCCAGCCGGGGAATCAGTCCTTTGCCCAGGATGATGGCGAACATCGAGACAAGGCGAGACAGCCTGGCCGAGCTGAGGCCGCCCGCGCCCCCGCCAGCCCGCGCCCCCGGCAGCCCGCCAGCGCCCGCCGCCAAGAATGCTTCTGACCTGTCCTTCACGTCGCGGGCTTGCAGCTCCGAGTACACAGGCACCCAACTGCGGGCTGCGCCGGTTGTCGCTCCTGACGCGGCAGGCGCTGCGGGTCCAGCCGGCGGCTGTAGCTGCAGCTCCTGCGGCGGCGGTGGCGCGGCCGCGGCCGCCTGCAGCAGCACGCGTGCCATGTGCTCAAGCAGATGGCTACGGGCCAGGGCCGTTCGCACCGCGTCGAGCAGCCGGAGCGCCAGCGCCTGTCCCTGCTCCTGGCCCACAAGTCCGCCTGCCACATTGGCCTGCGGCAGCTGTGAGCCGTTGTCATGGTCGCACAGACTGTCGAGCGTGGAAAGTAGCATGTCTAGCACGACCCCCACCACCTCCAGCTGCAAGTGCAGCGGGCAGCGTCGGCTGGTGCCGGCGGCATTGGCAACGCTGCCGCACCCGCCGCCACCCCCATCGCAATCGGATGCCAGGGACAGAATGCGCGCGTAGGCGCACAGGGTGTCGGTTCGCATCAAAGCTAGCGCCAGCGTGCGTGCAGTCGCCTCTGTCTGGCGGCGATCCGTCAGGCTGATGATGAGCAGTCCCAGCGTGCCGGTGAACACGTGAGCAGCGTCGCGCCTGTCCGGGGCCAGCGCCAGCGCCCGCACCGACCAGCCGTGTGCGCCGACCAGCGCCACATAATGCTTGCTATTGACGGAGGAAAACCAGATGTCGCGGACGGTCGCAAGCCGGCCGCAAAGCTCCAGCGCTGCTTCTAGGCGATCGGTGGGGTCGTCCTCACGCAGCTTCGCGAAGAGCTCGAGCCTTTTCATAATTAACCGCAGCGCCGGATCGGTTCTTGGCATTTCTGCAAATGGCCACGCGCTGTGGAGGGTTTCTTGTCAAGTTCAGATTGCATCAGTTGTGGGCTTTTACAGCTTGGACCATTTCGAACATTACCAGCACATGCAATAAAAATATGGCGCGCTTCTAGCACACAGAGACCGGCGGGCGAACGCGATGGTGTCCCCATGCAACACCCCAACCTCCTCGACCCCTGTCCCCCCTGACTTTACAATTTGCCCAAATCAGTTCCGCGAGCCAACCCTCCACCCATGACTCCGCCCCCTCCCATTTATTGCTCTGGGGGCGGCCAAAGCCCAGTTTGCTGTCCATCGCACCACGCACCCTGCACCACGCCCGCGTCCTCCGGTAACAGTCCGCTTATGCGAGCGCCAACGCCGCCCGCACGTGCGCAAGCACCGCGCACTCCTCCTGGTGTCCGCCGTTCTAATGTGTCAACTGGCACAGCGAGCAGCAGTAGCTCACCGCGCCGCAGCGACCGCACGGCTGGGTCGCCACCTCCGCCTCACGGCTGCTCTTATGCTGTTGGCAGCTGGGCGCGGCGCAGGCCCGGCAACCAGCCGCCCGCGCAAGCGCCGCCACAGCCTCGGCCGGCGACGGGGCTGGCTGCAGCGGGTCGGGCGAGAGCAGCCGCGGTACCGTATCCAGCAGCGGCACCACCAGCGGCCACGACCGAGGCTGCAGCAGCAGCAGCAGCAGCTGCTGCTGCTGCTGCTGCTGCTGCTGCTGCTGTGACGACTGGAGCAGTAGCAAGGTCTCCTGCGGTGGCTGCAGCTGCGGCGACGCCGGCGGCGTCCGGTAGGGCGGCCACGGCCGTGGCGAGGTGGCCAGCCAGGGCGGCAGCGGATGCCTCGCCAGCCGCGATGACACCCACCCAAGGCTCAACACCCTCTTCCTTGCTAGCCACCGGAGCAGCAGTAGCAGGGGCAGCAGCAGCAGGAGCAGCGGCCGGGCCACAATGGAGGTGAGGGTGAGCCAGGACGCGCAGCGAGTCTGCGAAGGCGCCTGTGCTGCGCTGCCGCGCACGTCGGGCTGCTGCTGCCGGTCGGCGGCGCTGAGAGCGCCGAGCCCGCTGCCGGCGTGGTCGTGTGAGTGATCGGAGCTGCTGGTCCCTGGTCCGCAGCTGCTGCTGCTGGTGCAGCTGCGCGGGCTGCTCAGTTCCATGTCACTGCCGCAGGTGCCAGGCGCCGTTCCGGCCCTGCTATCGCCGCCGCAAGCATCGCTCGCGCCAGCATTGGCGCTGGCCGCACCGGAGCTGCGCTGCGCCCGAGCCGGCGCCTGCTGCAGGGCGGCCAGCAGCGCGCCCCGACCCTGCTGCCGCAGCTGCGGCAGCTGCAGCCAGCCCTCGTGCAGGACCAGGGGCGGCAGCGCCCCGCCGCCACTGTGCAACCGCACCTCTACCTCCGCCTCCGGCCCGCCGGCGGCGCCTCCCACCAGTTGCACCCGCGCCGCCAGCTCCTGCGGCGACAGCGCCGCCACCAGCAGCTCAAGCACGTCCAGCGCCCTGCGGCAGTCGCGCTCGAGCTGCTGCTGCTGCTGCTGCTGCTGCTGCTGCTGCTGCTGCGGCAGCGGCGGCTGCGTGTGCGCGTCAAGCGCCAGCGTCAGCCATTCGAACACGCGGCACTGCTCCACTAGCAGCAGCGCCCACGAAGTGGCCCGGGCGTGCTGCGCGCGGGCCGCATCCTCGCCATCGCCGCCGCCGCCACCGCCACCACCGCTGCTGCTATCGCCCACATCCGCAGCAGCGCCTGCTAAGCCTCCGGCGATGCCTGACGCAACCTCGTCCGCGCCTGCGCACTCGGCTGCTGGCGCTGCCGGCGCCCGCACGGCAGCAGGCGCGCTGCCCTGCGCCGCTGCCAGCAGGTGCAGCGCGGCGGCGTGGAACCCGTCAAGCAGGCCGGCGGCGAGGGCGGCGCTCCTTCTGGACACCGCGCCCAGGGCCGCGCAGTAGCAGCGGTGCTGGGCCGGCGGCGGCGCCGTAGCCAGGACCGGCAGTAGCTGCGCCAGGCAGAACACAGCCATCAGGCTCCGCTGCTGCGCCGCCGCCTCGGCCGCCGGCCCGCGCAGCGTGGCCGCCGCCGCCGCCGCCAGGTCGTGCTGCAGCCCGGGCTCGAGGTCTGCCGCCAGCCGTGGCGGCAGCAGGCAGGCGCCGGACAGCGCCGCGCACCTGGACAGCAGCCTCGTCAGCAGCAGGTGCGGCTCCTCGCGCGCCGCCGCCGGCTGGGCATCGGACTGCGGGTCAGCAGTGCGTGCGTGGGTGCGTGGGTGCACAGGACCGCGGTTGCGGCGGCGGCGTCCCGCTTCAGTTCGGCAGCGGCGTTGCGTGCGCAAGGCTCATAGCTATCTAGCCGCGCCGGCGTTTCCACCCAACCCGCCAGGACGTATGGGGAACGCAACCATGCACTCACCCCGTCCGCTGGTGGAGACAGGTTGGCACAGCCACTGCGACTGCCGCCCCAAATGCCGCCGCCGCCGCTTCCGCCACACCCAGCAGGATCCATTATCACAAAGCTCTTGCGCAGCGACACCACCAACGCCGCGACGTCGCCGCCGTCCGCGTGCGCCATCAGCGCCGGCAGCAGGTCGCCTCCCGCCAGCATGTCGTGCGCCCCGCCCAGCAGCGCCGCCGCCGCCGCCGCCGCGCGGCGCTTCGTGCTGCAGCCTGCGAACGCGCCACGAATGAGGAGCTCCACAGTCGGCACCAGGCCGCCCTGGATGGCCGCGCCGAGGGCGATGGAGCAGCCACTCGGACCGGCGCCTGCGATTTCGCACGGCAGCAGCGCAGACAGCACGAATCACGGACAGCACAAATCACACGAACTTCAAACGCCAAACGGTACTAAAAATGCCAAGCCATGTCAGGCCAAGCCGGGTACCGGACAAGAAATCTCGCCGCCCTTGCAGCCAAAACTTGGCAAGCCCGTAAGCACTACAAGCACACTACATACGTGCCAGCTCACCACGTGCCAGCTCACCACGTACGTGCCGTGTTGCAGCGTCTCCGCCGCCTCCGCCCCCGCCCCTCTCGCCCCGGTAAACGTGCTGCGCCAGCCTGCCCACAGCCCCCATGCACGACCGCAGCGCGGTCAGCGCCGCCGCGGGCAGCGGCCCGCCGCCGCCGCCACCGCCGCCGGCACAGCCTCGGAACGCCGCCAAGGCGAGCGCATACAGCCGCGGCAGGGCGCGGGCGGCCTCGTGTGCCGTCAGCTCACTGGCCACCCGGCAGTGCAGCAGCAGCAGCCCCGCCACACCCCCGCACACCGACCCTGCTGCGCCCTGCTGGCCCCCGGCGGCCAGGGCCGGCAGCTGGCGCGCGAGCGGCGTCAGGGCGGTGCCCAGCAGGCTGCACAGCTGCGCTGCGGTGAAGGGGAGGGTGGGCGGGGGCCGGAGGGAGGCGGCGGCGCCGCCGCCACCGCCTGCGTGCAGCCCAACGCCGCCGGCGCCGCCGGCGCCGCCCTGCTCGCCCGCGGCGCCAGCGCTGCCGCTGCGGCAGCTCGCGGTCGGGCCCGACGCCGTCATCTGCGGCGGCGGCAGCGGTGCGTGGACATCGTGCATGGTGATCGGTCGGTGGATCTTCAGGTGTGGACTCCCCTGCTGCATGCGCCAGCTTGGTAAGCAGCCCAGCGCCCTACCCCTCCCTGGCTAAACCAGAATACGGTACCGCAGCACCACACGCACCTGCCAGAGCCGCGTGCTAGCTTCCAGCGCCGGCCCCATCGCGGCCCTGCTGCCGGAGCCCGCCCCCCCGGGCTGCGGCAGACCGCGCCCGCAGCTGCCGAGCCACTGCACCCCGGCCGCAGTCGCCGCAGGCTGCTGTGACGGCGACGGCGACGGCGGCAGCTCTGCCCGCAGGCACACAGCGGCGGGCAAGGCGCCGGCCGCCCCTACCGCCTCCACACCCGCGGCTTCAGCCGTGTGCTGCAGCGGCGTTGGTGGCCCCGCTGCCCGCTGCACCCCGCCGCTGCCGCCGCACCCCGGGATGCTGCCACCGCCGCCGCCGCCGCCACTGCCCTGCAGGCCGGCGCCCACCGCCGCCAGCAGCTGTTGCGCCATCCACACCTGCACACCCGTGCCGCTGAGCGCGGCGCGCACCGCCGGCAGGAGCGGCAGCAGCAGCTCGGCTGAAGCGCCAGCGCCCGGGCTGAGCGGGGCCAGCGGGCAGGGGTGCAGCGCCGCCAGCGGGTATCCCATCCAAAACGGCTGCGTGATCGCGAGCACCACCTGCAAGGCAAACGCGAAGGAAAACAAAAAACGTTTCAAAGACCGGTAGCATCGGCGCTGCACAGCCTGCGCCCTCCCTTTCCGGTCAGGCCCTTCGGACTTGCGGGGAAGCGCCGTACCTGGTTGATTCCGGCCTGCAGCGCGCGCAGGTGCCGCCGCAGCGCCTTCAGGTTGCTGAGCTCCGCCAGCCACCGCGTGCGCTCCGCGCCGGCGGCAAGGGGCGCCAGCGGCGGTGGCCCTGCCGCCGCCGCCGCGCCGCCGCACCCGCCTCCGCCCCGGGTCGCATCGGCACCAGCGGCGCCAACGCCGGCGGCATCGCACCCGGCACCAAACAGCTGCCCGTGCGCCTCCGTCGCGCAGGCTGTCAGCCGCAGCGCCGCTCGGCACGCGTGCTCCAGCACCCCACTGCTCGTAACGGCCTACAGCAGCAGGCGGGAGGGAAGAGCGCGGCGACGGCATGGCTTCGGTCCATTGGGAGCTGCGGTCTGGGTGTGGGTCTGGCTCCACTCCAGGCGGGAGCGCCCATGCCCTGCATGCCGCAATGCCGCTACACTCGGCGCGGCGGAAACACCCCTGCTCGCCGCCGGCACTCACCTCTGCCCACTCCGCGTGCAATGCCATGTTGAGTGGGCCCGCAGCGCCGCCTTTGCCGCCTGACGGACCCACGTGTGCGGGGCTGCAGCAGCCGCAGCAATACACGACCACGTCTAGCAGGGTGGCTGCGTGGGGAGCAGGTCGGTAGAGCGTAGAGAAGCGTAGCGGTTTTGTTCAGGAATACAGCACAACGCGCGCAACCCGTTTGATTGGCACAGTAGGCTTGACGCCACACGCTGCGCCACGCCACCAGACACAGAGCGCACGGTACGCCTGTCGGCGGAATGGCTAGCTGGGCTATGTCAGCTGGCCACGCGACTCACCGCACATTTCCGCCGCGGCCTCGGCCGCCAGGCATTGCGCCGCCGCCCGCTGTGAGGCGGCGTCCAAGACGGCGGCGTAGGCGGCCAGGGCGCCGCCGCGCAGCAGGGCCAGGCGGCGGCGACTGGCGGCGCCGCCGGGCGGCGACTGGCCGCCACCCGTGCAGGCGGCCTGCAGCAGCGCTGGCAACAGGCGCCACAGGCGGCTTGGCCTGCATGACACACGCACAAGCGCGAGCCGCTGAAAGGCAGGACCGTACGAGCATGCACAAGGAAGGGGCACACACGCACCCACAATGAGTTTGTCGGGCGCCACCCCACTGACCTCTTCTCCTGCCGTCGCAGCAGTTCGACTTCACGACCCGCGGCGGACGCCCCAGGCAGCTCCTGAGGCTGCCCCTCTCGCTGCTGCAGCGCCCTTTGCACCGCGAGGAAGTCTCGCAGCGAGTAGAAATGCACCGCGAACGCGGCGGCCCAGAAGCCCGGAATAACGAGCTCGTTTTCGCGCTCCGAGCTTGCACTGGTGCCCGTCGAGCTGCACGCATCGCTGTCGCCATTGCTGGTGTTGCTGCTGTCGCTGCTGCTGCAGGCCGCGGAGACCAGTTCCATCAGCTCCGCTTTCCTCAACTCCAGCTGTTGCAGCGCGGCGGAGGGCGCACACACCAAGCTGCCGCCGGAAGCGTGCCCCACCCGCGCCAGGCGGTAGACCAGCCACTACAGCTTGACGGCGATGTGTTGCCTGCGAGCTGCTGGAGCGTGCGCGTCTGCCGGCGCCTGGCGCGCCTCGTGCTGAGTTCGACTCATGCAGTTGCGCTCCTTGTTTTGTTTTTATTACGCCAGAAAGGAAGCTGAAGTGGTGTTCAGGGGTTACAGCTGGCGGACTTGCTTCCCGCCAATTCTGTTCTGGATCTGCATCCGGGCCTGCAACTCCCCCGCACTCCCCGCCCAAACAGAAGCCCTGACCCATGACCCGCCATACACCAAACACAGGTCGCTGCAATGCACCCGAACGCAGGCGCCCCTTCGCGGCTCAGAACTCCTCCACGTCGTCCTCATGGAAGCCGCCGCCGTCCGCGCCGCCCGCCACACCGCCGTCCGCCTCCGCGCCCAGCTCGTCGAACGCCTCCGCCAGAGCGTCCTGCCCCCCGTCCTCGTCCTCCGTCTCCTCGTCGTCATCGTCATCGCCGTCATCCTCCTCCGCGTCCAGCATGAGGTGGTCACGGCCGGCGGCAGCGGCTGCCGCCGCCGCGCCCGCCGCCACCGCCGCCGCCGCGGCGTCGTAGGCTGACATGGCGGCGCCGCCGAGGCCCTGCGCCGCCGCCGCCGCCGCCATGCCCGCCGCCGCCGCCGCTCCGCTGAGGAAGGTGTCCGACAGCAGGTGCCCCGACTGCTGCTGCTGCATTGTGTAGTACGCCGCCGCCGCCGCCGCGTCGTCGCCGCCACCGCCGAGCAGCGCGCCGCTGGCCTGCGCCACCAGCGCCGCCGCGTCGCCGCCTGCGGCGGCGGCCGCCGCCGCCGCGCGCGCGCGCTGCGCCTTGCGCTGCAACGCCTTCGCGTCCGCCGCGCCCGCGCCCGCCGCGCCGGCGCCGGCGGGGCCGCCGAGCAGCAGGTCATCTAGGTCGGGCTCCGCCTGCGGCTCGGGCTGCAGCCCCACGAAGCACTCGCGGTAGTCGTCCGGCAGGTCGCGCACCCGCAGGCGCGCGCCGTACACGCGTGCCAAGCTGCTGCCGCCGCTGCCCACGCCGCCGCTGTTGCGGTCAGCCAGACCCACCTGGTGGCGCGGTGGGGCGGTGGGGGACGGGGTTGGAGGGGGGAAGGAGGAAAGAGGACGAGGCAGCAGTTCGGGTTTGGGGCGTCTTTTGACAGTCACCGTCCAGCAGGGCAGGCTGAACAGCAGGTGGCAGGCTATTGCAACTGAGGCTGGCTGTAGCAGGTGTGGCGGCGTGATGGCACGATGATGACAGAGTGCTGCACCTTGCAAGACTACAGCCACGGCTGCCCTGGCCGGTCGCGGTGTGAACTCGTCCCTGTCCCTGTCCGGCCCGCGCAGTCGCAGCCCCACCTTTCGGGCTAGGTGGCAGCCCAGGTGCGTGGCGCCGCCGGGCAGCATGGGCGGGCAGCCGCGCGGCGGTTGGATGGCGATGCGTTTGCGGGCCACCGTGGTCATGGCCGCGTGGGAGTTGGCGGCCGAGCGCTTGGCGCCAGCGGCGGCCCCGGGCTGGCTGGGCGCGGGCGGCGCGAGCGGGTGCAGCGCGGGCGGGATGGCGGCAGACGCCACCGCGTCCGCTTCCTCCTCCGCCTTGCGCCGGAGCTTGGCTCGGCGCAGCTGCACCCAGGAGCTCACGCCGGCGGCTGCGGCGGGGCTGGCGGCGGCCACGGCGGCCGCGGAGCCCTGGTACCCGCCCAGGGGCGCCGCGCTGCCGGCGGAGGCGGCGCGGGTGCTGCGAGCCCGGACGTGCGCGTGCGTGGCGGCAGGGTTCAGGCGGGCCGGGGTGGCAGCTGCAGACGGCACGCCATCGATGCCGCTTGGCCTGTGAAATGGGAGGTGCCAGTCCAGTGGCGCGCGCGTTGGCGAATACTACGAGGTACGTTGGGTATCGTTCCCGGTCAGGGCGTGGCGTGGTTTGGTGCGCAAGCGTGACTTGGCGCCCGAGCCCCTGGCCGCCAGCCGCCTTCAGCTTTCATAAAGGCAAAAGCATCATCCCATGCGCGCACCTTACGCCCCAGTTCTTTGACCGCTGGGCAGCAATCGCGCGCAACTCTGCGAGCGCCAGCAGCTGCCCTGCACTCAAAGACGCGATGGCCTTGCGATGTCTAGACGATATCTCGGGCCCTATTTGTAAGCTGGGGCCGTCAGGAAAAGTTTCAGTTTGTGACGCCATTTCGCGCTCGGACTGAAGAAAGGTACTGTGCAAATCACATGCTAAATTGAAACACAAATTAGGTATGGCGATAATAAGTTTGGAGCATAGTTGCGTGGACTGTGCCGAATTTGCAACACGATGGGCAAACACATCTGATGCCCCCCCCCCCCCGCCCCCAGGTAGAAGCCGACGTGGGGGCGACAGGCGGCATTCCTCACTTACGTGAGAGCACACAACCCGGCCCTCGCTTGCAACTACTGTAGCGTCGGCATCAAAATTAGGCGAATGGCATGCATTGCCAGTGGCAAATGCAATCTCCAGGGTGGCGGTGACGGCCACGTGGTCGTGGTCGTGGACGATTGCCTCAGCCTGCCAATCCTGGCAGCCAAGAACGACCTGGCATACAGACGGTAAACCGGTAGGCGGGAACTGCACGCAAGGTTGCACAAGCCCCGCAAGCCCGAACCTCGTGTCACAAGAACCCTGTGTCGTGCCTAGGCCTTCTTGCGGTATGAACTTAGCCCCCGGAGCTACCCGGATGGGCACTGTCACGGGGCCTGGCGCATGCGAGGAGGGTGCAGAGGCAGCAGCGGGCACGGCGGGGGAGGCGGGATCGAGGCGAGCTCAGAACTCATCAAAGCCGACTAGCCTCCTCGACTTTGAACAATCCTTTTGTTTTTATTTATTACACGGTTTATGCTCTATTTATTTTGGCATTCTGCAGCCAAATTCCTCAGCCAAAGTCCTCAAGCGAAGAATCCAGCACCGCACCGCGTGCAGTAGCTAGAACATTTCGAGATATAGGTGAATTGTGTAATATTTGGCCAGGCCGCTAGGCGGCGGGCAGGCGAGCTGTCAGCGGTCTCATGGGGCTTTGAAACTCCGGCGGGGGAGCGGCGCTGCGCCCGCGATGGGCATCAACGGGCTCCTGCAGCAGCTAAAAAGCATATCGAAACCAAAGCACGTCGGCGCTTACCGCGGACAGAAAGTTGCCATCGATGGCTACTCGTGGCTGCACAAGGGCGCGTATAGCTGCAGCCGGGAGCTGTGCGAGGGCATCTGGGCGGACGGGTGAGGCCTCTCGCGGCCGGCAAGGGGTTGGGGGTAGGGGGTTTGGGCTCGGGCTGCCCTGTTTCTTCACACCGCGCCCCACCGTCGCCTGCGCCCTGGCTGACAAGTACCTTTGTCGCCGCCTGCATCCTCCACAGATACGTGCGCTACTTCGTGGGGCGCGTGGACCTGCTGTTGGGCAACGGCGTGGTGCCCATCGTCGTGTTTGACGGCTGCCGGCTGCCCATGAAGGCAGACGAGGAGGACAACCGCAGACGGTGCGGGCCTGTGGGAATTGCTGCAACGGGCTGCCGGTAGCACACACAAGCGATGATCGGCTACCTCCCCGCCTGGTACCGATATTACGTGCGCTGAGCATGTTGATGAAAGTGTCGCTGCGGAGAAGCCGGGCTGACAGCCTGGTGGCCGGTGTGTGCTGCGGGCGCAGGGGGCGGCGGGAGGCGCTGGAGCGGGCTCGGGCTCATGCGGAGTCGGGCAACCTGGCCGCCGCCAATGAGTGCTACCAGCGCGCCGTCAACATCACGCCCTGGATGGCCAAGGTGGTCATTGAGGTGGGCACTGCAACGCAGCAGTGGGGCCGGTGCGCCGGCGCCTCCCACAGGCCGCTGGCTCCGACTTAGTGGGCCCGCCAGCCTTTTAAAAGGGCGCAGCAAATGACGTCTCCTAGCTGCTAGCTCTCACTCCACCTGCGCAACTCAACACACATCAGCATCAAACCACCAACCCAATCCTGAACCCT
This sequence comes from Chlamydomonas incerta, assembly GCA_016834605.1. Taxonomy (NCBI): domain Eukaryota; kingdom Viridiplantae; phylum Chlorophyta; class Chlorophyceae; order Chlamydomonadales; family Chlamydomonadaceae; genus Chlamydomonas; species Chlamydomonas incerta. Next base: position 300,897 of record JAEHOC010000029.1, read on the forward strand.
CTATCCTCCCGCCAGGCGCTGCGCGAGCGCGGCGTGCGCTGCCTGGTTGCGCCCTACGAGGCGGACGCGCAGCTGAGCTACCTGGCGCTGCGCGGCGAGGTGCACGCGGTGCTGACGGAGGACAGCGACATGCTCGCCTACGGCTGCCCGCGCGTGCTGTACAAGCTGGACCGGGCGGGGCACGGCGAGGAGGTGAGGCAGGCGTTCGGGGAGGGAGGGTGGGGGAGCGCGCTGGTGCGGTTTGTGCTTGTGGCTGCGGCTGTGGGCTGAGGCTGCGGAGTTGTGCGTCTGGGAGATGAAGCTGCAAGGGGGTAATGCTGCGGCTGTCCGCTGTGAACCGCGCCCCCCCTCCAACGCGCCCCGGGCCGCCGCCAGGTGCTGCTGGCGGACCTGCCGCTGGTGCGGGAGCTGAACATGGCGGGCTTCGACCACGACATGCTGCTGCAGGTGGGGACAGGGGGCATATCGGTGTGCGATGACATCGATGGGAGCAGGGACCGCTAGCATTGCCATCGTTGTTTGGTGGGCGCTCACGCGGCTTGCTGACCGTACTGGGCCGCCGCTGGCTGGCTGTGGTCGCCCCCCCAGATGTGCATCCTGGCCGGCTGCGACTTCCTGCCCAACATCCCGGGGGTGGGCATCAAGAAGGCGCACGGCCTCATCAAGAAGCACCGCGACTTCGTGCGGGTGCGGCGCAGGCGGGCGGGCTGGGGTCGGGGATGGATGGGGCGCGCCGTGGCTGCGTGGGGCGAGAGGGCCGCTGCCGGGCTGCCGCAACACTATTTGCAATGGACCCGATTGCAGCCCGCCATCTGGGTCGGCTGTGCCGCCCTCCATTTCATGAGCAAGAACGCTCCTACCGACCGCCTGCAGGTGGTCCGCACGCTGCGCTTCAACGGCACCACGGTGCCGCCCAACTACGACATCCGCTTCCAGCGCACGCTGTGGCTGTTCCGCCACCAGCGCGTGTTCTGCCCGGCCGCCCGCGCCATGGCGCACCTGCGGCCGCTGCCGCCGGGCGGGCTGGGCGCCGCGGACGTGTTGGTGGCGGCGGCGCTGCCGACGGAGGGGCCGGAGCGGGAGGCGCTGGAGTTCCTGGGGCCGGTCATGGAGGCGGAGGTGGCGGCGGGCATTGCGGAAGGTGGGGATGACCACATGGGCGAACGGGGGATGCGTTAATGGCTGCGCAAGCGTATGGCCAACATGACCCGCTGCAAAAACCGCACCAAGCTTAGGTGGCAAGCTCATTGTCTCACAACACGGCGCCCACCCGCAGGGGAGCTCGACCCGAGCACGCTCAAGCCGTTTGACCTGGCCACCATCTACCGCGGCTGCGCGCACCCGCCGCGCCACCTGTGGGCGGCGCTGGGCATACCTGCCTCCGGGCCGCAGCACCACCAGCACCACCGCGGCCACGGCCATGGCCACGGCGGCGCCACTCCGGTGTCCTCGCAGGGCGGCGCGCCCAGCAGCAGCCAGGGCGGTGTTCACGGAGGCGGCGGCGGCAACAGCCAGGGAGACGGGCACTCTCACCACAACCAGCACCGACGCCACACGTGGGGCGGTGCGGGCGGCCAGCCGGGTGGCCCCCACGCGTCGCAGCGTCCGACCCAGATGGGCCAGGGGCACAGACGCGCAACGGCGGCGGGCGGCCACGGCGGCAAGCCGCCGCCTGCGCCCAATGGCGGGATACAGCGCTACTTCCAAAGCGACCCGGCCGCCAGCCAGCCGTTCCGGCCTGTGCTGCCGGGCGGGGCTGCAGCCGGGGGCTCGCAGAGCCGCGCGTCATCGGACGGGGAGGGCGCCGCGCCGGCAGCGGTGGTGACGCTCACGGGGCAGCGGGTGCAGGTGGTGCCGGGCGCCTCCCAGCGCCTGGGGGGCGCGGGGGCGTCCGCCAGTGCCCAGGCCGGCAAGCGCCCGCAGGAACGACCCCCTGACGCGGGCCAGGCGGAGGGCGAGGAGGCTGTGGCGGAGCCGGGGGGCGGGGATGAGGAGCGGGAAGATGAGGAGGGCGGCAGCGCGTCCCTGGGAGACGAGGCGGTGGCTGCGGCACTGGGCTGTGGCGGCGCTGCTGACGGCTACGAGGCAGCAGACGAGCAGGTGGGCACTGCGCACCGGGCACGCGGCCGGCAGTAATGTGCAACGAATGCTGCGTTCTGCTCTCTTCATGTCGCAACGTGTGTACGCACTGGTGCGTCGTGCTTGACACGCGTTCCTGGTATGATTGCACGCAGGTGGGCATAAAGCGGTCAACACCAAATGGCAAGCGGCGGCGGCGCAGCTCAGACCACATGCGGGCAGCCGCCGGAGCAGCAGGCGGCAGCGGCACTGGCATGACCGCGCCCTCGCCGGGTCTGCTAGACACCGTCGCTGGGGGCAGCCTGTTTGCGCGCCTCCGCTGCGGGGGTGCAGGCGGGCGCGCGGCAGGCTTTGGTGCAGCAGGCGGCCGAGCACCACTGCCGCCGGTAGGCCCCAGCGCCGCTGCGGTACCGGCTTCGGAGGGCGCGGGTGGCCCGGCAGGTTCTCAGCTCGCGGGAGCGGCGGCTGGGCCTGCTGCTGCGAACCGGCTGCTGCGGGTGCCGCCGGCAGCGGACTCGGCGCCGGAGGGCAGCGTGTCTGGCCTGCTGTCAAACTTCCCGTCCCAGGTGCGCGCGGCCCCACGTCGCTCCGCTTGCCCTGCACTGCCCGCTTCTTGTGTGCATCACCTGTAAATACATCACCTACATGTACTCTTCCGTCTGGACGGCGTCTGTTTGAACAGGGCCGTTCGCAGGGGCTGTCGGGCGCCGACTCGGACGGCGGCGTGGGGTCAGGGTACGACAGCCAGTACGACAGCCAGGCCACGGCGGGCGGCGAGGCGGCGGCCAGCGCAGGCGGCGGCGGGGGCAGCCTGCTGGGGGGCTGGGGCGGGCGCCGGCACGGCAACCGCGCGCGCGCGCCCGCGTACCTAGCCATGGAGGTGGGTGCGGCGGCGCCTACCGGTACTTGCCTTCAGGCTGCCCGGGTCGCTATCCGTCTGCCACAACTGCGCGCATGCGGACCGGCCGCGTTCTGTGGTGCGCATGCTGATGTTGTTACTTTGCGACGCCACACCCCTGTGTGCGCTGCAGGCGCTGTTCTCGCAGCCCTCCGACACCGACCTGGCGGCCTCGCAGCGGCTGCCGGCGGGCTCGGGGCCGGCACTGTCGCTGGGGCTACGGCCAGGCGCGGGCGCGCTGCCGGGTCTGGACATTTGGGGCCGGCCAGCGGCGGGCGGAGCGGCAAGCGCCTCGCAGCCCTGCATGGTGAGGCTTGCGGTTGGGTTGAAGGCGGTCGGCCGGGCCACGCTACACTCGCGTCCGGGAACGCTCGAGCACACAAGTTTGCAACGCCTACTTGGTGAAGCGTTTGGACCACGAATGCATCCAGGACTCCAAACAGAAGCCTGACCCTGTTTCATCCCTCCTTGCAGTCGCTCCCCTCCACGTCAAAGCACTCGCACCTCACGCCCACGCCTGAGGAGCTCGGTGCCGGGGACGCGGGTGCGGACAGCGTTGCCGGCGCCGGCACGGAGGCGGCGCGCGACAAGCACACAACCGGCGGCGATGGACCCGCGCACAGCAGCATGCCGCAGCGTCATACCCAGGCTCCACCGTTCAGCATCTACGACGGCTTGGACGATGCGGAGCAAGAGGACGACGGTGCACATGCGCAGCCCGGGCGTGGCGGCGATGCGGCGGGGCGGCGCACGGGCCAGGCGGCGGCGGAGGAGGGGGACGAGACCGGAGAGGAGGTGACCAGCCCTTGGAAGGGCGCAACCGGGGCGATGGCCTCCCAGCGGCCTTTGATGGCTGGACTGCGGCGGCGGCGCCTAGGTGGCGGCGGTCTGCTGCATCCCTCCGCGCGCCGGCGGCTGAACCAGCAGGATGCGGAAGAGCCGCTGGACGCGGGGCTTGGCGGCATTGGTGCGGGCGCCGTTGCTGGGGGCCGCGGTACGAGGGCTGCGCCGCAGGAGGCGGCCGCCGGGCGCGACTGGCTACGCGCCGCGGCGGCGGACGACGATGAGCGCTTGCTCTTCGCCGGCCGGGACGCCGCGCGCCAGCAGCAGGACGACGGCACGGACGGCTCTGCCGGCAACCTGTTCGCCTTCGTTGGCGACGAGGAGCTGGAGCTGGAGCTGGGGCGGGCCAATGGCGCGTGCGGCGACCGCGGCGCGGGTGACAGCGGCGGCGAGGACGGTGGTGATCATGATCATGGGGACGACGCGGACGCGGCGCGGCTATTCCAGGCCCTGGATCGCAAGGAGGCCGACCGGCAGTCGCTGCTGGCTGAGCTGCAGGCGGCGCAGCAGGACGACCAGCAGCAGCAGCAGCAGACCGGTCCTGCGAGGGCGGGCTCCGGCGGTGGTGCCGGTGGTGCCGGTGGTGCCGGTGGTGCCGGCGGCAGCGGTAGCGGCGGCCGGGCGCGACGGCGGCTGCTGGACGGCTTCTCGCATGCCCAGCAGCAGCCGGTCGACGGGACTGGGGCCGCGGACGACGGGGCCGGGCCCACGCCTCCGGGCAACACGACGCCGTTCGGGGCGTATGCTGCCGCTGCAGGCGCCGCTGCAGCGCCTGGGCAGGGCCAGCACTCGGACCCCTCGCCAGCCGGCGACGTTGGAGCGCATGGCCGGCACACGGCTAGTGCTGAGGCGGCGGGGGACGCGCAGCCTGCTGCTGGTGAAGGCGCCGCCATCGCTGACGCACAGGAAGCGGATGACGACGACGACGACGATGATGATGTGCTCATCACGCAGGAGGTTGCGGGCGCCGGTGCTGCCGGCTTCCACTCGGTCCAGCACGTGGAGAAGTTCGCCCACCTGGCGCGCAGGGCCGTGGACCGGCTGCAGATGGCGCTGCAGCCGCCGCCGGCCGCCGCCGCCGCCGCCGCCGCGCCCCGGCGGCAGCAGCAGCCACAGCAGCACGGGCCGGCGGCGGGCACCGGCAGGCCGGCGGCTCAGGTCGGCGGCGTGACGCCCAGCCAGCAGCAGCCACAGCAGCAGCCGCTGGCGCCGGGCATGCGGCGGCTGTCGCAGCCCCTTGTCGCAGCGCCGCCATCGGGCGCCGCTCCGCGGCCGTTCGGGGACTTTACATGCACGCGCGCGGCGCCCAAGCGGCGCAGCTCCGCGCCGGGCTCGAAGCTGGGGGCCGCGGCCAAGGGGCGCGGCGACTACTTCGGCAGCGTGTTTGTCACGGACCAGGGCCAGGCGACGCGGCATCATCAGGATGACGACGGCCCCGCTGCCGCTGAGGACGCGGGCGGCGGCAACCGCAGGCAGCAGCACCACCAGCACCAGCACCCGCACCAGGCGCGCGCGCCGACCCAAGTCGGAGCGGGCGAGGCGCCGGATGACGGCGACGGCGACGGCGAGGTCGAGGTCGAGATTGTGGGCATGAGGCACACGCCCGCCATGTTCAACCGCCGCGCCCTGGCGGAGATGCACCTGCGGCGGCCCTTCCAGGTGCCGCGCACCGTCAACGCCAGCCAGCAGGGCGGCGCAGGGTCGGGCGCTGGTGGCGGCGGCAGCGGGAGTGCGGTGGGGTTGACCGGTGGTCGGGCTGACGGCCCTGGCAGGAAGCCCGGAGTTGGTGGCGGGAGGGCATCGGCCGATGGATCGGGCGCCGTCAAGGAGCAGCGTCCGGCGGCGGCGGGTGCGCTGGTTTTGCAGCGGTTTGTGTGCGGGGGCAGCGGCGGTGGGGCGGGCAGCCGCAAAGCAACTGGGTGATAACCTCTTCAGCCAGCGCAATTTTGTACGCGAACATCATTCGGTCCTCGCAGAGCGCGAGTATCTCGAACCCTATCATGCACCTTGTGTATTGCATGTGCTTGCGCGAGCTGCGCCGACTGCGCTGTACCGGTGCATGCATGCATGACTTACGTATTCGGGATTCATCACATATTGCTTACACGTGACCTTGGAGCTGCGCGCGAATGTATACTTGGATGACTGGACGCATGTGGGCATGGTACGGTTATGTGAGCTAGACAAATGGTATTGGACGATGTAGCTTAGGACGTAGATCAAGTGCATGTTCAGCCAGGAAGTAGGAAAGGTGAGTGGCAAGGTTGCTCAGTACCGGTAAGCCGGATAGAATGGCCGCCGTCGGAGCTGTACCGCGTTTTGGGTGTGCGCAGGTGGTGTGTCTCTATTCCATCGGCAACATGGTCACAGTTGCGTGAGCGCCTAAGCGCGGCGCCTAGTTACCTATCCTGTAAATCCCATGTGGCCATCGTCATCGGCCCCGTGCGTGATAGTGGCGTTACTGGCGTAGCTTTACTGCCAAGTCCACAACGGTCAACCAGGTCTCAACACGATATCGTATCATACGTCACCGCCAGCGTACCGGTATGCAATGCCAGCCCCCCGCGCCAAAAAAGAATACAGCATAATACCGCCCTACAGCTGGCCTTGATCTACCACATTGTCACCTCACACCTTACGGAGAGGCAGCGCTGTCAAAGTGGAAAGAACGGCTACACGCCACAGAACACCGCGGCCTTGACAATAACGCGGCTGCCCCTAACTTGGAACGCCACTGGTATGCGCGCGGCCAAGCAGCCATGCGGGCCCATGCATTTCGCCCACCAAACCTGCTCATGTACATTCAACGCCAGTGCGTAATATCATTCCAATGCTGCTAAGCCTAAGGTAAAAATCAATGGAAGATGCGCATCCCGTGCGGTGGCTCATCTGCCAAAAACGCACACGCCAACCTGCTGTCCAACAGCCCTGTCTTCATATACTCCTACAGTCACATAGATAAACCCCAGCTATGGCACTTGTTGAATGTTAATGCACGCGCGCGGCGGCGCCCACGTACCCACACCGCCCCGACAAAGCGGCCAACCCATCTGTCCTGCTCTCCGCCTGCTGCCGCCGCCTTCCCTTGTTCTCCCCCTTGCCCTGCAGCTTGCGGTGCTGCTGGTGCCTCACCTCCGCCACCGCCACTTCACCGCCGGCAGCAGCATTGCGCAGGCTCGCACCACCGCCCTCCGTCGCCACAGCAGCGACGTCCGCGGCAGCACCGGCGCGCGCGGCGGCTCCTGCCACTGCGTCCTTCGCCTTGCCGGCGCCGCTGCCGCCACCTCCGCTGCCATCTCCTGCCTCCGCCGCCGCCGCCGCCCACACCAGGCCGTCAAGGCGCGTGAGCAGCCGGGCCCAGTCGTACAGCTGCTGGTCCAGGGCGTTGGCTGCCACCAGCGCCTCCAGCTCGGAGCCTGCCAGCACACCTACCGCCTGCGTTGGACACAATAGCACCGCGTGCAGGGAACGGGCGTGTGAATGCAGAGCAGCGCAGCCCAGGCGGAACGCACTTCGGTCAGGTTGTATGCAAAAAGCCCTGCCGGCGGCCGAGCGCCCCTTCCCCGAATTCAGGGACAGGTCGCACCTGCTCCATGACCGCCCGCACGCGGCCGCTGAAATCCTCGCTGCTGCGGCCCTCCTCGTCCAGCAGCGTGTGCTGCCAGCCCAGGCCCCACCGGTGGCCGAGCACCGACAGCGGCTCCGGGTCCTGCGTGCGTGCAGGTTGAGCCCGCAGGAGTGAGGTGTGGTTCACACAACTACGCTGAGACCGGTATTCGGCGTCTGATACCGCCCTCGTGACGCGGTGCGGATTTGTTGGCCTCGGGGGATCCCAATCTCCGGGGTGCTCCAAGCCACTTTCCGGCCTCCCCTCCCCTCCCCTCGCCGAGATCCCCGCCCCGACCCACCTCCAGCACCAGCACAACATCCATGGCTGCAGCCAACACCGCCCGCGCCGGAGTCAGGTGCTGCTCAGGGGTCAAGCCGCCCTGCGTTGTGACGTGTGCAACGGGTGGAGTTATGAAGCATGCAGGGGGGGCCCAGCGGCAGGGCGCAACAGATCACGGTAGCGGCGCCCTAGCGACGTCCCACACGCCCCACCCACCCAAGGAAACCCACAAAGACGAAGTGTAAGTGATGCAGCGCGACGTGCACGGCAGCGGATACTGAGTTTACCCACCTGTGGCGCGTAGAATGCCTCCTCGCCCAGCAGCGCGCGCGCGTACAGGTTATCCAGGGCCGCCGGCAGCAGCGCCCGCCACTGCGCTGCGCGGGCCATGGGCGCGAAGTAGCCGCCGGCGGCGGCGGGGCCCAGCCAGCCGCTCATGAGCGCCACCAGGTAGCGCATGTGGCTCAGCAGCCGCTCGCGGGGCGACCTGCGCGCGTGTGGGTGCGTGCGCGTTTGCGTTTGCGTGTTGGAGGGCGCAAGGATATCTGGACACGTAGAACAATGCATGCGATGCAGCAGCACGATCGCCAGAGGTGTGTCGTGTGCATAAACCGCCTCCCACCGCTCCAACAGCACGCACGCACCCACCTCAGCACCGCCAGGTTGAGGAACTCGCGGCACACCGCCGGCGGCGCGTCCACTCGCCCGCCGCGGCCTCGCAGCGTGTACTCACTGCAGCGGGGGCGGGCAGGCAGGCAGGATGGCGTCAGCACGGCAGCACCGGCTGCTGGCCATGCACGTGCCGTGCCGTTGCGGAGGAAACGGACAGCCTGCCAACCGGCAGCTCGGGATGCACTAATCGGGCAGCCGTGCAGTGAGTGTGGGCGCGCGCCCACCTGGCGTAGAAGGTCCAGCTGCTCTCGTTCAAGAGCTGCGCGCGCTTGCTGCAGCGGTTCCGCACGTCCTTTTCGCTGTAGCGCGCGCCCCACTTGGCCATTTTGCTGCAGCGGTGGGTGACAGGCGGGTACCGGCAAGCAGCAAGCATGCCCGGTGAGCACGATAGGTTGAGGCTTGTGGGGGAGACTAGGCAGGGGTTTGCCAGCATCACACCACCGCAGAAATCGATCCGTGCAGATGCCGATCCACCGCTGACTCACGGGTTGATCTTCTTGGGGCAGTCCTCCATGTCAGGCAGGGCCCGCCTGCACAGCACAGCGCAGCACAGCAGCGGTTCGGACATGAGCGGGACATGAGGGCAAGTGTCTGGCTAGGCGGCGGGGCAGTGGGCTGCAGTGGGCTAGGTAGGCTGGGTGCCGCCTCGCAAACCCAGCCGCAGCAGTTCAGGCCGCGCTACACCGCACGGCATGCGGCCCTTTCCCTCGCCCCGGTCTCCGCTCCGCCCAGCCCCTGCCTTCCTGCACCCTCCCGCCGCTCACTCGCACTGCCGCTCGTGCTCCTTGCGGGCCATCCAGCGCGGCGCGTCCCCGAACTCGGGAATGAGGCACGTGTACTGGTCCTTCACCGAATACGTTGTACACCCCACCACGGCTGTGGATGCAGAGGGAAGAGCGCGCGTGTTGGGCAGGCACTACCGTCGCCGCACAGTGCACGCTGCAAGGTTCACCGCAAGCCCACGGCCCCGGGCTCACCTGAGGCCCGGCACACACTTGTGCCGGCCGCCTTGGAGAAATGATAAAACTCGACCGCCGATTTACCACCCGCACCCGCGGCGTGCAGTAGGTACAACTGTGAACATGCACGAGGCGATGGAGGGTGAGAGAGAGGCAAAGCAGAGCACACCCCACACTACAGCGCATAGCGCATAGCGCATAGCGCATAGCGCATAGCGCATAGCGCATAGCGCATAGCGCATAGCGCATAGCGCATAGCGCATAGCGCATAGCGCATAGCGCCTAAGCCTACCTGCTTCAGGATGCGCAATGCCGCGGCATCATCCTCCTGTGGTGTTTGTGTTGAGTGAGGGGAAGCGCACACTTTTAAAGGTGCACTGTGAGCGTACGTGCGCATGTACATGCGTGCGTGCGTGCGTGTGCGGGCCGCCACGAGTTCGGCGGCAACCTTGCAACACAGCGACCGCGCACGACTCCGGCCACAGCCAGCACCGCACCTGGCTCCAAGCATTCCCTGCTGCACGCCACATGCTCAACAGCGCCGCTGTCAGCGTCCGCCGGGCAAAGGCGTGCGTGTCGGGCCCGGCAGTCAGGAGGCGCTGGGTGAGCTTCTCCGCAGTCCGCAGCCAGTCCCGCCTCAAGTCCGACACGGTTGCGTGATTCGCGCTGGTCGCACCCGACTTCGTATTATTCGTTGGCTCAGAGGTGAAGGATTCAACTGAGCGCCGGCTGCCGGCATTGACATTTCGAGCAGCCCGCAGCAAGTTGCGGAGCGCGTCAGCGTCCGGTGGGGTGACTGCAGCAATGCCCGCGGCGCCAACCTCCTCCAGCTTCCAGTGCTCAGCCGCGGCTTCAAATTGAACATCCGAAAGTAAATCCTCCAGCAAGGCGTCCATCGTAGCGGAATCCCGCTCGGAACCAACCTTCCACGCTTCTGTCGCGAGCTTTGCAAAGGCAAAAGTTCCTTCGCGTAGCTGCGCATCAAAGCCAGTGGCGCCGGCAGGTGAAATTACTTTCCAAGAGGCATGGCTGGCGTTGTCAACCGGAGACGCGGTGGGCCAAACAACGAAGGTGCCGCCCAGCGTTACCAGCGTTGCCATCAGCGCGTAGTACGCAGCGACGCCCATTATATCTAATCAGTGCTATTTTAATTCAACAGGGATAGTCAGGCGACATAACAGCGAGGAGGGGTGCGCTACTGCTCCCAACCGTTTTGCACGTTATTCCAATGAACGCTGTTTAGACGCGTGATAAGTAATATTTACCGAGTCCTTAATTAATGTAGTATATAAGCGACAAGCGGTGACTCGCAAGCGTGTCAGAAAAAACGCGGGAAGCTCTAGCGATGGGGTCGGCGATGGGGCGATGACTGTTTCCTCGACTGAGTTACTTTTGCTCAAAGCAGCGTGTTATCGGGCTTGATTTGTATTCTGACATGATGACCCTTATGCGAAAAAGGCAGTTACAGCAAAAATGTCACGAAACAGTTATCGACGCTGGCTTGGTTTGTTCTTTCTTGTAGTTACGTGTGCGGCATGGATAGGCGCGAGTTTTATCACCCAATTCCTTGTGTCCGGAGGCTCTGGCGACAGCGGACCGGAAATCGAACCCTGGCTTCTCACGCTCATTTGCAGCTCCACGTTCTGCCTGTATCTACCGATTGGATTCTGGGCACGGAGAAGGTGAGGGTCTGCGGTATGCGCTGGTAGGAACCCCACAGCCAGCCCCACAGTTCGGCAGGCCACCGCAGCGCCCTTGCTGGGCCAAACGCCCCGCGCTTGCGCATGCAGGACCGCATCCAAAGCCGGCGCACCCAGCAGCCCGCGGCATGCCTCTGAAGGGGCAGCGGGAGATGAGGAAGCGGCCGCGGAGGCCGATGCCGCGGCAAGCACACCTGATGGTGGCACAGCAGGGCTGGGCGGCAACAAGCCGTCGACAGGAGCGTCGGGCTCAGCAGCGGCAAAAGCCCGGGGAACGTCCGAGCGCCAGCCGTTGCTGGGGGCCGGGCTGGGCGCCGCTGCAGAGGACCGCTGCGGCAGCGGCGGCAACGCGTTGAAATGGGGCGCTGACCAGGGGGAGGGCGATGACAAGCAGGAGGCGGCGGAGGCAGAGGGTGACGGCACCGACGGCGGCGGAGTCGCGCTGTCGACGATCTTCAAGGCTGCAATGCTGGTGGGTGGTGGCCGAGTGGTTGGGAGCCTAGTTGGTTGGGTGGTTTTGGCAGAAGGCTGGTGGGCGCGCGCGCACTGGACGGCGGCCACGCCCTGGAGCGTGCAGCCCGATGGGACGTGCAGGGTCTCGCGGCACTTGCCCCCGCCATCTCCACCTCCTCGCAGCCGCCGGCGCACGCCGCCTCGCCTCGCCCCCCCCCCCCCCCCGCATGCCTGCCTCCCATTGTACCCGCTGATGTTGCGCTTGCATGATTGGTTACAGGTTGGGAATGAAATGCACGCCCGCACGGCCCGAATGAAATGCACCCCCCGGCCCCCCCGCCCCTCCCCCTGCAGGTGGCGCCGGTGTGGTTCGCGGCGCAGCTGACCTTCACCGCCAGCCTGGAATTTACGTCCGTCACCTCCAATACCGTGCTGTCCTCCTGCTCCTCGCTCTTCGTGTACCTGGGCGCACTGGCGCTGCGTGAGTGCCATGGAGGGAGGTGGAGGGAGGGCGGGGGGGGGGGGGTAGTTCATTCCAGAACCCAAAGCAACCGACCGAGTGAACCCGAACCGGGGGCATGGAGGGAGGTGGGGGCAGGTGGAGGGAGGTGGAAGGAGATGGGGTGCGGCCATAGGGGCTAGGCAGCCAGCCGTGGAGTCGCCGGGCGCAGTGCGGTGACGGTGGCGGTGGTGCTGGCGGTGATGCGGGTGGTGGGCGGTGGGCGGGTGGGTGTGCTGCCTGCTCACTCCGATGAAGGGGTGTCTGCTGGCGTGCGGTATGGACACGGTGTCTCTTTATGGCACAAGATACGGTACAATGCGTGCGTGCTTGCGTGCGTGCTAGAGAACACGACATTGCATGCGTGCGTATGCAGCTCGACGCACACCTCTGCTCTCTGGCCTCTCACTCACCGCTGCTGCTCGCTGCTGGCCCCCGCGCGCCCGCCGCGCACCCGCCCCGCTGCAGGCCAGGAGCGGGGCAGCGGCCTGCGGCTGGCAGGCGTCGTCGCGGCCATGGCGGGTGCGCGCCTTGGGGGTGTGGGGGCCCGGGGGCTGGGGTCGGGGCAGGGGCAGGGGCGTGGTTGGGGCTGAGGCATGGTGGGCCAGAGGTACAGGAGGTGCGAGAGGCGGGGCCCCCGTTCAATTCGACGGCCCCCCGCTTTGTGGACCCGCTGTGTGCTGACGCGGGCCGGCTGCGCGCCGCCGCTGCGGTGGGTCACCCTCACACGCTGCAGGCACGACACTCGTCACGCTGGCGGACCGGCGCAGCGGCGGCGGCGGCGGCGAAAGCGGTGGCGGCGGCGGTGGCGGCACGGGCGGCGGCTCGGCGCCGCTGCTGGGCGACGGGCTGACGCTGCTGGCGGCGGCGCTGTATGCGGCCTACACACTCATCATGAGGAAGATGCTGGTCAAGGTGGGGGGGGGGCCGAAGGGGGGAGGGGGCCCGGGGGGAGAGGGGGCCGGGGGGGGGGGGAGGGGATCGGGCGGGCGGGAAGGGTGGGAAAGGAGGAGGCGGACGGTGAGGCGGGGAGGCCGGGGGAGGGGCCGGGCGGGAAGGCCGGGGAGGGGGGAGGGGGGAGGCCTGGGCCGGGCTGGGAGCGGGGAAGGAGGAGGGGCCGGCGGGGCCGGGGCATACCCCGTCAATCATTTCCCTCAACCTCCTTTCCCCCAAACAACCGTCACATGGACGGCTGCCCCCTCCCCCCCGCCGCCCCCCAGGACGACGCGGTGGTGACGGCGCTGTTCTTCGGCGCCATCGGGGCGGCATGCACGGCGCTGCTGCTGCCGCTGGCGGCGGCGCTGGCGGCGGCGGGCTCGCCGGTGGTGACGCGCGTCACGGCGCAGGCGCTGGGCCTGGCGCTGGTGCAGGGTGGGTGCCGGCGGCGGGCAGGCCGTACCCGTCTGGCTTGGGGGATGTGGTGGTGTTGGGTGATGGCGCCTGGCTCGGGTGTGTGCGGCGTGGTTCGCCTGCCGACGCCCGTGCGCCACGGTGCCACTTGGCCACACGTGAGGGGTGGCAATCCATCCATGACGTGAGGGGGAGGGGGCCGCACAACCCGCTTACCCGCTGCCATCGCCTGCCGCCTGGCACCCGCCGCCTGGCACCCGCCGCCTGGCACCCGCCGCCTGGCACCCGCCGCCTGGCACCCGCCGCCTGGCACCCGCCGCCTGGCACCTGCCGTCTCGCCTGCCGCCGCGCCTGTCACCTGCCGCCTGCCACCTGCCTGCCTCGCCCGCCGGGCCCACACAGGCCTGGTGGACTACGTGGCGGCGGACTACGCCTGGGCGCGCGCCGTCATGCTGCTGGTGGGTGTTGGGTGGGGGTGGGGGTGATGGGTGGTGATGGGTGTTGGGTGTTGCCGTGTTGGGTGGTGGGTGGGGTGATGGGCTGGAGGCTCTGCGGCTGCAGGGGGACCTGCGCGCGCGCTATGATTCTTGGCACCTTTGAGGTCTGGCGGGCGGACGGGGGGGAGGGGGGGAAGGGGATGGCACACGCGTTCTGCGCAATGGGCTGTTCCGACAGCAGCACGCCTGCGTGCTTGCCTTTACCCCGAGCCGCATCGGCCGTACGGTCCATCCACACCGTCCCTTTTTGGCCCATTAACACACACGCCTCCCCACGCCGCTCATGCGCGCCGCCAGGGCCCCACCGCCACCAGCTGCGGCCTGGCGCTGCAGATCCCCGCCGCCGCCGTGATAGACGCCCTCGCCAACGGCAACAAGCTGGCGTGGACCGAGACGCCGGTGAGCGGTGGGAGCGGTGGGGGCGGTGGGAACGCGGCGAGCGGCAGCGGCAGCGAGCATGCGCCGGCCGCTGGCCGCCGCGGATGGGCAGCATGCCGGGGGGGCTGCTACCTCACTACACTGCAGCGGCGCGTGTTGAGTTCAAGAACACAATGCGGCACGTAATGCCTCCTTGCGGAAGCGATCCTGGCACCTTTCAGCTAGTCCTTTTCTACTGGAGGTATGGGTGATGCAGCACCGCAACACGCAACTCGGCGCCTTGTTTCGGTGCTCCCCGCAACACGCAACACGCAGGCGCGGCTGGCGCAGTTCCTCGCTGGCAGCGGCCTCATCATCGCCGGCTTCATGGGCGTGTCGGTGGAGCCGCGCGCCGCGGCGGCCTGGCTGCAGCGCTGGCGGGCGCGCCGCGGCGGCGGCGGCGGAGGAGGCGGAGGAGGAAGCGGGCACAGCAGCGGCGGCGGCGGCGGCGAGGGGCGAGGCCACGGCCTGCGTGGCGGGTACGAGCAACAGGCGGGGTGGCGGGATGCCGCTGCGGCGCCTGGCGGCGGTGGTCAGGAGCGGACTCGGCTGCTGCGGGCTGCTGCCGAGACTGGGCCAGCGGGGGGCGGTGCTTCGTCAGGGGCTGATGCGGGGGAGGCAGCGGATGAGGCGGCAGCGGCGGCGGCGGGGGATGGATTGGGGAATAGGAGCAGAGGCGGCAGTGGCGCGTTGGAGGCTGGTACCGGCAGTGTGGCGGGCCGAGCGCTGCGGGCTGTGGGCCAAGCGCTGGGGCGAGGGGGCGCAGCGGCTGCGATGGCGGCAGGAGGTGGCGGCGGCGGGGACGGGGCAACGGCCGCCTCGTACATTCCCCTGACGGATAAGAGCTTTGAGGGCAAGTGAGGGCTGCGTGGGGTCACGTGCGCCAGCTGGCCACAGTGCAGACAAGCTGGCGTGATAGGCGGGATGCGAGGACGTGCTAGGCTGACTTAACGTTTGTTGAAGGCACGCAGTCGCGTTTTACACATGCTAGCTCATCCGCACCAGCCCGAGGCCGATGGCACAATGCACACTGTGCCGATACGTAATATTATTGCTCTGTTGAAGACAATAGCTTGCCAGCTCTACACTTTGTATGCCGCCGTGGTTCGAACGTCTACATGGGGATGCGGTGAAGGCAGGTGCTGAGGACACAAGGCGGAAATGAGGTGATGAGGGCGGGACACACACACCCAAACACACAGGGCACACACACGGTGTTCACCCGATCACCTGCGTCATGAATCCTACGGCGCAAGGAGTGGCCCATCAATGCGTACCAACAGGATAAATTGCGAACGCACAACTCATGACGTGTAATGTATGTACGTATCTAGAGACGCAAAGCATTCATTCGGTACCGAAATAAGCTCAAAACGGGGCCCGGCCACCTGCTTCATTCGGAGAGTTGCTCCTGCGGGCGGGCTCCCAACGTACGTACGGCGCGCGCTGTGATGCATATTGCAGCGTCTCTATGTAAAGCGTTGGTTGATGGCACGCACTACGCAACACCAGCAATACCCGCATCCCCAACTACCCCAGTCGCATCCCCAACTACCCCAGTCGCATCCCCAACTACCCCAGTCGCATCCCCAACTACCCCAGCGCGTCTGCACCAATCCGATAAGCCCAACGAACGTATGTACACGCCCGCCCGCCCGCACGCTCCTGGCTTGTTCATTGGCAGGATTGCGAGGGACTCAATATGTATGTAGCTTGCGGGGGACTGAAGCGTACGTGCAACATGTGTCCGCTGAACTGCAGCTGTCACAATGCACTGCATGCGACGGATTGATTGATGACCGGAAGCACAGCCGGCGTCGTGATGCGGCACAGCCATGGTCATGCGGTACCGGCCAGCGCTGGGGGCCGGGGCGGCTGCGTCGGCGCAGCGACTGCTTTACGGCATGTGCTTGCGCGGGCGGCGTTGGGGCGGCGGCGAGCGGCGGTGGCGGGGCGGCGGCCGCTTGAGAGCTGCGGGGCACCAATGCATCAACGGCAGCCACTGTCAGTCAGCGAGTAGTGTGCAACACCAAAATTCATTGGTTGCTGTTGCTGCCCCAGAGAAAGTGTTGGTTCCGACGTCTCAAATAAAGGCTGAGGGATCCTGGTAGCATGCAGGCTTAGGGTTAGGCTCGAACGGCGCGGGGCTACTATCTAACGCAAGCATGAGTGCGAACATCGCACGCGAGCCAGCGTGTACATGCGATGCATACGCATGCCGGAAGCCATGCAAACACGGGTGTGTCACGCACGCACGCACGCACGCACGCACCTGGGGACGCAGCGGGATCCGAAGGTGCCTCGGGCATGGGCGGCATGGGCGGGGCGCGCTCGCCCGGCTTGCCCTTGGAGCTCTTGGGGGGAGGCGAGGGGCTGGGCGGGGGAGGCGGGGGCGGAGGAGGCGACGGCGGGGGTGGGGGCGGGCGGGGAGGAGGTGGGGGAGGCGCGGGAGGCGGAGGAGGAGGGGGAGGCGACGGAGGAGGAGACGGCGCCGGGGGAGGAGCCGGCGGGCTGGGCGGCGGCGGCGAGCTCTTGGGCGTGTTGGCCAGGACATTGGCCAACGTGTCACACTCGGTATCGGCGGTGATGAAGCGGCAGACGTACATGGGCACAAACTCGCTGGCCGAGCCGAACTGCGCGCCCACGTAGAGCACCAGGTTGTAGGCCACCCCCAGGGAGGGCGAGCTGAGCACGGTGCGGGTGCTGGGCGCGACGTTGGTCATGTAGTTGGAGCGGGGGTCGGATGAGCGGTAGGTGGCCTGGTCGTTGTCCATGTAGGAGTAAATCTCGTGCACGATCACCTGTGCGAAGCGAAATGGTGCAATGGAGCTTGGTTGGTTCAGGGACCTGCACGAGACGCAGCAGGCCCCTTGCCCTACCTCTGGCTACAGCAGATGCGGCGCCACAGCACCGCCGGCCCGTGCCTGCATGTGCAGCACATGATTCCCCGCCCAAACGGCAAAACCTTAGCAAAAAACACACCTTGTTGGCGTACGTGACATCCATGCTGCCGTCGCCCAGCATTGCCTGCCTGAACTCAAAGTACAGGTTCATGCCGTAGTTGGTGGTGTTGTACCATGAGGTCCACGTGGGCTGCACGCGCACGTGGTTGCCCAGGCCTGCGTGGCGAGAAACGCAAACAAGTGAAATGATGAAAGCGGGAAGCGAGGTCAAACGAAGCGTGAGGCAAAAGCCGTACCAGGTTACGTACGGTGGTCCCCTGTATGGCACACTCTCCCATCTTGCAGCCTCTTCCCAATGCGTCACGGCGTCGCGTCCGGCCCTCGCCGCTCACCCGTGGTCCAGGACGCGGGCAGGTTGAAGGGGCCGAGCGCGGCGCCGGGAGTCAACGCGTTCGCGTCCAGACCGTCACCGCCCGTGATGGGGGAGGCCCAGCCCAGCCAGCGCTGCGGGGTGGTGGTGGAGGTGGGGAGCGAATATTGGTCATGGGCATGGGGATGGTTACCGGGTGGGGGCGGGGTAGTCCTGTCCAATTCCCAAGGTCCTAGGAGCCGGGGGCCCGACCTAGCTGGCGCACCTTCTCTGTGACCGAGGGGCAGGCCAGGCCGGTGCCCATGAACGTGGTCTTGTCCTGGTACTCGATGCCGCTGGAGAAGCCGTGGTACAGCACAAAGTTGTGAATGGACTCCTGCAGAGGCACCTGGAAGCTGCCGAAGGTCTGGGTCCAGGTGTTGGTGTTCAGCCACACCTGGCCGCCGCCACCCACGCCGCCTCCCAGGGTGGCCAGGCCGGCCCAGGAGCAGGCGGACGGCACGGCCATGACCAGGTGGAAATGGGTGAAGGTGGCGTAGGCCGTGGCGCCCAGCTTGGCCTGGGCCGCGGCGTTGGCGGCGTTGGACATCGCGTACGCGTCGCAGCTGGTTGTGGGCCTGCGATGTGAGGGTTTGAAGCAAGGGCACCAGATGGGAGGGCGGGGCGAGAGTTCACGTCCGTTAGTTGGTGGAAACCAAGGCATCACGCCAAGTTCAGGCACTCGCTCTAGACATCTTGGCCTTGCTTTTTTCCGGCCCATGCTCCACACACGGCGCACCCAGACATCGACTGTCACTGTCACGATGCCACAGCAATGATAACAGCTGTTGCGCCCTGCGCCCGCTGCCATGGTGCGCACCAGGTGCAGTTGGGCGTGACGGTGATGAACTGGGTCAGACCGCTGGTGGGCGGCTCCCACACCACCTCGCCGTAGCTGCAACAGGGGATTGGGGTGGATCAGGAGGAGATCCGTACGTGTGTGAGGAAGGGCGGTATTGCTACCACGTGCAGGGAAACTCGTGCTAGTTACTAATCGATGTAGCCACCGCACGACAGCTCGCACAGCCATACCTGCAGTTCTCCAGGCGGACAGCCCAGCCGGCCTTGCCGTCGAAGTTGGGGCCAAAGTACAGGTTCTGCAAGTTGCTGACGGTGGCGCCGCTCGCGGCGGCGGCGCCGCAGGCGGGCGCGTCCACAATGACCACGAGCAGGTGCTCACGAACATTTGTGGCGGGCGGGATGTAGGCGGGCTTGAGCACCGTCACATCCGTGCTCGCCACAAATGAGCACTGGCCCGTGGTGGTGTCGATAGTGCAGCCCTGAGGGAAGCAGAAGGGTGAAAGCACCGTGAGCCCAGGGAAGTGATGCAGGGGCTGTATGAGCTGATGGCCAGCAGGGCTGGCTGCTAGGCTCTTTCGCTATCCAATGCTTGTGGATCTTCCCGCAGCGGTTTTAGCCTTTTGCGGTCGAAGCAGTAGAGCAGGCGGTGTGCATACCAGAAACAAAGACGCTGGAGCTGCACCCGCCCACATGGAGTCACGAACAGTCAGCACCGGAGCAAGAATGGAGCCCCTTCCCGTCGGCTCACAATGGTCATGTACTGGCCCGGCTCCAGGTTCTTTCCGTTCTTGTCCGTTTTCGGCGGCTTCTTGCCCTTGCCCAGAGGCTCGAACTTCTGCTGCCCGTTGCTCTTGTCCAGCAGAGCCCAATCACCAGTGCCTGCGCATCGGGGTGGGTGACAAGTGTAACACATGAATGTGAGTCAGGAGGTGGAGGACCGTGGCGCTCTCACAAACAATGGTGTAACCATTCGGCAGCCGGTGCGGGGGACCCGGGGGACCGCACTAGTACCGTATGCATCAGTACGTATACATCGGCGGCGTACTGAAGTCTAGCTTGTTCACACACTCTGGCGACGGGCTTTCCGGAGCACTCAGGGAGAGCACTCCCTTGAGAGCACTGTTCCCCAATCTCACTCACCGTCGTGGTAGTCCACGTAGGTCAGCTCGCCTGCGCACCAAAGACAAGAGGGCCAGTGGAGCGTGTCAGAACGTGTGCAGCAGGCGGCACGCGGGCACGACATCCACCCGCTCACTCGCTCGCTCACTCACTCAATGCCTCTTTGTGGGTTATCCCTAATCAATCATATAATAACTGCATATCCGCTATGCCATTGAATGGGCCCTTAATTTCGTCCTCAGAGCTGCCGCCCGAGTTTCCGCCAAGTCGGTTCGTAAAACCGCCTTCAACCGCCCCCAAACGGCGCGAAAGCTCCTTCGCGGCGCTACTTCGCGACGGCAATACTGCCTACCCTGGATGTTTCTCTTATCTTGGACAGGAGTCTGCGCCAGCGAGCACCAGACTGCGAGGGAGATGCGAAACAAGCGCGTTAGCAGCGCAAGCGAGAGGCACCGTAAAGATAAGGCTTATCCATGGTGTCTAAATACCTTGAAGCGATAGACATGCCGCGGCCAGCAGCACGCTGGCGCGCCGGGCTGAAGGCATTGTAAGTGCTTTATGTGGTGTTTGCCAATCAGAGGCCTGTCGGTATAAATATGGGACTGCGTGTCTGTGTACTAACAAGAATTGGCGGCACCAGCGCTTTAAAACTTCTCAGCGAAGGGTCATCCCGCGATCGGCGCGGAATTACTGACCAGTACAACGTTTTTTTTGCGCGGTTTCATGTGTGCGCATTTCTAGCAAGCCATTATCAATCAAAGACGCTAGGGTAATCAGCAGCAGGCGTTGTGTGACCGAGTCCGCGAACAGTACCTTCGACCAACTTCACATGCCCTTCACGAGCACTCCCGTCCTGCTTTGAGCAGCATATTTGAGCACTAATTTGATGTCTGTATCGACGTGATCATGCCGGGCTGGTCTGACAGGTGCTTCGGCGGAGTGCAACGGAGCGTCGCTGGCCAGCAGCAGCTCCCCGCCCGCCGTCCCCGCCGGAGGAATTGCGGACTCCCGCGCCTTGCGTGTCTTTATGCTTTCCTTCAGCCCGTCCAAAATCACAGCAGGGGATGGTTTATTTGTGTCTATTAAGATCACCGGGAGGAGCAGCCTGGAGTACCTGGAGCAGCTTTGGGGCCAGTTGATTGGGCTCTTGCCCTACGTGCGCGCACGTTTCCGCCTCCTGGGTCTCCTGGCCAACCGTTTCCCCTTGCCCTCCACACGACCCAGGCCTAAACGCGCTACACGATGGCGCGCCAGGTTGGTGGCGTATGTTTGGTTTCCTGGCAGCATCAGATGGTCCTGGCGTCCTCGCGCGCTCCGGACTTTCCCGCCCTCGTGCATGCTAGCGAAGTGCTTTCGAAACGCGAACGCGAATATGCATGCAGCCAGGGGTGCATGAAGCCCAGCAAGCTGCCGAGTTGAAGGCGTCCGTAGTGCCGTACACCGCTAGGTGTTCCTCCCCCTTATCAGCCCTGGATAGCTTGCCCAGTCTCCCCTCCTACCGTCCGGGCTGGCTCCCCTGCGTACCCTATTCTGTGCTCCCGGATCAAGAACGCTGCATCCCCACCAGGGTTGCTGGACCCCTGCCACCAGGGGTGCTTTCGCAGTTTCGCCATACCCTTTCGAGCGGGCTGTCACTCCTGTCCTCCGTGTACCACATTCCCACCGAACGCATACAAGCTGCCCCCCATGGACGTTCACTGATGGAGAAAGACTGCGCCATGAGACTACATGCACGCAGCGTGGTTGCCGTAGCCGCCGGCAGCAGTAGTACTGCGCAAGTGTGCACGTCCTTCGACGACCGTGAGCGCGACGTCGGTAGCGTCTAGTCCGCATGCACCGCATGGGCTTCCCAGCCGCAAGCTCGCATGCTTCCCAGCCAACCAAGGCACCGCAGCCCATAACCACACAGTAAGGAAACTGGCGGGCCACGTCCCTGCTCATCACACCTGCGCCCGGGTTTGCACATACCACCGAAATGCCAGCCAACACCGCCGCATGAGTGCCTCGTAAGGACCGTTTCATGTCCAACGGCACGAATTATTAGGTCCAATCACAAAAAGGGCAGGCGGTGCCGTATGCTGGATTGCCAGACGCATACCGCCAATGGCATACGGCCGCTGTTCGTGGCGCCCCCTGAAAAAGATGAATGATAAATGCTTGGTCCATATCCGCATCATGATCATAACTGCTTGAATATGTTCTTCCGCACATGGCTCACGCGGGATCAGTCACTCCGCCTGCCGCACATGCATGAATGCTCTTGCGGGACTCATCGTGATCTGCTGGCATCTGATAAGCAGCATAAGCTTGGGCGCGCACATGGGGTCCCGTGCAATGAAGTGAATCACGCTAGCTAGATAGGGCGCGACTACTACACAACACGCCTGCCCCAGAAATGAATCCGCCCGTAACCTCTTGTATGTACACACACGCTCGCGTCTCGTTCATCATACCGTAATGTTGCGGGTGTGTGCCTAGAGACGTCCCTTGGGTGATAGACAAGGCCGCCTCTGGGGTCCAGCAGCAGCTGGCACATGCACGCTCCGCAACTGCCCGCATGCGCCACAAGCGCTAGCAAGCTATCACGCCACCATCATGGCCGTGTGCAAGCCATTAACGGCGAGCGCCGCCGGCCGGCGCGGGCGTATCGGTGGCATCGCTCGAGCGCGTCCGCGGGCGGCGGCTGGGCGGCGAGCGGCGATGCCGGGGGGGCTTGAGACGAGCTGCGGGTCAGCAAAACAGGCAAGGGACAGTCAGTGGCTTGAATGGGCCAGTGGTGAAGCTCAAGTGGTGTGGTCAGGACGGGCAACATGCTGCGTGGGCCAGGGGTCCCACGGTGGGAAGCGCTACGTCGCGTGCGGCAGGTCGGCACCCACCCGGAGGCAAGGGCGGCGCGCGCTCGCCGGGCTTGGCGCTGGGGCTCTTTTGGTTCTTGGGGGGCGGCGAAGGGTTGGGAGGGCGCGGCGACGGCGGCTTGGGTGCCGGCGGCTTGGGAGGAGAGGGCGACGGCGGGCTGGGTGTGGGAGGGCGAGGCGATGGCGGCGACGGCGACGGAGGCTTTGCGGGCGGTGGCGGTGGCGAGGGGCCGGGGGGAGGAGGCGAGGGGGGCGAGGGAGGAGCCTGGGGACGGGGCGGCGGCGGCGAGCTCTTGGGTGCGTTGGCCAGAACATTGGTCAGGGTGTCGCACTCGGTGTCAGAGGTGATGAAGCGGCAGACGTACACGGGCACAAACTCCTTCGAGGTGCCGAACTGCGCGCCCACGTAGAGCACCAGGTTGTAGGCCACCCCCAGGGAGGGCGAGCTGAGCACGGTGCGGGTGCTGGGCGCGACGTTGGTCATGTAGTTGGAGCGGGGGTCGGATGAGCGGTAGGTGGCTTGGTCGTTGTCCATGTACGACAAGATCTCGTGCACGATCACCTGTGGGAAGCGGGCAGCGGGTGCAACTGAGGTTGGTTATGGGCCAAGTCACAAGGCCCACTGAGCACTGGTACGCCAATATGCCCGGAGCGCTGGCTCCCGCCGCTCATGCACATGACACCCCACGGTTGATTTTGGGATTGAATAAACTACCACACGCGCACCTTGTTGGCGTACGTGACATCCATGCTGCCGTCGCCCAGCATTGCCTGCCTGAACTCAAAGTACAGGTTCATGCCGTAGTTGGTGTTGTTGTACCATGAGGTCCACGTGGGCTGCACGCGCACGTGGTTGCCCAGGCCTGCGCGGCGAGAAACGCAAACAAGTGAAATGATGAAAGCGGGAAGCGAGGTCAAACGAAGCGTGAGGCAAAAGCCGTACCAGGTTACGTACGGTGGTCCCCTGTATGGCACACTCTCCCATCTTGCAGCCTCTTCCCAATGCGTCACGGCGTCGCGTCCGGCCCTCGCCGCTCACCTGTGGTCCAGGACGCGGGCAGGTTGAAGGGGCCGAGCGCGGCGCCAGGCGTCAACGCGTTCGCGTCCAGACCGTCACCGCCCGTGATGGGGGAGGCCCAGCCCAGCCAGCGCTGCGTGGTGGGGGGTGGAGATGGGGAGCGAATATTGGGCATGGGCATGGGGGTGGTTGCCGTGTGTGGGGGGCGGGGCCGGGGCCCGACCTGGCTGGCGCACCTTCTCTGTGACCGAGGGGCAGGCCAGGCCGGTGCCCATGAACGTGGTCTTGTCCTGGTACTCGATGCCGCTGGAGAAGCCGTGGTACAGCACAAAGTTGTGAATGGACTCCTGCAGAGGCACCTGGAAGCTGCCAAAGGTCTGGGTCCAGCTGTTGGTGTTCAGCCACACCTGGCCGCCGCCACCCACGCCGCCTCCCAGGGTGGCCAGGCCGGCCCAGGAGCAGGAGGAGGGAATGTTCATAACCACGTGGTAATGGGTGAAATCGTTGAAGACAAGATCTCCTAGCTTGGCCCTGGCCGCAGCATTGGCGGCGTCAGACATGGCGTACGCGTCGCAGCTGGTTGTGGGCCTGCAGGGGGCCGAGGGCAACGGCGACTCAATAACCACTTGGGTACTCGTACGAACACCTCTTGACATAACTTGGAACCTCTGGCGTCTCCCCTTGCCGGCTGTTATATGCAATGACGTGCACAGCCCTTGCCCCATCGCCGGGACACCAGCCGAGAACACAGCGACCCCGGACCGGCCGCTACTGCGGTACGCACCAGGTGCAGGCGGGCGTGACGGTGACGAACTGGGTCAGGCCGCTGGTGGGCGGCTCCCACACCACCTCGCCGTAGCTGCAATCAGGGAGTGGGATGAGAGGCGAAGGCACATGTGAATGGCTGCGCGCAGCAGGTGCTGGGGCCAGGTACGGTACAGGCGCACGGGGCAAGACGGGCATGGATGACACCAGGATCGATGTGGCCACCGCACGCCTTGCTCATTACCTGCAGTTCTCCAGGCGGGCCGCCCAGCCGGCCTTGCCGTCGAAGTTGGGGCCAAAGTACAGGTTCTGCAGGTTGCTGACGGTGGCGCCGCTCGCGGCGGCGGCGCCGCAGGCGGGCGCATCCACAATGACCACGAGCAGGTTCTGCCGCACGTTGGTGGCGGGCGGGATGTAGGCGGGCTTGAGCACCGTCACATCAGCGCTGTCGATGAAGGAGCACTGGCCCGTGGTGGAGTCCACCGTGCAGCCCTGAGGGTAAGCGCAGGTAAGAGGCCAATGCAGGTCAAGGGAGTGCATCAGGCGACGGGGGCTACTGCACGCAGGGCTATTTCTGCCACTGACGGCTTTGACCAGCAGTGCGGCTCACCGCGGGCGGTCCCTTGTTTAGTTAGGTTGGTTTACATATCTTAACCTGGTATTCACATCCCCCCCCGCCTCCGCCAGCTCACAATGGTCATGTACTGGCCCGGCTCCAGGTCCTTCCCATTCTTGTCCTTCTTTGGCGGCTTCTTGCCCTTGCCCAGCGGCTCGAACTTGTGCGCAGCCTTATCTAGCAGGGCCCAATCGCCGGTGCCTGTCAATGAGGGAGGCGTGGGACAGCCGCATGAATGCTTGCCGTAACGCGGTGTGCCGGTTGACACATTCCTACCATTCCCCCTCGACGCGCCGCACGAAGGTACGGCCGCATGCGCGAGCAACACGCCATACAGCCGCCCCCCTAGCTACGCCCACGCAGCATGGTACCCACAACACAAGCTTACCATCGTGGTAGTCAACATAGGTGAGCAGACCTGCGCGCAGAGCCATCCCGGGGGTGGGCCGTAGCTTGAGGCATGCCGTGTCGGATGCGGTGAGGCGGCCCCGGGGTTTTGGACCACAAAGCCCACGGAAAGCCTCAAGTCACCAAGTTACGCGAGCGCAGAGCATGCTGCATCGTTCTGCGCGGCTGGCTGCTCGGTGTGAGCGCCTTGCTGTTAAGTTCCTACCCCCTCGATGGCCCCATCGATGGACGTCGAGTCTGGCTTTCCCGTCCCGACCTTGTGTATCGCGCAATCTGTATGTGGTGTGTAACCTCACCCTCGATCGCCTTCTTAGCTTGCCCGGGCTGCGCCAGCACTCCTGCTCCGACTGCGCGAGCGAAACCGGCGGAAACAACCTCGTCAGCGACTAGTGCTATTGCGGGCGCAATCATTGCACTCAACTACCTTGAAGTATTAGGACGAGCGCAGCCAGCAGCGCGCTGACGCGCCGGCTGCCGTTGTGCATTGCGCGGGCGAACGTCGTGTGGTGCCTGGGATACCTTCCTTATTTATGTGAATCAGTGGAGAGATGTGTGAGTATGTATGGATATCCCACACAGCCTTATGAAGTCACAGCCCAGCGCGTTACCGTCATGAAGTGATTACTACGTGCAGCAGCAGTACTACGCCCCGTTTTTACAAGTATAATTCATTCTGTGCATAACCGCATGTATCAGCAGGTAGATATTTTAAAACGAGCGCCGAGCTGTTTTTGGGTGAGCCAGGTAGCCTTTGCGAAGCTGGGCTCCTTCTGGAAGTCCGTCCCGCACCACATGTTCAATGCAAGGTACAGGCTGCCACATACTACTCTGCCTACCTGATCGCGCCAGCGGCGCCGACCAGTTGTCATGGTTTCAGGGATTGGAACGGTCGCGACTCAGTGACCGCCCAGCGCACTGTGCGCCCTATCACCAAGATGACGGGCGTGTCAATGGTATCCGTGACAACCAACCATGTTACAAACAGGCGTTGGCAGAGGCCTGCGCAGGCATTCGCTCGCCTTCCATCGGTTGCCTTACATTACCTTCACCGCCGTGGCTTGGCTAGGCAGCTCGGGACCTCAGATGGCGCACCCTACGGTGCACAAATGCCAGCCTAATTGCGACAGCTGTGGCCTGTGGGGCATTATCATGGGACTCCCACCATGTCGCCTCCCCTGGCCTCCCCTGGCCCACCATGTCATGTGTATGACTCCCACCGATCGGTGTCGCGACACGGCTGCGCCTGGCGGCGCGGGCTGAGGGATGACATCTCGGTCGGCATCGCGACGAGTGGGCGACCGGCACTTGTCACGCAGTTCCCGTCGGGCGGCATTCCGACCCCCGGCCGACCGGCAACCAACCCCCGGCCGAGCGGCATCCCAGCCCCCGCCGAGCGGCATCCCAGCCCCCGCGAGCGGCATCCCAACCCCTGCCGAGCGGCATCTGACCCCCGCCGGTTG
Source organism: Chlamydomonas incerta (assembly GCA_016834605.1). Taxonomy (NCBI): domain Eukaryota; kingdom Viridiplantae; phylum Chlorophyta; class Chlorophyceae; order Chlamydomonadales; family Chlamydomonadaceae; genus Chlamydomonas; species Chlamydomonas incerta. The sequence goes on from JAEHOC010000029.1 coordinate 327,507, forward strand.
CCATCGCGTTGCCGTCCGGACGACAGTGCGTTGCCGCTCAGACGGTAGTGCGTTGCCTGCTCGCGGCAACTGCGTGACGCCGTCCTCGGCGCATCGCCGAGGGGAGTGTCATCCCTCCAGCGCGGGCGGCGGCGCTATCGTTGCTTGGGGAGCTGATGCTAGCTACCGTGCTCTGCATGCGTACGAGGCACTGCTCTTCTAGATACGGTTGTGTATGTTGCAGCTTTGTGTCGACCTCTAACCAGCTCTAACCCGGGCCTGAAGATTGCATTGGTTACAGGAGGGACCTGCTGACGCAGCTCACGCGCCAGCGAGCACGTACTAGTACGGACGCCCTGCTCTAGACCTCAGGGGCGCGCCACCTGCAGCGCCGACAGCCTACTCTGCGCCTTGGGCTAGTAGGCCTTGCTCCCATGGGAGCGCCACCATCTTCTAAACTCAATCTCCTTCCTCTTCAACTGAAATGAAAGTCGGCTTATTGATCCACATACTCCCGTCTTCCCTTCTTTCAATCCAAGGGTGGCCTGGTGGGATTTCGTCCCACCCCCTTGGCTTGATGCCCAGGCTCACATACGTCTGCAAACGTTCCCAAAAGTCTGCTATAACTTGCGTTTTAATCCTGCTAATCGCTGTTTCTTCTACCTTGCCTTGTTCCCCTCTGGAGGCAAACAATAGCCTCCTACCGTACTCCATGGCAGAGATCGCAGCCAGGCATACAGCCTGAAGCACGGCCGCCGCAGCCTACCAGCCTGGCAGCCCCGCGCCAGTCCAAAGATGGCGCATCCGTTGGGCGTGGAGCGAGGCTTTCACGACATGGAGAGGTGGAGCTGGTGCACACGTCGGGCCAGGTGCCTCGTGGTGGCCGTGGACAACCCGCGGCCCCGCCGCCGCAACCGTTAGTTGCCGCCCGTCCCGCTGCCGTTGCGGTGCAGCCCAGGGATGCAGCCGCCGCGGCCAGGCTGCCGCCACGGTCGTGCCGGCGGCCGGCGCCGATGCCACTGGAGGAGCACCCGCCTCCGCCTCCCGCGCGCGCCAGCGATGACCGGCAAGCTTGTGAAAGGTTGGCGGGTGGCCGTGGCGCCAGTGCCACAGGCGCCGATGCCGGTGACTGTGTGGGTGCCTCAGGCGCCGGCCGCGCCGCCACCGCCGTTTGCGCTTCCGCCGCCGCAGCCGCCGCTTCCACCGCCACAACCGCTTCCGGCACCGCCATCGCTTCCAACGCCACCAGCGCTTCTGGCGCCGCGCCACCACCTGGCGCTGCAGGAGGGCGGAGGGCCTGCCAGCATGCTGGTGGATCCGGCGTCGGCTTTGGGGCGGCGTGGCCATCAGGAGGCCGACGGCCTCGAAGGAGCCCCTGCCGCCAAGCGCGCGGGCACACGCGTCCCCGGCGGGGCCGCTGCTGGTTTCCTTCCCTTCTGCCGGCTGGGCGAACTGGCTGGACGGGCGGGCAGTTCCCTGGTTACCAGGCGCCAGCCTGGCGGTAGTGGCGACGCGCCCACCATTGACGCGTTGGCGGCTGCTGGACTGGGCTCGGCCCCTGGTGTGGGCGGGGATGAGCACGACTACCGGGCCATCATGGCGGCAGCGGACTGGCTGGCTGACCGCGATGTGGCCCCCATCCCCGGCGTTACCTTTGAGGCGAGGTAGGGGTGTTTGGGGCAGGCGTATGTAGACCTCAGGATGACCAAAGAAGTTACTGGATGTGTGTGACAGGTTTGCGGTGTGAGGTGCGGTGTTACACGGCAAACAGGGGGCAGTAGCTGGACCTCAAGTCCCGAGAAAACAGGTTACACCCAGCCCAGGCGCTCCCAGCCCAGGCGCAAGCAAAAGCAGGTGTGCGCCCACAAGCTCCCGTTCAGGTTTGCGGGGTGAGGTCACGGCACTGTGCGCGCCCTGATTCTGAGATCCCTCCGCGATGAGATCTGCGCCTGGGAGCGGGACTGGGTGGCGGACGGCGGCCCTTTCGTGGACCCCCCGGGCCTGGTGGCGCAGCTGCTGGATGTCGTGGCACGTGCGGAGGAGCAGTCGGTTAAGGCGGTCTGTGTGGGGCAGGGGAGGCACTCCCCTCCCCTGGTGTGGGGGCTCTCTAGTGCAGGGGAGAGTGCATCCCCTGCACAGTGGATTTACGTGTCGTTCAGCGTATTCTGTTGCCCCTGTGCGATACCCAGTCTGCGGCGTGGTTGCGCGCGCTTGCCTGAGGTGGGCGGGCATCGGGGCATGGCGAGTCGGCACAGAGGTAAGGGATGGCCGCAGCGCTGTAGCCGTATGTAGTGCCATGGACAGCTGATGCTGACCGGGGTGTTCCTTGGGGGCTTCGCCCTGTTGAGTTCTTATAAATCGAGGAGGGTGAAGTACCTAAGGTCGGAGGTGGGGGGGGGGCGCGGGAATGGCGGGGAGCTAAAGCCCAAGGGGAACTTGGGAAGGTGCAAGGGGGCTCAGCCCAAAAAGTGTAAACCCTGTCGGCGCCGGTGTTGGTGTCTGTTCGCGGACTGGGGGTTGGGCACTGCGCGCCTGAGCTGCGGCGCGGGTGCGCACGACCGCACGTGACGGGCGTGCAGACCGGCAGGCAGCAGCAGGCAGCAGCCACTGCAGCAGCCGTCCAGCAGCGGCGGCAGCGCGTGCGGCAGCGGGCCGCTCAAGGGGCCGCTGTCGTATGTGTTAGTGACGGGGGCCCGGCAGCTGCTGGTGTCTAGAGTGATGCTGTCACACCCCACAGCGTGACGGAACCTAGCGTGTGCCGGCCCTTGGGGGAAAGCCAACTGGCCAGCAGGGGACACGCGTGTCAGGGTTTTGCGTGTCAGTTCGTATATCGCTCCGAGTTTTGTCTCAGTCCCTTCCCAAGGCGTGACGCCGCGGGTACGGTGACATGAATCATTCGCATGCCTCTTCAGCTGCATCAGCTGGCGTGCTTACGCCCCAACAGCTGACTGGCTGTGACGTCAGTGCGTTTATGCACTCGTGCAACGCTGATTTGAGTCCTTTGTATCCTTGGCTTTGCCTTGTTCCCGTGAATGTCAATGCCGTTTCGGGCTAGTTAGTGAGACCAGGCCTCTGGGCTCTGAGGCCATGTTGCGGCAGTACGACGCACTGAGGCTTGTTGCACTAGGCTCAATTACCACAGTCGGAGACGCAGTGAGGGCTATTGATACGTTTGCACGGGTTAAGGAGAAATTGCAAGACGTGCCGGCCAATACCAGAGCCCCACCCCGGATACGGAGTGAATGCACACGCGCTTACAAGGAAGATGTGATTGATGCGGGAATTTTTGGAGGACTAGGGATAGATTTGATGCCGAGGCCCCTGAGGAATGGGATAGATGCATTTCGACGCATGCAAAACTTGATTAACCACCTGCCTGCGGGATGGACAGAAGCGGCACGAACAGGCATGGGACTAAACCAGGATCAAGCATACACGGAAATGATTGACCATATAGTGGGGTGCCTTGGATGGAAGATGAACAATCAACCAATTCCACTGGCGACCGTTTCGGTGAAGCAGGCCACGTACCTGCAGATGCGTGAAGCGTTTGGGAAACTAGCAGAAAAACATGCTGATTTTGTCCACGAGGCTAAGGGTGGTAACGTAGGTGATATAGTGATGGCGATAGAGGACAAGGAACGCATCTCGAGCACATATGAACGCTTGTGGAAGCTTAAATGGGAAGCAGAGCAGAAAGAAGCCTTCTGGAGGCTAGCAGTGGATGGATTCCCAGGCTTCTCGATGCACAGAGGGCAAGGTCATAAATGCCCATGTGGGGTGACGGATGCACAGTCTGACCGCGCACACCATTTCAGCACGTGCACAATTGCTAGCACGCTACGGCTGCATATTCAGGAAGCGACAGACATAGGTGATGAGGATCACATAATTGAGTTGATAGTGGAGCGTAAGAATCTGTGGCTAGTAATACCGCCACACGAGGCTATCCAGCAACCCATCTGGGACGTTGTATGCCTGGCTGCGATCTCTGCCATGGAGTACGGTAGGAGGCTATTGTTTGCCTCCAGAGGGGAACAAGGCAAGGTAGAAGAAACAGCGATTAGCAGGATTAAAACGCAAGTTATAGCAGACTTTTGGGAGCGTTTGCAGATGTATGTGAGCCTGGGCATCAAGCCAAGGGGGTGGGACGAAATCCCACCAGGCCACCCTTGGATTGAAAGAAGGGAAGACGGGAGTATGTGGATCAATAAGCCGACTTTCATTTCAGTTGAAGAGGAAGGAGATTGAGTTTAGAAGATGGTGGCGCTCCCATGGGAGCAAGGCCTATTAGCCCAAGGCGCAGAGTAGGCTGTCGGCGCTGCAGGTGGCGCGCCCCTGAGGTCTAGAGCAGGGCGTCCGTACTAGTACGTGCTCGCTGGCTCGTGAGCTGCGTCAGCAGGTCCCTCCTGTAACCAATGCAATCTGAGGCGTCTTTAGCGTGTGCAGCAAGAAGCCAAGTCTTGTCGTGCTTCTTGCTCTCCCATACAGCATGTGGGTTAGCCATTGAACAGATCAAGACCACGAACCTTGTGCTTGTTCCAGAGCGCCTTGCGCTAACGGCATTGACATTTGGGGCAGTTCCTGTAACGCGCCCGCTTTCGCCTGACTTCTTCTCGCCTCAACGTCCCTCGTCTGGGTTTATGCGCGGCTTCTCCCGAGGACAGTCGCCGTCGCGTCACCACCCGCTCAGCAAGAAGCAAGACCAGTGGAGCACTGCGCTCCGCGCGTCCTCGCTTATCGCCGACCTTGAGCCTGTCTATCACTTCACGAGAGTCTCTATCTCGCTGCAAGTAAGACAGGGCTACGGTTTAGCCGGGGTCCGTCCCCGCGAGTTTCTGGGGTCCGTCCCCGCGAGTTTCTGGGGTCCGTCCCCGCTTGCTTTCCATAGACGACGCCAGCCTCGTCCATGCATTGGATTATCGGGCAGAAGCATCCGTTGCTTGCTGCCATGTACTCGCGGGCGGTTTTTGAGCAGCGAGCATTGACAGACGCGCCTTCACAGCTATTGTGACTGGCATGACTCTGCTGCCCTGCGATATCGCTATCGTCTTATTATGTTTCCTGCTCTCCCCTGAGCCTGCAGTGGAGAGTCGTGGCACCGACATTGCTTCAATGCGCCCGCGCGTTTCGACTGCAGCTCGCTCTCTCTGCTGCGCTACTGGCTCAGTTGACATCATCTCTGCACGATCGTCATGGGAGCACGACTACTCGACACGGTTTTGCGCACTCCAGTGTGCCGACAGCTTACCCGACCGGCGGCAGGCCCTCGCCGCCTGCGCCCTCTTCTCCGCCTGCGCCGTCTGACGTGGCTCCCGCCAGCTACGGCTACGTGCGCAGCACTCCAGGCCCTCGCCGCCTGCGCCCCCTTCTCCGCCTGCGCCGTCTGACTTGGCTCCCGTCAGCTACGGCTACGTGCGCAGCACTCCAGGCCCCCGCCGCCTGCGCCTCCTTCGTCTCCTCAGCCTACGCCGCCTGGCGACGCCTCCCTCGGCTACGTCTACGCGCGCAGCGCCCTCAGGCCCCAGCCGCCTGCGACTCCTTTGTCTCCTTAGCCTGCGCCGCCGGGCGTCGCCTCCCTCGGCTTCGTCTGCGCGCGCAGCACTCCAGGCCCTCGCCGCCTGCGCCTCCTTCGTCTTCCCAGCCTGCGCCGCCTGGCGTCGCCTCCCTCGGCTTCGTCTACGCGCGCAGCGCCTTCAGGCCCCAGCGGCCTGCGCCTCCTTCGTCTCCTTAGCCTGCGCCGCCGGGCGTCGCCTCCCTCGGCTTCGTCTGCGCGCGGAGCACTCCAGGCCCTCGCCGCCTGCGCCTCCTTCGTCTTCCCAGCCTGCGCCGTCTGGCGTCGCCTCCCTCGGCTACGTCTAAGCGCGCAGCGCCTTCAGGCCCCCGCCGCCTGCGCCTCCTTCGTCTCCTCAGCCTGCGCCGCCTGGCGTCGCCTCCCTCGGCTTCGTCTTCGCGCGCAGCGCCCTCAGGCCCCAGCCGCCTGCGCCTCCTTTGTCTCCTTAGCCTGCGCCGCCTGGCGACGCCTCCCTCGGCTACGTCTACGCGCGCAGCGCCCTCAGGCCCCAGCCGCCTGCGCCTCCTTCGTCTCCTTAGCCTGCGCCGCCTGGCGCCGCCTCCCTCGGCTACGTCTACGCGCGCAGCGCCCTCAGGCCCCAGCCGCCTGCGCCTCCTTTGTCTCCTTAGCCTGCGCCGCCGGGCGTCGCCTCCCTCGGCTTCGTCTACGCGCGCAGCGCCCTCAGGCCCCAGCCGCCTGCGCCTCCTTCGTCTCCTTAGACTGCGCCGCCTGGCGACGCCTCCCTCGGCTACGTCTACGCGCGCAGCGCCCTCAGGCCCCAGCCGCCTGCGCCTCCTTCGTCTCCTTAGCCTGCGCCGCCTGGCGCCGCCTCCCTCGGCTACGTCTACGCGCGCAGCGCCCTCAGGCCCCAGCCGCCTGCGCCTCCTTTGTCTCCTTAGCCTGCGCCGCCGGGCGTCGCCTCCCTCGGCTTCGTCTACGCGCGCAGCGCCCTCAGGCCCCAGCCGCCTGCGCCTCCTTCGTCTCCTTAGACTGCGCCGCCTGGCGACGCCTCCCTCGGCTACGTCTACGCGCGCAGCGCCCTCAGGCCCCAGCCGCCTGCGCCTCCTTTGTCTCCTTAGCTTGCGCCGCCTGGCGTCGCCTCCCTCGGCTTCGTCTACGCGCGCAGCGCCCTCAGGCCCCAGCCGCCTGCGCCTCCTTCGTCTCCTTAGCCTGCGCCGCCTGGCGTCGCCTCCCTCGGCTTCGTCTGCGCGCGGAGCAGTCCAGGCCCTCGCCGCCTGCGCCTCCTTCGTCTTCCCAGCTTGCGCCGCCTGGCGTCGCGTCCCTCGGCTTCGTCTACGCGCGCAGCGCCCTCAGGCCCCAGCCGCCTGCGCCTCCTTTGTCTTCTTAGCCTGCGCCGCCTGGCGACGCCTCCCTCGGCTACGTCTACGCGCGCAGCGCCCTCAGGCCCCAGCCGCCTGCGCCTCCTTTGTCTCCTTAGCCTGCGCCGCCTGGCGACAGCCTCTCCATCTCCATCTCTCGTGGTTGCAACAGCTATCACCGGCACGCATGCTGCGTGCTGTAGCGCCCCATTTGCAGCTCCCACGTTCAGCACTCATGCCCATTACAGCAGCACGCCTATCAGGTCAGCATTCGCAACACGTGTGGACTGTCTGTCACTGGGTCTGCGCTCTCCGCGAGGCAGCTTTCAGTCCGAGGCCCAGAGCTCCCAGTCGCCCCGTGCCAAGTGGTTTCTCGGAGCCGAGAGCAGCTCATCCCTCTTACAGCTCAGCAGTCGCCCGACACTACGTGCGCTGTCCGGCTTGTCCAGCTTCCGGCAGTGCTATCAACCCACTTCCTCGCTGCTCGCACCTCCAGCGTCAGCAATGCTATTCTCGTTCGTCGCCCTTGCCTGCCTACGTCAGCAGCACTGGGAAGTAGCAGCTCTTCTTCATCATGTGCACGCCTCCGTGGCGGCCATCATCTGTACTTCTTGGCAGCTCCGCGCTCTGGCCTTCCGCGTTCACCACGGCCCGTGTGGTGACAGGACTGGTCGTCCCGTCAACGTCTACACCGTCTCCTTTCCATTCGCCGCTCATCCCGGCGGTGGCGGCGCCATTGACTACGTGTGTGCCCCGCGCTTCCGCAGCGTCGGTATCTTCCACACTTTTGGTTTTCGTTATGCCTTACCGCCTCCGTGGCGCCCGGACTCAGTGTCCCCTATTTGCAGGTCTCCTATGGCCTCGTCTCACCACCGCTACCCTAGCGGCGGTGCTTCTGCGTGCCCCAGTGGCGGCAGCCCTCAAGACTTCTACGCCGCGCCCTCGTGTGGCGGCGGCACCTTCGCCCCTGTTCCGCTCCCTCTTCACCCTTGCAGGTTGCTCGCCTCCACGGCAGCAGCTCCCTGCGCCTAGCTGCGTGCCATCATGGCAGCGGCTAGCCCTGGTCACCTTCATCGTGCGCCCAGTGCGTGGCGGTGATGCCCACCTACCTCGGCGTTTCCCTTGGCAGCTCGCCCAGTGGCGGCGGTCATGTACTACTACTACGACGTCTGAAGAGCCGCGCGCCCCTGGCGGCGGTGTGTCTACGTCTTCAAGCCACACGCCCACGGCGGTGGCGCTTCAAGGTCATCGTTGTCTCTCCGTGCCCACCATCAGCTGAGCCTTCACCATGCAGCAGTCTGCGCCCAGCCATCAGCAGCGTCTCTGACATCAGATAAGCCTAGACTCGTCCCGTGGAGCTAGCATCCGAGCAGTTGTACATGTTGACCAGGCATGATTAGCGTGGCTGTTCGATCATGAGTGTGTGCGTCTCTCTGCTGTGTGCACATATGCTTGCTTGTGTCTCATGCGGTTGTTGGTACTACGGTGCTCACTGTTTGCCTTACATATCCGTGCTAATGACGCTTGCGCACCTCACGTTCATTACGATTTCCTGTACCTTGTGAACATTTGCGTTGCGGCTTTGCGCCGCACTGCATTCGTGTGCTCATGACTTCCCATTTTCGGTTGCTCATCACGCGCACGTGTGCCTTGTGCTATTATGCGTCCTATGACCAGAGCAGTGGACTTGCGGTGCTTTCTATGCGTGTCTTGCCATGCTCTCGTGCCATTTCCATCAGCGCGTGTTGAGATGTCGGCGTGTACTAGAGTGCGGATCCCGCATCCCACCTGCTCCAGTCGTGCCTCACCCTTTGTCATCCTCTGACTACTTCGTGTCTAGGATGTGGGGGGGACTATGGCTGAGGCACACGCCAGATGCAGAATCACACGCCAGATCATGACAGCTGTCACGCCCCACAGCGTGACGGAACCTAGCGTGTGCCGGCCCTTGGGGGAAAGCCAACTGGCCAGCAGGGGACACGCGTGTCAGGGTTTTGCGTGTCAGTTCGTATATCGCTCCGAGTTTTGTCTGAGTCCCTTCCCAAGGCGTGACGCCGCGGGTACGGTGACATGAATCATTCGCATGCCTCTTCAGCTGCATCAGCTGGCGTGCTTACGCCCCAACAGCTGACTGGCTGTGACGTCAGTGCGTTTATGCACTCGTGCAACGCTGATTTGAGTCCTTTGTATCCTTGGCTTTGCCTTGTTCCCGTGAATGTCAATGCCGTTTCGGGCTAGTTAGTGAGACCAGGCCTCTGGGCTCTGAGGCCATGTTGCGGCAGTACGACGCACTGAGGCGTCTTTAGCGTGTGCAGCAAGAAGCCAAGTCTTGTCTTGCTTCTTGCTCTCCCATACAGCATGTGGGTTAGCCATTGAACAGATCAAGACCACGAACCTTGTGCTTGTTCCAGAGCGCCTTGCGCTAACGGCATTGACATTTGGGGCAGTTCCTGTAACGCGCCCGCTTTCGCCTGACTTCTTCTCGCCTCAACGTCCCTCGTCTGGGTTTATGCGCGGCTTCTCCCGAGGACAGTCGCCGTCGCGTCACCACCCGCTCAGCAACTATGGCTGAAGCACACGCCAGATCATGACAATGCCTCTGACTTGGACATCGTCGCGTCCTGGCGGTTCAAACAAGCTCGAGAGGCCAGGAAGAGCTGCGGAAAGCCCACTGTGGGCCCGGCGCCGGGGCTCGGGGCCGCCTGCGGCTGCCGCTGGGCCCCGGGGGTAACAAAGAATAGGCCCCGGGGGCCTGAATAGGGCGTTGGCGCGCGTGGGAGAGTCGGAGTTCTAGCCTCCACAACCTTCTTGTTATTGCGCATTTGGGCCTGCGATGTGCAATCAAAGACGGCATAAATTTGTTGGGGGGTGGAGGCGTTCGCACGCCCATGCAGGAACCGCGGGCAGCGCTTTTCCACGGGCTTAATGTTCTGCGGCTGATTTGTGAATTCATTGCACAGAGCAATGGTTGCAAACAAGTACTAAGAAAACCCTGACACGCAAAAGCACAAGTTAGCGACACGCGGCACGAACGCGGCCCAGCCTCGTCCCCGCCGGGGCCCCTTCTTATCTCGCCGCACGCTGCAATACGTGCTGGAATAAAGTTACATACATAGGTCGAAATCTGTGCACGATACGCAGCCTCGCGAGCCTGCTCACGACGAGTTCCGAGCTGACGCCGGGCTGAAGGCGCCCCGAAAGAAGCGCGAGATTGTATTTGGCTGCAATTTCTGCTCGCAACGGCCAAGACAGGCAAACGGCAGTTTCTTTGCGCGTTGACAAGTTTCCGCGCGGGTGAGTTTTGTGTCGCTACTGCTTGTTAAGCGGAGCACAACTTGCACGTATGCATATAGCGGCTGCTCCAGGCCAAGGGTCGCGAAGTGTTGGCAAGTGTCACAACATTTGCCAGTTTTGACCCTGCCCGCGTGCGCCAGCAGCCTGAATCTAATGCTGTCCAGAGCCAGAGCAATGTCGGCAACGTTTGCTGGCACCGTGTGGTCCACCTGACGTTCGGCTGTCAGTGACCAGTGTGGGCACGGCTGTGACACCCCAACACCCTCCACAGGGCCTCCACACGGCGCGTCTCTAAACATCTTGAGCCACACTCATGAGCAAGCGCTATCAGCACACATGCCCGAGCAACGCTACAGGGAAGGCACTGCTCGCGCGGTTTGTCAGTCGGCGCTAGGGTGCGGAGCCGCTTCGCGTGCCATATTAGGCGCACCCAACAGCGCTGGCTGCGCTGTAGCCAGCCCATCGCCGGTTTGCCGCGGTTAGCCGGCGCCAAAGCAACACAGCAGCTCAGCGCTACTACGCGACACCACAGCCGCCGCCATGCCGCTGACGCGGGTGGCCGCGGACCCCTGGGCGGCCAGCCACTCGGTGCCGCAGTTCACGCCGCTGCCGGTGGACACCACCAGCCAGCATGTGCCGCTCACGGCGGAGCGGGCCGAGGTGCGTGGCGGGGGGTTGCAGGGATGGTTGGAAAAGCAGCAGAGTAGGGCGCGGCACGGGGGGGGGGCGCGAGGGGTTGCTGCGGGGCACGTTGGGGCGTTGGGGCGTCGGGCGCAGCTGGCTTATGAAGCCTGGGGCCAGCCTGGGGCGGGGACTTGCACACACAATGGGGGGGCGGTGCTACGCGGTCCGGGCGGGATGGGCGAACGGGACGGAGCGCTGCGGCACGTGTCTCCAGCGTCGCCGCACTCGTGGCGGTGGACCTGTCGGCGGCGCCCTCCAAAAAGCCCCCCTCAACTCCCGCCCCTCCGCAGGAGGTGGTGCGGACGCACATTGAGCGCACGCGCCCCAGCCTGGACGCCGGCGCACTGCTCGACGAGGCGGCGCTGGCGGAAGCCGCCGGGCTGCTGTTGAACCCGGCGGCGCCACCCAACGCCGTGGGCCGGACCAACTCCACACCGGGCCGCCAGATGGGCGGGCGCGGCGGCGTGTCGGGCGTGGGCCTGGGCCTGGGCGTGCACGTGGGCCCGCAGCTGCATGACGGCTACGACTCGGGGCCGCCCACGCGCAGCCCCAGCAAGCGGCGCGGGCCGCGCATCGGCGAGGAGGAGGACGAGGAGGAGGAGGAAGGCGAGGAGGAGGACGAATCGGACGGGGAGGGGCGCGCGGCGCCCTCCCCAGCCACGCGCGCGCGCATGCTGGACCCAGACCTCATGGCGGCCTGGATGCGCGGCGCGCAGCCGCAGGGGGCGCAGGCCGGAGGCCCGGGCCAGGGCGCAGCCGCCTCGCCCTGCTCCCGGCCGGGCACGGGCCAGTCCGGTCTGGCGCGCGGGATCAGCTGCCCGGAGGCGCTCCTGGCGGAGGAGGCCGCGGCGGCGCTTGCCGCCGCCGCCGCCGGCGGGCCCGCGGATGCGCTGGAGCCGCTGGCGAACCACCACATGTGGATGGCCAACCGCGGCCGGGCGTTTGGCGGCTACGACCCGGGCGCGGGGCACACCGGGCTGCTGTACTGCGCCAAGTCGGTGCTGGAGGCAGCGGGCGGCGGGCGGCGCTCGCAGCTGCTCGGCGATGGCTGGCAGGTGGGTGGGTGCGAGGGATCTGGATCCGGACCGGGGGCCAGGCCCACGCTAATTGTGTGTGTGTGTGTGTGTGTGTGTGTGTGTGTGTGTGTGTGTGTGTGTGTGTGTGTGTGTGTGTGTGTGTGTGTGTGTGTGTGTGTGTGTGTGTGTGTGTGTGTGTGTGTGTGTGTGTGTGTAACTACGGTTTCCACGGTTGACTGATCGAGTCTCGTGATCGAGTACTCGGGACAACCAGCAAACAACGGGCGCTCCAGGCTCTCGTTGCTGCTACCACGCGCCTCTCCTGCCCAGAGCGCATCCTGCTCTGGAGTCCACCGGAGAGAACGCACCAACCCCGGGCCACACCAGTAACCTCAGCTGGGTTACTCCTGACCAAAACGCCGCAGGGCCCAGCGGGCTAACCACCTCTAGGCAGCGGCAAGGCACACCAGAGCACACCCACTAACACCCACCACCGCACGCACACGCACACGCACGCGCACGCACGCACACGCACACGCACGCACACGCACGCACACACACGCTCAACAAGACACCCATAGGCTGCGGGGCTGAGTCCTGCGACCCTCGCAGCCTAACGCGACCAAGACCTCAACCTAACCAGCACTCGACGCCAGGGCAGACTATGCCTACGGGCAGCCACAAACGCGTCTTGGCCACTAGGCCGGTCCAGGCCGAGAGGCCCGAGGTGCTCCAGCACCCAACCCGCTGACACCCTCAGACCCCACAGCCCCCCTCACCCTGGCCCCAGTACCCGTGCCTGCCTACTTTCCCGAACCCTGCCCGCTGGGCCTTCTCATACGCCAACTCATTGGCGGCTCTACCAAGCGCTCCTGCGCTTCTAGTTAGGGCTGTTCCCTCTCAGGCCTCCATCTCGAACTCCAGCTCCACAGCTTGCGGCAGCGCGCACAGCAGTTCACCGCCCACCACCGCGAGCATGGGGTGGGTGGCGTCCACGTCATCCCAGCCCTTGCGGGGCACGCCCAGCTGTGCGAACTGCATCAGCCGCGACCAGAAGTCCGCGACCGCGCGAGCACACACAAGCTGGACTGGGGTGACTCCCGGCGGCGGTGGCGTCAGCTGCGTGGGTGGGACCTCATCAGGGTCGGGATCCACCCCTACAGCTTCCGCCGCCGCCGCCACCGCCTCCACGTTCACTGCTGCTGTTGCCGCCGCCGCGTCTCCTTGGGCCGCTGCATCGCGTGTCATCCCACGCAGCCGCACTCGGCCGTGCTCGATGGCAGACAGCGCCGCCAGGGCTACCACGTCCCACACGCATTGCTGGTAGCCCGGCGGTGCCTGCACCAGCCAGAGCTGGGCCTGGCTGATGGGCGGTGCCTCCGGGCTGTTGGCGTTGATCTGCGCCACCACAGCCTTCGCCACCGCACAGTCCCAGAAATGATGCTGTCGTGGCGGTGGCTGGGGGGTGGCCACGGCGGGGCCAGCCGCGGCGGCGCCGCCGAGGCCACACTGTCCACACCCGCAGCGCTCGCGCCGGGCCGTAGGCATGTGTGAGTTGCCTGGCAGCGGCACGGCGTCGATGGCCAGCCGCCACAGAGTCTCGAAGTGGCGCCGCTCCCAGCGCACCTTCTGCCACACGCGCTCCAGGGTGCCCCTGATGTTGCCGAGCGAATTCACGGCCGCCTCTGGCAGGTCCTCGCGTCGCACCTCGGTGCGGAGCGGCAGGCCCTGCGCTGCGCGCTCATAGTCCTCATGGAGGCCGGCGCGCCGTGTTGAGATGCTGTCCAGCTGCATAGCCGTGGCCATGCGGACTGACAGCTTTTCAAGGGGCACAGTGATCGACTCCATGCCGGGCAAGCGCCATCCCATGCGCGGCATGATGATGGTGCGGATCACCTCGCGAGTAGACGGGGCCGGCTGTGTAGCGTGGGCTCTCGCTGCATCCAGCCAGGCCTGTGGGACGTCTTGCAGCAGGCTCGCCAGAGCCCTCAGCGTGGGCCCTCGGCGTCGCTGGCGGCGGTCCGTCGGAGCCAGGTTAATGCGTACCCATTCTGGCCAGTCAACTGCATCGCCGTCGGCAGGCCGCAGGTCCCAGGCGCGCACCAGATCACGGATGGTGACAAGGCGGGCGCAGGCGCGTAGCTGTCTGTGGCGGTAGTCAACGTCGCGGCCGCGGGTGCACTGGGCTACCTCGGCCAGCGCCGGCTCCCCCGCTGGCTCCGCGTCGCTGTCTGCATCCTCCCCCTCCGACCCCTCGCCAGCGGTGGATGGGCTGGGCGTGAGGAGCGGATTGCCCCAGAGTGGTGCTGCCACGCACCACGTTCCAGGTGTCGGCGCCGGGTCCAGGGCTTGCACGGGCGGCAGCCACCCAAGTGCTGTGACCGTCCGCTCGGCGTCCTCCGGTAGGGGGTGTTCTGGGACGACATCGCCAGCGCCGCAAAGCGCCGGCACTGCCGTCAGTGCGCTGCTTGGGCGCAGCGATGGGTGGTGTTGGCGGAGGAAGGCGTCGTAGGCAACACACCACGGTTGGGGTTTGGGCGTGGTTGGGGTGGCGTCGTGGGCAGCCAGTCGTGCGGCCCACGTGGCATGCCGGGCGCGCACGTGTTGCCTGATGGGCAGTGCTCCAAAACCACCAGCCGTGGGGTGGCCGTACAGCAGCTCAGTCGGGATACCCGTCAATCGCTGCTCAGTCGATTCTGGCGCCAATTTGCGGTCCACTACTCGCGCAACCAGCCGTTCCAGTTCCTGCGCGATATCCTCAGGTAGGCCGCTGTGCTCCATGTGCCACGTCACCATGGACGTGCAGTATGCAGAGGCGGCGTTAGCGCGCCCGAAGGCTGATAGCCCTAGGTGGGCAACGCGCCGCAGGCGGCGCATGGCTTCCCGCAGGCGGGCTTGCCAGTCCAGCCGTAGCCGCATCGGGTCGTTGCTGAAGCGCACGCTGAGGGCTGTGGCGGCAGCAACTACTCGCAGTCCGTGGATCTGCTCAGGTTCGCCGGGCCCAGGCCCTGGGTGACCAGCCGGGGCAGCAGCGGCGGGCGCTGCTGCGGGCGCTGCAGTGGGCGCTGCGGCGGGCGCTGCGGCGGGCGCTGCGGCGGCCGTTGCGGCAGGTGCTTCGGTGGGCGCGTCGGCGGCCGCCTCGGTGGGCGCCGCTGCCGGCGCTGTGGCCGGCGCCGCGGGGGCTGCTGCGGCGGCCGGCGCGGCGGCGGGTGCGGCGGCGGGCGTGGCGGCGGGCGCAGTGGCGGGCGCGGCGGCGGGCGCTGCTGTGGCCGCGGCGGCGGGCGCCGCGGCAGGTGCTGCTGCGGGCGCGGCAGCGGGCGCAGCGGCCGGCGTGGCGGCTGGCGCACCTTGCGCAGCGGCCGGCGTGGCGGCTGGCGCACCTTGTGTGTGTGTGTGTGTGTGTGTGTGTGTGTGTGTGTGTGTGTGTGTGTGTGTGTGTGTGTGTGTGTGTGTGTGTGTGTGTGTGTGTGTGTGTGTGTGTGTGTGTGTGTGTGTTTTGCCGCTCACCCTGCGTGCCCGCTGCCACACCCGCTTCTCCACCAGGCCCGGGACGCCGTCTCCATCTTCGCCTCGAGCAAGGCCGGCCCCGGCGGCGGCTGGGGCGGCGGCGGCGGCTTCCCGGGCGAGGGCCGTGGCGCGCGGCTGGCGCGGCTGGCGGCTGAGGGCGCGGCGCCCGAGGTGCTGCACAGCCTGGCGGCGGTGATCATCCAGTCCTACTGCCGCGGCTGGAAGGCGCGGCGGGAGGTGGGTGGCGGCGTGCATGGGAGCGCAGGGCGTGGCGTGGCGTGGCGGGGCGGGGCGGCACGCGCAGGGATGCAGGGACGGTTCGCTGTCGTGTGGAGACTGGAGGCATGGAGGCATGCGGGGCAGGCTGCCAGGCGCGGACAGCGTGTGCACGTGGTTGCAGGCGAGTGGAACGCGTGTTGACTCGCCCTCACCGCACCGTGCTCACCCTCGCCTCTTGTCCAGGTTGCCCGGATGAAGTCGCTGCGGCGTGGTGACGCCGAGGCGGCGGCGGCTCGGGCCAGCGCGCTGGCGGCCGCCGCTGCGCTGGCGCGGGAGCAGGAGCGCTGTCGTCGGCAGCTGCGTGCGGCGGCCAAGGACTGCCTGCTTGCGGTGCAGGTGCGTGGGTGGGTGGGTTAGGATGGATGGGGTATGGTTGGCGGAAGCTGTTGACGCCGTATGACTAGGCGGCGATGGCGCCCTGGCTGGGACTCGGTCTTGGGCCGGGGCTGAGACTGGGCCTTCAGTTATGCGGTGGCCAAGTCTGGCTCCATGTGTGTGCCCCGTTCACCTGCCGGCCGCGTGCAGGCCCAGCAAGACTACGACCGCACACGCGCGCGCCTGGCGGCGGCGCGCGGGCTGGGTGCGGGCGCCGCCGCCGCGCCGCCGCCGCCGCCGCCCAGCATCCCGCCGGCGCTGTGGAGCCGCTGCCAGGAGCTGGGTCTGGACCCCATCCAGGTGCGGAGGTCGCCCTCGGGACGTAGTACTCTCGGTATTGAAGAAAAATCGAGTTGAGCAGTACGGTATACCCGTACGTTACAACTTCCAACCGCGCCCAACCCCCACAAACAGATCCTGCTGGACGGCGGCATGCTGAGCCGGCAGATTGAGGACATCATCGCCGCCAGCCAGCTGGCCGCGCAGCTGCCGCGCCGGGCGGCGGAGCTGGCGGCGCGCATGCGCGTCGCCACCGGAGACGGCACCGGTGCGGGTGCCGGTACCAGCGGCGTCGGCGCATCCGGTAAGCCGGGGGCTGCACGGGCGTGTGTGTGTTGGACAACCGACGGAAACCAAACCGGCGTGTGTTAAAAACAAGCAACAGAACCGGCGTGTGTGTGTGGAGGGGGGTGCAAAGATGTGGGAAAGCGGTGGGGGGGCCTGGCAGTAGCGGGCGGGTACGGTGTGCTGGCGCGGTGGTGGTTGTGAAGACGCAGCCGCTTGGCCAATTCGCCTCGTCCTCGCTGCTTTGTCTGACGGCGGTCCGTGTGGCCCCTGCCCTGTCCCTGTCCAACCCAGGCGGCGGCCGGCACACTCGCGACAGCGCCAGCAGCGGCGGCGGCGGCGCTAGCATCAGCGGCGGTGTGGCCTACCCCAACACCGCCAGCGACGACGGCGCCGGCGCCAGCCTCAGCAGCGCGGCGCGCGCCAGCAGCGGCCTGCTCGGCCCGGACGCAGAGGGCTCCTCATCCACGAACATTGGTGCCAGCGGCAGCTTTGCCGCCGCCGGCGGGCTCGCCTCTGGCTGCTCGGGTCTGCTGGCGCCGCGCGCGTCACTGCCGGGCCAGCGCGGCGGCGGCGGCGGCGGCGGCGCGCCGCTGAGGCCTTCGCTGGCCGGCGCCAGCTCCGGGAAGCAGCTGCTGCCGCTGGGGGCTGGAGGCGGCGGCGGTGCTGGCGGCGGCGCCGCGGGGCGCGCATACAATACAGCGGAGCTGGTGGAGCAGCTGCTGCAGCAGCAGGCGCTCAGCGCTCTGGCGCTGCCCAACGGGCCCGGCAGCGGCGGCCCGCTGGGCGCCGCGCGCAAGACCTCTATGGCCCCGCTGGCGGCCGCGGGCGCGGCGTCGGCTGCTGCTGCGGCTGCTGCCGGCGGCTTGGGCGCGGGCAGGCGCAACCCGGCGCGCCGCATGAGTGCAAGCGGCGCCATGGGGGACGCAGGCGCAGGGGGTGGCGGCGGCGCCGGCGTCATGGTCAACCGCCGGCCGCCTGGCGGCTTCGCCGCCGGCCCCACCGCGCCGCATCTCGGCGGCGGTTTCGCTGGCGCTGGTTCAGCCGCCAATGCTGCTCCTGGCGCCGGCGCGCCGGTGTTTGGCCGCTTGTCCGTTCCCGCCAACTCCTCCTCCGCCGTGCCGCAGCCGTTCGCTTCGGGCAGCGGTGTCACCGGCACCCGCGCGCAGCTGGCCGGGCCGTCGGGCCGCCAGCGCCGCATGTCCGACTTTGTCGGCGGCAGCGGCGCGGGCCTGGCGGCGCAGCCCTCCGCGACGGCACTGCTGCCGGGCCTGCCGCATGCCCCCTCCGGCGGCCTGGCGCCTGACGCCGGCTTCGCCGCGGAACCGCACGCGCACTACCAGCCCATGCGCGCGCGCTCCTTCATCTTGGGCGAGCACGGCTCCTCCGTCTCGGCATCAGGCGTGCCGCCGCCAGGCGGCGGCGGCGGCGGCGGCGGCGGCGGCGGCGGCGGCGGCGGCGGCGGCGGCGGCGCGGGCCTGCCGCTGGCGCCCATCCGCACCGGCCGCGTGTCGCAGGGCGGCGCCGGCGGCTCCCCCGCCAGCAACCCCGGCGGTGGCGCCGCCGTCGGCGCCAGCTCCGCCGTCATGGCGGCGCTCCTCGCCAACATGGGCTCCGGCGCCGGCCAGGGCGGCGGCGGCGGCGGCCACCACGGCCCGCCGCACGCGCCCCACCTGCGGCCTGCGAGCGGCGGCCTGCACGCCGGCGCCGGGCAGGCCGGCTCGCCGCTGCCGGCCGGCGCCATGCTGCACGGCCTGGGCCTGGGGCAGGGCCTGGGCAGCGCCGCCAACTCGCCGCTGGCCGCGGTGGCGGCTGGCGGCGGCGCCTTTGCGCGCCTGACGGCGCAGTCCAGCGCGAGCATCTTTGGCGATGGCAGCCCCGGCCTGCCGCTGCGGCGCCGCCACTCCTACGTGGGCTCGCCGACGCCCAGCAGCGGCGGCGGCGACGCGATGCCGTCGGCTCCGGGGCCCAACAGCGGCGGCGGCCTCGGCGGCGTCGACGGCGTGGCGATGCTGCACATGCAGGCGCAGGGGCAGGGCAGCGCACTGCGGGCCATGGGCGGCGGTGCGGGCAGCGGCGGCAGCATGAGCGGCCCGGTAGGCGCCGCCGCGGTGGCGGCCGCGCTGGGCCGCGCGGGCAGCGGCAGCGGCAAGGCGTCGCCCGCCACCGGCAGCCCGCGGTCGTTCACGCACGGCTCCATGGTGGCGCGCCAGGTGGGTGGGCGGGTGCATGGTTGCGGAGCCAAGCTGTCGTGACTGCTTAGGTCGACGGTTTGTCTTACGAAGACTTGATCCAATTACAGATGCTTGATGGGTGTCATCACTCCAGTTTGGTGATAAAATCATCCATATTAAACCAGGGTGCATCTTGTACACCCTGTGCACACAGGCCTCCGGCAGCTCGCTGGGCCCCTTCAGCGGCCAGCCCGGCGCCGCCGCCACCACGCCCGGCGGCCCGCTGCCGCCGCTGCTGATGGCCAATGGCTCGCTGGGCGCTCTGCACGGCGCCGGCTTTGCCGGCAGTGGCGTAAGCAGCGGCGTAAGCAGCGGCACCGCATCGCCGTCTCTGTCATCCCTAAACACCACGCCCGGCAGCGGCGCCGGCACCGGGCCGGTGCCGCCAGGGGCGGGCGAGGTGCCCTTCGGCCGGGCGAGCATCCGCCGCGGCAGCAACCTGGCGCCGACCCCCATGTCTGCGGCGCTGGCGGCGGCGGTGTCCCCGCCGCCGGCCCACCCGCCGCCGCACCCGCCCGTGGCGCCCGGCGCATCTGGATCGCCCATCACCACGCGGCGGCTGCACTCGCTGACCGCACAGTCGCAGGTCCCGATGGGCGTCGGCTCCAGCAACTTGGGTGCCAGCGCAACAGGGGCAGCCGCCGCCGCCGGCGGCGGCCCTGGCGTCAGCCTGTCTCCGGTCGGGCTGACGGCGGCAGGCCTGGCGGGCGGTCTGGCGGCGTTTCCGCAGTCGCCCATCGCCTCCCCAGCCAACTCCTTCAGTGGACCCAGTGGCTCGTTTGCTGCCGCGGCGCTGGCGCCGACGGCGGCCGACGGAGCCGGCGGCTCGCCAACGGTAGGCCGGTATGGCGGCGCAGGCGGTGTAGGCGCCATGGTGCCCAAGCCGCCACCTGCGCAGCAGCGCCCGGGAGCCGCAGCGTGAAGCAGCGTGTCGTGAAGCGGTATGAAGCGGCGTGAGGTGATGCTCAGTGTGCGGAATGGGTGTTTAGCACCAAGTTGCATTGCCTCCTGGTATTGGGCCAAGTGAAGGCGGAGGACTTCCGTAAGTCATGTTGTGCGAAATGCGGTACCCGGTAGTTTGTGATAACACGGGTGCCTTATACCGGTAGGCTTGTGCAATGTGTTGCTGGTGTTAGGGGCTGAGCTTGGCGTGCCGCGTGCGGGCGTACCCCCCTTTATTTGAGTGACATCCATCCCTTCGGCTGCAGCGTCAGCAGCTGGACCCATGATATACCTTGATGCTGTTTATATACTTATGAATTCATGGAAAGGCGCGCGCTGCGGCAATGTGTTCTTTTGCGCCGGCGCCCGCGCGCACGGGCTCTATCGGGCACTGTACGTGCGAACTGTGCGGTGATGTATCGTGGATTCGTGGTCGGTGTGAACTGGAATCGGCTGCATTGGGGACCAAGGCGCAGGCAGCAGACTGGCGGCGCGATGAGAGGGGGCGGCATGCGGTTACATAAGGGGGCCCCGCTAAGTGGATGGCTGCCTGGCACTGTGTGAAGTGGTGGGCCCTAAACCCTGGCAAAGCCAGGCAGCCCAGGCTGGCCCTTGGCGTCCTACTGCTGTACAGTGTCTCCTCAATGACTGTAAGCAGGACATGCTCAGGCAGCATTATCTCAACGGAGCGCAGTGGGCGTACGCAGCATGGGCGGGGGCGGGGCCCCAGGGCGCCGGCTCTGACCCCGGCGCCTGCCCCGGTCACGTCGGCGCCGCACGGCCGGCAATCGATCCTGCATGTCAGCATGGATTAGTTACGGTGGCTGGCACACAGCTCCATATGGCTAGGGCTTAAACCTGTATCTGTGTCCATTAGTCGCTACTCCGCTTTCACGGGACTTGAAACCTGGCAGACGTCGACAATTTGCCGCTCTTTCTTGCAACTCTCCGATAGTGTCGCTTGACCCAGCGTATATATTGCAGATCTAGCTTAGCCATGCCTCGTTTAAAGTCTCAGCGGCCTGCGCCAACGGTGCTTGGCGAGCCGGTGCCAAGCGAGGCACCAGCGCCCCCAATTGCAGAAGTCGCTCCGGAACCTGAGCCGCCTGTGCAAGCACCGATGCCATCCGGCTACCAGGGGCCCCAGGCGGAGCAAATTCTGCGAGGTCTGCCCGCCAGCCTCACCAGCGAGATGAAAGCCATGTCCGTGCGTAAGTCCGCCAGCGCAATCTATGATATGTTTTTGGTCGACACATGAAACATGGAATTGGAAAGGCGGCTTAAGTGCACGCCCGTGCCGGCAAATTCACAGCTACCACCCGTACCCGGCCCCCGCCCTCACGCAGGCTGGCGCGGCGGCTGCTTCTGCTGCCCCGCCATCATCAGCTTCGGCCAGGTGAGCTACCGCCCGTTGCCAGGGCCCCTGCTGGTGCGGGCCTTCCCCGCCCTCAACCCCCCAACCCGGCTCCCGCTCCACCCCTCCCCCGAACCCTCCTCCCCTCCTCCCCCCACCGACCCGCCGCGCAGTGCATGTCGGGCATGTGGGCGGCCTCGCGCAAGCCCAAGCAGGAGGCGGACTCGCTGGCGCACTGGGGCCTCAACGCCGCCAAGTTCCTGTACGAGGCCGGGCCGCCGCAGGGCCCGGGCGCCGCGGGCGGCGGCGCGGGGCCGGGCGCGGCGGCGCTGGGGCGCATGCTGCTGGTTGAGGGCGGCTACATGCCGCTGGCGGCGGCGCTGCTGGCGGCGGCGGGCGCGGGCGAGGAGGTGCCGCAGGGCATGATGCTCACACCCAATGTGCGGCGGCAGGTCTGGGGACGGTGGCGGCTCGGGTGGTGTGCCGCGAGTGGGGCGGGGGGGAGGGGACGGAAGGGGTTGTTGTTGGGTGAGGGGCGGCAGGCGCCGCGGTACAGGCGAACCTCTTTTTCGAACCCGTCCTGTCCCTCTTCCCGGCCGCGCAGGTGTCGTTCACGCAGGTGTGGGCGGTGGGCGCCAAGCAGCTGCCGCTCACCACCACGCCGCAGCTGGTGCTGGTGCAGCTGCTGGGGCAGGTGAGGGTGAGGGGGGGAGCGGCGCTGGGTGGCGGTGGGTGATGGGCCGGGCGCAGGGGCTCTACGGCCTGGGCACATGCGGATGCCGGCGCCAGCTGGTGCAGTGGCCGCCTGGTCCTGGTGGCTGACGTGGCCAGTGTTTTGAGCATGGCGGGCAGTGGTGACCATAGCAGGCCGCAAACTGTACGGCCTTCCTAACCGTGCAAACCCTGAACTTTTCAACTACCGCTGCAAACGCCGCCCCCAGATCACGGATTGGACGCCCGGGCTGCGCGCCGCCGCGCACTGCCCCGAGCTGCTCTCAGCGTTGGTGCGCACGCTGGCAGCCACATCCGACGACCGGTACAGGTGAGAGGGAGGTGCCACGATAGGGGCGGCCGGCGGCGGCCCGCAGGGGCCGCGAGGCCTCGCCGTGCCGCCATTCCATGGAGGCGGCATTGCCGTACCTGCCCCGTCCTCCGTCCCGACCTGCTTCGGGAGTTCCCGAGAACTATGCCGCTTCCTCGCCGCCCCGCCCCTGCAGGTCGCTGGTGCTGTCCACGCTCACGGACTGGCTGGGTGTGGTGGACGCGGAGGAGGACGACGACGACGACGAGGAGGAGGCTGGGCAGCAGGCGCAGGCGCAGGCGGAGGGCAAGGAGCAGCCGGAGGCCTCCGCAGCTGCCGACGCGAACGGCAGCGGCAGCGGCAGCGGCAAGAAGGCCGCTGGCGGCGGCGGCGGCAAGCGCGCCGCCGGCGCGCGGGGCAGCCCGCACCAGTTTGGGCCGGGCGAGCACGACGCATTGGTGCATGGCCTTCTGGATGCCGGCCTGGCGCCGGCGCTGGCGGCGGTGGCGGGCAAGACCGCCAACGCGGTGGCGCTGCGCAACGTGGCGGCGTGCGCGCTGGCGCTCATGACCGCGGGCGCGGGCGCGGGCGCGGGCGGGCACGGCGGCGCGGGCGGGCACGGCGCAGCGCGGCCCGCGGGCAAGGGGCGCGCCGCGAGCGCGGCGGCGCTGACCGACCCCCAGCTGCCGGCGGGGCTGGTGCTGCGCGGCGGCGCGCAGTGCCGGGCGCAGGCGGAGCTGGTCAAGGTGGGCGGGGCACGGATGGGTGGGGCAGGGGGCGGGGGGCAGGGGGCGGGGGGGCAGGCAGCGCGGGGCAGGCAGCGCGGGGCAGGCAGCGCGGGGCAGGCAGCGGGGCAATGGGAGGCGGGCATGGCGGCTCTGCTCGCAGCGGGGCGGCGGGGCCTATGCCATGGCGCTTGGCGCAGCGCGGGTGCCTCGTCATCTGCTTGGTTGGGTCACAACGAGCCTGAGGCCAACCTTTCGCCCACGCCGTTCTGCCCCGCTGTGCAGGCAGGCATGGTGCAGGCGCTGCTGACCGCCCTGTCGCGGCCGCCCTGCCCGCCCGCCGCCGCCGCCGCCGCGGTGCCGGCCGCCAGCCCGCTGGTGTTCTGGCTGGCCATCAACATGGGCGTCACGGGGTCGCGACTGCTGGAGGTGCAGTGGTGGCTGCTGGGTGAGAGCGCGCAGGCGGGGCGGGGCGGGGCAGCGGGGTTGGGGCTGGGGGGTTGCAAGGATGGTTGGAAAAGTGGTGCAGCAGATGAAGACGTGAGGGAATGAGCGGCAGGGTGGGTGGGTGACGGGACGGTCCTGGGTCCCGGCGGCGGCACGCTGTGATAGGGCAGGTGAAGGTGGGGGCCCACGTCTGGTACGTGCCGGGCAGCGGCACGCACACGGGCGGCCGTGGCACCGGTACAGATTGGTCGTTACGACGCGCCGCCGCATGCGACTTTGCCTTCGGTTCCCTTGCATGCAGTCGTCGCGCGAGTGCTGCTGGTGCCCGCGGAGACGGGGCCAGCTGCGGCCGCCGACACGGGCGCAGCAGATGCGGCACCCCCAGCCAGCGGCAGCGGCGGCAAGTCCGGAGGCGGCAAGTCCGGAGGCGGGAAACGCAAGGGCGGCAGCGGCGGCGCGGCCGCCAACGGCAGCGGCGGAGGCGCGGGGGCGGCGGCTGATGCCGCCAAGCGGAGAGCGGCGGCGGCGGACGCTGTTCTGGCGGCGCCGGTGCTGCAGCAGCAGCTGAAGGGGCTGGAGGCGCAGGAGAGCGCGGGGGCTGCGGAGGCGCCGGCTGCGGAGGCGCCGACGGAGCGGGCGTTGCAGCTGGTGAGCACTGAGGCAGGGCGGCGGGTGCGGGTGACATGAGGGGAGGGCAACGCTGCGCGCCATTGTCGACTGATGCCGTAGTGCTGCAACCCGCCATGACTATGAATGAGATGTCAAGCCCTAGCTTGCCACTTTCTTGGTTGGCCACGCCAGACGACGCTGCATCACCCGCACCCGTAAACCCCCCAACCGCGCAGCTCTCCGCGGCGGTGACGGCTTCCGCCGGCGGCTGCGTGCTGCCCTGGGGCAGCCCTCTGGAGCTGCTGCCGGCGCGCGAGCGGGCGGCCACGCCCGACTGGCGCGCGGCGCAGCGCGACCGCATCCGCAAGGCCGCGGAGGAGGCCCGCGCGGCGGCGGCGCAGGCCAGCGCCGCGGCGGCGGTGGACCTGCTCAGCAAGCTGGCGGTGGAGTGATTGCGAGCGGGGGTGGAGCGGCGCGGCGCGGGGGCTGGCCGCTGGGGGAGCTGTGGGTGTGGGTGTGGACAGAGCTTGGAATATGGCAGCAATGACCCTGGTCGGGGTGGCGGTGATGTTGAGCTGGTGCTGCGGACCTCTGGCGGCATCACAGTGGCCTGAGTGGGGGCCTTCTTACCCAATGCCGTTTGACAGGCGGAAGTGGCGGTGCAGGCAAAGGAGCCCCTTGAAACCGGTGTCCCATTTGCATCTAAGCATTTCAGTCGCAACATCCCTCAACTGCTGTCAGCCCCGCACACCTACCCTACCTAAGTCACGTCGCATGAGACCTCTCCCCACCTAAACACACTCGGCTATGGCACTCGCGCTGTCTGTTCGACCTGCGCAGTACCGCAATGTGCCTGTGTCAAAGTCCGGACAGTTCTATCAGGCTTCCTTAGGCACACGCCAACCCGGAATGACCACTTCCAACCAGTCACCACGCACACGCGGGACTGGGTGTGTGTCATCTTCTGCCACACCTGCCGGCGCCGTGGTACCCCGACGTGACTCTGATAGCCAGCGCCAGCGCCACCTGCCGGCGCCGTGGTACCCCGACGTGACTCTGATAGGCAGCGCCAGCGCCACCGCGTCGGCCCGTTCCAACCCGCCGGGGTGTCTTCGGGGAGCCCAAAATGGAGCTTACCGGGATCGATCCGGTGACCTCACGCAGTCACGCAATTGCGAAGCGCGCGCTCTACCACTGAGCTAAAGCCCCCGAGGAGACGACAAAGGCCCCAGGGATGGCAATTATGGTATCAATTAACATACCAAAGCGGTAAAAACAGCTGCCTAACCTGCCTATGAAACACAGGTGTGATGAATGCGAGGTTACAAGAAGGGGACATGGTCAGGGGAGTGACCCGAGAACCCGAGAAGGGACCACCTGTAATACTCACTCACTCACTGTGATGGTCAGGGGAGTGACCCGAGAACCCGAGAAGGGACCACCTGTAATACCACTCACTGATGGTCAGGGGAGTGACCCGAGAACCCGAGAAGGGACCACCTGTAATACTCACTCACAAAAACACATCTCTGCGCTCAGTGACATGCGTACGGCTAGCAAACTCTGCCAGGTGTGATGGTCAGGGGAGTGACCCGAGAACCCGAGAAGGGACCACCTGTAATACTCACTCACAAAATAACAGCTTCATCTGTAGTCGGCCCGCCGGGGCAGGAATGAGGGGCTGATCGCAATTCAGGCTAGTTGGGGCGCTGGTTTTAACGGGTTCCTCTTTATGTGCCTACTTTTTGGGCTGAGCCCCCCCAGCGCAGCGTACCAGGGGGTGCGAAGCCCCCCAGGGACACCCCTGTCCGTGCGTGGCTGCGTGGCTGCGTGGCTGCGTGGCTGCGTGGCTGCGTGCGTCGGCAAAACATAGCATACTGGCGCAAACCGCGACTGCTACGTATTAGTGTTTGTTAATGCCTATTGCATGTAAATAGGAGGCGGGGAAAATTCGGGCGGAGCGAGAAGTGCCTTCGCGCGTCCATGGACAATTGACTTTCGCGAGGTCGCGAGGAAAGCATCCGATGCCCGCTGATATGCAGTCTATAAGGCAAACTATGTTGGCGGCAAGCAAAGCGGGAACGTATATCGAAAGCTTTGGGCGACTTGCCGAGCCATGCCTGCCGACGCGCCAGAATGCCGAGAAGCCTTGAGGTCGCCCCCGCCCCGCGCCTAGCCCTTTGAGTGTGGGGCGCCGGGGAGGTGTTGCGTATGGCAGGAGGCTTAAGAAAGGCTTGGGGTGTTTGGTAACGTGCCAAGGCACACATGGATGGCGCGGGAAATCCCGCCCTGGCCCCCACCCGCGTGTCCCTAGCCACGTGCCTGAGCTTCGTAGGGGCATGAGGCTCTGGGGCCCGCTACATGCCTACTAGCTCCCAAGCGTACGGGGGCTCAGCCCATTTTCCAGCTGTACAAAGCTGACACCCCTTGTCTGCCTGTTGAACAGCATTGGGCGCCACCGTTCTGATTAGGTGATGCGCCTACTAGTCCTGCTACTGAATTGACATCAAACCTGCCTAACCTGCCTATGAAACTCATCTCTGCGCTCAGTGACATGCGTACGGCTAGCAAACTCTGCCAGGTGTGATGGTCAGGGGAGTGACCCGAGAACCCGAGAAGGGACCACCTGTAATACTCACTCACTCACCGCCGTCCCACTCACCCCATCGCACCGCCGCGGAGCACTGCCTCCAGACGTCCGCCGCATCGTCACAGCACTCTCACCCCTGCCCCAGCCGTCCAAGGATTTGGCGAGGCCGTGGCTAGCATCAAAGGCTAGCTTGCTAACCGTTTTGCATCACTTGGGGCACCACAGCTCGCCGGCGGGATAAGGTATGGCCGAAGACGTCCGACACACACCTAGTCCGCCGCACACTACGGGGCTTCGCCACCTTTGCCCCGTTCCCTCTGTACCATCGAACACACATAGTCCTGCGTATGCGTGGGGACCGGTTGGAAGTGGCCATTCCGGGTTGACGGGCACCGGAGAACGCGTGATGGAGCTGTCCGGACTTTGACACAGGCACATTGCGGTGCCGTGCATATGATAGGTACTGACAGCGCGAGTGCCATAGCCGAGTGTGTGTATCAGGTGACAGGTGGGGAGGGGACGCACGGACGTGACGTGATAACGGGGATGTGAGGGACCGATAGCAGTCCAGGGATGTTGGGGTACGGGTTCCAACGGGTTCCTTGGTCTGCGCTCTCACTACTGCGTGTTGAACAGCCAAGCAGGGCTGGATGCCCCCCCAACCAACCGCACTACTACACTCCCTTTGCTGCGACACTGAGCCGCTCAGCGCTGAGCCCACCCAGCCTACACGCACCCTGATTTCAATGCGCCCAGCTGGGCTCCACCTCAGTGCGCTGGATTCCCGTCGATCCTCGTCCGATCTCAATAACCTGCGCCTTGCCTCGCTCTCTGTCGAGTCTCTCGCTCGCCTCGCTCTCTCTCGCTCTGCTGCGATACACCTGCATGAAAGCTTCGCTCACTCAGTCGCCCCCTGCCATAGTAGGCCTGAGTAGCCGGGCCTATGCAGTCCACTGAATCCTTCGTCGCCCTCGGCCACAAAAAAAACCAGCCAGCACACAGGCCACACTGCCACCGTGGAAAGACAGTCCCTGCATTGAGGTTGAATCGTGGCCCCCGATCGCTGGCACCTTCCCACCACTTTCCCCCAAACCAAGAGGAAGGTAATGAAAGAATAACCCGACGCGTGTGCGTGGCGTGTGCGCTGTCACACGTGTGCCGTGACATCAACCTGAAAAGAGAAACACATGCCTGCACCGGCCTGCAGCCCAGCAATGAAAGACTCGTGCATCTGGTGCCTCTAGTGCCGCCCAATGCTGCAAGCGCACAGAACGACCCCACAGAGTAGCGTTTCTTCACATCATCAGTTCTCAGCATCCATTCGTGTGTTTGTGCACAGGTTACCCTCGCTAGACAGGCGTACGCGTACAGACATAGCCATGCCGCCCGGCCCATGGCTCTTTGAAGAACGCACCACCACGTTGTAACCACATACAGATAGCTCATTGGCCAGGACGGCTGGCAGGACGGCTTCCAGGGCCGTGTTCCAGTCCGACTGCCACATGACCATACACTTATTTGTTCACACATACACGCGAGCGCGCACACACACAACAACCGGTTTTGTTCCGTTTTGTTTTGTTCAGCACACACAGCATGCCACAATCCCCCTCGTTACGAAGGGCCGCGCGCATTCCTGATGCTGCTTGGACCTAAAGCCGGGTGACCACTGTGGGGCCCAGAAGCGCACGCTCTACTCGCTCGAGGCGCAGTTAGCTTATGGCCAATGGAGACTGCGCCGTCCTGCTCCATGGGACGCTAGCCTGGCATGTCCTTCCTTTCTACGGCACGCCTGTTCGCCCGGTATGCATCCTCAGCCTACCTGCCAGGATGCAACTAACCGCCTAACCGTGCACGCATTATTCACACACCGAGCAGCAGGCAGTCGCAGCCGCTGCATGTCTCACGAGCGCGGGCGCTTGTCCGCGTTCTGGTGCCTTCCACTGGCGATGCCGCCGGCGTCGCCGGCGCGCTTGGACCCGCTGCTGCCGGCGTCGCCGGTGCTGCTGCCCGGCAGCGGCGGCTCGCAGTCGCCGCCGCCGCGCTGGTGCTGCTGCTGGTCGGGGCACCTGCCGCCGGCGGAGCCGTCGTCGTCATCACCGATGGCGTCCCCGATCAACGCCTGCAGAGCCGTCTGGAGGGCGGCTTGGATGTGGGCGACCTGTGCGTGGTCGTGTTGTGAGGGGGTAAGGGGTGGGCGGTGAGTGGGTGAGGGGTTATGGTTGTCGGCTGCGCCCTTCCTCCCGTCGCTTGCATTGGGACGATTTGGTTGTCTAGCTTGGACTGGTAACGACGACATCCCCAGCTACTGCACACCTTTACACACAACATTCCCTGCACGCACATGGCCCCCACACGCGCACCCAGCCCCCAGCACCCCGCACCTGCTGCTCCCGGGGCATGACGTCTTCCTCACACCACACCTCCAGCTCCAGGGCCGTGCGCTGGGAGGGCGCGGCGGGCGGCCTGTGGGAAGGATTGACACGCAGCACCGCTTGGCGTGGGCGTAAGTAGGTAGGGGAGATAGAGAAGGAGGCTGCCCAACGACGCACAGCGCATAACTTCCGTGCATGCCCAACTCACCGGACCACCACTGAGCGCAAGCGCACGCCAGCCGCCGCCAGCGCGGCTGTCGCAGCGCGCACCAGCCCCGGCCGCTGCGGACAGGCCACACGAACCAGCCAGGAGGAAGCTGTGGTAGTAGCTGTAGCAGTGGCAGCAGGCGCGCCAGCAGCAGCAGCAGCTCCTTCCGGTGGCGACAGGTGGGGTACCGGCGGAGAGGTGGGGAGGGCAGGTGCGGCCTGCAGCTGCGGCGGCGGCGCAGCCATGGTGAATGTAGCGGCGGTGGGGGCGGTGGCCATGCCAGCGGCGGCAATGGTGCTGGCTGTAGCATTGCGGAGTGCACCACTGCTGGCCGCAGCAGAGCCAGGCGCCGTGGGCAACGTGGCATGCGCAGGCTGCGTGGCACCGCAGCCCGCATACTCCGCAGCGGCAGCGGCAGTGGCAGTAGCTGCAGCCGCGGGCCAGCAGTAGCAGGGCGGCGCGACGGCGTGGGCAACGGCAGTAGCCGCCGGCGTGGACGCGGGTGCTATGAGTCCTGCTGGGAAGGAATTGATCCCCGCCGTCGCTAAATGTGGAGGACCTGCCGCCGCGGCAGGGCCACTGGTCGTGGTGGCCGCCACAGCGGCAGGGGCCTGGACCATTGACGGCGGCTGCTGATGATGGACAGAAAAAGCAGCGGTCACGGCGGCTGTGGCTGGAAGCGCAACAGGCGCGGGTTCAGATGCACCGGTAGCGACGCCCCTGGCTCCCGCGGTGCCAGCAGCGGAAGGCGCTGCTGCGGCGGCGGCCGCCGCCGCCGCCGCCATGACAGCGGCGGGACGCGCAGCCGCCGCCAGGCTCATCGCCGCCGCCGCCAGCTGCCGCCTCAGCCCCTGGTTGTCCCGCTGCATCAGTTGATAGCGTGCCACCACTTCCGCCAGGATGGCGTGCTTTGGCCGCTTGCCGCCGCCGCCGCCGCCGCCGCCTGCTACAGCCGCGCCCGCCCCGGCCTCGCAGGGTTCGGCCCCACCGGCGGCTGTAGCAGCTGTAGCACCAGGGGATGGCGCTGCGAGCGGGTGCCGGGGGTCGCGGACCGGCACCAGCTCGCCCAGCTGCTCGATCAGGTGGTTGATGCGGTCGCGGCGCTGCTTCTCCACCGTCGAGTGCGCGATGGAGCTGGATTTGTGGAGGGGTGATGCGGGGCCCGGCGAGCCGCCACGCGTGTCGCCGGTGCCGCTGCCGCCGCCGCCGCCGCCGCCGCTGCCGCCACCGCCGCCGCCGCTGCCGCTACCGCCGCCGGTGCTGCTTGAGTCGCGGTTTGGTGGCGGTGGGAGAAAGGGGACGTCGTCGTCGGCCATCAGGATCGGGGCGCCGGTGGCGCCGGTGACGGAGGCGGCGGTGGGGAAGAAGAATGCGAACATGCCGCCGGCGGTGGGGTCGAAGGCGAGTGAGGCTGCCGCAGCCGCCGCAGGCGCCGTCGTCACAGGTGGCGGCGGCACCGGTGCTGCCACCTGCGGCGGCGCGATATTGATGGGGATGATGGGTGTTCGCGGCGGCGCAGGCGCTCCAGCTGCTGCTGACGCGGCGGAGGTCGCTGCAAGGCTGACGCGCGGCGGCGGCGCCGCCGCCTGTAATATGCCCGCCAGCCGCAGCAGCCCGTCGCCGGCTGGATAAACAGCAGCAGCGGCTGCAGCCGCGTCTCGCGTCGTGGCTGGCACGTTGGTATCTAGGTTTACCACGGGGGGCAGCAGCGAAAAGCCGGGCGCAGCTGCAGGCGGCTGCTGGGTGTCACCTGCTGACGCATCAGCAGAAGGCGCCGGCGGCAGTAGCGTCAGCTCGCTGTAGCAGCCGCTGCCGCCCTCGCTGTCGCCGTCCTCAAAGAGGTTGCCACCCAAGCCGCAGAGTGCTGATGTAAAGCTGTCGAACTCTTGTCGTAGAGAGGTGTCTGCGGCAGCTGCAGCGCCGCCAAACGCAGTGCCAAGGGACACCTGCTGCTGCTCTTGCGACTCGGAGCCGTCTGCTGCGGCAGGGCGGGCGCTTTCCGACTTCCCGTCGCCGCGGCCGAAAGACCACATTTCTCCCAGCCGCTCTGGCTCCGGCTCAAGCTTGCTGGCTGTCGATGCTTCTCCGCGCCCCAGCAGGCCGCAACCTGTGCCGTCCTGCTCGTCATCACTCTTGGGCAGCGACATGCCGTGCGGATGGAGCAGCACAGCCAGGTCCAGCTCCTCGACATTATCATCCAAAAGGCTCATGTCATCCAGCGCAAACGCAGGTGCAGCCAGCGCCGCGCGAATCGCTGAGCGCTTTTTTCCGTCCGTTCGTTGCGCTGCTGCGGTCGGGCGGTTCTACCACTGCAGGGCGGCATTCGCGGCAAGAAGCGTCACAAGTCACATCATTCGCCGTCTAGCAGCACTCGCAGCTGCGGTTCAAAAAGGAGCGGCAGCGCTGCGAGTCAAGAGCAATGTGTCTTTGGCCTGGCCGGTTTCGAAACATTATGTTTGGAACGCTCACTGCGTACCTGACGCATGGCGAAATGCAATGAATATGCCGTAGTGGCTTTTGGCCTGCGCCTCGCTCCGAGAGGCGGATTTGCGCACTCGGAAGTCGCAGAGTGAGTCGCCGCAAGGACTAAGCGTAAACCATGGTTATATATACAATTTTTCGTGACATATGAACTGTGTGAGTACAGAAAGAGGCTCGGGGGCCAAAAGTGAGGCGGGCGATCACCCATCAATGCGCGTCTGCGTTGACCTACCTTGCTGCATAAATGAAACGATGAATTCCAACGATATTGCGTGCCCGGACGGGGTAGGAGAGTGGACCGCCGGCCTGACGGCCAAACCCTAGTTTTATTAATAAAGGATGGCTCTCGGCACGCCCTGCAGACGTCCACAGAGCCAGCTACTACCGTGACACTAGCAGCAGTAGGAAGCTGCTGCTATCGCCACTGCGGACGCTGCCCCTTGCAACCTGAACCGGCAAGCCTCTCCCCTCGCGCAGGATCGCCGCCAGTAGATCCTGTGACCTGATAAGTTGTCGGGGCCCGCGCGTCACGAAATTTCTGCAACTGCTGTTTTGCCATCAATCCTTGTTGTACTGAGGTTAGCTTGACATGATGACAGGGCACCTGAAGTCCTGAACTAACCCGCATGTTACAACGGCTAGGCATCCACGCACTTGCGCTGGCAAGGCGCTGTCTCTGATGGCGCCCCCTGACCAACCAACCCGGTGTGGCGTCGACACCAAGAGCACATGACGAATACGATTACCCTACGGTAATCTCGTTGCCTCAACGGACTTCCTTGCATGCTCGCCGGCTAGGGCACCACGACTTGAGTTCCCGGTCATCCGTACAACGAAACAAAATGCTGGTGCGCCATCAATCTCCAGCCCAATGAAACGACCACCTCAAGGCGCATCCATGGAGCAATGTGCCGACAGAGCCAACGCGCCCCCATGCTGCGCCAGGCAAGGCCTCAGGTTGCTGCAGACACGGCCATGCATCATTCAAGCCTTTAAAACATTCTCATACCTACGCAACTTACTGCATTCGACTGGATACCGGACTGCTCTTGCTGTCACGCTGCGTCTGTGCTTCACTGGACCCAGCTCCCTCCGCAGTCGCCCGCCAGCGTCCTGCCAGTCCGCGGACGGGTACGTAAGGACGCTCTCCCACTCCCCGAATCTAGCTGTCCTCCTCCTCCTCCTCGTCGTCCGCGAAGAAGTTCTGCACGGCAACGGCAATCACAGGCACGGTACGGTAAGTGGTGGAGGCTGCGGTACTTCGTTGGAAGCGCAGTGCGCAGATGGAAAAGCACAGCGCCGCCCCCGCTCGACAGGTGCGCTCGCCATTGCCCGCATGAGCTGGAACAGTACATGCTACTGATATGCTGCGGGCAGGTATGCTCGGGGCATCAAAAGGCAGCCCTGCCGGCACCCTGGCTGCGCACGCATCCCGTGTCACATACCCAGACTGCCCCCCGTCCCCCCACGCCGGCGTGTGTCCCCCGGCGCCTGCGTACCTTCTTCTTTTTCCCGTCCGCCATGTCCACGTAGAACACGTCCTCCTTGGTGATGTTCTTGTAGTTTTTTAGCAAGAGCTCCGGGATTTGGTGCAGGAAGTCGCCCTGCATCTCGATCTGCTCCGTCCCCGACGCCGTCTTCACCACGGAAGCACCACAAGCGAACTTCTTGCCGAACAGCTTTCCCGCCTCCGACAGCTTCACGCCGAAGAGCTCCAGCCCGGCCA
The DNA here is from genome assembly GCA_016834605.1 of Chlamydomonas incerta. Taxonomy (NCBI): domain Eukaryota; kingdom Viridiplantae; phylum Chlorophyta; class Chlorophyceae; order Chlamydomonadales; family Chlamydomonadaceae; genus Chlamydomonas; species Chlamydomonas incerta. Next base: position 360,790 of record JAEHOC010000029.1, read on the forward strand.
CTGTCGTCGTGCTCTTGTTTTTCTGGCGCTGCGCGACGCTCACCAGGACTTGCGGCTTCGACTTTTTCGACTTTTTGCCCCCAGGCAGCTTCTTCTCCTCCTCGGGCTTCTCTTTTACCGTCAGCTTCTCCACGCCCTCGCCGGTCAGGGCGGCCTCCTGCGCCGCCTTCCACTTCTTGTACTCCTCACAGTCTTTTGGTAGGTATTCGTTGAATTCCGCTGGCACTCCCGTAATCGGGTCATACTCGACGACGCGCGGCGGAACTGGCTCGCGCGGCACTGGAGCAGCCTCAACCTCAGCCATGGCTATGAAGAATTAATGTAGACTATGGATCAAGGTCGGGGGCGCAGAGAATGCGTGAACACGCAAAGGTTGGAATGCAAGTGCAATTTGTGCAAGCGGAACTGTGTTAACGGGAAGGACGACTGTGTGTGGCGAATGCGTATGAAGTGGCACATCGGTTTGCGCCCTAGCTTCAGGAGGCAATGGCGCATGTGAAGCCGGGATGGGGCGTGTCAGCCCGGGGAAGCGCACCCCTCCCCGACTGCGCTCGCTCGCTCGCTGCAGCCGCCGAGCCGCGCACATCTTTCACGCTGCAGATGGCGGGGCCGCATACCAAACTTGCGAGCGGCACGATGCAGACGTGAAGCTCCATCCCGTTACACAGAGCACACCGCGGCGTAGCGGGGAGTGTGGAACCCAGCGCCGCATCAGGTGCAGGCAGGGGCAACCTCAAGATAAGAATGCGAGCTTACAAGAGGGGACAATCCGAAGATAAGGCCGCCAGAGCAGGTGGCCCACACCTGGCCTCAGATCTTTATTGATGAGTTCCATGCGTCCAATGCTGATGATACAAAACAGCAGCAAACTTTATACTGCTCCAATCACCCGTGCCCATGTGCCAAGTCAAGCACCGCATGCCACCGATGCGCACCGTACTCTGTCGTGCAAGCAACGGCCACGCCGCGCATCAGCCGTGCCACCTCGTCACGCCATCCACACCACCTGGCCGGCAGGCCCCCATCACCCTTCTGAATGCCTGAACCCTACACTGCTTATATGTGCATGAATCGTTTAAATCAGGTTCCTTCTTTAAATGGCCTCAACCCACGATCTCCACATCGCTGTCGCTGTCACTGCTGATCTCCACCACCTGCGCCTGCGCCTTCTCCTCCGCCTTCTGCCTCGAGCGCGCTCGGACCCCACCAGCACCCAGCCACCGGCAGGCATTAACCACCATCGCCATCACCAATTACGTACAGTCAAAAGCACTCATACATACACTTGAGGCATCATCAAATCAGTTCAATGATACAACGGCGGCTTGGTCCCGCCCCATGGCAAGCACGTGGGCTGGGGTCCAAAGGCCGACACGCACCCGTATCCGGTGCTGTGTGGGTGTCACTGTGGCGGCGGCTTTGTGACCTGAACCAGGAAGCGCGACGCAGTCCTTGTCCATGTCCGTGAGCTAGACGTCAACCACGCACCAGCACAATGCAATTGCAAACTCATCAGCTCCTCATTCCTTGTGTCTTTCACAACCGGTTCAAGCCATCCTGGCACGCCAGCGCACGCACTAGCACCTATTTCCTCACTGCGATTGTGACGGCGAAGGAAGAATCCCTGGCCTCGTTGCGGTGTTTCGTCTCAGGTGCGTGTCAAACGAAATGCACGCTTGTGTGGCTCGCACGGTAATTCGCACGCCCGTAAAAGCGGGCTACAGCCGCAAGCGACTGCGGCCGCAGCCTCAGGCGCCATCGGCTGCCCCTTTCCCCCCGTCGCACAGCACCCACCGGCACTGCTTACGAAGCGGTGACCTCGGGCCCAGCGGCCGCAACTTCAGCCGGCGGCCATACGAGTTGGGGGGGGGGGGCTACGCCCCCTGCTGGGCATTGGAAAGTGAAGCCACAATATTGTAAAGCTGCGCATCCTCCTCCACCGCCGCCGCCAACTCCGCCGCCGGGTCCAAATCCGACTCGTCGCCATCCATGGACGCCCCCGTCTCCCCCTCGGCATCCTCCTCCCCCTCTGCATCCTCCTCCCCTTCCGCATCCTCCTCCCCTTCCGAATCCTTCTCCCCCTCCGCATCCCCCTCCCCCTCCGCATCCTCCTCGCCCTCCGCGTCCTCCTCACCTTCCGCATCCATCTCCCCCTCCGCAGCTGTGGCCGCCTCACCACCGCTTGCCGCCTCAGCACCATCGGAGTCGGTCCCGTCGCCCTCGCCGCCCTCTGAAGGCTGCTCCGCGGCCGCGGGTGCCTGTGCCGCCGCGCTGTCCTGGCCCTGGCCCTGGGCCCCCACCTCCTCCACCACCACCTCCTCCTCCACCACCTGCATCGCCTCATAGTCCTCGTCCACGTCCACACCGATGCTTTCCGCGTCCTCGTCGGCGGCGTCGGCGGTGTCGGCGCCGTTGTCGGCGGCGGCGTGCTGCGCAGCGGCGGCGTCGGCGCCGTCCATACCGACGCCATTTGCATCAGCAGCAGCCGCAGCCGGGGCCGCCTGCTCACGAGCGATGTCCGCATCCGCGTCTGCAGCGCCCACATGCGCGTCAGCCGCCGCCGCCGGCGCCGCCGCCGCGTCATCCGCAGCAGCCATCTCCACATCAGCCGCAGCTGCAGCCTCAGGGGCCTCAGCGGCGGCCCCGAGCAAGCCAGCGCCGACGCCGACGCCCCCCGCCTCCTGCGCGCCCTCCAGCCCTCCACCCAGCTCCACATCCGGCTCCGCGTCCAAGTCTATGATGTCATCGGGCGCCGCCGCCATCACCGCCGCCGCAGCAGCGATCTCCGCCGCCGCCGCAGCTGCCGCTGCCGCCGCCGCTGCCGCCGCCGCCGCTGTCGCGCCCGCGCCTTCGCTCACGTCACCAGCCGCTGCCTCCGGGGCGGCAGCGAGCCCCAGACCCAGCCCCGGCCCCAGTCCCAACGCGGCCGCGCCTGCGGCGCCCGCCAGCAGACGGCCCGGCGGCGGTCCCACCAGCGGGTCATCGTCCAGCTCGTCGGTCGCGCCCCGCCCCGGACTGACGCGGCTGCGCTTGGCCGGCCGCCCGTCGGCGGCGGCCGCCGCCGCCGCCGCCAGCAGCGCGGCCGCCGCCACCTCCGCCTCCTCGTCCCCAGCCCCGGCGGACGCTCCGCTTCCAGTGGCCCGTGACGCGGCCACAGCGGCCTCCGCCTCCGCCGCCGCCGCCTCGGCCGCCTCCGCCGCCTCCGCGGCGGCGGCGATCGCGTCGAGGCCGGATAGCCCTCCCAGGCCGCCGTGCCCGCGGAAGTGCCCACCGCCGCCGCCGCCCCGGCCGATCCAGGCCTCAGCGGCGGCGGCGGCGGCGCCGTCGTCTTCCTCGTACACGTCCGCGTCAGCGCCGGCGCCGCCCTCGTCGTCCGAGTCTCCGGCGCCGCCACCGGCGCCACCACCGCCGCCGCCGCCGCCGCCGCCGCCGCCGCCGCCGCCGCCGCCGCCGCCGCCGCCAGCGGTGGGCTTGCCGCCGTAGCCGCGCTCGCCGGGCAGCGGGAAGTTGCACTGCGCGAGCGGAGCGGGCACGTGGGGATACCGGTAAAGCGTGGGGCGGGCGGGGGCATGAGCGAGACGAAGCACACACACGACAAGGCACGAGCCCGATGGAGCAGGCGGAGCAGGCGAAGCGTCCCGCACGCATGTGCCCCGACCGCGCTCTCCCCAGTGTCCCACACACTGCGCGCTGCACCACAGCACAGCACGGCTGCCACCACCACCACCACCACCACCACCACCACCACCACACCACCACCACCACCCCGCCAGGTGTGACACGCACCATCGCCGACGAGCCGCGCAGCATGCGCGCCGCCTCGTCGTACGCGCGCGCCGCCTCCTCGGCGCTGTCAAAGGTGCCCAGCCACATGCGCCCGCCCTGCGCCCGCATGACATGACATGACACGATTGAGAGCGCTGGGTGCAGAGGTCGCGGCAGCTCGGGACGTGTGGTCTTATCATAATCCATTATCCATCATCCTGATCCTTGAATTCTTGATCTCGGCCTACACTTCCCTCAGCACGGCACTGCTTGCCGCAGCCGGGGCAAGGCTTCGGCCTGCCCTCCGCTGGAATGCCCGCCTGCCACCCCCTTCCCGCCCTGCCCCTCGCTGCACGCGTCACGGGGCATCAGCACTCCTTACTTGCCACAAATCGCATGGGCGGCTAGCCCGCGCCCGCCCCACCCTCCGTCCGCGCCGCCTCCGCCCCGCCCCCCCCCACCCCGCCCCGCCCCACCCCCGTCTCCTCTCGGCCGCTCGCTCACCTTCAGCGGGTCGCGAATCTCCGCCGCGTACTTGCCCCACGGCCGCTGCCGCACGCCCCGGTAGTGCACCGCGCCGCGCGCGCGCTTCGCCGCCGTGCCCGGCTTGAGCTTCAGCACCTGCCCGCGCGGCCCCTCCACCGTCAGCACGCCGCCCCGGCCGCCGCCCTTGCCGCCCCGGCCGCGCGCCGGCTTCTCCTCATCCGTGGACACGTCATCCGCGGCGGCCGCCGCCGCCGCCACGACCGCCCTGGCGGTGGCGGCGGCGGCGGCGGCGGCGGCGCCCTGTGGCGGCGGCTGCAGCACCCCCATGGAGTCCTTCACCTTGCGCAGCAGCTCCAGGTGCGCCGGGCTCAGCGCCGCCAGCCCGCCGTTCAGCGCCGCCTCCGCCACCGCCGCGGCGGCGGTGGCGTCGGCGGCCGCCGCCGCCGGCGGCGTGGGCGGCGCGGGCGAGTGCGGCTGGCGGCGGGCGCCCAGCGGCACCACGATGTGCGGCAGCCCCGCCAGTGCGGGCGACAGCGACACCGCCGCGAGCCCCTGACCCTGTCCCTGCAGCGCGGGGCTGCCGCCGGCGCCGCCCACGCCGCGCCGCGCCCGCAGCAGCTCACACACCTGGTCCGCCGCCGAGACCGGGCCGCCACCGCCGCCTTGCCCCGCGCCGCCGCTCAGGTCAAGCACACCGCCGCCGCCGCCGCGGCCGTTGGCGGCGGCACCCAGGCGGCTAGCGGTGTTGGAGACCAGGGCCAGGCCGAGCTGCGCGATGGGCGAGGCGCCGCCGAGGCCGCCGGGGAACGCGGCGGCCATGCCGTCATGGTGCAGGAGCGCGGGATCATCCGCGTCGTCGACCAGGCTGCCTGAGCCGAATACGCCGCCGCCGCCGCCGCGCTGCGGCCCCGCGCCAGCGCCGCCGTCCAGCGGCCGCAGTTTGAGCGCCGCCGCGCCCGGCGCCGCCTCCAGCGTCGCGCCGTCCTGCAGCCGCAGCAGCTGCAGCTTGTACGGCGGCGGCTTGGCGTCGCCGCCCCGGTCCGCCGAGTCCGTCGGCGAGCGCGGCGCCACCGCCGCCGCCGCCGCCGCCGCCGCCGCCGCCGCTTCCGCCTCCGGCGGGTGGAACATGTCCCAGCCCGGCGAGCGCAGCTCCGCGGTGTCGCGGCGGCCCGCCGCCCGCTGCTGCAGCTGCTGCTGGATGTGGGCCAGCACCTCCGCCAGCGGCAGCAGGCAGCTGTCGCCGATGGGCTGGCCGCTGGTCAGGCACAGCGGCGTGAGCGCCAGCGCGATGCGCGGCGCCGGCGGCGCGCCGCCGCCGGCGGGCGGCGGCGCGGCCGACTCTTCCGCGGCGGTGACCCAGTCCAGCGGGTCCAGCGGGACCTGTGTGTGTGGTCGCACCGTGGGTGCAGTGGAAAGCAGGGATACATGGGTGCCGTCGCTGTGAGGTGTTGGGCACTTGCGGCCTGGCCGGCGGCACGGGGCAGAGGCAGGGGCATGGGCGGGGGCAGCACCTGTTCCCGGCGCGCGCACTGCCCCAGAGCACTAGGCAACGCTCGGCAGCGCAAGGCTGGGTCCTCGCTTGCCCAACTGCGCGCGCGCACGTACTGGCGGTGGCGGCTTTGTTCCGTTTGGGTTTGCAACACACACACAAACACACGCACACAAAACACACACACACACGCGCCTGCAGGTGCAGCATGCCGTCCTTGGTGACGCGCCATGCGAGGTGCTCCGGCGAGGGCAGCAGCGGCATGTGGATGGACAGCGGCAGCCCAGGCACCCGCGCGCCGCCCGCCAGCCCTCCCCCAGCGGCAGGATCGCCGCCGCCGCCGCCGCCAGCCGCGGGTACGCCGCGCGCGAGCAGGTCCGCCTCGGCGTGGGCTGCGGAGGTGGGTGTGGCGGGCCGCTGAGAAGCCGGCGTCGGCTGGTGGCTCGGGCGCGGCGGCTGGGATGCGGACGGCCCCGCGGCGGACCCGGGACCAGGACCGGGCGGCGTGGATTCCTGTGGTCGGCTCCCCCGGCCGCCCGACGCCATATGACTCCGCTCCGCCGCCGCCACCGCCGCTGTCGCCATTGCCAGCAGGTTCCGGTGTTGCTGCTGTTGCTGTTGCTGCTGCTGCTCCCGCTGCTGCTGCTGCTGCTGGCCCATGAGGCGGCGCCGCTCCGCCATCTCCGCTTCCTCGTGGCCCCGACCCGCGTGCCCGCCGCCGCCCGCCGCGCGGCCGGCGGCAAGACTGCCCTCTAGCGCGCGCAACAGCTGCTGCTCCCGCTGTTGCTGCTCCCGCTGTTGCTGCTCCCGCTGTTGCTGCTCCCGCTGTTGCTGCTGTTGTTGCGCGACTGCCCCGCTGGGCTGCTGCTGCTGCTGCTGCCTGGACTGCTGTTGCTGCTGCTGCTGCTGTAGCTGCTGCATCTGCTTCTGGAGTTGTTGCTGCTGTTGGTGCTCACGCAGCAGCATCTGAGCCTCACGCACCATGGCGGCAGCTGCGTCCTGCCCAACCGCCCGCAGCTGCTGCTGCCGCTGCTGCTGCTGCTGCTGCTGCTGCTGCTGCTGCTGCTGCTGCTGCTGCTGCTGCTGCTGCTGCTGCTGCTGCTGCTGCTGCTGCTGCTGCTGCTGCTGTTGCTGCTGCTGTTGCTGTTGTTGTTGCTGTTGCTGCTGCTGGTGTTGCTGCTGGTGCTGGTGCAGCTGCAGTATGAGCTGCTGCTGCTGAAGTTGCTGCTGTTTGGCATTCAGTGCGTTGATGAACTGCTCGGGCACGCCCATACGCCGGGCTGCGGCGGCCGCTGCCGCCATCTGCCCAGCGGCGTCATACGCGGCGGCGATGTCCGCCTGGGCACCGCCAGCTGCATTACTGCCGGCGCCGGCGTAGCCCGCCGCTCGCTGTTGTTGTCGCTGCTGTTGTTGCTGCTGTTGTTGCAATAAAGCTGCATGTTGGGGGCGGGACGGGGCAACTTGAGTCTTGAGTCTTGAGGTGTGGAGGGAGTGAACTGCGTCTGGCGGGCCTGGCCGTCTGGCCAGAAACTGACCCGGACATCCCACCGTTTACTCCCTGCTTACCACGCCTACGAGCTTGTTCCGCATTGTATGCATTCTCAATGAAGTCCATTGCAAACAGCCACGCCGCAGCCTTGGCCGGGGCTTTAACTCAGCTTCCTGAAGGCCTGTCAACGCACACCATATAACCGGCATGTAAAGCACGCTGGAAGCACTTACAACTAGCTATCGAGACTACTGCGCAACCCACGAGGTGGGCGACAGGGCAAATGCCACGGCATGAAGTGCGCAAATCGGACCGGGAGGGGGGCGCAATTGCACAGTGTGCCCTATGTTAGCAGCCTAGGACAGGTATTTTCGGTGCCAGCGCTTTTGCAGCCGTTGCGGGCTGACAATTGCGAGCGAGGTGTCCAAGTGCCGCACAGACGCCCCCCGGCGTCGCTTGTCACACTTGCACGACTGGCAAATATAAGGCAAGCTAAACACGTTGCCGGCAGAGGCTGGCCACGCTGCGCCAGGGTCGTTTGGTGCCGCCTCTCCCTCCGACTCCTAACCTTTTTAGCGACCTGCAGCTCCGGCGCGCCTCTGGCTGACTGCCCCTATGTCCGTGGCATAATTTGCAAAGGACGCTCCTGACTTGGAAGCTCTGTTGGAAGGCTTACGCTAATGATGTTTTATTCCAAAAGGACACCGCAGTCCCAAGCCTGAGCACATGTTTATTACTGTGTACAAAGCCCGTGTTTTTTAGAATGGCACGGAATTCGTCTGCGTACATCTTGAGGAGGCGGCGCTCACGTGGAAAAGCCAATCGCGCAGGACGCTCGGACTCGGTGGCGCCGCCGGCGGAGGCGGCGCCGAAGCGGCCCCGCCGCCGCCCTGCCGGCCCCCCTCCCCGCCCCCCGCGCGCGCCCCAACAACCCCAAATGTTCGGGGCGGACCTGACCCAAACAGAATCTTCCAGCTTCATACTTCGTCCTCCCGACACGCCACGCGGCCGTACCAGCTCGTATCGCCTGTCCGCTGTCTGGGATGCTGAGCAGTGCGCGGCGCCACAGGACGGCTGGGCCCTTACGCGCTCGGGCCGGGTGCCCCATCGGACCGGATGCCCCATCAATGCCGCCATCATTCCGGGCGCCACGCCCGTGTCATATTACAAGTACTGGCCTCGCCAGTACCCATGTGCCGCACAGCGTTCACTTTCTCAGTAGCACGCATTGGCGCAGCTCAATCCATGGGAACCTCTAATGCGAGAGAGTTCGCAACGGGGCTCCTGGGCGGCCCCTTGCCCTCTTCCTGCCTCAATGCTACCCGCACACCTCACACATGATTCATAAGTATAAACACACGCGCACACGCCCCTGGCTGACAATCCGCCCGCATGTTCCACGCTCCCTGCGCCGCTGCCTGGCCGCCGCTGCAACCCTCCTCCCTCCTCTCGCCCGCCTCCTGCCGTGCATCCCGAGCACCAAGCATCCGGCACGGCCCAGAGCCAGCACAACATCCACCACCACGCGCGCCTGTCCCAAAATGCTGGCCGCAAGGAAGCGTGCGGAAGCAGGCGAGAGCATGCTGCCCGCCCCGGTCACGTGTTGCCCGTACGCAACACCACGGCGCACACACAGCGCGATAATATCAGCTCTCAAGAGCCACAACCGCACCCCTGATGGGCGTCCGAGTGGCAATACCGATTTGATGCACTCTTCTCTTTCCTCCCTCCCGCGTGTCAGCCGCATGGGGAACCGAGCCCCGCGCATCCTTTGCGTCAACATCAAAAGCACGACAACCTCAAAAGCGTGCCCACCGACACCAGCATGACGACCTGGCAGCCGTCTTCCATTCGACCTGACACCTGCTTGGGTTCGCCACTAAACATTTGCCAACAGACCGTGCTCAGCATCACCTAACTCGATGGATCCTAGATTCCTTGCTTCACCCTTGTGCGTCAGCACCCTTCGACCTTATGTGGTGGCAAGCCTGCTCCGCCCATCGAGGCGGAGGACTTTCTATGCCCGAGACGAAATCACAATCGCATATCATGTACGCAGCCGCACAGGGCGGCTACTTGAGGTAACCAACATTGCTCGCACAGTGTGGACAGCCCACGTAAGCATGCCATACTCCCGAAACACAGTCAGCATCATTGTTCGGCAGGGCCCCGTGGACAGCCCCATCGCAGCAACCAGGGCTGCTAGCTTCCGGAGGCCACCCACGGCCCGTGTCATCCACCCGCGGTGCACCACGCCCTCTAAACGAAACGCGGGCCACAGGCGCAGCCGCCGCCTTCCTGCCCGGCGCCTCCACAGGTCGCCTGGGCCAGTCTCTACTACAACAGTGCGGTGCACACCGCTTCGACGTCCTCGAAAAACGAACATAGGCCACAACTCCGCATCAACTGACAGCTAGCTAAATGACTCATACTTCGAACAACACGAGCGGTCGCTCGCTCTCGAGCTGGCATTCACCAGCTTAGGCCCCACACCGTATAGCCGCCTCACCGCTCTCGCGCTGCCCTCAGCCGACCCTTGGCACCTACGCAGCGGCTGCCGCCTGGAACGACTGCCGTTCCGTTGCCGGGGCGTGTGTCGCACGCAGCATGCTCCGGTGCTGGGGCGGGTTGCCGCTGCCGCTGCTGCCGCCGGCTCACTTGCCGCGCAGCTTGATGAGCATCTCCACGACGCCGGGCTCCGCCAGTGTCGAGATATCACCCAGCTCCTTCTCCTGGCCTGTGGGGCGGCGGAGCGGGCACACACACGGGCCAGGCTTGGGTCAGACATCCGGTGTTCTCGTGTTCGTTATCAAGTCACAAAGATACATTCACGTTCGATGACAGGGCCTTGCACAGGGCTGCTGGCATATGCCCCGGCGACAATCGGGGGAGCCCCGGGCAACCGGGGGGCGCGCAGCACGCACAAGGGACTGCAGCGCCTGCACGGCGCAGCGCGCGACGCAGATCCGGCGCACACGCGCCCACAATGCCGGCCGGCGGCGGCGCACCTGACGCGATCTTGCGCAGCACGCGGCGCATGATCTTGCCGCTGCGGGTCTTGGGCAGCCCCGGCGCCCAGTGGATGACCTCGGGTACCGCGAAGGGGCCGATGCTCCTGTCGTCATCAGGTAGCGGGGTTGCAAGATTAAGAAGTTGATACGATGATAGTGGAACGGCCGGTACAAGGGGGGGCCTGGAGAGGAAAACTCGCCCGATCTAACCCAATCCCAAACCAAACCGGTCAAAGCAGAGCAGAAGCAGAACCGACTGCCGTTGCCGGTTCGTAGCACGCCCGCGCTGTCCAAGCGTGCACCTCCCGCGCTCCGGGTGCGCCATGACAATCCTCGTCCACTCCACCACCACCTCCCAACGCGCCCCGCACTCACCCGGCCCCCACCCCACCCCACCCCCACCCCCACCCCACCCCCCACCCCCCGCACGCACTTGCGCACGTGGTCCATGAGCAGCTTGCGCATGGCGTCGCCGGCCTGCACGTGCCCCCGCAGCGTGACGAAGGCGTAGATGGCCTGCCCCTTGAGCGCGTGGTCCACACCGATGACCGCCGCCTCGGCGCAGTCGGGGTGCTCCGTCAGCGCGCTCTCCACCTCGGCGGTGCCGATGCGGTGGCCGCTCACGTTGATCACGTCGTCCACGCGGCCCGTGATCCTGCGGGGCGTGGGCGGAGTTGGGACCAGGGACGCGGGGGGGGGGGGGTGAATGGGGCGGGGGATACCAGCTGTTTATGCTGTTATGGAACCCAAGCCCAATACATACGAGCGAAGAGGAAAGCGGGGGTTGCGACACACAGGCGCGGGGCTCAGGGGATGGGGGGGGGGGGGGAGTTTAATTGCTGTCGCCGCCCGGCTCCGTTTTTGGCGGACCATGTTGAATTCATGCGACTCGAGCAGCAGCCCGGCGCACAGCGCGGCGCTCACCAGTAGTGTCCGTCGGCGTCGCGGCGGGCGCCGTCCCCGGTGAAGTAGTAGCCCTTGTAGGGCGCGAAGTAGGCGCTCTCAAAGCGCTCGTGGTCGCCGTGCAGCGTGCGCATCATGCCCGGCCACACGCCGCGCAGCGCCAGCACGCCCTCTGCCTCCACCGCTGCACACCGATGGCGCGCAAGTTGGCATTACCGTCATGTCAAGCAGCGGAGACACAAGCCAAGTACGTCCGTTCGTCAAGAGCGTCCAGGCCGACGTGCGTGCGCCTTATTTCTGCTACTGGCTACTGGAGTGTGCGTTTTGACTCACTGCAGATCTCGTTGCCGGTGGTGGGGTCCAGCATGACCGGGCACACGCCGAAGAAGGGCACGCCCGCGCTGCCAGCCTTGGCCTGGAACCAGGCGCACGGCAGCGGGCTCAGCATGGCGTTGCCCGTCTCCGTCTGCCACCACGTGTCCACCACCGGGCAGCGGCTGCCGCCGATCACCTGCGGCGGTTGCGGTTGCAGTTGCGGTTGCGCCGGGGTCAGTTGCGGCGCGGGCAGTTGGCAGTTGCAGTGGCGTGGGTGTGCAGCGGGCGGGGGAGAAGGGCATCACCGGCAGTGCGGCGTCAGGCGACCGCGAAGCCAGTTCGGCGCCGCGCGCAGCACTGCCGTCCACTGCTGCGCGCTGTCGTGCCAAAACCCCTCCCCTCCCTCTGCCCTCCCCCTCACCTCGTGGAACCAGTGCCAGGCGTGCTCGTTCATGGGCTCGCCCGCGGACGCCAGCACGCGCAGCGAGCTCAGGTCCGACTGCCGCGGCCAGGCGTCGCCCAGCTGCAGCAGCGAGCGCAGCAGCGTGGGCGCCGTGTAGAACTGGCGCACCTGTGTGTGTGTGTATGGGGTTACAGTCATGGTACATGGTGGGCGGGAGAGGGGCGCAGTCGGGGGCATGGGCGGCCGAGCACATAGCAGGCGGCAGGCAGGCAGGCAGGCAAGGCAAGGCAAGGCAAGGCAAGGCAAGGCAAGGCAAGGCAAGGCAAGGCAAGGCAAGGCAAGGCAAGGCAAGGCAAGGCAAGGCAAGGCAAGGCAAGGCAAGGCAAGGCAAGGCAAGGCAAGGCAAGGCAAGGCAAGGCAAGGCAAGGCAAGGCAAGGCAAGGCAAGGCAAGGCAAGGCAAGGCAAGGCAAGGCAAGGCAAGGCAAGGCAAGGCAAGGCAAGGCAAGGCAAGGCAAGGCAAGGCAAGGCAAGGCAAGGCAAGGCAAGGCAAGGCAAGGCAAGGCAGGCAAGGCAAGGCAAGGCAAGGCAAGGCAAGGCAAGGCAAGGCAAGGCAAGGCAAGGCAAGGCAAGGCAAGGCAAGGCAAGGCAAGGCAAGGCAAGGCAAGGCAAGGCAAGGCAAGGCAAGGCAAGGCAAGGCAAGGCAAGGCAAGGCAAGGCAAGGCAAGGCAAGGCAAGGCAAGGCAAGGCAAGGCAAGGCAAGGCAAGGCAAGGCAAGGCAAGGCAAGGCAAGGCAAGGCAAGCAGGCTGCCCACCTTGTAGCGCTCGACCATGCGCCAGGCGCGGCCGCCGTCGGGGTGTGTGGGGATGCCGCCCATGATGACGGCGCTGCAGCCGCACAGCAGCGGCCCGTAGGCCAGGTAGGAGTGGCCCGTGATCCAGCCGCTGCGGTGGGGGGGGGGGGCGGGGGGGTGGCGGGTGATGGGGTGATGGGGTGTGTGGTGGGTTGGTGATGGGGTGGCTTGGGTGGCGGGATGGTGAGGGTGGACAGGCGCCCAGCGGGTTGCCGGGTCAGGCTTCGCTTGCAGGGCTGAAGCCCAGCGTGAATGTGCCCATGCAAGCAAGCCTCCCACGCCCCAGTTCTTGGACCCTCCTTCCTCCCCCCTCTCTCTCCTCCCCTGCCCCCCTCCCTCCTTCCTCCCTGCCTCCTTGCCCCTTCCCCTCCCCCTTGCCTACTTAGGTTGGTTTGATCTGGCATTCACAACCCCCACCCCCACCCCCAAAGCTCACCAGTCGGCGGTGGTGAACACGACATCGCCCGGCCGCATATCGTACAGGTAGCGGCAGCTGACGCCCACGCCCACCATGTAGCCGCCGGTGCAGTGCACCACGCCCTTGGGCTTGCCGGTGCTGCCGCTGGTGTACAGCAGGAAGGAGCGGTCCTCCGCGTCCAGCCAGGTGGGCGCGCACTCGGCCGACTGGAGTGGAGGGATGGATGGGTGGGTGGGTTGGGAGGGTGGGTGGGTGCGGAGCCAAGAGATGGTAAGAGAAGTGTAGCAGGGTAGACAGCAGGGGCGTGGGTGTGGCTGCCCTGTGCCTCCGCGCATCCCTCGTGGCGTTCAGCACGCGGGGTGTCATGCTGGGTCTCCCTTCTTATGCCGCCCTGTGCCTCCGCGCATCCCTGGTTGCTCCCTACCAATCCGCACGCCCACCATGCCTGCATACACCCACACACGCTTGCACACGCACACACGCGCACCTGCATGGGGATGGCCGCGTGCCACCACACGTCGCGCACGGGGTTCCAGGGCGTGTCGGCGGCCGCCAGCGCGTTGGCCACCTCCAGGCACAGCACGCTGCTGGTGTCCTGTGGGCGGGAGGTCGTGCGTGGCAGCAGGTGACGGGGGTTTTACCGGGTGCAAGTGTGTGGGTGTGGGAGAAGAGATACAGGGTCGAGCAGAGCGCACCCTGCCTCCTAATGCGCCCCTGCCCTGCCGTTCATGCACGTCTCAGCTAGGCCTGTCTGCCCGCACCGCATGTGCTGCGGCTGCCACTGCCGCTGCTGCCGCCAACGAGATGCGCGAGATGTCTGTTACTGCTGTGCGCGAGCCGAGCCTGGGTGGCATTTCGTCGACGGCGCGCCGGCCTCGCCCCGTCTACACTCTACACCCCGAAACGCAAGAGTATAACGTCAACCTGTATTGCCACAAACTGCACCTGCCTGTCCCTTGTCTAGTTTCGCTCGGGTTAGATTGGGCTGGTGTTTACAAACCCCCCCCCCCCCTCGCTGCCCTCGCCCAACTTGCCTGCCCGGCCTTGGCCGCCAGCCGCACGGCGTCGTCGGCGATGGTCTTGAGCAGCACGGGCTTGGTGCCGCGCATCACGCCCGTGGCGGTCAGCAGCACCTTGGCGCTGCAGGAGGGCGGGGGCGGGGAGCGGGGGCGGGGGAGTGAGCGCCGGAGGTTACTTTGAACCAATCCCGAGAGGAGCACCGGGGGGAAGAGAGGAGGAACAGGCAAGCAGAGGAGGAGGGAGGAGGTTTTCGGGCGTGCTGCGGGGCGTGCGGGGTCCGTGGAGTGGCCCACAGGACACCGCGGAGAGGAGCCGCGGGGGCAAGCTGCCCTGCCCTGTCCAACCGCCGTGTCCTGCCTGATCTTTGCAGCCCAGCCCCCATCGCATCACCCCACCCCACCGGCCCATCGCCGCGGCCTTGCCTCGCCCCACCTCCCCAGCCCATCCCACTGTCCCACTGCCACGCCCACCCCCCTGCCCCCCACCTCTCCAGCCCACCCACTGCCCCCCACACCTGCCCCCCCCCACCCAGTGCCTCACTTGCAGTCCACCATGCGCTGCGCCAGGCTGTCGGCGCTGAAGCCCGCGAACACCACACTGTGCACCGCGCCCACACGCGCGCAGGCCAGCATGGCGGCGGGCAGCTCGGGCACCATGGGCAGGTAGATGGTCACGGCTGGGGAGGTAGGGGGGTAAGGTCGGCAGGTGAGCGGGGGCGGAGCAAAGGGTTTAGCGAGCGGCGTGAGGTGTAGGGAGAGGGAAGCGTGAGGTAGACGGAGGTGCGCGGGCGCGGGAGATAGCAACAGGCAAGGGGCCTGCCGGCGCGCGGCGCAGCCTCACCGTCGCCCTTCTGGACGCCGCGCGACTTGAGCCAGTTGGACTGCGCGCAGGTGGGGCGGGCGCAACAGGACACACGTGTGAGCGGATGAGGCCCATGATGCGGTAGAGCAACCGCGCGCGCACGGCCACGCCCACGCCCGCATCAAGGCAGTCCATTGAACCCATTCCTTGCCGGCAGCAGCCCCCCTACCGGTCTTTGCCCACTGCACAACCGCGGCAGTCACTATCAGCAGCAGCTCGCAACCACAACAGCAAAGCCAGCAGCACCCCAGCACCTCAAAACAGCACGCGAGCAGCTCACCAGGCGGTTGACCTCGGCCAGCAGCTCGCGGTAGGTGACGGTGCGGCGCTCGCTCTCGTCGTTGCCCTCCCAGATGAGCGCCGCCTGCTCGCCGCGCCCCGCCGCCACCCAGCGGTCCAGGCAGTTGTACGACAGGTTGGTGGTTCCGCCCGCGAAGAACTGGATGGACACGGGGCCGCGCCGCACGTCCGTGTTGGCGGCCATGTGGCCGCGGGCGGGGAACTGTGCGGGGGGTGGGGAGAAGGGGCAGGAGGAGGGAGGGCAGGAGGAGGGAGGGGGCTGGGTGGGCGGGAGGAGTGGAGGTTGGCTAGGGTTGGCGAAGGGAGGCTGGGGCCGGAGGCGTCATGAAGGCTGGGGCGGACGGGGTGTGGATGAGACGGGGAGGGGTGCCAGGCGAGGAGAAAGGGTCCGCGAGGCCGGTGGGCGCGGCTGCACGTGCCGCGAGCGGCCTCCGGGTGTGCGGAGCGGCGGGAGAGTGGGGACTGTTGCGCCCGGAAGTTAACTCTGCACCGCGAGCCCCCCAAGACCTTCTTTGTGTCCTACCTTGCGGTCCCAATGGTAGCCGAGTGCCAATTCGCCCCAGAAGCCCTCCGGGTCCTGGATACTGCGCTTGTACATGGTGTCATAGTCGTTCTTGGTGGCGAGCAGCGGTGTGCGGTCCTCCACTGCCACGACTGGGTGGTGCAGAAGCGAGAGCAAAACAGGTGGCGAGTCAGCAGGCGTCGGTGACAAACGCGATTGGAGCAAAAACTTCCAGGGTTTGCTCCGACACCGGCGTTCCTTTACGGCTAGCGCAAAACGATGTGGCGATGTGTGCAAGTAGAGGTCGGGCATTCAAAACACGCTGCGGCCGATAGAGGGGCTCGCGGGGAAGGCTTGTTCGCAAATAGAATTGCGTTTACACCTTTGCGGCCGCGTACACTGCCTACTCACCGGCAGTCAGCTGCCGGGCAAGGACCTCGAGGCGCTGCATCTTTGTGCTTGGACTTCTCGCTGAATCACTTCAGAGGCTTTTGCTTTGGCGAAAGTGGTCTCGTCGTTGGTCGCAGGCAGCCTAGGCCTTCCCCAATTGCTGTCTGGATAAAAGGAATGCGGGGAATTGGACGGGTAAATAAAGGAGCGGGGTCAGTTGGCTGAGATCGGCGGCAAACCGCCGAATGACCAATCATAGGAATTACCCGCCGACTCGGCTCCCAGCGCGCACTCGATGGCCACACGCCAAGCCCGGATACTGTTGAAGACATTACTTGTAATCATTTAGGCTTGTCCAGCGGCAGTGGGGAGGCGACGCGGGTAAACCCGGGTCAACATGTCGGGTCAGGGCCAAACCAGTTTTCGGGCACGCTTACGCCGACACCTCAGCGTGACCTGCAGGCTCGAAAATCTCCAGGACCTCTGTAGGTTTTCACCAAAGCAAAATGATAACTAAAGGACCGAGCGCGGTGTCAGTGGTAAGACCGTGCCCGCGTGCTGGTTGGCGGGGCAGCGTCTTACGCCCCCGTGATCAATCTGCTCACCAAAACAGCGGGGATTTTCTAATTCACGATGCATTCGACTGTGGTCTGGGTGACCTTCAGCGAGCGGAGAGTGCCGGCCGCAGTACGTGAACGGGCGGCAAGGCACGCGCCGCGGTCAGAATGGGAGAGTGCAATATGTTGAAAGTTAATGTGTGCCGCTGCACGCGCGGGCGGGCGAAGCGTGGTGTTCTGGTCGTACGAAACCGCGGCGTGCAGAGCGGCAAGGGATCATGCCGTGAATGTTTAGTATTGCACGCAGCATGTACTACACAGGTAGGAGCACCCATTCGGTGCGCCGTGTACGCCCCTCCTCCTCCAGGCTCCAGGCCCATCACTCGAACGCCAGGCTGGATCAGGTGCCGGCGCACACGACTCTGCGAAGAGTGGATTCATTGAGCTGACCTAGGGGTCTAGCCGCCCGAACTCGTCCAGCAGGTCACCCTGGCGGCCCGGCTCCTTGCGGGAATCCGGGCCGCACCGCGCGCGACCCAAGTCACCCAACCTCGCCATCCTTCAAGCGGCTCCACAAAGCCAACGCCTGCTCTCTTTCACATGTCTCCAACAGTGTGCGCCGCGTCATGCTTGGAGCATTGGACCCTCACAACTCCCGAAGTCTCATCACCTACATCCGCGGCCACCCTTCACACCCCACCCGTCCTCATGCGCGCTCTCACTCAGGTGGCTTCGTGGCGTCCGAAGCGCGTGGTGCGTGAGTAACAGCACAAACCCTGCAGCCCTGACCCGTCGGGGCCCCGCACCCCATGCTACAGCTGCCTCCCGCTTGCACGCCGCGTCAGCCTGCTGGCATGCCCACGCCTCCACGTACGGCCAGCCACCACCACCAACCAGCTCAGGGGCCCACCCACCCCCTCAGTCGCAGCACCTGCCCAGCACTCAAGGCGCCAAAACCACACGGCCGCAGTGGGCTCCCTACACTCCTCACACCGGCTGCTGCTGCTGCGGCTGCTGCTGCTGCTGCGGCTGCTGCCGCTGGTGGGCGGGTCGGGCGGCGGCCATCCGCGGCACCAGATCGGGGCGCTGGCAGGCCTCGGCCAGGTCCCATGCGTCCTGCAGCGTGCGTTGGTTGGGATCAGAATTGGGATTAGAATTGGCCAGCGGTGGGACTAGAAAACCAGCAGCGCTGGGAGTTGGCTGATGGCTGCAGGGCGGGCATGCGACTGGTTGGTGCAATTGCCAAATTCCTAGTTGCCTTCCTCACCGCAGCGCTGAAGGGGCAGCCGTTCGCCGCCAGCCACAGCGCCGCCTCCACGGCGGCCGCCGTGTCGCCGCCGGCCGCCAGCTCGCGACACGCCTGCAGCAGCTCCGTGCCTTTTGGGGTGGGGGTGGGGGGCAGCGAGGGTATGGGGCTGGAGTGGTGGCGTCGCGGCGTCGCCATGACACAGGCACGGTCACCAACGCCACGCATCAGTACGGCCGCAAGGCAAGTTCCAACACTTCAAAAATGCCGTAACACACAAGCAAGAGACGCATCATCGGGACGGCGCTGCCACCCACCGCTCCCCATCGGGCATCCCAGCCGCCGCAGCGCCTCCAGTGTGGGCCAGTCGGGGCCGCCGGGCGCCTGCCTCAGCGCGCGGGCGTAGGCAGGGCTGCCGTCGCGCGGGCCGCCGGGCGGCGGGATGGGGCAGGTGGGGCAGCGGGCGGGCGGGCCGGCCAGCCAGGCCATGGCGGCGCCGTGCCCGGCCTCCGCGGCGGCGTAGAACACTGACTCGTCCAGCGGGCAGCGCTGCGTGCGAGTAGAATCGGAGCCGGGGCATGTGAAGGACAGTCATGAAAAGGGAAGCAAGCGGCGGAAAACTCAGGAGGAGCAAACAGGCGGCCGCGACCGTGACTTATTTAGGAAGTCGGGCACGTCCGCCACAGATGCGGCGGGCTTGATGCGGGTCAAGGGACTTGGCGCCTCCCAACACAACTCAGCAGCCAGCACGCTGTCCCGCCGCCCACCATGTCGTGCAGCCATGCGGCCGCCTCCAGCTCGCCGGCGCGCACCGCCGCCGCCATCAGGCCCGTGCCGCCGGGTATGGGGCAGCCGTGCGCATGGAGCCACTTTAGAACCGCAACTGCCGGGCTCCCGCCGCCGCCGCCATCTGCACCCCTCGCGGCGGGCCGGCCGACCACACGAAGCCGAGCCGCGCCGCCGTGGCGCCAAGCCTGATGCCAGGGCCCGCCGCGGCCGGCGGCACCGCGGAGGTGCTGCCGCCAGAAGCTGCGGCGGTGCGGCCCGAACGCCGCCGCCGGTTGCATCAGGCTGAGCTGCCAGGCGCTGACGTCCGCCGCCGCGGCGCGCAGTGCGGCCTCCATGACACCTGCGTGGAAGGCAGGCGGCGGCGCCACCGCCGCCGCCACTTCCGCCGCTTCCACATCCCCCGCCCGCAGGCAGGAAACGATGCACCTGGGCCCGAGGGGGAAGCCGCGCCTGTGCAGCCACCTCAGCATGCCCGCCCGGCTCCACCACCGCCGGCGCCGGCCCCCTCCACCGCCGCTGCCATCGCTGCTGTCGCTGCCACGGCGGGGGGCCTCCGCGGCGTCGGCGCCTCTGTCAATCGCCATGCCGTCTGCGCCTGCGTCCACCTCTTCCTGCTGCTGCTGCTCTCCCTCAGCCGCCGCTAGGCCATCCTCCGCCTGTGCCGCCATGTCCTCGTCCGGCTCCCGCACGCCCACCGCCGCAACCAGCTCCATGACACTCTCCCGCAACGGCAGCGGCAGCGGCAGTCCCGATACCTGCAGCGGCAACGCGTGGCAGTTACCGTTGCTCGTTGGCATAACCAGAGGCAGCAAGCAGCGCTAGCAGCGCACGACAGAGCAGCGCATCGCTGTGCTCCATCACGCACCACGACACGTGCCTGCCCGCACACAAACACACACACTACACACACATGCGTCGTCGTTTTTCCTTGTGATCTCTAACACTACACACACACGCGCGCGCTAAAACGCTTGAACACATGCCCAGGCAGGCCCACCTGCAGCCGCGCCACCAGCAGCCGCAACGCCGCCGCTCGGCCTTGACGCGCCGCCTCCGCCAGCGCCTGCTCCAGCAACTGGCCCGGCCGCCGCGTCTCGAAGCGCCCGCCGCCGCCATCCGCCGCCTCCCCAGCCCCTGCGCCTGCCGCCGCCGCCGCCCCACCCCCGCCGCCGCCACCAGCACCGCCGCTGCCGCGCAGCTCCGGGTCCGCCATCCACACCAGCTCGCACCCCAGGACGTACGCCAGCACACGCACGTCGCCACCGGACGCGGCCGCCTGCACCAAGTGCGACGCCACATGGCACAATCTGTCGCCGCCGCTGTTGCCGACCCAGCCGCCGCCGCCGCCGCCACCGCCTGCCGGCGGCGCGGGCAGCAGCAGCTGCTGGTGCAGCCGCCGCACCTCCAGCAGCCAGCGCAGCATGACGAGCTGGCGGCCGCTGGCGGCGGAGCAAAGCACGCGCGTCACGTCCTGCAGCGGCCGGCGCCACAGCGCCGCATCCGTTGCAGCCACTGCTGCGCCCGCCGCCCCAACCTCATCGCCTGCTGCTGCCCCGCCCTCCTCCTCCTCCGCTGCGCCTGCCGCCAAGCTGGCGGCCACGGTGCCCGCCAGCCCCTCCAGCTGCACAAAGTCCCGAATGCGGCCCTCGCCCGCCGCCCGGTCGCACGCCTCCACCAGGCAGTCAAGAAAGCGGCTGGCGTTGCTGCCGTGGGCGGCGGCGGCGGCAGCAGCGGCGGCGGCGGCGGCAGCTGGGCCTACTGCTGGGTCAGGGTCTGCTGCTGCTGCTGCTGCTGCTGCTGCTGCTGCTGCTGCTGCTGCTGCTACTGCTACTGCTGCTGCCGCTTGGAATGCGGCGGGTGCAGCAGCCGGCGCAGCCGGGCCAGCAGCACCAGCGGGCGCAAGCGCGGCAGCGGCTGCGGCGGCTGCGGCGGCTGCGGCGGCTGGCCCGACAGCAGCTTCTGCTGGCCCGGGGCCTCCAAGGACAGGCGCCGCCGCCGCCGCGAACGGCCCCGCTGCAGCCGGGTCCGCCTCGCCGGCAACGCCCTCCGCAAACGCCGCCGCCTCCAGGTCTGCTGCTGCCGCCGCCGGCGCTGGTGGGGCTAGCGGAGGGGCGTCGGCAGTGGCTCCCAGCAGCTGCAGCAGCTGCAGAGCCTGCACGTTGCCGGCCTGCGCCGCCGCAGGCACTGCCGTTGCCTGTGTACCAGCAAGCGACATTGAAAAAAAGTGTTCTTCATCACTTTCAGCAGCCCGTCTATCCATACAGTCCCACAATCACACTGTGCACACGCACTGCTGGCCTCGCCCTCACTCACAATGCTCCACCTGCAGCCGTTGTTGAGCAGCCACAGGGCCTTCTCCTGCAGCTGCGTGCGGGACCGCATGGCCGCAGCGAACACGCTGTCGTCCAACAGGCTGCGGCCCGACGGTTCAGCCGCCAAGGAACGCGCAGCCCACATCAGGGAGTCCAGCGAGCCCGCCGACGCGGCTGTTCGGATGACCTGCCGCCGCTCCTCCTCGCCATCGATGGTGCAGCCGTTCACCTTCAGCCAGTGCAGGATGTGGACATGGCCGGCCGTCGCGGCAGCGTGGTAGCACCGGGGCGACATCGGCCATCGAGCCGTTCGCAACTTTTCCAGATTCTCCAGAACGCCCGAGTAGCAGACGAGCACAAACGCCACCAGACGCTCCGCTCTGCTGCATTTTCCGGTGATATGGGCTACCCACTCGGCGAAGGCGATGTGTGGGACAGGTTCACGAAGCCGCACCAAGCCGGGAAGCCACCTAAACTCTCTTGCTACGAGCCGAGCGTGCACCGCGGCTTCGTTCGGCGGCAACCGAAGGAGAATCTCCTGCACGAGAGAGCTCGGCATGTGTGGTATGTCTGCGGGATGCGCCGGCGGAGGCGAGTTCCTAGCATCAATGTCCATTTCTACGGTAGCCATGCATTCGCTCGCTCGAGTAAGTTACCAAACGGACTCGGATGTTTGGTTTGGAGCAACTCCTGGCCGAGTCCAGGGCCGAGTCACCGTTCCACAACCGTCGCGCTGCGTTCGAAGTTCAAACTCGCTGCGTACACGTCAAAAGACGAGATCTCTTTGATGATTTACAGTATACCAAATCATTCTCTGCCATGGCATTCAAGAACTCACCAGAGTTTCCTTGGCCTGTCGTGCGCTACTGGCGCATCACATGCCAACGGCTCATGTCCTCTCAAATCTCGTCGCCCATAGTGACCTCCACGAATGGAGGCGATTCTCGCACCACCCACTGTCTACCTACAACTTAGCCGCCTGACGAGCACCGTGGCGCCCTCACGTGCTAAACGGGCACGTGAGAGCGCCTCTTCCCCCTCAAGCACCGCGCCAACCCCGCCCTGCGGACATCTCCGTGCGGAGGCCCTAAGTTTCAGCCCCCACCCAGCAACAAGACCAGGCGCTCTAACGCACCCACCCACCGCGTCAATTGCGCCTGCGCTCCGCCTGTCTCAATGGCGCATTCACGCCGGCCACGCCGCCGCCAGGCCGCGGGCTGGTCTTATTGCCCGCGGCGCTATCGCACGCCAGTCCCCGCACCGCAGTGCGTTCCTTTGCTACTGCAATACGCCGCTCCGCCTTGCGCCGCCGCTCCGCCTGCTACTGCTACCGCTGGTACTGCTGCTGTGGGTCATACTGCCAGTTGGCTGCCGTCATCTGCTTGCCCTCGGGCGGCAGCGGCAGGCCGGGCTTGGTGATCAGGTCGGGCAGCGCCGCGTCGTTGACCTGGCGAGCCAGCTCGGTCACACGCTCCTGCGATGGCGGTGGAGGTGGGTGCGGAGGGCGGGGAAAGCGTATGAGCGCGCTTATGCACAGGGCATGGCGCAGCTTGTCCGCGGGCGACGCCGCGAACCCATTGGAGAGAGTGCCGTGCCGAGTACGCGGGGTCAGGCAGGGTGCAATGTGCAGGCGACGCCACCGCTGTTAGCGAGTACAGGGCGCCCCCAACCTCCGTCAAAGTCACAAACGTTAAGAATTGAAACGCCCTGCCCCCGAGATGCTTGCGCACCTGCGGCGGCGGCTGGACGTACAGCGCTGTCCGGGACTGGATGGCCATGATGACGCCGCTGGCGTCCACCTGCCCCGGTTGCCGCCCCGCGTGCTCGCTGAACACTTCAGCGTCTAACAGCACGTCCGTAGTGTACTTGTACATGAAGTCCATCAGCTGGTTCACCACGCGCGGCTCGAACTCCTCGACGCCCATGGAGCGCAGCAGCGCGTGCATCGTCGCCACGTCCTGCGGCTGCGCGCCATCAGGCGCAGCTCCGCCAGCACCCCTAGCGGCGTCCATGGGCCCCGTCCGCCAGGTCAGGCAGCGTTGGCGAGCGCCTGACGTGCGGGGCCGAGCCCCGGCCGAATCCGCCTCCGCAAGGGCTCAAGCTGAGCGAGTCTGGCCAGTAGAGTTGTTTTAATACGATATGGCGCTATGCAGATCACTAAACACGAGAACCGAGGCCAAAGAGGTGCGCGAAAACCTGTTCGCGGCAAAATACTTTGCCGATTTCGACCTAAGTATGGAGCTATGTGCGCATTAATCCTCTGTCCCTCAACTTTCTAGTTCGCAGCTTCAACTGGGCGCCAGTTTTAGAAAACACAATTTCTCCATCGCAGCAACAAGCAGCGATTCGTGTGGCGCCTTGCTAGCGGTATTGAATTGCTCCCCTTCACAGGTTTCATACCAAACGGCTACATGTAGGGGTAACAGTCCCGAGAGACTTTCCAAAATTGTGCAGAAATGGCTAGTGAAGCCGCAGTAGAAGCTGTTGGCGGAGCTGTGGGCTCGGTGATAGCGCTCGCAGCGACCTACCCGCTTGCTATTGTCTCGACCTGGCAGGCGCTCGAGCACTCGCAGGGACTGGAGCTCGCCAGCCCCGAGCTGCGCAAGAAGTATGCTTTCTTGCCCTCGCCGCTGCGTGAGCTGTGCATTGTAAGTATGTGCGGCCAGCGGGGGCCCCAGTTGCCAGCACGGCGACAGGGCGGGGGGCCGAAAGGGAGTTCGGGTGAAGCATGTCGGTTGCGTGCGTGGCGAAAGGTTTTTACGTGTCGCCAGCCTGACCTGCGCGCCGCCTGTTGTAACTATGTGCTACCTATCCTTTAGTACTCGGAGTCGCGTGGCTGGCGGTCCTTGTTTGCTGGCCTGCGACCATGCCTGGCCGCGACCGCCATCAGCCAGGCGGTCTACTTCTACTTGTACTCGGCGCTTCGACAAACGATAGTGGTGAGCTGGGGGGGGTAGAGCATGGTGGGGCTAGGGGAGGTAAGAGACGCCTACGCCGTGGGGCTCGGGGGGTGGGTGAGCGGGTGAGCAGCGCAGGGCAGTCGACACAACGCTGCCGCCGCGCCCCATCCTGCCCTCACTTGACCGCGAATCTCGCCCTGTCACACAGGCGCATAAACACGCGGTCGCAGCCGCGCGGCTTAAAGCCCGTGGCGCCAGCGCGGCTGCGGTGGCCAGTGCCGCCGCCACGGCCGCCGCCGCCAGCCGCAGCGAAGCCATCGGCGTGGCGGGGTCGCTGGTGGTGGCGGGGCTGGCGGGCTGCGGCAACGTGCTGGTCACCACGCCCGTGTGAGCGCGGGAGCGTTGTCGGGGATTGGTATTGGAATGAAGGGGGCGTGTACCGTAGTGGGCATTACACCGGTGTTGGCGGCTCGGTATTAATGCAAGCTCTGGTGCAGTCGCGGCGGCGGTAAGAGCAGCAGCATCAGTGGGAGCCGACTTGCCTCCTCCCCCTCCGCTGCCGCACCTGCCAGGAATGACTTACTGACATGCACCACCTTCCACCTATGCCCTTGATGCACGACGCGCCGGCCGCAGCTGGGTGGTGGCCACGCAGCTGCAGGCGCTGCAGCGGCACCCCGACCCGGCGGTGCGGCAGCGCAGCGCCTGGCAGGTGGCGGCGCAGGTGTACAAGGAGGGCGGCGTGGCGGGATTCTGGAAGGTGAGCGGGGACAGCAGCGCGCCGGGCCGTTGCGCCTCCAAGACCCTTCTGTCGACCCTGCCACCCCCGTCCTAGCCGACGTAGCCCAGGTTCGACCCACTCCCGCCCCCGCGCACCGCTGCTTACGCCGCCCAGCCGTTCGCTCTCGTGCATTTGCATTGGGTTTGATCTGGGTTGGGTGTAGACTGGGCTGCTACCGTGTTCACCTTCCCCCGACCGCCCTCTCCCCCCGCCGCCGCCGCCTAACCCGCCGCACGCAGGGCGTGCTGCCCAGCCTGGTGATGGTGGCCAACCCCACGCTGCAGTACATCCTGTACGAGTGGCTCACGGCGCGGCTGCTGGAGATGCGCGCCAGCAGCAGCAGCCGGGCGGGAGGCAAGGGGTGAGAGACGCAAGCGAGAGCACGGGGGCGTTGTGGTTACCAGCCCTAGCTTAAGCAAACCAAACCAATGCGTGGGGCTGTCTACCGGTATTCCCGGTCTGCCCAAGCAAACGTAGTCCCAGCTCCCAAGGGACGGGGGGCGGGTGCCGTGCGCAGCGAGCGGGGAGCCAATGGCATTGTGCGCATCCGACTGGCGTAACCTACATCAACGCGAGTCTACATCGATGTCTTTATTCGCTTGCTGTCGCCCGGCATCGTCCCGTTTCCCGTGCAGCGGCCGCCCCGGCGCCGGCGCGCCCAAGCTGTCCACGGGCGACGTGTTCATGCTCACGGCGCTGGCCAAGCTGGGCGCCACGCTGGTCACCTACCCCATGCTGCTCATCAAGAGCCGGCTGCAGGTGGGCTGGCGCGGCACAGCAGGCGTTGGGGGCTGGGCTGGCGGGGGCCCAACAGAGTTACCGTGCATGACAACGGCAAGGCCGCGTCAAGCCTGTCTCTCCTTGCCGAGCCGGCCGAGCCACTGTGCCCTACCCCAATCCAAGCACTCCCCCCGCCCCCCCCCCCCCCACCCCAGTTCACATATTTACAAAAAGCCGTCACATGCACGGCTATCCCCCCCCCACACACCCGCGCTCGCTCTCCCATCCACGGAACCCCACGCACCCCAAACGCCCTCGCTCTGCTGGCCGCGCTGCAGGCCATGAACAGCAGCACGGCGCGCGAGGCGCGGTACAAGGGCGTGCTGGACGCGGTGGTGGCCATCCTGCGGCGGGAGGGGCTGGCGGCGTTCTTCAAGGTGTGCAGCGGCGCGGCGGGGAGGGGCAGGCTTTGCCAGGAAGGTGTTTGTGTTGGAAAGCCACGTGAAATGGCAAGAGGGGCAGCGAGGTACAGGGGCAGGGCAGCGAAAGCCATCCGTGGCAAAGATGAGACGGGTTTCCAGCCGGGCGCAGACACTTGTGCCTATTTGATCCCGTCCGCACCCGCACCTGCTACCGCAACCGCCGCCCGCCCCGCAGGGCATGCGGCTAAAGATGCTGCAGACGGTGCTGGCGGCGGCGCTGCTCATGTCCATCAAGGAGCAGGTGCGCGGTGTGCGCGGGGGCGGGGAGAGCAGATGAGTGCGTCCGGGCCGCGAGGGCGCCGGGGTGGCTAGGGTCGCAGGGCAGGCAGTGGGGCGGCCGGGAAGGGCAGGGCTTTGCCTGGTGGAGACGGGTCGTGCTGGGAAGCGCTGTGGGTGGTTGGGGTCCGACTATGGGCGCAGGGCAGCAGGGCACGTGTCCTAAGTGCGCGCGGGGTCTAGCGCGCTCGGTTGGCGCCGTCGCACGCACCCTGGGCCGACCCTGCACCCTGGCGCCCCCGGACACACCCGGCGCCCACACGCCCACCCCGCCAAGCCACGTTGTTGAAACCTGGGACTTGGGCATTGTGAAAGCGCCGGGCCGCATGTTCCCGATTTATTTGCTGGCCCCCTTCTAGTTTAGCTACTTGGGCTCTAGTGAGAGGATGTTGGACACACATCCTCACGCGGCCATGCACCCACGCGCCGATCCTGCCTCGCGGACCGCAACGCACGTGCCCACGCGCCCGCCGCACCACGCCCCGCCTGCCCCGCACACAGGTGTACCTGTCCACGAAGGCACTCATCGGGCAGGCCGCGCCCGCGGCGCCCGTGTCGGTGTCCGTGGCGCACGGAGTGGGGACGGGGTCGGAGCTCGCCACGGCCAAGGCGGGCTGATAGCTGGCTACCGGGCCAGATGAAGCTGACGGCCAAAGCCACATGTGCAGCAGCAGCCGGCGAGGTTTGGGGTGGCTGCCGAGCTGGCGTCACGTGCTAGCGGCGTGTGATGACGTTGACTCGCTATTGAGTGACTCGAGTGGCGTGCGGTAAAGCACTTAGCGAGCGACTTCGCGGCGGGACATGTAGACTGATTGACCTCCGCAGTGTGTCGCAGGCTACCTAGCTAGTGCTGTGCGCTTTGCTTCTGGGTTTGTCAAGGGGGGTCCACGGTGACATGAGATTATGATTGCGAGGTTACAAGAAGGGGACAGTGTAAACACCATCACGGCTACGAGGGAAGCCACCATTCCGAAGAACGCAGCAAACCGCAACCCCCGCTTGGCTGCCAACCCAACTCACAGCTGCGTAGGTGCGTCGAAGCTAAGCCTCAGCCCGCCAAAGCCACACCAAACAACAGCATCACAAAGCCCGCGGCTCATAAGGCACCGCAAATCTGAGCAACAGCCAAGCAGACAGACCACACGAAAACGCGGAATCTAGCGCCAGCAGACGCAAGCTAGGGCGGCGAAACAGGTGGGCACGCCCAAACACTCCCACAGACGCACAACACCAACCTCATGGAGACGGCGGCGGAGACGCATCATCCCACGGCGGAACCAACGCCACGCCACCACCCGACCCGCGCGCCAGGAAGGGGTGGCCAGAGGGGACCGCATCCCACCCACCAGGCCTGACACCCAAACTAGAGAAGGCCTGCAGGCGCCCCCAGAAATCCGTAATGACAGCAACACCAATAGCTAACACACGCGCTGACGGGAGGGTTGCGGACACAGGCAAACCGTGGCCAGCCATAACCACCCGTTGCCGCCCCAAGTCCATGGCCGACAACGCAGCAAGACACACAACATCCCACACCGGCTGACACAGCCCAACCGGCGGCTGGACCAGCCACAACTCCGACCGGGCAAGGGCATCCAAAGAGTCACAGGGCAACGCGCCCATAGCCATACCGATAGCTTCACGCAGCGCCCGTGCCACCACGCAATCCCAGAAGTAGTGCCGGCGATCCCCGCGCGCCATCCCCTCGCCACAAGCCTGACAAACATGCACTACGCCCGCAGCCCGCTCACTGGCACGTTTAGGGAACGCCCAACACGCATTGGCGGACAAACGCCACAAAGCCTCTTTATGCCGATTCTCCCACTTCAAGGCCCACAAGCGCGCAAGTGTGGCACGGAACGCACCCGCGGCCAACAGCTGGTCCGCGTCAGGCACGCCAACGACACCGGCCTCACGAACATACTCTAAGTGCTTCGCGCCCAACCGCTCAAGCTGTGGCGCCAGCTGCATAAGCGTACCAATCTTGACCGTATACTCCAGCAACAGCACGGGCGGCCCCGCCACTGGAACCCAACCAAGCCCTCGCACGACATGCTGCACCGACGCATCTGGCGGTGGAGCCGCAGCAACGCCACCGGGATCCGAGCGGGCGGTACGCGCGGCGGCCTCCCACCCCCCGGGCAGTAAGGCCACGGCGGCGGCCACCCGCGCCGCTGCGAGATGGGCAGAGGCCGGGCCCGGGAGGGGGGCAGGCAGGGGCCGCCGCGGTGGCCACCCTAACACCCGACGCCACACCTCGTCAACGTACACCCGCGTACACTCACTAGATTATGGCCCTGCAATAGGTGCGACGCAAGCTCATGCATTGAGGAATGAACCTTCAACGACCAGCAGCTCATGGGGGGCGAGATGTAGAGTGTCTGCAAGTGTCGAGCGTGAGGTGTAGACTAATGCCGCGTGCGCAGTCCGGCGGCGGGTGGGCTGGCGGCAGTGTTGTGTGGTAGCTGGTAACGACGAGTGCAAGTGCGCTGGCCGTGAACTACCGCGGCTGACGGGGCGGTGCAATCGGACAAGACTACCGTAAATGTTACAGTGCGTGTCAGGGGTCTGAATCCTACCCGCAACCCTGATCTGGGTGCGTTTATCTTTTTGCGTCGGGGTTGGCTGCCCTGCAAGCCAGCCCCCTCCCTTTGAACATGAAGCAAGAGCCATGGCCACTATGTGTAAGCCCATCAAAGTGACGCAAAACAAAGAATTGGTTAAGCCAAACGGTATCCAAACACGCGCTCGACACCACAAGCGCCACCCACCATCAGTGTACAGACTAAAGGAGCACAAATATGTATGGATGCAAGCCAACTGAAATCCACGACAAGAGTCCATAGTACAGTTCGAGGTCACGGTGCGGCGAAGGTAATTCCAGGGACAGCAAGGCACGCTGGCTCGTGTGCAGCATTTGTCACCCGCCCGCATGTTCGATTGCCCCCTCGTGTTGTATACTACCACCGTACGGTACTCTTCAGCTGGATAAAAAGTCACGGAAAAACTGTACGCCACCTGTAGTGCCGCATCTCGTGCTCTCTCTCAGGCGTGTGGCGCCGACTCGGCACTGCAAACTGCAGGCGCCTGGCCAGCCTGCACTTTATTCATGTCGTACTCTTTTTTTGCGCACAATTCCATCCTCGAACACAGAATACCCTTACGCGTGGCATGGCGCCACCTCTCGTGCACACACTCCCATGCATACCAGACCGGCATGAGCAAAGCCCCGCCCAACAGATAAAGAGTTGTTTTCTAGCACGCCCTGGCATCAGCCTCTGATAGCGTCTGTATATGTGCGCATCAGGGCTCCCTCGACGCTCTAACATCTATCGTCACAGTGCGTTTGTCCACACGCACTTAGTACCCTCCCTACTCTTCTATACCGGTGCCGACCCACTTCAGGCAAGTGGGGCTGGAACACACTGTGTGCTATTGAATTGCATCATGCCACGCACGATTGTGTGGCCGAGGCGCCGAGTGCTATTGCTGCTGTCAGACCTTTATGCTGATGCCACGGGCCATTGCCGCAAGCTGTTGCACGACCCGCCGGCAGCTACAGCGCGCGCACAAGTGCGCACACGCCGTTGACAACGAGCGTGCGACTCTCGCGGCTGTACACCAACTCCAGGCTCGCCAGCTGCAGCCGGCAGCCGACAAAGCCGAAACCGCCGGCGCCGCGCATCTCACGGTAGGGTGGGCGCCCGAAAAGCGCGGCCTGGTCCTCGGGTGCGGACAGGTCCAGCGACGCCTGCGGCGGTTGCGTACGGTGTTAGTGTCGCATGCCTGACTGAACTCGCCAAACCCAGATCAACAATCGCAACCCAGGAGTTAATGCGCGGCGGGCGGGCGTCCCCACAACGCAAGGGGAGGAAAAGATGCATGTGAGGCCGACAGGTCGTATGAACGCGACATTACTAAGAAGGGACAGTCCGACCAAGCAAGGGTCGTATGCGTGCCGTGTGCGAGGCGAGGTGACAACCTGGGCGCCTACGGGGGTCTGAGCCTGTAGCGGCCAGCGCACGGCAGGTTGTGCCCAGCGCACCCCCGGCCCGTCTGGCCCAAACGCGTCTCGCTGGCAGCTTAGACTACCCCTCGGCACTCACATCCACGCCCAAGAACCAGCTCACCTGCTTGGGGCTCACGACGGCCTTGGCAAGCAGCTGCGGGCCCAGGATGTCCTCGAAGCTGTCCATGTCCAGGTCGCGCACGACCACCGAGACCGGGCTTGCTCCGCCGGTGCCTGCAGAGTGTGGAACAGCAATGTGTAAACTATACGCGAGCTGAAGCGCGACATCACAGATGACGTCGGAGGAGCCGAGGAGTTGAAGCGTCGGACTGTCTCAACCGACGACGACGGGCTCACCGGCCAGCCCGCGGGAGAAAACAAGTTGTGACTTGAGGATTGCGGCCAGCCTCTTCCTGCTGCGCTGTGCGGCTTTGGAGCGCTCGCGCGCCAGGCGTGCGCGCGTCTTGGCATCGCCCTTGCTCTCAGCGCGCCACAGCAGCAGGCTCGAGCCGGCCTCGGAGGCTGGCGGCGACAGGTGGCTGGGCAGGTCGATGTCGCTGTAGCAGTCAGCGTCGGCCTGGGAGAGCGCGAGCGACTCAAAGAGCGAATTGCCCGCCATGTTTGGGTGTTGCTTTTCGGTAATGGTGCGAAGACGCGACTGTTAAATAGTTTGGCAGATGTCGGTAATGTGGGTATACAGCCGGATTTTGCGAGTTACATAGGCTTGCGCAAGAGTCTAAACCTCCGTGCGGGGATGGGCGCGGTCGAGCCGAGTCGCCGAGCTTGTCATTTCAACATGCGTCGCTAAACATATAGATAGCACATACCAACCATTCTCGGCCAGGGATTTATGAGCGCGGGCATAGAATCTCCTGCCCGACGCCGCGAGCTGATACCCCCCGACTCCAGCGCATTTCTGGGTCACCAACACCCAAGCCTGTCAAATCGCCCAAACCCGCTCCTGGCGCAAACCCGCCCAACCCACATCGCTCCACCATCAAACACGCCCCCTGCTCCTCCTCGCGCCGGGCGCTCACAACCCGTCCGCCAGCTCCACCGCCACCAGCGCCCGCCCCGCCTGCACCACCGCCTCCTGCCCCGCCTCACCCTCCACGCCCTCGCCCAGCCCGCGCCACCAGCGCTCCGGCACCCAGCTCCGCCCGTACAGCGCGCCCGCCAGCGCGCCCACCGTCTGCGCCGTGGCGGGGGCGTGCCCGCCCAGCGATGCCGCCACGATCACCGCCTGCTCGGGCCTGCCCCAGCTGGTCAGCAGCGCCAGCAGCACCACGGCCGCGAACTCGGAGCCGGCGGTGGCGAAGCCGTGGAAGGACAGGCGGCTGAAGAGCGCGGTGAGGCGGGCCCACTGCGGGCCGGCGTAGAAGGCGCGCCAGTCGGTGACCTCGTCCAGCTGTGGCGCGGGAGGGGGGGAGGGGAAGTGGGGAACCCGACGGCGGGCATCCAGGGATGGCGTGTCAAAGCGAGTCGACGGTGGCGGCAAATGGAGCGCGGCAGCGGCAACAGTTCGCGAAGTGGGTTTGGCAGAGATGCGGTCCCGTGGCGCGGCGTGCAGGTAGGTAGGCAGGAGCCGCAGGAAGGCGCATGCTCCGATCACACAACTGCCCAGACAACTCGCCCAACAGCGCACACGCATCTCAGCCGTAAATCTGATCTGGGTTGGCTGTCTCCTGACCATCCTAGACGCTGCGGAGTCCGTATGATTACAGTTACTTTGTGATTCGTGAGAGCGCTAGGGAATAGCGAGGCGCTCACCTGGAACAGGTTGTCGCGCAGCAGGCGCAGCTTGCCGCACAGCTCGGCCGTCACCGCCACGTCGTTGAGCAGGTAGCTCAGCAGCGCGGCGGGCGTGGCGCCCACCGCGTCGCCCGGCTGCTGCCGCGCGCACCAGCCCGCGGCCGCCGCCATCACGTGCGCCGCGTCCAAGCCTGCGGCCAGGAGCAACACAGCACATCACATGAGCCACCGGGTCGCCACCACAGCTGGGGAGGCGGAAGGGCACAGGGAACATACATGTGGCGGGGGCGGAGATTAGTAGCGGTGAGATTAGTAGCAGAAAGGCGCACCTAGCGGGGTGGGGTGGGAGAACTCGAGTGAGCGCCGCACTGCCGCCAGCAGCCGGTCGGCGCCGGCGCGCCTGCAGGGCAGCGCAGGGCAGGGGAGCGCAGCGCAGTGTTGTGCGGTGTTGTGCGATGGTCGCAAAGCCCTCAGCCCAGCGTTCACTTGTGGGCGGCGCGGTGTAACGTAACAACATTATCTTATCCCTTGCGCACCGTTTGTCCCGCCCAGCGCTCAAGTGTCAGCCCCACGCGGCCCCCTACCCCCCTACCCCTACCCCACCTGTACGCCAGGCCGATGGGCGCGGCGCGCGCCGCGGCGCCCAGGTCGCTGGGGCCGTGCGGCTCGCGGTCGGCGCGGTCGCTGCTGCTGGAGGCGTGGCGGCGCGTCTTCTCCGCCAGGTAGCGCTCAGCCAGCTCGGGCACCTGCGGTAGGCGGGGAGTGGGCGGGTGGGTTGGGGTTGGGGTTGGGTTGGGGCTGGGGTGGGTTGGGGCTGGGAGGGGCGCGGGGTTGTGGTTGCCAGCCCAAGCTGAGAGGTGGGGCAGAAGAATGGTGGGGCAAGAAGGCTGGGCGGCCAGACGCAGCTGCGTGATGTGTCCCGTGTCCGCCTGCCGCCACCTTTGCAAGGCTGCCACACTAGGCTGTGCACCCCTTAGGCTGTGGCTCCGTGCACACCCCTCTGACCCTCTCCCTTCCTTCTTGGCTCCCAAACCTTATTGCCCTTGCGTTGGTTTGGTTTGTTTTAGCTTGGGCTGGTAACTGCAGCCGTCACACCCCACCCACCCCACCTTGAGCGGGTCCGTCCCCGCCAGCACGGCGTCCATGACCAGGCGGTCGTACGGGCTGTAGCGCCGCGCCGGCTCGAACCCCGTGCTACTGCCGTCCGGGCTCTCCACCTCCACGCTGCCGCCGCCCGCCGCGTAGGCCTGGGTCAGCGCCGCCAGCAGCGCCGCCGAGTCCACGCCGCGGCACTGGGACAGCGAGGTCGCCACCGCAAGCAGGTTGGCGTAGTCGCCTGGCGGCAGTAGCAGGGGGCGGCATGTGTGATGAATTGATGGGATTGCTAGGAGGCGCGTGGGAGGAGGAGTGGGGAGTTGTGGGTCACTGCATGACGCCAAATTCGGGTTGTCGTAAGCTTGTAAACCAGCCGACACGGATGCACTGGCCTGGTGCTGGCACTGGCGTGGGCGCCTGCACTGCGGTATGCGCGGCACACGTGGTTTCCGCCCCCCCCACCCCCGCCCACCTGTGTACTGCCCGTACAGCACGGGGTGGGCGCCGATGTCGTACTTCCAGAAGTTGGTTACGCCGTTGCGGCGCAGCCGTATCACCTGCGGCGGCGCGCGGCAGGTGCCATGGGTGTGAGCGTCCGTTCAAATACCGCAGCTCGCAGCTCGCGGCTTCAACAGCCACAGCCATAGCGGCGCCGCTGGCGTCAATTCAGATCACGCACCTCACGAATCTCACTGTGCTCCTGTCCCGTAACACAGCCCCTGGCGCAACTGCGCCACACCTTCCACGCCCTGCCCACAGCCCACACCCCTTTCCCACACCTCGAAGTGGCGGTCGCCCTGGTACGGCGCCGCCAGCACATTGCCCACCACCGCCCCCAGCAGGCAGCCCACGGCCTTGTCCTCCTCCGCCACCTCCCCCGGCCCCGTCCAGGCGGGGGCGGCAGCAGCAGCGGGCGAGGGCGCGGCAGCGGCCGCCGAGGCAGCTACGGCGCGCCGGGCGGCGGGGTGGTGGTGCCGGCGCGCAGCAACGGGAGCAGCGGCCGGGCTGCTGCTGGTGCTGGCAACGGCGGCGCTGCGTAGCAGTGCGTCGATGCTGCTGGGAGCCGCTGCAGTGGCAGCCACGGGCGAGCACAGAGCTGCGCGGCCAGTGCAGCGGAGGTTGGGGAAGCGCGGGGGGAGCGAAACGGGGGTCAGGTGCCTCCGGTTGGAGCGCCGAGTCGCCTTAGCACCGCGGCAGGCGGGGTCACCATGCGGCCAACGCCACAAGTTGCGTATATCGGCCATAGAGTGCAATAATTGAGTAAGCCCACGCGCGCTGGCAGTGCAAAATTGCGAGAGTCGAGTTAGTGGAACTCGCTAATGTAGCTGATCTGCTTGCAATTGCGAATCCCATCATGCTCACGAGCGACTGCGCTGCCTACGGTCCGGCCGCTCCGCAGACTAGCCCAAGTCCGCGAGTCGCCCGCGGCTGCTGGGCTACGGATGCTTTGCCTCATCGCAACGTGAGAATAATGTATTGATTGGGTCCTAGGTGAATTGGTTTGTAGACTGTCGTGGACACAGTAAAGCAAAATTGCCCGAGGCTTGCACGATGCTATTTCAGGCTTCAAGGACTTTGAGAAGTTTATGAGTGGGGCCCGGTAATACTTGATGTGCGCCAGCGTCCAATAAAGCCGGGGGACCGAGCGTCGAATGCGATTCCAGCCCTCGGGCAGGCGCGCCAGGCGGAGCTCGCTGCCCTCAAGCCCCCTCCATCGCTGCCCTCAAGCCCCCTGCCACACCGACAGCACAAGATCTTCACCGCATCAAGCCACCTCCACCACCGCCTGTCCCCAGCCCCCGCAGGCTCGGACGCAAAGACTAACTAGTAACTACTCCCGCGGCTTTCGCCGCCTCAGGAACCGGACCAGCTCCTCCAGCTCCTCCCCATCGGGCACCGGCTCCGCCGCCTGCTGCTGCTCGCTGCCCTTGGCTCCTCGCGACGGCCGCGGCCTTGGCTGCTGCTCCTGCCTCCGGGACGGAGCCAACGGTGCCGGCTCATGCCACGACCGGGCGGCGGAGGCGGAGGCGGCAGCCGCGCCCAGGCGGCCCTCCGGATTTGACGTGCCCGGTGGCGGCGCTGACGCGTCCGGGCCTGCCGAGCCGTCGTCCTGCTGCCGCGGGCCTGGTGCGGCGCCTTCGGCCGCAACCGCCGCAGCAGCAGCCACAGCGTCCCTGCTGTACAGGCTGCCGCCCGCGGCTGCGGCCGCGCAACCGCCCCTTTCCAGCACGTCGTGCGACAGCCAGAGGCTGGGGGACACCCACACGCCGCCGCCGCCGCCGCCGCCGCCGCCGCCGCCGCCGCCGCCGCCGCCGCCGCCATCAGCCGCCGCGGCCGGCCCAGGGCCATGGCTGGCGGCGGCGGCGGCGCCGCCGCCGCCGCCTCGCCGTGCCGCCAGCACCGCAGTCATAGCGGAGCGCACCTCCGCCACGCCCTCGCCCGCCGCCACCGCCGCCAGCACCAGCGCCGCCGGCACCGCGCCGCCGGCCGCATGCACCCGCTCCACCAGCGCCGCCGCGGCCGCCAGCTGCTGCGACCACAGCTGCACGGCCGCGCCATCGCCGCCGCCACCGCCGCCGCCGCCACTGGCGGTGCTACTGAATGCCTGAGCGCCCGCGCCAGCAGGGCCGGGTGTGCACCTGCTGTGCAGCTGCCGCTGACCGGGCGGCGGCGGGGCCGACAGCGTGTCGGCGCTCGCCGGAGGCGCCCCCGGAATGCCCGGGTCCGGGTCGAGGCCGGGGAACAGCCGCCGGGCCGGGGGCCTGCCGGGCCGCAGCGCCGCGTCCGCAAGACCAGCACTGCTGCCGGCGGCGCCACCACTCGCGGTGCCAACACCGCCGGCCTCTGCCCCCGCCACGTGCGGGGGCGTCCGCCATGGCGCCGGTTGCGGCGGCTCCCCCTCCTCCTCCCCTTCCTCCCCCTCCTCCCCCTCCTCGTCCTCCAGTGGCCAGTCGCCCTCCGCCTCGTCCTCCTCCCACTCCCCACCTGCATGGCCCGCCTCA
Organism: Chlamydomonas incerta; assembly: GCA_016834605.1. Lineage (NCBI taxonomy): Eukaryota > Viridiplantae > Chlorophyta > Chlorophyceae > Chlamydomonadales > Chlamydomonadaceae > Chlamydomonas > Chlamydomonas incerta. Next base: position 396,915 of record JAEHOC010000029.1, read on the forward strand.
TCCAGCCAGTTCACACCGCCCTCCCCCTCCTGCTCCTCCTCTTCCTCCGCCCCCTCCTCGTCCTCCTGCCAATCCCCCTCCCCAGCCCCCTCTCCCTCCGCTTCATCAGTCGCCACCGCCGCCGCCGCCGCCACCTCTCCCTCCCCCGGTCTGCCCTCCTGGGCCCGGCCGCTGCCGCCGCCGCCGCCGCCGCCGCCGCCCGGCGGCACAATGCAGTCCACCTTATTCCACACCTCGACCGTGCGGCGGCGCAGCGCCTCCTCCGACACGCCCAGCCGCCGCAGCACGCCCAGCACGGCGTCGCGCTGCGCCGCCACGTGCTGCGCGCTGCCGCTGCCGGCGTCGATCACGTGCAGTAGCAGGTCCGCGGACGCGGCCTCGTCCAGAGTGGCCCTGCGTGCGTGTGTGCGGGCGGGCGCATGTGTGTGTGAGTGATATGTGTGAATGTGTATGGGGGTTATGGGGGTTGTTGTGTACCCAATGTGGGTGCCGGCACAAGAACACCACCCATGGCGTTTCCGAAAACCGGGGGGCGAAGCAGGGGTGCACAGGTGAATGGGGTTGCGGGTGGGTTCTGGGTGGTCGGAGGAGGCGGTGGGGCCGCTGGGCCTGTTCTGTTCGAGTGGGCTGGGCCGGCCATCGGGCTGCGCGCATGTGAAGTGCGGGAGGCGCCCCTACGAGGCGCCCCTAAGCCCATGTGAGGCCGCGGGGCACGGGGCAGCACGTGGGCGGCCCAGCCCCAGCCCGCCCCGCTGCCCTAGGAACGCGCCGGCACCTCCCGCCCGCCCACCTACCACCTACCACCACCACCACCCCCTCCTCCCGCCCACCTGAACGCCGCCACCAGGCCCACGGGCAGGTCGCGGATGAAGCCCACCTGCCGCATGTGTCCGTCGCGTGTCAGTGTGCGTGTCAGTGTGCGTGTGATCGTGTGACCGCGACGACACCAAGACCCCACACACCCGCCCGACGCCAGCCACAACCACCAAGCGTCACAGTGAGAGTGAGGCACGCCCTCCCACGACTGCTGCCTGCCGCCTGCCCCTGCACCCTCCCCTGCCCGCCCTCACCGTATCCGCCACCACCACAGCCCCGCCGCCATTTCCGCCGCCGCCGCCGCCGGCCCCCGGCAGCCACACGCGCCGCGCCGCCGGATCCAGAGTGGCAAACAGCTGGTCGGCGGGGGCGGGCAGGCCGGAGCCGCTGCGTGCGGGTGGGTAGGTGGGTGGGTGGGTGGGGGTTGGGTGCGGTGAGGATGTGGTGAGGGTCGGGGGCAGAGCGGATGGGCGCAATGGGATGCCAGGGGATGCTGCGGCGTCAGCCGGTGAGTATGTCTGCAGCTCTGAAGGCATGCTGCTGCCATGAACCCCCGAACCCCGAACCCCAGGCCCCAAGCCCACAGCTCCCGAACCCCCAACGGCCCCGACCCACCCCGGCGCCAGCGCCGCCGCCAGACTGGTCTTGCCCACGTTGGTGTAGCCCACCACCGCCACCGTGGGCAGGCCTGGAGCGTGGGCGGGCAAGGGCGGGGGGAGCAGGGGCGGGGGAGCAGAGGCGGGGGAGCAGGCGGGGGGTCAGGCGGGGTTCGGGCGGGGGAGCAGACAGGGCGCCTTGGACGTTGACTAGGCTCTGGCTAGGCTTTGACTGGGGGCCAAGAGCGATGATTGGGATCCGAGTCGGCTCCGCTGAGGAGTTACAAGTTGATGCGCAGTGATGTATCGGAGCCCACTCAGATCCCAATCATCACCTCGGTTTCCTCGTGTTTTCTAAGACACGCAGTTGAAAAGTGGAACTTATTACCCGTGGCCCCGCCCCTGCCCCCACCTGAGGCCCGGCGGCCCTGCCGCTGCACGTCGCGCGCCGCCGCCACGCCCGCCAGCCGCCGCCGCAGTGCCGCCACACGCTGCAGGATGCGGAAGCGCTGACGCCGCAGCTCGGGGTCGCCCGCGCCGCCGCCGCCGCCCAGGCCGCCTGCATGCGTTGGCGTGTGCGTGTGTTGGCGTAACGTGCTATGCGCCGCCGGGAGTGCTAGAATTGGCAAGGGCAAAGGCATACATACCCATGCACACCGGGTGCTATGGCTTCAGGCAAGCCCTCAGCCCCTCAGCCCCCAAGCCCCCGAGGCCCAGCCCCCACCCAGGCGCAACGCGCCCAGTACCCACCTGCGCCGCTGGCGCCGCGTTGGCGCGCACTGACCACCTGCGTGCCCACCACCGCGCCGCCGCCGCCGCCGCCGCCGCCTCCCGCCGCCACCGCCCCGAACAGGCCCGCCACAGGGTCTCCGCCGAAGGCCCCGCGGCGGCCGTCGGCGCCGCGCACCCGCACCAGCCGCGGCAGCTGGTAGGTCAGCGCCGCCAGCTCCACCTGGCGGCGGGGGCGTGCGTGCGCGCGCGTGTGTTGAATGAACAAAGCAACAAACGGACCAAAGCCGCCAGCAACACGCAGATGCTGCTGTGTTACTTTTCCGTGCCCTCACACGCATACACACACGCATGCGCGCACAGCGTGCATGCACAGTCTCTGGTTTTCCTTTCTTGACACACGCACGCACCTGCTGCCGCACAGGCTCGCACACGCACATGCACACGCACTCACGCCCGCACCTGCAGCCGCGCCTCGCGCGTCTGCGCCCGCGCCGCGAAGACGCGGATGATGAGCCCCACGCGGTCCACCACCGGCCGGCCCAGGGCCGACTCCAGGTGGCGCTCCTGCGGGGCGCGGGGCGGCGGGGTTGCAAAGATGGTTTGGGGGGGGGGCGGCGCATTTCAGGAGGTACAAGCAAGTGAAGCAGGGTAGACAGTAGGCGAAGGTGCAAGTGTATTGGGGTGGGGTGGGGGTGTTTGGTTCGGTGTGGGTTGTCGGCGAGGGGGGCGAGGAGCGAGGGGGGTGGGGGGCGAACAACCTGCCCAATCTAAACCAAGCTAAACTAGACGAGGGACAGGCAAGTGTAATTTGCGGCAATAGAGAGGAGTAAAATACTCGGTGGCTCAAGGATCAGGAGAGATGAGGGGCGGCGGCGCGGGCGGGCAGGGCAGCGGGGCGGAGAGGCGGTGCGACTGCGTGCGTACGAGTTGTGTGTGGAGGGAGGATTGAGTCGGGGGACCGCCAGGAGGCCTGGGCGGTAGGCGCCTTCGTGTGTGGGGACGGGCCCGCGCCGCGCTATCCGTCCACACGACCCCCACGGCTCGCGGCACGCACCTGCAGTGGCGTCAGCACCGCATTGATGAAGGCGGGTGTGGCGGCGCCGCCCCTGCTGCGGCCGCCAGCCCCAGCCGCCAGCGGCTGTGACGCATCCAGGACGTGCGCCGCCGCCTCCTGCTCCTGCTGCTCCAGCCGCCCCTGCCCCTGCCCCTGCCCCTGCCCCTGCCCCTGCCCCGGCCCCTCCACGGCTGCGCGTGATGCCGCGGAGGCGTGACTGGGCCCGCCAGTGCTGCTGCTACTGCCGGCCCCGCCTCCCCGTCCGCCGCTGCTGCTGCTAATGCCGCTGCTGCCACTGCTACTGCCGCTGCTACTGCCGTCTATTAGGTCCAGCTGCGCCGCCAGGGCCTGCAGCGTGCCGGTGCCGAAGAAGGTGGTGCGGTGGCCCGTGACGGGCACCGCGCCGCCGCCGCTGCCGCGCCGCCGCCGGTACAACGCGTCATAGGCTGCGGCCGGCGACAGCGGCGGCCCGCCACCAGCGCTGCTCCTGCTGCTCTTGCCGGGTGTGGGCGAGGTGCGGGGCTGGGCCAGGCTGCGGGTGCGCAGTTTGGCGCCCCCCACCTCCACGTAGGGGCACACCCGGCCTGTGTCAATGCGGTACGGTGCGGTGCGGTGGGAGGCGCGCAGCATGCGTCTACCGTGTGCAGGTGTGGGCATGAAGGATGAGACGTCAGGCGAGGCGCCACAGCCCTGGCCAGGGAGTGCGGCGTTCGTTGCCGTGCCTATCCCCCAGCCTCTCACGCTTCAACCTCTTGCCTGCGCGGCCTCGCCGCACCTGTCAGGCTCTCCGCCAGCCGCAACGCCTCCTCCCTGTCCTCCGCGCCCCGATGCCGCGGGTGTACCACCAGCAGCAGCGGCGGCGGCGGCGGCGCGGCGCCAACCGCAGCGTCGCCGGCGGCAGCGTCCACCTCGGCTGCACCGCTGGCACCCGGCATGCTGCTGTGTCTGGCGGTGTAGCGGCGGGCGCTGGCGGGCATGCCGAAGCTGGCACGGTTTGCGAGTCCGACGAGCAGGGCGGCCTCGGCGCACCTGGCTTGCAGCGATGCGCCGATGCGCAGAGCCCCCTCGCCCTCGAGAGCTCCCAGGTGGCCTGGGTGACTGCTCCATAGCCCCCAACCGTCGCGAGCGGCGCCGAGCAGCGACCAGCCCCTCCGCATGGTGTCGCGACAGACCGGTGGTTTGAAGCAGCTGCCTAAGCGCAAGGGCTGCGATAGCTGCCTAAAATTATCTTAATAGCAGCCATTGACATCGCTGCGTTTCAGCGAAAAAGCTGTCAAATGTTTGCCTCCATGATTCCTGTGCAGGTGCAATAGCAGTGCAAGTACTCTCGCGAAGAATTACAAGCATGGTATGCCTGAGGTTTAGGACTGGGATAGCGAGCCGGAGGCAGGTTACACGGTGCGATTCCGGCAGAACTGTGGCAGGGGCCGGCGCATCCGTGCGGCGCACCCCAGCGGCGCCTTGTGCTTGCTTGCCCCGCTTGAGCTTCCAGGGGCCCAAGCCGCACGACGACACCTCCTCGGCACCGCGCACCCAACATTGCAGTCGAACGCCGCAGTTCATCAGTATCTTGCAGCCACAGCAAAGCCACACTGTCACACACAAAAAACAGTTCCGTATTCTACATCATTCGCCCGTGTACGGTGCGTGGACATTGCCAAATTACCGTCAAATTCGAACCAGCCTGGACCTGCCTGGACCTGCCTGGACCTGCCTGCCCTCGCCTGCCCCGTACCCGTCCGCCTCGCACTTGCCCGACCTCAAACTAAACTCGAGGCCTGACTCTGTGATCCTGTCCTTGGAGCCAAATAAGGCTGCCTGCAACATTAGCGGTGTCAAGCCGTGTCTATCTGTCGACTACCGTACGCACCCGATGATCCCGGCAGCACGCCGTACGCACGTGCGGTACATGCCAGGCACTTCCGGGTGCTGGTCCTGTTGCCAGCCGCCCCGACTCCTCCTACATTACCCCACCGCCCCCGCCCCCGCACCCACAACAACACCCACAACAACACAATAAGCACAGCATGCACGTGTTCGCGCGCAACGACCTCCCGCCCCCCCCCACACACACGATTGGTCTGGCAACCACAACTCGCCCGGAGCAACCAACAGCGCCGCGCGCAGGAGTTAACGAGCCGACATGTGACCGCCGCCGCTGCTGGCCGCAGCAGGATTTAGGCTGCAAGATGCCGCGCGTGACGCGCCAGCAATTCACGGAATACCGTGGCAACACCGTCGCCCACACGGCGTCATTGCCACGTAGGCCGCCTCTGTGGCGGCCCCGGCCCACAACAAGCAGCCACCACGTCACACCACACACCACGAACACCAGCGCACCGCGCCGCACCGCACCGCACCGCACCGCACCGCACCGCACCGCACCGCACCGCACCGCACCGCACCGCACCGCACCGCACCGCACCGCACCGCGCCGCGCCGCGCCGCGCCGCGCACGCAACACTCACAGGTCATCGCCCTCGTCCTCCTCGTCCTGCCCCAACACAAGCTCCACAACATCCTCGCCGCCCGCCGCGTCCCCCTCGTCGTTCGCCCACTCCTCCTCGGGCTGCAGGAGCGGCACCACGGGCGCCACCACGACGCCCGCGTGGTTGTTGTCCCAGTCCTCTCCGTGCATGGCGTCCCACCAGCCCGCGCCCACCGGCGGCAGCGCCGCCTGCTCCGCCGCCGCCAGCACCACGTCTCCGGCCGCCGTGAACGTCACGCGGCCCAACACCTCCAGGTGGCGCAGCAGCGTGCGCTTGTAGGGGTGGTCCAGGTTCCAAAAGCCCTGCGCGCCCTCGCACATCCACTGGATGTAATTGGCGGGCAGCTGCGACAGCGGCAGCCCGGCGTGCATGCCGAAGGCCATGGTGGCCGCCTCCGCCGCCGCGGCCTCCTCCGCGGTTGCCGGCGCCACCCGCCACACGGGCTGGAAGTGGGAGAGGTAGGGGTGCCCCGACACGGGGGTGACGGCGCCCGGCGGCGCGGGCTGGATGAGGTTCAACTGCAGCATGCGCTGCCGCAGCGGCCCGCCCACGGGCGGGTTCTGGAACATTCCCTCCTGCTGGCACATCCAGCTCACGTAGGCGACGGGCACGTGCGTGAGCAGCCTGCCCGCGTACCGGCCGAACGGCATGATGCCCGCGGCCACAGCCGCCACCTGCGCCGCCGCTTCAGCCGCCGCTGCAGCAGCAGCGTCTGCTTCGGCCGCCGCCGCAGCAGCAGCGTCAGCTTCGGCCGCCGCCGCCGCCGCAGCGTCTGCCGCCGCCTGCCCCTCCTGGTCCTGCTGCTCAGCCCCGCCTGCCGCCTGCTGCTCCTGCGCCTGCGCGCCGTCCGCTGCCTCAGCCCTCCCCTCCTGCTCCGCGCGCTGCGGCTGCACCTGTGATGTTCGCGTAGTGGGTGGCAAGGAAGAAGAATAAGGAATTCCAAGGCCAGCTCGGCAGCTCCGCTGGCGCGGTGATGGTGCTCGGTTGCGGCCGCGGGCAGGGGGGGCCAGCGTTTCGTACCAAGCAAGGCACTCGCAATGCGCATACCCCACCTGAGCGCCGCTGCGTAAGGGCTCCTCAGCCGCGGCCCCTGCTGCCGCCGCCGCCGCTGCTGAGCCAGATGCGGGGTCCACCTCCATTGACTCGGGCTCGGCGTCGTTGCGGACCCGCTTGCGCGGCGTGACTCGCTCAGGAGCAGAGGAACCCGCACCCGCTGTCGAGGTACCGTTCGTACTTGTGCCCGCTGCCTCCGCTCCCGTCATTAATGCCTCCATGTCAGCAACTCCTTCATTTCCAGCTGCGCGGGGCGCTTCGTCATTGTTTGCGCCGTTTGCGCCGAGCGACTGCGACATCTTCTTGTCCCCTTGTCTTGGTTTGGAAATCACAATGCGATAGCAACGAATTTTAATTTAGTAGTTAATTTGTGTCAGAGTCAGGGGTCAGAGTCAGAGTCAGGGGTCAGGGTTCAGAGTCAGGGTGCAGAGTCAGTGCCTGCACCACTGCACCTTCTTCTGTGGGCAGATGGCCTCAGCAGGCAGGCAGGCAGGCAGGCAGGCAGGCAGGCAGGCAGGCAGGCAGGAAGGCCAGATATGGGTGCGCAGCTGTGGGCGGAGGAACCCCACCATTCTCACCAGCCCCGGCTCCAACATCAAGCCCTTTTACGGCTGTACCGCTCCCCCCCCCACGTGTGGCTGGGGATATTGAGAAGCTGAAGGAGGGGCCGCGGCGCGTGCGCCAGAACATCGAGGACATCCTGGAGGACCCAGCGACGGCGGTGTATGAAGACATCCGCAAGAAGGATGAAGCCCGGAGGGGCAGGCGCCGCTGCCGCCGCCGCGGCGCCCACAGCAGCGCCGCGAGCGAGGAGGAGGTGGACGACGAGGAGGAGGCGAAGGAGGTGCGCGGGGAGGGGGGGGAGTCAATGGGGGTGGAGGGGGGGGAGGCTGCCGTGCCGTGCGTTTTCACAGGACTTTGCATTTGCGTTTCACAGAAGACCGCCCGCCAGAAGGCCAACAAGGCGCTGGCGGATCGGCGGAGGTATCTCCGCAAGAAGGAGGCTGCCCTCGCGGTTGCCCTCCCGGCGGCCGGCCGCGGCGCCCACAGCAGCAGCAGCGCCGCCGCTGCCGGCGGTATCGAGGAGGGTGGTGAGGGTTAGGGCGGTGAGGGCGCCTGCGGGTGCTGCGCCTTCGGGCACGGGGTGCGCCTGCGGGCGCTGCGGTTGAAGTTGTAAGGCTGGAGCCAGCATCCAGTGTCGTGTGCCTTTTGCCTTTGGGGGGGGGGGGGGGTCAGGGTTCAGAGTCACGGGTCAGAGTCAGAGTCAGGGTTCGTCAGAGTCAGGGTTCGTCAGAGTCAGAGTCAGAGTCAGAGTCAGGGTTCGTCAGAGTCAGGAACCCCACCAGGCCAGTGGCGCAGACGCAGGCCCGGCTTTTCGCCGAAACTTGTCGCGCCCCCGCGCTTTTGATAAATTTGGTTTCGCTATGTACTATTAACTGCACCATGTACTCCCCAGTAAAAGAAGAGCAGCCAGTTGGAGGATGTTGCCACCGCGATCGGTGTCCGCTCCAGTTGCGCAATGCTGTCGGCCCGCCACACACAATTACCCTAGGCCTAGCCCTCTCCTGCTGTACCGTCAACTGCCATGCTGCTGGTATCTTCGAAGTCGTGAAGATTCCACGTAAGCGGCACGCGCCAAAGCGTGCTGCCTTGCCACAGTGGGCAGGCCGCTGCGGGCCTGGCCAGGCCTAGCAATCCTCATCCGCTCCTCGCTCATCCTGACCGCTTCCCTGTCAAGTGTCAACTGTAGCCTCCACATTGTACACCGGCATTCTGCAGCCTACGCATCAACGTCACTATGACGCAGGGGAGGTCCTCCCCTGCTATGACGCTGCAGTACGGAACGTCACCTTCACCCACCTGCCCACAACCTATCCACAACCTATCCACCTGGACACACCATAGCAGGCACGCGATCCTATCGTCCCACAACCACCACCAACAGTAAGGTCCGCAGTGGTGGGGCCCGTCTATGCCCAGGCTGCCATGTGCCCGGTCTTCACTTCCTTAGCGCGTCACAGCGCCAGAGCATACAACCTGCCTGAACATACATCCCGCGGTGTGACACCGCTTGTTGTGTGGCCCCTCGCCGTGTCCTGGGTGCTCACACACAACATCCTGCCAGTGCATACCATGCGCATACCGCATCACCGTCAACAGCAATATCACAGACGCTCGCGCGCCCTCCGCAAATTGTAGGCTTAAAGTCACGGATGCATCCCGCACGGGCCAAGCCAATCCCGCCTGCGCGCCATATGCTCCATGCGTACCGTATGTTAGTTGGCTCGCCGCATTCTTCACAGGCCCCTGCTTGCCGCAGTAGCGCCACTGCACTGGCGTGTATGTTATACATCATAGCGGCGCCCTAATAGCCACACTCATCGCAATCATAGTCGTCCGCGCCGAACGCCAGGAACCCAAGCGAGCGCAGCCACGAGTACCCGACCGCGCGCGGCGCCACCGCCTCGCTGGCCGCCTGCAGCACCTCGCCGCTCCTGCTGTACGTCACGCGGCCCAACACCTCCAGGTGGCGCAGCAGCTCGCGCTTGCGGAGCTGGCTCAGGTCCCAAAAGTCCGGCTGCCGGCACATCCACCCGATGTAGTCGGATGGGACCTGCGACAGCCGCTCGCCCTTGTGCTGCCCGAACGTCATCGTCGCCTCGCACGCCTCCTGCTGCTCCTCCGGCGTGGCGGGCGCCACGCGCCACACCGGCTCATAGCCGGTCAGGTACGGCTGCTCGGTGACGGGGCTGACGGTGTCGGCTGCGGCCGGCCGGATGACGCCGGCGTCCAGCAGCTGCTGGCACAGGTCGTGCCGCTGGACCGCGCTGCTGAACATTCCCTCCTGCTGGCACATCCAGCACACGTAGCTGGCGGGCAGCTGCGTGAGCGGCCGGCCCGCGTACTGCCCGAACGGCATGACCGGCCCCGGGTCCTGATCCGGCTGTGGCGCGTGTTCCCCGACCCCCTCTGGGGCGGCTGCCCGTGCTGCGCCCGAGCAGACAGAGGCGGCGGCACGCGGCGTGTGCGGTTCCTGCTTCACGGCGGCGCCGCGTGCCGCCGCCTCTGTCTGCACGGGCGGTTCCTGCTTCACGGCGGCGCCGCCCCGAGCCGCTGACCCCATCACGCTCATGCACGGCTCCAGCTTTACCGCCGCAGCCACCGCCGGCGCCGCCCGGGCTGCCGAGCCGCAGGGGCCCACCACTGCAGCCGACACGCCAGGCTCCGGCTTGACTGCCATCCTTTTCGCTGCCGCGGCCGCAGCCGCCGGCCCCCCATCTACCGAAGCGGCTGCGCCCTGCAGCTGCACCGCCAGCGCCTGCCGCACGTCCTGCTTCACCCCTGTCCCTCCCGTGGAGGCGACGACCTCATCGTCACTGCGGCGGCGCTTCCGCGGCGCATCCGGCGCAGCGGCTGCTGCGGCCGGCGAGCTGCCGGCTACCGACAGCGCGGCACCCGCCGCCGCCGCACCCACCGGTGACGCCTGCTGCAGGCGCCCGCGCCGCTTGCCTGCAGCACCGCCAGGTGTCGCCAAGCCAGCCGCGCCGTCCGCCAAGCCGCCCGCCGCCATACCGGCCCCCACCACGCCGCCCGCCGCCGGCCCCCCGGGACGCTGCGCGCTGTTGCACGCTGCCAACGTGTCGTCAATGGCCCGCAGCATGCTGTGCAGCCCTTGGGTGTCACGCACACGCCCGCTGCCCTCCAGCGCCGCCACCTCCCCGCTGTACAGCCGTCGCCCGTCCTGCAGAAGCTGTACGGCAGTGGTCCCGTGAGGCCCCGACGCGCGCGGGTCGACGCCGGCCTGCGATGACATGAACCACGAGGGGGCCGGGGGGCGGGGCCTGCATGAGGCGGCTGGTCCTGGCAAAACCCCACGTGCGCATCCCGTGCGCTGGGCCAGGACCGGCAGAGGCTCCCTGCTCACAGGTAGGGTTACCGGGGTTACTACTGTGGGATACGTTGCGCGTTCCCAGCCCCACCTCGAGCATGGCGCGCGTGGCCGCTACCAGGTAGTCCGCCCGCTCGCCGTCCCGCCGGCTGCCGTCAGCGACCTGCAAGGACGGCGTTGAAACACGATAGTTGCAAGTACGGGGTTGCAACAGGGAGTTTTGCAGTGCACGCGGTGCCGGGTACGTCTACAGGACTGCAGAGCGGGTGCCGAAGTGCCGTGCAGGTTGCCACCGGCCGGCAGCTGCGCCTTCCTACCACCTCCACGCGTCCCGGCCCTCAAGTTCATTAATAATGTCTCGCAACCATACAGCTTACCTGCGACGTGGAGGCCGGTGGATCGGGGAAGAAGCGCCTCGTCAGGCAGCCCTGCACCTGCGTGGGGGGAAGGGGCGAAGGAGGTTTCGGCTGGCGTTAGGGTTCGGCTGGAGCTTTCATGCGCCGCATAAGTACCAGCCGAATGATGCCACTCATCAGCTCACCACCAAGTGCATTGCCCTGATCCCAGCGTCTGCCCGGTCGTCGCTGCGGAGCTCCAGCATCGTCCTTAGCAGCTCAGGCAGGCGCTCCCTGCAAACCGGAACATGGGTTAGCTTGCAAATGTATTCAATTGTATAATACTAGTATGTAAATGGGCATCAGGGTCAGGCACGCGGGCCATTCACCTGCTCTCGGGAGGGCACGCCCCCGACAGGCGGTATATCAAGTAGTACATGTGCTTTTCCACTCGCGTAGTTGCAACCAGGCCGTGGTCAAGCAGAAGAGCCTCAATATCCTCGTCGAACGGGGTCTCGATCGGGAAGGCCCGCGCAACCGCGTCTAGCACCCGATCTGCCGCCGCGCCATTATCAAGGAGGTATTCAACTCGACGTATAAGCTTGTGCACGTCCTTTGGACTCAAAGGCTGGCCCGACCTGGCGTGCTTTGCATGCTTGGCGCACCTGGCCGCGAGCTCGACGAGCTTTTGATCAGTGACTGTATTAGTTGTGTGCAACATGTTCACCTCATCGTATAGTCTATATGGCACAGCTGCTGTTAGAGGGCGTGAAAAAAAGGCCTCGTCCCCGACCCCATCTCTAGGCACCATCTCCCCCCATGGCAAAATGCGCAAATTACGGGATGATCCAGAGGTGGTTATTAAGCTGAGATGGGAAGCGGGAAACTTGCGCGGCCGAAGGCCGCGCTATTCCCGGAATTCAGCGGAGTACGCGGCGAGCACGTGTATCGTTTGCCTCGCCTCCCCCGCCTCCTACCCCACGCTCGCGGAAATAGTGCGGCGCACCGCCAGGTCATGCGCAATATAGCCACGGGGGCAACGCATAAACACCAAGAATAAGTATGCACCGCGCAGGCAGTGGAGGGGCTGGGCCCCAGTGAGGCCGTGCTGAACTGGCTGCCTCACCCCTCCACCACCAGCAGCCATTTTGAGTGCAGCAGGACACCGTTTCCGTGCTGCCTAGCGTCGCCGCCCTGGCCCAATGAGCCCACAAACATACACCCAAGCAAATACGTTTATGGCGGCCAGGCCAAGTACTTGCTAGTGTGGCATGCTGACCCCTCTTTTCAGCTGGTCTGCCGGCCGCTCCTCCCAGCAGGTTCTGGCTCCCACGGACCACGCCAGCAGGGCTTTCCTGACAGCAAAAATCTGCGCTTACGCGATCTAGTTTTTAAATTTTTTTCCCGGGGGCTACGCCCCCGGACCCCCACAGAAATATTGCTTGAGTGCAGCAGCGGCTGAGCGCCTAGAAGTAGAGGCGCGCAGCGATGAGGGGACATGATTTTGACACCGCTTCTATTGGCAGCGGGAGGCGGGCGGAGTTCACCACTGCCGGCGAAGAACGCGAATTCGCGAATTTGCGCTGTCTAGCTACACGCAACCTTTTGACCCCCTAGCAATCGCCGTAGTTGCTTCTTGAACACTTGTATCATATTGCACCGTGCTTAGGGGTAACAGCACCCTGGAAAGGAACTTGGGTGCTGCCTCTGCCCAAAATCGAGCCCCACACCGGTTTAACAACGCTGTCTACTAGAAAAACACTAGATAATAACATCTGCTGTCAGCGAAGGAGGTTAGGGGCGCCAACAAAGTTGCGCGCTAATTGCCGAATTCGCGCTAATTCCCATAGTCGCGAATTGTCCCATCCCATGGCCCCCCCACTCCCCAGCACCAGGGGTGCCCCTGTCAGGCACGGAATGCTTGGAAGACCGGCTTGGGGCCACGGCCGGGTTACGACACCTGTCCTTCGGGGCCATGAGGATAGATCCAAAATGCGGGAAAGCGCAACTGAGGAAGCGCAACTCCACCAGCCCAAGCACTGTAGGGTGGTTCGACTGACCCCACCGCAAACAGCTGTCGCCTGAACTGACGCCGGAGCGGCGGAGCTCTTTTTCTGAGAGAGCGGTTACAAAGGAGAAGGCAGGGGAAAAGCACAGCAAAGCAGACACGGGCACACAACCTGCAACGCGAGCAAAACGCTCACGCTGCCAACCTGCCCGGTGTGCATCCAGCATGCCAATGTGCCCGGTGCTTTGAATCTTACATGGCCAAGTCTTCGCCAGTGCATCGCACGCACACCGCGTCTGTGCCTCTGTGGCCAGCACGGCCGCAACACGAGATGCGCGAACAGTCACCGTCTTCCGGCCACTTCATTCCGGGAAACCCCTGACTACCAGTATCCGGCATGCACGACGCCCCTGTCAGCACGCTCGAGGTGCTTCGACCCCTGTGACATGCGCAGGAGTGCGCAGCACCGCATCAGGCACCGTCCAACCTTGCCTCCAACCAAGCCATCGCCTCACCGGCGTGTGCGGAAACGTGGACAGCTGCGATCGGCACCACCTGCGCCACACGCGTCTCCGCCTCTCCAATGCCACCGCCAGTGAAGTCATGTGTCCAAACGCCAAATACAGTATCCGCATCTCACTGCTTTGCCTGGCCTGTTTCAAAGGCGCCAAGACCACGTCGACACGCAGCGCTGGTTGGAAATTTACCCCTCTCCGACCTGCTTCATTTGCCGCGTCAGTCCAGCCTAGCATAGATAGGAGGAGCCTCTCTGCAAGCGGCCCCGTGTGCTACTCAAATCAGCCGCATAGGCTTGCAGCAGCTTGTGACAGCGTGGGTGTTCATGACCCTCTCAAGCGCAAACACTGCAGTGTACCGCTCCTATTGGCAACTTTACGCAGTATGGAATGCGGGGGGTCAGTTCAGGAACAATCCCTGTCGGCTATCTTCCCAATCACAGTGCAATGTGTGAAACCCCCGCCACGACCCATGCCAAACTCGTTGCTTCAACCATGAATCTGCATGGACCAACTTCATTTCCACACAACCTTCAGCGCCGCCGCCTGATGCATGCCGGCCGGGCACATGCGCCCGACGACAAAAAGCCCCCACTGCCGAATCCGGCGTTGACGCAAGCGCCCCCACAACCGGTTGGCAACTCGTACACTCGCACTGCATACGCTTGCCACGCTGTCAAAAAAGGCAGGGTTGAAGCCCCCGACCACACGGTTTAAGCCCTGAGCATTACGTAAGAGAATGAAACCATGCATATAACCTGGATCAAGCACAGGAGGTGCGAAACCGCACCGGCGCCGCCAGGAGAGCCCAAGCGCACCGCACGGCACCGCACTGAACCGATGGGTGCCACCGAACCAGCGCACATTATCCCACAACACACAACGGTGATAGATAGTTGAATGAAGGCATGGACAAGCCATCCTGTCTTCGCCATGCATCGCGGCTCGTATGAGCTGCATCCATTTAGTTTAGCAGTTTTAGTTTCCAAATATGCATGACCATGCTTAGCAGCACCGCACCCGATTGAAACGGCGTTGCACCCAGCGCCCAACCAGGGGGTGGACAGGTGCGGGCGGGGCCCTTCTGCGCTACGCGCAACCTGCCATATAAACATTTTGGAAACCTGCCGCCGACCAAGACTTTCACGCGCTGCCTTGAACGCATGCTACGAAAGCACGCCGCCGATCAGCATGTGATGCCACTACTGCAAATGCTCATGGTGTGAGGCAAACGGGTCCTACTGTCCCACCTACCTACCACCGCGTGCGTATGACACCATATGATGCGCCGCCAAAAGTAACCCCGGCCTGGTCGCAAAGCGAGGTGGTCATGTGGACCACGATCGAGTTCCACCGCCATTCCGTTCGCGCGGCTCATGCCTGGACGGATCCGCTTGTTAATCAGTGATGAGAAAACGTGCAGAATGCATGCAGCGAGCGCGAAGCCGCGCGCGTGTCACGGCTGCCCACTACCCACAGCCGCACTTGCCCCGGACATCCTCCAGCGCGTGCGCGCTGCATGTGTGCACTATGCGCGCATGCGCACGCACACACACGTACACACGCGCACAGAGTTTACGGTAGTGCAAATGCGGTGCAAATCTGTAACGAAGCCTCGGTGCACGCTGCACACACGGGTCAGCGCGCCGGACCAGGACATGCGGGCCAAGTCCTGTTTCGGAGGGGCGCGGCGGGACCAGCGCCCTACAAAACTATTATAAGAATACCCGGGGCCACCATCGCCTTACCGTGCTTCTCTACGTCCATCTGCGTGTTCCCTCTGCCCCCGCTGCACTGTATGAATGCGTTCCCACATGCGTTCCCATCCCGTGCCCCCACCCCCCACGTGTGCACCTGCACCGCTACGCCCCCGACCAGGCTAGGGCCGGGCGCTCCAGCCCTGCACCTCGTTTGTGTCCTGCTTGCACGGCTTCATTGCATCATCATCAAGCGTGCTCATTGTATTCATTCGTGCCGGAGCTTCCAAAGTCGCAGCCGCACAGATACGACGCGCTGCTGCCAGCGTGTGCACAAATGCGCTTGCCAAGGCAGGTCATCGTGACGGACGTCATTGTGACGGACGTAAATGCACCCAGCTATTTCGAACCAAAAGCCACAACCCCTGAAGACAAACAACAAGCGCCTGGTGCGTATGGTATGCAACTCCATGAATGCGCTGTCATAAAAATGCTCAAGACACCCTGCGTCTGTACGATTATGGCGCTCCGCATGCGAGCGCACGCTTGATGCGGCCCCAGAGAGACAGCTTCTTCACAGGCGGCGGCGCCCGCTGCTTGCCCGGTTGCGCCGGCGCAGCAGCAGCGGCGGACGCAACATGGGGCGCTGGCGCATCCGCGGCCGGAACGTCGCGCGGCCCAAGCTCCTGCGCACCCTTGCCGCCTGGTTCACCGGCCGCGTCCGTAGTCGGCCCTCCGTCCTGAGCGCCGGCGCCATTCCGTGCCGCCGCCTTGCCGCCGCCCAACAGAGCGGAGTCCGGCACGTGCGCATCACCGGACACTGCCGCCGCCCCCGCCCCCGCCGCCGCCCCCGCCATGGCAGCGCTTGCCGCCGCCGCCACTGGAGCAGCAGCAGCAGCAGCATTTGCTGGCATTTGCTGTCCCATGCCGCCCGCTGCGTCCTGGGCGAGGGAGGGCGGCGCCAGCGGCACCCGCGGCGGCGGCGCCTCAGCCTGCTGCTCCTGCAGGTCGACCTCCTCCGTGGCGTCCGCGTTGACACGCGTCGCGGCGCCAGAGTACCCGCCCTGGCTCCTGCGGCTCCCGCTGCCGCCGGTAGCGTGCAGCTGCTGCACGCTGACCGCTGACCGCGTGCCCGGCGGCGACGACACCAGCCCGGTGGCGTCGCCGCCGCCGCCGACGCCGCTGGCGGCGCGCTCCGCGCCCAGCAGGAAGCGGCTGCTGGTGCCGGTGCCGGTGGGTGCGGTGCGGCCAAGGCGGCTGGGCCGCCGCGATGAGATGCTGTTGCGCAGCATGCGGTGGCTCTGGCCAACCCCGTGCCCCTGGGCCCCAGACGGCGACGGCGGCGCCTGCCCAGCGGCTGCGGTGCCCGCCGGCGACAGCGGCACGCTGCCGAGCCCGGCCTCACCGCCGCTGCTGTTGGCGCCGCCGCTGATGCCGCCGGTGCTGCCGCCGCCGAGCAGGGCCGACGGTACGCCCTCCGTCACCTCCAGCTCCTCTTCCACCGTCACGTCGAGTTCGTCCACTCCCACGACCCCGCCATCCGTTGCAGCGCGCTGCCGGACGGCCGACGGCGATCGCGGCGCTGACGCTGCGCCCGCCGCCGCCGCTATCATGCCCGCCGCGCCCATGGCGGCGCTCAGCTGCGCCTGCAGCTGCCCCTCGGAGCTGCCGCGGGCGGCCGCCAGCGCCGCAAGATTCACATGAGAGGGCGGCTTGGGCATTGACGGCGCCACCGCGGCGACGTCCGCGCCGCCGCCACTGGCGTCGAAGCCGCCGAACGCGGCCGCGGCGGCGGCGCCGGCGGCATTCGCGGCCACAGCGACGACGCCGTGCTGCGACGACGTCGCGGGGCTGACGCGGTACAGCGAGTTGCCGGCCGAGGCAGGGCCGCCCTCCAGCTGCAGCGCGGCGGTGGCGCTGTCTGGGCCCGCGGCGCCCGCGGCGCCGGTAGCGATGGCAACGCTGGGCACGCCGCTAGCGCTGGCGCGGCCGCCGTCGCGATTGCTGCTTGTACTCATGCGGCGGAACAGTTTGCCGGCGGCGTGGGCGGCGGAGGCCAGCAGCGGCTTGGCGCCGCCGCCCCCACCGCCGCCGCCGCCGCCGCCGGTGCCCCTGCCGCTGATCCTATCCAGCTGCGGCATCTCCACACTGCTGCGCCGGCTCTTGCTGCCCGTCGCCACGACGGCGCTGCCGCCGGTGCTGTTGCCGCCGGCGCCGCTGGCGCCGCCACCCGCGCCTGCGGCAATCGCGCTGTCCACCATGTTGTTGTTCAGGCTCATGCGGCCAAAGCGCGGCAGCTGCGCCGACGCACTCACAACCACGGCGCCGGCGGCGGCGCCGCTGGCGTCAGCCCCACCGCCGGCGCCCGGCATGGGGATGCCGGCGGTCGGCGGCGGAAGGTTTGAGTAGGCTGCGGCGGGAAGTGACAGCGGGAACGACTCAGACCGCAGCGCGGCAACCAGGGGCGCACGGCACGCGGCAGCCGTAACCCAAGGAGCTACAAAGCTTGTTGTGCAGAGCTGTCTGCTGCACAAGTCACATTCTCAAACTCGGACTGCCGCAACACCGCAACCCACCTGAGCCGGTGCCGGAACGGCGCATGAAGGTAAACATGCCTCCGCCTCCGCCTGATAGCACCGCAGCCGCCGCCGCCGTGTCCGGCGCAGCACCAGCGCCAGCACCGCCGTACGCCAGGCCCCCCGTCGCCGTCAGGCTGCGCCCCACACGGTACACGCGCCGCGGCGTGTTTGAAGCCGAGGCCGACGGTCCCTCGTCATGCAGGTGCTGCTGCTGCGGCGACAGCAGCGGCGGCGCGGCCGCCTCCGGCACGCTGAACAGCACGCCACTGATGCCGGAGGCGGCGCCGCCGGCGGTGAGGTTCGCGCTGAGCAGCTGCGAGCCCAGGCCGCTGGCGCTGGCGGTGCCCGTGCAGCCGCTCAGAAGGAAGTGAGCGCCCGCTATGCTGCTAAAACCGTCCAGTGGCGGCAGCAGGTACGGGTCCAGTGCCGTACCGGCGCGGCGGTGCGGCAGCGGTACGGCAGGGTCGTACGGCGACATGGCGGGCGCGCCGCCGGGACTGAACACGACGGGCAGGTGGCTGGCGGAGGCGTAGTTTGACAGCCCGCCGCCGGCGCCGCCGCCGCCGGCCTGCGAGCCGCCGCCGGCGGACAGTCGCGCAAACACCGGGGCCAGCGCCGCCGGGAGCGGCAGCTGCTGCTGCTGTTGCTGCTGTGCCATCATGGCTTGCTGCATGTGGTAGGGCATGTTGTAGGGCAGCCGCCGCCGCGGCGATGGCACCGGCGCGCCGCCACCCCCCAGCGCCACCACGGCGAGGCCCTGGTGGTTGCCGCTGCCGCCCTCGCCGTCCTCCGCGACGGGCGCCAGCAGCGGCAGGCTGGCCAGGCCGGACAGGCGCTGCACGTGCAGCGAGCCCCCGAAGCCGCCCTGGGCGTCGCTGTTGGGCCCCGAGCCCTCCGCGGCGCCGCCTGCGCCGGCGGGGGCGGCGGGGCCGGACATGAGGTCCACGATGCGCGGTCCCGCGGCCACCGGCGAAGGGCCCTCCGCCGCCGCCACCGAGCCGCTGCCCAGGCCCAGCATGCGCGCCACGGCGGTCACGCCGCGCCGGACCAGCTTGCCGTCCTTCTGCTGCTGTTGATGCTGCGGCGCCTGCTGCATGCGGCCGCCGGCCGACACAATGCCGTCGCCGCCGCCGCTGCTGCTGTGCGTTGCGGCCGGCAGGCCGGCGCTGCCCATGCCCATGCCCTGGCCCAGGCTGGGGCCGCTGCCGGCGCTGGCGGGCCCGTCCCTGTCCAGGCCGCCCATCATCAGGGCCGCAGCCATGCCGGCTCCGGCACCGGCGCCGACTGAGCCCCGCAGCTGCAACAGGTTGTTGGGCATGTACGACTGCTGCTGCTGCTGCTGTAGCTGTTGCTGTAGCAGGAGCGCGGAGTTGGGGCTGGCCCCGTGCGGCGGCTGCGGCTGCGCCAGCAGGGCAGCGCTCATGCTCTTCCGCACCTGCTGCCGCACCCTGGTGCCGGGCGCCTGGGCCCCCGGCGCCGGCGCCGCCTGCTGCAGCAGGTGCGGCGGCCTGCCGATGCCGCCCACGCCCGGGGAGTGGTGGGCGGCGAGGGCGGAGGAGGCGCTGGCGCGGGTGGCGGCGGCGGCGAAGCGGCCATGGTAGAACGTGGGCAGCGCGGCGGAGGGGCTGTGGCTGGGGGTGCCCGCCGCGTCCAGGTCGGAGGTCATCGTGTCGCACAGGTCCATGGGCGCGGAGGCGAAGTCGCTCATGCGCCCCAAGGTGTTGTTGGCGGTGGTGGCCGCTTTCAGGCCCGCGCTGCTGAGCATGTGGCCGGTGCTGACCACCGGGTTACTGCCGGCGCTGGCGACCGCGGCCTCGCGGATGCGGCCCGCCACCGCCGCGCGCGTGAAGGGCGAGGGCAGCAGCGAGGACGGCGAGCCGGGCGCCTGCGTGGCGTCGGGCAGGGACACGATGGCCGGCCGGTAGGCCGTGACGGCGGCCGCCGGCAGGCTGAAGGTGAACTGCAGCGCGGGTGGCGCCTCAGCGGCCACCGGCACCGGCAGGGCTCCCGCCTCCTGGCCCTGAGCTGACATTTGCTGCTGCTGCTGCTGCTGCTGCTGGTGCTGCTGCTGCGCTGGCGCCGCCGCGGCCTTGTCCTCCTGCTCCTGCTGGGCTGGCCGCTCGGCGCCATCGGCTTGCGGCGGCAGCGACGGCGGCTGAGGCGGAGCCGCATGGGGCGACGGCGTGGACGGGCCCGCTCCAGCCGATGCCGTCAAGGGCGAGCCACGGGGCGGCACGGGTCCGCCGACCGCGCGCACCTCGACGGCCGCGGCCGCATCCTTCGCGCCGGCCGCTGTCACCTGCTGCGCTTGGCCTGCCGCCTGAGGAAGCGCCGGCACCGGGGCGGCCTCCACTCCAGTGTTATCGGCGGACAGGGACGCCGCGGCGGGCTTGCTCACCAGCTGGGCGCCGGCGGGGCCCAGCGCGCCCGCCTGCAGGTCGGGGCGGGCCGCGGCGGACTCCGCGGCCGCCGGCGCCGTCGCGGGCGACGTGGCAGCCGCCGCGGTTGCCGCGGAGACCGGCTGCAGCTGCTCGGCCGGCACCGGCTGCGGCAGGAGCGCCTGCTGCGCGCGCGCCTGCAGCTGCGCCGCCGATTGCGCGACAGCGGAATCTGCAGGTTGGGTCGACGGAGTCGAGGGCGCCGCCGGCTGCATGGGTGCTGCCGCAGCCGCCGCCGCTGCCGCTGCTGCCGCCGGAGGCGCGTCCACATCCATGGGCTCCGCCTCGGCCCCTGCCCTGCTAACGCGCGCCGGCGGCACGGACACGTCTCCAGAGATGCCGGCCGTGACCACCACCGCCGCCTCCTGGATAGCCAGCGCAGTCGCCCCTGCCGCGGGCGCGCCTGTCGCCGACGCCGACGCCTCCGCCGCCTTCTTCATCACAGCCGCAGCAATGCCCACGCTCACCGGCTTGTAGCCCGGTGGCTGTGGCGCGGCGGCTGCGGCCGCAGGCGTCGCCTTCCCCGCGGCAGCGGCGGCGGCAATGGCAGCCGCGCCCGGCCCCTTCGGCGCTGGCGCTGCAGCCGGCCCCGCCGTGGGCGGTGGCGCAGCGGGCAGCTGCAGCAGCGCCGCCAGCTCGGGCTCCCCCTCCAGCATCTTGGGCACGTCCCCTACAGCGTGAGTGCGAGTACGACATCACGCCACGTCAGGATGGTGAAAGATGAAAATCCCCAACAGTGTCCGAGCGGTGCCGTACGGTACGTATTTGTGGGCACCCTCGGCAGCACTACGGTATGTTGCCAAGGTGTTAGTACCAAGGGCTTTTGCGGTGCACGCCCATCCCTATCTGCCACACAACGCGCACACCGCACGCTCCATCCCTCCATACCTCCATCCCTCCATCCCTGCTCCATCCCTGCTCCATCCCTCCTCCATCCCTCCTCCATCCCCCCATCCCTCCTCCATCCCTCCATCGGGACTCACAGAAGTAGGGCAGTCGCAGCAGCTGCGAGGCGGTGGGGCGGCGCGAGGGGTCCAGCACCAGACAGGCGCTCAGCAGCTCCACCAGCTGGGGCGTGGCGGCCTGGGCGGGGGGCGGAGGTTGGGTCACGTAGGGACACAAGCGTTATGATTGTACCTGAGGAGTGTCACCAGAGTGCCAATCTTTGGGCCGCCAGTACGTCCACCCTTCCAGCACCCTCATTCGCTGCTAGCTCTCATCGGCTCCTTCCATTTCGAATGAGCCTGCGCACGAGCGCTCACCGGCGCTCCCACCCGCCCGCCCACCGACTAACCGACCGACTCACCCCGTTGAGGCGCTGCGGCAGCGTGCGGCCGCGCGCCTGCGCCCCCGCCGCCGCCAGCCCCGCCAGGTGGGGGCTGCCGCGCATGCGGGCGGCCATGTGCGGCGGCAGCGGTCCCATGCAGCGCATGATGCGCCACAGCTGCGCGCGCGCACGTGGAGCAGCCGGTCAAGCCAGCGGCACGGACGGGTATCAGTTACGGGTTGCACAAGTAGGAGCACGCATACCGCATTCCGATCATCTGACCTGCCCTCGAATCCGTGACTGTCTGGCCCACTAAACAAGCAATGCTGTGACGCCGGCCCCCCTGGCCGCCTGAAGCCGCTGCCCGCAGCCCTGTTCCGCCCATATCGTGCGACCCCATCCCCCTGTCTAGTTAGGTTAGTTTAGCTCGTGCTGGTATTCACATCCCACCCCGGTGCATCCTGTACAGCTTTCCCAACCATCCCTGCAACCCCCTGCCCCACCCATGCACCCCACCTGGTCGGCGGAGGAGGACCCCGGGAACAGCGGCTCGCCCGCCACCAGCTCCGCGATGGTGCAGCCGTACGACCACACGTCCACGCCGCAGTCGTACGTGCGGTTGCGGATCAGGATCTGCAGTGCACGGCGCCGCATTGCCCGGAGTGGCGATTACGATGGCGACGTGGCGGCGGAACGACAGCAAGCGCCGATACCACGTGCGCGCGCGCCGTGTTGCGTGCCCCTTCCGTGCCACCTGCTTCCCACGCCGCGCCCAAGCTCCCACCCTCAGCACGCACACGCAGCAACGTGGCCCTTACCAGCACGCCCCGCCACGCTCCGCCCCGCCGCGCCCCGCCACGCACCTCGGGCGCGCGGTACCAGCGGGTGACCATGTACGACGAGCAGCGGTCGCCGCCCGCCAGGCCCGTGCCCACGCCCACGCCCACCGACTCCCACGCCTCCTCCGCGTCGGAGAAGCCCGACTGCGCGGCAGGGCCCGCCGCGCCCGCCGCGTTGGGCAGCCAGCGCGCAAACCCAAAGTCGCACAGCTTCACGAGCAGCCCGCGGCCGCGCGGCACCAGCCCCTTGCGCCACTTGCGGGCGGGCGGCGGCTGGCCGTCCGCCGCGCCCGGCGGCTCGTCCTCCCACTCGTCGCCGCTGGCGCTGCCGTCGCCGCGCCGGGAGGGCAGGCCCAGCAGGATGTTCGCGGGCCTGCGGGGCCGGCAGGGTTGGGTAGTTTTCTCGGCAGGGTGGGGGTGTGAGCAGCGGCGGTGCGGTGGGGCGCCGGGGGAGGATGCGCCTCAGCGGCACCTGCGGCATCCACGTTGACAACCCGCGCACGCCCGAGCACAGACCGCGCACAAGCAAAGAGGACACGGGAAACAACCAGACTTGCAAACGTGCGCCCAGCTGCGCCCAGGCACTTGCTCTCTCACTTGATGTCACGGTGCATCACGCCATTCTTGTGGCAGTGCGCCAATGCCCGCAGCAGCTGTGGATCAGGCAGCGAGCGACAGGGCGGGCGGGTGGGTGCGGCGTGCGGGGATGGGTTGACGAGTAGGCAGGCCGCCACGGTGAGCGTGCCGGGTGGCGGCGGTGCTCTGCAGTACCGTACCGGTACGGTACGGCTCTCACGGCGGCACGCGTGGGCCCCCCAAACAGGCGTTGCGTTTCATTTAGAATGGGCTGGTGCCAGGTGTTCACAATTTTCCTGTTCCAAACATCTTTGCAACCCGCCGCCCCCCCCCCCCCACACACACACACCTGGAACGCCACCAGCTTGACCAGCTTGGCGGGCAGCATGAAACGATGGTGCCGCTCCATCTCCTGCGGTCATGCGGACATGGGCGGGCGGGCAGGGGGTGACAGTCCCGTAGCCGGGTGGGCACGTGCGCAGGGCAGGGGTTGGCCCCGAGGGCTGGACAGCGCGCCGACCCGACTCGGTCTGATCACCAGCACGCAGCGCTACGCGCGCAAGCGCGGCGCACGCACGCACCTGGAGCATGCTCCTGGCCGCGAGCTCGAACACCATGTACACGCGCCCCGATTCGCCTGCGCGTGTGAAGGCGCGGGCCCAGTGAAGGTGGGGTGTGATCACTGTGCGTTGCACGCAGATGGCTACCCAGAGAAACTCGGCCCGCCGCCCAGGCCCCACTCACTTCGGAATGCATCCTTCAAATGCACCACCTGTCGAGACGGAGGACACCGGTAAATGGAGAAGTCAGTAAGTCGCGAGGGTTCCATGTGGGTTTGAGCACGAGCGGCAGCAGATCTGTCCAGCAAACCCAGCACGAACCCAGCACGCGCCCTGCGGACGCCGGGCCCGCAGCTCAAACAGGCCCCTCGGGGTGGATCACGTTCCCACTAGCGCCATCCTCACGTTTGGATGCTGTGGCAGGCCCCGAAGCACCCGCAGTTCGCGTAGTGTCAGCCGCTTGATCTAGAGCAGTGAAGCGGGAGGGAGGGCAACGGGCACTGTCAGTTTTGGGCATGTCGATCTTCGGACTTCGACAAAACGACCGTATGAGAACGCCTTTGAGCGGGACTTCTGCTGCAACACATAATGCATGCAAGGTCGGACACATTGTAGGTGTGGGCGTTCCACCAGTCCGCCGCGCGGCGCGCGGCGTGCCCGCTTCGACGTTTGGGAACCCCCAACGACCCGCGCGCCGGCAGGAGCAGGCCCCATCTACGCGAAACAACCGCACACGCTGCTCTACAAGCAAGGCAATTCTGAGTTCACGCTCGAGCGGTCAGCGGCTCTCACATTTTCATCCAAGTGCGCCGCTTTCAGTCTTTTCACAGCTACCAGTTCGTCGCCGTTCTTGACGTCGCGGCATACGTGGCAGTCGCCATAAGAACCCTCGCTGATGCTCCGCACCCATTGGTAGGCCTGCGCAGGTGCACAGTAAAAACGACAAATCCGCAGGATTTCTCGACGCTTAACTCAAGGTCAGCTCAGCGGGCGTTTACAGTCAATTGCATCTTGTCTTTTGTTGGCTCGCTCGCACAACCACAGCATTGTGCGCAGTGCCTGAGGCGAAGGTTCCGCCGCGCTCAGGTCAAGGTGCCCCATTTTATCCCTTTTATCCTCTGACTTACATCCATTGAGGCTTAGATGCGCACCAGACAGCCCAGAAACCTGCCGCTTTGACCAACTCAAGTGTCACATAGCACTACACGCTGGCCCGATTGGCAGCATATTATGCGAGCAGCACATACATTAAGACAACCGTAGTTTGTCCATAAGATACAGTGAATACCCTGACTCGGTTTCGCTATGTCTTCAGCGTAGTAGTAGTCGGCGCAATTCGATTGTGTGCATATTAAACTGATAGCGCTGTTTTAAGAAAGCATTGTTTGGAAAGGCTGAATGAACAGAGAGTGCGCAAGGGGCGAGTAGCTCATGCGGCTTGGCCTTCGCCAGCACATGCTATTGCACGGCTGGGGCTAGCACTATGCAGTGTGGTCCATAAATTATACATATGGCAGCGGCATGTCAAATTGCTTACGAGGCAGACATGTAACTTGCGGCAGGGATGGGCGCGTATTGGCCTCAGCGCCATGCGTATTGCGGCACCCTCTATGCGTACGCATTACGCATCTGCGTATTGCGGGTAAATTTGCCGAATACGCAATACGCACGCACCAAAATCCTAAAATGTCGACAACATTTTTGGCATGTCTTTCACTTCCCGTCCAGTATATTGCTCCACATCAGCATATAAAGGCAGATTGTTGCACCGGGCGCAGCAAGGAGTGTGAGGGGACTACGTAGGGGGCTTCTGGCGTGCAGGGGGGCTGACACGGCCCTACTTGCACGCCTGCACTGCCCGCTTGCGTATTAATACGCATCGGAATACGCAATACGCAAATTGCAGAATTCTGCTGCGTATTATGCGTATTAATACGCACCGTATTGCGCGCGTATTAATACGGAATACGCCCCCATCCCTGACTTGCGGTACGCCGGATCGACAGGAGGCGATGGAGGCGTTCTCCTTTGGTCGCCACAGCATGAAGGGCAAGTGCACGCTGCTTCGAGGCGCCCTGATGTTTAGAATGTGATACACACCGGACAATGCAGGCGTGTCAGGCGGCAGGCAGGGAGGGTGGCGAGGGTTCACCCCGGAACGCGACACGTGGCCTGGTTCGCCCCCGGCCCCTACCCGCCCCGCACGGCGGGCGCTCGCCCGCGCTCCAGTCGCGGTTTTGTGAATCACAATCGAAGGGTTTTGTAAATTTTAGTTGATGGATGAACATGATGCGATACACGGACGTGCGCTGGCGTGTGCGCAGAATGCGCAGCGCACCGTATGCGGCACCTCAGGGTGCGCGCATGGAATGGTGACCAGAGAGGCGCTAGATGCCGGTGCCGGTGCCGGTGCCGGTGACAGTGATACGCAGCAACACACCCTCATGCCGCCCCTTACACTGCAGTATGCCATTCACTGATACGGCGTTTTGCCGTGTAGCTGTAGCAACCACGAAGCCCGTATACCACGTCGTCGTGGGCTGTGTGGCGCCTTAGCTCGCACAGCGCACAGCGCTGACTCGACGGTGGCCAACCTTCAACTTTGAAACGCTCCGCCGCCGCCACGCCGCGTGCGCGGACGCCTGCCACTGAATCCGCGCTTCCTAACCCCCTCCATCTATCGCCATCACGCGCAGGACTGTAGCAGGCGGCACCACGGCACCCGTGGGCTCGCGGCGTACTGGGGCGTGTCCAACGGGCAGCCCGCGGCTGTTCGCCTCCCCCCACAACAGCCACGCACATCCCCTTCAATCAGAGAACAGACAAGGAGCCCTCAGAAATCATAGTCTCCGGCGCTCAGCTGCAGACCCGCACGCTGCTGCCGGCTGGACCCGCCGCCGCCGCTGGCCCCCGGCAGAACCACATCCTCGCTCACGCCGCCCTCACTGGGGCGCAGCGCGCCGCCCGTGTCGCCCTGGGCGCGCCCCGCCGCCGCCGCCGCCGCCGCCGCCGCCGCCTGCACCGCCTCCACCGCGGCTCCTGCCTGCTCCAGCAGACGCACGCATACCGTACACACATGCACACTCAGGGGGAGCAGGGGGAGCAGGGAAGAAAGACAAAGACAGAGAGAAAGAGAGAGAGGGGGGACAAATTCGTATGCAAGCGCCGCACCTCATTGCACTCATGGAATGTGCGTTTTCTCTGCCCTTCTGCTCTAACACAGTAACACGCACGGTCCAGTCCATTCCATCGCCATGTCGCGAATCCCTCACGCGACCCGCCCACAAGCCATGTCAACACAGCCCCCCACGCCCCCACGCCACCAAGCCCCACGCACCTCGTTGCCCAACTCGCAAAAGTCCTCGGGCCGAAGCGGCTGCTCGCCCGTCACGCCCGCACCCAGGTCCGTGGCCGCCAGGGGCGTGTTGACGGCGTCTACCGTACACACATGCACACTCAGGGTACACACAGAAGGGAAGAAAGACAAGAAGAGGTGTCTTTCCAGCGCGGCTGGAAAAGGGGGCTGAGTCCCCGTCACGTCTCTCGTCTGAGGCCGAAGGTATGTCGAAACTGCCTCATCTCCCGGACATAGCCGGGGTCGGTTTGTACAGGCACAGCCAGCCATGTGCCCGGCCGCCGCGTTCAGCTAGTCAAGCACAAGCACAGCAACACGACATCCCGTAGCCGCAACACTCCTACTAGCTGCCGCGGCCTACTGCCGCATACTTTGTTACGCTCGCCAGCAAAGACGTCTAACAATACACCGGCCAGTCTTAACCTGCGCGCCTGCACCGCTTCTTGGGCGGTGCCGCGCTTTCCTCCTCCTCGTGGCCATTCCCGCCCCCTCCGCTCCGCACATGCTCGCTGCCGCCGCCGCTGCTGGGCCCGGGGTCGCCGCCACTGCTGGGCCCAGGGCCGCCGCCGCCGCTGCCGCTGCTCGGCCCGGGGTCGCCGCCACTGCTGGGCCCAGGGCCGCCGCCGCCGCCACCGGGCCCAGCACTGTGTGACAGGTGAATTCCTGACCCCAGCAAGGCCACACTCGCGCCCTTATGGCCCGCCACACTGAAACACCCGCATACTCAGCGTGGCAACTTCCTCCTCCAACTTCCTCCTCCTCCTCGTACCTTCGGCGGCATGCTTGCTTGCGTGCGGACTGGAATAGGTCCCTCGCTGTAGAAGCATGCCGGTGCATGGGGCTGCCAGCGTGCGTGCCGCTGGCTTCCCTGGTGCGTGTCCCGCGCCACGGCCACCAAACATAGCACTGACGGGCACGTCGGAAGCGTTGGGTAACTGGCGGCTGGTGAGTGGCGACTCCAACTTAGGGGCTGTGTGGGCCGTGATGTGGAGTGAGTGAGTGAGTGAGTGAGTGAGTGAGTGAGTGAGTGAGTGAGTGAGTGAGTGAGTGAGTGAGTGAGTGAGTGAGTGAGTGAGTGAGTGAGTGAGTGAGTGAGTGAGTGAGTGAGTGAGTGAGTGAGTGAGTGAGTGAGTGAGTGAGTGAGTGAGTGAGTGAGTGAGTGAGTGAGTGAGTGAGTGAGTGAGTGAGTGAGTGAGTGAGTGAGTGAGTGAGTGAGTGAGTGAGTGAGTGAGTGAGTGAGTGAGTGTTACAGGTGGTCCCTTTTCGGGTCACGGGAGTGGTAGTGGTATTACAGTGAGTGAGTATTACAGTGAGGGTGAGTGAGTGAGGATTACAGGTGGTCCCTTCTCGGGTTCTCGGGTCACTCCCTATTACAGTGAGTGAGTGAGTATTACAGGTGGTACCGTCTCGGGTTCTCGGGTCACTCCCCTGACCATCACACCTGGCAGAGTTTGCTAGCCGTACGCATGTCACTGAGCGCGCGTAGAGATGTGTTTCATAGGCAGGTTAGGCAGGTTTGATGTCAATTCAGTAGCAGGACTAGCAGGCGCATCACCTAATCAGAACGGTGGCGCCCAATGCTGTTCAACAGGCAGAAAAGTAGGCACATACAGAGGAACCCGTTAAAACCAGCGCCCCAACTGGTGTGTGTGGTTACAGAGTGGTGCGCACGTTCTTGCGTGCCTTCCTGCTGCGTGTAAACCGGAGGCCCGGGCCGGGGTGACCCTTATAACGCCAGTGCATGATTGTCCTATTTATTGTTCTCCCCTTGCAAGGGGGACTTCCCTACTTCTATGCTCCCAGATGGAGCTGAGTAATGCAGCTAACTTGACAGGCTCAGATTTCAGCATCACTTCGCGCATGTTTAGGCTAAAGTCT
Source organism: Chlamydomonas incerta (assembly GCA_016834605.1). NCBI lineage: Eukaryota > Viridiplantae > Chlorophyta > Chlorophyceae > Chlamydomonadales > Chlamydomonadaceae > Chlamydomonas > Chlamydomonas incerta. The sequence goes on from JAEHOC010000029.1 coordinate 425,591, forward strand.
AGGCCACTGCACGCTCGTAACTCGGTGTAGGCAGCACATTGCATCAGGACGTGGTGCTCATCCTCCACCTCATTGGCCGTACACAGTGGGCACGTCCTCTCCTCCCTAGGCCTCTCCCAGGCACGGTTCGCGGTGATTGGCCAGCAACATAAACGGAATCTCATCAAAAGCTTATGCTGTGCAACCGGTATGAATGCTCTACTGTGTTCGTGCAGGGTCGGCGGCGCGGACCCTAGTGCGCTTAGCCCCATCCAATGCTTGTGTTTGCACATGTGTATGCCGGGTTGCTTGCCGTCTGAAGGGAATGCGTGCGGGTCCGCTACCAGCCTCTCGTGCTCCCACGCCCTCGTCAAATGGCCCCTGAAGGTAGATAAGATAGGTCCATCGGGTAGGACCGTGCTTGCCCTCCACTCCTCTCTGGACTCGTGTGTGCCTGGCCAATGCCACGCGTCGACACCCTGTGCCGCCACAAAACGGAACAGCCGCGCGCACCACCCGTCTCCCATTGGATTCGCCCATGCCTCCCGTGCCTCGTCGACTAGTGCATCAAAAGCCAGACTTCTGTTTTGCGCGGAAATCCTATTGTAAAAACCCAAACATTGTTTGGCTATGAAAAAGTGCAGCGGCAGTTGGGCCAGCTCCGCAAACAGGAGACGGTGTGACGGTTTGGCTGCTCCCACTGTCTGTCGCATGTATTGGACCTGCAGCTTTACGGCCTCGTCACGCAAACATGCCTCAAATGCGCCCTGTGCTAGGTTGTTCCTGTCATTCCTCCTGGGTGGCGGTCCTCCGTCTAGCATCTCTACTAGCACGTCGGGACCCCATACCTCACATCCGTAGGCAAGGATGGATCGGATTTGCACGTCGAAACACCTCATGCGAATATCTGGTGCGAAAATGCGTAAACGGTTCAATCTAGTGTTAAGCCCACACATGGCTCTCCTTGCTGACTCGCAGAGTGTCTCCCTGCAGCTGACGAAGGCCCTACCCGGACCGTACACTAGTCCAAGATAGCGCGCCTTGTCCACCGCAGGGATGGGCTGCCCTGCTAGCTTTAAACCCTGGCATCCGCTGCACACAGTGCTGGCCGTTACTTCGTTGGCTGCAAAAACCAGCCTCTCACACTTGGTAACGTTTGCCTTCATGCCAAAAGCTAGGCAGAACGTGTCTACTAATGATAGCAAGTGGCGCATCCGCTCAGGGGTGGTGGCCAGCAGGGAAACATCATCCGCGTACATCAGCAGTGACACCTTTTTGCCATTCATCTCAGGTGCACCTGTGGCTTCGTCCGTATCTTCCGAATCAATGTACTCTGCTAAGGTTTCTATAAAGAGGCCGAAAAGCTCTGTGCTAAGCGGGCAGCCCTGCTTGACCCCTTGCGTGGTTGCGAAGGGGGCACTGTGCTTACCCCCGGCCTTCACTACCATCATCACTCTCTCGTACGCTTTTTTCAAAGCCGCCAACATCTCACCCGTTACCCCGCGTTCCTCCAGTCTCATCCAAATTAATGGTCGTGGGACCTTGTCGAAAGCCTTTTCAAAATCAATTTGTACGACAATGAGGGGGGTGGTGGCGCCAGCACGCGTGTGCTTGTTGATGAGATGCCTTAGGACAAAAAGATGGTGCGTTGTGCCGTACTTCCTCCTGAATCCGGCCTGAGCCGTGTGCCTCCACTCAAACTCCTCCCCGGCATTCGCCAGCCTCTCTAGAAGGATCGATGCATAGCACTTTGCGAGGGCGCCCCCTACTGCAATGCCCCGGTAGTTACCAGGCGCCTGCACGTCACCTTTCCGCTTGTAAATTGGTGTCAAAACAGTTGTAGTAAATTGCTCAGGATAAGCCCCTTCGCTCCAGATTTTGTTAAACAACACGTGCACCGGCGGTGCAACTCTATTGAGTGCCGGTGTCGGCGGTTCAGTGGTGGGGTCGCCCGGTTTTACCGCGTACTTGTAGCACTCAGACGGTACCTTCTCTAAGCCAGCTGCCTTGCCGTTGGGCAGCCTTGCTAGTGCGCGTGTTACCTCATCAAGGGTAATCTCGCTATTCAACATCTCGTGCAGACACGTACGGTCAGCCGCAAAAAGATCTTCGGACATCCTCCCACCCGAACCCAAAATGCAGTGGGCGGCTGCTGGGCATCCCCCGCCTGCGCCGTCGTTTAGTAGGGTCGCAAAATGATCCCGAAACCCATCGGCCGTGACTGGGCACTGCTCCTTAGTCCGTCCCTCAATCATCCTCCACAGCAGTCGGGCGTCTGCGCGGCAGCGTGCCACCTTCTCCCTCATCTCCTGGGTGTCGTGCGCGTCCCTGGCCCTTCGCTTCGCCCGGTCATAGGATGCCCTGGCTGCGCGGAAGTTAGCTGCATTGCTGTGCCGTCGCGGACAGCCAAGGCCGTCAGGGGAACGGGGCGTTGGTGCCCCTGGATGAACCATCCCATGCGGCTGACAATCATCGCCACGACCTGGTCCTCGGTGGGCAATGCTGGGGCAGGGGTGGCTGCGTGGGTAGGCGGGTGGACGGGGGCGGGGTCTTGCTGGGCGGCGGCGGGACCTAGGGGGTCGGTCTATCGCTACGGATCGCCGCGCCCCCGCGGGCTGCTGGGGGGACACCTTTTGCAGCGGCTCAGTGATGTGGGCCGACACAGCGAAGTTTCGCCGCCCAGCAGCAGTCGTATGACGACGCCCGCTGCTGTTTGTTCGTCGCTTGCGAGCGCTGGGGGAGATGGATGGCGGTCTTGACGTGCGTGATGATGATGTCAGGCGTTGATGCCGGACGGTTGGCCAGAGTAAACCAGGCCGGGGTTGTTCCACTTAATCGTCGTTGGCGGTCAGGATATGTATAGAAGGTGGGGCAGAAGGCCAGCACCTGAGGGAATGCGTCGGGGCGAGGTACCTGCACGAGCAATGGCACGAAATGTGTCAAGTGTGGCACAAGGTCCAGGCAACGAGCGCTTGGGCGCTGTCTCACTCAGCTTGCTGTCTCACTCAGCTCCCTTCCCGAAAGAGAAATGCACAAATAGGCTGCTGTAAGCCTTTGCTCGGGCTCAACAGCCGCGAATGAATCGGAATCGCGATACTCAGTCAATTGTTCTTGGTCAAAGCTTGGGCGTGAACCGGAGGTCTTCACGAAGGCCTTGGTAGACGCGAAGCGTTGACCCAGTGCAGTCGGCGTCGAGCTGATGTCGGGTCGCCGGTCTTCACGATGCAGTCGTCGAAACGGGAAACTCGGAGACGTCTTGAACTTGAGAAACGTTGCCTACGGGGAGAAAAGGCAGGAGCCTTGAGGGGAGAAGGAGGAGCTGTCCAGGGGCCTTGGTCGGCGTCGGTTCTCGATGCCCGAAGACTCGCGGGGCTCGTTGTTGCCGCCCAGGCGCTGGTAGCCGCCGAAATACGTAGAAGAGCTACGTAGGTACCGCAGGGCCGCGTCGCAGAGGTCGACGGGTCACGGAGGTCGCGCGCGGGGTCGAATTCGACCAGACGCGGCGATGCACGGGGCACGGAGTGCGGCCCGCTCGGAAACCAGGCGATGGCCGTAGCCTGTGCCTTCAGACACTGTCGCGCTATAGCGCTGGAAACTTGGACAGGCTCGCTGTCAGGGAGAAGAGCCCACGTGGGCTGGGAGTCAGTTCTTCCGGTATGATCAGAATCCTGTCTGTCAATTACTCGTGGTACGTTTACACAGGAGTGCCGGGTTACTTGTCTGGCGCTCTCCCTCGACTATATATGGCGGGCACCTTCTGGCAGCGCGCGCCCGCATGGGCTCAAAGCCCGGATGGTCCAGGAGCTGCGTCGGAGCTGCCCAATCAAGCCAATCAAGCAGCCCCATGCAGCGCCCGAACTACCCCTTGCTAGCACCGCTTATTCCAAATGCGCACCAACACCAAAACAGCGCCCTTGAGCCGCCAGGGGGCTCAAACAGTCCCGGGAAAGGTCTGTGCTCAAGAGCGCAATCTCCATTCCTTCGGGCTGCGTCGCCCTGACTTTCTCCGCACTTTGGAAGCACACAAACGCTAAGGTCGCCTATCAATAGGCGTCTACGGTAATAGCGTGAGCCTCCCAGTTCTCCCGCGTTGGCTTCGGCCTAAAGACCGTCGCCGCGGCAAGGGTAGCCGGAGGGCCAAGCCGCTCGGCAATGGCTCCGCGTCGGCAAGCGCCCCACAGGGAAGCGCTGCCTCAGCTTCACCCTATGCAATCAGTAATAGTAAGAGATGCTACCGCGGCTCGGATAAGCCGAGTGCGGGACAGTCGCGCTATCGACAATTCTTGCTCGGGCTGTCGTCCGCAAGACGCAGCCGTTGCCTAAATCCACCGCTCTGCTATGTACTCCACTTTATCCAAGCCACAACCGCACAGCGACATTGCCCGTCTGCCGAGTTCTGTCGGGGTCGGGGTCTAGTTCCGCGGGTTGTCATCGTCTCCTTCTCGCCTTGTCGCACCGTCGCCAAACCAGGTCAAATCACCTTCATTTCCCTCAGAGTATTGCAAGGTGCATCACCCAAATGTCTCTCTGGCAGTTCGTGTTATTGCCATGCGTCACGCATCGTGTCGCGCATCGTGCTTCACGGTCGGCGTGCCTTTCATGCTTGTCGGTTCTGCGTGTTATGCAGGCCTCAATTGTATGCCTTAGCTCACCACAATCATCGTACTCTCACGTTCTGGTTGCGCCCTAGCCTACCGGTACTGCACCACGTGCGTAGCCCCGCGCAGCGGATCTGGGTGCCCACAGCGCGCTCGGGCGGGCGCGCAATGCAATAAGCGTCCGGACAGCGCTATGCGTCGGCACAAGCAAAGCAGCTACAGGTCGCTGGGGCGGGGGGACGCGCTGACGGCGTTGGTGTGAGACGCGGCGGCGCTGGGGGCGCAGGGGGCGCAGGAAGGTGCAGGCGCGCAGCAGCAGCCCAGGAGGGGTTGATGTCCAATAGCAGGGCATTAACGGCAGCGATGGCCTGCACGCGATCCGCGAAAGCGCCCGCCACGGCGCTAGATGGCTGCAGCTGTTCCCGCACCAGCTGCACCCATTCGGTTGCCAGCAAGGTGAAGATGGCCGGGGCATTACAGTGAGTGAGTATTACAGGTGGTCCCTTCTCGGGTTCTCGGGTCACTCCCCTGACCATCACACCTGGCAGAGTTTGCTAGCCGTACGCATGTCACTGAGCGCAGAGATGAGTTTCATAGGCAGGTTAGGCAGGTTTGATGTCAATTCAGTAGCAGGACTAGCAGGCGCATCACCTAATCAGAACGGTGGCGCCCAATGCTGTTCAACAGGCAGAAAAGTAGGCACATACAGAGGAACCCGTTAAAACCAGCGCCCCAACTAGCCTGAATTGCGATCGGCCCCTCATTCCTGCCCACGGTTGCATGCAACCCCACCCCATCTCAAACGCACAAACGTGGCTATAACACTACTCGCATTTCCGTGTTTGGTCAATCAAGTCAGATAGTCGTAAGCGCAGCATCACAGACTATTAGTGTTTGGTCTCAGACAGTTCAGGAATCACATGTCGTCAAGGTCACACACATCCGGAATGGCCACTTCCATCCGGTCACCACACACACGCAGGAAGGGGTGTGTGTCGGACACTTTCAGCCAGGCCTTATCCCGCCGGCGCCGGGCATTACAGAGTGAGTGAGTGGTATTACAGTGAGTGAGTGGTATTACAGGTGGTCCCTTCACGGGAGCACGAGTGAGTGAGTGGTATTACAGGTGGTCCCTTCTCGGGTTCTCGGGTCACTCCCCTGACCATCACACCTGGCAAAGTTTGCTAGCCGTACGCATGCCCGGTGGCGAGTGAGTGAGTATTACAGGTGGTCCCTTCTCGGGTTCTCGGGTCACTCCCCTGACCATCACACCTGGCAAAGTTTGCTAGCCGTACGCATGTCACTGAGCGCGCGTAGAGATGTGTTTCATAGGCAGGTTAGGCAGGTTTGATGTCAATTCAGTAGCAGGACTAGCAGGCGCATCACCTAATCAGAACGGTGGCGCCCAATGCTGTTCAACAGGCAGAAAAGTAGGCACATACAGTGGAACCCGTTGAAACCAGCGCCCCAACTAGCCTGAATTGCGATCGGCCCCTCAATCCTGCCTACGGTTGCATGCAACCCCACCCCATCTCAAACGCACAAACGTGGCTATAACACTACTCGCATTTCCGTGTTTGGTCAAGTCAGATAGTCGTAAGCACAGCATCACAGACTGTTAGTGTTTGGTTTTAGATAGATCAGGAATCACATGTCGTCAAGGTCACACACATCCGGAATGGCTACCTCCATCCGGTCACCACACACACGCAGGAAGGGATGTGTGTCAGACACTTTCAGCCAGGCCTTATCCCGCCGGCGCCGTGGCAATCCAAGCGAAGCGAAGTCGGCTAGCAAGCCTCTGATGCTAGCTAGTGCTACCGCCTTGGCCCGGGCCAGAGCCCCCTCAGTGAACGGCTTTCGTGCGCGCATGTACCGCCGTGCACTCTCCATCGCATTAAGTGCGGCCAGGGCCACCACCTCCCATACGCATTGCTGTATCTGCGTTGGGTCCGGGCTCTCCAGCAGCCAGACGTGATGCCGCCGGACAGGGCAGCCCGCGTCGGTGCGGCCAGCATTGATGGTGTCCTGTAGCAGCTCCACCACACTCTGCGCGATGGGGCACTCCCAAAAGTGATGCAGTCGAGGCGAGGGCGGCATCACCGCCGGTAACGGGGGAGAGGCGTATGCGCCACATACGCACGGCTCCGGCGAGCTGCCATGGATGTGCGTATTTCCCAGCATGCCCACACCGTCAACCGCCAACCGCCACAGCACCTCCTTGTGCTTCAGTTCCCATCGTACTTGCCACACGGAGGCCATGTGTCGCCGGAACTGGACCAGGCGCTGGCGCCCAGGGGCAGGAGGCAGGGTGACGCCCAGGGCTTCAGCCACATAAGCATGGTGAAGACGTGTGCGGTCCTCATTGACGCCAGTTAGCTGCATTGCTGTGCCGTCGCGGACAGCCAAGGCCGTCAGGGGAACGGGGCGTTGGTGCCCCTGGATGAACCATCCCATGCGGCTGACAATCATCGCCACGACCTGGTCCTCGGTGGGCAATGCTGGGGCAGGGGTGGCTGCGTGGGTAGGCGGGTGGACGGGGGCGGGGTCTTGCTGGGCGGCGGCGGGACCTAGGGGGTCGGTCGCTGGGGCGGGGGGACGCGCTGACGGCGTTGGTGTGAGACGCGGCGGCGCTGGGGGCGCAGGGGGCGCAGGAAGGTGCAGGCGCGCAGCAGCAGCCCAGGAGGGGTTGATGTCCAATAGCAGGGCATTAACGGCAGCGATGGCCTGCACGCGATCCGCGAAAGCGCCCGCCACGGCGCTAGATGGCTGCAGCTGTTCCCGCACCAGCTGCACCCATTCGGTTGCCAGCAAGGTGAAGATGGCCGGGGCATTACAGTGAGTGAGTATTACAGGTGGTCCCTTCTCGGGTTCTCGGGTCACTCCCCTGACCATCACACCTGGCAGAGTTTGCTAGCCGTACGCATGTCACTGAGCGCAGAGATGAGTTTCATAGGCAGGTTAGGCAGGTTTGATGTCAATTCAGTAGCAGGACTAGCAGGCGCATCACCTAATCAGAACGGTGGCGCCCAATGCTGTTCAACAGGCAGAAAAGTAGGCACATACAGAGGAACCCGTTAAAACCAGCGCCCCAACTAGCCTGAATTGCGATCGGCCCCTCATTCCTGCCCACGGTTGCATGCAACCCCACCCCATCTCAAACGCACAAACGTGGCTATAACACTACTCGCATTTCCGTGTTTGGTCAATCAAGTCAGATAGTCGTAAGCGCAGCATCACAGACTATTAGTGTTTGGTCTCAGACAGTTCAGGAATCACATGTCGTCAAGGTCACACACATCCGGAATGGCCACTTCCATCCGGTCACCACACACACGCAGGAAGGGGTGTGTGTCGGACACTTTCAGCCAGGCCTTATCCCGCCGGCGCCGGGCATTACAGAGTGAGTGAGTGGTATTACAGTGAGTGAGTGGTATTACAGGTGGTCCCTTCACGGGAGCACGAGTGAGTGAGTGGTATTACAGGTGGTCCCTTCTCGGGTTCTCGGGTCACTCCCCTGACCATCACACCTGGCAAAGTTTGCTAGCCGTACGCATGCCCGGTGGCGAGTGAGTGAGTATTACAGGTGGTCCCTTCTCGGGTTCTCGGGTCACTCCCCTGACCATCACACCTGGCAAAGTTTGCTAGCCGTACGCATGTCACTGAGCGCGCGTAGAGATGTGTTTCATAGGCAGGTTAGGCAGGTTTGATGTCAATTCAGTAGCAGGACTAGCAGGCGCATCACCTAATCAGAACGGTGGCGCCCAATGCTGTTCAACAGGCAGAAAAGTAGGCACATACAGTGGAACCCGTTGAAACCAGCGCCCCAACTAGCCTGAATTGCGATCGGCCCCTCAATCCTGCCTACGGTTGCATGCAACCCCACCCCATCTCAAACGCACAAACGTGGCTATAACACTACTCGCATTTCCGTGTTTGGTCAAGTCAGATAGTCGTAAGCACAGCATCACAGACTGTTAGTGTTTGGTTTCAGATAGATCAGGAATCACATGTCGTCAAGGTCACACACATCCGGAATAATGGCTACCTCCATCCGGTCACCACACACACGCAGGAAGGGATGTGTGTCAGACACTTTCAGCCAGGCCTTATCCCGCCGGCGCCGTGGCAATCCAAGCGAAGCGAATTCGGCTAGCAAGCCTCTGATGCTAGCTAGTGCTACCGCCTTGGCCCGGGCCAGAGCCCCCTCAGTGAACGGCTTTCGTGCGCGCATGTACCGCCGTGCACTCTCCATCGCATTAAGTGCGGCCAGGGCCACCACCTCCCATACGCATTGCTGTATCTGCGTTGGGTCCGGGCTCTCCAGCAGCCAGACGTGATGCCGCCGGACAGGGCAGCCCGCGTCGGTGCGGCCAGCATTGATGGTGTCCTGTAGCAGCTCCACCACACTCTGCGCGATGGGGCACTCCCAAAAGTGATGCAGTCGAGGCGAGGGCGGTATCACCGCCGGTAACGGGGGAGAGGCGTATGCGCCACATACGCACGGCTCCGGCGAGCTGCCATGGATGTGCGTATTTCCCAGCATGCCCACACCGTCAACCGCCAACCGCCACAGCACCTCCTTGTGCTTCAGTTCCCATCGTACTTGCCACACGGAGGCCATGTGTCGCCGGAACTGGACCAGGCGCTGGCGCCCAGGGGCAGGAGGCAGGGTGACGCCCAGGGCTTCAGCCACATAAGCATGGTGAAGACGTGTGCGGTCCTCATTGACGCCAGTTAGCTGCATTGCTGTGCCGTCGCGGACAGCCAAGGCCGTCAGGGGAACGGGGCGTTGGTGCCCCTGGATGAACCATCCCATGCGGCTGACAATCATCGCCACGACCTGGTCCTCGGTGGGCAATGCTGGGGCAGGGGTGGCTGCGTGGGTAGGCGGGTGGACGGGGGCGGGGTCTTGCTGGGCGGCGGCGGGACCTAGGGGGTCGGTCGCTGGGGCGGGGGGACGCGCTGACGGCGTTGGTGCGAGACGCGGCGGCGCTGGGGGCGCAGGGGGCGCAGGAAGGTGCAGGCGCGCAGCAGCAGCCCAGGAGGGGTTGATGTCCAATAGCAGGGCATTAATGGCAGCGATGGCCTGTACGCGATCCGCGAAAGCGCCCGCCACGGCGCTAGATGGCTGCAGCTGTTCCCGCACCAGCTGCGCCCATTCGGTTGCCAGCAAGGTGAAGATGGCCGGGGCATTACAGTGAGTGAGTATTACAGGTGGTCCCTTCTCGGGTTCTCGGGTCACTCCCCTGACCATCACACCTGGCAGAGTTTGCTAGCCGTACGCATGTCACTGAGCGCAGAGATGAGTTTCATAGGCAGGTTAGGCAGGTTTGATGTCAATTCAGTAGCAGGACTAGCAGGCGCATCACCTAATCAGAACGGTGGCGCCCAATGCTGTTCAACAGGCAGAAACGTAGGCACATACAGAGGAACCCGTTGAAACCAGCGCCCCAACTAGCCTGAATTGCGATCGGCCCCTCATTCCTGCCCACGGTTGCATGCAACCCCACCCCATCTCAAACGCACAAACGTGGCTATAACACTACTCGCATTTCCGTGTTTGGTCAATCAAGTCAGATAGTCGTAAGCGCAGCATCACAGACTATTAGTGTTTGGTCTCAGACAGTTCAGGAATCACATGTCGTCAAGGTCACACACATCCGGAATGGCCACTTCCATCCGGTCACCACACACACGCAGGAAGGGGTGTGTGTCGGACACTTTCAGCCAGGCCTTATCCCGCCGGCGCCGGGCATTACAGAGTGAGTGAGTGGTATTACAGTGAGTGAGTGGTATTACAGGTGGTCCCTTCACGGGAGCACGAGTGAGTGAGTGGTATTACAGGTGGTCCCTTCTCGGGTTCTCGGGTCACTCCCCTGACCATCACACCTGGCAAAGTTTGCTAGCCGTACGCATGTCACTGAGCGCGCGTAGAGATGTGTTTCATAGGCAGGTTAGGCAGGTTTGATGTCAATTCAGTAGCAGGACTAGCAGGCGCATCACCTAATCAGAACGGTGGCGCCCAATGCTGTTCAACAGGCAGAAAAGTAGGCACATACAGTGGAACCCGTTGAAACCAGCGCCCCAACTAGCCTGAATTGCGATCGGCCCCTCATTCCTGCCCACGGTTGCATGCAACCCCACCCCATCTCAAACGCACAAACGTGGCTATAACACTACTCGCATTTCCGTGTTTGGTCAAGTCAGATAGTCGTAAGCACAGCATCACAGACTGTTAGTGTTTGGTTTCAGATAGATCAGGAATCACATGTCGTCAAGGTCACACACATCCGGAATAATGGCTACCTCCATCCGGTCACCACACACACGCAGGAAGGGATGTGTGTCAGACACTTTCAGCCAGGCCTTATCCCGCCGGCGCCGTGGCAATCCAAGCGAAGCGAATTCGGCTAGCAAGCCTCTGATGCTAGCTAGTGCTACCGCCTTGGCCCGGGCCAGAGCCCCCTCAGTGAACGGCTTTCGTGCGCGCATGTACCGCCGTGCACTCTCCATCGCATTAAGTGCGGCCAGGGCCACCACCTCCCATACGCATTGCTGTATCTGCGTTGGGTCCGGGCTCTCCAGCAGCCAGACGTGATGCCGCCGGACAGGGCAGCCCGCGTCGGTGCCATCACCGCCGGTAACGGGGGAGAGGCGTATGCGCCACATACGCACGGCTCCGGCGAGCTGCCATGGATGTGCGTATTTCCCAGCATGCCCACACCGTCAACCGCCAACCGCCACAGCACCTCCTTGTGCTTCAGTTCCCATCGTACTTGCCACACGGAGGCCATGTGTCGCCGGAACTGGACCAGGCGCTGGCGCCCAGGGGCAGGAGGCAGGGTGACGCCCAGGGCTTCAGCCACATAAGCATGGTGAAGACGTGTGCGGTCCTCATTGACGCCAGTTAGCTGCATTGCTGTGCCGTCGCGGACAGCCAAGGCCGTCAGGGGAACGGGGCGTTGGTGCCCCTGGATGAACCATCCCATGCGGCTGACAATCATCGCCACGACCTGGTCCTCGGTGGGCAATGCTGGGGCAGGGGTGGCTGCGTGGGTAGGCGGGTGGACGGGGGCGGGGTCTTGCTGGGCGGCGGCGGGACCTAGGGGGTCGGTCGCTGGGGCGGGGGGACGCGCTGACGGCGTTGGTGCGAGACGCGGCGGCGCTGGGGGCGCAGGGGGCGCAGGAAGGTGCAGGCGCGCAGCAGCAGCCCAGGAGGGGTTGATGTCCAATAGCAGGGCATTAATGGCAGCGATGGCCTGTACGCGATCCGCGAAAGCGCCCGCCACGGCGCTAGATGGCTGCAGCTGTTCCCGCACCAGCTGCGCCCATTCGGTTGCCAGCAAGGTGAAGATGGCCGGGGCATTACAGTGAGTGAGTATTACAGGTGGTCCCTTCTCGGGTTCTCGGGTCACTCCCCTGACCATCACACCTGGCAGAGTTTGCTAGCCGTACGCATGTCACTGAGCGCAGAGATGAGTTTCATAGGCAGGTTAGGCAGGTTTGATGTCAATTCAGTAGCAGGACTAGCAGGCGCATCACCTAATCAGAACGGTGGCGCCCAATGCTGTTCAACAGGCAGAAAAGTAGGCACATACAGAGGAACCCGTTAAAACCAGCGCCCCAACTAGCCTGAATTGCGATCGGCCCCTCAATCCTGCCCACGGTTGCATGCAACCCCACCCCATCTCAAACGCACAAACGTGGCTATAACACTACTCGCATTTCCGTGTTTGGTCAATCAAGTCAGATAGTCGTAAGCGCAGCATCACAGACTATTAGTGTTTGGTCTCAGACAGTTCAGGAATCACATGTCGTCAAGGTCACACACATCCGGAATGGCCACTTCCATCCGGTCACCACACACACGCAGGAAGGGGTGTGTGTCGGACACTTTCAGCCAGGCCTTATCCCGCCGGCGCCGTGGCAATCCAAGCGAAGCGAAGTCGGCTAGCAAGCCTCTGATGCTAGCTAGTGCTACCGCCTTGGCCCGGGCCAGAGCCCCCTCAGTGAACGGCTTTCGTGCGCGCATGTACCGCCGTGCACTCTCCATCGCATTAAGTGCGGCCAGGGCCACCACCTCCCATACGCATTGCTGTATCTGCGTTGGGTCCGGGCTCTCCAGCAGCCAGACGTGATGCCGCCGGACAGGGCAGCCCGCGTCGGTGCGGCCAGCATTGATGGTGTCCTGTAGCAGCTCCACCACACTCTGCGCGATGGGGCACTCCCAAAAGTGATGCAGTCGAGGCGAGGGCGGCATCACCGCCGGTAACGGGGGAGAGGCGTATGCGCCACATACGCACGGCTCCGGCGAGCTGCCATGGATGTGCGTATTTCCCAGCATGCCCACACCGTCAACCGCCAACCGCCACAGCACCTCCTTGTGCTTCAGTTCCCATCGTACTTGCCACACGGAGGCCATGTGTCGCCGGAACTGGACCAGGCGCTGGCGCCCAGGGGCAGGAGGCAGGGTGACGCCCAGGGCTTCAGCCACATAAGCATGGTGAAGACGTGTGCGGTCCTCATTGACGCCAGTTAGCTGCATTGCTGTGCCGTCGCGGACAGCCAAGGCCGTCAGGGGAACGGGGCGTTGGTGCCCCTGGATGAACCATCCCATGCGGCTGACAATCATCGCCACGACCTGGTCCTCGGTGGGCAATGCTGGGGCAGGGGTGGCTGCGTGGGTAGGCGGGTGGACGGGGGCGGGGTCTTGCTGGGCGGCGGCGGGACCTAGGGGGTCGGTCGCTGGGGCGGGGGGACGCGCTGACGGCGTTGGTGCGAGACGCGGCGGCGCTGGGGGCGCAGGGGGCGCAGGAAGGTGCAGGCGCGCAGCAGCAGCCCAGGAGGGGTTGATGTCCAATAGCAGGGCATTAATGGCAGCGATGGCCTGTACGCGATCCGCGAAAGCGCCCGCCACGGCGCTAGATGGCTGCAGCTGTTCCCGCACCAGCTGCGCCCATTCGGTTGCCAGCAAGGTGAAGATGGCCGGGGCATTACAGTGAGTGAGTATTACAGGTGGTCCCTTCTCGGGTTCTCGGGTCACTCCCCTGACCATCACACCTGGCAGAGTTTGCTAGCCGTACGCATGTCACTGAGCGCAGAGATGAGTTTCATAGGCAGGTTAGGCAGGTTTGATGTCAATTCAGTAGCAGGACTAGCAGGCGCATCACCTAATCAGAACGGTGGCGCCCAATGCTGTTCAACAGGCAGAAAAGTAGGCACATACAGAGGAACCCGTTAAAACCAGCGCCCCAACTAGCCTGAATTGCGATCGGCCCCTCATTCCTGCCCACGGTTGCATGCAACCCCACCCCATCTCAAACGCACAAACGTGGCTATAACACTACTCGCATTTCCGTGTTTGGTCAATCAAGTCAGATAGTCGTAAGCGCAGCATCACAGACTATTAGTGTTTGGTCTCAGACAGTTCAGGAATCACATGTCGTCAAGGTCACACACATCCGGAATGGCCACTTCCATCCGGTCACCACACACACGCAGGAAGGGGTGTGTGTCGGACACTTTCAGCCAGGCCTTATCCCGCCGGCGCCGGGCATTACAGAGTGAGTGAGTGGTATTACAGTGAGTGAGTGGTATTACAGGTGGTCCCTTCACGGGAGCACGAGATCCAGATTCAGCAGTGCGCGACCGCCTCAATGTGCATCTATTGTGATTTCTACCCGCTTCTGTGCGGTCGTGCCCGAGTGGTTAAGGGGACTGACTAGAAATCAGTTGGGATCTCCCGCATAGGTTCGAATCCTGTCGACCGCGCTGTACGACGCCGTACGGTGCCATGCTGCCGTACCAAGGCATCGATTTTGGCCTGGGGCCCCGGGTATGACCATGTGCGGCGGCTTGAGGCAGTTGGGGGCCGGGCCGCGCACTGCCGAACGCCATGCCTGGGCAGGCGCGCAATGGCAGTGGCTTTGGGTGCACTCGACTACGGCCCTGGCGTCCCAGGAGAGGATGATGCAAAGGGGAGTGGGGTGGGGTGGGTTCCAGAGTGAGTATTACAGGTGGTCCCTTCTCGGGTTCTCGGGTCACTCCCCTGACCATCACACCTGGCAAAGTTTGCTAGCCGTACGCATGTCACTGAGCGCGCGTAGAGATGAGTTTCATAGGCAGGTTAGGCAGGTTTGATGTCAATTCAGTAGCAGGACTAGCAGGCGCATCACCTAATCAGAACGGTGGCGCCCAATGCTGTTCAACAGGCAGAAAAGTAGGCACATACAGTGGAACCCGTTGAAACCAGCGCCCCAACTAGCCTGAATTGCGATCGGCCCCTCAATCCTGCCCACGGTTGCATGCAACCCCACCCCATCTCAAACGCACAAACGTGGCTATAACACTACTCGCATTTCCGTGTTTGGTCAATCAAGTCAGATAGTCGTAAGCGCAGCATCACAGACTATTAGTGTTTGGTCTCAGACAGTTCAGGAATCACATGTCGTCAAGGTCACACACATCCGGAATGGCCACTTCCATCCTGTGTGTGTGTGGTTACAGAGTGGTGCGCACGTTCTTGCGTGCCTTCCTGCTGCGTGTAAACCGGAGGCCCGGGCCGGGGTGACCCTTATAACGCCAGTGCATGATTGTCCTATTTATTGTTCTCCCCTTGCAAGGGGGACTTCCCTACTTCTATGCTCCCAGATGGAGCTGAGTAATGCAGCTAACTTGACAGGCTCAGATTTCAGCATCACTTCGCGCATGTTTAGGCTAAAGTCTAGGCCACTGCACGCTCGTAACTCGGTGTAGGCAGCACATTGCATCAGGACGTGGTGCTCATCCTCCACCTCATTGGCCGTACACAGTGGGCACGTCCTCTCCTCCCTAGGCCTCTCCCAGGCACGGTTCGCGGTGATTGGCCAGCAACATAAACGGAATCTCATCAAAAGCTTATGCTGTGCAACCGGTATGAATGCTCTACTGTGTTCGTGCAGGGTCGGCGGCGCGGACCCTAGTGCGCTTAGCCCCATCCAATGCTTGTGTTTGCCCCATCCGGTCACCACACACACGCAGGAAGGGGTGTGTGTCGGACACTTTCAGCCAGGCCTTATCCCGCCGGCGCCGTGGCAATCCAAGCGAAGCGAAGTCGGCTAGCAAGCCTCTGATGCTAGCTAGTGCTACCGCCTTGGCCCGGGCCAGAGCCCCCTCAGTGAACGGCTTCCGTGCGCGCATGTACCGCCGTGCACTCTCCATCGCGTTAAGTGCGGCCAGGGCCACCACCTCCCATACGCATTGCTGTATCTGCGTTGGGTCCGGGCTCTCCAGCAGCCAGACGTGATGCCGCCGGACAGGGCAGCCCGCGTCGGTGCGGCCAGCATTGATGGTGTCCTGTAGCAGCTCCACCACACTCTGCGCGATGGGGCACTCCCAAAAGTGATGCAGTCGAGGCGAGGGCGGTATCACCGCCGGTAATGGGGGAGAGGCGTATGCGCCACATACGCACGGCTCCGGCGAGCTGCCATGGATGTGCGTATTTCCCAGCATGCCCACACCGTCAACCGCCAACCGCCACAGCACCTCCTTGTGCTTCAGTTCCCATCGTACTTGCCACACGGAGGCCATGTGTCGCCGGAACTGGACCAGGCGCTGGCGCCCAGGGGCAGGAGGCAGGGTGACGCCCAGGGCTTCAGCCACATAAGCATGGTGAAGACGTGTGCGGTCCTCATTGACGCCAGTTAGCTGCATTGCTGTGCCGTCGCGGACAGCCAAGGCCGTCAGGGGAACGGGGCGTTGGTGCCCCTGGATGAACCATCCCATGCGGCTGACAATCATCGCCACGACCTGGTCCTCGGTGGGCAATGCTGGGGCAGGGGTGGCTGCGTGGGTAGGCGGGTGGACGGGGGCGGGGTCTTGCTGGGCGGCGGCGGGACCTAGGGGGTCGGTCGCTGGGGCGGGGGGACGCGCTGACGGCGTTGGTGCGAGACGCGGCGGCGCTGGGGGCGCAGGGGGCGCAGGAAGGTGCAGGCGCGCAGCAGCAGCTCAGGAGGGGTTGATGTCCAATAGCAGGGCATTAATGGCAGCGATGGCCTGCACGCGATCCGCGAAAGCGCCCGCCACGGCGCTAGATGGCTGCAGCTGTTCCCGCACCAGCTGCGCCCATTCGGTTGCCAGCAAGGTGAAGATGGCCGGGGCATTACAGTGAGTGAGTATTACAGGTGGTCCCTTCTCGGGTTCTCGGGTCACTCCCCTGACCATCACACCTGGCAGAGTTTGCTAGCCGTACGCATGTCACTGAGCGCAGAGATGAGTTTCATAGGCAGGTTAGGCAGGTTTGATGTCAATTCAGTAGCAGGACTAGCAGGCGCATCACCTAATCAGAACGGTGGCGCCCAATGCTGTTCAACAGGCAGAAAAGTAGGCACATACAGAGGAACCCGTTGAAACCAGCGCCCCAACTAGCCTGAATTGCGATCGGCCCCTCAATCCTGCCCACGGTTGCATGCAACCCCACCCCATCTCAAACGCACAAACGTGGCTATAACACTACTCGCATTTCCGTGTTTGGTCAATCAAGTCAGATAGTCGTAAGCGCAGCATCACAGACTATTAGTGTTTGGTCTCAGACAGTTCAGGAATCACATGTCGTCAAGGTCACACACATCCGGAATGGCCACTTCCATCCGGTCACCACACACACGCAGGAAGGGGTGTGTGTCGGACACTTTCAGCCAGGCCTTATCCCGCCGGCGCCGGGCATTACAGAGTGAGTGAGTGGTATTACAGTGAGTGAGTGGTATTACAGGTGGTCCCTTCACGGGAGCACGAGTGAGTGAGTGGTATTACAGGTGGTCCCTTCTCGGGTTCTCGGGTCACTCCCCTGACCATCACACCTGGCAGAGTTTGCTAGCCGTACGCATGTCACTGAGCGCGCGTAGAGATGTGTTTCATAGGCAGGTTAGGCAGGTTTGATGTCAATTCAGTAGCAGGACTAGCAGGCGCATCACCTAATCAGAACGGTGGCGCCCAATGCTGTTCAACAGGCAGAAAAGTAGGCACATACAGTGGAACCCGTTGAAACCAGCGCCCCAACTAGCCTGAATTGCGATCGGCCCCTCATTCCTGCCCACGGTTGCATGCAACCCCACCCCATCTCAAACGCACAAACGTGGCTATAACACTACTCGCATTTCCGTGTTTGGTCAATCAAGTCAGATAGTCGTAAGCGCAGCATCACAGACTATTAGTGTTTGGTCTCAGACAGTTCAGGAATCACATGTCGTCAAGGTCACACACATCCGGAATGGCCACTTCCATCCGGTCACCACACACACGCAGGAAGGGGTGTGTGTCGGACACTTTCAGCCAGGCCTTATCCCGCCGGCGCCGGGCATTACAGAGTGAGTGAGTGGTATTACAGTGAGTGAGTGGTATTACAGGTGGTCCCTTCACGGGAGCACGAGATCCAGATTCAGCAGTGCGCGACCGCCTCAATGTGCATCTATCGTGATTTCTACCCGCTTCTGTGCGGTCGTGCCCGAGTGGTTAAGGGGACTGACTAGAAATCAGTTGGGATCTCCTGCATAGGTTCGAATCCTGTCGACCGCGCTGTACGACGCCGTACGGTGCCATGCTGCCGTACCAAGGCATCGATTTTGGCCTGGGGCCCCGGGTATGACCATGTGCGGCGGCTTGAGGCAGTTGGGGGCCGGGCCGCGCACTGCCGAACGCCATGCCTGGGCAGGCGCGCAATGGCAGTGGCTTTGGGTGCACTCGACTACGGCCCTGGCGTCCCAGGAGAGGATGATGCAAAGGGGAGTGGGGTGGGGTGGGTTCCAGAGTGAGTATTACAGGTGGTCCCTTCTCGGGTTCTCGGGTCACTCCCCTGACCATCACACCTGGCAAAGTTTGCTAGCCGTACGCATGTCACTGAGCGCGCGTAGAGATGAGTTTCATAGGCAGGTTAGGCAGGTTTGATGTCAATTCAGTAGCAGGACTAGCAGGCGCATCACCTAATCAGAACGGTGGCGCCCAATGCTGTTCAACAGGCAGAAAAGTAGGCACATACAGTGGAACCCGTTGAAACCAGCGCCCCAACTAGCCTGAATTGCGATCGGCCCCTCAATCCTGCCTACGGTTGCATGCAACCCCACCCCATCTCAAACGCACAAACGTGGCTATAACACTACTCGCATTTCCGTGTTTGGTCAATCAAGTCAGATAGTCGTAAGCGCAGCATCACAGACTATTAGTGTTTGGTCTCAGACAGTTCAGGAATCACATGTCGTCAAGGTCACACACATCCGGAATGGCCACTTCCATCCGGTCACCACACACACGCAGGAAGGGGTGTGTGTCGGACACTTTCAGCCAGGCCTTATCCCGCCGGCGCCGTGGCAATCCAAGCGAAGCGAAGTCGGCTAGCAAGCCTCTGATGCTAGCTAGTGCTACCGCCTTGGCCCGGGCCAGAGCCCCCTCAGTGAACGGCTTCCGTGCGCGCATGTACCGCCGTGCACTCTCCATCGCGTTAAGTGCGGCCAGGGCCACCACCTCCCATACGCATTGCTGTATCTGCGTTGGGTCCGGGCTCTCCAGCAGCCAGACGTGATGCCGCCGGACAGGGCAGCCCGCGTCGGTGCGGCCAGCATTGATGGTGTCCTGTAGCAGCTCCACCACACTCTGCGCGATGGGGCACTCCCAAAAGTGATGCAGTCGAGGCGAGGGCGGTATCACCGCCGGTAATGGGGGAGAGGCGTATGCGCCACATACGCACGGCTCCGGCGAGCTGCCATGGATGTGCGTATTTCCCAGCATGCCCACACCGTCAACCGCCAACCGCCACAGCACCTCCTTGTGCTTCAGTTCCCATCGTACTTGCCACACCGAGGCCATGTGTCGCCCGAACTGGACCAGGCGCTGGCGCCCGGGGGCGGGAGGCAGTGTGACGCCCAGGGCTTCAGCCACATAAGCATGGTGAAGACGTGTGCGGTCCTCATTGACGCCAGTTAGCTTTTTTTTTGTGAGTGAGTATTAGCTGCGTTCCAGCCAGGGGAGGGTGTACGTGGACATGCATGCGCGATTGCTGCTCGGACGCTGCAAATCGAAAATCGTATGGAAAGTTCGGCCCACCGGGCTGATCTTGCTGGCGACTTTGGAGAAGATGGTCTTGTAAGTCAGCGAACCGGGTTACTCCCGGCACGACATCTCAGGATCGATCCCGGTAGGCAGCGCCCGTCGGTGGTGGCGCCCTGGTCCGGTCCCGAAGACGGGCCTTCGTTGCACCGGCGTCTGCGGTCGTGCCCGAGTGGTTAAGGGGTCTGACTCGAAATCAGATGGGATCTCCCGCATAGGTTCGAATCCTGTCGACCGCGTTTTGCATGCCGTACAGCGCTGTACACCTGTACGACGTCAATTTTGCCCCACACGCCCACCCACTCGGTGGAGCGTGGCATCCGAAATCGGCGTGGCGCTTCGTGGAAGACGGGGTGTGTGCTGAGGATAAGCGGCAGGGGCACTTCGGCGGCGCTGCGTGGCAAGCCAGCGCCTACTGCGGTGCAGCACTCTGCTTTGGGGGGAGGGGCCCTGGAGGGTCCTTCCAGGCAACTCGTTAGCGGGCTTACAAGAGGGGGATAGTCCGAATGTCCGTACAGCGCGGCATGATGTGCGTTGCATTGGGTGATTGGGTTGCGTGGGGTGGATTGCATTGGGTTGCGTTGTCGAAGGCGTGGGCATCCGAGTCTTGCTGTGAGGCAGTCTTACACACTCCGCGAGACACCACATGTCGTCTTACAGTCTATCGGGCACTTACGTTCATGTGTTGCATGAACATCCGTGAAACCGCACGTGTGGCTGGTGAGCCCAAGACTGAATCCGGGATTCGCAAGTTGCAGTGTGCGCTGGATCCCCAACGCTTCGAGCCAAGCTGCATGCCTGCCCTTGCAAAGCCTAAGCTAGCGGGCTTGCTTATGCTAATGTGCTAGCAGCATCAACGTATGCAGCTCCTGCCTCCTGGTATGCAGCTGTACGCAGTCACTGCTGCCGTGCCCTCTTCTGCTGTGTGGGCGACACAGCAGGGTCTGTGGCGGCGCGCGTGGCCACTCCACTGCCGCTGTTGATGACCGCAGCAGCAGCAGCAGTAGCACCGGGAGGCGGCGGCTCAGGGTGCCTGCTGCGGTCCTCAACGGCCTCGACCTGTGGGCGCAAGTGCAAGACGTCACCGGTGTGCGGGATGTTAGGGCGTGTACGTCGACCGCTCCAGGCGCTGAGTGATGACTGTTGGCCCAAGGCCCCGGGCAGCAAAACCATGCATGCGAGAGTGCATCGCACGTTGGCTGGGCGCTGGGACACCATGCTACCCACCATCTGGCTGCCGTTAGTAGTTGTGGGCACATGCTGCGCAGGCCGCCCGCTAGGCGTGCACAGACACGACCCGCAGGACACACCCACCTGCGACCCGTCCCGCCCACGTGACACGCGGATGAAGCCGTCGCACAGGTTCTGGAATGCGGCGTTGTGGCTCACCACCAGCACCTGCGTGCGCACCCGTGCGTGCAGGCCAACCGCTAACAGGCACGCGTGGTGTGCACTCGTGCTGTGCACTGCAGCATACCGTATTCTGGGTACCACCAATGGCCGAGCCCCCCCCCCAGCTGCTGAGCCCTGCCGGTCATCACGAATTGGCCTGCCTCACACCGCCACCGCCACCATGCCTCTGTGCGCCAGTCGGCCTACCAGTACCAGGGCCCCCAGCATTCTCTTACCGTACCCCGCGCAAGCGCTGCGCACTACTCCGCTCGCTCGCTCGTGTCGCCTACCTGGCAGCCGGCGCCGCCCAGCCGGTGCGCCAGGTGCCGCAGCAGGCCCGCCGCCGCCTGCTGGTTGTGCTCGTCCAGGGCCGCGTCCACCTGCGCACCACAGTGCAGGGTGCAGCAGACGCGGGGTTCAGAAAATACGGTAAGAGATTGCTTAGGTTGCTGGGGTGAGCCATGGCTTCCGGTTCCGATGCGTGTGTGTGTATGTGTGTGCGTGTGTGGAGCGGTGTGAGATTCCCCCCTTACCTCGTCCAGCAGGAAGATGCCTCCGCCTCCGCCCCCGCCCGCGCCGGGGACAGCAGGCCGCGCCCCGCCCGCATCGCCAGCAGCCACCGCGGCCGTGCCACCGCCGCTTCTGCCGCTTCCGCCTCCGCCTGTCGCCGTCAGGGCCAGGGACAGCAGGAACGCGAGCGACAGCAGCGTCCGCTGTCCGCCTGCGGCAGGCCACGCACGGCAGCCGAAGGCACAATCTCGTAAAGCGCAAGTTTAGCAGGGGACAGAAAGCATGTACTGTGGGGTGTTCAGAGAGCGGCCCCAGCAAGCGCACATACACGCACGCACGCGCGCAACCACCCACCCCTCGCACGCACCTGACAGCTGCCCCAGCTCCTGGCTCCACTCCTCCTGCTCCTGCGCGGCGCCGCCTCCATCTCCGCCGCCCCCGGCACCTCCTACACGCACCGGCTGTCGTCGCGAGAACTGAATCACCACACCGCGGCTGGGGCAGCCGCCACCGCCGCCGCCATCACCACCGCCACCACCGCCGCCACCTTCACCACCGCCTCCACCACTGCCGCGCGCTGCCGCCTCCAGTGCCACCCGCAGCCCGGGCAGCAGGCGGCCGCACAGCGCAGCAAAGCGGCGGCCCACGGCCCGGAACACGGCGGCGTTCACACGCAGCACCTGACCAGGGCGGTTTGGGGGCGGGGGTTGTGAATACCAGCCCAAGCTAGACCAACCTAAGTGGACAGCGGGGGGCTCCATTTACACAAGCATGCTTGATTGGGAGGAAGTGGTAGGGCGGGGGGTGAGGACACCCGCGAGTGGGGGACGGGCAAGCTGAACGGCAGGTGGCTGGCGTGCCAAAAGCCGAACGCGGGTTGGACCGCTCCCGGCCCCCGCCCCTCGCACCTGCTCAGCGGATGCGTCCAGCGCCTCCCTCAGCGCACCCGCCGCCGCCTCCAGCCCCGCGGCGCGCTCCAGCAGCACCGCCACGCCGCGCACCTGTGGGTGGCGGAGGCGGCGCAGGGCCGCAGCAGCGGCCGCGCAAGGTCATCGCGTGCCCAATCGTCCCAATCTTGCGCCGGCCCCGCCGGAGCCACCATCGTGCTCAGGCAACCCGGCATCAGCACGAAGTGCCACATCCGTATCTCTCTCCCCTAGCTTCCATATCTGTTCGCTGACTCACGCGCTCCTGGAATTGCAGCAGCTCGGATGCGGGCACCTGCCGCCCCGCCAGCTGGTCCCGCTCCGACTCGAGCGCCCGCACCCGCGCCCGCAGCTGCGCCGCGCGCCGCTCACACGCCCCGGCCGAGCAGCCCGTCGCGTCCCCTGCCGCTCCAGCTCCTGCTACAGCCGCGGCCGCAGCAGGGCTCGCTGCCGTGCCGCCGCCGCCTTCGCCAGCTACGCCGCCGTGGCCGCCGTACTCGTGCTGCGCGGCGGCGAGCTCGGCCGTCACCGTGTGCAGAGCCTCCCGCGCCGCGGCGGTGGCCTGGCCGCGTGTGAGGACGAGCGGGAGGCAGCGGCGTTACTACGTTGGCAGCGCATACACCTCATCGCGAGGTAAGGCGCAGACACCGCAGCCCTACTTGACGTTACACACATACGGTACTAGTTTGTTTGTGAGCCTCGGTGTGAACAGCTGCGTGCTGCGGAATGACTAGCGATGGGGTTTTGCCCACGCACCTCCCTGCTCGCGGCCAGCTCCGCCTGCAGCTGCTGCCGGCGGTCCGCAGCCGCCAGCAGCCGCTGCTCTGCGGCCTCCACGGCAGCGGCCAGTGCCGCCCGCCGCCTGCGCCGTGACAAGAAAAGACAAGGCGGGACACCCCATGATGTTGACAATGACAGGGCCGGGTAGGGCAGGGCACGGTAAGGGCCGACGGGGATCTCATCCGTCGCTACACGGTACGGATTCCAGCGGGCGGGAAGCCCACGTGTGTACAACAGTCAGCTTTGCAGCAGGCTCATGCAACCCCTTGGCCCGCCACATCGCCCCCCGCACCTCTGGGCTTCCTCCTCCACCGCCTTGGCCGCCCGGGCGCGCGCCTCCAGGTCCTACGTTCAAGCGCGCACACTTGGCGAGTTAGAAAGCACAATGACAGGCATGACAACAGCTCGGCACGCGTGCGCGCTGGGCCGCAGACTTGGCCTTAATCAGCCTGCCGTTGTCCAACCCCTGTACATACTGGGGGCTTCTTCCGACCTTGCTACACCCACTCCTCCTCGCTTTTATGCATTGATGTTGCGGTTAAATTGGGCTGGCAGCAATCACCCACCTCCGAGGTCGTCCGCAGCTCCTGGAGCCGCGCGGCCCCCTGCTCCTCCGTCAGCAGCCCCCCAGCCGCCGCCTCCGCCTCCAGCAGCGCGGTCTGCGCCGCCTCCGCCGTCTCCTCCGCCGCCACAGCCGCCGCTTGGAGCCTGTCCACACGGCTCCGCAGTTCGCCCAAAGCCTCCTCCAGCTCTGCCACCGCCCTCCCCTGGGCCTGCCTCACCACACCACTTTGCCCGCTGCCTGGCGGCTCCTCAGCACTACCACGGTCAGCCGCGGCTTCCGCCGCAGCGGCCGCCACAGCCGCCGCAGCCGCCGCAGCCGCGGCGCGCTCCGCTGCCTCGGTCTCGGCCTCGGCGGCGGCGGCCTGGGCGGCCGCCAGCGCGCGCGCCGTCATCTGCAGCTGGAAGGCGAGGTTGCCCAGCCGCCGCTGCGCCGCCTGTGCGAGCAAGCAACAAGGACGCATGGCGGCGTTGTAAGTGTGGGCTGTGGGCATTCCCTCACTCATGAATATCGTGCACTTGGGAAATGGGATTTGGATTTGCCGTCACGCGCTCGTACGATTGCCGTCCAGCCGCACCCCAAGTAAGCCCCCTTGCATGGCGCCGCCTACCTCTGCATCGCGCGCCGCCCGCGCCGCCTCGACCGCAGCCACCTCGGCGTCGTCCCGCGCGCGCTCCGCACCCCGCAGCTGCGCCTCAGCCCGGGACAGGCGGGCCTGCACGCCGTGGTCACGCATGTGCCATGGGTTATGATGGGCACGTCATGCGCATGACAGCATGATATGAATATATGATGCATGGACACATTTATCATCCTGCGCGACACGACGTACGCGAACATGCTGCCCTCGCAGTGATGATGACCGACCCCACGCGCCCAGTCTGGCCCCGGCACGTAACCACATCCCACGCCGCGCCGCGCCAGGCCACACAACGCCACGCCACGCACCCCAAGTCGGCCCTCCAGCCGCCGCAGCTCGCTCAGCTCCCACACCCGCTCCAGCAGCCCATAGCCAGCCGCCGCCGCCATGCTGCCGCCGCCCTCGCCACCGTCCCAGCCTCCGGCCAGGCTTCCCCTGCACCGAGGCGATAAAGTGTTTGGTGGGCATGGGCGTGGGCATGGGCTGCAGCAGCACCGGGGCGGGCCTGACATCCAGAGCCGCGTCCACACAGCTGCCCTTGCTTGACGACACAACGACACTCAGGCGACTGAAGCCACTGCAGTGCCTCGTACTACTACGTGCAGCCCTACAAACGCTTATCATCCTTTCCGCCTTTCGCCGTGCTATCCATTTGTGACGGCACCTGCTGTGGCAGGTACGCACCGCACCACACCTGTGGCTGACGTTGCCCGCAAGGGTGACGGACGACAGCCCCCAGCGCGGCCCCGCCAGCGCCGCCGCCGCCGCGTCGCTGGCCGCCACAAGGTGCCGCCCGAAGGCGCGGCGCAGAGCGGCACCCAGGCCCGCGCCGCCACCCGCGGCTGTGGATGACGGTGGCGCCCCGGCTGCAGCTCCGGATCCGGCGCAGGGGTCTGCGGCTGCTAGCAGGTCCAGCGGCAGCCAGCAGTGCAGCCCTGTGCGCGTGTGCGTGTGTTTGAGGGCACGAGGGCAGCGGAAGCCTGAGGTTTAGGCGCGTCGCGACGGGTGCGCAAGACACAGGGTGTAAAAAACAGTTGCACGACTCATTCGCAAGGCCCAGGCGCCTGGATCAGGTGAGACTACCGTATCACCCGCGTCCTGCTGGACACCCGCCACCCGCCGCGGCCTGCCCATCAAGCCACGCACGCACGTGCTGCACCCGCGGCACGCACCCTGCGCCGCCAGCTCGCGCTGCGCGCGCCGCTGCAGCGGGCCCAGGTCGGCGCCCGCCCGCAGCGCGTCCAGCGGCCAGATGCGCAGCCGCCTGCTGCCGCCAGCCGCCGCCGCAGCCGCTGGCGTCTGGCGGTG
Organism: Chlamydomonas incerta; assembly: GCA_016834605.1. NCBI lineage: Eukaryota > Viridiplantae > Chlorophyta > Chlorophyceae > Chlamydomonadales > Chlamydomonadaceae > Chlamydomonas > Chlamydomonas incerta. Next base: position 451,364 of record JAEHOC010000029.1, read on the forward strand.
GTGCACCCCACCGCCACGTATGCTACTGCCGCCGCCACTGCCGCTGCTACTGCCGCCGCCACCGTCTCCGAGCGCGGCCGCCGCCATGGCTGCCGGGTCCTGCACCAGGCGCGCGGCGTCCGCGGCGCGGTCCACCAGCAGCACCTGTAGGGCGCAGCAGGAAGGAGGCAGCAGCAGCCGGCCGGCCGGCAGAGCGCGCGGCAGCGCAGGGGCAGGTGGAGGTAGCGGCAGCAGCAGCAGCAGCAGCAGCAGCAGGAGGGGGACGGCGTCGGCGCCTGTCTACATCACGCCTGGGGTACGGCTCTGCCAGCAGTCTCCGCGCTGGTTAGTGCCTCAGTCGCTCCAGACAATGGCAACCTGGGCCGTACAAAGGCAAGTTGGGCCGTACACAAAGCATGCTAACCCCCGCCCCCAACCCTACTCCCCCAAACCGCAACGCACTGCAGCACACAGCTCCTCACGTTGAGGCACGCCACGCACTACACGCACGCACGCACCTGCAGGCTGCCGCCCGCAATGACCGCCAGGGCTCGCAGGTAGGGCGGCCAAGGGGCCACCGCCCAGCCCTCACCATCGTCGCCACCACCACCGCCGCCGTCCTCCACACCATCACCATCAGCGCGCGCTTGCTGCTGCGCGGGCGCGGCTTGGCCCGGTTCCGACGCCGCAGCCGCAGTAGCTGCGGCAGCAGCTGCGACTGCGGCCGTTGGCTGGGGCAGCAGGTCCAGGCATTGGTACAGCCGCCGAGCCCGGATGCCGCCGGCGCCGCCGTTCGCACCGCCCTTGCTATAGCCGGCTGTGGCATCGGCGCGGCCCGCCTTCGGTCCCGTTGCTACAGCCGGCGGCGGTAGCTGCAGCGTACGCCGCAGCGCCTCTGCCCGCTGCAGGACCTCCGAAAGGTGCCGCCGCGTGGTGTGCACAGCCTCCTCCGTCTCCTCCGCCCGCGTTGCGGCAGCCTCCGCAGCGGCCGCGGCCGCGGCTGCGGCCTGCACCGCCGCACCCGGGTCACCCACCCGCTCTGCCTCGGCCCGCACCGCCGCCGCGTCCTCCTCAGACCGGCGATGCGCCGCCTTCGACGCCGCCAGGCGCTGCCGGCGTGTGGCTGCTACAGCCTCTGCCTCCGCCGCCTCCGCCTGCAGCAGCGCCGCCTGAGCTGCAGCCGCCTCCGCCGCCACCTGCCCCTCCCGCGCCAGCGCCAGCTCTTCCTCCGCCTCACCCAGGGCCGCACTGGCCTGCGCCGCCGCAGCGGCCGCCTGCTCGGCAGCAGCAGCAGCAGCCGCGTGCGCCGCCGCCGCCGCCGCCAGATCCGCCCGCTGCCGCTGCTCCGCCGCCAGCTGCTGCCGCCACAGCCGCAGCCTCTCACGCGCTACTGCCGTCTGCTGCTCCAGGTCTGCCCATGATGCAAGCGGCGCCGCTCCGCCGGCGCCACCCGCCGATGCTGCTACAGCCTCCGCCGCCTGCGGCTCCCGGCCATCACGCCCGCTGCCGCGGCCCCCCTTGCGCGTGGGCCGCTTTCCTCTGCCGCGCCCCTTCACCGGCTGCTCCTGCCCGTCTCCTTCAGCCGGCTGCTCTCCACCGCCTGCAGGCCCGCCGCCTGCAGCCCCGCCGCCTGCAGCTGCGGCCGGTGAGTCCAGCGCAGCCAGCTCCGCGGCGTCGCGGTCCCGGTCCGCCGCCGCCGCCTGCTGCTCCCCGGCCACCTCTTGCAGGGCCGCCTGCGGCCGACGTTTGCGGCGCACGGGGACAATCATGGGTGTGTTTGCACGCACGGAGCCGCGCACGGAGTGCTCGGAAGGGCAGCGGTCGGGCGAGGGTGATTTCGCGCGACGTGCTGGCTCCGCCTTCCCCCAGACCCAAATGCAATGCCCGCCATGGGCTCATTCCCGCTGATCGCCACGCACACCGTACTGCATTACCCCCATTTACACCCCAACCCCCAAGCCCCAACCCCGCACAAATACCCAGCCCCCACGCACCGTGTGCTCATGCTGTTGGCGCTGGCCGCGCTCCGCGTCCGCCTGCGACACATCGGGAGGATGGAAGGTGGTGAGGGGCGGGGGTGACTGCTGGGCTCGCAGGCGTGCATGCTGCGCACGCAGTTGTAAGCGGGAGAAGGCAAACCCAAACAAACCCAAATGCCGCTAAGACGAACCGCCTTCTCCTCCACCACCACCGCCGCCACACGCCGCCGCCGCCGCCGCCACACGCCGCACGCCGCACGCACCCACCTGCAGCGCCGCCGCCCAGCCCGCCAGCGCGTCCCGCAGCTGTGCGCCCGCCGCCGCCAGCGCCGCCTCCAGCTGCCGCAGCCGGGCGGTGGCCGCCAGCCGCGACTCGTCCTCGCGCATCGCGGCTTGCTGCGGGCGGGGGGAGGGGAGCGCGGGGGGCAGGTACAAGGCGCGGTGTGGGTTGTGGGTGCAAGTGCGGGTGCCGGTGCGGGTGCAGGTGCGGACTGCGGACTGCGGGGTCAGCGTAGCAGGCTAAATGCTGCTAAAGCTGCTCGTACAAATGCAAGGCGAGTGGTGTCGACAGCCCGTTATCGTTATCGTCCCGCGCGCAGCGTCACTGCAGCTCTCTACTGTCCCCTTCCGCCCACGCCCGCGCCCACGCCCCCACACCCACACACCACGCCCACAAACCCCCTCGCACTTGCCTGACCCCTCTCTAGTTTAGCTTGGTTTAGCGATGGTATTCACAACCCCTTACCCCCACATCACACCAGCCCAGCCCACCAGCTGCTCCATGTTGGCGCCGACGTCGCGCAGTGCGGCGCGGGTGGCCGCCACCTCCTGCCGCCCGCGCGCTGCTTGCTGCCGCCACGCCGCCAGGCCGCTGACGGAGGCGATCAGGGCGGCCAGGGCCTCGGGGTCTGGTGTGCGTGTGCGTGGGTGGGTGTGTAGCGGGGGAGGGAGGGTGTTGTGAATACCATCCCAAGCTAAATCCAACCAAACCAAACCAATGCGTGTGCGTCAGTGTGGGGGGGGACGCAGGGCACGGAATGACAGGCGAGGGCCCGAAGGAAAGCGAGAGAAGACGAAGGTGCACGAACAGTGGCAGCATGGCGCATGGCCTGGTCCTGGCGGCGATGTGGGTCGGGGTCGGCGGGCACGTGCGCCGAAGGCAGGAGCCCCGGGCGACAGCCCCGCGCACGCAACCCGCCCATCCCCCAGCGCCTGCGCGCGCACACACGCACACGCACACGCACACGCACATACATACACACGCGTTGCTGTGCTCTCTAACATACTTTGCTGTGATGGCTTTGAAAAACTTGTTTACTCCAACACACGCACACACCATTGCGGTCAGCCAGCGCGGTGACGGCCGCTTGCCGGATCACGCGCAGGGAGCAGCCGCCGCCGCCGCCGCTGCCCAGCCCTTCCCCGTCCAGACCCAGCCCACGAGCCGCCAGGAACTCCTGTGCGTTGCGCGGGCGACACGAAGCGGTACAGTAGGATGCGGTTGTGCGGGTGCTGCGTGATGGTGTGGTGCGGTGTGGTGCGGCGGATTGCGGCGGAGTGCGGCGTGGTGCGGTTGCGTGTGCACGGTGTTCCATCCGAGCTGCGCCAAGATACAGAGCCGGACGCCTGGCGCCTGAGGCCCGAGCCCCAAGTGCGCCAGGCCGGGAGGCGAGGACCCCGTTCCTCGCCCGCGCGCGCCTTCCGCGGCTGATGTCCAATTCCGTGTCCGTCCTTCCCCGCGAATCCACGACTCACGAGCCTAGCTAACCCCACGACCTCCATCCCCACAACCCCACCCCCACACACGCACCTTCACCTGTGCCGCCGTCTTGTTGCGCCCGTCAATCTGGAAGCTGCGGCCACCACCACCGCCGCCCACCGACCCGTCCTCGCCACCGGCGCCGCCCGCCACTGCCGCTGCCGCCGACGACGACGAGGACGACGGCACGAGGCACGCCCGCACCACATGCTCCTCCACGCCGGCCGCCGGCCTGCCGCCGGCCCCGCGTCCCTTCCTGCCGGCGGCGCCGCCGGCAGCGCTGCTTGGCGGCGCCGCGGCGGCGTCAGCACTGCGCCGCCGGATGACCAGCTCGACTTCGCAGGGCTGCATGCGAAGGTGCGGGCGAGGGCGAGTGGGTGCGTGGGGACAGCGGGTCAATGCGTGGGACCAGCCTTTGGGATTGTGCTGCGGGGGTAGTTCATTCCAGATCCCGGGGGGCCTGGCTCCCCACGGCTGCTCTCACACACCACACGCCGGCCCCAGCCAAATAATCCCACATGCACGCAGCAGGCACCCGTCCCGCCGAGCCGCCCACTGACCCACGCGCGCATCACACAACCCGCCCAACCCGGAACCTTCCCCAACTGCCGCCCCCCCCCACACACACGCCAGCACACGCCCACACACGCCCACAAACGCCCACACCAGCCCCCCACACGCCCACACACGCACCGCGTCCGCCGCGTCGCTGCTGGCCAGCTCGCGCAGCGTGCGCACCCGCAGCGCGCCGGCCGGGCAGCCCGCCGCGAACAGCACCGCCTCCAGCAGGTTGCTCTTGCCGCTGCCGTTGGCGCCCGTGATGCCCACCAGCCGCGCGCTGGGCAGCTGCGCGGCCGTCCAGGTGGCGGCGGCGAAGGACTTGAAGCCGCGCAGCCGCACCGCCGCAAGGTGCCAGTAGCAGGGAGCGAGCGGCAGCTGCGGTGGTGGTGGCTGAGGTGGTGGTGGCTGGCCCGATGCTTGCGCTGCGGTGGGGGCTGCAGCGCGAGGCTTGGAGCGCGGCAGCCGCGCAGCAGGGGCTGGGCCCGCGCCGGCGCGGGGGCGCGGCGGGCGCGCTTTCAGGGCGCCAGCGCTGCTGCTGTCCATTGGAGAGTGCAGGAGTAGTAGTCACGTTTGGGGTGTTATGAACAGCACATTTTGGGAGCTCCAGAATCCCTTGCCTTGCATTTCCCGCCAATTCTGCTAGGCGCCCTTTTGCGTGCCGACGAGTGCAAACCCGTTGCGCCCCCGCCCGCCCCCACCCTCCAGGCCGAAGCCGCCAAGGCCCCCCCCCGCGGAACCGCACGCACCTGAACTCCAACACCACGCCGCCTCAACCATAAGCGAACCGGGGCGCTCCGGCACACAGTTTCCATCGGCGATGCCGCCGCAGACTCCCCGCCATCGGCCTGTGCCGCAGACTCTTGTCCCCCGTGCATCTCGATACATGACGTGCAGTCGATGCATGTGGCGAAGGGCATATTTATGCAGTCCCCGCCCGCTATGGCTGGACAGGACCAGGCTGCCGAAATTGGGATGCCAAGCGCTGTCCTCGTGGGTGGCCCACTGCTGCGAACAAAGCAATAACGAGTCGAAAAAGAAAATAGAAAATTATTTCAGTCCCCTGGGCCTCTGTTTGCGACAGAACCGCCCGAAATGTGGACCGCGCTACTCTGTCGGTTCGAGCTGTCATTTTGCGCAGCGCTGCAGTGTGCCTGTGTCCGAGCCGGCGTGTCCGGCACAAATTTGTCCGAAGATGCACGCACACCTGGAATAGCCACTTCCAGAACTGGTCTCCACGCACACGCAGGACTGGGTATGTGCCGGACGCCTCCACACCTTATCCACGCCTCCACACCTTATCCACGCCTCCACACCTTATCCACGCCTCCACACCTTATCCCGCCGCCGGCGCCGTGGCAGCCCAAGCGACGCAAAGTCATTTGGGAAACCTCTGATGCAAGCCATCGCTACCGCCTTGGCCCGGTCCAGAGCCCCCTCAGTGAACGGCACCGCGCGGCTCGTGTGAAGCCGAGCACTCTCCATTGCATGCATTGAGCGAAGCCAGCGCCACCACCTCCCATACGCATTGCTGTATCTGCGTTGAGTTCGGGCCTCCCAAGCAGTCCGACGCGATGCCGGTGAACAGGGCAGCCTGGGAAGGGCCTCCCCTGGTGGGCCCCTCTAGTGTGCGTGTCACGCAGCAAAATTGGACCTTACCGGGTTCGAACCGGTGACCTCACGCATGCAAAGCGCGCGCTCTACCACTGAGCTAAAAGCCCGCGATGCATATAGTGCCAACTTATGGTACAGATAGGCTTCAATCGTAGAGACGCGTGTCCCCCGCTGTTGCACCCGCCACCGTCCCCGCCCCCGCCCCCGCCCCCCCTCCCGCCGCTGGACCCGCACCCGCCCTCGTTGCCGCCGCGACCCCCGCCACCTCCCCCTCCGTCGCAGCCGCCCCTGCCGCCAATCCCGCCGTCCGAACGCCAGCCCCCGCCACCGCCGCCGCACCCGCACCCGCCACCGTCCCCGCCCCCGCCCCAGTCCCGCCTCCCGCCGCTGGACCCGCACCCGCCCTCGTTGCCGCCGCGACCCCCGCCACCTCCCCCTCCGTCGCAGCCATCCCTGTCGCCAATCCCGGCGTCCGAACGCCAGCCCCCGCCACCGCCGCTGCACCCGCACCCGCCACCGTCCCCGCCCCCGCCCCAGCCCCGCCTCCCGCCGCTGGACCCGCACCCGCCCTCGTTGCCGCCGCGACCCCGCCACCTCCCCCTCCGTCGCAGCCGCCCCTGCCGCCAATCCCGCCGTCCGAACGCCAGCCCCCGCCACCGCCGCCATCCATGCCCCCACCGCCACCGCCTCCCCAGCCCCGCCTCCCGCCGCTGGACCCGCACCCGCCCTCGTTGCCGCCGCGACCCCCGCCACCTCCCCCTCCGTCGCAGCCACCCCTGCCGCCAATCCCGGCGTCCGAACGCCAGCCCCCGCCACCGCCGCCATCCATGCCCGCACCCGCCACCGTCCCCGCCCCCGCCCCCGCCCCCGCCCCGCCTCCCGCCGCTGGACCCGCACCCGCCCTCGTTGCCGCCGCGACCCCCGCCACCTCCCCCTCCGTCGCAGCCGCCCCTGCCGCCAATCCCGCCGTCCGAACGCCAGTCCCCGCCACCGCGGCCGCACCCGCACCCGCCACCGCCTCCCCCACCGTCGCCCCCGCCCCCGCCCCCGCCCCCTCCGCTGTCTCTGCCGCCATCCGCACACCAGCCCCCGCCGCCCGCCCCACCACCGCCCACGTCCCCGCCCCCGCCATCCGCGCCGCCTCCCCCGCCGCCGTCACCACCGCAAATGCCGCTGCCTCCGTCCCCGCCCCCTCTCCAGGTCCCGCCGTCGCCACCGTCACCGCAACCACCATCGCAGCCAACCCCGCAGCAGCGGTCCCCACTCCAGGCCCCGCTGCCGGCCCCATCCCCGCCCGCGTCCACACCCTCGCCTTCGCTGCCGCCTCCACCCTTGCACCCACCGCCGCCCCCGCCATCATCCCCGTCCCGGCCCCCGTCCTCACCACCGTATCCGCTGCAGCCCCCACGCCCGCTACCGCCCCCCCGCCCGTCCCAGCCTCTGCCATTGCCGGAATCCGCGTTGTCACGTCCGCCACTGCCCTGGGGGTCCCCTTCACCAACCCGCCCTGCCGGCCTGACCTGGACTGGAAGCAGCGGACTGATGAGGCCGTGCGTCGCCTGGACAAAATCAGCCACATGCATCTGTCCATGTTCGGGCGAGCCTCAACTGCGGCTGCGTACGGGACCCATATGGCGACATACCATACGGAGCACTCTGGATTACCGCCGCCTGACACGCTCGCAGTCTGGGAGGCGGCGGTGGCCAAGCTTGTCGACCGCAGTCAGGGACCCTCGCAACACGACCGAAGGCTGACAGGCGTCCCAGCCCACCTCCTGCCTGGTCACCCGGTTTCAGGTGGATTTGGCAGCCTTCCATTACAGCAGCACATCTACGCCCGCTGGGCAAAGCGCGCGGCTGCATACGCTGGCCGGGATGGAAGTGGCGTGGCACCTGCAGCGCAAGCCCCGTGGCAGCGGGTTTTTGGGTACCTGCTTCGGTCCTACCATCCCTGCTTTCGCCCCATGGCGCTGCTGACGGCTCGTGCGGACGGGCCCTGGCTTGGCACCCCGTCCTTGCCTCCCGACGTGCACCGCATCGTCACAGCCCTCTCCCACCTACCCCCAGCAGTCGACATTGGTACCTCCCCTCTCACGCCCGGCGCGTGGTGCGTCAACACGCCACTATGGGGAAACCCGCTGCTACCCAACGCGCCACCCTCTGGCCGCCGCCCCGGCCTTGAAGCCTACCACCTACAGCTCACGGAATGCCGCCGCCTGCGCACGCTGGGTGACGCCGTGCGTGTCTACGACGCCTTTGCTGCGTATGAAACATCGTGGCGTCACCGCCTGGCATCGACTCCGGGCATCCACATCTTCACCTTGCTGGCAACCGAATGGGCGCAGCTGGTGCGGGAACAGCTACAGCCATCTAGCGCCGTGGCGGGCGCTTTTGCGGATCGCGTGCAGGCCATCGCCGCCATTAATGCCCTGCTCTTGGACATCAACCCCTCCTGGGCTGCTGCTGCACGCATGCACCTTCCTGCGCCCCCTGCGCCCCCAGCGTCGCCGCGTATCGTACCAGCGCCGTCAGCGCGTCCCCCCGCCCCAGCAACCGCCCCCCTAGGTCCCGCCGCCGCCCAGCCAGCCCCCGCCCCCGTTCACCCGCCTACCCACGCAGCCACCCCTGCCCCAGCATTGCCCACCGAGGACCAGGTCGTGGCGATGATTGTCAGCCGCATGGGATGGTTCATCCAGGGGCACCAACGCCCCGTTCCCCTGACTGCCTTGGCTGTCCGCGACGGCACAGCAATGCAGCTAACTGGCGTCAATGAGGACCGCACACGTCTTCACCATGCTTATGTGGCTGAAGCCCTGGGCGTCACACTGCCTCCCGCCCCCGGGCGCCAGCGCCTGGTCCAGTTCCGGCGACACATGGCCTCGGTGTGGCAAGTACGATGGGAACTGAAGCACAAGGAGGTGCTGTGGCGGTTGGCGGTTGACGGTGTGGGCATGCTGGGAAATACGCACATCCATGGCAGCTCGCCGGAGCCGTGCGTCTGTGGCGCATACGCCTCTCCCCCGTTACCGGCGGTGATACCGCCCTCGCCTCGACTGCATCACTTTTGGGAGTGCCCCATCGCGCAGAGTGTGGTGGAGCTGCTACAGGACACCATCAATGCTGGCCGCACCGACGCGGGCTGCCCTGTCCGGCGGCATCACGTCTGGCTGCTGGAGAGCCCGGACCCAACGCAGATACAGCAATGCGTATGGGAGGTGGTGGCCCTGGCCGCACTTAACGCGATGGAGAGTGCACGGCGGTACATGCGCGCACGGAAGCCGTTCACTGAGGGGGCTCTGGCCCGGGCCAAGGCGGTAGCACTAGCTAGCATCAGAGGCTTGCTAGCCGACTTCGCTTCGCTTGGATTGCCACGGCGCCGGCGGGATAAGGCCTGGCTGAAAGTGTCTGACACACACCCCTTCCTGCGTGTGTGTGTGGACCGGATGGAGGTAGCCATTCCGGATGTGTGTGACCTTGACGACATGTGATTCCTGATCTATCTGAAACCAAACACGGACAGTCTGTGATGCTGCGCTTACGACTATCTGACTTGACCAAACACGGACATGCGAGTAGTATTATAGCCACTTTTGTGCGTTTGAGATGGGGTGGGGTTGCATGCAACCGTAGGCAGGATTGAGGGGCCGATCGCAATCCAGGCTAGGTGGGGCTCTGGTTTCAACGGGTTCCACTGTATGTGCCTACTTTTCTGCCTGTTGAACAGCATTGGGCGCCACCGTTCTGATTAGGTGATGCGCCTGCTAGTCCTGCTACTGAATTGACATCAAACCTGCCTAACCTGCCTATGAAACACATCTCTACGCGCGCTCATTGACATGCGTACGGCTAGCAAACTTTGCCAGGTGTGATGGTCAGGGGAGTGACCCGAGAACCCGAGAAGGGACCACCTGTAATACTCACTCACTCACTGTTGCCGCCGCGATCCCCGCCACTTCCCCCTCCGTTGCAGCCGCCCTTGCCGCCAATTCCGCCGTCCGAACGCGAACCCCCGCCACCGCCGCCGCACCCGCACCCGCCACCGTCCCCGCCCCCGCCCCGCCTCCCGCCGCTGGACCCGCACCCGCCCTCGTTGCCGCCGAGACCCCCGCCACCTCCTCCGACTCCGTTGCAGCCGCCCCTGCCGGCAATCCCGCCGTCCGAACGCCAGCCCCCGCCACAGCCGCCATCGTCCATGCCCCCACCGCCACCGCCTCCCCCTCCGTCGCCCCCGCCCCCGCCACAGCCCCCTCCACCGCGGCTACCCATGCTGTCTCTGCCGCCATCCGCACACCAGCCCCCGCCGCCCGCCCCGCCACCGCCCACGTCCCCGCCCCCGCCATCCGCGCCGCCTCCCCCGCCGCCGTCACCACCGCAAATGCCGCTGCCTCCGTCCCCGCCCCCTCTCCAGGGCCCGCCGTCGCCACCGTCACCGCAACCACCATCACAGCCAACCCCGCAGCAGCGGTCCCCACTCCAGGCCCCGCTGCCGGCCCCATCCCCGCCCGCGTCCACACCCTCGCCATTGCTGCCGCCTACACCCTTGCACCCGCCGCCGCCCCCGCCGTCATTCCCGTCCCGGCCCCCGTCCTCGCCACCGTATCCGCTGCCGCCCCCCCCCCCCCTCTACCGCCCCCCCGCCCGCCCCAGCCTCTGCCATTGCCGGAATCCGCGTTGTCACGTCCGCCACTGCCCTGGGGGTCCCCTTCACCAACCCGCCCTGCCGGCCTGACCTGGACTGGAAGCAGCGGACTGATGAGGCCGTGCGTCGCCTGGACAAAATCAGCCACATGCATCTGTCCATGTTTGGGCGAGCCTCAACTGCGGCTGCATACGGGACCCATATGGCGACATATCATATGGAGCACTCTGGATTACCGCCGCCTGACACGCTCGCAGCCTGGGAGGCGGCGGTGGCCAAGCTCGTCGACCGCAGTCAGGGACCCTCGCAACATGACCGAAGGCTTACAGGCGTCCCAGCCCGCCTCCTGCCTGGTCATCCGGTTTCAGGTGGATTTGGCAGCCTTCCATCACAGCAGCACATCTACGCCCGCTGGGCAAAGCGCGCGGCTGCATACGCTGGCCGGGATGGAAGTGGCGTGGCACCTGCAGCGCAAGCCCCGTGGCAGCGGGTTTTTGGGTACCTGCTTCGGTCCTACCATCCCTGCTTTCGCCCCATGGCGCTGCTGACGGCTCGTGCGGACGGGCCCTGGCTTGGCACCCCGTCCTTGCCTCCCGACGTCCACCGCATCGTCACAGCCCTCTCCCACCTGCCCCCAGCAGTCGACATTGGTACCTCCTCTCTTACGCCCGGCGCGTGGTGCGTCAACACGCCACTATGGGGAAACCCGCTGCTACCCAACGCGCCACCCTCGGGCCGCCGCCCCGGCCTCGAAGCCTATCACCTACAGCTCACGGAATGCCGCCGCCTGCGCACGCTGGGTGACGCCGTGCGTGTCTACGACGCCTTTGCTGCGTATGAAACATCGTGGCGTCACCGCCTGGCATCGACTCCGGGCATCCACATCTTCACCTTGCTGGCAACCGAATGGGCGCAGCTGGTGCGGGAACAGCTACAGCCATCTAGCGCCGTGGCGGGCGCTTTTGCGGATCGCGTGCAGGCCATCGCTGCCATTAATGCCCTGCTATTGGACATCAACCCCTCCTGGGCTGCTGCTGCGCGCCTGCACCTTCCTGCGCCCCCTGCGCCCCCAGCGCCGCCGTGTCTCGCACCAACGCCGTCAGCGCGTCCCCCCGCCCCAGCGACCGACCCCCTAGGTCCCGCTGCCGCCCAGCCAGCCCCTGCCCCCGTTCACCCGCCTACCCACGCAGCCACCCCTGCCGCAGCATTGCCCACCGAGGACCAGGTCGTGGAGATGATTGTCAGCCGCATGGGATGGTTCATCCAGGGGCACCAACGCCCCGTTCCCCTGACCGCCTTGGCTGTCCGCGACGGCACAGCAATGCAGCTAACTGGCGTCAATGAGGACCGCACGCGTCTTCACCATGCTTATGTGGCTGAAGCCCTGGGCGCCACCCTGCCTCCCGCCCCTGGGCGCCAGCGCCTGGTCCAGTTCCGGCGACACATGGCCTCGGTGTGGCAAGTACGATGGGAACTGAAGCACAAGGAGGTGCTGTGGCGGTTGGCGGTTGACGGTGTGGGCATGCTGGGAAATACGCACATCCATGGCAGCTCGCCGGAGCCGTGCGTATGTGGCGCATACGCCTCTCCCCCGTCACCGGCGGTGATGCCGCCCTCGCCTCGACTGCATCACTTTTGGGAGTGCCCCGTCGCGCAGAGTGTGGTGGAGCTGCTACAGGACACCATCAATGCTGGCCGCACCGACGCGGGCTGCCCTGTCCGGCGGCATCACGTCTGGCTGCTGGAGAGCCCGGACCCAACGCAGATACAGCAATGCGTATGGGAGGTGGTGGCCCTGGCCGCACTTAACGCGATGGAGAGTGCACGGCGGTACATGCGCGCACGGAAGCCGTTCACTGAGGGGGCTCTGGCCCGGGCCAAGGCGGTAGCACTAGCTAGCATCAGAGGCTTGCTAGCTGACTTCGCTTCGCTTGGATTGCCACGGCGCCGGCGGGATAAGGCCTGGCTGAAAGTGTCCGACACACACCCCTTCCTGCGTGTATGTGGTGACCGGATGGAAGTGGCCATTCCGGATGTGTGTGACCTTGACGACATGTGATTCCTGAACTGTCTGAGACCAAACACTACCAGTCTGTGATGCTGCGCTTACGACTATCTGACTTGATTGACCAAACACGGAAATGCGAGTAGTGTTATAGCCACGTTTGTGCGTTTGAGATGCGGTGGGGTTGCATGCGACCGTGGGCAGGATTGAGGGGCCGATCGCAATTCAGGCTGGGTGGGGCTCTGGTTTCAACGGGTTCCACTGTATGTGCCTACTTTTCTGCCTGTTGAACAGCATTGGGCGCCACCGCTCTAATTAGGTGATGCGCCTGCTAGTCCTACTACTGAATTGACATCGAACCTGCCTATGAAGGACATCTCTGCGCTCAGTGACATGCGTACGGCTAGCAAACTTTGCCAGGTGTGATGGTCAGGGGAGTGACCCGAGAACCCGAGAAGGGACCACCTGTAATACCGCTCCCTGTTGCCCCCCCGAGAAGGGACCACCTGTAATACTCACTCACTCACTCACTCACTCACCCCCCGCCAACCGTGGGCAGTGACCCGAGAACCCGAGAAGGGACCACCTGTAATACCACTCACTCAAAAACAAAATGGGCAGGAATGAGGGGCCGATCGCAATTCAGGCTAGTTGGGGCGCTGGTTTAACGGGTTCCTCTGTATGTGCCTACTTTTCTGCCTGTTGAACAGCATTGGGCGCCACCGTTCTGATTAGGTGATGCGCCTGCTAGTCCTGCTACTGAATTGACATCAAACCTGCCTAACCTGCCTATGAAACTCATCTCTGCGCTCAGTGACATGCGTACGGCTAGCAAACTTTGCCAGGTGTGATGGTCAGGGGAGTGACCCGAGAACCCGAGAAGGGACCACCTGTAATACTCACTCACTCACTCACTCACCCGCCAACCCGCTGACACGCGCGACAGTTGAGCTGTAGCCTATAGCCCGTAGGGTACAGGCCACGTGACCGCAGCCGCAATCTGGAGGTATACCTGTCCATCAAGACCGTTCTGCCGATCAGGGGGTCCTGGGCTTCCTATCCCGCCCGGCCGTGGTCTAAGCGGGCGTCCGCCAAGATGGCCGACTCCCTCGCCCTGCCCCTTCCCACTCGCCCTTTCCCCTCGCCCCCCATCGCGAGTCCCCGCCCCTGCACCCGCCGCCGCCGCCCGCGCGCCAAATTGCGTGCCCCTCCCCGCGGCCGCCTCCATCGCTGCATCTGCCCCCGCTCGCGTTCCCACTAACGATGACCCCGCCCTGCCGCCGGCCCGGCTGGCGCTTTCCCTGTTGTGCGTGCCATTGACGGAGTCCGCGTCATCCCATCCGCCACCGCCCTCTTGTGTCCTCTTCACCAACCCACCCAGCTGCCTGACGTTTGTTTTTACGGCCTCCCCGCCCCCTGCGTGTCCCCCCTCCCCTGGCTCTCCACACAGCAGCACCTGCCAGTCCCAGAAGTCCTCCATCGCGCCAGTCTGTCCACCAGCCGGCGCACACACGCCAAACCTGAATGGTCCGCATGGGCCTCCTCCCCCGACGACCAAGCACACCTCCGCGCGCACACCGTCACTTTCGTGTGAACAGCAGCGTAAGACACACGAGGAATCGACCACACACCACCAGGACTCGACCCGTAGAGGAGGAATGGAGACGCGCTCAGGCTACTACGGGTGAGTCCGGTTCTGGCGAGCCGCACGGCTGCCTGCTGCCTGTCGCGGCGCTGCGGCCGCTACCCCTTAATCAATGTGTTACACGCTAAATGCAAGGCCGACAGTTGCGCATGGGCGCCGAAATGTACAGGCGCGAGTCGGACGCGGAGGTGCGTGCCGGAGGCGCCGCGGCCGACGATCGGCAGCCGAGCGAGGTGCTCTACAACAACCTGCAGGTAGGTAGTTAGGCGGCAGGTGGTCGGTAGCTGCTGGCTGTAGCAGGCCGCAGTGCTAGGAGGCGGGCGATGCAGCGAGGGTTCGGCAACAGCAGTGTTTAACGCACGCGCGTCACGCAGTAGTCGCCAAGGTTACCCACCACCTGCGCCAACGGCAGCCCCCAAGTCACAGCACACACCGGCACGCAACCAAAGGCTCGATCACTCCCTGCCCGGCCTGTGGTACCGTATTCACAACTCCCCCCCCTTTCCTGTGGCCGGGCTGCACGCAGCTCAATGCGGCCCAGGGCGTGGCGGCGGCGGCGCCAGCTCCCGGCAGTGGCGGCAGGGAGCCAGAGGACGCCAGCTCGGGGCTGGCTCCCCTCATCCAGGCGCCTGGCGAGTCCGCGTCACGGCTGAACCCCTCCGTCGGTGCGTGTGTGCGCAGGGGGGGGGGGCAGGCGGAGGAGCCGAGGCGTGGGACCAAGTCAAGGCGGGAACGCATACCGTGTGTTGGCGCCTTGGCGGGGGGGAATCCATTCCAACCATCGCCCGCCCAAAACCCATGTGTGTGGGGGCGGGATTGACCGAGTGCGTGCACAGCAAACGGAGCGGTATGCCGGAACACTTGTGGGAAGGGACGATCATTGCAAGGGGTGCGACACGTTGGCGAGGCTACAGGCGGCGCTCCTTGTGCGCCCTCTCTTGTAGCGGGTGCCCACCTTTGTAAGCACCAGCAGCAAACCCGATCCCCCAACCTGTTGCTTTACCGATGCGCACTCGCCAACTGTCTCCTCCGCTTCCCACCCCCTGTCACGTTACTGACCCCTGGCCAAGACCCCCGTCTACTAACCCCAACCCCCCTCCCCGCCTACTAACGACCACTCACCACCTGTTTTGTACGTCCTCCCTACGTTCTCTTCGCGCGGTGGATGGGTCCCGGCCCCCATCGCAGTGCCCCGACTAACGCCCGCTACTGACCCGCCCGCCCGCTTGCTAGTAACGCCGCTGCCTCGCCCTTATAGCCCCGGCCGGCCCCTCACCAGCCCTCTTCCACCCGGGCTCGCGCGCGCTAGGACTAGTATTAGGTCTTAGCCTTCGACGCGGCTTCGAACTACACTAACGAAACGCTGCCCGCTCTTCCGCTCCCGCGCATGTGCATTCGCCACTGCTGCCGGCGCTCACGACCTTGCGCCGGTGCTGCCCTACTGGTCCCAAGCAGGTGAGTATTGCGATTGAATCGCGCAATTTAGCTAACGGGGTGGGGACGTGCGCGCGCGAGCCTGGGTGCCATCCACGGCTACCGACAACAACGTCGACAAGACTGAAGATTCAAGGTCAAGGGCGCCCGAGACCCAAAGGTTAAGGCCACACCACCTCCGCGCTCTGGGCTGGGCTGGCTGGTTTGGGTTCTCTTGGTCGATTCGCTTCGGTTTCTGGAATGAACTACCCCCCCCCCCACACACACACACCCTTCAAGACGACATGCAAGGCCGCCAAGATGAGGCCGCTCAGGACCATCGGGACGCAGGCGCCGTACTGGACCCGCGGCACGTGACCGGCTACGGCCTCAGCTACGGCCAGTACGACAGCGGTGGCGGCGGCAGTGGCGGCGCCGGCGCCAAGGCGGTGGAGGCGGTGACGGCGCGGCTGGGGGAGCTGGGGCGCCCGGACGTGACCACGGGCCCCGGGGCGGTGGGGGCGCAGGACGAGGCTGCGGCCGTGGGCCGGGAGCTGCAGAGGCGGGCGGAGCTGGCAGGTGCGCGTGCTTGGCAAGGGCGCATGATTGGGAGGGTCTGCACGGCGGGGTGTGCCGCGCGGCAGCGGCGTCGGGGCAGCACAGGGGAGCCGACAGCCTTTGTCCAACATATGTGTGGTGCCAACGCTGCACCGCCGTATGTACCCACCCATTCTTGCCCTGTTGTTTCCATGCACTGGTTTCAGAGCTGAGCCGCGAGACAGGCGGGGCCTCTGCAGGACACTTTGCAGCCGGTCGTAGTGGTGGTGGTGGTGGTGGTGGTGGTGGCGGCAGCGGCGGGCACGGGGCTGCGCCGTTTAGTGATCGGCTCTGGGACCGCAGCGGCAGCCCAGCGCCCGCTGACAGCGCCAATGCGGCCGCCGTAGCCGCCGCTGGTGTGGACAGCGCCGGTGGAGAGACCGGTGGCGGAGCGCCTGGTGGTGCCGAAGGCGGCGGCGGCAGCGGCATTGGTGGCGGGGACGTGGGCGGTGGGGCCAGGGGAGGCGGCGCGGACGAGCGCGCGGCGCACCAGGCCGCCGCAGACGCCGTCAACACGCCCCTGGCGGCCACGGACCTGGGTGCGGGCGTGACGGGCGAGCAGCCGCTTCGGCCCGAGGACTTTTGCGAGTTGGGCAACGAGGTGCGTGGGGCTTGGTGGCGTGGGGGCGTGGGGGGCTGTGTTGACATGGCTTGTGGGCGGGTCGCGTGAGGGATTCGCGACATGGCGATGGAATGGACTGGACCGTGCGTGTTACTGTGTTAGAGCAGAAGGGCAGAGAAAACGCACATTCCATGAGTGCAATGAGGTGCGGCGCTTGCATACGAATTTGTCCCCCCTCTCTCTCTTTCTCTCTGTCTTTGTCTTTCTTCCCTGCTCCCCCTGCTCCCCCTGAGTGTGCATGTGTGTACGGTATGCGTGCGTCTGCTGGAGCAGGCAGGAGCCGCGGTGCAGGCGGCGGCGGCGGCGGCGGCGGCGGGGCGCGCCCAGGGCGACACGGGCGGCGCGCTGCGCCCCAGTGAGGGCGGCGTGAGCGAGGATGTGGTTCTGCCGGGGGCCAGCGGCGGCGGCGGGTCCAGCCGGCAGCAGCGTGCGGGTCTGCAGCTGAGCGCCGGAGACTATGATTTCTGAGGGCTCCTTGTCTGTTCTCTGATTGAAGGGGATGTGCGTGGCTGTTGTGGGGGGAGGCGAACAGCCGCGGGCTGCCCGTTGGACACGCCCCAGTACGCCGCGAGCCCACGGGTGCCGTGGTGCCGCCTGCTACAGTCCTGCGCGTGATGGCGATAGATGGAGGGGGTCAGAAAGCGCGGACTCAGTGTCAGGCGTCCGCGCACGCGGCGTGGCGGCGGCGGAGCGTTTCAAAGTTGAAGGTTGGCCACCGTCGAGTCAGCGCTGTGCAGGGGTGGCGCTGTGCGAGCGATGGCGTCACACAGCCCACGACGACGTGGTATACGGGCTTCGTGGTTGCTACAGCTACACGGCAAAACGCCGTATCAGTGAATGGCATACTGCAGTGTAAGGGGCGGCATGAGGGTGTGTTGCTGCGTATCACTGTCACCGGCACCGGCACCGGCACCGTCATGTAGCGCCACCCTGGTCACCATTCCATGCGCGCACCCTGAGGTGCCGCATACGGTGCGCTGCGCATTCTGCGCACACGCCAGCGCACGTCCGTGTATCGCATCATGTTCATCCATCAACTAAAATTTACAAATTTACTGTGCTTGTGCTTCAATAGCTGGACGCGGCTGGACACATGACTGGTTGTGCCTGTACAGACCGGCCCCGGCTATAGGTGAATAGTGACTAGGGCGGGTACAGATGTCCGGGAGATGTCCGGGAGATGAGGCCGTTTCGAAACCTTTGGCCTCAGACAGGAGACGTGGCGGTGGCTCAGCCCTGGAGGGGAAAGCCACCTTTCTTGTCAGGCGGGGCGTTGCCGTGTCCGTGTCCGTGTCCCTGCCTGTGCCTCTCCCTGCCACCCCTGCCTCCCTGCCCTCAGCGCCTTAAGTGCCCTCACAAGCCAATTGTCACCCCCCTTTACTTCGCAGCTGAAAACCCCTTCGTCACCCCTTGCCCTGTCCCCCAAACACACGCGCATCCAGAACGGGCACCGGCAGGGGAGGTGTGCCCACTCCTGGGCACCGGTGCCACACTGGAAAGCATTTCCCTGAACATCCTGTGTAGCAGTACTGCCGCGTCCTTGGCGGGAACACTGGACGTGGTGATGGCGGGTCGGCGCCACCGGCCGTGTCCCTTGGCGTGTCTGATTCCATCCCTCGTACTGGCACAGGGGCGGATGCTCGCAGGTGCTGGAATGCAGCCCTGAGTCTCTCAATGCAGCTGGAGAGCCTGCGCCAGCAAGCACAGCGGGCGGCGATCAACCAAACGCGCGGAAGCAGGACAGGTGCCGAAGCGCCGTGCATGGCCGCAGGGTGAGAGGGAAGCAAGAGTCAACTTCATGTTCGTGGCGCAAGATGGACGCTTAATGGCATCAACACGCTTCGAGCTGCAATAACTTTACAATAACAGACATTCCTTTGCAATAAATGCGAACCTATGCGGCAACAGTGGACAACAGACAGCTGCGCTCAGTTCGCTTCTCGCTGTTCTGGGAGGGCAAGAGCTGGCGCGATGTAGTGAGAATCTATAGCACTGTTTTAGGGCGACTCTGTATAATTGAGGTCCGCTGGTGAAGGGCATTGAGCAAGGACTGAAACGGCGATGACCGAACTCTTTGAAGCCTTCGCGGTTGTCGGACTCGCGCTACCACTATCGGGATCAGGAGGCGAGGATGTGGGAGGCCTCAGAGGGCCGCCGGCGTTGACAGAGCGCGTGTTTCGGCCAGCACTGCTGGACCATCTACAGCTCTCCGGCCCCACGAAGCTGCCGACCGGACTGCCAACGGTGCGTCGACTGGTCGATTTAAAGTCAAGGGGCCTGACGTCGTGTGACACAAAGCATTGAAAGCTATGTACTTTGCCAAGGCCCTGGGGTGCAGGCTTCAGCGGGGTGCGCTGCGATGGCACTGCTTGACTGCCCCAAGGCACACCCCAGCCTCCCAGCCTTCCTCCAACAACCAGCTTCATTCCGGAGCGCTGCACGGACTCCGCTCGTCCCTTAAATATGTAAATGCGTCTCTCATCTTATGGCGCAGTGCTGTATGCCGGATGGCGTGGAGCTTATCCCGCCCGCTGAAGTGGCAGCCGCGGTGAAGTCCCCTGACCTGGGCCCGAAATTGTACGCCGTGGTCCTCACTGGTGAGGCAGCTGGTATGCGTGGGTGCGCCGCCTGAACGGATGCACAGGTGACTATGATGAATGTCAACGGAACCCCTGGGGGGTGGAGCATACAAGGCCCCCGCGCTTTCTTGCCGCCTAATTCTCGTGAACCCACCCTGCAATACATCCGCAGATGAGGGTGGGCGGCGGCTGTACGTGTCGTGCCTCAGCTACATGGACGCAGTGCCCCCTGCAGCAGCATGTGAGCAGCTGGCGGGGTGGCAGGCCTCGAGGGCGCTCTGCCTCGTTAGCCGGCAGCCGTACCTGACAACCGCAGAGCAGGTGCGTCGTGCGTGGTCGTGCGTGGTGGTGCTTTGGTACCAGGGCTGGCGCCGCACCGTCGCAGTGGTGGTGGGGCCGGGCCTCATGAGGACCATGGTCGCCATGTGCTTACCAACCCCACGTGTTGCCCAGGTGCTGCGGCGGCTGTACGTGGCGGTGTTTTGCCTGGGACCGTCGGCTCCCGTGGCAGACCTTGTGGGGTCCTTGCTGCGGCTTCCATGCCCGCGGGCGCCACGGCTCCCAGAGGTGAGCACAAAGTGAGGGGCTCGTCACACTTCCAATCGGGTTGGCCCAATGCCCTTCACCGCTGCAGTACTGTACTGTATCGCCTGTCTTCGACCGCCTAATCATTTCTGTTGCAGGTGCGGTTCGTGCTTGAGGGCCGGCCATTCGCGATGCATTCCCCTGATGTCATGGGTGTGCCGCGCAATGGGGAAGTATCCATTCGGCCGCTGCTGGAGGCGCTGTCGCCCACCAACGCCATGCTGGTCCTCCTGGCAGGTGAGGGCAACTTGGACTGGTGTGGCTTCGGTTGGCGGCATCGGTGTGGCACATGCAATCTTTTAATGCGTTGCATGCTTTGTCACTGACGGCCCACAACTCACACGTCAACCCGCATGGTTTCTGCATGTCCTCACAGTGCTCCTGGAGCGACGAGTCGCTCTTGTGAGCAGCCAGTTGCGACTGACCACCCTGGTGGCGGAGGGTGTCATGCAGCTGCTTTGGCCGTTCAGGTGTGTGGTGTGCGCCAGCATGTCGGCGCCAGCATGTCGGCGCCAGCATGTCGCCACAGGACAAGGGGTGCTTGATACTCTTAGGAGTCTGTGGCTGCTGCCTGTGCTCTGCAGCTGAAATGCGACCCACAAACTCGGATGGCGCTGAGTTGGCTACCTCTCCGTCTCCCCCCTCCCCCCAGGTATCAGCATGTGTACGTGCCGCTTGTGCCGGTGTCGCTGCTGGACCTGCTGGAGGCGCCCACGCCCTTCCTCATGGGCGTAGGCGGTCACTCAGGCGCCAGCCTGGGCGCAGAGCTAGCCGGCGAGAGTGGTGGCGCTGGCGCGGGCGCTGGCCTCGCCGCGCGCGTGCATGAGGGGCTGGTGGTGGTGGATCTCGACAGGTGAGCTACACGGCAATCACCATACACAGGAATCATTTATAGCTAGCGCTGTTTAAGGGTAAGGGACATGACATAACATCATCATGACCGCACGTTCCGAGGTCCGATCCTTGCGCCCTTATGGCCCGCCACGCCCGCGTACTCAGCGTCCTGCTCGGCGTGGACAGTGCCGCCCCCGCCTCCTCGTATCTTTGGCGGCATTCTTGGTTGCGTGCGGACTGGGATAGGGCCCTCGGTACAGAAGCATGCCGGTGCATGGGGCTGCCAGCGTGCGTGCGGCTGGCTCCCTGGTGCGTGTCCCGCGCCACGGCCACCAACCATAGTCCATAGCACTGACGGGCACGTCGGAAGCGTTGGGTACCGAGCGGCTGGTGAGTGGCGACTGCAACTTAGGGTGTGGGCCGTGCCCTGGAGGGCAATGGCACTTTGGTGGCTTGCCTCATTGGCATGCGTGTGCGGCATGGGGTCTGGGCGCGTACTCCATGCCGCACACGCGCGTTCCTGGCTGCGCCTGTACCTCAGCAGTGGTGCCCCGAGTGAATACACGGGCCCAGGGTGCAGTGAGTGAGTGTTACAGGTGGTCCCTTTTCGGGTCGCGGGTGCACGAGATCCAGAGACAGGAGTGCACGACCGCCCCAGTGTGCATCCGTTGCGATTTCTACCCGCTTCTGTGCGGTCGTGCCCGAGTGGTTAAGGGGACTGACTAGAAATCAGTTGGGATCTCCCGCATAGGTTCGAATCCTGTCGACCGCGCAGTACGACGCCGTACGGTGCCATGCTGCCGTACCAAGGCATCGATTTTGGCCTGGGGCCCCGGGTATGACCATGTGCGGCGGCTTGAGGCAGTTGGGGGCCGGGCCGCGCACTGCCGAACGCCATGCCTGGGCAGGCGCGCAATGGCAGTGGCTTTGGGTGCACTCGACTACGGCCCTGGCGTCCCAGGAGAGGATGATGCAAAGGGGAGTGGGGTGGGGTGGGTTCCAGCCAGGGGAGGGCGTACGTGGACATGCAAGTCACACTGCTAACCGCACAGTTCAGCCAGCCCTGGCGCCTCCCTGACGCACGAGGCGTAGTGAGCACCAGATCAAAGCATTGCCGCATGAATGAATGCATCTCGTGGTGATACTGCCCTGCACGACGCGCCAAGCCCACGAAGGCCGGTGGCTGCGTGCCCCGAACGCGTTCGGAGTGCGCAGAAGGCGCCTGCGCTCGTGCCCCCGCGACAGACTTCTGCTCCTGGCCCGCCTGGCCGTGCCCGGCACGGTCTCCACAATTTTGTTGGTAAATTTCCCTATCGCTCTCAACTGGTCTGCACCGAGACATCGCGTGAGTGAGTGAGTGAGTGAATATTACAGGTGCAAATCGAAAATCGTATGGAAAGTTCGGCCCATCGGACTGATCTTGCTGGCGACTTTGGAGAAGATGGTCCTGTAAGTCAGCGAAAGGCACTCCCGGCGCGACGTCTCAGGATCGATCCCGGTAGGCAGCGCCCGTCGGTGGTGGCGCCCTGGTCCGGTCCCGAAGACGGGCCTTCGTTGCACCGGCGTCTGCGGTCGTGCCCGAGTGGTTAAGGGGTCTGACTCGAAATCAGATGGGATCTCCCGCATAGGTTCGAATCCTGTCGACCGCGTTTTGCATGCCGTACAGCGCCGTACACCTGTACGACGTCAATTTTGCCCCACACGCCCACCCACTCGGTAGAGCGTGGCATCCGAAATCGGCGTGGCGCTTCGTGGAAGACGGGGTGTGTGCTGAGGATAAGCGGCAGGGGCACTTCGGCGGCGCTGCGTGGCAAGCCAGCGCCTACTGCGGTGCAGCACTCTGCTTTGGGGGGAGGGGCCCTGGAGGGTCCTTCCAGGCAACTCGTTAGCGGGCTTACAAGAGGGGATAGTCCGAATGTGGGGCCCCAATTGCTTACTGAGACGCCAGGACCAGTGGACCACCCGATGCCAGGCAACCAACACTGCGCCACCAAGGCACCAACCCTTCGGTTGCTGCAAACCCTCCGAAATCGAAGTCCAGGCGGCTGCTGACTACCGCATGTTTCCTTGCACACACTTTGGGCCGAAGCCGCTTCAGGGGCGAGGCCGATTCACACTTGAAGCTGGTGCATGCGCCCACAATGGCCGAACCCCTCTGCCCCACAGGAACCGCGTCTACAACTCTGCCGACCTGCGGCCCAGCTTGGACCACCCTGCGGCCGCCCAGCTGCTGGCCTGCCTGTCACACCTTGTCCAGCCAGTCTCACATGACGGCGGCAGCCTAGCGGAGGAGGAGCCTGTTGTGGCGGGAGCTACAGGCGTGTCGCCAGGCCAGCCGGCCGCATCGCCAGACTTGGCAGCTAGTGCTGCTGGGGCTGCGAGAACCACTGGGACCGTGAAGACCCACGCCGCACACGCCTGGCCTGACCCGTGGCTGCACGTGGTGCGGACAGCAGCATCCAGCGGTGAGAGCTGAGAGCCAAGGGCGTCGTTGCAAACATCTGTATCTGTTTTGCTCGGCTAGTCACTCAGAATCCCCTGTGGTTCCTTTACCTCCGATGCTGTGCCAGGTTGGGGCCCGGGGCATGACGCCCTCGTGCGGCGGCTGTTCCTGCGCTTCTTCTCCATCCTGCTCAGAGTGGGTGTCGCGGTTGAGCGTTGAATCCGGCTGTAGCGTGATCTGGGTGGGGTTGGCTTTCGCGCTTGGACCGAGGCGCCTAAACCATAATGCGTGTCGTCATGGTTGCCATTCTGATTTTGACGTTTGCCAATGCAGGGCTATCACCAGCACTTGCCGGCGTCCGCACACGCAAGCCGCGCCAACACGACTGGGCATGGCGGTACGCCGCCGCAGCGCGTGTCGCGGCAGTCCCCTTCTGGCCCGGCGTTCCGCTCCGCTGACTTCCTCGATTGCCACGTAGAAAGCCACGGGTGAGGCGGGGCACACAGTGCAGCGGGTGGGGCGATGCTCGCAGGCGCCCACAAAGCTGTGTCTTTCATTGCCGACCACGTCGCCGACCACTCTTTCCCGGGGTCGCGCAGGCCCAAGTCGAGGCCGCTGCTCTCGCAGCTGCTGGGCACGCAGGGCTGGTACGTGATGCTGGACGAGTGGTGCGGCCGCGCCGCCAACCCCTACGGCTGGTACCGCGACGCCTGCGACAGCTGCAGGTGGGGCGGATGGCCCGGGGCGCCGCGTGGGGGTTGCCGGCGCTGGGAGTCAGCGGGCGCGGGCTCAGGTCGCGACGCTGCACACGTGGTTGGTGCCCCAAAAGGCCCTGGTGGACGAAGTCTTGATTGTTCCTGCCCTCGGCGCATGCAGGGTGGAGCTGCTACCCGACCTCGCGCTACCGGACGGCGCTGCGGGGAGAGGCGGCGAAGGAGCCGCCGGCGCCCGGGCAGGGGACAGCGACGGGGCGGCGGCAGCAGCTGAGCGGGAGGCGGAGGACGCGCCAGCGTTGGCTCACGCCGGTTTCGGCGTCGAGGCGGGTGGGGCCGCGGCTGTTGAGGGGCGGCGAGAGGTGGTGGTGATCGGGCTGCCTAACCGGTTGGAGGCTGGCACGCCCTGCGAAGAGGTGGGGTTGCAGCAGCACGCAACACCCGCGGACGCGCAGGCATCCCTGTCGCCCGGGCGCCGCGTCTTCTACTGCCGGCTCTGCCCGCTACTGCAGCGGCGGCGTGCCCCCGTTTACCGGTGAGCCCCCTAGCCATGATAGTTCCGAGCCTGCGCCCACATACCGTAGCACAGCAGCGCCGCAGCTTCATGTGGACCAGGGCGCGCGGGCTCACCTTCCCGACGTGACCATGCGCCGCCGCGCAGGACCTTCCCCGCGCTCCACGTGAGCGATGAGCCCTACGCAGCCGCCGCGGCTGCAGCTGCGGCTTCCCTGAGAAGCAGTCTGGCCGCACCCAGCGGCGCCGCGCTGGGGCCTAGCCCAGCCTCAGCGGCCATGTGGCAGGCGTGGCAGGCGCACGTGATTGCGCCGGCCGGGGGACGTGCAGCGCGGGAGGGGAGCAGCGGGGGGGCGGGCGCTGGCGGCGGAGCAGCCGATGCTGCAATGCGGTCTAGCGCGGGCGGCGGCGTGGAGGCGGATGGGGCGGGCGGGGGTGGCGATGCCGGCGGCAGTCGCAGCCTGATGCGGCTGTGGCCCTCTGGGCCTCGGCTCACGCGGTCTCTCAGCAGCGACAACCTGAGCGGCGAGCTGGTGAGTGCGGGGGTGCCGCTTGCCTTGCACGGCCGGTGCTGTGCTGCTACGGTGCTGTACACGTGGACAAGTTCACGCATGTTGCCCAGCCCAGCATCAGAGCGCATCCGTTGTGCGTGCCGGTGAATTCCAGCTTTCAGCCTCATTCACCATATTGCATGTCGCCCGCCCGCCCGCCCGCCCGCAGAAGCTGTCGCAGGCCAACGCCGGTGGCAGTGTCGGCGGCGACACCGGCAAGCCGCCGCAGCGGCAACGCAGCTCAACAGACGGCACCGGCAATGCCGCTAGCAGCTACGCGCACAGCAAGCCGCCCACGCTCTCGGCAGCGGCGACGGCACCTGTCCAGCAGCAGCTGGGGGCCGGCACCTCGGGCGGCGGGCCTGGGCTGCCTCGTCCCAGCGCGCAGAGGGCGCTGCACGCTGGCGCTGCGGGTGACGCAGCAAGCGTGTCAACCAGCGGCGTCGCGCCCACATCCGCTGCAGCAGCATCGCCATTTGCAACCGCGCTTGGGGCCTCGCTGAGCCTCCGCAACGTGCTTCGAGGTGCTTCCGTGGCTGGGCCGATGGCATCAGGGCCAGCTGCCGGCGGCGGTGGCGGCTCATCCGCCGCCGCAGCTGCTGCCGCCAGCGCCGCGTCCTCAATCGGATCCGTGCTGCCGCTGCCGGCAGCGCCCGCCAGCAGCCGCTCGCTGGCCAGCTACAAGGCAGAGCAGGAGCTGGTCCGGCAGCAGCTGGCGGCGCTGAGCCAGGTGCTTGCGTGGGGCGCGGGGCAAGGCGGTGCCGCGCCCGCGCCTGGCGGCGCCGCGCTGCCCTCGCGGTCGGAGATGGACCGCCTGCGCCAGCTGCTGTGCGTCCAGACCGCCGGCAGCGGCGCCTTTTTGGTGGGGCGGCTGCGAGACGAGGTCTTCGGCGGCGCCTGTGGCGCCGCAGCAAGCCCAGGCGGCGTGGCCGGTGCTGCCGGGTCCCCGCAGGCTGGCGTGCGCACGCCTGTGGACGGTGCAGGCGTGGGCGCCACGGCGGCAACAGCGGAGGCGGCAGCTGCGGCTGGCGGCGGCGCGGGCGGGCGCTGCGTGCACTGGGCTGCGTTCGAGTTGTTGTCGGAGGCGCTGGACGCGGTGGTGTCGGCAGCGGTGGCCGCTGGCGAGTTTGGGGTACTGGGCGCGGCGCTGGAGGTGGCGATGGCTACCTTCACCTACACAGGTACGGTTGGGATGGGTTTGCGAGCTTTGGGCAGTCGAGTTGTGAGGAGAGCTGATGTGGTTGCTCCGGTACGGATCCGAACCCCTACCGCTACGCAGTACCCGGCTTGCCCCTCCCCCCTCAGGGGGGTTCCCTCAGGGGGTGGATTGCAGTTATCAGCCCAAGCCAGGGGGGGTCTGCACCGCCATTTCGTAGGAAGACCAACGGATTGACACGCGGATCCATGATCTCGTATTCAGAAGTTCTGGTTGGCGGGTTGAATTAGCAGGGGGCGCCTATTGCGGGGGCTGGGGCTGGGGCTGGGGGTGGGAGGGGCGCGAGAGGTCGGGGGCACCACAGCCACGGGGGTGCAGCCGGCTGCGGGCACTCGCGGGACTCAGCAACTGGCTGACTGGCTGCGAGCCGCGATCCAACACATTTTACTGGCCATTATCGCGCATGAAGCATGAAGAGCGCTTATCTGATCAGAGGGGCGCTGTAATTCATGCGACCACTTAATGTCGGAGCCTCGGGATCCTCCGACGCCTCCGATTCCTTCGCCGATCGCCGGGCGCCTGCTCCCTAAATTTTATAAACAACGTAACATACACTGCATTTAGAATCTAGCGCTGAATCGGTTTTCTAGCGCTGAAACGGGTTTCTCTTTATTTTACTCGTTTTCGCAAATTCAAGCGTCGCCACATTCATTTTTATACACCGCACGTGTGAGGTTATGGGCTAAATTCTCGCGGAAGCCGACCTCAGCGTGCTCGGAGGTCCTTCAGGTTTCACGGGAGTTTTTCATTTTTGGGGGTACGTTTCACCATGTTTTATTTCCTCATTTCCACGTGCATGGCCGGGCGTGCTAGGTGCACTTTATTGTAACTGGTATAACCGGGAGGGCCCCGCTGCGGGAACTCGATGCGACCGCAATGGCTCTCGCCCCTCCCCCTTCGGGGGAAGGGGCAAGCCAACCTGTCTATAGAGTCATCGAGTCCTGGGAACTCGTGCCTACTCCGTCCACGGCTGCTCGTCACAGGCAAGGGCAAGGTGCTGCTGCTGCACCGCCTGACCACCAACCCCTACCTCTACACCCGGGCGGCTTGGAGTGGCATCTTCTGCCACACGCTGCTTGCTGCAGCAATGGCCGCGGCTACTTGCGGGCGCCGCGGCGGCGGGGATGCGGAGCCGGTGCCTGTCAAGAACCCGGCAGCAGCGGCCGCACCAGTGGTGGCAGCCGCGGATGCGTCAGCTGCAGGCGGCCATGCAGCGTTGCCGCTGCCGCAGTGCGAGTACCTGCGGAGGCAGCGGGTGCTGCTGCAGGTGAGTGTGCGCGATTGGGCTGCTGCTGCTACACGTGTTCACCCGCCGCGGATCGCCACGACGTGTGGAGCGTTGGCTGCGTCACTGGCTCTGTCCCCTTCCTGAGCTGCAGCCGGCATACCCACTGTGCTCCTGCAGGCGCTGCAGCGCAGCCTCAGCGCGCAGGCCTGCTGGATGATGCACCTGGGCGTGTGCGAGGAGCCGGCGTGGGAGCTGGTGACGGGGCTGGTGGCGGCGGCGCGCGTGGCGGACCTGCCCTTGGAGGGTGAGCGCTGCGGCGGCGTGTGCCGTTTGTCCTGCCCATGGCCACACACGCGCACATTGAACAGCGCCACGGCGACAGGGCGTGCGCGGGATGCAGCGCACAAGCAGGGCCCTGGCGCAAGGGCTCAGCTGCTGCAGACGACCTGTAGCGCTGCTGCTTGTTGCAACAGTCCTCGATGCCCCCGCCCCGTACCGCAGGTGGCCAGCTGCAGCGACTGCTCCTGAACGTGCGGGCCGCGATGCGCGCCGCCCGCTCCGCCGCCAGCCACCAGCACCGACGCCGCATGCCGGATCCCGCGTGCGGCTCCCTCACCAACCTTACCCCAGCGACCGCGGCGCTGGGCCTGTCCGCCCTTTCGCGCGCTGGATGCGGTGGGACAAGCGCTGCCGCCGCTGCGCCTGCTGCAGCTGATTCCCGGATGGCCACCTCGTCCTCTCCGCGCTGGCCGCCCGCCCGCGGTGGCGGCGGGCAGGGGCCAGCGGCGCTGCCGGCGCCTGTGACGCCGCACCTCTCCTTCAAAGACAGCGGCCAGAGCAGCGGCAGCCAGGACGACGCAGCCGCGGCAGCGGCAGTGGCAGCTGTAGCCGCCGCCGGCGGTCGCGGCAACACAGCACCCGGGCCTGACAGCACAGGAGCTTCTCCACGGACGCCACCCCGCACAGCACTCGCAGCGGCAAGCGGCCAGGGCGCCGGCAACAGCCCACGCAGCGCGCTGTTGAAAGCCGCGCCGCCGGCTGTCGCTGCTGTCGGCGCGGTCGGGGAGGGGGCCGGCAAGGCGCTGGCGGCCAGGGCGCTGGCGGCTGCAGCTGCGGCGTCGGGCGCTGGGTACAGCCCGCGGTCTACGGCAGGCTCCGTGCGCAGCCTGGCGGCCGGCGGCGGGCCCAGCCGTGAGAGGCCGTACAGGGTGCAGTACGAGCGGTTGCTAGCTATTGCCTCATCAGGCGGGCGGCTGGCCACCGTCAGCGGCGAGAAGTCGCCGGGCGGTGCGGCTGATGCGCAGCCGCCGTCGCCGGAACGCCGGCTTGGCCGCAGCAGTGCCAGCGTCAAGGGCGGGAAGCCGGGCAAGGTGCGTTGGCGCTGCAATGCAGACCTGCTTCTTGACGACCGCAGTCTTCCCTCGAGATGGCTTCATATGCAGGCCCTGGTCTGTACATGTAGATGTGCATAGCGGTGTGCACGGCTCGCGCTAACTCACAGACCTGCCTCCGGATGCAGGAGCCGGTCCAGTCGGCCGCGCTGTCGCTGGGCGGCCGCGGCCGGGCGCCCATCATGTGCTTGGCCGCGGCCGCGGGCGTGGTGCTGGCGGCGCCGCGCCTGCCGCACTACCACCTGCTCGCGCTGCAGCCGGTGAGTCGGGGGCGCCTCGTGGGGCTGCCTGCACCACCACCAGCGGACCCCGGCCGCGCGCCTACCGTATACAACCTGCTTCCTGCAGCCGTTTGCAGTACAACCGGGCCACGGTCGCGCCGCTGTGCCATGCATGCGCCCTGGTGGAGTCCGGCGCCAGCCTTGACCTGGCCTGACCGGACCTCTGACCATTGCGCGGTGTCGGTGCGCGCGCAGGAGGGCGCACTGCGCGCCACAGCCCGCCTGCCGCTGGCGCACATGGACGGAGCCTACGTGGATGCCGCCGTGCTGTCCGCCGACGGCGCCACAGCCGCCATCTCCGTGGCGCCGCTGCCGCCGCCCCGCCACCGGCCATCGCCCCTTCCCGGCGCAGCCGCGCCCACCACGCCGCAGCCGCAACGCTTCCCCCGGGTGATCGCGCTGGTGGACGTCGCCGCGGAGCGCACCGTGCGCAAGCTCTGCCCAGGTACCGTGCTGCTTGCCCGAATTACGATCCGTAGCCTGACTTATTCTGTCCGATCTGGACTCATTTGCTTCTGTGCGATTGCGGTGATCACCGTATCCGAGCGCGACGACGTCTGATTCTAATTAATATGCTTGTCGCCCCCTCCGGCCCCTTGTCCCTGTCCGCAGCCGCTGCCGGCCGCACCACGGCGATGCAGATGAGCCCCACCGCCAACCTGCTCGCCACCGGCTGCGCCGCCTCCTGGGCGCGGCTTTGGGACATCCGCGCCAGCGCCGGGGCCGGCGGCAACGTCCCACGCGGGGGCGGCGCGGGCGCGACCGCGGCTGCGGCGCACCCGCGCGTGTCGTCCTCCGCGGCGGTGTCGCTGGCCACGGGCCAGGGCGGCGTGTGCGCGCTGCTGGCGGACAGCGGCCGGCTGCGGCTCTACACGGGCGGCCGGGATGGCAGCACGCTGGAGTGGGACCTTCGCAAGGTGGGCACGGGGGCCGGGGCTTGGGGGACCAGTTGTGGTTGCCAGCCCAAGGGGGGTTGAAGGGGTAGAGGCAGCAAGGGCGGGTGGAGCGAGGGCGTCTGCCTAAGCACCATGCCGGGTGTCATCGTCCGTGCATGACCCAGCCTGTGTGTGTGCGGTGCGTGTGCGCATCCATGTGCTCCTTGCCTGCAGCCCAACGCGCCGCTGGTGGCGTACCGGGGGCACAGCGGCTGGGTGACCAGCCTGGCGCTACTGCCCGCCTGGGCGCTCGCGCCGACTGCTACAGCCGCGCCTGCGGGTGAAGGGCTACTGCTGGTCACCGCTGGCACCGACTGGACCGTGCGCGTGTGGAACCCACGCGACGCGGCCCCAGTGGCTGTAGCGGCGGCAGCTCCAGCCGCCGGCGCGCCCGCGAGTGCCGCACCGCGCGGCCAGGACGTCAGTGGTGGCGGCAGTGCTGGCGGGGCGCGGGGCACAGGCCGTCCGTCGTCGGGGGGCAGTGGGAGGCCCAGCAGCCAAGGCGGCGGCGGCGGTGGCAGCGGCGGCGGTGGCAGCGGCCGCAGCAGGAGCTCCATCGCGGGGGCTCGCGCCGCAGGTGTGGCGGCCGGGCCGCACGCCGGGCTGCCCCCCGCGGCAGCGAGTAACGGTGCCGGGCCGGACGGCGCGGTGGCCGTGTGCCGGGCGGCCGCGGTGCTGGTCGGCCACGGCGCCCCCGTGTCCGCCCTGCACGTGGACCAGGTGCGTGCTGGTGGTGGTGCCGCACCGCGCGGGTGGTGCGCCTGGCGCGCAGTGTGGGTGCCGCCTGTGGACAGGGTGGGGTCAGCCAAGACCCCGTGGACGGCCTGAGCCTCCTGCTGCTGCAATTGCACGCTTCACACACCAACCCGCGCTCATTCCAACGTCAATCCCGGGGCGTTCTCACCTGCTCATCCGCCGCTCCGCCCAACTGTCGTGCGCCTGCACCCTGTGTGTGACAGGCGGCCGGCCTCATCTACTCGGGCTCGCGGGACGGGATGCTGGCGGCCTGGACGCCGGACGGCAGCTGCGCCGGCGTGCGCCGCCACCACGGCGGCGCGGTGCGCGTCATTGCGCCGTACGCATCCGCGGCCGTGCCCGCGCCCACCAGCAGCGGCAACAGCAGCAACAGCCGCCAGGCGTGTCCTCTGGTCACGTGCGGCAGTGACGGGTCCGTGGCTCTCTGGGGCGGGGCCAGCACGGACGGGCCGCTGGATGCCGCGGGCGCAGCACACATGCCGGACGCGCTTCGCTGTGGGCGCAAAGGCTCCGGCGGCGGCGCGGCGGAGGATGGGGTTGCGGCGGGGTGGATCGGCATTGGGGCGATCGCAAGCGGCGGTAGCGGCGGCGGCGTGTGGTGTGGGGAGGAGGCAGACCCTCTGGCGGCATTCCATGCGGCTTCGCTCACTCGGGCCGCGGCGTGGGATGCGGCGCGCGGGGTGATGGTGGTTGGGGACGACCGCGGCGTGGTGCGGGCATGGGCGCCGCCCCTGCCCTAGCAGTAGCAGGCGGCGTTCAGCGTTCAGGAACGTAGGGTAACTTAGGATGACTTATCAGCTGGGTCGGACTCGGAGGTGCGGGTCCCGGACCGCATGGGGGTGGCAGCTGAGCCCTGTTCCGCAGACGCCAGTGTGTGAAAGGAGAGAATGCGGTGGAGCAGCGCAAGAGGCAGTGTGGCGACGTCCCAGTCCCAGCCGACACCGTGTCACCGATAGTGAGAACTACCGGTGGATGCAGGCAACGTGCCGGCCATTGCCCTTGTGCGGGAGGCGCATCCCAGGCGGGGTTCCAGTCGGAGGAAGGGAAACCACGCGCGTCATCCATCCGCCATGTCTCACTGTAACGGTGGCGTTGCAGAGAGTGAATTGGGCGACCCCACTGGGGCGACCCAACTCGCAAGCTGAGAGTGAAAGGATGGGTGGCAGAGACGTACAAAACCGGCAGATGCGACGAAACCCCTCAGAGCATCCAACATGTCAGGAACGGTGAACTGGAGCGCCCAGGGTTGCACCGTACTAGCCTCCCAGCTTATAATACGCGTACTAGTACGTAGTACGCTGTTCACTTCGTACGATACGCTATAGTTCGCTTATAATACGCTGGCGGGCAAAGGCTAGTACGATGACATAGTACGCTGCGCCAAACCCACAAATTCCGGGATGTTGGGATGCGCGCGTGAGATGTCGAGTCAGTTCCGGGCCGTTCTCGCGCTTGCTGACACTCAGACAACATGTTATGTTTATGACGAGGCCATTGAGCGCGACAAGCAGCTACTACCAGCGTGGATGCGTGTGCCGATGTCCAACATCCCAGCTCAGCATCCCTTGGGATGCCCATGTTAGCGAAGTGCTTTCGAAATGCGAACGCGAATATGCGTAATCATGTGTCGTTGTAGTCGCTAGCACGCATAGAAGGCCGGTGAGCAAGACTCAGACACAGTTACCTCGCCCAGACGGTAAACTCCACGGGCAATGCCAATGTTGTCCCAACCTGATCCTGTCACCGCGTACTTAACCACGTACTACCATTCAAGAACGGCGTACTATTACGTAGTACGCACTAGCGCGTACTAGTACGTAGTACGTACTGTGCAACCCTGGGAGCGCCTACCGGTGACCAGCGTCACGACTCGCATGTCAGGATAGGTCCACGGTGCCGCGTTGCACTGCGCCCGGGGACAGTCGACAGTGCGACAGACCCTTACGACAGAATGCTCGCGACAGGTTTAAACCGTCGGGAAAACCGTCAGACAGCAGTGTGTAAACAGAAACCGCCAGGCGCGGTTCCAGGCCCGATCCCGCAGCCCGGGCGTTGCACACGACTGGCGCCCACGGATGGTGGGTGGCGGTGGGAACAGGACAAGGGCGAGAGTTGGCATGTCCCGGTAGTGACAGATGAATTCCCCGCACCCAGCAAGTCGTTGCGCGAGAACAAAGACAGTGGCTGGGGCTGTGCGACGCGGTTACTGTACCGATGCGCGCTGGCTGGCTGGCTCCGTTGTTTGCTGACACGCAGTCCGCCCACGGATGGTAGGGGTGGCAGCTGAGCCCTGTTCGTACGCCAGTTTGTGATTAGGCACGCCCTTTGGAAATCTCGGAGGAGAGCGTGCGATGGATCAAGGCATGGGGCGTGGCAACGCCGCGGTAGCGGCGAATCCCCAGACCCTGCGCGCAGGCGACCGGCGTCCACAGATGCAAGTCGACGCCGGACGGACCTGCAGGGGTCCCGAGGCAGAGTGTGAAACCCTGGTGCGGCCCAGGTGCTGTTACGCCTCGTGGTTGTGCTGCGGGCACCGGTCTGCGATGAGCCAGGCGAGCAGTGGTGCCCCCGACGTATTGCCAGTCCCGCGTGAGCAGCACACCAGTTCGCAGCCAGGGCCTCAGTCACGATCGCCGCAGTCCCTGTCGGTCGCTACACGTGCACTTCTCCCCTGCACTTCTCCCCTGCCACTCTTGCCCCCAGCAGCCCCCCCCCCAACCCACAGCCCCCTCCCCCGCTCTTGTGCAGCCCCACCGGGCTGATGTGCATGGTTGCGAGGACAACGCCGGAGTGAGCGTGCCGCGCGGTCCGCCATCGACCTTCGCACGCCTGAGGTCCCAACCCGACAAGAGCCTCTCTTCAGCGCACGTGAATGTGTGGGTGCTCTCGTCGAAAAGCAAACCGCACGGCTTATGAAAATTGGAGCAACTTTGGAGTCGGTCGATCGTGGGCGACTTGCTGTGCACCCAGGCCCACTCAATTTGAAATATGGAATGTGTAGAAATATCGTAGGCGTACCAGGTTCAGAGTCAATGCGAGGGCGGGGCGCGACCATCTGCTGGTCGGCTGCGGGCCACAATTGCCATGCCCAAACCGGCTTGGTCCGCGCACTGCAAATTTCTTGAACGCCCAGTCGCTTGCTACATTTCTTAGGTCACTTCTTGTTGCCACCCACATCCAAGAATGCTGGCCCTCTCCTCGTCTCGCAGCGCTGCGTTCAGCGCCACCGTGCGCGTCCAGCCGGCTCGCCAGGTTGCCCTGGCCCCCAGCCGCTCCTCTCTGGTCGTTGAGGCCGCTGTGCCCAAGAAGAAGACCAGCAAGTCGAAGACGGCCATCCGCAAGGCGGCCTGGAAGAAGGAGGTGCTGCCCTACGTGGAGCAGGCTCTGTTCAAGGTGCGCTGAGCTGAATTGTATCATTATGAGGCTATTGCGGTCGCTTCTGGCTCGGGCAAGGCTGGACCAGTAACACGCCGCTGCTTGTGTCGCGCAGGCTAAGCTGGCTCTGAAGGAGGGCAGCCGCGACTCTGCCGATAAGGACATGGTCGTGAGCACCCAGACTGAGGAGAAGTCGGAGTAAGCGGCTCGCTGGACTGCAAGCGGAAAGTTGTGCATCGCGGGGCGGAAATGGCGAGGCACTGGCCCAAGTGCTGGTCCCAAGTGCTGGGGCCGGCCTGGCATGGTGCTTGACGGGAAGGGGGCTGTAGGCGCAGGCGCGGGGCGCATTCCCGGCAATTTTGTTCTGCAGCCGGGGTGGGCGGAAGCCGCTGCACTCGCCAACAGCCACAGGGCTGGCGGTGGGAGGCCACGCGGGCGGGCGCTGAGGGCGCAGCAAACCGCTGGCGCTGTCCTGTGAGGCGGAGGCCTGGCAGCACATTTTGACGCGTGCGCCCAGGTGACGGAATGCCCGGAGGTGGCGCAGTAGCAGAGGCCAGGGCGGGCTAGCACGCATACAGGCTGCCGTGGCAGCGCGCGGCAGCGCTGCTTGCAGGGCGTGCACGGCTGGATTACGTGTTGCGCCTGGATAGCTTTAGAGAGGTGGAGTTGACAGGAGGGACGCAGTCTAGAGGAGCTGGACTGGCGGATGTGGGTCGGAGCAAGACGAAAGTGACGTGGTGCGGTGACGTCTGAACGGAGTAGGGAGGCGCGTGTGTGTAACCGCAAAAAGGAAATCACGTAACGTAGGGAACCATTCAACTGGTGCAGTACCTGGGATGGGCCGATGCAGCTCAGAGCTCTGAGAGGGGGGCCCACAGTGCGCCTGCTGCGGCTTTGGCGGCTGCGCTGCGCGCATTTGCTGCAGCGG
The DNA here is from genome assembly GCA_016834605.1 of Chlamydomonas incerta. Lineage (NCBI taxonomy): Eukaryota > Viridiplantae > Chlorophyta > Chlorophyceae > Chlamydomonadales > Chlamydomonadaceae > Chlamydomonas > Chlamydomonas incerta. The sequence continues at coordinate 486,502 of JAEHOC010000029.1, forward strand.
AAGCACGGATGCGCGCTGGCAGCTCAAGCGGTGGAACCTCGGTACCTCAACACCCGCCCATGTTTGCAGCAGCAGGCAGTGCCATGCCGTAGGCAGCAGGTGATCAGGATCCGGCACCCGGCAACACGATCAGCATTTCTCAGCGCCGGACGCCCGGACCGCTGGTCCCAAACGCTTAGCTCCCTGCCCAGTTTTACACTTTTACCGGCCGAGGTCATGCAGTCCCCGCGCACGCTATTGATGCCCTATTCACATTCCAAATTTCCAGTCACTGTGGGCCTCGTCCTCGAACGCTCAACGCCTCAACCCCTCCGCCTGAGCAAGAGGAGGTGCCGCGCCCTTAACACCCACTCCAGTCCCGCACTGCCGCTCACAGTACCCTGGGACGCCCCGCACCGTCCGCCCATCCGCGCACAAAGTCTCGCAGCGCTTCGCTTCAGGCACAATACGGTTCACACAGCATGCTCCCTTCCTTCATGGCTCGCGTCTATCACTAGCCCATCATTCCAGCATGCCTCCACCAAGCGCAGAGCCGCTTGTCCCTAGGCTACGCGCTGCAGCCCCAAGCTCGCACCGCGCGTCCCTACACCCGCAATCACATGACCGGGGGCCGCTTGCCGCCCCCGGCCCCGGCCGCCCCCGCGCCGCCCGGCGTGCCCGCCGCCGCCGCCGGCTCGTCCGCCGCCACCGCGGTGATCACCCCCGTCAGCGCCAGCGGCCCGCCCGGCAGCGGGCGCCGCTCCACGCCCGCCTCGCCCGCAGCCAGGCGCGCCGGCAGCTGGTTGGCCTCCGCCGCGGTGTGGCCCTTCTCCACCTGACACGTGGGCACAGGTAGAGAGGTTGCATGTCAGGCGGCCTAGGTTCACAAATGCCCGCAGAGGCCAGCAATGCATGGGGTCCCCGATGCGGCGCTCGGCGTTCACACCGCAGCGCCTGCCTGCCTGCCTGCCTGCCTGCCCGCCTGTGCCCGCGCGTCTGCCCGCCACCCACCAGCAGTGTGATGTGGTGGTAGGGCTTGGCGGTGACGGCCTCGTCCGCGCTCAGCAGCGTCACCTGCGCCGCGATCACCTGCGGCGGCGGCGGCAGCGGCAGCAGCGGTAGGGCGCCATGGGGAGCACGGTGGGCATGTAGCACAGAGGCAGTGTCAGGGCTGCTGCAGGACGTAGGGTCCTGCACACCGTTTCCTGTACAAGCAGGTCGCGAGCGACGTGCCACCGCACGTGTGTTCCTGGCTAGCTCCTAGCAACCCGCGCCCCACCCCCTGCTGTACCCGCTGTACCAAACCATTCAGATACTCCTTAGCCTTGCAGCCCCCTGCCCCCGCCACCCCCCGCCCCTCGCCCCCACCTCCGGGCTGACGTCCAGCGCCGCCACCTCCAGCTCCACCGGGCTACCCAGCTGCTCCATCAGCGCGCGCCGCAGCTCCGGCCGCGAGCCCGTGCCCGCGTCGTTCCTGCGGGGGAGGGCCGTGCGAGAGAGGGCGGGTGCGGCGGCGTGGCGATCATACACACATGTGGTCCTCGCAGACCGCTACAAACGTGCCAGCACGCCGCATCCAGCACTGATGCGCAACGCCCCACCGGGCGCTAATAATCTACAAACACTCCCTTTCGCGTACGCGCGCGCCCGGTGTGTGTCGCACCTGTGCCACAGCGTGACGTGCAGCGCCCCGCGGCGCAGGCGGCTGTGCAGCGGCTCCGGCAGCACCGCCCGCGCCGCCGCCCGCAGCGCCTCCTCGTCAATGCCCGCCACACTGAAGTACGCCACCCGCTCCTCCTCCAGCCCCGGCGCCGCGGCGGCTGCGGCTGTAGCAGCAGCAGCGGTGCCGGCGCCAGCGGCCGCGGGCTGCACCACCAGGTCTGCAATGTCCGCGGACAGCGACGGCTCCGTCATCAGCGCGCCGGCGCCGCCGCCACCGGCACCACCGCCGCCGGCGCCGCCGGCTGCAGCCTCCCGCGCGGCGCTGATGGCTGCGAGCAGCACCCGCTCCATGTCCACCCGGACCTCGGGCAGCCCGCGCTGCAGGCCCTGCAGCGCGGCGACCGTGTCGGGCCGCAGCAGCAGCTCCCGCGCGCGCGCCTCCCACTCCGCCGGCAGCTGCGGCTTGGCCCGCTCGTTCACTTCGCGCAGCCCCGCCGCGACGTGCTGCAGCACCTCCACCGGCACCCGGCCGCCGCCGCCGCCCGCCTCGGCGGCGCCGTCGCCGGACATGATGGGCAGCTCGGCCACGTGGGTGAAAAGGCCGCTCTCGCGCAGCGCTGCCGTCAGCTCGGACAGCGTCTTGTGCCTGCGCGGCCGTGATAAGTAAGGAGCCGCGCGAGATGGGATCATCACGGGAGCCACGGCCGAGTTACGATGGCCTTTCCACTGCAACTACGAATCCAGTTTCCAGACCCACAGCACCTGCGGCGCCGGTAACACGCGCTTCCACCGGACCCAGCAGGTTGTGGGCCTGCCCGGGCTCCAGCCGGTTTAGTTTGGGCTGCCATTCACAACTCCCTCCCACCCCTCACACACGCACACGCCCCCCCCTCGCACCTGTAGAAGCCCGCAAACATGGCCACCACGGTGGCGGCGGCGGGGGCGGAGGCGCCGTCCAGGCCGCCCTCGTGGTTCTGTTGAAGATGTGTGTGCGTACAAGAGCGCGTGTGTGAGTAAGTGGTGTGAGGGCAGAGGTTCGGGTGGGCAAAGGGTGTCACACCGGCGGACCGCACGTGCGGTCATCTCTACGCTTGGCGTTTTACACTGTCCAGATGCTGCATGTTCCCCTCCTGGTCCCCCCCTCCTCTGACTGCTCCTCCTCCCCAATCGCCACCCCTCCCAGGGATGGCGATTGGGGAGATGGCTCCGCTCCTCCTCCTCCCCACCCACCCACCCAGCCGCCGCCGCCCACCTTGCGCTGCAGCGTGCGCATCATGCACAGCGCCACCAGCTCCAGCGGGAAGGGCAGGTCGGGCAGACCGCCGTACAGGTCGGCGCCGGCGTGGGCGGGCGCGGGCGCGGAGGCGGTGGAGGCACCGGCCACCACCGGCACCAGCGCCAGCGTGGCCACGCCTGCAGCCAGGGCGGGGCGGGGGGTGGGTGCGGTGAGGCAGGGTTTTGCGTTTGCAAGGAGCGTGGGAGGGCGAAGTGGGACACAGGTGCAAGCGTAAGGGCGTACGGCCGACGCCGCGAGCCCATGCGAGGTGCGTGATAGCTTGGCGGCGTGTTCAAAAGGTCCCACAGGCGCACACACAATGACCTCGCCCGTGTGGCCCTTCCCCCACGCCCCTGCACCCCCACCCCCACCCCACCCCCACCCCACACACAAAACACACGCCCGGCGCCCGCTCACCCGGCAGCCCCCGCAGCGGCTCCAGCGCGCGCGCGATGTTGCCGGGCGGCGAGGGCACCAGGTTCTTGTCCGCCACCGCCACCGCCACGTGGCCGCCGCCCAGGCAGGCGTCCGTGGCGGCCGCCACCTCCTGCGGGGCCGCGGCGGGAGGGGGGGGGGTTGCAAGGATGTTTGGGGGTTTGCAAGGATGGTACAAAGAACTGGAGGGGATTCCAAGCATGATCAAAACATGACATGCAATGACGTTGACAGGTCGTTGCAACAGATCAGTCTTGGCGTTCCCCCTTGGGCTGGTGGTTACAACCCCCGGCCCCGGGGGCGGGGCAGACAAGGATGTGTATGCGAGCATGAATGTGCATGTGAATGGAATGTGGTGCAGACGTCCCAGCATCCAGTCCCGTCCGGCGGAAGGGGCCCTGGCGCTCTGCCGCACCTGCCAGTAGCGGTTGGGGTTGAAGCCCTTGACGGTGCGCTTCATGGTGTCGCTGTTGAGCACCTGGCAGGAGGGCGGGGGCGAAGGCGGGCGGGCCGTGGGGCGAGCGAGTCAGGGTGTGTAAATGTGAAGACCAGTCCAAGCTAAACCAAACCATACCCAACCATACCAAACCCAAACCCAAATCCAAACCCGATGCGTGTGCATGAGTGCATAAGCATAAGAGCCAGGATGCGAGCGCGGCCTGCAACATCGAAGCCCACCATCACAGGGCCCGCATGCCACAACCCATCCAAGCATGTGAGCGGCATGGGCTGGATGCACACACGGCCTTCCACCACACACGCCACTCCACGCGCACCTTGACGGACACCTTGCCGCCGCCCTCGATGGCCGCCCGCTCCGCGGGCTGCTCCATCCACTTGGTCAGCACGCTCTTGCCCGCGCCGGGGATGGTGACGAAGAAGGCCGCGACCGCGGGGTCCGCGGACGGCAGCGGGCTGCCGCGGCCGAGCCAGGCCGCCAGCTCCGCCGCCAGCCGCGCGGTGGCGGCGCCGTCCACGTCATCCTCTGCCGCCGGCACCACCACCTGGCGCAGGCGGCTGGCGGCGCCGTCAGCGCCCAGCGCGGCAGTCACGGTGCGCAGCTGCGGGTGCGGAGGGGCGTTGTGAATACCAGCCGAAGCTAAATCAAACCAAGGGGGGAGAGGGAGGGCGCTTGCATTCGTGATGCGACGGTGCGGTATGACTGTGGCAGAATGATGGTGGCACACAAACACACGCGCGTTGCATACTTGCATGGCATGCCGCGTCCGCACATGCCATGCCCAGCACTATGCCCGGCAGCACCCCCCCCCCCCCCGCACCTTGGCTTCCGCCATGCCCTTCTGCCGCTTGGCGTCGGGGCTGCTGCTGCCGTCCCCGGCGCCGCCGCTGCGGGGCGCCGCCGCCGCCACCACCCACGTGAAGGGCGCCGCGCCCGAGGCTAGGAAGTTGCGGAGCTGCTTGGGCGGCTCGCTGCCGGGCTGCGGGTGCCGGTACAAAATAGCGGCAGTAACGACATCGTCGTGCACCGAGGCGATAGGTGGTGCACTTATCTATTCCAACGACTTCCATCGACACGGGCACACACGCCCTGCCCCTGTGCTTCCCCAAACACGTAGCACAGTCCCGTGAAGGAAACCAGCAGGCCGCCGCCGGGGCGGTACCGGCGTCTCACCGGCAGCCACAGCAGCGCGCCGCCCGGCACCAGCGCCTTGCTGAAGGTGTTGCCGTCCAGGCGGCCCGCCTGCAGCTCGGCGGTGGGCGCCAGCACGCGGCGCAGCGCGGCGGTGAGCGGCTCGGGCGTGTCCACGCAGATGACCACACCCTGCGGGCAGGAGCGCGCGGGGGGCGAAGAAACAGCCCGGGGACACGAAGTGGGGTTTGGGAGGGTGCAGTGCGGAGCAGTAAGGGGTGGAGCCAAAGCGGAGCCGGAGCACACGCTACCGTACATCCCAGCACAGGATGGAACGGAGGAACGGCCGCACCCCACCAATGGACCCCCCTGTCTAGTTTAGCTTGGTTTAGCTTGGGCTGCTATTACACCCCCCCCCCCTCCCGGACGCACCATCGGTCATCGGTACGAACGCCTCCACGCCTGCTGTCTACGCCACTACCCTTCTATGTACCATCTTTGCAACCCCCCCACTACACTTCTATGTACCATCTTTTCACTTACATATTTACAAAAAAACCGTCACATGAACGGCTATCCCCCCCCCGCCTGCGGCCCCTCTCTGCCGCTCACGCCCCCCCGAACTTCAAGACGCAGTCTCCAGTGCATCCTGTACCGCTTTTCCAAACATCCTTGTCGCCCCCCTCCCTGCCGCCCACGCACCTGGAAGGCGTCCTCCGCGCGGCCGCTGACGGCCATGGCGCCGCGGCGCCGCAGGAACTCGGCCGCGAAGGGCTCCGCCACCTCCAGGTAGCGGTTGCTGTCCACCGCGTCCGCGCCGCCGCGCGCGCCCACCCAGGCCGCCCAGCAGCGCGCAAAGTGCTGCACCTGCGCGAGCAGAGAGGGCGCGCGATGGAAGAAGTTGCATTCATTACACGTCGTGATGCGACGATCATGTTGAAGCAGAGGAGGGGGGTGGGGCCTGGAATGTGTCACAACATTAGTCGCTCGGCGTGTGTCAGAACTGAACTTCGCAACCAAACCCAAACCAAACTGCACACGCACTCCCTGCATGCCGCCTCCTCCCCCTGGCTCCCCCCTTGGCACCCGCCGCACCTGCCCCGCCAGCCCCGCCGGGAGCCCCCAGCTGCGCCGCGTGAGGTTGTCCACGTAGGCGCCGTACGTGGCGGCGCCCTGGCGCAGCGCCGGCAGCCCGTTGCGCAGCACGAAGGTCATCAGGCTGTAGCCCACCACTCCACCGGCGCCGTCCGCGTCAGCAGGGGCGGCTGTAGCAGCAGCGGCCGGGTGCGGCTGCTGCGGCCACGTCCACATGAGCATCTTCTTCTTGTAGCGCAGCGTGGCCGCCGCCTCCGGCCCGCCCGCCAGCGCGCGCATGGCGCGGACCTGTGTTAGAGATCACAGGGGAAAACGACAACAGGAGACTGTGGACCTGTGCTAGAGAGCACAAGGAGAAACGACAACAAGAGACCTTGCGTGCGGTGTGGACCTGTGCGTGTGTTGGTGTGTGTTCCCACAAGGAGGGCAGGCGGCCGTCAGGCCACCAAGTCGCAGCATGTGGTGCTGCCCGTGCTGCAGTGTTTCAGGCAGAGGCGGCATGCCCCTTCCATCATCAGAATACACACACACACGCGCTTGCAGGACTGCCTGACGCCCACACAGTGGCGCAGGGGAGCCTCTCCCATCACCGACAGCAAGTACAGCACCGACAGCAAGTACAGCACCAAACAGCACCAGCCAGCACCCACAGCACCCGGCCTCGCACCAGCAGCGGGTCGGGCGTGGGGTCTTCCGCCATGGCCACCGCAGCCGCCACCTCCCGCAGGGTCTCAGCGCGCTTGCCGCTCGCCGCGTCAGCCTCGGCCTCGAGCAGGGCCTGCAGCCACGTCGCGGGGCAGACAGGGCTGACACCGTGGACCGCTGTGGGGCTGCGGGTTGTCTTTGCACAGTGTAAAACCGGGACAGCAACGGGAGGCAAGCACAGGCGTCCCCGCTGACGCCGTTGGTTCTCAATCGCCCATCGCGGCCGCTATTTGTCATCAAAGGCCCTTCGCCGACGTAATTTCCCTCACAAACAGGAATGTCCTGGCGCCAGCCCAGCCCAGCCCAGCCCAGCCCAGCCTCGCAGCCGGCTTTCCCACCTGCAGCCGCGGGGTGCCCAGCCGCCCCAGCGCCCGCCGGCCGTACAGCCGCCCGCCGCCGGGCAGCTCCAGGTAGGGGTGCGGCGCGTCGACCAGGCTGGGGATAGCCTGGGGAAGGGGCGTGGCGGGGGGGGGGGTGAAGAGGGGCGCGGCGGCAGTTGGTGTGATGGCAGGCGCTGCAGCGGTCAGGGTTTGCGGCGAACAAGCGGAAACACGCCGCACACGCCCTAAACAGGCGCAGTAGCCCGAGTCGCCGCCACAGTCGGGGCAGCCGCCGCCCGCGCGCCAACACACACCGTCACAGCCATGCCCTCCCTGCACAGGGCAGCTACTGCCAGCGCGCCACCGCCATGCCCTACAGCTGCACACGCATACACACGCACACGCATACACACGCACACGCACCTGGTTGCCCAGCAGCTCCTCCAGCCGCGACTTGACGTCCGCCGGGGCGGCCGAGTACGGCACAGCGCTCTGCGGCACCCAGCCGCCCGCCGCCGCCTGCAGCCGCGCCTTCACCGCCGCCTGCTGCTGGGCCCGCGCCCGGGCCCGCACCCCCACCGGCCGCCTTCGGCTCCGGCTCCGCCTCCGCCTCCGCCGCGAGCGCCTGGCGCAGTGCGGCCTGGTAGGGGCTGCGCAGGTGCGGCGGCACGGCGGGCAGCTGCAGGCGCGCGGCGGCCATGGCGTCGCGGACCGCGCGCAGCCGCCGCAGCTCCTGGGGCGTGGAAAGGGGTTACAAGGGTTGCAAAGATGGTAAGAGTGCAGCAGGGTAGACCGCAGAGGTGGCGGTCCAAGGCTCAGGTCATGGGCGCACATGGAGGCAACGGGCTAAGCACGAGACCTTGGTGCACAGCGGAGGCGGAGGGCCTTCCCCGCTCACCTCCTCGCCCAGCGGCTGCCCCGCCGCCACCACGAAGCCCTCCAGCCTGCTGCCCTGCCACTGGTCGTGCGGGTAGGCGCCCGGCAGGTGCAGGCAGCCCGGCTCCGTCTGCGGGCAGGACACACGACACGCAGGACACGACACAGGGGCGGTGCAGGGCGGTGCAGGGCGGGGCGGGTTACAAAGATGGTACGAAGAAGTGTAGCGAGGCAGACAGCAGGCGTCAGCAAGGCAAACACAATAGGTTGCTCACGGAGATGAGTGCCAGGAACAGGAACATAGGACAATCCGCACCTGCGCCCCCTCCTCCACCAGCTGCCCCAGTGTGGCCAGCGCCGCGGCCGTGGGCCCGCCGCGCAGCGCCAGCACGTCCAGCGCCTGGCGGGCGGCGGCGGCCATGTGGTGGCCCGCCAGCAGCCACGTGTCGTTGGCGGGCAGACCCACCTGCGTGTGTGTGTGTGTGGGGGGGGGGGGGGCGCGAGGAGGAGGAGGGAAAAGGGGAGGAGTCAGGGGGAGGAGGAAGCAGGGGAGGAGGAAGCAGGGCAGGAAGGGGAGGAGGGGAAGTGGTCGCAGGCGCAATCCAAGAGCTGAGTGGGTGGGCTAGACGGTGCAGAACCTGGCGCTGTACATGTGCGCACCCCTCCCCACGGGACTCCCCAACCACCCCAGCCCCGGCCCCGGCCCCAACGGCAACAGCACCACAGCACTTTAAGGTTGCCACCGTCGCCGCTCCATTGATTCTTGGACTGGAATGACCACCCCGCACATCTCCCCCCACACAACCCCGCCCCAGGCCCCGCCCAACACCCCAGCCTCCCCCCCAGAGAGTATACCGCTCTCCTCCGCACATGGGTTTTGGGTTAGCAATGGTTGATTTGGGAATTGGAAAAAACTACCACACACACACACACACACACACCCCACCTCGGCGCACAGCTCCAGGAAGGGCAGCCAGCCCAGGAAGGCGGGCGCGGCGGTGGCGGGGTCCAGGCCGTGCGCGGCTGTGGCCACCAGGTACTCGGCGGCGGGCAGCTGGCCGTGGTGGCCGTGGCTGGAGGTCACCTGGGGGGCGGGGGGTTGTAAACAACAGCCCAAGGGGGGTGGGGGGCGGCGAGCATGGGGAATTGGGGGGTGGTGGTGAGGATGGAGCAAGGTTGGAACAGCGGCGGCGAGGGGGGTTGTGAATACCGGCCCAAGCTAATCCAACCTAACTAGACAGGGGACGAGCAATTGCAGCGGGAGCGAAGGCTCGCGGGGGGATGCACGCTGTGCAGGGGGCAGCGGGGTAGCGGGGTTGGTCGTGCTGTGTAAGCGGCCGTTGCAGGACACAAGCGACGGGGCCCGGGAGGCAGGAGCCCTCGCTACGCAAACATGGTGTGGGCGGCTGCGCGGTGCTGCAGCGCTCGCACGGCCCGGCTGCCGACCCGCGGACCCACCATCTCGAACGACAGGCTCAGCCGGCGCTCGCGCATCACGTCGAACAGGCGCTGCAGCTCGGCGGCGGCGGCGGCGGGGTTGCCGGGGTGGCGGCGGTCGTAGTGCGCGCGCAGCAGCGCGGCACCGCCTGCGGGCCGGGTCGGGTCGGGCCGTCGCCAGGTAAGAATGGGGTTGGGCGGCGCATGGGCGGGGCCGCAGATGCAGATGGTTGCAGCGCACTGCACCGCTAACTTCCCCCCATCTCCCCTCCACTGCCGCCCCCCGGTTACTTTAGCGTGGGCTGGTAACACCATTCCTAACACACATCCACGCACGCACACACCTCCCTCGTGCGGCATTGCATACCCTGTCCCTGCGAGATTTTCCTTGCCACACGCCTTTCCAACACTCATGCACCCACCCGCGGTGAACTCGTTGGCCACCGAGTTCTTGGCCGCCCAGCCGCCGTCCCAGCTGAGCGTCACCAGGCTGCCGCTGTGCTTGATGGTCACCACCGTCGGCCGCGCGCCGGCGCCGGCGCCGTCCTCGCCGGCGGTGGCGGCCGCCACCACCGCATCCGCGACCGCCGCGTCCTGCCGATGGGCGCAGCGCAGAAGGGACAATGCGGGGACACCGCAATGGCTCGTGTGTTGTGCTCACCCGCTTGTAAGCCTGCACGACCTGCCGACCACGGTGCCGCCCAAGCCTTCGCCGCAGACACAACCCCCGCCCCGTGCCCCCACCCCTGCACCAGCACCCGCAACAGCACCAGTACAGCACACGCACACGCACACGCACACGCGCGCGCACCTGCCCCTCGTTCTCGAACTTGGGCAGGAAGGCCTGCTGCACGCGCGCCGCCGTGATGGCCGACACATCAGCCGTGGTCTCCACCTGCGCAGGGGGGCGGAGGGGGGCCGTACAGCAGAGCGCGCGCGTGTGGATTGTGTGCAGCTGTGTGTGTGTAGCTGTGTTTGGCCATGTTGAGGTGCGGGTGCGGTGGCAGCCGGGTACCGGTATCACCGGTATCATCCAAGCGCAATCCTTCCCCCTCCTCAAGTACAGCCCGCAAATGGCCACAACGCGCGCCACCCAGCACATGCTGCCCGCCGCCCGCGCACCCTCCCCCCCGGGCCCTACACCTCCCACACACCCTCCACACCCTCCACAACACCCAGCTGCCCCACCTGCAGCAGCAGGCCGCGGTACAGCAGCAGGTCCGACGAGCTGCAGGCGGCGGGCGTGAGCGCGTGTGAGTGCGCGAGAGTGTGAATGTGTGAGAGCGTAAATGCGTGCGAGCGTAAGGGCGTGGGTGTGCGAGCGCGTGAGAGTGTGAGCGTACCAGCGGGCAGCGTGTCAGCGTGTCATCAGGGGCAGGGGCGGCTCACGCCCGATGGTCTCACTCGCCACACGCCACACGCCCCCCAGAACGCCCGACGCCGCACCGATCCCATAAGCGCGCCAACATCTCACACACGCGCGCAACACAGCCCACACAAACATGCCACACAGCCCACACACACATACACGCCACTGACGCCGCACAGCCTTCACACGCCCACACATCGCACACCCACACATCCCACACCCTCACACAGTTCCCCCCCACACACACGCCCACACATCCCACACCCACACATTCCACACCCACACACAGCCCCCCCAAACACACGCGCCCACACACATCCCACACACACACTGGGCGGGTTTGGTTTCCGTGTGTTGTCCAACACATCCCACACACGCACCTGCAGTTCTGCAGGTACTTCTTGAAGGCGTGGTCGCCGTGCACGTGCACCACCACCCCGAACACACGCCGCCCACCCCCGGCCGCGTCCCCGGCGGCCGCCGCCGCCGCTGCGTCCTTCTGCTCCCGCTCCAGCACCTGCACACGCCGGGGCAGGACGGCAATGCGTCATGTTATTGCCGGCAGGCGCTGCGTTGCGTGTGCTGGGGCCGGTGACGTCTAAACTCCGACGGGCCATTTGTTCGCAGCTGCGCCTTGGCAGCTCGAGTCATGCTGCACAGTGACCCTCTCCCCCGTCGCGCACGCTGCGCCGGCGGCCAGGCATTCGTCCCCGCGCCTCGCGCAGGATTGCTCAACCGCTGCGCAACCACCCCCACTCCCAACCCCACCCATCCCCAGCCCCATTCCCCTCCCCAAACACACACCACACAAACCACACACATGCACGCACACCTTGTAGGACATGGGCAGCCGCAGCTGCTTGCCCAGAACCACCATGTTCTGGACCAGCAGCAGCGCCGTCTCAGCCTCACGGCCCATGGGCGGCGGCGAGGCCGACACGGGGCCCAGGCCCGAGCTGGCCGACGCGGCAGGCGGAGCCATGGCGGCTGCTCGCTGCGCGATGCGGCTTAGCTCGACGCCGGTGCGATTGGCGGTGGTGGTAGGGCTGGCTCCGGTGCGGTTGGGGCTTGGCTTGGGGGCTGCCCTAGCTGCGGGCTTGCTGGTCACGGGCGGCGCAGGCCTTGCCTTCGAGCTGCTGGGGTTCTGGCGGTTGCCGGCGGGCCGGGTGCTGCGAGCCGGCTCTTTGTCCTCCTGGGGGCCTCCGGCAGCCTGGTGGTTAGATCCGCTGTCGCCTCCGTGACTTCGTTTGGCGGATGTGTGCACTAGCCGAGCTGAGCCAGCCGCGGGGACCTGCCTCAGGGTGTGGACGCTGCGCGGCGCGAGCGCGGACACTGAACCGAAGAGGTTAGCTGCGATTTTGATAATTTTCATAACTGATTTGGCCTTACATACTGTTCGCGGCATGGGCTATTATGCAACCAAAGCCGATCGCAGCGGCGCGACAGCCGATCCGGCGCACCTGCCAGGGCTTGCCGCCAGACCAGCATTCACAAACGCAACTAGTCGTTGATTTGTACCTCGAAAACAGATACTCTACAGCGGAATTGGACGTTTCGTCCGCGCATAGTCCTTCTTTATTCCCGCGACACACTCGCTTTCCCCCGCCGGCCGCGCGGATTTGCCTAGACATCTTAACTTCATCCAAACCTCGATTCGCTGAGCTTTTTATTGACGCCTGAACTCAGGGTTCGCAAATGTAGCCCGGCTTCTTGCTGTGTGAACGCAAAAGCAGCGTAACCCATGAAGGACAGCTCCTGCTAAAATTGTTGTTTCGTCGGAGAGCCGCTGCGTGAGCCAGCCGCAGCGGGCGCAGCGGTGACACCAGCGCACAGGCGAGCGCGCCTGCGCAGCACTGCATCAGCTCTCTACAGTTGTGAAGATTGAATCATGCGTCGCTCGGGGCGTACGCCGGTCGGGGGCGTCCGGTTTGCCGCGGACGAGCCCGACGACAGCTCCGCCATCGCCATCACCTTGGGCGATGCCGCGGCGGTAGGCGCGCCACTTGAGCAGCTGCTGGCGGCCGCGGGCGGGGGATCCAACGGCACGCCGGGCGCTGCGCCCGGTAACGCAACGCGCGCGTCTCCCTCGCGCGGCGGCACGCCGCTGCCGCTGAAGGCCGACGACGACGGGGAGCGCGAGTCGCGCCGGCGGGGCAGCGAGTCGGGCGTGGGTTTGCACATGGGCGGGCTGCAGCTGCTGCACGACACGCACGCGGACGAGATGTCACACGACGAGGGCGGCTATGGCGGGCACTCCCGGGGCGACTCGGACGCGGACGGGCCGCTCGACGGCGCTGGCGGCGGAATGAGCGGCGGCGAGGGCCCCGAGCACGGCGACGGCGGCGGCGGCCGCAGCTCCGTGCGCCGCCAGGCCACAGCAGACGGCTTTCACTCGGGAGATGAGGAGCGGGGGCCAGACGCGGCGGCGCTGGCAGGCGGCGGCTCGCACGGCGGCGGCGGCGGCGTGAGCGGCGGCGGGGTCGGCGGTCACGGCGGCGGCGGCGGCGGGCGGCGGCACCACCGCGCGCTGTCCGGCAAGCCGGGCAAGAGTGGCAAGAGCGGCAAGCAGTCGGTGATGCGCACGTGGCTGCGCATCGAGCGCAACGGCGAGACGTCGCTGCTGCAGGTGCGGGACGTCGTCGTGGCGGTCGGGGGCGTCGATGGCGGTTTGGGTGTGTGTGATCTGGGGCACAGGAATGGAAGGCTGTAGGCAGGAGTGTGGGCGCTGGCGTCGTTAGGCGGCGGTCTGATGTGGCACGCCGATTCAGGAGGTTGAGGGGACGGCCCGCAGCAGCACTACACCGGCAGAGCCTCCGGGGGCAGTGGGGTCAGCCGGCGTTTGCCTCGTGTGGTGGCTCCGCGGCCAGGGCCCCGCATGGGATCAGGGCGCCAGCGGAGTGCCGGCGCCGGGGAACGCCCTCCTCTGGGGCTCGCAGAAGGGCCGGGCCAGCGGGGAACGCCCTCCTCTGGCGCTCGCAGGAGGGCAACCCCCTGGTTCGACAGCGGGCCTGCGGGCGGGAGCTCCCGCTCCCCCCTGTCTCTGCCTCCCTGCACCCCACCCCACCCCACCCCACCCCACCCCACCCCACCCCACCCCACCCCACCCCACCCCACCCCACCCCACCCCACCCCACCCCACCCCACCCCACCCAGGCCGACAAGTGGCGCATCACGCACAAGCTGGGCATCCAGACGCGCGACCTGCGGCTGCTGGACCCCAACCTGTCCACCACCTACCCCTCCGCCATCCTGTGCCGCGACAAGGCCATCGTGGTGGCGCTGGAGCACCTCAAGGCCATCATCACCACCGGCTTCGTGCTGGTGGTCAACCCGGGTGAGGGGGAGGGGAGGGGAGGGGAGCGGGAGCGGGAGCGGGAGGAGGAATCGGCAGGGACGGGGAGGATGGAGGTGGGGGCAAGGGACAAGCGCAGCCTTGTAGGATGGCCCTGGCTGACCGGATTGCGCCGGCTGTTGGCGCGCGTGTTGCGCCGCAGAGGACGAGAAGGTGGTGCGCTTCATCAACGAGCTCAAGGGCCGCCTCACCGCCACCGCCGGCGGCATGCCGCAGAGCCGGTCGTTCCAGGTGCGGTCCGGCAGCGGCCGCAGCCGCGGGGCGCGTGCGGGAGGAAATGTCAGGCACTGCAGTACAATGTAGCCGGCGCCACGAAAGGCAGCAGGGCGTGGTGGGACCAAGGGGCGGCTTGTGGAGCGGTGGCGAGTACGGGAGCCGCAACCGAAGCCCGCGGCCAATCCATAACTGCTTGACCTTGCAACCCCGCGCCGCGCCGCCACGCCGTCCTGTCGTACGGCACGGTGCCACAGGCGCTGACAGACGCCGAGCGGCTCAAGCTGGCGCCGGGGCCGTCCACACTGGGCGTGGACCTGCCCTTTGAGCTGAAGGCGCTGGAGGTGTGCCTGGACGTGGTGAGTGGGGGCCCGCGGCGAGGTGCTGCGTGGGGGGTGGCTGGGCGTCCGGGAGGGAAGGGCGGGGCGTCAGCTGATGGGCCACCGCGGTGACCTCCGCCTCTTCCTGCACGACCCCTTACCGTGGCCCACCCATTCCCTTGCCTCTCACTTGTCCATCCGCGCTCCGTTTGGTTTGGCTCGGTTTGGCTTGGGCTGGTGTTCACAAGCTCCCTCCCACCCCCACCACCCCCACCGCCGCCGCGCAGATGGCGGGGCACCTGGACTTCCTGACGCAGGAGCTGGAGGCGTCAGCCTACCCCGCCCTGGACGCCCTGGCCAACAAGGTAGGAGCGCGGGGAGGAGGAGGTGGAGGAGGAGGAGCAGCAGGGGCAGGGTGGAGGAGGAGAAGGAGGATGGTGATAGGTCATTCAAACGCATGCGGGGGAGCGGTGGCAGGTCGGTCGGAGCCACCGGGTTCTGGGCGCCAGCAGGCTCTGGGCGGGGGAACGCGGGCGACTGAGCGGGGCGGGGGCAGGGCGGTTGTGCCGTACCGGTATGAGCAATGGGACAGGCGATTATTGCACAGATACCGCACCCAGCCGCAACCCGCGCCCGGCCCCACCACCACCACCACCGCCACCACCACCCCAACCGCCCGCAGGTGTCCTCGCCGCACCTGGAGCGCGTGCGGCGCATCAAGAACAACCTGGTGCGGCTGACCACGCGCGTGGAGACGGTGCGCGAGGTGCTGGAGAAGTTCCTGGACGACGACAGCGACATGCACGAGATGAACCTCACCGCCAAGGAGCTGCACGAGATCGAGGAGCGCCGGCAGCTGGAGCAGGCCAACAACGTGAGCAGCCGGGTAGTGGTGGGGGTGGGGGGTGGCGGTGGGGGTGGGGGGTGGGGGTGGGGGTGGTGGCGGCCTGTCTGTGGGGTCGTGCTGATGTGCGCTTGCGGGAGAGGCGTGGGCGGCGTTTGCCCCCGGCGCCAAGCGCACCAGGTGTTTCGTCCGCGACACTTGCGACGTCAGCGCTCGTCGCCAGGTCCGACTGCCCGCATCCGCGCTGCTGCTCATGCTGCTGTGTGTCCTGCATCACGCACGTGCCCCCTCACCCATCGCGAGCGCAGGTGGACGCGCACTCCACGGTCAGCACCACCGGCAGCCGCAGCAGCGGCAGCAGCAGCTCGGCGTCCTCGGACAGCAGCGTGGAGGAGGCGGAGACGGCGGTGGTGGAGATGTTGCTGGAGACCTACTTCATGCACGTCGACAACACCTACAACAAGCTGCAGGTGCGGGTGGGGGCAGCAGCGGCTGACGGCGGCGATGGTGGTGGTGGCTGCAGGCGGTGGGGATGCCGCCCGGATGGCGGTGGGCTGAGCCAGCTGTTGGCATCTTCAGGTTGATACACTTGCCCACTTGTCTGCGGCTCCCACTCACGCCCGCGCCTGCCCCAACACAACCCCCGGCCTACAAGCACACACGTCCGTGCGTTCGTGCCCCCGCACCCGCGCCCACACGCCCGCAGACGCTGCACGAGTACATCGGCGACACGGAGGACCTGGTCAACATCAAGCTGGACCAGCACCGCAACCAGCTCATCACCATCGACCTCATCCTCACCGCGCTCACCACCGTGCTGGCCATGATGACCGTCGTGGGCGCCTGGGTGAGGACCGAAGGGGATGGCGCGCGCGGGGCCGGGCGGGCGCAGGCAGGGGCGCACGCGAGCGCACGAGCGTTGGGTGCGGGGAGTTGCAAGCTTAACAAGTTGAAGAATAGAGGGAGAGGTGCAGGACAGGGCGGCAGTGCTGGGCCTGGCGTAGTGTCAGTGACCCGATGCACCGCCTCAAGCTCGTGGCTCGTGCACTGACAGGGGCGGTCCCCACCCCATGTCTTCTGCTGTGACCCCCTCGCCTCCCTGCCCACCCCTGCCGCCCCCGCCCGCAGTTCGGTATGAACCTGGACAGCGGGCTGCAGCAGGCGCCGGGCGTGTTCATGGACGTGGCGCTGGGCTCGTCGGTCATCGGCGTGGGCCTGCTGGTGCTGTTCGTGTTCTGGCTGTGGCGCGCCAAGCTCATCATCTACTAGCGTGAGAGATGGTGCGGGCTGCAGTGCGTGCAGCTTGTGGTGGGATTGCAGGCCGTGTGTGTCCGGGTAGAGGAGGCGCGGGCGAAGCTGGGCGACGCCGCGACGCGATGCGCATTCTTGATTTGTTGTTGGCCGCGAATGCAGCGCTGAATCAGGCCTCCGGTGGCGTACAGGTCGTGCATATAGGCCGGCTGCTGGTGGTGGTGGGAGTGGGAGGCGGTATGCGGCAGGGAAACCGTTTCTTGTGGATTTTCTGGAACTGCCTTTACAAGTAGCTTGTGGAGCAGGCCTGAACCAGGCTGGCTATGCAGGAACGAATGATATCGGGGGCATTGAGCGGGGCAGTGTGTGAGGTGTGTGGGGTGGGTGGGTGGCGGGTGGGTGGGATGTGGGATGAGAGCAGCTTCTGTGTCACCTCGTGTGCGCGAGGGTAGATCGGATATTTCGGGCCCTACAGCACCATGCCTGCCCGGGCAGAACGCGGCATGGAGCCGAAACAATTTAGCAGGAGTGAGAGTCGGGCGAGCCGCGCACCCGGGTGGCTGAATCATGGTGTCTGAACCGACACATTCATGGGAGGGATGGCGTGGCTCTGGTGTGCTGCGGTGTGTGTGTGGCCACTGCGGTGTCGGGTATTGTGAGCGGAAGTGAGTATTCTCAGTGCGCGCCGTTGGCTGTAACGCGTCTGTCTGCACGGCGGACCCTCTGGTGCGGCACATGCCTCGTCCCGGGCGACAGGGGAGCTGGGCAAATGGGAGGACCCGGCTTCTGTGCCGGCTCGCGACGACAACTTTCTTCTGGCGTCATGTGCGTTTGCATCCGCGTTAGCAAGCATTTTGGTAACCTGCCACAAAATTCTTACAGAGCCCATGCATTCGTCAGCTCCGCCTGTCCTCCGTGCCATCAAAGCCCAACCCGCATCCCCATCCGGCCCAACCGCACGTCCGCACCAGCGCCATTACCTCAGCGCTGCGGACCTCAACCAACAAGGAAGCGCCTCAAGATCTGCCAGCACAACGCAACGTCCCGAATCCCGAACCATCGACCACCGCGCAATGCTCTGTTGCCGCTGTCGTGTCCCTGCTCACCATCCCTGCGCTCCGTCCTGCCACACAGTACCAGCAACAAAACGGGGTGCAGCAACGCCATGCTTCCCGGCCAAGTGCTCGCCGCCTACGGCACGCGCGGCAGCCACTCGCCCGCCTGCGCCCGGAAGAAGTCCGTCTCGCTCACGTACACGGCGCGGACCTGTTGTTGTCAGGGCAAGGCAGCGGCAGAGGGCGCACACGGGAGCAGGACGTGTCAGTGCCTTGCAAACAGCGGGGCGCACAGTGCGCGATTGCGCAGGCACTACAGCAGGTCATCGTAAAACACACATCCCACGGCGTACTTGCCACCCGCTCATCCATCCTAGAGCTCGCATGCCCGTCAAACAGCGCACACAGACCCCCTACCCCTCACCGCTTCGCCACATCCATCCTTGCACCCCATCATCACACACACACACACACCCCGCCCTATCCCGCCGTCATCCCACCTTGTTCTCGTCGAACATTCGGCCGTCCATGGTCTGCTGGCAGCGCTGCGCGTCCAGCGGCGAGGTGTACTTGAGGTACACGCGGCACGCCTCGCTGCGGGGGGAGGGCACAGCAACAGGTTGGGGTTGGGACGCGGGGCGCAGGATGGGGTGCCTAGGAGCGAAGCTATGTGCTGAAGACCGATAACAGGACAGGGCAAGGTGCCGTGCCAAACGAGCACGACGCCACCGCCTGGACACCAACGCCCACCAACGCCCGGACCAGCGGCACCAACACCAACATCCCCCATGTGCGCGCGCGACTCTCACGTGTCCGGCACCGTGGGCGGCGGCACGGGGATGGTGATGCCGGTGAGGTTGCCGAACTTGCTGGCCTCCTGGTACACGTCTGTCTGCAGCTCCCGCCGCTCCGCGTCCACGCGCACCGAGCCCACGTTCATCACATTCTCCAGCAGCACCACAGTGGTGGCGCCCGCCGGCGCGCCCGGCGCCGCCGCCGCCGCGACGGGCAGGGCGGCGCCCATGCCCGGCACCACGCCGGGCACGCCGCCGGGCAGGCCGGGCACGGCGCCGGGGACGGCGCCTATCGTGGAGGCAAACGCCTGCAGCACACGAACACGGGGGAATGCGCTTAGTGCGAGACCCGCGCAGGACCATTTCGGCTCGCCCATAAGTGCTGCACAGCTCCTCCCATCCTCCAGCGCTGTTGCCCTGCACTAGCCCCAGCCACGCCCCCGTCCCGCCCCAGTCCCGGGCTCCCGCCCCCGCCTGTCGCCCCCCGCCCTCCGCCCCACCTGCGCCGCCGCCAGCTTCTGGATGGCCGCCGCGTTGGCCGCCGGGTCCTGGTAGCCCTTGGCGCGCTCCACCGTCATGGGCTTGCCGCACAGCTCCATCTTGTGCAGCTGCGTGGCAGCTGCCGCCAGCTCCGGGCTGCGCAGCTCCACGAACCCGTACTTGCCGCTGGCGTCCAGGCGCGCGGTGATGACGGGCGGGTTGACCATGGGGTCCGGCACCATGTTGGCGAGCACCGCGTTGAACAGCTCCCGCAGCATCTCCGCCGACACCAGGCCGCGGTTGAGGTTGCCCACAAAGATCTCGCGCGCGCGGCGGTCGCCCAGCGCCGCGGCGCTGTTGGCCTGCGCCGTCAGCAGCTGCACCTGCGCCTGCAGCGCCTGCTGCGCCTGCAGGGCCTGCTGCGCCTGCAGCTGCGCCTGGAGCGCCTGCTGGGCTTGCTGGGCCTGCAGAGCGGCCAGGTTGGCGCCGGCCAGGGGCGGCGGCGCCGGCAGGCCGCCGGAAGGCAGCGGCGGCGGCGGCGGCAGCGGCCCGCCGAGCCCGGGGATGTTGGCGGCGGCGGGGCTGCGCTCGCGGCTGTCGCGGCGCGCGCGGTCACGCGAGCGCGAGCGGCGGACGCGGTCGCGGGAGCGCGAGCGGCGAGCCCGATCGCGTGACCGCGAGCGGGAGCGGACGCTGCGCTCGCGGCTGCTGCGACGCCGGCGCTCGCGCGAGCGGGAGCGGTCCTTGACGCGCTCCCGCGACCGGGAGCGCTCCTTCCGCCGGCGATCCCGCGACGCGCTGCGTGAGCGCGACGTCCGCTTGGTGCTCCGCTCCCGCGACCGGCTGCGGCGCTTGTTGCTGCTGCGCTCCCGAGAGCGTTCCCGCCCTTTGCTGCTCTCCGGTTTAGGTGGCGGCGGCGGCAGCGCCTCGCCGTCAGCGCCAGCCGGCGCGTCCGCTGGGGCGGGGGCGGCGTCCTCGGCCGGCTTCTCCTCAGCCGGCTGCTCCTCAGCCGCGGGCTGGTGCTCTACCGGCTCCGCAGGCGGAGCGCTGCCCTCTTTATCTGACATCCTGCTGACTGGCCCGTTGTGAGTTAATGTCCAAGCGCCGAGCTAAGCGCGCGACAATCGCGTGATGAAGACTTCGGTGCTCCGTCCGCGAGCAGTCACCCGGCAAGCTGCTTTCGCCAAGCAAGGCACGGCTTCGGATCGATGGCTGTCCAGACGGTTGTCGCCGCAGCTGAAATGGGGTGAAAGGGGCGGGATGGGGCAGGGAGGGCGAGGGCGGGGGCGGGGAGGGACGGGGCGGGGAGGGACGGGGAGGGATAGTCTCAGGCCTCTTGCTGTAGATAAAGGGAGGCGGGCCCTGCTTGTCACGCTGGACTTCGGTCGCGGATCGCCTCTGGAAAATCAGAGTCGGCGCTGCGGTGTCCACTGGTGTCGGACCCTGTTGGCTATAGCGCCGGTAGTGTGTAAGTGGTCCTATGTTACCCGCCTTAGCCTGACACGCACAGCAGCCCGCGCTGAGGAAGAGGAGTCCCAAAGCCCCATGCAGAAAGTCCATGCAAGTTTCTTAGGGTAGGCATTGCCATCGTTTACTTGAAGCAAATGATGAATACAGTATTATGAGCTTGTGCCTGGACATGCTGGGTCCTGGTTTTGCACAGGCTCCCGCGCAGTGCCGGGCGGGGCCCTGAGCTCAGTGCGTTGCTCGCACATAGCAATACAAAACATGGACGACGAGCTGTCGAGGCTTCGCACCGTCCAGCCAGACGATGAGGTGCGCTGTGTAGGGCCCGCTCCAAGCACAGCTGTTCTTGGACGCTATATCGATGTATGGGCGTGCTGCGAAGGCAGATGAGCGCGGAAAAAAAGAGTTCTGGGACGGGACCCACGGTTCGCCTTGGTCTGGTCCACCTGAGCTTGCAGGCCCTGACCGCAACGCCGCAACGCCGCAGAAAATCGTCGCCGCTGCAAAATGGATGCCGCTCATGGAGCTGGAGTGTGAGGGCAAGCACAGCTTGCTGTTGGGAGGTGCGTTTGCCGACTCTGGAAGCGGCGGTGGCACGTCCGGGGGCGTGCTGACCGTGCTGCATGTCGGTGCCACGCCTTCGGTGCTCGTGCCTTTTTGCTCTCCTGTTGCGGGATAGCGCAGGCTTGGCGCTGTGCGGCTGCGGCAATACGCACCCGCAGCCACCTTGTTGCATTCCCCAACACCGGCCACACACCCCGCGCGCCGGGCGTGGTCTTGCGCCCACGCAGGCCACCAGACGGCCACCAACACCATCATGGTCTGGTGCAAGTGCGGCGCGGCGGACTGCGACCACCCGGACGGCTCCCGCCTAATGGCTCTGGACTCCTGGGTGGTGGAGCACTGCAAGTGAGCGATGATGCGGGGCCGTGGACATGTGGCAGGTCCATGGATCCACGATGCTTCGGGCCCTACCCGCGCACGTCATACAGTTGGGCTTGCAAGCGGGATCAGTCCGAATTCTGCTCTAGGACGCCAGGGCGCGGGTACAGTACAAGGCGGCATTACGGTACTTCTTCGCCGGTAGCGGGGCGTACACTTTAGGCGCAGGGTTGCGCGCCCATGCCCACTTGCGCCTAGCGTGTATGAAACGGGCGAGGGGCATTCCTCACTGCATCTGGTGATCGTGATCACCTGTGTGTCCACATTCCCACCCACGCCCACGCCCATGTCCTGATACCCGTGCGCAGGGGCGAGGACCTGGGCAAGTACGAGGACGACGACGGCGGCGAGGACGGCGGCAGCGAGGACGGCGACAAGCTGGACCGGCTGGACGCGATGGTGATGCAGGAGGCCATGGTGGTGCGCGTGGAGCGCAACGTGCTGCCCAAGCAGGTGCGGCGGGCGGGGTTGACTCTGAACCAATCCCGTAAGGAAACATCACCGCTGCAAGGATAAGGCGCAGCCCCATATGCCAGCTACGTACGTAACCGTAGGTAGTCGGGCGTCGGGGGGGGGGGGGGGGCGTGATGCGGCAGGTGGGGCGCGGCCGCCGTATTCGAAGCAGCTTGGTGGGGGCAGCCCATGCTTGCGCGGTATGCCAATGCGGACGGCCAGGCGCGGCGATGTGCAGACGTCGCCGTACGACGCGTCTCGTGCCATGACACGAAGCGCAGTTGGATTGTGCGCATGACGTTGATTTTGGATCCAATGTGATTTTGGATCCAATGTGATTTTGGATCCAATGTGATTTTGGATCCAATGTGATTTTGGATTGTGTGCAGCGCGTGACGTTCCTGCGTGCCGCGCTTACGCGTGGCCGCTGTGGTGTTTGGCTCGCAGGTGCCGCTGCGGCAGCTGCTGTGCAACGTGCTGGTGTCGCAGGGCGGCAACAAGTCGCTGAAGGGCGTGCACTTCTGGGTGAGGCGGGGGGGGGGTGAGGCGGGGGAAGGGGTGAGGCGGGGGAAGGGGTGAGGCGGGGGGGGGGGGCAGGGCACAGACAAGGGCGAGCAGCAGGGCGGCGCGCCGTGTGCCCACCGCATCACTGCTACATACGATGTTCAGCGGGTGGGCGCCCTGCAGCCAATAGTGGTCCTGACGCGGAAGTGACGGAACCCGCCCGCCGTACAGGTGTACTGGTACGACCAGACCATTCCGCGGCCTCAGGACCGCGAGCACCGCGGCATCGGCGTGAGCTGGGTGCCGGGGCCGCTGGTGAGTTTGGGAGTGGGGGGTTATGGCGCGAGCACGAGCGTGCGCGCGCGGCTCACGCACCTCCCTGGGTGAGGCGCTGCGCAACGGGCTCACCCGTGTTCCGCCCTATTCTCCTGTGCGTCATCTACTTCATCTGTTGAGTGCCTTAGTCGTCAGGACGGGCGATGTGCGTGCGGCCTCGCCATGCGCAACCTCCCTCCGCCCGCGCACAGAGCCGCAAGGAGTTGGGTGTCTGGTACAAGGCCCGCATCGTGCGGTGCGACGCCACCTCCGGCACCATCACGGTGAGAGGATACAAGCGTCACCGGCGCTCTGATGCCTCGGCCGGCGGGACATGTGCCGGAAAAGGACGCACATGCGCGGGAGCGCTGCTTTCATCCCCGGCCGCCAACACCCGATGCATACAGGGCTGCCTCCTAACTCATGTTGCCCACTAGCACGAACACAACAACATTTTGTGTTTTCCTAGTATCTTACACACAATAAATAATACACACACAAACACCCCATTCGCACAGGTTACTTACGACGTGGACAACAGCCAGGACGAGATGTATTTGATGGTGGCCTTCACGCACTTCGGCATCGAGCCGCCGGCGCGGGGCGGGCGGCCCGTGGTGCTGCCCGACATGGAACAGGTGATCGCTCGTGTGTGCGCCTGCGTTAAGAAGAACACGAGATAGAGATATGCGGTTGATCGTGTTGTGTGCGTTAAGAGGCCAGAGTGTGTGTACCGGTATGTGTGTGGTCCGCGCAGCGGGCAGCCGGGTAGGGTGGCAGGTAGGGCGGGGCGAGTGTGTGGTCTGCACTGTTTGGGCAGCAGGGTTTCACGATCGGGGCGCAACCGGCTGGAACCACCTGTCCTTGGGCACATTGCTGGCGCACAGCGGCCAGCCTTCCCCTACTCTGCTTGCCTCGTGGTACCGTGCAGGTGGCATTGCTGGGCATGCCCGGGGCTGCAAGTAAGACACATCGTGCGCCCGCACAAACGAGGCGCGCCGGCCACTTTACCTTGTCACAGTTTTGACTTGTTAAAGCCTGCCTTGCGCTTGCCACCCACCAGCGGCAACCAGCCCCGCGTACAGCCCGACCTGCCCGACCTGCCCGACCTGCCCGACCTGCCCGACCTGCCCGACCTGCCCGACCTGCCCGACCTGCCCGACCTGCCCGACCTGCTGCTGCTGCGGCCTACCTGCTGTTGCAGAGGCAACCAAGGCCCACTTGAAGACGGCCAAGCGGTCTCGCGACGAGCTGGAGGACTTTGTGGTCCCCCTGGGCAACGGGCGGCCGCCGGCCAAGAAGCCCAATGTCGCGGCCAAGCCTGGCAGCGGCGACGCGGTGGCTACGAAGAAGAAAGCAGCAGCGGCGGGAGGGTCGGCAGCAGCGGGAGGCATGGGGTCGGGATCAGCGGCAGCCGCAGCAGCAGCGGAACCGGCAGCGGCGCTTAAGAAGGCGGCCACAGCCGCCGCAACTGCAGCCAAGCCGGCCGCGGCGGCGGCCAAGCCCGCGGCGGCGGCCAAGCCCGCGGCGGCAGCCAAGCCCGCGGCGCGGCCGGCGCCTGTGGCTGTGGACTCAGGCAACTGGGAGGAGCAGGGCGGCGAGGACGATGAGGGCCGCGATGTGGCGCCAGCACCGGCGCCTGTGCCCGCAGCAGTGCAAGCAAAGCCGGTGGCGAAAGCGCCTACGCCGGTCGCTGCCGCAGCATCAGTCACGGCGGCGCCCAAGCCAACAATACCGCCGCCACAGCCGCCACAGCCGCCACAGCCGCCGCTGCAGTCACCGCAACCGCCGCCGCAGCCGCAGCCACAGCAGCAGAAGCAGAAGCAGCAGAAACAGAAGCAGCAGGCGCGTCCTTACGATTCTCCAGGCCAACCGCAGGTGGCTGCTGCAGCGCCCGTCTTCAAGGCCCGGTGCCCCCGAGATTTCGCACATGCTAACTTTGGATTTGGATTGAAGGATGTGCCGCCTCTTCAGCACGTGCCCAAGCTTCAGTCCAGGCCCACTCACGCGCCCGCACCTGCGCCTGCGCGCGTACCCAAGCCCGCGCCCGCGCCCACACCCGCACCCGTGCCCGCGCCGGCGCCGGCGCCCACGCCCCCACCCGCGCCCACGCTCGCGCCCGCGCCCACGCCCACACCCACACCCATACCCACACCCGCGCTTGAACTCCCACATCACGAGTTCGAGGCGCTGCCGCTGGCTCTCACGTCGCGGGTGAGCGGAGGTCGCACACCTCAAAGCACGGTTTGCATCAGAATCACAGGCGCGTCGCCCAGAACGAGCCTGCCTGGGACGTGCCTTTGCACACTTCCTGCTTGACGCATGCGTGTGCATGTGCATGTGCAGGGTGGGCCGGTCGGCCCGCTGGCGGGCATGGCGCCTCCGAGTGCGGATGGTCGCAAAGCCCTGAAGGCGGCGGCGAAGGCGCGCCCCGGCTACTGCCGCCTGCTCAGCGGCAAGGCCGAACAGGTCCGTCCCCACTCGGGAGTCCCCAGCACCAGCAAGCGCTCCTGTTCGTAGCAGCCAAGCAACCACTGTCACTTCCGCTTCCAGCCTTCTGAGCCAGATCATGGACATTGCTGTCACGCCGGCCCACTCGGGCCGTCGCTTGCGCGGTCTTTGTTGCCCTTGGAGCCCTTACCCACACCTGCTCCCGGCGTCTGCTCCCGGCGCCTTGCAGTTTCCGGTGTTTTGCTTCAACGAGGTGGACGCCGAGCAGCCCCCCAACTTTGACTACATGCCGGGGCCGGGCGGCCTGACGGCGCCGGGCGGCACGCCGTACCTGGACGCGGTGGCCGCGGAGCTGGCGGCGGCGCAGATGCAGCCCGCCGTGGCGGCGGCGCTCGCGGAGCTCAAGGTAGGCGGAGGGAGTGCAGTGAGGACGAATGCAAGCTAGCTGGGCGGTTGCAGGCTATCGGGAAGTCTTCTACGTGACTTGCAGAGCTGCGCAGTGCGTACTGGCTTGCATGCCGGATCCGTGTCGGCCGCTGGTTTCACCTTGCAACCCGCGCGCTACTGCTGTTTTTTGCCGCCACCACACAGGAACTGGCGAACGCGTCACAGCCGCGGTGAGCGGGGCCGACGCGCCTCGTTGTTAGCCGCAGTACTGCGGCGTGCGTGCATCGCCGTGCCAAGGTGCTGAGCATTGCTACGTCGTGTCGCAGGTACGGCGCGGCGTGCGGGCGCTCCTACCACGACGCGGTGCGGCAGCGGGAGGAGGCGGAGGAGGCGGCGGCCAGCAGGTCGGCAGCGGGCGCCGCGGGGCGGCGGCCGCCGCTGTCCGAGGCTGCTAGCTACGACGCCAGCGGGCGCCTGGTCGTCACACGGCCGCTAGGTGGGTGTTAGGTGCAGGGGGGAGGCAGCTTCACGGGAGCGGGCCAGGTGGGAGCTCCCGTTCCCAGAAGGAAACGTCGATACGACGGAGGGGCGATGTGGCAGAGGGCGAGGGAGGGGCAAAAGGAGGAAGGGGCGATGTGGCACGGGGTCAGGCAGGGGCGTCGCTAGCTGAACAGCGCTCTTGAGCGGTCCAACGATGCGCGCTGTGCAGGCCTGCACGAGTGCAGCTCGTCCTGTACCGATGCCCGGTGCCGCGCCAACATGACGGTGAGGTTTGCAGCAGGCACGGGGGCGGCACGGGGGGCGGCACGGGGGCGGCACGGGGGCCAGCACGGACGGTGTGGTGCCTGGGTGCTTGTTGGCGGCTGGTTTCATGGATCTGCAGCTTCTGTACGAGACTCGGACTGAAAACGAGTTCATTTGCGAAGCTCGCCGCCGTGTTTACGTGTCATTCGTCCTCGCATCCCACAGTTATCCATGGGGCTGCGCCGGACGCTGGAGGTGTTTCGGACCCCGGATCGCAGCTGGGGCGTGCGCTGCACGGAGGTAAGCTCGGCGGGCGTAAGTGCGTAACGCGTCAGCTCTTCGCTGCCGTATGACGTGGGAGCTTCTGCATCGGCCGCAGCGCCACCGCTGGCCCTGACCGCTCAGACCGTCGCGCACCCTGCCAACCCCCTCACCACCCGCAGCCGCTGGCGCCCGGGGACTTCGTGGCGCCGGTGGTCGGCCGCCTGGTGCCGGCGGCGCAGCTGCTGCTGCGGGAGCGCGAGGCGGGCGCCTGCGCCCACCCCGGCGCCGGCGCCGGCCCCGCGCTGGCGGCGCCGGGTGTGGTGCTGCTGAACCACTTCTTCGAGCTGTGGGAGGTGCGTGCCCGAGGGTTGCGGAGGCAGCAGTGCGTGAACTCGTATTGCACTTGGAAGCGTAAGCAGCCGAGTTAATAGTAGTCGATTATTCGGCCTTGCACGACGGCACATTTGGTGGTGGTGATGCTGCTGGGACTGCTGTGTGAGAGAGCACAAGGGAAAACGACGACAACCCCCTGCTATGTGTGTGCAGGCCGTGTACGCGCGCGGGCTGGCCTGGTGCGACCAGCACGTGCGCTCCTGGCAGCTGCCGCCCAACCCGCTGGCGGCGGCGCTGGCGGACGGCTCCGCGTACGCCGACCTGGGGCCCACCACTGCGGGCAGCGATGGCGGCGGCGGCGGCGGCGGCGGCGGCGGCGGTCACCCCGCGGCGCCCGCCTCGACGCGGCGGCAGCCGCTGGGCGCGATGCTGGCGCTGGACACGCGGCGCGCCGGCAACCTGGCCCGCTTCGTACGGCACTGCTACGGCCAGGGCGCGGCGGAGGGCGGCGGAGGCGGCGGAGGCGGCGGCGGCGGCAGCGGCGGCGGGCCGTCACTGGTGGTGCAGCCCGTGCTGTGCGGGACGCACTTGCGCAGCCCGCTGCTGTACTGCGTGGGGCTGTACGCGGCGCGGCACGTGCGGGCGGGCGAGGAGCTCACGTGCGACTGGCGCGCCGTGTCGCTGGTGCCGCTGCCGGGGCCGCCGGCGGCGGGCGCGGCCGGGGCCGCGGCGGCGGCCGTGCGGGGGTGATACTCTGGGGAGGGGCCATGGGTGACCAGGTGTATAGTGAGGGTGTACCGCACTGGACCGCACTGCTCACGTTTCATGCGGGCGGGAGAGCCGGACGCCAGCGCAACATGTTGTTGAACAACATCAGTGTCATAGACACTGAATTATGTCGTAGCAGGCATTGTGGCTCACGTGTAGGATCAGCTCAGCTTGGTGGGTGGTGGTAGGAACAGGACAAGGGCGAGAGTTGGCATGTCCCAGTAGTGACAGATGAATTCCGGTAGCTCAGCTTGGTGAAGTAAGAATTGGACAGAAAATTGGGCGCGTGTGAATCAATATTGCCGCTTGTGTGCTGGCGGATGGCGGATATGGCTAGTACTGCTGTTTCGATCAAGTGCAGACGGCGGGCGGACGTACACGCGGTGACGGAGAGCGCGGTGTGGGAGATGTGGAACTCAGACGTGCAACCTGATTTTAGGGTGTCCGGTGCCCCTTTGGAGCCCATTTTGAGGGTATGAGGACAACCTCTGATACATATGCTGGGGAGTTCGGTGCTGTGCAGCTTGAGGGTTTGGGCGAGGTACCGTCGGAGCAGAGTGTGGTCGTGTGGATCCTGGATTGATCGGACAGGCCGCCAGGCCTGAGCCTACTCGAGTGCAGGCTTGTGTCATCCACATTCCCTGTAAGCTAATACTTGAAGCCTGATCTTAATACACGCCGATTAATACATCCGGCAACCAAACCGCGCCTTGCGTCACTGCGATTTCTACACACACGATGGGCCACGATAACGACGAGCTGGTCGCGCCTGAGCTGGCCCGCGTCACGCCAGATGTCGTCGCAGAGGTGGTCAAGAGTGGCGACAAGAAAACGCTTATCGTGGACGTGCGCGACGCACACGTAGGTTTTGGGGGTCGCATGCATGCGGTTTTTCGCCGACGGTCGCCCTAACTTGACCGAATAGTGCTGAATTATCAAATTATGTATCTGGGGTGTACAGGAGGTTGCAGAAGGCAGCATCAAGACCGCGTTGAACGTGCCTTCGGCGGTGTTCAAATCGGAGGACAAGTCGCAGCTGGACGCCGTCATCAAGGAGCAGCTGGCGGGCGCGGAGCAGGTGCGTGCGCTGAGAGGGGGGGCTCCTTTCAAGTCACAGGGGGGAGATGGGGGGCCCTGCGGGGGAGGGGGGGGAGCGGCGGGGAACATACGGTATGGGAGAGGCAACGGCATGGCTTGGCCCCAGCGCGCGCCCCGCGGCTGGCGCCGCACCCGGGAGACACATGGGGAGAGGAAGGTTGCATAGCTCCTACAATATGCTGATGGCAGGACGGGGGCTGGTGAGGTCTGGTGCGCTACAGACGTCCTCAGTCCTCACGTGTGCGTTTCTTTCCAGCGACCCCGCAACCCGCCCTGTCCTCCGGCCCTCCCACCACCGCCCGCCCTCCCCTCATCAGGTGGTGGTGCACTGCCACTTCTCCAAGGTGCGGGGGCCCACGTGCGCCCGCGCACTCAATGAGCGGATCAAGGCGCTGGGGTTGGACAAGGCACCAGAGGTGAGGACCGGGGTTCACACTCGGATTGACCTTGGACCCTTAAATGGCTGACTTCGCTTTTTCGCGTGTGGGTGCGGTGGGTGCACTCTATGACAGGTTCCCGTTCCGTTGGCCGGCCTCCTGCTCCGCTGTTCATGCGTCATTCCTCTCACCGCCTCGCCTCGCCTCTGCCGCCTCGCCTCTCACCCCGCAGGTCAAGGTGCTGGCGGGCGGTGTGGCGGGCTTCATGGACGGCTTTAAGGCCGACCCGGCTGTGGCGGTGCTGCCCGAGGGGGGCTGGAACCCCGCCCAGAAGTGATTGGGCTGAGGGGGGAGGAAGGGGGTTGGCAGAACGAAATTGGTGTAGTGTTGGTGTGGTAGTGCGGCGGGTGGGGACGCGCACCAGGGAGGGCCCCTGGGGTCGGCCGGAAGCACAGCTGGGCTGTGCGGAATGGTGATGCGTATTGCAATGTAATGATGTGGCTATGCGGGCGCGGCATTAATAGAGGAACCAGTCGTGCAGCACGGTGCAGCGTACCGGTTCTGGTAAGCGCATGAAGAGTATTCTTTGTCAACCATTATGTAGCGCCACATTTGGTGCCGCGTGGCCTCGTGCAAATATCGTACACATGACGCCCTGTCGCGGCGCATAAGAAGGCTGGCGGTGGCGGTTTGCAAGGGCAAGCCTCGAAGCTTGTCTTGCAGAGAAGACGGGCTGTTGGCGTAGCAGGTGGCACGCCCCTGGATTGAGGACCAGGGCTCCTGGCTTCTGATAGCGGCTCGCTGGCTCGTGAGCTGTGCCTGTAACATATGTCCTTTCTTGTAACCCTGTAGACTCGCACAAGCAGGGACCAAGCACTTGCTGCACTTTTAGCAGGGGATACACGACGCCGTCCAGTGCAGTGTCTTGCTGAGTCTTGACTGCTGCTGAACACGCCCGGCTTCCCTCGATGGTCACAGGTGATCAGTCTGCTACACGCGATGTTACAGACATACTAAATGCCGGTAGAAGCCTATAAGGGCAGTACCGTACCGTACCAGCGGACAGTGCCGCTGCCAAGCGCCACTGTCCGCGATGCAGTCGTCCGCGTGCACGGCAAATCCTGCCCGATGCACAGCATGCTCGCCACGCTTCCCTGTCCACCTAAGCTCACACGCTTCCCGCGCCGTACACACACACACACACACACACACACACACACACACACACACACACACACACACACACACACACACACACACACACGCTGCGACGGTGCCGGCGCCAGCACAGCAGGGTCAGGACGCGCCGCAGGGCCCTCCGAAACAAGGACAGGCAGTCCCGATGGACGCAGAAGCCCAGAGCCGGAGCCCACCCTCAAAGCCCCGACGCCCACAGCCACAGCCCCCCCCCCTCGCGCATTGCAGGCCCGCACTCACCAGCAGAGCCTCCGTCCGTCACCCTCGCCGCGCTGAAGCAGACTGGCCGCGAACAGAGGGCCAAGCTCGGACAAGCCTTAGCGAGCCTCCCGCCGGACTGGCGCACGTACATTCCGCAGCGGGGTCCAATACGGGCCCCTGGAGCTCCCCCCGGACGGAGCCGCACCATGATCACCCAGGCAGTCGGGGTAAACTTGGCTATCAGGAAAATCACAGATCCGGCCCAGGTGACGCGGCGAATGGAGGCAGAGGAGGGGGCAGCAGGGGAAACGCGCGGGCGTGCATGGGGGGCGTACGGGGGCACGGACCCAGGGTAGGCGAGCGGAGGGGCGGTGCAAGGGGGGCAAAAGCAAGGAAGGGGATGGGTTAGCGAAGTGCTTTCGAAACGCGAACGCGAATATGCGTAATCATGTGTCGTTGTAGTCGCTAGCACGCATAGAAGGCCGGTGAGCAAGACTCAGACACAGCAGGCATGTTACCTCGTCCAGACGGTAAACTCCACGGGCGATGGAGGAGCGCCGCTGACCCAGCACTGATATAACCAGGTGGTGATGGCTGGGCTGTCGGACGGCTGGGGCTGGCGGGGAGCGGAGCATTGGGGCGCGCGGCATCCGAAGCCAACCTGGAAACACGAGCGCCACCGTCGCCCAGCAGCACATGCGAGGGAGGGAGTGAATGGAAGCGTAAGAAACCACAAGAAAGAAGCGGGCCCGACAGCAAGGAACACAACAGCACCCGAGCAACGGCGGGCTGGGCGGGCGGCTGTCGCTGCGGTTGGGGCTGGCGCGGGCTGGAACGGAACTACCAAGGCGGAAAGGAAGGCAAGTATGAGAATGGTGCGGATTAAATGAGTGTGGCAAGGCAAGTACAGCAAACCGGTGGCCGCGGAAACTTTAAGTCAGCGCGATGGCTGCACGGCTCATCCCGGCGGTACTGCATGCGTCCCGGGCCCAGATGGCGTGAATGCGAAGTGGCACGCGCGGTCCCTCGACAAGGGGGCCGCCATGCGGGATGCCGGGCGGCGAGCAACACGCAGCAAGACACGAAAACAACCCCCCACACAGGACAAAGAACAGGACAACCGACGGGGCGGACCGCATTGCGGTTCCCCACACCCGTCGGACAAGACCGGTGGCTGCACAGGGTAGCAGCGCCGGCCGGGTGTGGGATACCATGGCGTGCATGCATGCGGGTGAGGTGTACGCGTATGTAAACTAACACCCCGGGATCGGCCGGTAGCGCCGGTGTCACGCTCGCTCATGGGTTGGGGGCCGCAGACGGCTCCGGGGAAGAGGGGAAGAGGGGTGGATGGGTGGGGTCAGTTGCCGCCAGAGCGCCAGCGCGTGCCACCCCGAGCTGGCCCCGCGCCGCCCTTCCACGCAGCAGGCACCCCGGGTGCTGCGCCCCCCATGCTCTGCCCCTGCGCAAAACTCTGCCTCCCTGCCCGCCCTTCCGCGTGGCTGGGTCAGAGGCCCGTCCCTCCACTGCCTGGAGGTTGTACCCGGTGCTGTCACGAGTCACGAGTGCCCCGCGGAGCCGTGAAGGGCGCGGAGGCCCGAGGAAGGAAGCTTGCTGCCTTTGCTGCACCTGCCTGCGCTGTGCGGCAGCGGCGTCTGAACTGCGAGGCCTGCGGTCTGCGGGCCAGCGGCAATCGTGGGTTTAGCTGGGGATTTGCACCGCCCGTACGACACTTCTGACCGTCTCCTCCGAGGCTCCAACCGACCCTAGATCAACCAGCCTCGGACGACGGGTTCTGAGGTGCTACCAGCGCCTCAAATTTGGGCCAGCGTCTGGACTCAGCCCAAAACGGGAGTTGCACCCGGGTGTCCACACCGCTTTCCGCGCAAATGGCGACCCACGGCTCGCAATTCACGGTATGGGCGCCTGACCTCACCAGACTTCGACCGGCTGCCGGCTATCGGCGGCGGCATGATTCTGCCGGGCGGGGGGCTGCCGGGAGGACTGCCAGGAGAGTTTGGGTTCGGCGGCATCGCTGGGCGCGGCGGCGGTCGCTTCGGCGGCGGCGGCGGCCTGGGCGTCCCGGGCGGCCCGGGCGGCTTTGGTATGCCGCGGCCGCGGCAGTGGGGCGGCGGCGGCATGGGGGCCGGCTGGATGTGAGGTAGGGCGGGGAGCCCCGTGGCCCCCTGGCCGTTGTCGGAAGCACTAGGGTACGTAGCAGGCGTGAGTTGAGTTCAATTGAGTTGGCGGGCATTGCAGCACACCTCCGCCGGGCTCCCGGCTCACAAGCAGCACGGATGGCGGGTTGGTGCTGCCGTGTGGTTGAGTGCTTGGTGCTGCGGGTCTGCAGGTACATAACACATTGAACGGCGCCATGATGAGCCGGCATGACAATGGCGCGGCACTGACAACAAACAATACGATAATGTAGGTTCTAGGACAGCTCCGACTGCCCCCTAGCTAACTTGTGTACGGCACCCCAGCTTTCCTCAGTTGTGCACGAGTTTGCGTGGCAGTCAGCAGCTGCGCAACTGAGGGCAGGTGTTGTACGGTGGCCCGGCTCGGAAGCTACCTGATTGTAGTGACGCAGGCAGTTTGCGCTAGTCGGCAGGCGCGCGAGTGGGAGTGGCCAGTTGAGCGCGCACGCGTGTGAAAAGCTGCAGCAGAGCATGGTGGAGGCTGGTGGTTGGCGCACCGCGCGAGTCGGAGTGCACAGTAGCTGTGTGCGAGCCGCATGTAAACTTGAAGAGGCGCTTGGCGCTGACCCTGTTTCAATTAGTTTATGAGACCTGCCAGGGGCTTCACAGCGCAGGGGCGGCTCATCTGCAAACTGGCCACACCAGGGATACCTCCATGCATACAGGGTCATGAGCACGAGCAACGGGTGTTGTCTGGCTCCGACCGCTGCACCCGCAAGCTGTTTGGGAGGGCATGCATGTTGCAATGCAGCACGGCCGCATATGTCTTCAGCATCATCTATGCACAAGGAGCCTCCATTGCCAACGTACACGACTCCCTTTTGTTTACACGTCTTAAACCGATCTACAGTGCCCTCCACGGGTGCGACATGCCCCCACGGTAATAGGGCCATATGTGACTCTCGCCAACGCGGCGTCCCCACACGCCGAAGCCATGTGTTGAGTTTATGCCTAGAACAGGTGCCCACTCAGGGCGGTGTATTGGGGCTAGCGCTGAGACAGGATCAACCCATCTAGCTCCCGACATCATGGACCTAGGCGGACGGCTGTGGAGGACAGGCTCGACCGTCCTCCAGACTCTGTAGCACACACGCTGCAGCACACACGCACCCCATTACCCGCCACCGCTCATCCGGACGCCAGTGCCACTAAATCAGCTCGCTCTTTTAAACACTCACGCACACACTGCGCATCAGCAAACTGAGACAGCCTTCCAGCGCGCTTCATTCGGTACAGTAAAACGCGTCGTCGCACAGTCGCAACTCCTGTCTTTGCTGCCGCGCCAGGGCTCGCAGGGTCCGGGAATTCATCTGTCGCCACTGGGGCATGCCACATCATCCAATGCCCTCGTACTACCAAAACACACACACGCGCGAACACACCACGCTCTCGCTATCTCCAGCCACCCATACGAATGCACATTTGCATGTGCCGCGAGACACGATACAAGCCGCAAGTACAGACACGAACACGTGTACAGTTGCATTATTGCGCCGGTTCTTCATTGCTGTGTAAAAAACCAAAGCACAGCTACACGTACTATGATACACGCGGAGTGCTTTTGGATAACCATAATTGGACGGGACTTCCTGTTTGCTGATTGTTGACACCAAGCAACAGTGCCGTTAACAAAATGCCGGGATTAACACGCCAAAATGCCGAATGCCGGAACAGGCGGAACTCACTTTGCCACGGGACCTTGACGGCACCCAGTCCCGGAACGGACGAACAATACACGGAAGAGTAATGCATATCATACAAAAACACTAACAGCACACACCTGCCTCTCACGCCGGGCCACCGGCACGTGGCACCTCATCTTGCCACATCCCCTCCACCTGCTGGGCCGGTGTATGCCACACGCTGATTCATCACACACTGGTTACGCGGTCAGTACATCCCTGGCGGAGCGCGGTGCTTTGTCGGCTTTTCACGGCTGCCTGCCCACTGTTGCTGCCGCCGGTGCACACAGCCGGTGGTACATACAGTCCGGGCCACGTACTGCTCCTCGTCAGGGGCTGCTGTGGACTTACGTCACTGTCCGTCCGGCTTCAGCCCACCTGCGCAAGTAGTACAAGAAGCACGGAACACAGCGCGCTTAATCGTTGATTGTTATGACGCTTCAGCAGCTCGCAGTCAGCTGCCTTATGTTGAAGTTGTGCACACGGCCACATGCAGCGCAGACAGTCACCAACATGATCCAAGACCCAGACCAGCGCCGCCGGCGACTTACGTGTGACATAGGTGCGCTGCACAGGCGCTTAGTCGCGCCCGGCGATGATGTGGCCTGGAACGACAGCAAGCGTGTGCACGGTGTAAGACAAAACATAGGTGAAAGCAAGGGCAGCCATTGAGCTGACAAGGTGCGGCGAGCGCGAGGGAGTGTATGAGTTGCGCGGCATGAGCCGCAGCCTGCCGGTTGGAAGGCTGGGCGCAGGCTCGCGCCGGAATTCGTGATTTTCCGTTCAAAACCAATACGAGCAGCCCC
Organism: Chlamydomonas incerta; assembly: GCA_016834605.1. Classification (NCBI taxonomy): domain Eukaryota; kingdom Viridiplantae; phylum Chlorophyta; class Chlorophyceae; order Chlamydomonadales; family Chlamydomonadaceae; genus Chlamydomonas; species Chlamydomonas incerta. Next base: position 521,740 of record JAEHOC010000029.1, read on the forward strand.
AATCCCCTGCGTCACTTCCCCTGAGCATGCACGGCCGCAGTAATCGAGACCCTACTCGCTCGCAGGGTCTGGGCCCTTCAACTCCGTCTCGTGCTGCCAGACCCGACCCTCCCCCCCCTCCCCCCCTCCCCCCACGCATTCCTCGAAAGGCCCCGCTCACCTGTGAGGGCGATGTTCACGTCGGTTTGGAGGCGGCCCGTCAGCGTGGCCAGCCCTACGTTTTCGGCCTTGACTTTATCGTACTTCAGGTCCACGCGGTCGAACTTATCGGACAGCTCCTTGATGTCGGCCTTAATAGACATACTCAGCATAATTGCTGTGGTAATAACTGATAGTGCCAGTCCGACGGCGCCCACGTCGAGCTGAGCCTTCGGCGGGGGGGCGGGATCTGGCGAAAACGGGCTCTTCCAACCCGCGCACAGAACACTTCTGGGCTGGGGCTTCACGTGGCGTTGACACATGCCGGTGTGCATGCCGACCTTGGGGGTCTGAGCGCAGCCGCGGCTGCGGGAAATTGCAGTCGCAAGGGAAGCCATTGCTATTGCTCTTCGCTGTGTGAGCGGGATGGGTAGACTGTTGGGGCCTATGTAAGTATGCAACCTTATCTGCACTCAGGCGCCTATGGCTGGGCTGCCTGGGCACAATTTCCGCCCATGTCGCAAAACGCGGCTTCAATTCCGGCAATTTTGACCCGCCAGGAATTCGGACCCGCAAGCGGCAAATTCCAGGCTCTCCCGCCGAGTAAAAAAATATGCCAAGCGAGCTCGCCGCGAGCCGGGCCACTCCCGGTTTGGACCAGAGGGCCCCAAAACTTTGAGGTGCTCAAAACCACGTCATCAACGACTTTCGACATAGCACGACTGGCATGAGCGCCGTGTGTGGCGCCGTGAGGCGCGGTAGCATGCTGGTGCGGCGGCCCGTGCCGTGTAACCACTCGCTCACCCTCGCACGACAGGCGTGGCGGCACCTGCGTGCCAGCCAAGCTGCGTGCGGCTGGTGCTGTGCGCGCCGTCACACGGCCCCGGCCCCGGCGCCAGCACTAGCGCCAGCATCAGCCACAGGGCCCTGGTCTACCACGTCGCCAATCATTAAGGTCAGTGTGCTCTCGGCCGAGGCCGGCAGCTGTGTTTGCAACTTTCTGCGCGACCACGCCGAGCTGCTGCAGCAGTATAATGTGGATGTGCCTGCGCAGCCGGCACACGACGTGCCGCTGGACCATTTTGAGGCGTGGGCGCGTGCCGTCCTGGCACTGTCGCGTGCATGCGAAGACCAGGAGACGCAGCGACGGCGACGGCGAGACGACGAAGTGCTCCGGCAACTCGTGGAGCGTCCGCAGCCGGTCTGGAGCAGCGGCTCGACCGTGAGCCGCGCAGCGTTCCACCTGGGGTTCCCTGGCGCGCCGCTGACAGCCTCCGACAACTCATCGGGCTCGGCGGCGGCGGCGGGGTCGGCATCTGGGTCTGGCGCGGGGGCCTCCAGCGCCGCAGGAAGCGGCAGAAGATGATAGCGCGGCGGCGGGCGCAGCAGTGGCTGGCACGGCGGCGGGCGCAGAAGCGGCCGGCACGGTGGCGGGCGCAGAAGCGGCTGGCCGCTGCTGCGCCCGCCGCCGTGCCAGCCACTGCTGCGCCCGCCGCCGTGCCAGCCACTGCTGCGCCCGCAGCCGCGGCCGGCACGGTGGCGGGCGCAGAAGCGGCTGCCGGCCGCGGACGTAGAAGCGGCTGACACGGCGGCGGGCGCAGAAGCGGCGGGCACGCTTCGCCTTGTGCACGATCCTCCGACACAGGGGATGGGTCCCGTGGCGGCCGGTGCGGACCCAGAGCGCACCGGGCGCGGCCGCGCCCCCAGTGGCTGGCTTGGGCGCCGGCGCCGCCAGCGGCAGCCCGCGCTGCGGCTGCAGGTGCATGTGAGGGCTCGCTGGGCACAGGTGCGGAGTGCCACGGGGGTTAGGCCGGGTGCAGGGGCGCATAGAGGGCCAGGGTGGCAGAACACTTGCATTTTAGGGGGGGATGGGATCAGGGTGCAGCCCAGCACGTGCCGCCTGACTGCCGCGACTCCCCTCCCCGCCTCTCGCACTGGCCCTCGCAGCCCGCGGACATGTGCGCCTTCTCCTGAGTACGCATTCGCAAGGTGCGCCCCGCTACCCGCCCCTGCGCTGCGCCTCACCGCCTGCTTGTGGGCGCGCTCGTGAGCTCGGCCCTGCACGCTGCAGCCAGCGCGCTCCACTTAGTCGTGCTCTGTTTTTGCTGCTCCATTCCGCCTCCTGCGTCCTCACCGGAGCCCCCTCCTCTGCCCGTTGCCCCGCTGCACCCCTGCAGGGCGCCGGCGTGTCGTGGCCCTCCATCGTGGGACCATCGCTCTCGCCGCTGGGCGACCCGTGGCGCATGGGCTAGGGGTCGCTGCCGCATGGGCTCTGGGTCGCTACCGGTTTGATGGGCAGCTGCTCCACCTAAGCTCACACGCTTCCCGCGCCGTACACACACACGTTGTGACGGTGAAATTGCAACACATTATCCAGCGCCGCATTTGGTGCCGCGTGGCCTCGTGCAATTGTCGTACACGTGACGCCCTGTCGCGGCGCATGAGTAGGCTGGCGGTGGCGGTTTGCAAGGGCAAGCCTCGAAGCTTGTCTTGCAGAGAAGACGGGCTGTTGGCGTAGCAGGTGGCACGCGCCTGGATTGAGGACCAGGCTGGCTCCTGGCTGCTGATAGCGGCTCGCTGGCTCGTGAGCTGTGCCTTGTCACGTATGTCCTTTCTCGTAACCCTGCAGACTCGCACAAGCAGGGACCAAGCACTTGCTGCACTTTTAGTAGAGGATACACAACGCCGTCCAGTGCAGTGTCTGCCAACGAGGGGCAGGTGCTATGGCGGCTGGTAGGCCCCCGACCGAACGCATGGTGTGGTCTGCGCATCAGCAAACTACCAGCCTGGCAGCTAATCAGCACCGCATCGGTACAGTAACTCCGGCGTTCAACCAGCCGCGCGCTCCTGTCTGCTGTCGCAATTTGTTTGTTGGGTCTGGGAGGTTCTGCACACTATGATTGCGAGGTTACAAGAAGGGGACAGTGTAAACACCATCACGGCTACGAGGGAAGCCACCATTCCGAAGAACGCAGCAAACCGCAACCCCCGCTTGGCTGCCAACCCAACTCACAGCTGCGTAGGTGCGTCGAAGCTAAGCCGCAGCCCGCCAAAGCCACACCAAACAGCAGCATCACAAAGCACGCGGCTCATAAGGCACCGCAAATCTGAGCAACAGCCAAGCAGACAGACTACACGAAAACGCGGAATCTAGCGCCAGCAGACGCAAGCTAGGGCGGCGAAACAGGGGGGCACGCCCAAACACTCCCACAGACGCACAACACCAACCTCATGGAGACGGCGGCGGAGACGCATCATCCCACGGCGGAACCAACGCCACGCCACCACCCGACCCGCGCGCCAGGAAGGGGTGGCCAGAGGGGACCGCATCCCACCCACCAGGCCTGACACCCAAACTAGAGAAGGCCTGCAGGCGCCCCCAGAAATCCGTAATGACAGCAACACCAATAGCTAACACACGCGCGGACGGGAGGGTTGCGGACACAGGCAAACCGTGGCCAGCCATAACCACCCGTTGCCGCCCCAAGTCCATGGCCGACAACGCAGCAAGACACACAACATCCCACACCGGCTGACACAGCCCAACCGGCGGCTGGACCAGCCACAACTCCGACCGGGCAAGGGCATCCAAAGAGTCACAGGGTAACGCGCCCATAGCCATACCGATAGCTTCACGCAGCGCCCGTGCCACCACGCAATCCCAGAAGTAGTGCCGGCGATCCCCGTGCGCCATCCCCTCGCCACAAGCCTGACAAACATGCACTACGCCCGCAGCCCGCTCACTGGCACGTTTAGGGAACGCCCAACACGCATTGGCGGACAAACGCCACAAAGCCTCTTTATGCCGATTCTCCCACTTCAAGGCCCACAAGCGCGCCAGTGTGGCACGGAACGCACCCGCGGCCAACAGCTGGTCCGCGTCAGGCACGCCAATGACACCGGCCTCACGAACATACTCTAAGTGCTTCGCGCCCAACCGCTCAAGCTGTGGCGCCAGCTGCATAAGCGTACCAATCTTGACCGTATACTCCAGTAACAGCACGGGCGGCCCCGCCACTGGAACCCAACCAAGCCCTCGCACGACATGCTGCACCGACGCAGCTGGCGGTGGAGCCGCAGCAACGCCACCGGGATCCGAGCGGGCGGTACGCGCGGCGGCCTCCCACCCCCCGGGCAGTAGGGCCACGGCGGCGGCCACCCGCGCCGCTGCAAGATGGGCAGAGGCCGGGCCCGGGAGGGGGGCAGGCAGGGGCCGCCGCGGCGGCCACCCTAACACCCGACGCCACACCTCGTCAACGTACACCCGCGTACACTCACTAGCAACGTTCGGGCAGCCCCCGCCCGGGCAGGCGTACATGTCGCGCACACGGGTCAGGCCATCATGCACCGCCACCAGTACGCCCACACACAGCAACCCCGGCAGGGCAAACAAATCAGGAAAAGCGTCATAAAAAGTGCGCGCGCCGTCCCGAAGCGCCGGGTGGCCCCACAAGGGCACGTTGTATACCCAGGCGCCGGGCGCCGGCGGTGCTACCAAAGCAATTGGAGGCAATTCTGACACCGCCCCAAGCAGCCGGATAAGCGGCCGGGAGGCAGGGGCCACAGGCTTGTCCAGCACACGCGAGCCACCCCCAGGGCACAAGACACACAGCACCGTGGCCGCGGGATGGCGCCGGCGCAGCCACGCCGCCACCACCGTCACCCACGGCGGTACGTACGACAGGAGACCACACGCGCCCAGCACACAACGCACAGCCAACCCCGCATGCCGGGCGCGGATATGGGGCACCAGAGGCAGCAGCCCCAGGCCCCCACACACAGGCGGCAGCTGCATAATCTCTAGCGACACCCCGGTAGGCCGAGCGTGGGGCCGGTCCGCGTACTGCGCAGGCGACAGGCGCCGGTCCACCACCGCTGCTACCTTCGCGAGTAACTCATGGACCAAACGCACAGGGGTGGGGAAGCCCGCAAACTCCAAGTGGTACAGACATTTGCCCAATGCGTACGCGGAGGCCGCGGACGCCCGGCCAAACATGGACACAGGCATGCGTGCAATTTTGGCCAGGACCGTAACCACGCCCGCAAAATCAACCGGGGGGGTGTCAGCACGCCAGTCGCCAAAATGGACACCCAAGGATTTGGCTTGTTTCACCACGCGCCACCCAGGCGGCAGCGGCGGCCCACTGACCGCGGCCGCCACAACCCCGGTCCCAGCGGACGCACCCATCACCAGCAATTCTACTTTACTCATGTTCAAACGTTGGCCAGACGCATACCGAAAAACATCCATGTCCGCTAGAAACGCTGGCACCGCCTGCACCCCCGCTAACAGGGGCGTACAGTCGTCCGCATACTGCGATGCCAGTACGGACGCAATACCCGCCAGCACACCATGGCCCCGGCTGCGCAGCCACGCCAACAGAGCCTGTGCCACGGCGAGGTACAGCAAGGGCGCGAGCGGGCACCCCTGCCGCACGCCCGCCGCTAGGGGCACCCACCCCGAGACGTGGCCGTTAACCAAGGCCGCACCCCGCGTATCAGACAGCAGCCGGGACACCCACGCCACAAAGCCGGGCCCCACGCCAAGCTGCTCTAAACAGGCGAGAAGGAAAGACCGGTCCACCGTGTCATACGCTTTATAGAAATCCAAGAAGGCGGCCACACCCGGGGACTGCCCTGCCGCTTTCAGCAAACCAGGAGTCAGCTGCAGCAGCATGACGTTATCGGCAATGCGGCGCTCTGACAAAAAGGCAGTTTGTTCCGGGTCGATGATGCGTCCAAACACCGGTTGTAAACGCCGGCACAGGACACGTGCAAGAGTGCGGTAATCCGTGTCAGTCAAAGTGATCGGGCGGTAGTTGGAGGGCTCAGACGCATCCCCGCCTTTATAGAAAAACGTCCACACACCATCAAGAAAGCCACCGGGCACGCCCACACCTTGCCCGACCGCAGTAAACACATCGGCTAACACCGGCGCAAACTCAGATTCGTAATGTTGGTACAGTTCAACGGGTATACCATCCGGGCCGGGGGAGCGCCCCGGCGGCGCGGCAGCTAACGCCGCGCGCACCTCCGCCGCCGTGACTGCCAGCTGACCAAGCTGCTCTGCTTCTGCGTCGGTGCACCGCCGCCCGTGCTGCTGCATGGCGCCTAACACCTGCGCGCGTGCGGCAGGGGCCGGCGGCGGCACCGCACTCACGTCTCGCCAGTATTGTGCCATAACGGTACCCATGGCGATCGCGTCCGTGGTCACGCAGCCATCAGGGCGCTTCAAGCGCGCGATGGTGCAGGGGCCGCCCGCTGGCCGCAGCATGCGCGTGAGGAGCGGGCAGGGCTGTTCGCCACCCCGCAGCCACGCATGCCGTGTCTGACGTGCAGCCCCCGCAGCAGCGGCCACGGCGGCGGCAGCGGCGGCACAGCGCGCACGCACCGCCGCCGGCGCCGCCGCCTGGACAGCCCCGCCCGCCTCCACCAACGCCACCGCGGCGGCCTCGGCTGCGAGCGCGGCGGCTTCATGCTGGCTAGCCACCACGCGCCGCCGCACGGCTTCACGACTAAAGCGGTTGGCAGACGCAGCGGCCGCCCGCTTCAGCGCGGGCCACCACACCAGCAGGTCAGCAGCTGTGCTGGGGCGCGCAGCCAGAGCCGCACGCAGCCACTGGCAATACGCCGCATCCAAGTCCTTAAAGTCCCAAAAGCCTGTGCGGGCTTTGGGTAGACCACGTGCCGCGGGAAGGGCGCCAGGGCAGGCGCCCAAGGAGAGAGTAACAAGCTTATGGTCCGCCGGTGCGCCTGGCGCGACACCACACTCCACCACCTGTACTGCCAGGACGCTGCTGCACAAGATGCGGTCAAGGCGCGTGCCGCCGGTGTTATGCAGATAGGTACAAACACGCCGCTCGGGGTGGCGACGGCGGAGAACATCGACAAGGTCCGGGCAGGCGGCCGCCAGCGCGGCCGCCGCGGTCCGGTCACCGCGGTCCACACCCCGCACTGTGTCCATTGCCACGTCCGCCACAAAGTTAAAGTCAGCGGCGAGGATGTGAGCTTGCCCGCCACGGGACACTTGCGGCGCCACCCAGTCCCGGATGAAGGCTTGTTGGGTGGAGGAGGTAAGCGGGAAGTACGCTGACGTGAGAACGAAATCATGGCCACCCCAGCGCAGTGGCAGACTGACGCCGCGGCCTGCCCAGGCGCCACTGGCCAAGGTCGGGGCGGCGGTGCCGCCAGGGAACGACACTGCGCCGTGCTGGATTAAGCTGGACCGCACCAAAATGGCAGTGCCACCAGTGACCCGGCGGCCCGCTGGTTTCTGCGCAGGCGACCAGTATGCTGTCCACTCCCGAATACGCAGCCGCTGGGCGGCCGCACGCAAGTCGGTTGAAGCGAGATCAAGTGCATCCTCGAGAACGTGGGTCTCCTGAAGGCAGACCACGTCCAGTTGCTGCCGTTCCCAGCACCGGAGCAGGGCATGCAGGCGCGGGGAGCCCAGGTCCTGGGCCTGACCCCGCAGACCTCGCACGTTGTGTGTCCCCACACGAAGGGGCCGAGAGGCGGCAGCCGACTGCTTCGGCCGCCGCATTACGGCTGAGCCCCGGGCGGGGCGCCCACACCACAGGCAGAAGTCATCATGCTGTCAGGACCGCCCGCGGGGTCGGGGTCGGCGCCAGGCAGCACTGGCACCGCCGGTGCACCCACGGCCAGGGCCCCCCCACCCAACACAGTCGCACCCCCCAGGGCGGCCACCCCCAGCGGCAGCCCTGACACTATGGGACTTCGCCACCTGCCCCGCTTGCATTGTTCCATCGAACGCATGGTGTGGTCTCTCCGACGGGGCCCTGTCACTGGACGATGGCCTCTCCAAGCGGGGAGAGGCAGGGGATGGCGCCTGTGGCAAGGAGGGTGCGACTATGTGCCCTGGTAGACAGCCACAGGACCCCGCCCCAGGAAACAATGGGGAAGGCCGCGGTTTTGCTGGTTGGCACGGGGGACGAACACGCGTGGCGTGCCAGTGCTCGGACATTAACCGGGCGGATGTGCGTCTGAAATGCTTCAACTAACTATATGGTAATCTTCCTGCATAATTCGTAATACGTTGCAGCAGTATAGCGCCTCGCCCAAAAGTTCAAGCGTGAACATGGCAATGAGAACAGAGAAGCGTTGCAGTGCTTATAATGACCCGAATTCAACATGATTGTGACTCATTGCATGTCTCCGACAGAATGAAAGTTGCGCGAAGCGCAAGCTCTGGCAGTTTGGGCCGCGGCCCGAGCTTTTAAAGACGCTTCGCTTCTCCCTATCATATATAAAGGATAAATGGTTGGGGCTCCAAAAGCCTGGGAGCGCCACTGGGAGGTGCGTGCAACACTCTGGGTCGCGCGCAGCGCTCGAGTGACAAGCTGGAGTTCCGCCTGCAGATAATCGACCGTGTGGGGCTCCCTGAGTTCACGCCCGACCCCAAGCTACTAAGTAAGCAGGGCTGGCGCCTGGCAACACTGGGGGGGGGGGTAAGGCCGCTGGCACGCGGGGTGGTGGGGCGTGCGACGTTGGAACCGCATTGGGGCGAAGCCAGCGCGGAGCTAGGCCGAAGGGGTGTGGGGCAAGCAGCGATGGGGCAGGTGGCTTATCCTGTAGCGTACAAAGCACCATCGCCCTGACATAACTCACGGCTTCACGCCCCAACCCATGTTTGCAGCTGATGTCATGTTCCGGGCGGGCGTGGCGGCGCCCCCCTCTCCCAGCCAGCTGCTCCACAGCTCCAAGTCCCCGCACTCCGGTACGGGCGCTGCGATGCCCGGGACCGCTGCTGGCGGGATGGGCCGCCCCGCCTCTGCAGGCGCCTTCCCGGTCAGCAACGGCGGCGACCCCGCCCGGCAGCGGCGGCAGGCTGCAGGAGGACCCCCACCGCAGCCAGGTAAGCGGGAGTGGCCTGGTAAAAGCGGCTCGGTGAACGTAGAGGAGTTTGGGGCTGCAATGAAGACCATTGTCGCTGGGGCTTGAGCTTCTGGTTTGCAACTGTTTAAAACACAGGCGTCCAAAGCCGGAAGCTGCGCTCGGGGCTCGTGAGGCAGCCGCTCAACCGCTCGGCGCCGCCGCGCCCGCAACAGCAGCAGTCCGCAGCGGAGGCGGCGGCAGCTGCGGCAGCTGCGGCAAACCTGCAGTACCAGCTTTACCTGCAGCAGCACGCATGGATGGGCGGGGTCGAGGATGCGGCAGAGATGGAGGCTGACGCACCGGCTGCGTCTGCTGCTGCTGCCAGCGGCTTGGCGAGCATGGGCAGCCGTCCTCACACGGCGCCGTCGGTGCCCCGGCTTCAGCTGGGTGTGCTGCACCAGCCGGCGGTGATGGGAGGGCCTGTGGAAGTCGGCTCGGCGGCGTCGGGCTGGGAGAGCGCCGCCGCGGCGGCGCTGGCGGACGGGTCTGTGGCATCCTCGCAGGCGCACATGGCCGGGCTGGTGGGCCCGTCGGCGGCGGCCTGGGCCGCGGCGGAGCAGTCGGCTGCCAAGTCCGCAGCGCCTGCGGTGGCCGGGAACTCTGCAGCAGCCGCTGAGGAGGAGTTGGAGTCGGAGATGCTGGACAGCGGATCGGGCGCCGGCGTCATCCGCGGGCTGAGCTTCGTGCCGCAGCGGGCGGTGTCCTTCCGCAAGCCGCCGCCCGACCAGCAGGCGCTCGGCGGCGGGCCAGGCGAAACCACAGGGGGCGGCAGCAGCGCGGCACAGGCGGTTTTCCCAATGTCTGCGCGGGCGCCCGGCGCTCGGCTGGCAGGCAACAGCGGGCCGGGGCCCGCCACCGGCAGACTGGCATCCGCGCCGTCGGTCGGCGCCAATGCAGGCGCTGCCGGCACCGGCTCCACTGTCGGCGGCGCGCTGTCGCTGCGGCTGCCGTCCTCGCGGCCGCCCGCCTCCGGCCGGGGCGCCCCAGGCTGCGCACTGCAGGCGCAGCCGAGCAGCGGCGCCGCGCTGTCGGCGGTGTTCTCCGTCGCGGCGCCGCCGGGCTTCGGCGGCGGCATGTTGACGCCGGCGGCGGTGCCGCTGCCGGCGATGCCGTCGGTCTATGTGCCGCCGCCCAACGCCATTCCTCCCCGCGAGCGCTACCGCGGCATCCTGGAGCGCGTGGGCCGCATGGCGGAGCACAGCCGCCAGGAGCGCCGCCGCCGCCGCACGGGCGCCCGCGCGGCCTCGGCCGGCGCCGGCGCCTTCCGCCGCCGCCTGCCCAACGCCTCGACCTCCGCATCCGCCGCCGCGATGGGCGGCGAGGGCGACGCGGAGGAAGGCGAGGAGTCGTCGCCGGACGGCTCCCCGCGCGGGCTGGGCGGGTGGGCGGGCCGCTGGAAGGCGCCACTTGCGCAGTACACCGACTCGGCGGTGGTGCAGGCGGGCGGCGCCGCCGCCGCCGCGGTGCCGTCGCCGGGCAGCGCCAGCGCGCGACGGCGGGCGGCGGACGAGGAGGAGGCGGCGGAGGCGGCGCGGGCTCTGGGGCCGGAGGAGCACGCGGTGTGGCAGCTGGCGCGCGCTCTGGACGAGCTGGGGCGCTTCAGCTGCCTGGACGCGGTGGCGGGGCACACGGGCGGCATGACGGACGGCTCTGTGCTAGCCGAGGTGTGCCTGCTGGGGGCTGGGGTTGTGTGTGTGGGGTGTGTGTGTGTGTGGAGCGGCGTCCTGGGTTGCGCGCGGTTTCGTGCGCGTGAGGGCGTTAGGGCCGCGGCTCGGTCTCGCGCGCACTCGTGCTGGCGCGACACGCTCGCGCTTGTGAGAGAGCCCTTCCCTTCGTGGTCCAGCCTCGAGCCTGTTTGCTTTGCTTGATGCGCAGTCTTGTGGTCCACGCCCCGCACTCTGCCCTCCACCCTCCACCCTCCTCACTGCGCCCTCCTCACTCCGCGCCCTGCGCCCGCAGGTCGACGCACGCATCGCGGCCATGCAGCGGCAGGACGCGCTGGCGCAGTCGGGCTGGGGCGCGGGCGGCGCGCGGCAGCACGGCCTGCTGCCGCCGCCGCCGCCCGCCTTCCCGGTGGCGGCGGCGCGGGCGTACCTGGCGGCGGCGCAGGGCGGCGTGGCGGGGCTGGAGGCGATGGAGGAGGTGGTGCGGACGATGCGGGGGAAGCTGCAGGTGGGGACTGCGGGGCATCTGGGGGCATGGGGGATTGGGAGGTGGGGTTACATTTAAGTAGTTGGGGGAATGCAGCGTTCTTGCGTGCCGGAAGGTGGGCGTGCAGGTGGGGCGTGCTGTGGAGCAGCGGGGGAGCGGTTCCGTGGCCGTCCGAGGTGGCGAGACAGCAGCCAGGAATCACAGGCTTCTAACATCGCTCGGTGCCCGCATGCCGATATGCCCCGCGCGGTGCTGCAGGTGCTGGTGGGGCGAGAGGGCTCCGACCTGCGCCAGGCAGCGGCGGACGTGCTCGCGACCATGGGGGCCGCGCCGGCGCCGCCGCAGCACCCGCACTCACAATCGCATTCACAGCACCAGTCGCAGTACACCTCGCCCAGCACCTCCTTCAAGCACGTCTCGGCCGCAGTGGCGGCGGGGCTCGGCGGGGCGCCGGCAGGCGCGCCCGAGCTGCTGCCCCGGCCCGCCAGCGGCACTGGCGCGCGGCACGCTTCCAACGGCGGCGCGCCGCCTTCCCGCATGAGCAGTAACGGTGGCGGCGGCGGGGGGAGCGGCGGCGGCGCGCCGCCGGGAACGGCGGCGGCACGCATCCGTGCTGGGTCCAGCATGCGCTCGCTGAAGGTCAGCTTCTCAAGGCTCGCACCCGACATGGCTGCGACCGCGCTTGCGGAGGACGATGAGGACGAAGCAGCGCCGGCAGCGGGAGCCGGGGGGCCTGCGGCCGGGGCGGCCGGCGGCGGCAGGTCGTCGGCGACAGCTCTGGACCCGTCTGCGAACCCCTACCCCTCGCTCACGAGCCCCGGGAACTCGGACACAGCCGCGTACGTGGAGTCGCTGTTGACGCTGCCAGGCATGCCGCGCGGCCAGGCCGGGCTGCCGCTGCAGGGCCGGACCAGCATGGGAGGCAACACGGTCTTTGCAGGCGCATCCTTTGGGGGCGCCGGCTTTGGGGAGGGCTCGGCTTCGGCCCTGCATCCGATGCAGTCGGGCTTCTACCCGATGAGCGCCAGCGGGGCCGGCGGCGCCGCAGCCTTCGCCAGCCCGGCCGCAACCAGCCGCGGCGGCGGCGCTGCCGCTGCCGCGGGCTTTGCCACCGCCCGCGGCGGCAACACCGCCGGCGGCGGCCTTCTCACCACCTCCGCTGGCTTGGACCAGGCGTGGGCGCTTCTGGAGTCGCTCATGATCCAGCTGCACGACTCCCACGCGGCGCGTGCGGAGCTGGTGGCGGGCGTGGAGACGGGGCAGCGCCCAGGCAGTGCCGCCGCAGGCGGCGCCAAGACGCCGCGCATCGGGGGGACGCCGGCGGGCGGCGGCATGTCCGCCGCCGCCGCGATGGCGGCTGCTTCGGCGTCGGGCGCGGGCGCCGCGGGCGTGGGCGCCAGCGCGGGCGCGCAGTTCAAGGGCAAGAGCGCGGTGGACCGACTCGTGAATCTGATGGATACCACACTGCAGCTAGGCGATGGCGGGGTGGGCGACACGGCGGCGGGCGCGGCAGCCGGCGCTGGGCAGGGCAGGGCGGGCGGCGGGGGTGCCGGCGGCAGGGCGGAGACGGCGCAGGAGGTGGCGGCGGCCGCGGCGGCGCCGCACCTGGCTCGCAACGCGATGCGGGCGGCGGTGGCGGCGGCGCTGCAGCCGGACCACACGGAGCAGGTTCTGTACTTCATCACGCGGCTGGCGCTCATGCTGCAGCAGGGTGAGTGTCGGCCCCCCGTCAAAGCTTCCGGAGTTATGAATGGTGAATGACCCCGGCGCCGCACCTCGGCCCGTCCCCTCGTCCAGTGCAAGTTCCCAAGAGCTCCCATCGCCGCCACGCGATGCCTGGGTGGTTGCCTAGTTGGGCTGACCGGAAACATGTTGCTGAACTTGACTGCACATGTGTGTTTGCCCCCCGAGCGGCCCCCTCCCACCGCACCACTTTCCGAACCCTCCTTGCCAACCCTGCCCTCCCTCACCCCCGATTGCAGACCCGCGGCTGCCGCCAGACGCCGGCTTCCTGGTGGCGGCCGGCACCGACCTGCTGCTGGGCGAGCTGGCCTGGCTGCTGGCGCTGCTGCGGGCCAACAGCGGCGCCGCCAGCCCGCACCTGGCGGCGCTGGGCGCGGCGCTGCGCGGGTACGAGGGGCAGCGCGCGCACGCGGCCACGCTGGCGGCGGCCGCAGAGAGGCTGGAACTGGCGCTGGAGGACGCGGCGGACCGGTGAGCGGCCCGGGGGCTGTGATGCAGGGTGGAGGTTTTTGAGGGAACCGGGGAGAGCCAGGGGCGTCGGCCCACAGCGGCAGGCAGCAACTTGCCAGCACAGGGTCTGCCCACGGCGTAGGGGCGGCCCTGAACCCACACGAGTGTCTTTTGCCGCCGCTCTGCCGCCGCCCTGCCGCCGCCCTCGCGCGCTTCTGCCTTTGCCCCCACCCCCAAACATCGTTGCAACCCCCTTTCGTATTCTTCACCTTCATAATTTGTCAACCCCCACCACCACCTCACACACATCTCGCCCGCAGCGCCGCGCACGCCGAGCACCAGCTGGGCTCGCTGCAGTCGCTGCTGCAGCACGCCGGCAGCGACGTGTCCGACCTCACGCTGTACACCAAGGAGCTGGAGCGCGAGCTGGAGGCGGCCAAGGCGCGGGTGGGTGTGGGACGTGGCCGGGTGGGTTTGACCGGGTGGCGGCGGCGGCAGTGTGGATGGTGCTATGGGCGTATGGGTGTGGGCGTGTGGGCTAATGCTGGCGCTAGCCAACCGCCAAGTCCTCAAATCCCACATTCTTCGGGCTCCCGCGCCCTGTCACCCTGTGTGTTCCCTATGTCTGCGCCTCGTGACGCGCCCCCAGATCTCGCTGCTGGAGGAGTCGCTGGCGGACGCGGAGGGCGACCTGGACCGGGTGGAGGCGGTGGCGGAGGCGCGCGCCGGCGCCTCGCTGGGCCGCGCGCAGGCGGTGGCGGGCGAGCTGCTGGCGGCCAGCCTGGCGCGGGTGGAGGCGCGGAGCGTGGAGGTGCAGGTGGGATGTGTGCAAGGCGGGATGGGGCGGGGGAAGGGATGGTTGAAAGGTTAAGAAGGTACCGTGATGGCTGTGGGATAGCGGGTGCGGCGGGAACCAAAGTGCGTGCCGATGACCGATATCGGGGGGCGGGAGGAATGGGTTGCGGTGGCGCGGTGCGAAGGCGCGTTGGGTGTAGCAGAGATGGGGGGCAAGGCATGTGCCTGAGGACATCCCTGCGGCCATGCTGTGCGTGACAAGATTACATACCATAATCTGGGACCCTGCAGGTGGCGACCGAAGGCGACGCCAGCGATCCGCGCGCCATCCCGCCCGCCCTGGCCGCCGGCAAAGACCACTACTACCCCATCACCCCCACCGGGTCCATGCGGGGACACGCGGCAGGCGGCGGCGCCGCCGGCGGCGGCAGCGGCAGCTCCGTGCGCCGCTCCTCTTCGTCCCGGCCCGGCGGTGGCGCGGGCGCCGACGGCGGCGGTCGCGCCAGCCTGCACACCGTGCCCAGCAAGCGCGGCGGCAAGCCGGGCAGCCCCAAGCGGGATCGGGGCTCGGCCGCGACGTCGCGGCTGGCGGTGGCGACCGCCGGGCCCAGCGGCTTGCACCGGCTTGACTCGGTGGACGGAGCGGGGTCGGAACTGGACGCTGTCAGCACGCCGGGAGCCAGCATCGCGGGCGACAGCGAGTTTGGGGGCGCAGAGCTCATCTACACGCAAGTGGCTCACGGCGGCGACAGCGGGCAACAGCAATCCGGCGCACCGGCGCCAGCACCGCACACTCAGCAGCACGGTCCTCGCAGCCCGTCCGGCGGCGGCGGCCCGCGGCCGCAGAGCGCGTCACACCACTCGGCCCGCCAGGAGGCGGGCAGCCCGCCGCGGCGCAGCCGCCTGGGGCCGAGGCGCAGCAGCGGCACGGGCGAGGAGGGGCCGGGCCCGTCTGCCACGTCGCCGCATGGGCCCGCGCACCGGGCCGCGGCCGGCGGGACTGCAGCGACCCGAACGCGGCGCTCGTCTGAGGGCGAGCAACGCGGCGTGGCGCCGCACTCACCCCACTCGCCCCGCTCGCCGCCGCACGCAACGCGCGACCGGAATCCGGCCGCGGCTGCGTCCGTGTCGCATAAGGGATACCACCCGCCGGAGGCCGCGGGCGGGGCGCGCACCAGCAGCAACCCCAACTCGAGCAGCGGCGAGGCGGGGGCTGGCGGGGCGGTGGCGGACGCCGGCGAGGATGGGGCACCCCCTGTGAGCGCATTCCAGAAAGCAGGCCGGGTTGTGTTTGCAGACATCCTTGAGTGGTAAACGAATGCGGCGGGCGTCTACAAGCCGTATGAAAGGGTTTTGCTTGGGCAGAGGCGTGAAGTTGGCGAGATGCACACGTCTGGCACATACGTCATATCTGCTTGGGGTGCTTTGGCGGAGGCGTGGAGTTGCTGCGGCGCACGCATCTGGCACGTGGGCAGGAGAGCGGGCCACCACCAGGTACCATCGTGCATTACACACTACACCGTACACATGACTTGACAGCAATCATCCAGCAGGGAGCACGTCAGTGCGTGTTCAGCAACGCGTGCTTCATTCATTTTATTGCCTTGCTGAGCTCGCGTGTGAGCAGGAGGCTGTGTAAAACTGCGTGCCGACCTTGGGCCAGTGCCCCTGTGTCCCCAGTCACATCATTTCCAGGGGTCCGCCGAACGTAACACGACGCCTTGCAACATGGCTGCCCTGAAACTCCCTCCGGCCCGCCAGTTGCGTGAATGACAATCAGGCCCAGTGCTGACATTCCTCACAGCAGCAGCTCCACGCGCACGATCACCAACACACGCATAAAGCCCCGGCCGCCTCCCTCCAACCCGCGGCGCTTCCTCACAATCCGGTTGTGTTTGTCTCACACTCGCATTCGCCTCGCCCGCCACGTCGTACATTTCGGGCTCCCTCTTCTGCCTTGGCGCGCCCTGTTTTTGCCCCTGCTTGTCACACTGTCGCCCGGCCACTGCTCTGCTGCACGCTGTTCGCATTTTCTCTCAGTCGCCTTCGCCGCTCATCCGTGGACGCCGGTCGCCTGCCTGCAGGTGCGCTGCGACGCGTTCGCGAGTGTGGCGTTGCGGAGTGTGTGTCTGGTGCTATCGCCTGGCCGGGCGCCCGGAGCGTGAGGAATGCGCATCAGCAAACTACCAGTCTGGCAGCTAATCAGCACCGCATCGGTACAGTAACTCCGGCGTTAAAACCAGCCGTGCGCTCCTGTCTGCTGTCGCAATTTGCTTCTGGGCTGTGGGTCTGGGAGGGTTCTGCACACTACGGTACTTCGCCATATGCCCCGCGTGCGCTGTTCCATCGAACACGCATAAAGCCCCGGGCGCTCAGCTACTGTGCCCTGCTGGCCGCCGCCCAGAGGGTGGCGGGCGCCTAGCAGTTGCGCGTGGTGGGGACCGTTGGCGGCGGCCCTGCTGGGCAGGTGGGGGCGACCGCGGGCTTGCCATCAGCGGCTGCTGCTTGTGCCCAGTACCTGCACGCAACGCCCGACAGCACACATGGGGAGGACGGCGCAATATGGTTTTGCCCAGACGACGCTGCCGGAACGTAGCGAATGTATTTTGATGTGCGCAGCCGCGTTTGCCTACCAGCGGGCGGTGACGCTGATGGACCCGGAGTGGGTACCTCCGGACTTGGACCCTTAGGGCTTGGGCCGGCCGCAGGCGGCAGTAGGGCGGCGGGGGATGGCGAGCTCTTCGCCATCCCGGATCCCGTTTCGTTACCCTGCGTCGGCGTCTCCTCCGGGGCCCAGGCACCGCTCCAGTCCGCAGGTCGCCAGCTCAGCAACACGTCCCGGAATCCCCAGTGCGCACGTGTCACGAGCTGCCGGCGCTGGGACACGTAGATCCATGGCTGCAGCGCGAACTCGTACTCGTACAAGAATGTGTCGTACTTTGACACGGCGAGCAGGGCGCCCTGGGAGGGCGAGAACCCCGCACGGAGCTCCGGGCAGGAGGGCTGGCAGTCCGCCAGCCAGAAGGGGTCGTCGGGGTTGTGCAAGGGCGAGGGCACCGGCGCGCGGAATTGAACGCCCTGTGGGAGGCATATTAAAAGGCAGCCGCGGTGAGCGGGGGGCGACGGGCTGTTGTTACCAGCAGGTGCATCATATCCCCGATGCAACGAGCGAGGAGGAGAGTGGGAGGGTGCAACAACTAAGCACCAGGACCGGGCGGGGAGCCCACTTGCACTGCCTGGTAAGGCGCGTCTTTCGCGCTCGCAGCGAGCTGTTTGCCTGCTGCAATGCTTGTCTAATGCTGCAATCGAGCCCTGGGGGGCACGCCAGCACACCTGGAACAGGATGGCCCCATCACCATTCGCGTCCGGGGCCATGGCGCCCACCAGCAGCCACAGCCAGGACCGCCGGGGCGAGGGCCGGGTGCCGGTCAGCAGAAGCTCTCCGCTCCATGTCAGCTTCCCGGTCCCAGCCACCGTGATGAACTGTCGTCGGCGGCGGTGGATTCGTGTGGGCGGGTGTCAGCGTACACGGATACGAGCGACTGTGCCAGCCTGAATGTCCAACATGAACTGCGCTTTCCGCAGGAGCTAGCTCACCGTTGCCAGGTCCGCAAAGTCGACCGTATAGCGCCCCCACTGTGAAGGCCCCAAACGGGGGCCGCACGAGTACACCTCCTTTGCGCCGCTGCTGATGGTCAGCGGCGCCGAGTCTGCCGCCGAGTCGGTGAACAAAATGTCGGCCATGATTCTGATGGCGGGGGTTCCGGCGTCGGCGAGGAGGCGGCGCAGCTCAGAGGCGGAGGTTACCTCGACACCCTGCGTGGCGTGGGTGGTGGGTTGGCTTACGTCAAGAGGGGAAACGAGGGACACGGGGATGAAATTTGTAATGAGTGAGGCCCAGCGGGCATTCCATTCAGCCCTTCCAAGCAACCCCATCCACCGCCATACTCACGCGAAGGCCGCTAGGGGACACGCACTCTTCCTCATCGGCGCCGGAGCTGACCCGCACGTCCTCGAAGTCCCACTCGGTTGCCGCCGCGTCAGCGCTTGAGATGCCAGGTGAGGGAGACCAAAAGTCGCTTCCTGTGATTGCGCGGGTGGTTGCTCAGGTTGGCAGGGGCACCACAAAACTTCCCGCCCTGCGGCTGCAGCTTTCCGCGTTGTAGCTATAGTCAATCCCACGGGCCCAGAGGCACGCACATGCCTTACCTCTGAGCCGCCAGCTTGAGATGAAGACGGACGTGTTGTTCTCGAACGCCATCGAGATAGCTGGCGATGGCTCCTCGCCCAAATTGTTAGCAAGACCCAGTAGCCCAGCGGTGTATTGCGCTTGCAAGTTTATGGGCACAGGTGTGCTGATGGACACCGCCCAGCAGCACTTTGCTGCCTACCAGCGCTGCCACCAGGGGCAGCAGCATTGGCGTTGTAGCGCTGCTCGGTGGCGGCCACATTGGCAGGCTGTTGACCGGGACGTTGACGAAGGATAGATTGCGCAAATGCAGGCGCATGTGTGGGGCCAGCACAATGCCGCCGCGTGTGTGGTTGAGGCTTGCATCGATGATGGTGCCAGGCCCACAGCCGTACAGTGTTACGTCAACCCATGCACCAGCATCCTGGGACTTATTCAGCAGCACCGGGTTGCTGAAGCTGAAGTCCAAGGGGCTCAGGAGGA
The DNA here is from genome assembly GCA_016834605.1 of Chlamydomonas incerta. NCBI lineage: Eukaryota > Viridiplantae > Chlorophyta > Chlorophyceae > Chlamydomonadales > Chlamydomonadaceae > Chlamydomonas > Chlamydomonas incerta. The sequence goes on from JAEHOC010000029.1 coordinate 540,584, forward strand.
TGTTCTGAGAGGGCAGGAGACAGACGGACAATCGGCCACACGATTGTTTCACGCATGTGACCTTCTCTTGATGAGAGACATTCGGAAATGATGCGGCGGCCGGTCAGCGGCTGACAATACAGGCACATTCCGCGTGAAATGCAGCGCACGCACCTGGGAAACGAACACGGACGTCACGCTGGGCTGCAACAGTGCACGCCGAAGTGATGCGGAGTCCATGGCGCTTTCCCCTCCAGAGAAGCAGCTTTCCGGGAGGCTTGCGGCTGCTGGAAGGCAGGCCAGTCCAATGAGAGTAGCTACCAGCAGCTCTAGGTACGCAACTCGAATGTCCCGGCTGACAGGGGCCGGCATGTCTGGCATGTCTGCGTGCCTCATGTCCGCTCGGGACCTCTTGGGCCGTGTGCCACGTTACACCAGCGGCGCGCGGCCGACGGCGCTATAAGTTAGAACAATGTATGCCACATAGTCGCACTGTGAACGAAATCGCGACTTTTGGCGCCAGTAGCACCGCAGTCACGAGCGCAGTCACTCAATCGCGCTATAGTTCTCAAGCAGTATAAGCATCGGGGTTAATCAATATAGCTTCGTAAGCCAAATTCAGCGGAAGCTGCACGGTGCCCCTGCGGCGTTATAGCAGTTATTGGTAAAATGCTGTGATTAATTGAGTGATCTTCATGAAGGGAAAATATATACATGGGCCCGAAACGCGTAAACAAGGCCGGCGTTACTTGTTCCTGGATCCCGCCACTAGAGACAGCCGAAGATGTCTTAGTCCTTGCCACTTGTGGCATCACCGCACATAATGTGTGCAGTAATGATCAGGCAGATGTGACGGAAACGGCGGTGGCGGCAGCGCCTGTATCCGTCCGCCGGAGGCACGGGCCGGAGGGATGCCACTGTGCCAGTCCTCCCCTGACCTCTTCTCAACCACACACACCTCGGAGCTCACGCAATACAGGACTACCGATCACCAGCGAGACCCCAAACCGTTCCATGTGGCGCAATCGACTCGTGCAGCGACACTGTCGCCCAACCGCAGCCGCCTTGCACGTCTAGCAGGTCTTGCACGTCCAGCGAGACCAGGCACGACCCAGCACCAGTCCGCATGGTCGGCGCATCACACAGACAGACGGTGAGGCGGCGACGCACCCTCCGACCCCGCCATCGACACCACAACCACCGACACGTGCTTTTCTGTGTCCCCTCTGGGAGTCTGTCCAATCCCAGTCGTCGGAAATCATGTTCCGCCGTACTCTCACCGCCCCCCATTTGTCATGCAAACCCCCGTTCCGCCAACACACAATGGTCCTCCATCACTGCAGGGGCTCCGCCGCCCTTTTCAGGTTGCTGAGCAGCAGCTTATCCCAGACCCAGTCGGGCAGCAGCCGCCGCACCGTCATCTGCAGCTCAGCTCCGTTGCCAATCAGGTAGCGGCTGCGTGGGCGCGCCGCCGTCAGCGCCTCCTCGATTGTGGCTGCCACCTCCTCCGAGGTAATGCCGGTCTCCTCCCCGCGTCGGGCTAACTCCATGATCTGCGCAGATGCACATGTATCGTATCCGGGGCAGCAAACTCGTTAAGGGTTGTGCCTGTGGCTGGCGGGCGCACCGTCCCTATCACACTTCAGGCCGCCCAGGAAGCAGCCCATGCGTGCGGACATGTTCTCCCTCCCTCGCTCGCTCCACGCACCCTGGTGGACACAGCAGTCATGCCGCCCCCCAAAATCAGCCTATAGCGGGCATCGCTGCGACGCATTTTAGAACGCTGTCTACTATGTTTTGGTGCCTGCGTTCACTCGCCCCCCTACCCAGCCGATGCACCCGCGCCACGTGCCCCGCCCATGTGCGTGCCCAGCCAGTCCGCCGCCGCCGTGCTCACCCCCCAACCCCCACCCACCTCGTCACACATGCCCTGGTACGGCTTCATGCGGCTGTCCTCCACCTCCTCCAGCAGGCCCACGCTGCTGCCGATGCTCTTGTCCCTGTTCGAATGAAAGTCGTGCCAGTGGTGTCAACCAGCAGATGCACGATACAGGTGGCTTGCTTGGGCGGGTTTGCTTAAGCGGCACATTTATAGAATGGGAGCTGCGGGTAGCACCTGTCGCGCATACCCCGTACCTAGCACACCGAGTTCATAGCAAAAGTGCACGCACCCCTGCACATGCCGGAGCTGCCCGGTGCTCACCAGATGGGCGTCTTGACGCCGCTGGCCTTGATCAGGATTGTCAGGATGCCCCACTTGGGCTCCAGCTCGTACCTGGCGCAGACAAACCCAAGATCAGCTCCGAGCACGGGCAAACGGTGTTCCGCTCAAACGGTGTTCCGCTCTACCCCTCACCCCCCACCCCTCACCCCCACCTCATGGTGTCGCTGAGCGCCTCAAGCGCGAACTTGCTGGCGCTGTAGGCGCCGAACAGCGGCAGCGAGATGGAGCCGGCGTAGGAGCCGATGTTCACGATGCGGCCCGGGCGCTGGTCCGGCCGCGACTGGCGACCAGCGAGAGGGACAAGAGGGAGAGAGAGCGCGTGGTAGACTGGTTGGCTGAGGACAGGGAGGCAGCAAAACACACGGAATCCATGCTCGGGAGCGCGCGAAATGTTTTGATACCGTACACGCACCTTCCGCAGCAGGGGCAGCGCGGCTTTCGTGGTGCGGACCACACCCGACACGTTCACCCTGTCCGTGGCACACACGCGCACACACACGTCTGAATACGGGGAAGCATGCGGTCAGAGAATGGAACTTGCCGCAGACAAGTTGCAGCGCAAGGCCGAGGTAATGGAATGCTCAAGAGCCGCCGTGCCTGGAGCGCCTGCCAGCGGTACCCCGCCCAGGAGGCCGCTCCTCCAGTCGCCGCCGAAGCCGACCGGCGCTAACGCGCTGGGCCTGTCATGTCTAACCGCGCCGCTGAATGGCCCCCGCCACAACCATGAAATTGCGAACATCAGCATCTCACCACCACTACGAAATTTTACTCACTGCAGGACGTCGTCGAATACGTCCATGTCAATCAGCTCCAGGGGCATGAACACGCCCTTGCCTGGCACAGTGGTGGGCGTTGCATGCATGCTATTCATTAAGAAGTGTAGCCACAGGTAGCCACAGGTAGCCACAGGTAGCCACAGGTAGCCACAGGTAGCCAGGAACAGCGGTACGGCACATGTGTCGTTACCAATGAGGGCCGGGGACCGTGACCAGGGTCACGCAAGCATCACAGGTAGGGGGTCAGGCGCAGGTAGACCTGTTGCAGGGATCAGGGCCCCTCTCTAACCCGGCGGCACGCGCGCTGACCCCGCCGCCGCTCGACACGTAACCCTCCCCTGGTTTCCCTTGCGCTGCGTAGCTCACCTGCATTGTTCACCAACCCCGACAGGTTCCTGCCGCTGGGCGCTAGCCGGTCCTGCACCACGGCCACGGCTGCTGTCACGCTGGCGGTGTCCACCACGTCGAGGAGGACGGGTTCAATGGCCCCGTTCGACTCGGCCACCAGAGCAGCTCCATCGCTTTCTTTCCGCACGCCCGCAAAGACTTGCCAGCTCTGCATTTGTTAGGATATCACGTTGAAGTCGCGGCCTCTCGCGCAGTTCGGATTTGCTTGCCGATTCCGCTTGCCTTCTTCGCGAGGTGGAGCGCCGTGGTTTTGCCTATGCCCGTAGAAGCACCCGTAATGAGCACCGCTGGTCGCGAGTCGGCGAGGACGACAACAGTTGTGCGGGTGCGGTGCGAGGCCCTGGTTGTGTTGCGCGCCCGGCATCCCCCCGTGCTCTGGCCCGCAAACTGGGTGCCAACTCGCAACATTATATTCCTCGGTGATTTAGAGGCTATAGTGTCCAAAAGCTTGTGTTATGAAGAGGAGGCTTCGAAATACCCAGCACCCACGGCACTTTCCCTTCACTAGCAGCCCAGTACGGCAATTGTGCCCACGATTGTGCACACGCCGATGGCAGGCGCGGCGTTCGTGCACATCACCTCGTGCAGGCGAAACATCGGGGGCGGGAATGTGTGGAGAGTCAGGGGACAAGTGGGGCTGTCACGGAGTGAGGACGGAGGTGAGGAACGGGAACATTCTGTACAAGTGTACATGACGAACCCCTGGTCTTGACTCCTGAACTCTTAACGCGTGAACTTCGCGCACCTAGCACGCGATCAACATGAATAAACTCCGGGTAGTGGCCATTTGAGCCGCAATCCTATCGAAACCAAGGGAGACTGACCACCACTGGAAATGCCCTACGTTCATCGTCCCAACGCCCCAGCAATGTGAATACCGAACTCCATCCTGCAGTGCCTGCTGTCCACTTGCCTACGATAGTGTCCGCGCGCTGGTTTGCACACGGTAGTCTCGACGCGCCGCGACCACCAGTCAGACCGTTAACACGACTTGCATACCGACACACCCTTACTGCCCTTACACCAGCGATTCACTAGCAGCCGCAGGCGCCAACAGCATGTGGATCAGGCGGCGGCGGTTCGCGCCAGCGTCCGGCGACGCACCCGCCGCCAGCGGAGGAAGCCACCAAGCGCTGAGGGCGCCCGCGAGCTTCGCATTACTAAGGCCGTTGGCAGTAGACGTTGCTGGGGCAAGCGCGGAGCGCAGGACCGGCAGCAGCGTGGCCAGCACGCCACGCGATGCGGCGTCGCAGTGCCGCCGCAGCAGTGCGGCCGCATCGCCGGGCGAGACTGGCGGCGCGGCGGCGGCGGCGTCCGCCGCGGTGGTGGAGATAAGCGGCTGGGGCAGCTGGCCGCACCACAGCAGCAGCAGCGCAGCAACATCGTGCGGCGCGGCGGAGGGCGGCACGCCTGAGCCCGCGTCCAACGCAAGGCGCAGCCCCTCCAGCGCCGCCAGCAGCGCACGCTGACCCGCCCGGCTCGCCGGTTGCCGCGCCGCCGCCGCGGCGGCGGCCATGCCCTCCGCATCCTCTGCCGTGATGCCGCCAGCAGCTGCAGCCGCCGATGCGGAAGAGCCCGCGGGCGCGGGCTCGGGCGCCGCCCCAGCGCGCGCCGCAGCCTCGGGCGCCGAGTCCACCAGCAGGCCCGGCGTGCGCAGCGCCGCGCCGCCGTCGGCCGACAGCGCCGCCAGCAGCGCCGCCACCTCGCGAGGCACCGCCGCCGCAGCGCTGCCGCCATCCGGTACAGGGAGCAGGGCCAGTGGCCCCGCGCCCAGCTCCGCCGCCAGCTGCTCCGCGTCGGCCGCCGTCAACACGCCGCCGCTGCGCCCGGGCGCCAGCAGCGCGGCCAGCGGCATGCCCAGGAACGACCGCCGGTAGCGGCCTGCCGGGAGGAGGGCGGGAGGAGCGGGCGGGAGGAGGGTATGAGAGCGGTAGCTTCAGCGGCGAGTGAGCAGCGCATATAGTGGGCTGACTGGTGTATGGGGCTACCCGGGCCCCGCGATCCGGCCCCTGCCGACACGCCTTCCCGTCTCACCGCCGATGCTGATGAACTTGTCGCCGCTGTCCTCGATGCGCAGGATGACGATGCAGTCCAGAGAGCCGCCGCCGCTGCTGCCCGGTCCGCCGGGGCCGCCGGCCGCGTCCGCCGACAGCGCCGCCGCGGAGCCGCCTGGGCCGCCCTCCACCAGCGCCGTCAAATCCAGCTCGCACGTCTCACCTGAGGCGGAGTGATGGCCGTGTGCTGATGAGTTAAGGCCTTATGAGTTGCGCGCAACAGTACCGTACTGACACGCCTTTCCCCCCGCACGTCGCCCTCGCGCCCGCCGCCAGCTCGCACTCACCCGCCGGCAGCACGCCCTCTGCCGGCGTGGCCGTGAGCCATGCGGGCAGCGGCGGCGTCTCGTCATCCAGTCCGAACTTGCCGCCGCCGCCCTTGCCGCCCTTCCCGCCGCCGCCGCCCGCGTTGGGCGGCGGCACGAAGTGCCAGATGGCCTCCACGGGCCCGGTGTTGGACAGGGTGACCCGCAGCCGCACGGGCCGGCCCAGGGCCACCCAGTCGCCCGCCTCCAGAACCACGGGGTCCACCGTCACCCTGCGCAGCGCATTGTAAGGGTTGTAAGGGTTGTAAGGGTTGTAAGGATTGCAAGGGTTGCAAGGGTTGTAAGGATTGTAAGGATTGGAAGATTGGAAGGATTGGAGGGGCTAGAAAGATTGGAGGGTTGAGCAGGGTGTGCGGCAAGCGCGGTCCAGTGGAACACGCCAGGGCCGCGCAGGGCTGCCATACACGCCCCCCCTGCCGCCTGGCACAGTGGTTAGCCCGCCTCACTTGGGCCTCAGGCTCTGCTGCATGAGGTCCACCGCCCGCAGCGCCGCCTCCAGCAGCGACTCGATCTTGGGCCGGTCGTACGACACCACCGCGGCCGCGAACAGCGAGCTCACCTGCGGCGCACAGGCGCGCACACAGCAGCCGTGCTCGTTTCGGTGTGTTCCTCCAACACAGTAGCACGCATGGGTTGGCGCATGCAGGAGCGCAATGGGCAGTGCCCTACTGCCGGCAGGTTGCAAGCGTGGTGTGCGGGCGGCCGGGCGCAGCGGAAGCTGCACAAGCAGACCACCACATGACGACGCACTCGCTCAGAGCAACAGCCTCAGGAAACTTGCTCACGGGGCGGTGGTCGCTGAACGCGAGCTCGCCGCGCCAGTAGCCCAGCTGCTTCAGCGTCGCGGCGGCGGCCCCGGCGGCGGCGGCGTGTTCGCCGCGCGTCCACCACAGCACGCGGTCGCACCAGGCCGGCGTGCGGCGCTTGTGGCTCTCGGCGTCCGGGCCTGCAGACCGCCATGGTGTCATGTGTGTTTCACATTCGCGTTAATCGCACTCTGGCAATGGTGGGCGCGGGCGTCAGAACCGCATAGAATCACACACTGTCAACACTAAGAGTAGGACGATGGTCGTAGTTCGGGACGATGGTCGGGCCACAGGCAGAGTCGCTCAGGTCAACATAGGGCACAGTCCGGTCGTGTAGAGGTCCCTGTACACGACCGGACTCTGCCCTATGTTGACCTAAGCGACTCTGCCTGTGGCCCGACCATCGTCCCGAACTCGCTGCCTGTGGCTCGACCATCGTCCCGAACTATGCCCTACTCAGCTTATCCTAGGTCACAGTCATGACCTCATCGCAACACTCCGTACATGCAGCTTGACGTGTCCCGCACGAGTCCCTCGCACCACCATCCAGCCCCCAAACACTTCTACTTCTGGGTGGCGATGGTTATCTTTGCGATTGGAATGCACTGCCCCCCGCCGCACTCACCCACGACCGCGCTGGGCCCCGACATGGACACTGAGTCGGCGTCCTCCACCACCGCCAGGTCCGCCTGCGACTGCGACGCCGGCTGCGGAGCCAGCGTGGAGAACGAGGCCGAGGCCGAGGCCGCGTCGTCGCCCTGCACACGGCACAGGTTCGCACACACGGGGATTGCGGTACATTTAGGCAACATACCGTATATGCGTCGCATCAAGCAGTGTTGCTTCCCAAGCAGCAGTCGTCAGCAGGCGCCGCCCTGTGCGCGTACTCACGTTGTAGGTGTGCGTGCCGACTTTGTACTTGTAGGTCGGCGCAAAGGTGATCTTGCCCTCGTGCCAGCCCTGGCGATGCCGGGGGTGCAGCAGGGTTCAGTACTTCAGCACTGCGGTATGCGCACGAGTGGCGCCGCAAGACCTGAACACAACAGCATTGCCAAGCTGACACACTCAGCGGCGCATCGCAGCGAATCGCCCCGCCACGTCGTCGCCCACCCGCTGTGTTGAAAACATACCGTAAACGAACGGAACAATTGCACCATACACCCGCTGTGTGGCCCACACCCGCTGTGTGTCAAGCCCACCTTGAACACGCGCCCCGCCGCCCGCTCCCGGTGCAGCTGGTCCACCGACAACAGCACGTCCAGCTTCCCCGAGCGGATCGCCGCGCGCGCGTCCGCATCCGTAAGCAGCCCGCCGGCAGCCGCCGCCCTCTGCACCGGCGCAGCTGCCGCGCCGCCGCCGCCGGGCTGGGGCGGCGGCGCCACCGCCAGGCGGTAGTTGAGGTCGCCCACCCAGATGACCAGGTCGTGGTCGGCGATGCCGCAGGGCCAGGACGGCCAGTGGCCGGGGCCCAGGGAGGCGCCTGTGCGAGCGGGGGTGGGTGGGTGGGTGGGGGTGGGCAACGCAACGTGCCATGACTTGTGGCCGGTGAGCACGGCCTCGACCCAGATCAAGACACTTGTGCGGTCTGCACATTCCCCGGGCCGTTAGCCGCCTTGGCCCCCAAGCCCCCACCCCCTCCTTGTGCATGCGCCACTCACTGACAGCCGCCGCCGCGGACGCAGTCATGGGCACCGCGCCGCCACCGTCCAGGCCGCTGGAGAAGGCGGCCCGCCGCAGGATGTCCGCCACGTCGGCGTTGCGCTTCGCCTCGTCGCCCTCCGCCTCGCCCGCCGTCAGGTGCGCCGCCACGAACACCAGGCTGCTGTCGTACAGCCGCAGCCGCGCCGCCACCGCGCCTGCAAGCCGTTTTGGGGGGTTCCGATGTTTCATGCATGACTAATCATGCCTGTGGGCGGTGTAGCCGCCCATGTGGCGGTGGTTTGGGGAGGCGGGCGCAACCGCGCGCGCGGGGCGGCAGCGCGCCGGTTGCTCCTGCCGTCCCTGCCTATACCGGTAGCCGTTTCAGGCGCCGCGGACACGGAGGCGGACTGCCACTGCCACTGCTCGCCGCCTCGGCCTCACCCTTGTTGCCCAGGTAGCCGCCGAAGCCGGTGGCCACCGTGGTGACCTGCGGCACCACACAGGACACAGCAGCCTCACACAGCGTGCACCACGGACCCTGCCCCGCAGGGCCGCCAACGCTTCCTAATATGAGGGCGGAAAAGGCACCGATGCCTCTCTTACCGCGCTCATCCCTTGTGGTCTGCCGACCCCACCTAGACCGAGGCGCAAACGACCTGCGCCAGCCAACCGCCTCCACCGCAGCCCTGGCACCAAGCCCTGCCTCACCCGCCGCGCCCACCTCTTCTTCCGCCCACCCGGGCCCCGCCCACCCCGTCCACCCGCCCACCCCGCCACCCCGCCGCCCACCCGAACCCACCCGCCCACGCAGCCGCCCACGCACCTGCACGCCGTGCACCGCGGCCAGCAGGCTGCGGCGCACCCACACGCTGAGGTACACGCCCACCAGCTGCTTGCTGGCCACCTGCACGTACGTGGCGTCCTCGCCACACCCCTCGCCGCCGCCGCCGCCGCCAGCCCCGCCGCCGCCGCCAGGCTCCAGCTGGCCGCGCGGCGGCGGGCCGCCCTGCCACTTGGAGTCCAGCATGGCGGCGGCTGCGGCCGCCGCCGCGGCGGTGCCGGGCGCCGAGGGGCCCAGCGTGCCGTAGCGCTGCGCCGCCCTGTGGAACACGCACGTGGTGTCAGGCATTGTAAGGTGGAGCTGGAGCCTGTGGCAGTGCGTGCGCCCCACCGCGTTCAGCCCCCGTGGCCCCAGCCGCACCCCACCCCACCCACCACTCCTCGCCGTTGAGGTGCGCGGCCAGGCAGCGGTCCCATGCGTCCACGTTGTCATTGGCCAGGACTGGAGCAGGCGCGGCGGGTGTGGGGTGTGGGGAAAGCGGGTAGGTAGGATGTTGCGACACTCAGCCGCCCGACTTCAAAGCCCAACCCACATTCCGCACATCATGCCCAGCTACGGATTGCGTCTATCATCCCGTGCGGCCCCGCCGCCGCCACCCCATGTCTGCCTACCTCCCATGACGCTGCCGGCATTGAGCGGCACCAGCTCCTGGAACCCCACCGCGACCACGTCCGCGCCGCCCGGCGCGGCAGCGGCCGCAGCCGCGCCCGCCTGCGGCGGCAGCCGGGGTCCAGCCGCGCCCGCGCCCGGGCCCAGCCACTCATCCAGGCGGATGCCGGGGTGCGGCTTCTTGCCGCCAACGTTGTAGGTGGCGACCTGCAGCGTCGTGACGGCGCGGGCGCGGGGCCAGCGCGTTTGCTGCAGTCACGCCGTGTAACTTCCCCTCTACAACAACAGCACATGATTTCCCTCCTCCGCTGTACGGGCGTCTCTTGCCCCTGTGAAGAGAGAGAGAGAGAGAGAGGGAGAGAGAGAGAGAGAGAGAGAGAGAGAGAGAGAGAGAGAGAGAGAGAGAGAGAGAGGTTCCTCCCCCTGACCTGGATTGTCAGGTTGCGGTGCCGTGTGTACTCGGAGGGGGCCGTGCGCGCGAAGTGCTGCCGGACGTGGCGCGAGCGCACGTTGCGCAGCAGGTGCTCCAGCACTGGGTCCAGGCCGCCGTCGCCGGCGCCCCCCTCGCCGCCCCCGGCAGCACCCGACCGCGCTGTGTGGGGTGGGTGGAAGGTCGGGCGTCGAGGGGTGTTGCAGGTTTGGAAGCCCCCGGCAACTGGAAGTCTTCCCAGCTGCCGGGTCGCAAGCGCCCCTTCCACTTCCCCTCGCGGCAGGTGCGGGCGAGTGGCAGCTGAGTTGCTCGACTGCCTAAAGCCTTCTTTCCCGCGCACTCGGCAAGCAATTAAGTGCCCGGTCCATCTTCTTGGCGCGTCTGAGGCGCGAACCCTATCACCTGCGGCCGGTACGTGCCTCCCATCATTGTAAGAAGCAATGTCGTCCGCTAGGGCGGCCTGCACGGAGAACAACGTCGAACGTGGAAGGCAATTCCTCCAAAACTACTGCCACGTTCGAGCTTGGCCCCACAGATGCTACGCATCTGCCAGGAAAATCACCGGTGCACAACTAACTGCGTGCGAAAGGGCGTATTAGGTCTCACGCACCGCTTTGCTCGCCAGGTGACCGAGCAATTTCTTCATTTTTGTTGACTGGGTGTCTATGAATGCATTGATAAGTATTGCTAGAAGGCCAATGTGTGAATTCTAACTAATTCCGACGCCGAGCAAGTGCACTTGCAGTTTCCTCCATGCAGGACAGTCGCACAAGGGCTCGTCGCTCGCTAGATCTATCCAGCTGTTTTAGGCTAGGATCGTTTCTTTAGCTTGACGATTACAGCTGAGGTCTGCAGTTTCTGGCCCGCGACCGGGGCGCCGTTCTTTGCGAATGTCTCTTTAGGTCGAATTCGGTGTCAGGATGTCGACAATGGCCATTCGATGCTCGGCCTCGGGATCGCTCGTGGCGAGTGCTGCCGCGAGCTCTCGGCCGGCTTGGAGGGCTGCGCCTGTCTTGCTATGCGGTCCGCGTGTGCCTTGCACGCCCCTAGAGCTAGGCGTTAGCTGCCGGCGATCATGCATGCAGCGGAGATGGAGCCGAACAGCAGGCGTGCGGACTCTGGCCACATCGCAAGGAGAGCAGCCGCAAGACTCGGTTCCCAGCACCAGCGGGCGGTCCGAGCTCCCGGATGATTCCGGATTGGGAAAACTTATATCTACGACGGCGAAGGCTCTCGGGCTGGTTGGCTTGATGGCTGTCGCGGTCCTCTCGGGGCCAACTCGGGCGGCGCATGCGCGCGACAGGTGAGCCTGGCGGACCCAAATCGGTGATGGACTGAGCAAATTAAGCATGTGGCAAATTGGGGCGGGGCGTGGGGGGCGAGATCTATGGCGAAATACGGGAGCTCAGGCGGGGGTGTCGGGGGGGGGCGGTCGCGGGTCGGCCGGGCTCCACGGTGCGGAAGCCGGCAACAGGACCGGATTGCGGCGCCAACGGCACCCGCCCCCCTGGCGGGCTGGCGCACATGCACGAGCGCACGGTGGCGATGAGATGCGCATGTGGGTGCCCGCTGTTCACAAGGCCACGCCAACACAACTGTGGCGCCGTGCCGCACGGACCGACACGCCCCAAACCCGCGCCCTCGCCTTTGCGTGCCACAGGCTGTCCGCGCAGCCGGCCGCCGAGGCGCGGGTGCACACCCGCAACCCGGTGCTGCCCGACCTGGCCGCTGCCGCCACCGCCACCGCGGAGGCGGCGCCCGCCTCCACCTCCACCTCCTCCACCTCTACCTCCAGCACCGGCAGCGCGCTGAGCCCGGTCCAGGCCGCCTACACAGCCTACCTGCGCCGCATCGCGGAGGCCTACCTCGCGGAGAACCCGCAGCTGGCGGGCCCGGAGCACGCGGCGCACGTGGCGCGCGTGGTGCGCAGCCGCGCGCTGGGCACGCCGCTGTCGTTCGACGAGCTGATGCGCTCGGCGGTGCCGGCGCCCGGCGACGTGCCCGCGCGCAACAGCCGCGGCGAGGTGGCGGAGCAGGTGCGCGGTGCGGTGCAAGGGGTGGAGGAGGAGGGGGAGGGAGGGGAGGGGTGCTGTGCTGTGTGGGCGGTCGGGCGGTTGTGGGCGGGCGTTTGCAGGACCGCGGCATACTGTCTGAACTGAACGGGGAGGGGCCGGGGCAGGCCGAAGGGCCCTGGGCGCGAGATTTGTGTGCCGGGGCGGCACCACCCCAGGTGCAAGTGCAGGGAGGCACTCGGCAGCCCTTGCGTCACCATGGCCGCGCTGACCCAGCACACGACACGCCTGCACGACACTCGCTCTCGCACACACGCTCTCTCGCTCTCCCCCCCCCGCCCTGTCAGGTGCGCGCCATCCTGGACCAGTACGACCGCGAGGACTTCGACCTGGGCATCAAGCAGTTCATGCTGGAGGCCAAGGTCAAGGCGGTGAGCGGCGGGATTGGGGGGCGTGTGAGGCGTGGGTGGGTGGGTGTGTTGGGGGGGGGGTAGGACGGCTGGGAAAGCGGTACAGGATGCACGGGGAGTGGTTGTGAATACGAGCCCAAGCTAAACCAAACTAAACTGGAGGCAGCAGTGGGGAACGCGGAATGAAAAGATCGATGGGGCGGAGCGGGGCACAGGATTGGGGGTGATGGGGGCTTGGAGCTGCAGCGGCAGTAGGGAACGGAATGAAAAGGGCGATCGGTACTTGACGCACGGCACGCGCACCCCTCATGGCTCCCCGCACCCGCAGAAGCTTGAGGCTGCCAGCCGCGGCACCTCCCGCGACCGCGCCGCGCCCAAGGACTACGAGGAGGCGCTGGCGGCGGAGCTGTTCGCGGCGGAGGAGGGCGCCGCGCCCAAGGAGAAGGCCAAGACCGAGGACATGGTGGGGCGGGGGCGGCGGGGGCGGGGAGTGGGGGTGGGGGCGGCATCTTTCAACGAGGGAGGATTCACACGAGGGCGAAGGCGAGGGCGACGGCGAGGGCGACGGAGGAATCTGGGTCGGTAAGGAAGCGGCGGCGAGGGCGGGGGCACGTCAAGGGAAGATCCGCCAAGCCGGGCTGGCGGTGGGTGGGAAGGCGTAGGTGAAACGTACCGGTACCGGTATGCTGTTGGAATGTGGGCACCGCGGGCATGCTGCTCCTGACGCTGCCTCCTGCGTGTCGCGGATGCCACGCAGGTGGACGACGCGTTCACCACCGAGGTGGTGGAGGAGGCGATGGCGCTGTTCGGGGACGCCAACAGCGTCAAGACCGCCTGGCGCACGCAGGTGCGGGCGGGGCGTGCGAGTCGTGCGGGCGGCCGTGGAGCGTGGAGTGTGGAGGAGCAATCTGGAAAACAAGGGGAGGGTTGAGAGTCGGGCGGGCGGGAGAGGGCTGCCATGCCGAGAGCCCGGGTCTGGGGGAATGCAATCGCGCCGCCGCCGCCGCCGCAACCCCAAACGCCGCACAACTCCCTTCCCCGGCGCCCCCACCCTCCCCCGCGCTCTGCAGGAGGTGCTGCGCGAGCTGAGCTACACGCAGCTGTGGGCGCTGGTGGGCGAGGGCCACGTGGCGCGGGTGCGCTTCTACGGCCCCGAGAAGCACAAGGTCATGGTCACCACCCGCGCCTCGGCGCCCGGCGGCGAGCGGCTGTGCAAGGTGGTGCTGCCGCCCGACCCGGAGCTGCTGGACCACCTGGTGGTGCGTGGGGGGAGGGAGGGGGGGAGTGGGGGGGTGGCGGGGGGGGGTGTAGGGGGGGTGTTTGGGGGAAGCGTGGAGGTGGGCGTGGGGGTTTGAAAGGATGGGAAACGAATGATAGCATGGGGTAGGCGTGCATGAGGGTGGTGGTGGTGGTGGTGGTGGTGCAACGATGGCTGGAAAAGCCGGCGGCGGGAAGAAGGACTCGGATGTGGGAAAGAAAAAACACGGCTGAACGGGAGCACGAGCATGTTTAGCGTGTGTGCTGGTCCTGGGCTGGCGCGCGGGCCCGGCATCCATCGACTCACTGCAGACTGACCTGCTGCTGCTGCCGCCGCCTTCGCTCTATCTCTCACGCCGCGGCCCGCAGTCCCACGGCGTGGCGGTGGACACGGGCGTCACGGAGGCCGACCGGCTGCGGGCCAGTCTGCTGGTGCAGGTGGGGCGGGGAGGGCGGGGGGCGGGGGCGGGGGTGGGGGTGGGGGTGGGGGTGGGGGTGGGGGTGGGGGTGGGGGTGGGGGTGGGGGTGGGGGTGGGGGTGGGGGTGGGGGTGGGGGGTGGGGGTGGGGGTGGGGGTGGGGGTGGGGGTGGGGGTGGGGGAGCTGGGGGCCGGAGGCGAAGGGGGGAGGGGGAGCCGCCCATGCGAACGGGCCAGGGCGAGGAGGGGCAGCAGGAGAGGGTCGAGTCCAGGGGCATGCCTAAAGCCTTGGATGGGTATGGATGGGATGCGGCACTTGGTCCAAAAGCACCAAGTATGCAGCACCTGCAAGGGAAAGCGCGAAAGAGAAGCTTTAAAGCATCATCCCACGTGTGCGCCCCTCCCCAGATGCTGCGCTACACGGTGCCCTTCATGGTCATCAGCGGCCTGTTCTGGATGATCCACACCTGGATCCTGGACCCGCTGCCCAACAAGTTCCGGCGCCAGGAGTTCATCAGGTGCGTGCAGGGAGAAGGGGGGAGGGAAGGGGGCTGCTAGCGAACGTGTATGTGGTTGGTTGGTTGGTTGGTCGGTTGGTTGGTTGGTTGGTTGGTTGGTTGGAGCCGGCGGGCCGGGGTTGTGAACGCCGAGTGGGGGGCCGGGGTTGTGAACGCCAGCCTAAGCTAGACCAACCTGAACTAAACGGCGGTGGCAATAAGCAGTCCCTGCCGACCGCCTACTGACACTCTCCATCCTCCAACCTCCTCCCCCCCCTCCTGCGCTCAGGTACCGGCGCGAGATGCTGCACGTGGCCTCCAAGCTCAACTTCCGCACGCCCGCGCGCGAGGTGCGCATCGACACCGGCAGCCCCGACTTCATCAAGTGGGACGACATCAACGGCATCGACGAGGTCAAGAAGGAGATCAACGAGATCATCGAGTACCTGCGGGTGCGGGCCGTGGCGTGGCGTGGCGTGGCGTGGCGTGGCGTGTCAGGCGTGCCGGGGTTGGGGGCGGCAAGGGACGGGTCAGCGACCGAGTGAGCCGTTAATCTGAGCCTCAGCATCATTGTCAAACGCAAACCAGACTCACAACTTGACGACACGCCAACTTCCAAACACACTCCAATCCAACAGAACCCGGCGCTGCTGCGCTCGCGCGGCGTGGCGCGCATCGGCGGCGTGCTGCTGGCGGGCGCGCCCGGCACCGGCAAGACGCTGCTGGCCAAGGCCATCGCGGCGGAGGGCGGCGTGCGCATGTTCACATGCAGCGGCACAGACTTCTACGACGTCTACAGGTGTGGGCGGGGGCTAGGGGGGCGGTGAGGGGGGGAGTGAGGGTGAGGGGGTGAGGGGCCGTGGTGGGTTGTTGGCGGCGGGTGGCTGTGGGGGCGAAGCTGGACTGAGCGGGTGGGCAGAGACTGATGCGTGGGTGGGCCGGCTGGGCTAGTCGTGCATTTCTTACCGTCATCATTCAGCGCTACCAGTGCGCGCGAGCTTACCCCTCACTGACCCGCCCGCTTGCTGCCGCTGCTACTCGCTCCCAACAGCGGCGTGGGCGCTCGCCGCGTGCGCGAGACGTTTGACCGGCTGCGCAACAGCGCGCCCGCCATTCTGTTCATCGACGAGTTCGACGCCATGGGCGCGGCGCGCGGCGCGCAGGCCAGCGGCGACGAGTCCGCCTCCATCATCAACGAGCTGCTGGTAGGGGTGTGGGCTGGGGGGGGGGGGGGGCAGGAGGGTTGTGAATACCAGCCCAGCTAACTAGACAGGGGGCGGGGGGGGGATGAAGGCTCAAAACAAGGGGAAAGGCGGTTGGAGCACACCCCACATCGCCACAAGGCCGTACCCAGGCCCCGGCACCCGGTGCATCTCTCTGCCTGCTCACGTCACCTCTCCCTCTCAAGCCCCACCTGCTCACGCCCCACCTGCCAAAGCCGCCCTTGCGCACGCCCTGACCCCGCTACCCTCCCCCCCTGCTGCGAACCCGCAGGTCCAGATGGACGGCTTCGAGGACAACCGCGGCATCGTGGTGCTGGGCGCCACCAACCGGCCCGGCGCCATCGACAGCGCGCTCATCCGGCCCGGCCGCTTCGACCGCATCATCTACATGCCGCTGCCGGACGCGCTGGGCCGCGCCAAGATCATGCAGGTGGGGAGCTATACCGTCGTTTGTGTTGAAGGCTGAGTGCAGCTGATGAGCTTACTCGGGGGGAAGGGCCGGGGCGAGTCGTTGGAAAACATACACACACACCGTATGGAGCAAGCTTACACACCGTATGGAGCAAGCTTCGAAGTTGCTAAGCAGGGTTTAGAGATAGAGCCGGGAGCAGCGGTGCGGCTTCGGTTAGCACAGCCTGCCGACCCTGCTGCCACACTTGTCTTGACCACCTCTAGCCCTCACCCCGCCCCCGCGCCCCGCCTCACCCCGCCTCACCCCGCCTCTCACCCCGCCTCACCCCGCCTCACCCCCGCCCCGGTCCCCAGGTGCACGCGCGCAACAAGGCGGTGGACCCCAACATCAACTGGTACGAGGTGGCGCGCGCCATGGCGGGCTTCACAGGTGGGTGGGTGAGGCGTGTGATAGTGTGCGTGTGCGTGTGCGTGTGCGTGTGCGTGTGCGTGTGCGTGTGCGTGTGCGTGTGCGTGTGCGTGTGCGTGTGCGTGTGCGTGTGCGTGTGCGTGTGCGTGTGTGCGGATGGGGGTTGATGCATTTGGGGGGAAGGATGTGAGTAACAGCCCAGAATAAACATTCGCCGACCACAACCCAGAGAGCGCGGGTGAGGGCGTGTGGATATCAGCCCCTCCCGCGCGCTATGGGTTATGGTCGGCAAATGTTTACTTTGAGCTGTTACTCACAACCACGCCGGAGTTGAACAACCCGGCCAAACTGAACCGAACCCATTGGAGGGGAGCAGGGCGGCGCAAGGGCCGCGAAGCGGGGCCAACGTCACCATGGGCATCCTGGGGTTGTTATGATTGCGGATTGCGGACGTGCGCCGTGTCACGGGCCCAGCCCTTGTGCTGCCGGTGCCAACCCTGCACCACCTCTGCGCCACCCCTGTGCCACCCCTGCACCACACCATACCACACCACACCACACCACACCGCCACACCTGCCAGTGCCCGCCCCTGCACCACCCCTGCCCACCCCTGCACCACCCCGCACCCCGCGCAGGCGCGGATGTGATGGGCCTGATGGCGCGCGCGGCGCGCATGGCGGCCCGCCAGGGCCGGCACGCCATCACGGAGGACGACATCTACGCCGCCATGGAGAACAAGACCATGGAGGCCACGGTGGGGCGGCGGAGGAGGGACGGGGAGGGGTTGGCCGCGGGTTTGGGGATAGCTGCGCATGCGAGTGTTGGATGACGGACGGGCGACACGAGCGCGTGGTGTCAGGCGCAGGACACAGGCGGGGCGAGTTGGCTTTAACACGCTGCTTTGCGCCTCACGCCACCTCACACCATGCTGCGGCTCTCTGGATCATCGTGTCCACCACTCCAACCCGTAACCGCCTGCCGTTGTCTGACCTCTTACACCCTTTGCAACCCCCCGCCCCCACAGCTGGAGGCCAGCACGGCGGGCGACGGCGGCGGCCTGGTGGGCGGCGAGGGCGTGGAGGGCAGCCCCGACCCCATCCCGCCGCAGCTGCGCCGCGCGGTGTCGGTGTACGAGGCGGGCAAGGCGCTGCTGGCCTACATCACACCCGACTACGAGGAGATTGCGCGGGTGAGGGTGCGGGCGGGGCAGGAGGCAGGGGAGGGAGGGAGGCGGGAGGGGAGGAGATAGGGGGCGGGAGGCGGGCAGGCGAGCTGGTACAGCGAGCGGAGGCGCCGGGAGGATCGGGGGATCCTGGAACCCGGCGTATCGCCACCGGGTGTGATTCCTTCGCCCACAACCACTGCGCTCCAATCATCAGCTCCTTACCACCGCGCTCCCGCCTTCATTAATCATGCATGGACCCTCCCCTCCCCACCCCCACCGCCACACCCGCCCGCGCAGGTGTCGGTGTGCCCGCTTAACGTGCTGACGGGCTTCACGCTGTTCGTGGAGGACGAGGACAAGAACGTGAACGCCATCCTGACCCGCTCCGAGCTGGAGGGCCGCATGGTGGTTCACCTTGCGGGCCGCTGCTCCGAGAAGCTGGTCATGGGCGAGGGCCAGATGACGGGTGCGTGGGTGTGTGGGGGGTTGGGGGGGACAGGAGCGTGTGGGGGCAGTGGGCATCTGAGCGAGGGCCAGATGACGGGTTCGGGGGCGTGGCGCGTGCGGGTGACCTGGAGCGGGGCCAGGATAGACAACGAAGCACGTGGGAGGAGGGCAGACTGTGCTTTGCAGTCTGCACAGCCGCTGTCGTACCTCCCACAATCACCCTCACGCACCCTCAACACCCACCCTCACACGCGCACCCGCGCATACAGGCATGGGCTCGCCCGACCTGTTCCACGCCAACCTCATCGCGCGAGAGATGATCATGTCTATGGGCATGGGCCGCCGCACCGGCCCCATCGACCTGCTGCGCGTGGCCGCCACCAGCGAGGCCGCCAGCGGCGCCGACACGCTGCGCGCCGGGCCCGCCGCCGCCGAGGGCGACCCCTTCTACTACCACACCACCGACATGTCCACGGAGCAGGTGCGGGGGGGGGGGGGCGGGGTGTGTGGGAGGGAGAGTGTGGGAGGGAGAGTGTGAGGTCGCGAGCGGGTAGGGGGTGCCGTGATGAATCCAGGATGGGAGGCGCACAAGATGTGGCCCGCCGCCGGAAGCCTCACCTTTTGCGCGTCCACACCGGAACTAGTCGATGTCCGTTCGTTTGTTTTCACAACCTCCCCAACCCCTCCCTCCCTCCCCCTTCACGGCCTCCTGCCTGCAGGCTCGCGTGGCGCTGGCCGAGGTGGTGGAGCTGCTGGACGCGGCGGAGGCCAAGGCCATGTACGGCCTGGCCATCAACTGGAAGCCGCTGCAGGCGCTCACGCAGGCGCTGCTGGATCGCGGCACCATCACGGGCAAGGAGGTGGGTGGAGGGGGGGGTTACTGTGAACCAATCCCGTAAAGAGACATCAGCGGGGGGGTGGTTAAGGAGCGGCACAGCAGGCGACGAAGTGTCGTGCAAAATGTGAAGTGCCGGGCGGTGGGGAGGGCCGCCAGCCAGCAGGGGCGGCCGGCCCCCCGGGCGGGGATGCTCGCCGTGTGCTGGCGCTCGCGTGTGGGGATGCGGGGGAGCCCGGGCCCTTCGCAGGGCATGTTCCGACGGGGGGGATGATGACCTTGATGCCAGGTTCCCGGCGCTGACACGGTTTCGTGCCAATCGTGTGCACAGGGCAAGGAGGTGGCGCACATCCTGGAGTCCAACGGCGTCATCCACTTCCCTGACCCCTATACCACCGGCTTCGGCTGGGACCCCGATGGTGAGGCGCCGCGGCACTTGTGGCTGGGGGCTTGGGGCTCGGTGCTTGTCCGTGCTTGTGAATGCCTACCGATTCGTACGTGTGCTCCATATGTTGACCGCGCCATGGACCTCTGTGGCCCCCTTGGATCCTCGCAGGCAGCCTGCGCTACCCCTTCAAGCCGGACACGCCGCCGCAGGGCGGCGGCGGCGGCGAGGGCGCCGTCGCGGAGGGCTCCTCGGGCCCGCAGGCGCCCGACCTCAGCGGCGCGCGCGGCAAGACCTGGTTCGCAGGTGGGTGGCCAGAGCGCTTGCGGCGTTGTGATGTAGAGCCATGCGCACATTCGCGTGGCCGGACCGCCGGTCTAATGCTTTGGCTGCACTTTTGAACATACCACGATGGCAGTCCCATGCTGACAATACAATACCGCTCCCTGCCGTGCCCCGCCCTTCCCTCGGCACGCAGGCACGGCGTACGACGCGCCGCGCAACCCCGACGGCACCTTCAAGCACGGCTGGCACTGGAACATGCCCTTCTCCGTCAAGACCGAGCTGCCCGACTGGTACAAGAAGGAGGTGGAGCGCTACAGCTACTAGGCGGCTACTGGCGCGATAAGCGGAGCAGGAGCGGGAGCAGGAGGAGGAGGAGGAGGAGAAGGGGGCCCGGGAGCGACAGAGCCAGAAGATAAGGAAGCGTTGGCCCGGAGTTAGGAGGATGGAGTTGGATGAGGAGGATGGAGCGCGCGGAACAGCAGGGTCAAGCAGGCGGGCAGGCGTGGGTGGGTGTGGCGGAGTTAGGGAACCAGCGGTATGACGCGAGTTGAGCCTGGGAGCCTGGGAGTCAGGGCTAGTGTGCGCTGGGCGACGGCGCGTTAAGGCCGCCGGAGGTGGTGCAGGTGGTATAGTGCACCAAAGGGCTGCCGGTGTGCTGTGCGGCCGAGCGATAGCACCAAAGGGCTGCCCGGGCCCCAGCTGTGGGCTGCCAAGGCATGGCTGTGTGGCAAGGTCGGCCTGGTGCGAACACATGGACAGGTGGACAGGGGCTGCCAAGCCAGGTAGCTGGTTCGGCACGAAGTGCCACGCCGTGTAATGTGCCTGCCGTGCGTCAGTGAATGCCGCCAACGCGTCGACCAATTACCGATCTCAGCACCTCTCACATGGTTGGGCATCCTGCCAGTTCCTGCGCCCAGCTGTAGTGAGCTTTGTCCGGGGTCTCCCCAAAATGCGCCCAGACGGAGTATGCCGTCTGGCTGGCGCCTAATGCCTGAGCCAAGGTCAAGATACTGTACCCCAATAAAATACGAGCGCTGCCCATCACCCAGCTCTAACCACCACGCGCCAAAACGCCACGGTTGGGGCTGGCCCGTCCATCGCCACAGCACTTCTTTCCGCGGTGTGATGTACAGCTGCCGACCCCCTCGTCACGCCGGTCACCGCTGCTCCTTGGAGTCTGCGGACTCCGTGCTGCTGCTACCGCTGCCAGGTGACGACGGCGTGCGCTGCAGCGCTTTCAGCACCTGCGCGGGGACCCGGGAGCCCGGGCGGCAATTGTGAACTCAGCCACCGCGCGGCCGCCTGCACAGGCCCCACCACCATCGTCGCTCTCCATGCCACTCATGCAGCCCCTGAGCACCCTTCGCTTCTGTTTCTTCACGGGATTGGTTCACAGTAACCCCTGTCCCCTGCGCACCCTATGGTCTGGCAGCCGCGCAGCCGTGCCCCCTGCACCACCCGCGCACACACACCTGCAACATCGCCGCCACGTCCTGCCGGCTGAGCCTGTCCACGCGGTCGAAGAAGCCGCGGATGGCGAAGTGCAGCACGTCCCGGTTGTAGGGGGTGAAGAAGGCGCGGGCCTCCAGAGCTGTGAACAGGCGGCCCAGCATGCCCTCCACCTGCAGCCGGCGGCGCGGCGCAGGTGCAGGCGGCGGCGTGGCGCAGGCAGCGGGCGCGTTGACAAGTTTGCGCTACATGGGTGGTAAACGCTAGGAGCACGGTGTGAGCATGGTGTGCGCGAGCGTGGCGGCAAGGAGGCCTGCATGCTAAGTGGTGGTGGGTTTTGAGGGAGTCGAGGTGGGAACGCTACGAGTGACGACGGGTTGTCCGCTGTGACGTCCTCCTCACTAAGCGCAGCTGCTCACCTCCCGGCGCGACGCGGGGTCACGCTTGGCTCCGAGCCCTGACCGCCGCGGAGCTCTGCGGGCACGCAATTGTGACGTGGTGTTTTGCGCGAGTGAGGTGAGCGGCCCGCAACCGCTTGGCGAATGCGGGATGATGCCCCGCTTGACAGACGCGGCGTTGGCGCCCAACCATACCTCCGCCCGCACCCGCACCCGCACCCGCACCCGCACCCGCACCCGCGCCCACGCACCCGCATCCGTGCCCCCGCCCCCGCCCCCGCCCCCCGCCCCCGCCCCCGCCCCCGCCCCCGCCCCCCGCCCCCGCCCCCGCCCCCGCCCCCGCCCCCGCCCCCGCCCCCGCCCCCTCACCCTCGCGCCCTCACCCTCGCGCCCTCACCCTCGCGCCCACGCCCGCACCTGAACAGCTCGTAGCAGGTGATCAGCACGGCCTGGCCCAGGTTGAGGCTGTAGAAGCCGGGGTCGGTGTCGATGGTGAGGATGGCGTTGGCGCGCACCAGCTCCTCGTTGTACAGCCCGTTGTCCTGTGGGTGGCGCGGTCAGGTGGAGCGGTTGGTGGAGCGGTTGGTGGAGCGGTTGGTGGAGCGGTTGGTGAAGGCGGCGGGTGGGTTGTGGCTGGTGGGTTGTGGCTCGGCCAAAAACGCGAGTGGCAGCGGCTGATGAGTCATGACTACATGAGCGCGGTTGTGAATGAGCGCCATAGGTGAATGAATGCCACTGGGAATGAACGCATTGCTTGGCCTCACCTCGCGACCGAACATGACGCCAATACGTGTCCCAGCGGGCGGTAGCGCGTCCTGTGCCGTGTTGGCGGTGGAGGCGGCGGCGGTGTTTGGTGGTTGGTGCGGGTTGCATGTGCACTCGCCATCCACAGCACAACTCCTTGACTGGCACATCCCACGCCAGCACACTCCTACGCCAGCGGTTGGCCCCCCCCACCAATCGCAACCAACTGCCCTATCACCACAGCCCGGCCACCGATCCTTCATATCACGTCTTAATTGCGCACCTGCACCTGCCGCAGTAGCA
Organism: Chlamydomonas incerta; assembly: GCA_016834605.1. Taxonomy (NCBI): domain Eukaryota; kingdom Viridiplantae; phylum Chlorophyta; class Chlorophyceae; order Chlamydomonadales; family Chlamydomonadaceae; genus Chlamydomonas; species Chlamydomonas incerta. The sequence continues at coordinate 563,326 of JAEHOC010000029.1, forward strand.
CCACGTCCTTGGCCAGCTTGTCCTGTTGGGGTGTTTGTGTGTGTGGGGGGGGGGGGGAGCCCGGGGCAGAGCATGAGCGCAGCGGCGCAGGACACGGACAAGTACCGCACGCTCAATAAAGGGCCAGGCGCCGCGAGATGGAAGGGTTTATGCTACCCCTGGAATGAACCCATGCAACAGGTACCCAGTTCGCCTGCCAATGCTGCCACCCCCTCCCCACGCCCCAGTCTGGAGCTCGGTCCATGGTTCGTGTCACCTCCCTCCCGCCCCCTCTTCGTCGCACCTGGGCCCTCGGCCGCCCTGAGGCAGCATACACGTACTGCAGGTCCGCCAGGGCAGCATCCAAGCTGTCGTACACCTGCAGGCAAAAAATCATCAGGTGGGCTCGCGTGCGCGTTTGTATTCGGGGTGAAGCGACTGCCCCCTGCTGCTCACCTTCGCGGCGTCAATCAGGTCCACCGCGCGTGCCGCCACCGCCCGCGCCTTCTCGTTGGGCCACTCGCCACCCGCCGGCCGCACCAGACGCAGCTCCCTCAGGCCAAAGTTCTTCATGCCACGAGCCGCGGCGCCAATGTTCTCGCCACGCTTCGGCTCCACCAGGATCACCACAACGTCATTATTGCTGCCGCCGCTGGTCGACGGGCCGTCAAGGGCGTCCGCGTCGCTGGATACGCTGGTCGCGCCGGAGTCAGAGGCTGACCTAGAGGCCGTGAAGCGTAGCGCTTCGTACGGCCGTGAGGATGCAACCGTGAGCTGTGAGCAGGTGGGCGATGGGCCGGAACAGGGGTGACACGCGCACTGGTGCCCTGACAACCCCGACACTGCGCGTCCTGGAACCTCTCCACGTGCGAGGAACAGTCAAGGTAGCGTTCCCCAAAAACTGTACGACGTCCGCTTAAGTGGGATTGTGTCCCCAGAACGCTGACCGACCTTGAATGCAAGCTTGCCGAATTCCACGGGCGACGCCAGGCTCCCGCGACGAGCAGATATGCGCGCATTGCTATGTTTACAAAATTGTCGCGAAGTAAGCATTCTAACTTGCAGTCAAGGCGGAAAACCACACGACGAGTCGCTGCAAGTCCGTTTCAAACGCAGGTGACTTTGGAATGAAGTCTAAAATTAAGATAAAACAAATCCATTACATTGGCGACACAGCGGTTATTATTTGATGAATTCCCGGCACCTGTCGGCACTTAAATCCTCGGCACGAACCCGGGGCTGCACTCGCCCCTCCGTGCCTGTTTGTTAATCCTGAAACCAACTCACGCCTTAGCTGGGCTCTGAGTGCAGCATTTCTGAAGACACGACAGGGCATGAGCAAAGTGGTATGTGCCCTGAGCGCCGCCACGGCGCCGCCACTAGGGTCGCGAGGGGTGTGCACCCAGTGTGTGCGCCTGTGCATTGCGCCGTCCTCAACGCCGCACCGCAACTACCCCAACAGATCACGTCAGCATCCGGTGTCCCCTCCCCCTCCCAGCCCACAATCACACTTCACAAGAATTCAGGAAGGGGAGGTCCTCCCCTGGTTCAGCCCTGGAAGGTGCTTCTGCGCAGCCAACCCAGCTGGACGAATCATAAACAAAGTTGCTTAAGCATGTACAACGTAGGTTTTACGTGGCGACCGGCGCCGGGAGTCCTGCGCGCGTCATTGCGTGCCGACGGTTGCGAAACGGTTGCACCCGCCGCGGCTCCTCGTTCTCGCAGCCCCGAGCATCCCTCATACCTGTTATGCCCCTGGATTTTATACTTAATATGTGTAATATACGCTAGCCTTCTACGCCCGCTGTGTGGGCCTGGCTCGCCGCGTTCGCGTTCAAAGCCGGACTTCTCTCGTATGTAACTAGGCCCGATGACGAAGACAAGTAAGCGCCAGCAGAAAAATAAGCAGAGCAATAGCTGTCGCAGCAAGGCTGGCGGCGACACCTCCCTCGCCGGGCTTGACTTGCTCTCGGATGAGCTACGGCAGCAATATGAGGAGTGAGTATGGCGATGGTAGCGTATTATTTAGCACTCGTCTTCGGCGGGGGGCCCTTTCCATATCAACTCACTGCATTTTCTATCTTTGTAGCGCTGGAATCAATCCGTCAGAGCTGCTCGTTGCATCTGGGTCAAAGAAGAAGGACCCGAAGCAGGTGCGGCTTTGCGGATGCTGAATCGTCGCGGCGCACTAGGCATGCGCCGCTCGTCGGCGTCGGCTCGCCCGTCCGCGATAGGCCTTGTAAGAACGCTCGGCATACTTGGATGTGCTTGCAGGGAGGCGCAAAAGCTGCAGAGCCGGAGCTCAGCAAGTCGCAGCTGCGCAAGCTGAAGCAAGTCCAGCTCAAAAAGGAGCGGCGCGAGAACCTGTCACAGGTGACAATGGCCGAAGGAGGGTACAGGGTCCGAGCGTTGGCGCGGGGCGGGGGGGTGGCGGGAGGGTTGAAGGGGCTGCGGGGGGACACAAGCGGTGCGTAAGCACCGTGCAGGAACAACACTTGGACTCACTCCGTCGTTCACGAAGCGCTCAACATGCTTTTTCCCTGTACGCGCGCTCAACCTGCATAACAGGTCCTGGCCTCGCTGAATGAGCACGCCGCCAGCGATAGCGCGCTGGCGCTGATGCGGCCGCTGCACCAGCGCGGCCACCGCGAGACCAAGAAGCAGCGGCTGCGGCGGGAGCTGCAGCTGCAGCGCGCGGGCATCGCGCCGGCAGACGGCGTCGATGGGGCGGGCGGGGCGGGCGGCGGCAGCGAGCTGCTGCGGCGGCGGCGGGTGGGCAACGCGGAGGATATGGAGCGCAGCGCGGACTCGGATGAGGACGAGGTGTGTGTTGGGGGTGGGGGTGGGGGATGGGGGGGCTCATGGTTGGGAGGGACCGGGGCTGGCCTTGTGACTGGCGTCGAGGGTGGGGTTGTGCGGCCGCGAGCGGGGCCGCGTGCGGGGCAGGAGGGCGCCCGTGATGCCCATTTCCCTGTCGCGCCGGGGCAGGATGACGACGACGAGGAGGAGGATGCGGAGATGGCGCCGGCGAAGGGCAGCGCCGCTGGAGCGGCAGGCCACGGCACTGGCGCCGCCGCCGCACGCGGGAGCGGGAGCGGCAGCGACGACGATGACGATGGTGGCGATGGGCAGAAGCAGCAGCCCGCGGCGCGCCCGGTGCCGCCGCCGGCGCAGCCCAAGGTGCCGGTGGATCTGGAGGTGGCGGCGGCGGCGGCGGCGGCCGCCAGTCGCAAGGAGGCCATGCGGGCGGCGAAGAAGGAGGCGGAGCGCATCCGGGCGCAGGAGCTGGGCGGGGCGGTGCCGGCGGTGCAGGTGCGGCGGGGGCCGAGCCGCAGGGGCTGCTGCAAGAGATACAGAGGCGTTCAGGGGGATGGGGGTGGGAGGGGCCGGGGTGTGTGAGGCCAGGCGGCTGCGGGCTTGGAGCTCATTCGGGTGAGCTGCAACCGCCGGATGGGCCCACGGGCAGGGGGCACGTGCTGCGCTGGGCCATCCGGCGTGCCGTGTGCGCCCGAGCCGCCACTAGCGCCACGCCAACACGCACACATGCTTCCACACGGTGCCCACACCAATTGCGCCTTTGCCCCAACCCAGGACGAGTCCCTGGGCGACGGCGCCGAGGTGGCGGCGGCGCGGCGGCAGGCGGCGGCGGCGGCGGCGGAGGCGGCTCACTGGCCGCACCGGGTGGTGCACGTGACGCGGCCGGCGGCCATCACGGCGGCGCGGCTGGGGCTGCCCATCAGCGGCATGGAGGCGGACATCATGGAGGTGCGTGTGTGTGTGTGTGGGGGGGGGGGGGGTAGTTCATTCCAGAAAACCAGAAGCGAGACGACCGACGGGGGGGGGAGGGGGTTACTGTGAACCAATCCCGTAAGGAAACATCAGCGCTGCAAGGAGAAATTGCAGCCGCATATGCAAGCTACTGTACGTCACCGTAGGTAGTCGGGCGTCGGGGGGAGGGGGGCATGTGTGTGGTACTTGGGCACAGGGGCACGGGGCTGGATCTGGATATGAAGCAGCGAGGAGCTGGGGCCAGAGGTGCGGCAGCGTAGGGTGCGGTGATGGTGCGGCACGGGGGACACGTGGGTCCACAGCAGCGGTACGCCGTGACTATGCACACACACACACACACACACACACACACACACACACACGTGTTTCCTCTCTCGTGTTATCTAACACGTGTACACACACACGCGCACTCAGGCGGTGGCGGCCAACGACGTCATCGTGCTGGCGGGAGAGACCGGCTGCGGCAAAACAACCCAGGTGGGCGCGGGGCTGACCCATAAGAGCTGCCCCCTGAGCCGGGCCGTCAGCTGGGCATTGGCGCCCCAACACGACAGGCCAGCCGTGTCCACGCGTGGTCTCGCGTTCTGCACATATTTCATCCATCCAACGTTTCGTGTGTGTGCATGGCATGTGCATGTGTGTCTGTGCCCATGCAGGTGCCCCAGTTCCTGCTGGAGGCCGGATACGGCTGCCGCGACTTCCCGGAGCGCGGCGGCGCGGTGGGCATCACGCAGCCGCGCCGCGTGGCGGCGGTCAGCACGGCGCAGCGCGTGGCGGAGGAGCTGGGCTGCGCCATCGGGGAGGCGGTGGGCTACCAGGTGAGGGCGCGTGAGGCATGTGGCGTGTGGCGTCTCGCGTGAGGCGTGTGGCAGGGAGTGGCGGGCGTGACAGGGTGGCGTGTTGGGGTGGTGGGGTGGCGTGTTGCATCGCGGCGCCATTGCTGCGCACACGGCCTGGCAAGATGGGCCCTGGTGCGCGCGAAACCCCCTCCGCCGCACATTCTCCTTATGCGCCACTGACGTGCCACTGCCCCTGCCCTGCCCCTGTCCTCGCCACCGCCTCTCCCCGCCCCGCCCTGCCGCCGCCGCCGCCAGGTGCGCTACGACCGCGCCGTGGGCTCTGGCACCGCGCTCAAGTTCATGACGGACGGCATCCTGCTGCGCGAGCTGCAGCTGGACTTCTCGCTGTCCGCGTACAGGTGCGTGTGTGGGCGGGCAGATGGATAGGGGCGGGTGGGCGGGCATGTGTGAAAGAGCGCAAGGGATTGGACAATGAGCGGATTGGGCGGGCGGGCATGTGTGCGAAGCAGGCGATGGAGGTTGTAGCTGGAGGTGCGCTAATACTGCAGCTATGCGTGTTTTTGTGCATTTAACTGGTCAACGCATACCGCATCGTTTTCCGTAGTATCCAAGTAGCTCGTATGCTCCCTCACTGCCTGCCTTACCCCCACGCAGCGCCATCATTGTGGACGAGGCGCACGAGCGCGCGCTCAACACCGACCTGCTGCTGGGTGGGTGACGGGTGGCTAGCTGGAGCTGCGGTGTCGGCAGTTTTTGTGGGCCGTTTTGGTTGTTGTTGCTGTTGGGCGCTTTGGCCACTTCGTGACATCTCCCACGAGGCAACCACACCTTCAATTTCCTCCTATCAATCCCTACCCGCCGCGCCCCCGCCGCCCCACGGCTCTGAGGCAACGCCCTGTCACCACCATACCTCGTCACGCTGAACCATGAATGCAACCCCAACTCGCCGCGCCCCCCGACCCCACCCCACCCACCAGGCATGCTTTCGCGCATCGTGCCGCTGCGCCGGCGGCTGTGGCGGGAGCGGCAGGAGGCGGCGGCGCGCGGCGAGGCGCCGCCGCCGGGGCCGCCCGTATACCCGCTCAAGCTCATCGTCATGAGCGCCACACTGCGCACCGCCGACTTCACGGAGAACAAGCGCCTGTTCGACAGCCCGCCGCCCGTCATCAACGTGCGTGCGTCCTGCTTCTTGGTTTGTTTTAGCGTTACCATCATATGATTATGATTGGCCTTGTGTTGCGTTGCGTTGCGCGGGTGTGACTCTAGGGGTTGCGTGTGGACTCCAGGGTAATCATGTACGTGACGCCTCGCTGCTCACATCAGTAGCGCACCCAAGTGACCCGTGTCGCTCCCGCATCTCGCCGCGTGCAGGTGCCGGCCCGCCAGTTCCCGGTGACGGTGCACTTCAGCCGCCGCACTGAGATGACCGACTACGTGTCGGCCGCCTTCCGCAAGGTGCGCGCCGAGGGGGGGCATACGCTTTTGTGGGCTCTGATGTTCGTGAAGGCCAGCAATGCATAGACGCGCACCCCCCTGGTTTCCCAAACAAGTATTACCGGTACGGCTCCCAAGGCCCCTGCCATGCATCTTTCAGCTACCAAGAAGCATCCCCCCGGCAGCATTGCTGCTCCGAACGCTCACCGCAGCAGTACGTGCCTTCCGCGCCGGCTGCGCTCCTTGACAACGCTCCCCTCCACCCCTGGGCTCTTTTTGCCGCCTGCTGCCTCCAGCTGACGCGCATCCACGCGGAGCTGCCGCCCGGCGGCGTGCTGGTGTTCCTGACCGGGCAGCGCGAGGTGGAGCAGCTGTGCAAGCGGCTGCGAAACCACTACGCCGCGCAGCGGGCCCGCAGGGCGGCGGGCGGCGCCGCAGGCGACGGCGCGGATGATGACGGCGGCGGCGGCGGCGCGGAGGCGGAGGAGGACGCGGAGCTGGTGGAGCAGTACGGCGGCGGCGGTGGCGACGGCGCGGAGGTGGCGGGCGACGCGGCGGAGCGGCGGCGGCTGGGCGGCGAGGAGGTGGATGACTATGGGGTGAGTCGGGGTGGAGGGGTTCGTGCGGCGCGAGCAGGCTGTGAACGGTGTGGGCTTTTGGGTGCGGCCAATCGCAAGGTGGAGGCACTACTCCCGACGCCCCAACACCCCAAATCCATCCCCGGCTCCAACCGTTCCATAGTCAAAAATGTTTTACCACCTTGCGACCCCCAACTCCGTGACGCCTCCCCTCCACCACCACCACCACCACCACCACCACCACCACCACCACCACCACCACCACCACCACCACCACCACCACCACCACCACCACCACCACCACCACCACCACCACCACCACCACCACCACCACCACCAGGAGATGAATGGCGACGACCCGGAGGGCGACGAGGACGAGGAGGAGGTGGTGGTCATGGGCGGCGACCAGTTCACGCCCGAGGAGATCGCCGAGGCGGAGCGCCGCTTCGAGGAGACCTACGGCCGGCAGCTGCCGGGCGGCGGCGGGGCGGGAGCGGGGGCGGGCGGCGCAGCGGAGAAGGGAGGAGCGGCGGCGAAGCCGGGGGAGGCTGCGCAGGGCGCCGCGGCGCCGGTGTACGTCCTGCCACTGTATGCGATGCTTCCGCAGGTGTGGGCGCGTGCGGGGGGCCGTGTGGGTGTGCATGTGGAGTGTGGGCGTGTGGGTGGGCATGTGTGTGGGCATGTGTGGGCGCGTGGGGGCGTGTGTGTTGGGGCGTGAGGGCGTGGGCGCGGGGCGCGGGCGGACTCCGAGTCCCCCCTAACATGCCTTCCCCGCACCACTGCCCCGCACAGGCCCGCCAAGCCAAGGTGTTTGCGCCGCACCCGCCCGGCAGCCGCCTCATCATTGTGGCAACCAACGTGGCGGAGACGTCGCTCACCATCCCGGGTGAGCGAGCGCAGGCTTTCCCGGGCAGCAGCCCGACGAGGTCTGCTTGCGCGTTTACTCGATGACCTGATGCCTGCGTCGTGGGGCTTCGCTGTTACTCGTTGGCTCCCTTCTCGCCAAGGCCCTGCCCTGCCCGTAACCCCGCATCCCACACCCTCACACGCCCGCAGGCATCCGCTACGTGGTAGACGCGGGCCGCAGCAAACAGAAGCTGCTGGAGGACACCAGCGGCGGGCAGATGGCCCGGTGAGCTGATGAGCTTCGAATCTGAATGGCGGGGGCGGCGCCAGAAGCGGGATTGGCCTTGGAAATTCGCATTGAATCACTGGGATATGAATTGCACCAGGTCCGGCCAGGTCCCAAAGCCGGCACCAGCAAACCGTGAAACGCGCGCCGCACGGTTGCACATCACCTTTTCCTTTCCTATTCCGCATTTTCAACAACTGGAACAACTCCTCTGTTTTCTCCTTGTGACTTCTAACAACCGCAGGTACGACGTGCGCTGGATCAGCAAGGCCAGCGCCTCGCAGCGTGCCGGCCGCGCCGGCCGCACCTGCCCCGGCCACGCGTACCGGCTGTTCAGCAGCGCGCACTTCAACGACACCTTCCCTGAGCACTCGCCGCCCGAGATCGTGAACACCAGCCTGGAGGGCACGGTGCTGGTCATGAAGGCCATGGGCGTGGACCGGGTGGGTGTTGCGGGGCGGGCGGGGCGGTGTGTGGCACGGCGCGGCGGCGCGTGCCGTATTGGGACGGGGGGCGGGGCAGGGCTGTAGTGCACTGAGGGCAGGCAGGTGTTGCCAACACGTGTTGTTGGCTGCGTGTAGCATACCCTGTTCACCCGTCTGATGCCCGCCGGCCCCTCTGTCCACCCGGACCCCTGTCCGCCGCCCGCGCAGGTGCACAACTTCCCCTTCCCCACGCCGCCCGAGCCGGCGGCGCTGCTGGCGGCGCACAAGTGCCTGGAGGCGCTGGGCGCGCTGACGCCGGGCAGCGGCCGCCTGACGGACATCGGGCGCGCCATGGCGGCGTTCCCCATCAGCCCCCGGCATGCACGCATGCTGCTAGAGGTGGGGCGCGGGCCGCATTGGATGTGGGCTGCGGATTTTCGCATGGGCAGAGGTCACTTGGGTCACTTGGGTTCCGATGTGGTCCAGGACAGCGCTCGACATCGTAAGCGGCTGAGCAATGATGGACACGGCGTGTGGCCTCGCGCTTGCTCAGGTGCTCCGCTGGCACAAGTCGCTGTCGGCGGAGCGCGAGTCCGAGCGCGAGTCGGAGCTGCAGGACTCGGGCGCGGGGCCGCTGTCGGTGCCGGAGGCGGTGGCCCGGCGGGCGGGCCGCGCGCTGCCGTACGCGGTGGCGCTGGCGGCGGCGGTGAGCGTGGAGAGCCCCTTCATACACATCGACACGGTGAGCCCGGGAGCACGTGGCGTTGCGGCGCCGTGCTATGCCTGAGCTTGTTGTGTTGGTGCGTGGCTGGCGCGTTCGTCATCGTCGGCGTGCGATGCAGATTGCACACCGCGGTGCGCGAGGGTAGGAGGTGAAACGCGCTCGCGACCGCTCCGGCACAGGTGGGCGGCGGCGATGACGACGGCGGTGGCGGGGGCCCGGACAAGGACGAGGCTGCCGACGAGGCGGAGGACGGCGGCGATCGGGCGGCAGCACGCGGCAAGCGCGGCGGCAGCCTGGCGGGCCGAGACGCGGACAGCGCCAAGAAGCAGCAGAAAAAGGCACGACGCGGCGGCGGCCGGGATGACTACAAGGAAGAGGAGGAAGGCGGCGGTGATGAGGAGGAAGAGGAGGAGGGACGCGCGGGGCCAGGGCCAGGCAGCGCCGCACGGCGCGCTGCGGCGGCAGCCGCCAAGGAGGCCGCGCGCCGCAAGCGCGAGGCGGCGGCGGCGCTGCAGGCGCGCTTCCGGCACCCGCACAGCGACGCCCTGTCGGCGCTGGCGGCGCTGGTGGCGTTCGAGGCGGCGGGCGAGGACGAGGACTTTGCGGCTCGGCACTTCCTGCACGGCCGCAACCTGCGAGAGGCTGCAGACCTGCACAAGCAGCTGCTGCGGGTGCTGGCGCTGCAGCAGGCGCGCGACGCCGCGGGCGGCGGCGCGGGCGCCCGCGGGGAAGCCGGCGGCGCGCTGGCTGAGGAGCTGGCGGCGGCGGCCAAGGAGATCGCGGCGGCGATGGCACTGGCGCCGGATGCAAAGAGCGCTAAGGCGCAGGCGGCGGCGGCCGCCGCGGCGGCTGCAGCGGCGGCGGCGGGCGCCAAGGACGTGGCGGGGGCGACGGCGGCGGCGCTGCTGCCGGAGCGGGTGACGGCGGTGCTGCGGCGGGCGCTGGCGGCGGGGTGGGCGGACCAGGTGGCGCGGCGGGTGCGCACGTCCGAGTACCTCAAGCAGCTGGGCGAGAGCAGGTGGGTGTGTGCAGCGGATGGGTGATGGGCTGGGTCTTCCAAAGTCTTCCCCACTTGCCTGGCCTCCATCTACGTGTTTTAAATGAGCTTGGTCTGGTGTTCACCCCCTCCTGCCGCTTTTCCAACCATCCTTGGAATTACCCCTACCCCACCCCACCCACCCGCCCCCAGGCGCAAGCACCACGCGGTGCGCTACCAGCCCGCCTGCCTGCCCGACCCGGCTGACCACGTGTTCCTGCACCCGCGCTCCGCGCTGCACGGCGGCCCGCCCGAGCTGGTGGTGTACGCGGGGCTGCTGCGCACCGACAAACGCCCCTACATGGCGGGGCTCACAGCCATCGAGGTGCGTGAGGCCGCGAGGGGGGGCGTGAGCGGGCGAGGCGGGGCGGGGCGGGGCTGCGGGCTGCGGGGTACGGGTTTCGGGGAGAGGTTGGGGTTTTGGGTATGGCTCTCGAACTGCGTGTTGCTGCTCCGGGCAGGAAGCGTTATGCGTGTGGGCGGGGTGCGTGGAAAGGACTTGGGTACGGCGGCCGATGCCCTTTCCTCACTTTGTGCTGCATCGTGTCCCTTGTCATCTAAGCCCCTGCGCCGGCGGCGTCTTGAGTCGCCCACTGTCAACCCCCTTTGCCGCCCCTCCCCTCGCCCGCAGCCCGAGTGGCTGACGGAGAGCGGCACGCCGCTGTGTGTGCTGTCCGAGGCGCCGCTGGCCGACCCGCCGCCCGCCTACCGCGGCGGCGCCGTCGACGCGGTGGTGGCGCACCGCGAGGCGCGCTACGGGCTGCACGGCTGGGCGCTGCCGCCCGTGGCGGCGCCGCACCCGGACGCGGCGGAGCGCGCGGCGGTGTTCGGCGCGGCGCTGCTGGAGGGGCGCGTGCTGCCGGCGCTGGCGGGTGGGTGGGCTGGGCTGGTTGGGTGGGTTGCCGTACTGTGCCGGGACCAGACGCGTGCGGCTGCGGCCGGGGCAATGGATGGGTGGGAGGGTGCAGGCTTCGGGGCTTGCAGGCGGGTGGGTGATGGGCGCTCGGCGCTCGATGTACGCAGCGCGCGGCACTCCTCTCTCCTGAGACAAACAACTGCGTGGCTTGTCGCATGGCTCCTCGCAGACCTGCGGTCGCACCTGGCCGCCTCCCCCGCCATGCTGCTGCGACCCGAGCTCCGCGGCGTGGCGCGCGTGGGCGAACTGGTGGGGGCCCTGAGCCGCGCGCACGTGGACAGCCGCAGCTCGCTGGCGGCGGCGTGGAAGCAGCAGCCGGGGCTGCTGCAGCGGGAGCTGACCGCCTGGGTGACCAAGGCGCAGCAGGGCGCGCTGCTGCGGATGTGGCCGCGGTTACTGGAGCAGGCGGCGGCGCCTGCCGCACGGGGTGCAGGCGCGGGCATGGGGGCTGCTGGGACCGGGAAGAAGGGGAAGGAGAAGGGGAAGGTTGCGGTGGCGATCAAGCCGCCTCCTTCGGCAGGGGCAGCCGGGGCAGCCGGCCCAGCAAAGGCCCACACGCTGGGAATGAAGCACGCCAAGGCGGCGAAGAAGCGGTGATGCGCGCCGCTGCAGGTCATGTACACTTGTGGGTACGTTCGAGGCAGTGAGGCACGCAGGGTGTATACTCTTGGTGCTCGGGCGGTGATCTGGACGTGCACTCAATGCAGCATGTGAGCTGTGCACCGCAAGCACCAACTGGACGCATGTGTGGGGGGCCCTGACACGTGCGTGTTACCAGGTGTTACACGTGACCAAAGTGCTTAGCTGGTGGTCCACCGCACGTCGCGTGCAGGAGCATGTAACAAGCGCAGGCGCGTGCCATCCAAGACGACATCTGGCGCAGAACGAAGTCTCGCGATCACAGCAATACTCCTGATATGTCTATGTACTCGCATATGTACTCAAGCCTACTACGTGCACACCGTGCCATTCGTGCGGCATCCTGCAGCAGCGCGTGCCTTCCATACTCTCCAACGCCCCATCCACGCTCGCAGTCCTGCTCATCAGCCATTTTCGCACGCACACTCTCCGGCTTGCAACTATCCGACTCAAATCCCGTCCAGCAACTCGCACTCTGATCTCTGTCTAGTAGCCGATATTGGCCGCGGCGGGCGGCACCACGCCGGGCATGTACGCCAGGGTCATGGCGCCCGGCGTGCCGCCCACCACCACACTGCGCACCAGGCGCAGCTCCACGCCGCCAACAGGCGGGGCGGTAGACCCACCACCAGCAGCTGCAGCGGCTGTAGCAGTCGGCATCTTGATGTCCAGGGTGTGGACGGTCCCGGTGCGCGCCACCGACACAAACAGCAGCGAGTGCGCGGCGTCGAACTGCAGCTGCGGCGCCGTCTGGTTGGCATAGCCCGCCGGCTCCAGCTGCGCGTGCGCGCACAACATATGGAATGGTGCAGGTAGGCCAGCCATTGAGTGGTCTAGGGTCACGGGCAAGGTCACGGGCACTGGGGGACAGAACGCACGCACGGCGGGGGAATCTACCTCATGTGCCGCGCACCTATTACACCGACCTGCAGGCTGGCGATCTCGGCGCCACTGTTGCCATGGTACATTGTGATGTTGCCGTCGATCTGCGTGATGCGCAAATTGCGTGGGATGCGGGCTTAAAGGCCGACGAGGAAACAAACGGCGGAAAGGGCAAGGGCGGGGGGCAAGGGCCGGGGGCAGCGCTACGACAGTACTCACGTGCAGCGCGACCAAGTGCCCCGCACCCTCCAGGCCCGTCAGTCTCAGCATGCCGCCCCGGTGGGCCACACGCGTAAGGTTGGGCTCCGGGCCGCGGACGTCGGTGCGCCTGTTCGTAATGCATGGGGTTGCGGCCTTATATGTTGGGGGCCTGAGATCAGGAGCCCAGAGACAGCAGACAAGAGTCGCTAGGGTGGCCGGCGCATGCCGGTTCATACAGGGGCATCGATGGTATGAGAGGGCTGGAAGGCAGCGAACTCACCAGAAGAAGGTCTGCTGGGAATTGGAGGACCAGAAGACACCTGCGTGCGTGCATGAATGCGATGGCTGCCATCACGAGACGACCGGGCGTGATCACGCGCATGTGACACACCGAAGCCGCGCAAGCACCCAAGGGGGATTCTCGACAGCAATGCAGTTTGTGCCAGCAGGGATCAACCCGCCGAGACCACCCGCCCCAGCTCGTTCGCCACGCATCACCCGCACCAGTGCACCACGCACGCACCCGGCGCGCCGTACGCGAAGCTGCCCACGCGCGGCGAGGTGGTGGGCAGGTAGTGGCCCGCCGGCTCGGTGCCGTGCACCACCAGCACCGAGTCGTTGCAGCCGAACACCGCCGCCATGTGGCCCTGATGATGATGAGCGAGGGCCGAGGGGCGAGGGGCAAAGCAGGCGTGATGGACGGGGTAGGTGGCGGAAAGGATCTTGGGATGGATGGCGGGTTGACACATCAGTTCAGGAGGCAGGCAAACGCTCACCGGCTTGTCAAAGGCGGCGGCGCCGTGGCAGGAGCCGCAGGGGTAGGAGCGGACCTGGCGTCCTCGGCTGTCCAGGATGTACGCTCTGCATGGGTCGTGTACATCGTGTGCGTGTGTACATGCATTGTAATTGCTGGTGCGTGGCTGCTGTGCGCGGGCGGGTAGGGAAAACAGAGGTATGTAGCTGGTCGGCTCAGCCGGGCCGGGCACACGACATGCAGTCACCGGTCCCAGAGCAATGCATGGAATGGATTGACAGCAGGCAGGACCTGATGCGCGCGCCGTGTGGTACCTGCTGACACCGGTGTGGGGGGCGATCAGGTGGGCCCCGTACGGGAGCACGTGGAAGTGGCCTGCCGGGAGCTGTGGCGGGCAAAGAGAGTACGCGAGGGACAGATGAAGTTCAAAGCTGAAGGGGGTTACCAGAAGCTAGATAGATTGTGTGCATGGCACGCACGAAGCACCCTGTGTCACGAGCCTCAGGAGGCTCACGCCCATACGTCCCGCGGTCTCGCTCGCCCCGATAATGCCCCAACCTATCAGCATAGCGCCCCCCTAGCTGTGATTGGGCTGGTGTTCATCCCGCCCCCAAAGCACACACCTGCATCTTGGAGCGAGTCTCGAAGCGGCGCGAGCCGTGCAGGCTGTCGCTCTGGTAGGTGTAGATGGCGCCGTGGTTCTCGGCCTGGGGCGGGGCAGTCAAGCGACACGCACATACGGTTGACGGCGTGGTGCGTGCTGCGGTGGGCCTCGGTGGGCGCCCGGGGTGGGCATCCCCTGGATTCAGTAGTATCCGCCGCCATTTTGGATTTTGGTTGGAAACGGAAGGAACTTTGCACACGCACGAGGACATTGCGTGCAGGGCCCGCGGCTGGATGCGCCCATTCTGGCGGCCTGCTGCCTAATACCCATTACAACTCACGCAACCGCCGCAGGTCAACATCTGATCGCCACCAGCTGGCCAGCTAGTGCCAGCACGGACGCACTCACATACACAAGGTACTGCTTCCAGCTGTCGTGGTACACCAGCAGTGCGCGGCCGCCGCCCTCGACGCCGCCAATGCCGTCAGAGCCGTTGACCAGCAGGAAGCTCTTGGTCAGCACCGGGCGCCGCATAGGGCCGACCTCGCCTTCCTGCGCGCGGAAGGAAGCCAGGAGCCAGAAGTGGAGCGTGCGGACTGCGGATTTATGATGGGAAGGCTTACTTTATATTCCAGCACCCTAGACGGACATGCACTCTGTCTACTCCGTCAGTAGGGGATTCGGGATTCGCTTACTCCAGTGGCATGAACGTGAAGTAAGTGGTGGTGGTGGTGGTGGTGTGTGTGTGTGTGGGGGGGGCGTGTACGCCGTCCCAACCTAATCCGAACCCAAACAAGTGGGGTGCGTGTACCCTCATCACGCACCTTCAGCGGCGCCGGCTGGCTCAACACGCTTGACTTGACAGTGGCCGGGACGATGGGGCGGATGCCAGTGGAGATGACGCTAAAGAACTGCGCTCAGCAGGAGTCGCGGTAGGATGTGTTAAAATGTTGCCCAGTCGAGTCCAGCGCGGCGTGCAGCATGCGTGCCGCCGGGCCTTGCTCTGCCAGCTGTGAAGTGCCCCTTTGCAACCTACTTACGTTCTGATCGTTGTCACGGTTCCTGAACACACCAATGTGCGCGTTGTCTTGGGAAACGCCCAGCTGCAGCGAGCTGCCCGGTGTCAGAATTCGGCCCGAGATGTTGCCGCTGGGAAGATCGATTGACACGACCCCAGGTGACACTGGGCTGTTGTCAATTACAAAGAGGCGAGCACGTCCTTGAGTCCATGACGTAAAGGTCTGGGCAGAGCAGCAGCAGCAGGCCACGGCCAGGAGCATCACCGTGGCGGATGTCCAGCGCGTGGCAGAGCGCGCGGACATGCACGCGAACTTGGAACCAGCAGGTGACGCCATATCGACGTGAAATACTGTAACAGTGGGTAGTGGGGTGACTATGCTTGAAGAGGGCGGCTTTTGTACGCGTGGTGAGGGGTCCTCCGCCTCCGCCTCCGCACACCGTCCGGTGGTTGGCAGCGGACGAGCGCGCGTCCGGTCAACCGCCGCCGGTTGTCGTCCGTTGTCGTTGGTACCGCCGGCGTCCATCCTCCAATCCTTCCCAGAGCACAAGCGCATTGAGTGGCTCAAGACTGACGGCGCATTGTCAGCTTGTTATTGGGCACTACGAGTCTGGGCGACCGTTGCAAGCAGCAAAATGCAGTCGCGTTGCCACCGCCCGCGGCTTTCTGTGGCGCTTTTGTCTCTAATCCATACAATCCTTTGTTTACGCTTAGAAGCTCAGGATACGCGCGATGCTTGCGTTTGGCGCGTCGACTCGCGGAGCTGTGCATGGAATCTGCTGGCACCGTTCTCGGCGATCAACACAGCTTCCGAGCTTTCTCTTGGCTCAGTAACCGCCAGTACCAGGTGAATATCTAGCATGATATGGGCCGAAACGAAAGGTGTCCCCGCCGGCACGCAACCCTTGGGCATGTTGGGCTGAAAGCTCAGTGCCTCACGTATAACTTCCCACATGCGACTTTCTCACAGGTCACTGGTCCACGCCGCGCTGATCCTCGAGGGCTGCGACGCCAGAGGCGCGGCTGGCGGCAAGTCGACTTGCGAGGCTGTCGCTGCCTGCGTGTGGCGCACCTTTGATTCAGCCTCGACCCTCTGGCCACTGCTCTCCCAAATGCTGCGTCGCACCAACGACATGATCAGCAGCCCCAATGGCACTTTCTATGACCGCTGCGTGCCAGCTTCGCTGGAAGCCTTGATCCAGCCCTACCTGGAGATGACCGCACCTGAGGCGTGCTACGATCTCGACGATGTGCCCACCTGCTTCGCGTCTGCCCCTCGGTGTTTTTACGAGGACCATGATTCCCACGGCCACTGTATGCCGGTAGGTACGGTGGGGCATCGAGGGGGCCATAGAGGGGGTGCATCGGGGATGGGGGCACCAGCGACGGGACTCGGGAGGCGTGTCGTCCATGGGCGAGACATTCACACGGTGCGGGTCTTCGACACATGTCGCAGCGACCGTTCAGCACTGATGTATCATGGCGCTTCCCCCAGACGAAACCCACTCAACTTGCAAGGGAGGCGCGTGAGACAGAGGGGAATTTCAAACTCGTCGCGACAGACGGAACAACGTCTGCGTTGCGAACCGGAACAAACCGGAGCAATTACTTTAGGTCGCTGATCCTGACTTTAAAACTCAATAGTAGCGCTCGGCTTTCGCGACGGTTCGGCGCAAGGAAGGACACTAGACTGCGACTGACGCATAGCATGTTGTCTCAGCTCCATGGGCAAGTAGTATTCTCGCTAGCACGCGCTTGAACTGTCAAGTTTTCCTTTCGCTCCTGACAGCGAAGTCTCGCTTCCTACTCGAGCTCAGACCGGCTCAGCTCCTACTCGGACAACGGGTCAGCGCCTCAACGGCATCATCCCCACCAACGCGTCCCCCACCCTCTCCGACCGGTCCTATGCACCCGTACCCGCAGGACTGGCAGTATGTTCGCAAGCTCTGGGGCTGGCCTTCTCCCCTGGCAACCGCCGCCGAGCAGGTGTCCTTCCTTTGCAACCCGGAGAGCAACTGGCCTGACAGCCATGAGAGCCGCCCCGCTCGCCTTGATGAGGCCGCTTGCCGAGCCGCCGCTTCCACCGCCGCCACCTCCATGACCCCAGCGGGTAGCTTCACAGTCACTTCAACGCAGTGGGCCCGCGTCGTGACGGCTGCCTTGTCTGCTGGCATCGTGACCGATGCTGCTGCGGATGTGTTTCGCGCCATGCTGAACACGGCACCGCCGGCGTCTTCTCCACCACCAGCGCCTGTAGCACCTCTGCTTGATGAGGCTAGAAACGCTGCTGTGTCTCCGTCCCTGACCCCGTTGCCACCTCATACGGCGACGGTTGAGCTGCCGGCGGTCGCCGGCGCACCCTGCCCCGCGCCGCCCGTGTGCCCGGTGTGCACGCCACCGTCTAGCCCAGATAGCCCTGCCAGTGGCGCGCAGCAGCAGCAGGTGCGTACGTGTACAAGCAGGCAGGGATGTTTGGCTAGCCTGGATGCGCCGCACAGAGCTATACACTCAGCTGGCAGCCACCCCAACGGGCCCTCGGTTCTGCAAAACCTCGAGTCCCTATGCCCTGCCTGTCCAGTGTCCACACGCACACATCCCCCTGTCCCTTGGTTTGCACCCACAGGATGAGGCTGCCAGAAACCAACCGGAGACTGCCCTGGCGGTAACGCTTGCGGCCCCAACATGCCAGCTTCTGAGCAGCTCCCAGTGCGCGCCCACACTGATGGGCCTGGCGGTGGCGGCGCTGGCGGCCGTGTCGCCGCCGCCCCGCGGCGCGCAGGAAACCCAGCAGCAGCGTTCTGAGTCGCTGGCGGCAGCGCGAACGGTTCATGACTCTTTGTCGGTGCCCGGCAGGCGAGTGCGTTCTATTAGTATGCTTAGTCGTTTGCTGTGAACCCAAGGTCGATTTGGAGTTCACTCGGGTTGCAAAGGCCATGCACCATCTACCTTATACAGCAGGCACTGCGTGCGTGTGAGGCTCAACTGCCGCCTCTGCTATGCCTGCCACCCTTCCGTCCCGCACGCACAGGACTCTGCTGCTCGCCGCATCAGAGGCTCTCACATGTGCAGTGGAGGCCGGTGCAGGCGCCGCGTCAGGCGCCTCAGCGGCGGCCTCCACGGCTTCAGCTGTCACTACTGCTGATGGCTGCAGCCGCACTACGCTCGCTGCCTCACCCGCGGCGCAAGAGGCGCTGGTGGCGATGTTTGCGCCCTCCTGCGCCACCCTTGGCGAGCGCGCCTGCGCCTCACGCCCTGGCTGCGTGTTGCGGGCGCATGATGACCACCTCGACTGCGTGCGCTCCGCCAGCTACGCGGCTGACTACCTGATGCGTCCCTCCGCAACGCCGGTCAGCGCCACCACCGCTGCCGCCGCCGCCGCCGCCGCCGCAGCGGCCCCGCTAATCCCGAGGGCAACGGCAGCGGCCGCCAGCGCCGCTGCACTCGCGGCCGCCATGCAGAGCGTCGCGCGCCAGTGCCGTGTTAGCCTGCCCACTTGCGGCCAGCAGCAGCAGCCAGTGCTCAACGCCACCCTGACAGCTCAGAGTCTGGGCGTGTTTATGGCAATGGCAACGGGACGGCCGCCATGGCCACCAGCCGCAACAGCCCCGGCACCACCCAGCAGCCCTGCCGATGTGCAAGCTGATGCGGCGGCGCGCAGCAGCGACCAGCATGATGATGATGATGATGACCATGTGGATGAAGAGGAGGACACACAGCTCGTGAAGAGCCTGCGGGTAGGGTCTGTGTGCGGATCGCACTCAGTTTGGTTGCTTGCCTGCTACACACGTTTTGCTGCTTGTTTGTGTGCGCGCGCCCCCTCACATACAGCCCAACCCTCACAGCTCAACCCAAGTGTAATCCATGTGATTCCACGCACTCACTGCAGGTTGCGGGCGTGTTCATCGTCCTGACATCGGGAATCCTGGGCTGCTGCCTTCCCTGGGTGTTGATTGTAAGCAGCATCGGTTAGGGTTCCTCGAGCTTGTTGGGGGACAGCGGACCGATCGTGAAACGCACGCACCAGTGCGCGGGCAGGCATGTTTCATCCCCACTCTGACACCAGCACGCCGCCACACCTGCACGCGATGACAGGGCTGGCTGCAGCGGCGCCCGCTGGTCATGGCGTCCGTGCGCGCCATGTCCGCCGGCTGCATCCTGTCGCTGGCCCTGGTGCACGTGTCCATGCACGCAATCAGCGAGATGGAGGGGCTGGTCGGCGGCGGCGGCAGCGGGGACAGCCATGGTGGCCACGGCCACCGCCGCCTCCGCCGCCAACTGCTGCGCTCCCGATCGCTCCTCGCCTCGTCGTTGCTTGGCGACGATGACGGCGTACTGGGCGCGGACGAGGACTACGGCGGCGTCGGGGGCGATGAGGCGCACGACAGCGGCGGCGGTCGGCACCATCATCCCTTCCCCATTGGGATGTGCGTGGTCGTCTTCGGGTACGTTAGGATGTACGGACGTCCTCCGCCGCCACACGCGCACCGCCACCGCGCCGCACGCGCCCGGCCCTGCCGTTGACGGGCACTTAATCACATGTTCCCCTGTGTGCAATGCGACAGTTCCTTTTCCCCGCCCACCTCCCGCCCACGAAGTTTTGATTCCTGCCTGCCTGGCCCCAAACCTGCCCCCCCACGAAGGTTCCTATTGATGGCCGTGCTGGAAAGTGTGGCTCACGCGATGGCGGAGCGCCACATTGCTAAGGCCGCCTCCCTCTCGGCGGCATCTTCAACAGTGGTGGTGTCCACGGTCGCAAGCGGCAAACCTGCTGACAGCGCTGACGCGGGCGCCGCAGTAGCTGCAGAGGCCTCAGATGTGTGCCTCCAAGTGCGCATGCACAAGCCGTCACAGCCGGTTGAAGAGGACGACGGCAACGGAAGCCTCCGCTGCTGCAATGATGCTGAGGACGGAGCTGCCATGGCTCCACCCGCCGCCGCGGTCGCATCCTCAACCGCCCGTGCGCGGTCTGTCTCCACTGCCTTCATGTTCGAGCTTGGCTGTATGGCACACAGCGTCATTATAGGTGCGGCAGGAGCAGGGATGCTGGAAAGGAGTGATGCTTTGTAACTCTTGCCTGTACGCAGCAGTCCTGGGGTAGGATGACCCGAATCTTGTTTGCGGCGCGAGCCTTCTTTGTCGTTGCCACTGTCGCCTGCAGGGCTGGCGCTCGGGACCGCCACCACGGTTGCGGACTGCAACGCCCTGTTAGTGGCTCTCAGCCTGCACCAGTTTTTCGAGGTGGGTGGGGGCAGCATGTGGAGGAGATGTGTGCGTGTGGCGCGTCCGTGTCCGGGTGCCGGTGTGCGTGATGGCACCCAAGCAACCAAGACAACCTTGCCCTTCCCATTGCCTGGTACTCTACACTATCTTCAACATCATAATCTTGCATTCCCCCTAACTGCGAGTCCATCCTGCTCGGTTGATGTTCATCATAGCTTCATACGATCCGCACGCAGGGATTCTGCCTGGCATCTGTGCTGCTGGGCGTGGGTGTACGGCGCTGGCGCATGGCCGCAATGGTGCTGGCATACGCAGTCATGTGCCCCTTGGGAATCGCTGGTGCGTTCATGTTGGGCTCGATCAACATGGCCGGCCGCCGGGGCGCAGTCAGCAAGGGGCGTGCCTGCGTTCGCTGCCATAGGTGGGTATTTTGTGAGACCATGCGTGCATGTGCTGCTTTACTGACTGCGTGGCTCTTGCTTGTTGCCACAGTGGGCATCGCAATAGTGGGCACTTATGATGGCGAGACCGTGGCCTCCCGCGCCGTGACGGTGCGTACCAGGGATGCATCCCGCAGCCGTGTGTCTGGAGTCGCTGCTTGCTGCCTCCCTGTCCCTGGGGCTGTCTGCTTCACGCGTACATGAAAGACAGTGTGCGCTCACTCAAACCGGCACTCACCATGCTGCAGGGCACTATAAATGGCGTGTCCGGCGGCCTGCTGCTGTACCTGGCAGCTGGCATGGTAATTTCGGATTTTGGACCGCACAGTACTTGCGGTGGTATTGCGGGAAGCTGCGGCAGGGGCGATGGGCGCGGCGGCAGCCGCGTTGGCCGGCCATGGGCCGCATGGGAGCGTGCTGTGATGCTTGGCCTGCTTTCAGCGAGCACAGCGGCATTCTCAGTGTTAGCGCTCTGGGCATAATAATCTGAAAGTGTGTTACTTTGAGGGCTTGTGCATTGAGCACTGACAGAGGCATACCAGCGATAGCTGTGCGTAGAAGCGACCGTAAGCCCCGTAGGCGTGGACACGGATGGTCGCGTGGATGACTGTAAATCGGTAGACAGTGCGTGCGTGAGTCTGCACGGTACATTGTGCGTGGCACTGTAGGATTGCACGACGCTATTAGCGGCCGGGCAAGCGTGGCCGGCCTAGGGTTCGACTGGGCGTGTGCGAGTGTGCCCTGCGTACCGTGAGCCTATCCGTATTGTAACCCTCGCTCTAGCTGAAGAACGCCCCTTGTCCACACGAGGTTCATTACATTCAAATATATTATGCTCAGCCACCGCCGCGCCTCACGGCCGCCTGGCCGCGGCTCCGCCCCCGCGCTCGCGCTTTCGCCCCCAATTAAATTCCTGTAATTAAAGGACCCTGTTCCCTACACGTTCCCTTGCTCGGCCGTCCCCACACCTCGGCCCCCGCCGCGCCAGGTCGCGCCGGGCCCGCCCGTGCGTCGCGAGGCATGCTCCGGCCTCCGAGCGGCCTCCCCGCCCCGGAAGCCCGCCGGGACGAGCGGTCACACCCGGCAGGGCCCACGGCACCACGCGCAAACTTTTATCCAGCGCCCGCACCCCGGAATAAGTTTTGCGGCGCCGCTCCCCGGAAAAAGTTTTGTGACATCCCGAGGATTGCCAGTGCACCCCCCCCCGAGGCAATGCTGATCATGAGCAGCCCCGCCCCTGGAGCGATGGGTGTGGCTCTCCGCGCCTGCTCGCGATATGGCGGAATTAGGAGGTGTGGCGTCTAGGCACCACAGCGGTGTTCCCGGAGCGACGCTTTTCGGCGCGAAATGTTGCAATTTCGCGCGCCGCAGGGGCCCGAATACGGGCGGCTCCGCGCGCGCTATAGTTGAATTTGGTGATTTATAATTACTTTGTATGCAGCGGGGCTCCCGTGGACGCCGCTGGTAGCTCGCAGCGAGCGCCCGTCGCGGAAATTGGCACTTAACGTCGCGGCGCGGCGAGTCTGGAGCAGTGTGAGAGTGAGCTCGCAGCGACGCGACTGCCTCGCAACTGAGTGCCATTTATATCGCCCAAGGTCGCTGTATTATTGAGGCGCGGGAACCTCGCGCACTCAGGAACGCGTGTGTGTTCGTGTCAAAAAAGTCCCGAAGACCCTGTGCGTGCCCAGTGCCGGGGTCCACCCACCCACCCGTCCTGACCCCCCGCGCAGCTAGTCGGCCCACCACTACCGCGACATATAGATATAGCGTATATATCTATATCTAGAGCAGCAGACCTGCTGCGCGCAGGTTTATGGGCACATGCCTCTCTGCGCGCCTATCGCTGGGGTCCACCCACCCACCCGTCCTGATCCCGCTCCGCGCAGCTGGTCGCCCCTACGAGTGCAGCCCTCACACTAGGGAAGGTTTCACTGGCACGCTTAGCGACCGCCACCTACACCACAACCTGCGGGCCCGCCGGACCAAAGGGACGGCTGCCCCGCTCCCCATCATTCTGCCGAGGGGGGGGGGTGTTTGGCTTATTGGACCAAAATGCCACAAGCAGGGCCGCCCATCGGTTGCAAGGTTGTGCCGCGACTGTGACCCGGAATCGGGGGAGGCCAAAAGCGTGCCGTCTGCCGGACCGTGTCACGGAGATGTGCACTATTTGTCCCAGCCGGTGTGGATGGACGCAAAACAAGCAGCATGTATACGCAGCCAGATTTAAGGCCAGGGATTTGCTGCGACGTGTTGTGTGGATTAATCGGATGACCAACACGAAGACCAAACAACGCCTTTCGTTCAAACCTGATTATAAACGGCCTTGCCTTGTAGCAACGCAATATGTACAGATGACAGTGCCGACTTTAATATCAAAACTTCACTCTTCCGTTTTTGGCTGAGTGCCCTGGTCCGTATTCAAGTGTAGCCGAATACAACGTGCTCACCTGCAGCACACAGCCATCCTGACTTTGAGCAAGCTGTGAACGAGAAATTTACTGAATGCCCAAGGCCGACGGTCCTGCTTGTGCCTCTTTATTAGGGCTGACAGACTTTTATTCTTAATGCTACAAAAAGTATCGAGGAGGTGAAGGAGGCCAGCCAGGAAAATGCAGCAAGTTTTCACGAAGTCGACGCCGGCCGGTGCTCAGAAATGGCTGTGTGGCCAGGCATTGTGGCTGGTCGTGGCGCTGGTCGTGTGCTGCTCGCGACCGGCACCTGCCGACCAGGTACCCGGGCCGTCTGGGCCCTACCCGCGCCTCCCCACCGCGATGGGGCTCACTATGGCCATTTCCACGGAAGCCGCGCTCATCGCCGCGATTTCAAACGACACCATCAAGGTGGCGCATCTGGTGAAGAACCTGCGCCTGGAGGCGAAGGGCTGGCCGCTCTTGCCCATCCTGCGCAACACCAGCTTCACCATCACAGGCGACCCCAGCAAGTACCGGTACCCGATTCTGGTGAGCGCGCAGCGCCATGGGGCCCACATACACGCACACCCATGACACAGCTGTTACACAAGTGATATGCTGGGTAGAGCGCCCTCAATGTTTGCCAGGCGCTTCACAACACGTTTCTTGCCGTGGCCTTACACCTTACCTTCTTTGGGCGGACAGGATCTAGCTTTCATCGAGAGCAAAGTCAAGGTGGAGCAGGACGCCGTGTTCACGTTCAAGGCGGTGAGTGTCCCAGCAAGCAGCAAGGCAGGAGCGAGGCGGGCATCGCTGCACTCAGGGCTGCGCTGGGCCGACCGGAGAGGGACCTGGGATGCCCGCAAGCCGACGCAATACGGTACTGCCGGAGACCGGCTGGCTCGGGCGGCGGTTGATGTTGATGCATGTCATGAGCACGGGGTAGCTGACACAGTGATACCTGAAACGTGTGCCGGTGTTGTGCAGGTGGAACTGAGAAACACGCGACAGCGCAGCGGCTTCGAGGTGGGTACGGGCTGCGGTGTTTTCACACAGTCTCGTGGCTGGCACGCTCGCTTCGAGCAGTACGGAATGTGTGATGTGTATGGGGTTCATCAGTCTGGTTGGCCTGCTGACGCCTCTGCGCGCCCTTGGACATCCCGGCAGGTGGACCTGTTCGCGGCCAGCCCGGGCGGCTTTGTGCGATATGAGGACATTGTGTTCCACTGTTTTTCCTGCCTGCCGCCTTCAACCATCCAGTACGTAATGATGTCTCAGATACCCGTCACCGTGGCGCAGAACGTCACGCCGGCGGCACAGTGAGTGAGGGGATCGGCTGCATGAGCACGAGTGGTCGCCCATCAGGTGGATGCGCGGCCGCCCACAAGCTAGCAACGCACACTAACACGTATTCCGCTTCGTCGTCATGTGTGTGAAGTCGCTGTTACATCGTCCACACTTCCCACCAATACAGCGCTCCGAGCACTGAACACAAACGCAGCGTCATCGTCTGACTTTGCATGTATGGCGCACGGAGCGCCGTGCCTCGCTGCGCAATGCTGCAGGAACTGGTGCCGCCCGCAGCCGCTGCTGGCGCGGTGTTATAACAGGACCAATGACCTGGATATCCATTCTGCTTCAGCCGAGCTGCCGGTGTCGGGGCTGCAGGTAAGCACATGCAACGGAGTGACCGGCGCACCAACCACCGTCCTACCGGCCCGCACGAGCCGGGGCCCTCCATCAGCATGCTGGCGAACCCTAGCTTACACCCCGATTGCTCGGTACGACAATGCCTGTACCTCGCGAGAATGTGCATGGCCGGTGCCTGCACCCTGCCTGCGCAGGGTGTCACCAGTGGCGGCGGATACGTGCTGGAAGGCACGGACGTGAACTTCATGTGAGTGCCGCGCAGGACGTACGGTGTAGCACCGGGTCGCGCATCCAGGCGTGTGGTCCTGCAACGGGTGTGTAGCGATGACCACAGCGAATTGTCACCTTGCTGCACCAGTCAAGGTCAGGGCATCAACTTGACGCCTCCCGTGCGGTCGATGCGGTCAGCTGCTGGCATCGCTGGCATGGGCGCCCGCCTGCACGGGCCGGAACTGGGCGAGGCACCCCCGCCGATTCTAGAGCGCCCTGTATTGCTTGCGCGCGTTCGGTGGCGGGCCTGTCTCTGACGGACTTTCTGCAGTGGCTAACAAACACGCCTCCCTGACCTTCTCCGACCACGCCACAGTTGCGAGGAGCCCACCACTTTTGAGTGCGGGAACACCAAGGGCTGGGACATCTGCGTGCGGCAGAGCATTGAGGATGTGCTGTCCCGCGACCGCACCTGGGAGATACTTGCGGCGGCGGAGCAGCAGAGCGCGGCACTAGAGGATGGCGGCGGCGACAGCAACACAGTGGCCGTGGCGGTGGGAGGTGAGCGGAGTGGCGTGGGCATGACAATGTACGGCGGCATCCTGGGGCATGGGCGTTGGCTGGATGGGCCACCGTCGGGCTTGCAAGTGTGTCTTTGTCAATCGCCGTCACTGGCGCATGACCGCAGTCCCCTGCATGCTTACGCCTTGCCATGCGCAGTTGCGGTCGGCGTTGGCGGCGGGCTGCTGCTGCTCGCGGGCGGCGCGTTTCTTTACATACAACACCGACGGGGCCAGCAGGCGGCGCAAGGGGGCCCGCACGCCGCAGCGGGCAAGGCTGCGGACGCAGAGGCACCTGCTGCAACGGACGAATTGGGCAACAAGACATCCAGCGGCACCGCGGGCGACAGCAGCGCAGGTCACAACGGCAGGTCGGCCGGCGAGGCACGCGCTGTCTCCACGTCCGACGACTCCAATGGTGCCGCCGGTGCACCCGGGCGTGTGGCGGTTATGCTGGCAGCACCTCCTGCCATAGCATTGCCAGCAGTAGCAGTGCAAAACGCCGCGGCGTGCTCTCAGAGCGTCAACGGTAATGGGGCTGGGGCGTGCAGTGCAGGCGAGGTCGGCTCGCCACCACAATCGGGCAAGGGCACGGTCAGGCAACGCAAGAGCAGCGCGCTTGCAGCCGGTGGCGGCAACCTGCTGCTGACGTCAGGCGGCAGCCACACGGGTTGCAAATCAACGGTGGTTCTCGGTGGCGTGTCCATCGGTAGGTGGTGCTCGATAGCTGCGGATGACCCAGGGAATCACGCAACAAGGGACCGCCATGTACTACAGCACACGTATCAATAACCTTCCTCCTCTGCCGTTCCCTGTTCAGAGCTGGACGTGGTTCTGGGCTCTGGCAGCTTCGGCAAGGTGTTTCGCGGCGCGTGGCAGGGCCAGGCTGTGGCGGTCAAGGTGCTGCACTACGGCCAGGAGCTGTGCCGCGCGGTGCACACGGAGGTGCTGCTGAGCCAGGCGCTCAAGCACGTCAACATCGTCAACAGCCTGCACTTCGCGCAGGTGCGTGCGTGCGTGCGTGCGTGCGTGCGTGCGTGCGTGCGTGCATGCGTGCGTGCGTGCGTGCATGCGGTTCGGCCAGCCAGTAGCTGGG
The DNA here is from genome assembly GCA_016834605.1 of Chlamydomonas incerta. Classification (NCBI taxonomy): domain Eukaryota; kingdom Viridiplantae; phylum Chlorophyta; class Chlorophyceae; order Chlamydomonadales; family Chlamydomonadaceae; genus Chlamydomonas; species Chlamydomonas incerta. The sequence continues at coordinate 589,824 of JAEHOC010000029.1, forward strand.
CGCTAGCAGGCTGGGGATCGATGCGGCGAGTGCCGGCGCTGGGGTGCATGCCTAAACATACATGCATGGGGTGTGTGTGAGTGTACACGGTTGCAGGTGCTAATCCCCATCCATCAACACCTCGTGCGTGTGCGTGCGTGCCTACTGCATTCCGCCAGGTGCTGCCCGGCGGCCGCCTCGCCGCCATCAACGTCAACGACAACGGCGCGCCTGGTGCATCCTTGGAAACATCTGGCCATCCCAGTGCTTCCAGGGCAGCCTCACGCGGCCATGCTGCGAACCCAGAGCCCAGCACCGACTCGGCCACACGGTCTGTAGACACGGCCCTTGCCGCCAGCGGCAGCAAGAGGGTTGACAAGACAAAAGGCAGCATAATGGCAGGCAGCTACAGCCGCTTCCTCAACACACACGACATGGTGAACCCGCCCTCCGCGATGTTTGGATCCTCGCTGGCGGCGGGCCGCGCCGCGGCTACAGCTGCCGCAGCTGCCGCAGACAGGAGCGGCCGTGAAAGCAAGTCCCGGCATACTGGCGGCGCGAGCATTGCGGGAGCGGCCGGGCTGTCAGCCGCCCTCGGCCGGCCGGTCCGTGCCACAGCGGCACTGGGTGGCGGGACCGGCGCCAGCAACGCCGCATCGCTCGGCAACATGCCCTCCCTCACGCGCGCGGCCAGCCTGCCGCTTGAAGAGATCTGGCCACTGCTGGAGAGCGAAGAGCCGCGGCAGGCAGCCGGTGCCGCGGGCAACAGCATCGGTCCCGGCAGTGGCAAACCTCGCACCGGGAACAGGGCCCGCGCTGCCGGAGCCGGGGCCACCGCCGGTGGGCCGGCCAGCAGCCGCGCCCGCAATGGCACTCGCGTCCTGGGCAGGGGCGTCTTGGGGCCAGTGGCTCTGGGCGCGGTTGCGCAGGGCCTGGGATGCATGGGTGCAGGCGGCGTGGAGAGAAGCAGCTGCAGCGCGCCAGACATCCTGTCTGAGTGGGTGGCCATGCAGGTAAGTGTCTTGGAGTGCTGCGCATGGGTGGCGTCACCTGCAACTCCGTTTCGTTACGGTATTTGTGCGCTCGATGTGTGGTCTGACAAACTTGTTGACCCTTCCCAACATGACGCCGCAGGCCATGCGGCGGGCGCTGGCTGACGACAGCTGCAGCGGCGAGCGGCTGCCGGAGGAGGAGCTGATGGCGCTGGAGGAGGGGGACGAGGAGCATCAGCAGCTGCAGCAGGAGGCGGCTGGCGCACATGGGGAGGGCCGCACGGCGGCCTATGTCAGCGAGTCGGGCGGCGCGCCGTTGGAAGAGCCCCCAGCCCCCGAATCCGACGCGACCGCTGTTGGAGGCGGCGGCAGTACTGTGGAGCAGACGCTCTCCGCGGCGTCCAACGCGGCAGGCGCCGACGATGGGCACGCGGGTGCAGCTGGGGCTGGGGCGACAGGAGGAGCACTTTTGACCGGTATCCTGACCGGCACGCCGCGTGCTGGCGGTGGCGAGGGTGGCGGCGAGGCCCAGACGCCGCGCATCACGCTGCCGCTGGAGCAGCTGTGGCTGGCGGCGCACGCACAGCCGGTGGAGGGGTCCAGCCATGGTGGGTGCACGCACGGTCTGGGCGGCGGTCAAGTGCCGAATCGTGCGTGTGTGCAGGGTTTCCCACGTGACAAGCGCCCAACCTGTGCCGATGCTGCTTCTCTCCTCACCATACCATCCACCGCCCCCTCTGCATTGTCAGGCTTCCTGGTGATGGAGCTGTGCGAGGGCGGCTCGCTGCAGTCGTGGCGGGCGGGGCAGTGGCGGGCGCGAGACGACCGGCCGGACATGGTGAGTGCAGCAGGGGGCGAGACAGGGAAAGCACGAATACGGGCCTGGCGTACTATTCGCCGCATACCACGCACGTGCACTCAGCACGCGCCCGCGCCACCTTACCAAGCTCCCATCCACGCGCAGGCTGTGCTTCTGCCCCTGGCTCTGGACATCGCGCGGGGCATGCTCTACATCCACAGCGCGGGCGTCTGCCACGGCGACCTGAAGCTCGCAAACATCATGCTGGCGCGCACGCCACCCGCCGCCGGCGCGGCGGATGGGGCCGCCAACAGCGGCGCTGGCAGCTCGAGGCGGGGCTCACATGCGCCGCCCGGATCCGGCTGCGCGGTACAAGTGCCGGAGCCGCGCAGCCTGCGGGAGGGCTGGGTGGCAAAGGTGCGGTGCGCGTGGAACGGGTGATTGTATAGGTTTGCACGGTCTCCCCCGCATGGCACGTGCTTGTCACTCATGCAATCTCCGTACGTGCGTCTTGCTGCTGCAGGTGGGTGACTTCGGGCTCAGCCGGCTGCTCACCACGGAGCGCACGCACGTGTCCACACGGCCCGCCGGCACCATCAGCCACATGGCGCCAGGTGCGGGGCGCGGGAGCGGGAGGGATACTCTGATGCCGGGACCGCGGCTGGAAGCATTTTCTGTTGTTCAGCAGGGCGTTGCGTGCCGGCATGCCGTCCGTCTGAGCTGCTCTTCGTATGTGATATTTGCAGAGCTCTGGAGCAAGGGCCACGTGTCACCGCAGGCGGACGGTGAGCAGCTGGGTTCGGTGCCAGGGCTGGGGGATGAGGGTTGCAATATGGATGCAGCATAGCAATGACCTTGCCACCAATGAGGATGGAACGTGCGGTTACTCCTGTGCCTTCCTACTGTGACCATGTGCAATGCTTCCCACGCCCATTCCTACCTCCACCTCCACCTGCTGCACGCTCAGTCTACGCGTACGGCATCACTCGTGAGTGCTGGGCGGGCGTGCGCCGTTAGTACCGGGTAATGGGCTGCGAACCTACACCAGTGAGCAAGTACGGTACTGGTGCTTGTGCGCCGCTGATTGATTCCCACGTGCCCGCCGCAACATCGCTCCCCACCGAACGCCCACCACCTCTGTGGCCCTGCCTGCGCAGTGTGGGAGCTGGCTACCGGCGACAAGCCGTATCGCGGACTCAACATGGCCCGTCTGGTGCACCGAGTGCTGGTCAGCGGCGGGCGGCCGGCACTGCCGCTGTGGCTGCCGCCTGCCTACACCCGCCTGGTCACCTCGTGCTGGGCACCGGTGAGGGCCGGCAGAGGGCGAGGGGGGTCGCGTGATGGGAACACGGGACAGCGAGAGCGTCGCGCGTGTGTGCTTGATGCACCTGATTACCCTGTCCTTGTTTGGGGCCGCTCTGGGCCGTAGCTAGGCCGCTGTCTCTTATGCTGCATCCGACCAAAACTGGTCCGTTGCCCGCACTGCCCCGCAGTCGCCCAAGGACCGACCCACGTTCGCCGCTATCGTGCAGTACCTCGAGATGTGAGCGCACGCGGGGGGGGGGGCGGATGGGCATGTGCTGGGGTGGGGAAGCGTATGGTCTATACTTAGCGCAGACATTTTGGAGGAGGAGAAGTCTTTTGGGGGGGCTTCACACTAAACGGCGCGCCGCGCGTCTTCCCAATTGACTCGTCCCTACCGTTCCGGTGCGCTTTCGCCCAACAGGATGATGGCAGCTTTGCCGGCTTCGAATCGGCCGTAGAACCTCCGCACCCAACGCCGCGGGCAAGTGGCCTGCGGCTTGAGCGACCACAAATGGCGTGTGGCCACAAACCACCGCGCATGCACTCAAGTCTGAAAGGCGCGTGTGTGTCTTCATTTTGAAGATACGCAGAGAGAGGCGCACGGCCGTCGTGTCCTCCTGTGGCCTGCCAGGCACACTGTTGCACGTGGGTACGGCGGTTGGCCCGCCATGCCCTGGCTGGGCGAGGGCGCTGTACACGCACACCTATTCTTTAAGATGTCAGAGACTTTGCTTTGCCACTTTTGTCCACGGCTGCTGCTCCCTAACATTATATGCAATGCCTGTCTATGGAAGAATTATTGTACGGCTGAACAAGACATGCGTGGATCGTAGAACAGCAAAACACAGAGCGGATGGGATTGATTGTATGGTGAGTTGGTGGTGTCGCACCTCTTCAGTGGCCACATGGCATTATGGTCCTGTGGGTTGCGGGCGCATGATGTCCCCGGACAAGCTGGTGGGTATTCGTTTGGAGGTGGACGATTTAACACTCAGAATCTGGGATGATTGAATTTAAAGCGATGTGCGTGACAGCATTCAAGTGTCCACCGTGAGGATTTTGCTGATGATGAATCCAAACGGGGGCACGACGCGTACAGGAGCGTCCACCGCTGCAGCAAGCAGACTCCAGTGACTTTTGGCAATGCACCCGGCTGCTGGGTAAGAGGGAGGCCTGGCGTTACTCCCAAAGTCTGTCCTTTCGCCTTGACGTGGTGGGAATGGCATGAGATGTGTTGGTTATCCTTGCACCGCGACCCTGGCTAATCATAATGAAATGCGCATCGTGTTGGCATGGGCGAAGCTAAGTGCACGTGCGCATCTGTGGCTGAGAGTCAGGCGGCGCTGAGCCGCTGACATCATCCTCAAGTTATCCACACTAGGTACCTTTCATGTGCTGGCCTGCTACCGAAGTGCTTGCTATTCCATGCAATTGCAAGACGGGTAGCGACGACGGGTAGCTGAGGACTAGAGTATTAGACTGGTGGCCAGCATGACGAGCGTTGACTCGGCCCCGCGGCTGGCCAAGTATTTGAAGAGACGAAGTGCTGGTGCCCCAGCTCCGTAGACAGCTGGTGTTTTAAGGATGTAGTAGGCTTCCTACTGCTCCAGGGGAGGAGTGGAGGACTGCCTAGTGCCTAGTGCCTATGACCAGGGTAGCATGGCCCGTGGCACTTCGCGTGTCACTGCCTTGATCGGCCACCTGATGACTCACTGCGTGGCAGCACGCCACTGGCCGCACAGTGTCGTTTGCCAGGCACTCGCGATACACACATTGTTATTCACATGTATCAGCCCAAATCTACGCAGAAAGCTTGCAAGCAAATTTAAAGCGTGTCTCTCAGACTTGACCACGCGCATTCTGCTGCATCTGACATGAAATCGGTGCTGACCAAGTCACATCTACATTCTAGTAAAGGCATTGCTCGCAGCGCCTTGGTGTCTGGGTGGCAGCATTGTCCTGGCCATCCTCGGTCCAGTCGTCGACCCCACGCGCAAGTGCTTGTCGCGATGGGCAGCACAGCCTTGAATGTGCGCACTTTCAGCAAAGCCGATGACCCGGTCGCAGCTGAGGAGTGCTGCTTGACGATAGGCAAGGTGCGGACGGTGGCAAGTCTGTATGCCTTGGGCGACAAATTGGGAAGCCTTTAGCAGGTCTTGGGAGCGCACGGCCTTCAGTAAAAGTCCCGCTGCAGGAAGGGGCCCTGGTTAGTTAAAGTTGTGGCCGGGCAAGTGTGGGGTCGTGCGAGGGGTGAGCCCTGGATGTGCTGACGTGCTGACGTGCACAAGTCCAGCAACATGTGTGCCTCTGCTGCATGCCCCTGTTCTTCCATATCTGTTGGGGCTTGCTTGATATGAGGCGCCAGATGTCGCTTCACAGGGTTTCGCCTCCGAGCCCAACAACGAATTTTTCTGTCCCGACCCCGCCCTCTTCGAGGGCAGGTGGCGGGCCATCGCCCACAACAGCCTCCTGCGCAGGTGACAGACTGGGTGAAGGCACTAGGGGCCGGGGCGTTGTGCCATGTTGCGGCCGCAAGCTGGCTCCGGCGCCAGCGCCAGCTCCCGCGCAGCGCAGCTAGTGGGATAGCAGCCAGCAGCACATGCCCTAGCTACCGATTGTGCGCACTGCTTCGGTTGCGGTTAGGTTGTAGCTGAGCTACCGTACGCACAGACATGGCGTATGAACGGGGCCCTCCTGTCGTGGGGTGTGCCGATATTTGTTTCTGGCATAGTCCATGGCTGGGTAGATGAGTGCTGACCGCCCACTCGCTCGCGCTCAATCCGCACCCTGCACACCCTGCGCCCACAGCCCCGACACCCCCCTGCTGCATTCCTTGCCGTCCGGCGACCTGGAACACGCGGCCGTGGCGTTTGCTTACTCCTATCCCGAGCAGAAGAGTGGGTGGTGCTCCATCCTCACATCCTGCGCGTGCGCAAGTGCAGCGGCGGTAGTCGCGGTGGGAGTAGCAGTGGATGCAATGCAGGACCCTCGTGCCCTGCTGCTGCCGCCTGTGCTCCATGCCGCTCTTTTTGCCGAGTCCAAGTGCCGTGAACCGTGCAACGCGTGCTCTTGATTGACCCGTGCAGCGCCGGATGACGCGCCGGAGCCGCCCGGCGTCATCGACCTGTCTGGTACGGGGCGGCCCGAGACAGTGCCCGCGCGCGACGAGATGCTGAAGTTCCTCGGGGACAAGAAGACCGAGTTCTACCAGGTACGGCGTGTGGGTGGTCTGCGGGTGGCGGGAACGGGCTGTAGGTAACCCTCTGCTGGTGACGGGTTTACAATCCTGGGACTGACTGCCATACGGTATGTTCGCCGCCGACTCGAGCTGCTGCACCGCAATGCGCATCGGTTCGGCCCGCCCCCCCCCCGCCCCGTTTGGTTTAGCTTGGGCTGGTATCCGCACCCCCCCCCCCCGCCCCTGCTGCGCTGTCGCCGCCGCTGCAGAGGCGCGGGCCCTTCGAGTATATCGCCTTCCTGGCCACCCGGCCGGAGCTGTGGGGGCGTGGCCTGGGGTCACGGCTGCTGAGGCACCTGACCGACAGGTAGGCGGGCCGTTGGCTTAGTCCACCACTGGTGTGCGTGCAGCAGCTCGCGTGGCGCGTGGCGGGCAGCCCGTTATAATGAGTGCAGCTTTGCGTGCTGCATGATGCGCCCTGACACGCCCTGTGCGCGTGCACATGCATCAACAGTATTTAACAGCGCACAGCAACGCGCGGCTACAGACGCGCGCACGCGCACCCAACGCAGCGCGAGGCCACACACCGGGCATGGCGCATGCGCAAACCCCATCCCAATTGCCACTGTGCACACGCGCCCGCGCCGCTGCCTGGACAGGGCTGACGCGGGGGGCCGGTGGGCGTACCTGGAGGCCACCAACCCGGCCAACGCGCGGCTGTATGCCAGGTGATGCCGCCTAGGCGGATGGGGAGCCGATCATTAAGGGCAGTCTAGGGGATTGCCGATCTATTGTGGCTGGACGACAGGCCTGCGCTTGTCCCTTGCTACTGCAATGGACCAGCGCGGCAAACGCCCTGGTGGCGTCTCGGTCCTGACCACGTTCGACTTTTTCCCATCCCAAACCCCCGCGGCGCTCTCTTTGGTGCATGGGCCAGGCACGGCTTCCGTGAGATCGAGACCAAGGTGTGGACGCTGGACGCCCTGCCGGGGCAGCGCATGATGCTCATTCTCATGGAGCGACCGCCCGCGACGCGCTAGCAGCGGGACAGCAGCAGAGGTCGCGGTGATTGGGGTACGTAGGCGGAAAGGATAGCTGTAGCAGCAGCAGGTTGTGCATGCATTGACTTGGCAGGTCGTACTGTTTGGCATCGGAGTAAGACGTACTAGCTGGAGTAGGTTGGAGGCGTATGGGAGCTGGATGGGCTGCGGGAGGCGCCTAACACGCACTGGCGTGAGGGGCGGGCGGTGGAAGGTTGTGGGCCCTTGACTTGGCGCCGGCCCTTGAAGGAAGCGAGGCCCGCTGGAACAGCCCACAGCAAGGGTGCCAATCCAATAAGGCCCAGAACGTCTCTTATGGGTGGCAATCTTATGAGGGGCCGCATCTCTCTCGGAAATGCAAGGCATATGGGGCACTTGCGAGCTCTTGAAGGAACAGGGAAAAGTGGGCTGAGTCCACGTCATGTCTCCCATTTGAGGCCGCAAGCGTCTATCTCACCTCCCGAACATAGCCAGGGTTGGTTTGTGCTGTGCTATACCACTAACCAGACACCTACCGGTCTCAAGTCTCTCAACCTACGTGCCGCCGGCGCTGCTTGCCGGGCGGCGCCGCAGTCTCCTCCTCTATGTGGGTTTCTGCCCGCCCCATACCTCCGCTACGCACATGCACGCCGCCGCCGGGACCCGACCGCCGCCGCCGGCTGGCTGTGGATAATGATGTACGATCACGTATTCACATGGATTTCAGCACACGCCCATCAACTCTATCACAAACCTCGCTGCACAATCGCGCCCATTTCTGCCGTGGCGTGTGTAAGCCCCATCCCCCGTGCACATATGCCATACCAGCAGCATATCTCATTGTGCCGCATCCCCCAATGTGAATGGGAGTCTTCATCATCATGATGACAATGCGATTGTATTTGACGTGGTGTTCTGGGCCAGGACACAGCAGTTGAATTCCGAATCAGCTCATCAAAGTGGGGCATGGGCGGGGGCTGCATGGCAAGCGCGTGGGCAAGCATTACTTGACCACGCACGCCACAGCTCGGAACACCCCATGCTGCCCCACGCACGCGTGCGTGCTTCAATCGCGCAGTTCCGGCGCCATCGCCCGGTCCAAGCAACGCATGAACGTTTCGTTCGATCTACCAAGATTGCGCAAGAACTAGCATCAAGATGAAAGGCATTCTTTGGTGGTGCAAAGTTCTTCTATCTGCAGCTGTTGCACGGCAGAAATCATATGACATCAAAATGCTCACGCCGCCCATCAAACGATGCAGTTAACGAAGTAGCGTAGTAGTTGTCGGCGCCGCAGCTGCACTATAGCAGGCCGTCGGCATTGCTATGGACGTGCATGCGCCCGGTGGTGTGCAGCAGGCGCTGGTGCCGCTAGTGCCGCGTGCGAGAGTGCACGGCAAATCGCATAAGTAACGCCGGACAGCTGGAAGCTGCCGGCCGCCGCACTTCCAGCAGTGCTAGCCTAAGGCACACTACGTGCCGGCAGAGCTGCGATCATCCTGCGGGGTGAAGCGCATTACGGAAAGGGGGGACAACTCAATGCGCTGCCGTGCACCATCACAGACCAGTGAATTATTTTCTCCGCCACCTGAGCACGCACGCACAAGCGCAAGCGTGCATCATGCCCCGCCCATCCGCCCCCCCCCCCCCGCGCGTGCGCTCACATCTCGAGGTACTGCACGATAGCGGCAAACGTGGGTCGGTCCTTGGGCGACTGCGGGGCAGTGCGGGCAACGGACCAGTTTTGGTCGGGTGCGGCATAAGCGACAGCGGCCTAGCCACGGCCCAGAGCGGCCCCAAACAAGGATGGCATTCAGGTGCATCAAGCACACACGCGCGACGAGCTCGCTGTCCCGTGTTCCAATCACGCGAACCCCTTCGCCCTCTGCTGACCCTCACCGGTGCCCAGCACGAGGTGACCAGGCGGGTGTAGGCGGGCGGCAGCCACAGCGGCAGTGCCGGCCGCCCGCCGCTGACCAGCACTCGGTGCACCAAACGGGCCATGTTGAGTCCGCGATACGGCTTGTCGCCGGTAGCCAGCTCCCACACTGCGCAGGCAGGGCCACAGATGTGGTGGGCATTCGGTGGCGAGGACGATGCGGCGGGCGCGCTGGGAATCAATCAGCGGCGCACAAGCACCAGTACCGTTCTTGCTCAGGTTCGCAGCCCTTCAACCGTTAATGACAGCACACGCCCGCCCAGCACTCACGAGTGATGCCGTACGCGTAGACTGAGCGTGCAGCAGGTGGGCGTAGGAATGGGCAGTGGGAAGCATTGCACATGGCCACAGTATTTGAAAGGCGAACACAGGAGTAACTGCACGTTCCATAGCCTTGGCAGGCAAGGTCCATTGCTCTGCTGCATCCACATTGCAACCCGCATCCCCCAGCCCTGTCACCGAACCCAGCTGCTCACCGTCCGCCTGCGGTGACACGTGGCCCTTGCTCCAGAGCTCTGCAAATGTCACATACGAAGCGCAGCTCAGACGGACGGTATGCCGGCACGCAATGCCCTGCTGAACAACAGAAAATGTGCCAGTCACGGTCGCGGCTTCAGAGTATCCCTCCCACTCCCGCGCCCCGCACCTGGCGCCATGTGGCTGATGGTGCCGGCGGGCCGTGTGGACACGTGTGTGCGCTCCGTGGTGAGCAGCCGGCTGAGCCCGAAGTCACCCACCTGCAGCAGCAAGACGCACGTACGGAGATTGCATGAGTGACAAGCACGTGCCATGCGGGGGAGACCGTGCAAACCTATACAATCACCCGTTCCACGCGCACCGCACCTTTGCCACCCAGCCCTCCCGCAGGCTGCGCGGCTCCGGCACTTGTACCGCGCAGCCGGATCCGGGCGGCGCATGTGAGCCCCGCCTCGAGCTGCCAGCGCCGCTGTTGGCGGCCCCATCCGCCGCACCGGCGGCGGGTGGCGTGCGCGCCAGCATGATGTTTGCGAGCTTCAGGTCGCCGTGGCAGACGCCCGCGCTGTGGATGTAGAGCATGCCCCGCGCGATGTCCAGAGCCAGGGGCAGAAGCACAGCCTGCGCGTGGATGGGAGCTTGGTAAGGTGGCGCGGGCGCGTGCTGAGTGCACGTGCGTGGTATGCGGCGAATAGTACGCCAGGCCCGTATTCGTGCTTTCCCTGTCTCGCCCCCTGCTGCACTCACCATGTCCGGCCGGTCGTCTCGCGCCCGCCACTGCCCCGCCCGCCACGACTGCAGCGAGCCGCCCTCGCACAGTTCCATCACCAGGAAGCCTGACAATGCAAGGGGTGTGGTGAGGGGAAAGGCGGTATGGGCACATGTTGGGCGCTTGTCAGATGAACAAAACATGCGCACACACGCACGATTCGGCACTTGACCGCCGCCCAGACCGTGCGTGCACCCACCGTGGCTGGACCCCTCCACCGGCTGTGCGTGCGCCGCCAGCCACAGCTGCTCCAGCGGCAGCGTGATGCGCGGCGTCTGGGCCTCGCCGCCACCCTCGCCACCGCCAGCACGCGGCGTGCCGGTCAGGATACCTGTCGGCACCGCCCCCATCCCTGCGGGCCCCACCGCCGCCCCGGCCCCAGCTGCACAGCCGGCGGCGCAGCAGGCGCGTCCTGCCTTGAACATTTCCGCCACCACCTCGCGGGCCACGACGTCGGATGACGGTGTGCTGGATATCATAGCCATGGATGCCGTGGGCACGGAAAGCGTCGTGCGGCCCTCCCCATGTGCGCCAGCCGCCTCCTGCTGCAGCTGCTGCTGCTGCTCCCGGCCCTGCTGCTCGCAAGCATGCTGCTCCTCGTCCCCCTCCTCCAGCGCCATCAGCTCCTCCTCCGGCAGCCGCTCGCCGCTGCAGCTGTCGCCAGCCAGCGCCCGCCGCATGGCCTGCGGGATTACAATATGGTGGAAGGGTCAGCAAGTTTGTCCGACACCACATCGAGCACACACTGCAGAGAGGGTGTCTTGGGATAGGCGCTGACCACGCGTACTCGCGCAATGAAAGCACATCGCATGTGATGCACCACGCAACACCCATGCATGCATGACGCCACATGCATGCATGACGCCACATGCATGCATGCTGCCCCGTACGTACCTGCAGGTGGACCCAGCCCGACAAGACGTCCGGCGCACTGCGGTGGCTGCAATCGACCTCGTCATCCACACCCACGTCGTTACCAGCTGCTGGGGCTGCTGGGGCTGCTAGCGGCTCACCGACTGCGGCTCCGGCTGCGCCGCTTGCGCTGGTACGCGATTTGACAGTGCTTGCCCCGGCGCCGGAGCCGCCGTCCGTAGCACTGCTCGCAGAGGGCTGCAGCGGCTCCGAGCTCCTAAGCAGCTTCCAAAATTCCTCCAGGGGCAGGCTCGCGGCGCGCCGCAGGGAAGCCGTCTTGCCCAGGGGCGCAACGGCTCTGCTACTGGTGCCGCCGCCGCCGCCGCCACTCAGCGCCGCCATGGCACGGACCGGCCGGCAGCCAAAGGCGGCTGCGAGCCCGCCGGCGGCCACTCCCCCAACGCTGGCGCCTGCGGCCGCCGCCGCTGGTGCACCAGCTAGCAGCAGCCTGCTGCTGGCCCTGCTGCTTATGCGGTTGCTGCTAATGGCGCCGCTGCCCTTCGCAGCGGCGGCTGTGGTGGCTGTAACGGCTGCAGCCGTGGCGGCGGCTCGGCCCGCCGCCAGCGAGGATCCAAGCATCGCGGAGGGCGGGTTCGCCAGGTCGTGTGTGTTGAGGAAGCGGCTGTAGTTGCCTGCTGCTGCGGTGCTGTCGCTAGGGTTTTGAAACCTGCTACTGCTGGCGCCAGCGGTTGAGCCGGCCACTGCCACTGACGTGGGACGCGCCGGTGCGCCCACCATCGCGCTTGTTTTGACGGCGGCGGCGGGACTGCCGTCCACGTTTTCTACCTCACTTGCACTGATGGCGGCGAGGCGGCCGCCGGGCAGCACCTGCAGGGGGCCAGAAGGCACGCACGCGCGCGCACGAGTTGAGGATGTGCGGCGCTGTCGGCGCTGTCACAAGCAGCCAAGCGCTATACGCGCGTCGCCTGTTCCCGAGCACGTCTGCACACTCGCACCGGTCCATGCATGTACGGAATGTGTTGGCACGCGCCTCCTAGCGAGCCTGGCATCCGCCGCATGGACCCCCAGCCTGCTGCCTGCTAACTCCCAACCGCACGCCCGCACGCACGCACCTGCACGAAGTGCAGGCTGTTGACGATGTTGACGTGCTTGAGCGCCTGGCTCAGCAGCACCTCCGTGTGCACCGCGCGGCACAGCTCCTGGCCGTAGTGCAGCACCTTGACCGCCACAGCCTGGCCCTGCCACGCGCCGCGAAACACCTTGCCGAAGCTGCCAGAGCCCAGAACCACGTCCAGCTCTGAAGTGTTGCAGGGAAAAGGAGCGCTGAATGCGTGAAGGGGTGGGGCGTAGGTGGTAGCTAAGCAGCGTTGCATGGCAGGCAGGTGCAAACATGCAAGCACAAGGAAGGTGCCATTGCTGCGCCACGCCCATACCCGCCCATCGATCCCGCTGCAACAGCACATCACCCACACTCACCGAGGCTGACGCCGCCCACCATGGCCATTGAAGACGGCTTGGGCCCAATGGTGTCGCTGTCGCCGCCGCCGGCGGCCCCGGCGTACAGCTGCCGCAGCCGCGCGGTGTCGACGCCGCTGCCCTGCTGCTGGCACATTGCCACCGGCACGCTCTGCAGAGCCGCTGGTATCATCAGAGGTGGCTGGTGAGGGGGAAGCACCGCCAGCGGCGGCAGCGCAAATGCCACGGCGCTGGGCGCCGCGGCCGCCGCCGCCCCAGCCGCACCGGCCGCATAAATGCCTCCACCAGAGGCAGCTGCGCAAGCGCGGGCCTCGCCTCCGCCGCCGGCTGCTTTGCCCGAGCTTGCACTGCTGCTTGACCCGTCGTGTCTATGCGGGCATCTGCTGTCAGCAGTTGCAATAGCCAGCGCATCGGCGGCGCCCATGCCACCGGCCCTCGTCTTGCGAAGAAGTTCGTGTACCGGTGCGCCCTGGGCTGTGCCTCCGCCGTAGCCCCCGCCTGCGGCCTTGCCTGCGGCGGCCTGCGGCCCCCCTTGCGCCGCCTGCTGGCCCCGTCGATGTCGCATGTAAAGAAACGCGCCGCCCGCGAGCAGCAGCAGCCCGCCGCCAACGCCGACCGCAACTGCGCTTGGCAAGGCGTAAGCATTCATCATGCACCAGTGGCGGCGATTGACAAAGACACACTTGCAAGCCCGACGGTGGCCCAGCCAACGCCCATGCCCCAGTATGCCGCCATACATCGCCATGCCCACGCCACTGCGCTCACCTCCCACCGCCACGGCCACTGTATTGCTGTCGCCGCCGTCGCCGCCACTGGTTCGCGCTGCCGCCGCAAGTATCTCCCAGGTGCGGTCGCGGGACAGCACATCCTCAATGCTCTGCCGCACGCAGATGTCCCAGCCCTTGGTGTTCCCGCACTCGTATGAGGCGGGCGCGTCGCAACTGTGATGAGGCCACCAGGTCAGCAGCAGGTGGCAGCAGGCGGGTGAGATGGGATGTTTACCGTATGCGGCCCATCCATCCATCCACCCATTTAGGCGGCTAATGTTGCAGGCAGGTACGACGGGGCGTGTTGTAAGTAAGGAGGTAGGAGCGTCCGGGCAAGTGGGGTCCCCGGCGGTTGGGTGCCCCGCGGCCCCTGGCGGCCCCTATCCCCAGACTTCATGAACTACCCCCGGCAGACTAGGCAGACTTCACACACCAGCACGCACAGCACTCACACAAAATGCAAGTTCAGGCCCTCCAGCACGTATCCGCCGCCGGTGGAGACGCCCTGCATCCAATATTAATTGGTTTTTTAATGCGCAATGTCTTCGAAGTTAGTACCGTACGTAAGCACGCACGCGCGCCTGGAGCGCCTGGCGCCGCCCCCTGCTGGCTGCTCCCCTGGCTGGACGGGCTGGGCGTATCGGCGACGCCCCTGCTGAGGAACAGCAGCCCGCTAGATAAATAGGAACAAAAGGACAACGCATCGATCTATCGTACTCCTCATTATTACCGACCTGATATCCCGCCTGTCGGCCCGGATGAACCTACTAACCCCCATAACCCCCCATACACATACACGTAGAGCTGCCTGCATATGTACGCACCTGCAGTCCAGACACCGGCAGCTCGGCTGAAGCGGTGAAGATGTCCAGATCGTTGCTACTGTTATAGCACTTGGCCAGCAGCGGTTGCGCGCGGCACCAGGGGCTGCGCGGCGCGGCACGGTGAGCGCAAATCAGGGTCTCCGCCGGTAGGTTGCCAATGTGGTTGCGGCGGTCAGCTAGGTCCGAATCCCGTCCGAATAATCCCGTCCGGATTAGTCATATTCGGCCGCACGCATTCGGATGGGGCAATTCGGACGCGCCCATCCGAACGCCGGCCGCCCAATTATTCCCAGCCGCCCAGCAGCCGGCCACCCATTCCCCCGCCCAGCAGCAACAGGCTACGCACCCGCCCATGCCCTCCCCCGCTCGATCGGCAGCCGCGCGCGGCCGGTTGCCCACCCGCCGCGCGCCCGCCGGCTGGGTGCCCATTCCCCAGCCAGTATCCCCAGCCCCCGGCAGTCGTTACGCCCTGTGTATGTCCCGCCAGTGGATGGATAGCGTGCGCGCGGCGGCGAGATCACTCACTGCGCCGCCAGGGTGATGTTCTGCGGCACCGTGGCGTGCTGCGAGTCCGTCATGACGCCCATGATGATGTCTGGCGGCAGGCAGGAGAAGCAGTGGTGCACGCTGCCCTCGTACCGCACGTAGCCGCCCGGGCTGGCCGCGAACAGGTCCACCTGCGTGCGTGCCGGCATTGCCAAGGGCGGGTGCGCATGCATATCTGCTGCGTGTATGTCTGCCGACTGCTGCAATTGGCTGACCATGATCAAGTAATAGTGCTTGCAGCAGAGGCCCCTATGCACCCAGTAGCGCTCGACCGATCGCGGCCATCAATCTAGCTATGATGCATACGACCGCACGCACGCACCTCAAAGCCGCTGCGCTGCCGCGTGTTCCTCACTTCAATCTGCAGGTAGGTGCGAGGGGACATCACGCGACACGCCACTAAAAGCATGCGCATGTCTCGCTGGCTGCATGATACCAGCAGGGAGGGGCTGGTTTCGCATTCGCAACATACAGCCGTGGCGCCGCGCGCGGCAGTGCGCCACCCACCCCCTTGAATGTGAACACGGCATCCTTCTGCAGCTGGACTTTGTTCTCGATGAAAGCCAGGTCCTGTGCATTTTAGGGGACAGACGCGGCTTATGTCGGGTGGGAAGCCAAACAGTGCACGCAAACTAAAGCGTTCGGTTAGTGCGGTTACCCTGCTGCCATGAGACGCATAAGGCGCCGTAGTCCTTACGCACCGCCTCCCAACTTAGCAAGAGCTTCAAATGGCTGATAGCAGGCGTGGCTTGGCGCTGCGCGCTCACCAGGATGGGAAATTGCGCGGGGTCGCCTGCGATGGTGAAGCTGGTGTTGCGCAGAATGGGCACGACCGGCCAGCCCTTCGCCTCCAGCCGCAGGTTCTTCACCAGATGCGCCACCTTGACAGTGTCGTTTGAAATCGCGGCGATGAGCTCGGCTTCCGTGGAAATGTCCACAGTGAGCCCCGTCGCGGTGGCGACGCGCAGGCCGGGGTACGGCCCAGGCAGCCCGGGTATGTGGTCGGCAGGTGCCGGTCGCGAGCAGCACACGACCAGCGCCACGACCAGCCACCATGCCTGGCCACGCAGCCGTTTCCGAGTATTCTGGGCGGCCTGCTGCTGCGGCCTGCTGCTGCGACACGGCGACATTCGCTCTCCCAGCTCAGGATTGCGGCTGTTTCAGCACTGGCTGCTAATATTTACATCCCCAAATGCACTTGTCACCGTAACGCAGGGTCTGCAGGATCGCTGTGGACGTTCAAGGACTGGCATTACCGCGGTTGGCATCTAAGCGTCACAGCGGATTCCACTAAGCCAGTGGGAGGTAACTTTCCACTGCTCTAGTGGGAAATCTTCTTTCTATAGCGATGGATGCAGTGCTTAATACTATATCTGTAAGATTATAGTGGAAATGCAATCGGTAGCGATGGCGCCAGCGAGCTCGGCACGCTGTTCCCGGGCGCTACCGGTCGCTACCGGTCGCCTCGCCCCCGTGCCACGCCCCCCCCTCTCCCCCGTTCCCGCTCGGCTTCACATCTCCACTCCATCAGCCTCCAACGACCTCCTAGATCATCACATGCCTGCGTGCCTGTCCTCCGCGTCGAAAGCGTGCCTACCTATGGATTGCAGCAGGGGGTGGGGCGCTGTGGGGTGCCCCCAAACGCCAACCAGCCACACCATCAGCTCCGCCCAGCCCACGCCTGCTGCCCAGCCCACGCTCGCCCCGGCGCAATCCCGCCGTAACATGCACGGCACACATGGACCCCAGCGTGGAGAGGCACGTGGTCATAGGTAGGCGAAAGGTTCGTGCCAGGTAGGGACACAGGGACCAGCGTTGGGCAGGGCGCGCACGTAAAAAACAGATGTGCCGGCGGGTATGCCCAGACCACGCTCCAGCCCCTCCCCCGCATGCAAAGGTCAACGCCCGGCCCCGCCCTCTTGCACATGGTCGTGTCTATGTGTAAGATGGATGGTGCTGCAATATGGCTGGGTGGCTCCGTCGGATGGGGTCGTCGCAGGGGTCGATGTGTGGATCCGACATGGGTGCCGCACCTAGCCAGTGCCCAGACCACGCTCCAGCCCCTCTCCCGCATGCAAAAGTCAACGCCCGGCCCCACCCTCTTGCACATGGTCGTATCTATGTGTAAGATGGATGGTGCTGCAATATGGCTGGGTGGCTCCGTCGGATGGGGTCGTCGCAGGGGTCGATGTGTGGATCCGACATGGGTGCCGCACCTAGCCAGTGCCCAGACCACGCTCCAGCCCCTCCCCCGCATGCAAAGGTCAACGCCCGGCCCCGCCCTCTTGCACATGGTCGTGTCTATGTGTAAGATGGATGGTGCTGCAATATGGCTGGGTGGCTCCGTCGGATGGGGTCGTCGCAGGGGTCGATGTGTGGATCCGACATGGGTGCCGCACCTAGCCAGTGCCCAGACCACGCTCCAGCCCCTCCCCCGCATGCAAAGGTCAACGCCCGGCCCCGCCCTCTTGCACATGGTCGTGTCTATGTGTAAGATGGATGGTGCTGCAATATGGCTGGGTGGCTCCGTCGGATGGGGTCGTGGCAGGGGTCGATGTGTGGATCCGACATGGGTGCCGCACCTAGCCAGTGCCCAGACCACGCTCCAGCCCCTCCCCCGCATGCAAAGGTCAACGCCCGGCCCCGCCCTCTTGCACATGGTCGTGTCTATGTGTAAGATGGATGGTGCTGCAATATGGCTGGGTGGCTCCGTCGGATGGGGTCGTCGCAGGGGTCGATGTGTGGATCCGACATGGGTGCCGCACCTAGCCAGTGCCCAGACCACGCTCCAGCCCCTCCCCCGCATGCAAAGGTCGACGCCCGGCCCCGCCCTCTTGCACATGGTCGTGTCTATGTGTAAGATGGATGGTGCTGCAATATGGCTGGGTGGCTCCGTCGGATGGGGTCGTCGCAGGGGTCGATGTGTGGATCCGACATGGGTGCCGCACCTAGCCAGTGCCCAGACCACGCTCCAGCCCCTCCCCCGCATGCAAAGGTCAACGCCCGGCCCCGCCCTCTTGCACATGGTCGTGTCTATGTGTAAGATGGATGGTGCTGCAATATGGCTGGGTGGCTCCGTCGGATGGGGTCGTCGCAGGGGTCGATGTGTGGATCCGACATGGGTGCCGCACCTAGCCAGTGCCCAGACCACGCTCCAGCCCCTCTCCCGCATGCAAAGGTCAACGCCCGGCCCCGCCCTCTTGCACATGGTCGTGTCTATGTGTAAGATGGATGGTGCTGCAATATGGCTGGGTGGCTCCGTCGGATGGGGTCGTCGCAGGGGTCGATGTGTGGATCCGACATGGGTGCCGCACCTAGCCAGTGCCCAGACCACGCTCCAGCCCCTCTCCCGCATGCAAAGGTCAACGCCCGGCCCCGCCCTCTTGCACATGGTCGTATCTATGTGTAAGATGGATGGTGCTGCAATATGGCTGGGTGGCTCCGTCGGATGGGGTCGTCGCAGGGGTCGATGTGTGGATCCGACATGGGTGCCGCACCTAGCCAGTGCCCAGACCACGCTCCAGCCCCTCCCCCGCATGCAAAGGTCAACGCCCGGCCCCGCCCTCTTGCACATGGTCGTGTCTATGTGTAAGATGGATGGTGCTGCAATATGGCTGGGTGGCTCCGTCGGATGGGGTCGTCGCAGGGGTCGATGTGTGGATCCGACATGGGTGCCGCACCTAGCCAGTGCCCAGACCACGCTCCAGCCCCTCCCCCGCATGCAAAGGTCAACGCCCGGCCCCGCCCTCTTGCACATGGTCGTGTCTATGTGTAAGATGGATGGTGCTGCAATATGGCTGGGTGGCTCCGTCGGATGGGGTCGTGGCAGGGGTCGATGTGTGGATCCGACATGGGTGCCGCACCTAGCCAGTGCCCAGACCACGCTCCAGCCCCTCCCCCGCATGCAAAGGTCAACGCCCGGCCCCGCCCTCTTGCACATGGTCGTGTCTATGTGTAAGATGGATGGTGCTGCAATATGGCTGGGTGGCTCCGTCGGATGGGGTCGTCGCAGGGGTCGATGTGTGGATCCGACATGGGTGCCGCACCTAGCCAGTGCCCAGACCACGCTCCAGCCCCTCCCCCGCATGCAAAGGTCGACGCCCGGCCCCGCCCTCTTGCACATGGTCGTGTCTATGTGTAAGATGGATGGTGCTGCAATATGGCTGGGTGGCTCCGTCGGATGGGGTCGTCGCAGGGGTCGATGTGTGGATCCGACATGGGTGCCGCACCTAGCCAGTGCCCAGACCACGCTCCAGCCCCTCCCCCGCATGCAAAGGTCAACGCCCGGCCCCGCCCTCTTGCACATGGTCGTGTCTATGTGTAAGATGGATGGTGCTGCAATATGGCTGGGTGGCTCCGTCGGATGGGGTCGTCGCAGGGGTCGATGTGTGGATCCGACATGGGTGCCGCACCTAGCCAGTGCCCAGACCACGCTCCAGCCCCTCTCCCCGCATGCAAAGGTCAACGCCCGGCCCCGCCCTCTTGCACATGGTCGTGTCTATGTGTAAGATGGATGGTGCTGCAATATGGCTGGGTGGCTCCGTCGGATGGGGTCGTCGCAGGGGTCGATGTGTGGATCCGACATGGGTGCCGCACCTAGCCAGTGCCCAGACCACGCTCCAGCCCCTCTCCCGCATGCAAAGGTCAACGCCCGGCCCCGCCCTCTTGCACATGGTCGTATCTATGTGTAAGATGGATGGTGCTGCAATATGGCTGGGTGGCTCCGTCGGATGGGGTCGTCGCAGGGGTCGATGTGTGGATCCGACATGGGTGCCGCACCTAGCCAGTGCCCAGACCACGCTCCAGCCCCTCCCCCGCATGCAAAGGTCAACGCCCGGCCCCGCCCTCTTGCACATGGTCGTGTCTATGTGTAAGATGGATGGTGCTGCAATATGGCTGGGTGGCTCCGTCGGATGGGGTCGTCGCAGGGGTCGATGTGTGGATCCGACATGGGTGCCGCACCTAGCCAGTGCCCAGACCACGCTCCAGCCCCTCCCCCGCATGCAAAGGTCAACGCCCGGCCCCGCCCTCTTGCACATGGTCGTGTCTATGTGTAAGATGGATGGTGCTGCAATATGGCTGGGTGGCTCCGTCGGATGGGGTCGTCGCAGGGGTCGATGTGTGGATCCGACATGGGTGCCGCACCTAGCCAGTGCCCAGACCACGCTCCAGCCCCTCCCCCGCATGCAAAGGTCAACGCCCGGCCCCGCCCTCTTGCACATGGTCGTGTCTATGTGTAAGATGGATGGTGCTGCAATATGGCTGGGTGGCTCCGTCGGATGGGGTCGTCGCAGGGGTCGATGTGTGGATCCGACATGGGTGCCGCACCTAGCCAGTGCCCAGACCACGCTCCAGCCCCTCCCCCGCATGCAAAGGTCAACGCCCGGCCCCGCCCTCTTGCACATGGTCGTGTCTATGTGTAAGATGGATGGTGCTGCAATATGGCTGGGTGGCTCCGTCGGATGGGGTCGTCGCAGGGGTCGATGTGTGGATCCGACATGGGTGCCGCACCTAGCCAGTGCCCAGACCACGCTCCAGCCCCTCCCCCGCATGCAAAGGTCAACGCCCGGCCCCGCCCTCTTGCACATGGTCGTGTCTATGTGTAAGATGGATGGTGCTGCAATATGGCTGGGTGGCTCCGTCGGATGGGGTCGTCGCAGGGGTCGATGTGTGGATCCGACATGGGTGCCGCACCTAGCCAGTGCCCAGACCACGCTCCAGCCCCTCCCCCGCATGCAAAGGTCAACGCCCGGCCCCGCCCTCTTGCACATGGTCGTGTCTATGTGTAAGATGGATGGTGCTGCAATATGGCTGGGTGGCTCCGTCGGATGGGGTCGTGGCAGGGGTCGATGTGTGGATCCGACATGGGTGCCGCACCTAGCCAGTGCCCAGACCACGCTCCAGCCCCTCCCCCGCATGCAAAGGTCAACGCCCGGCCCCGCCCTCTTGCACATGGTCGTGTCTATGTGTAAGATGGATGGTGCTGCAATATGGCTGGGTGGCTCCGTCGGATGGGGTCGTCGCAGGGGTCGATGTGTGGATCCGACATGGGTGCCGCACCTAGCCAGTGCCCAGACCACGCTCCAGCCCCTCCCCCGCATGCAAAGGTCAACGCCCGGCCCCGCCCTCTTGCACATGGTCGTGTCTATGTGTAAGATGGATGGTGCTGCAATATGGCTGGGTGGCTCCGTCGGATGGGGTCGTGGCAGGGGTCGATGTGTGGATCCGACATGGGTGCCGCACCTAGCCAGTGCCCAGACCACGCTCCAGCCCCTCCCCCGCATGCAAAGGTCGACGCCCGGCCCCGCCCTCTTGCACATGGTCGTGTCTATGTGTAAGATGGATGGTGCTGCAATATGGCTGGGTGGCTCCGTCGGATGGGGTCGTGGCAGGGGTCGATGTGTGGATCCGACATGGGTGCCGCACCTAGCCAGTGCCCAGACCACGCTCCAGCCCCTCCCCCGCATGCAAAGGTCAACGCCCGGCCCCGCCCTCTTGCACATGGTCGTGTCTATGTGTAAGATGGATGGTGCTGCAATATGGCTGGGTGGCTCCGTCGGATGGGGTCGTCGCAGGGGTCGATGTGTGGATCCGACATGGGTGCCGCACCTAGCCAGTGCCCAGACCACGCTCCAGCCCCTCCCCCGCATGCAAAGGTCAACGCCCGGCCCCGCCCTCTTGCACATGGTCGTGTCTATGTGTAAGATGGATGGTGCTGCAATATGGCTGGGTGGCTCCGTCGGATGGGGTCGTCGCAGGGGTCGATGTGTGGATCCGACATGGGTGCCGCACCTAGCCAGTGCCCAGACCACGCTCCAGCCCCTCCCCCGCATGCAAAGGTCAACGCCCGGCCCCGCCCTCTTGCACATGGTCGTGTCTATGTGTAAGATGGATGGTGCTGCAATATGGCTGGGTGGCTCCGTCGGATGGGGTCGTGGCAGGGGTCGATGTGTGGATCCGACATGGGTGCCGCACCTAGCCAGTGCCCAGACCACGCTCCAGCCCCTCCCCCGCATGCAAAGGTCAACGCCCGGCCCCGCCCTCTTGCACATGGTCGTGTCTATGTGTAAGATGGATGGTGCTGCAATATGGCTGGGTGGCTCCGTCGGATGGGGTCGTCGCAGGGGTCGATGTGTGGATCCGACATGGGTGCCGCACCTAGCCAGTGCCCAGACCACGCTCCAGCCCCTCCCCCGCATGCAAAGGTCAACGCCCGGCCCCGCCCTCTTGCACATGGTCGTGTCTATGTGTAAGATGGATGGTGCTGCAATATGGCTGGGTGGCTCCGTCGGATGGGGTCGTCGCAGGGGTCGATGTGTGGATCCGACATGGGTGCCGCACCTAGCCAGTGCCCAGACCACGCTCCAGCCCCTCCCCCGCATGCAAAGGTCAACGCCCGGCCCCGCCCTCTTGCACATGGTCGTGTCTATATGTGTAAGATGGATGGTGCTGCAATATGGCTGGGTGGCTCCGTCGGATGGGGTCGTGGCAGGGGTCGATGTGTGGATCCGACATGGGTGCCGCACCTAGCCAGTGCCCAGACCACGCTCCAGCCCCTCCCCCGCATGCAAAGGTCAACGCCCGGCCCCGCCCTCTTGCACATGGTCGTGTCTATGTGTAAGATGGATGGTGCTGCAATATGGCTGGGTGGCTCCGTCGGATGGGGTCGTCGCAGGGGTCGATGTGTGGATCCGACATGGGTGCCGCACCTAGCCAGTGCCCAGACCACGCTCCAGCCCCTCCCCCGCATGCAAAGGTCAACGCCCGGCCCCGCCCTCTTGCACATGGTCGTGTCTATGTGTAAGATGGATGGTGCTGCAATATGGCTGGGTGGCTCCGTCGGATGGGGTCGTGGCAGGGGTCGATGTGTGGATCCGACATGGGTGCCGCACCTAGCCAGTGCCCAGACCACGCTCCAGCCCCTCCCCCGCATGCAAAGGTCAACGCCCGGCCCCGCCCTCTTGCACATGGTCGTGTCTATGTGTAAGATGGATGGTGCTGCAATATGGCTGGGTGGCTCCGTCGGATGGGGTCGTCGCAGGGGTCGATGTGTGGATCCGACATGGGTGCCGCACCTAGCCAGTGCCCAGACCACGCTCCAGCCCCTCCCCCGCATGCAAAGGTCAACGCCCGGCCCCGCCCTCTTGCACATGGTCGTGTCTATGTGTAAGATGGATGGTGCTGCAATATGGCTGGGTGGCTCCGTCGGATGGGGTCGTCGCAGGGGTCGATGTGTGGATCCGACATGGGTGCCGCACCTAGCCAGTGCCCAGACCACGCTCCAGCCCCTCCCCCGCATGCAAAGGTCAACGCCCGGCCCCGCCCTCTTGCACATGGTCGTGTCTATGTGTAAGATGGATGGTGC
The DNA here is from genome assembly GCA_016834605.1 of Chlamydomonas incerta. Lineage (NCBI taxonomy): Eukaryota > Viridiplantae > Chlorophyta > Chlorophyceae > Chlamydomonadales > Chlamydomonadaceae > Chlamydomonas > Chlamydomonas incerta. The sequence goes on from JAEHOC010000029.1 coordinate 613,129, forward strand.
TGCAATATGGCTGGGTGGCTCCGTCGGATGGGGTCGTCGCAGGGGTCGATGTGTGGATCCGACATGGGTGCCGCACCTAGCCAGTGCCCAGACCACGCTCCAGCCCCTCCCCCGCATGCAAAGGTCAACGCCCGGCCCCGCCCTCTTGCACATGGTCGTGTCTATGTGTAAGATGGATGGTGCTGCAATATGGCTGGGTGGCTCCGTCGGATGGGGTCGTCGCAGGGGTCGATGTGTGGATCCGACATGGGTGCCGCACCTAGCCAGTGCCCAGACCACGCTCCAGCCCCTCCCCCGCATGCAAAGGTCAACGCCCGGCCCCGCCCTCTTGCACATGGTCGTGTCTATGTGTAAGATGGATGGTGCTGCAATATGGCTGGGTGGCTCCGTCGGATGGGGTCGTCGCAGGGGTCGATGTGTGGATCCGACATGGGTGCCGCACCTAGCCAGTGCCCAGACCACGCTCCAGCCCCTCCCCCGCATGCAAAGGTCAACGCCCGGCCCCGCCCTCTTGCACATGGTCGTGTCTATGTGTAAGATGGATGGTGCTGCAATATGGCTGGGTGGCTCCGTCGGATGGGGTCGTGGCAGGGGTCGATGTGTGGATCCGACATGGGTGCCGCACCTAGCCAGTGCCCAGACCACGCTCCAGCCCCTCCCCCGCATGCAAAGGTCAACGCCCGGCCCCGCCCTCTTGCACATGGTCGTGTCTATGTGTAAGATGGATGGTGCTGCAATATGGCTGGGTGGCTCCGTCGGATGGGGTCGTCGCAGGGGTCGATGTGTGGATCCGACATGGGTGCCGCACCTAGCCAGTGCCCAGACCACGCTCCAGCCCCTCCCCCGCATGCAAAGGTCAACGCCCGGCCCCGCCCTCTTGCACATGGTCGTGTCTATGTGTAAGATGGATGGTGCTGCAATATGGCTGGGTGGCTCCGTCGGATGGGGTCGTCGCAGGGGTCGATGTGTGGATCCGACATGGGTGCCGCACCTAGCCAGTGCCCAGACCACGCTCCAGCCCCTCCCCCGCATGCAAAGGTCAACGCCCGGCCCCGCCCTCTTGCACATGGTCGTGTCTATGTGTAAGATGGATGGTGCTGCAATATGGCTGGGTGGCTCCGTCGGATGGGGTCGTCGCAGGGGTCGATGTGTGGATCCGACATGGGTGCCGCACCTAGCCAGTGCCCAGACCACGCTCCAGCCCCTCCCCCGCATGCAAAGGTCAACGCCCGGCCCCGCCCTCTTGCACATGGTCGTGTCTATGTGTAAGATGGATGGTGCTGCAATATGGCTGGGTGGCTCCGTCGGATGGGGTCGTCGCAGGGGTCGATGTGTGGATCCGACATGGGTGCCGCACCTAGCCAGTGCCCAGACCACGCTCCAGCCCCTCCCCCGCATGCAAAGGTCAACGCCCGGCCCCGCCCTCTTGCACATGGTCGTGTCTATGTGTAAGATGGATGGTGCTGCAATATGGCTGGGTGGCTCCGTCGGATGGGGTCGTGGCAGGGGTCGATGTGTGGATCCGACATGGGTGCCGCACCTAGCCAGTGCCCAGACCACGCTCCAGCCCCTCCCCCGCATGCAAAGGTCAACGCCCGGCCCCGCCCTCTTGCACATGGTCGTGTCTATGTGTAAGATGGATGGTGCTGCAATATGGCTGGGTGGCTCCGTCGGATGGGGTCGTCGCAGGGGTCGATGTGTGGATCCGACATGGGTGCCGCACCTAGCCAGTGCCCAGACCACGCTCCAGCCCCTCCCCCGCATGCAAAGGTCAACGCCCGGCCCCGCCCTCTTGCACATGGTCGTGTCTATGTGTAAGATGGATGGTGCTGCAATATGGCTGGGTGGCTCCGTCGGATGGGGTCGTCGCAGGGGTCGATGTGTGGATCCGACATGGGTGCCGCACCTAGCCAGTGCCCAGACCACGCTCCAGCCCCTCCCCCGCATGCAAAGGTCAACGCCCGGCCCCGCCCTCTTGCACATGGTCGTGTCTATGTGTAAGATGGATGGTGCTGCAATATGGCTGGGTGGCTCCGTCGGATGGGGTCGTCGCAGGGGTCGATGTGTGGATCCGACATGGGTGCCGCACCTAGCCAGTGCCCAGACCACGCTCCAGCCCCTCCCCCGCATGCAAAGGTCAACGCCCGGCCCCGCCCTCTTGCACATGGTCGTGTCTATGTGTAAGATGGATGGTGCTGCAATATGGCTGGGTGGCTCCGTCGGATGGGGTCGTCGGCAGGGGTCGATGTGTGGATCCGACATGGGTGCCGCACCTAGCCAGTGCCCAGACCACGCTCCAGCCCCTCCCCCGCATGCAAAGGTCAACGCCCGGCCCCGCCCTCTTGCACATGGTCGTGTCTATGTGTAAGATGGATGGTGCTGCAATATGGCTGGGTGGCTCCGTCGGATGGGGTCGTCGCAGGGGTCGATGTGTGGATCCGACATGGGTGCCGCACCTAGCCAGTGCCCAGACCACGCTCCAGCCCCTCCCCCGCATGCAAAGGTCAACGCCCGGCCCCGCCCTCTTGCACATGGTCGTGTCTATGTGTAAGATGGATGGTGCTGCAATATGGCTGGGTGGCTCCGTCGGATGGGGTCGTCGCAGGGGTCGATGTGTGGATCCGACATGGGTGCCGCACCTAGCCAGTGCCCAGACCACGCTCCAGCCCCTCCCCCGCATGCAAAGGTCAACGCCCGGCCCCGCCCTCTTGCACATGGTCGTGTCTATGTGTAAGATGGATGGTGCTGCAATATGGCTGGGTGGCTCCGTCGGATGGGGTCGTCGCAGGGGTCGATGTGTGGATCCGACATGGGTGCCGCACCTAGCCAGTGCCCAGACCACGCTCCAGCCCCTCCCCCGCATGCAAAGGTCAACGCCCGGCCCCGCCCTCTTGCACATGGTCGTGTCTATGTGTAAGATGGATGGTGCTGCAATATGGCTGGGTGGCTCCGTCGGATGGGGTCGTCGCAGGGGTCGATGTGTGGATCCGACATGGGTGCCGCACCTAGCCAGTGCCCAGACCACGCTCCAGCCCCTCCCCCGCATGCAAAGGTCAACGCCCGGCCCCGCCCTCTTGCACATGGTCGTGTCTATGTGTAAGATGGATGGTGCTGCAATATGGCTGGGTGGCTCCGTCGGATGGGGTCGTCGCAGGGGTCGATGTGTGGATCCGACATGGGTGCCGCACCTAGCCAGTGCCCAGACCACGCTCCAGCCCCTCCCCCGCATGCAAAGGTCAACGCCCGGCCCCGCCCTCTTGCACATGGTCGTGTCTATGTGTAAGATGGATGGTGCTGCAATATGGCTGGGTGGCTCCGTCGGATGGGGTCGTCGCAGGGGTCGATGTGTGGATCCGACATGGGTGCCGCACCTAGCCAGTGCCCAGACCACGCTCCAGCCCCTCCCCCGCATGCAAAGGTCAACGCCCGGCCCCGCCCTCTTGCACATGGTCGTGTCTATGTGTAAGATGGATGGTGCTGCAATATGGCTGGGTGGCTCCGTCGGATGGGGTCGTCGCAGGGGTCGATGTGTGGATCCGACATGGGTGCCGCACCTAGCCAGTGCCCAGACCACGCTCCAGCCCCTCCCCCGCATGCAAAGGTCAACGCCCGGCCCCGCCCTCTTGCACATGGTCGTGTCTATGTGTAAGATGGATGGTGCTGCAATATGGCTGGGTGGCTCCGTCGGATGGGGTCGTCGCAGGGGTCGATGTGTGGATCCGACATGGGTGCCGCACCTAGCCAGTGCCCAGACCACGCTCCAGCCCCTCCCCCGCATGCAAAGGTCAACGCCCGGCCCCGCCCTCTTGCACATGGTCGTGTCTATGTGTAAGATGGATGGTGCTGCAATATGGCTGGGTGGCTCCGTCGGATGGGGTCGTCGCAGGGGTCGATGTGTGGATCCGACATGGGTGCCGCACCTAGCCAGTGCCCAGACCACGCTCCAGCCCCTCCCCCGCATGCAAAGGTCAACGCCCGGCCCCGCCCTCTTGCACATGGTCGTGTCTATGTGTAAGATGGATGGTGCTGCAATATGGCTGGGTGGCTCCGTCGGATGGGGTCGTCGCAGGGGTCGATGTGTGGATCCGACATGGGTGCCGCACCTAGCCAGTGCCCAGACCACGCTCCAGCCCCTCCCCCGCATGCAAAGGTCAACGCCCGGCCCCGCCCTCTTGCACATGGTCGTGTCTATGTGTAAGATGGATGGTGCTGCAATATGGCTGGGTGGCTCCGTCGGATGGGGTCGTCGCAGGGGTCGATGTGTGGATCCGACATGGGTGCCGCACCTAGCCAGTGCCCAGACCACGCTCCAGCCCCTCCCCCGCATGCAAAGGTCAACGCCCGGCCCCGCCCTCTTGCACATGGTCGTGTCTATGTGTAAGATGGATGGTGCTGCAATATGGCTGGGTGGCTCCGTCGGATGGGGTCGTCGCAGGGGTCGATGTGTGGATCCGACATGGGTGCCGCACCTAGCCAGTGCCCAGACCACGCTCCAGCCCCTCCCCCGCATGCAAAGGTCAACGCCCGGCCCCGCCCTCTTGCACATGGTCGTGTCTATGTGTAAGATGGATGGTGCTGCAATATGGCTGGGTGGCTCCGTCGGATGGGGTCGTCGCAGGGGTCGATGTGTGGATCCGACATGGGTGCCGCACCTAGCCAGTGCCCAGACCACGCTCCAGCCCCTCCCCCGCATGCAAAGGTCAACGCCCGGCCCCGCCCTCTTGCACATGGTCGTGTCTATGTGTAAGATGGATGGTGCTGCAATATGGCTGGGTGGCTCCGTCGGATGGGGTCGTCGCAGGGGTCGATGTGTGGATCCGACATGGGTGCCGCACCTAGCCAGTGCCCAGACCACGCTCCAGCCCCTCCCCCGCATGCAAAGGTCAACGCCCGGCCCCGCCCTCTTGCACATGGTCGTGTCTATGTGTAAGATGGATGGTGCTGCAATATGGCTGGGTGGCTCCGTCGGATGGGGTCGTCGCAGGGGTCGATGTGTGGATCCGACATGGGTGCCGCACCTAGCCAGTGCCCAGACCACGCTCCAGCCCCTCCCCCGCATGCAAAGGTCGACGCCCGGCCCCGCCCTCTTGCACATGGTCGTGTCTATGTGTAAGATGGATGGTGCTGCAATATGGCTGGGTGGCTCCGTCGGATGGGGTCGTCGCAGGGGTCGATGTGTGGATCCGACATGGGTGCCGCACCTAGCCAGTGCCCAGACCACGCTCCAGCCCCTCCCCCGCATGCAAAGGTCAACGCCCGGCCCCGCCCTCTTGCACATGGTCGTGTCTATGTGTAAGATGGATGGTGCTGCAATATGGCTGGGTGGCTCCGTCGGATGGGGTCGTCGCAGGGGTCGATGTGTGGATCCGACATGGGTGCCGCACCTAGCCAGTGCCCAGACCACGCTCCAGCCCCTCCCCCGCATGCAAAGGTCAACGCCCGGCCCCGCCCTCTTGCACATGGTCGTGTCTATGTGTAAGATGGATGGTGCTGCAATATGGCTGGGTGGCTCCGTCGGATGGGGTCGTCGCAGGGGTCGATGTGTGGATCCGACATGGGTGCCGCACCTAGCCAGTGCCCAGACCACGCTCCAGCCCCTCCCCCGCATGCAAAGGTCAACGCCCGGCCCCGCCCTCTTGCACATGGTCGTGTCTATGTGTAAGATGGATGGTGCTGCAATATGGCTGGGTGGCTCCGTCGGATGGGGTCGTCGCAGGGGTCGATGTGTGGATCCGACATGGGTGCCGCACCTAGCCAGTGCCCAGACCACGCTCCAGCCCCTCCCCCGCATGCAAAGGTCAACGCCCGGCCCCGCCCTCTTGCACATGGTCGTGTCTATGTGTAAGATGGATGGTGCTGCAATATGGCTGGGTGGCTCCGTCGGATGGGGTCGTCGCAGGGGTCGATGTGTGGATCCGACATGGGTGCCGCACCTAGCCAGTGCCCAGACCACGCTCCAGCCCCTCCCCCGCATGCAAAGGTCAACGCCCGGCCCCGCCCTCTTGCACATGGTCGTGTCTATGTGTAAGATGGATGGTGCTGCAATATGGCTGGGTGGCTCCGTCGGATGGGGTCGTCGCAGGGGTCGATGTGTGGATCCGACATGGGTGCCGCACCTAGCCAGTGCCCAGACCACGCTCCAGCCCCTCCCCCGCATGCAAAGGTCAACGCCCGGCCCCGCCCTCTTGCACATGGTCGTGTCTATGTGTAAGATGGATGGTGCTGCAATATGGCTGGGTGGCTCCGTCGGATGGGGTCGTCGCAGGGGTCGATGTGTGGATCCGACATGGGTGCCGCACCTAGCCAGTGCCCAGACCACGCTCCAGCCCCTCCCCCGCATGCAAAGGTCAACGCCCGGCCCCGCCCTCTTGCACATGGTCGTGTCTATGTGTAAGATGGATGGTGCTGCAATATGGCTGGGTGGCTCCGTCGGATGGGGTCGTCGCAGGGGTCGATGTGTGGATCCGACATGGGTGCCGCACCTAGCCAGTGCCCAGACCACGCTCCAGCCCCTCCCCCGCATGCAAAGGTCAACGCCCGGCCCCGCCCTCTTGCACATGGTCGTGTCTATGTGTAAGATGGATGGTGCTGCAATATGGCTGGGTGGCTCCGTCGGATGGGGTCGTCGCAGGGGTCGATGTGTGGATCCGACATGGGTGCCGCACCTAGCCAGTGCCCAGACCACGCTCCAGCCCCTCCCCCGCATGCAAAGGTCAACGCCCGGCCCCGCCCTCTTGCACATGGTCGTGTCTATGTGTAAGATGGATGGTGCTGCAATATGGCTGGGTGGCTCCGTCGGATGGGGTCGTCGCAGGGGTCGATGTGTGGATCCGACATGGGTGCCGCACCTAGCCAGTGCCCAGACCACGCTCCAGCCCCTCCCCCGCATGCAAAGGTCAACGCCCGGCCCCGCCCTCTTGCACATGGTCGTGTCTATGTGTAAGATGGATGGTGCTGCAATATGGCTGGGTGGCTCCGTCGGATGGGGTCGTCGCAGGGGTCGATGTGTGGATCCGACATGGGTGCCGCACCTAGCCAGTGCCCAGACCACGCTCCAGCCCCTCCCCCGCATGCAAAGGTCAACGCCCGGCCCCGCCCTCTTGCACATGGTCGTGTCTATGTGTAAGATGGATGGTGCTGCAATATGGCTGGGTGGCTCCGTCGGATGGGGTCGTCGCAGGGGTCGATGTGTGGATCCGACATGGGTGCCGCACCTAGCCAGTGCCCAGACCACGCTCCAGCCCCTCCCCCGCATGCAAAGGTCAACGCCCGGCCCCGCCCTCTTGCACATGGTCGTGTCTATGTGTAAGATGGATGGTGCTGCAATATGGCTGGGTGGCTCCGTCGGATGGGGTCGTCGCAGGGGTCGATGTGTGGATCCGACATGGGTGCCGCACCTAGCCAGTGCCCAGACCACGCTCCAGCCCCTCCCCCGCATGCAAAGGTCAACGCCCGGCCCCGCCCTCTTGCACATGGTCGTGTCTATGTGTAAGATGGATGGTGCTGCAATATGGCTGGGTGGCTCCGTCGGATGGGGTCGTCGCAGGGGTCGATGTGTGGATCCGACATGGGTGCCGCACCTAGCCAGTGCCCAGACCACGCTCCAGCCCCTCCCCCGCATGCAAAGGTCAACGCCCGGCCCCGCCCTCTTGCACATGGTCGTGTCTATGTGTAAGATGGATGGTGCTGCAATATGGCTGGGTGGCTCCGTCGGATGGGGTCGTCGCAGGGGTCGATGTGTGGATCCGACATGGGTGCCGCACCTAGCCAGTGCCCAGACCACGCTCCAGCCCCTCCCCCGCATGCAAAGGTCAACGCCCGGCCCCGCCCTCTTGCACATGGTCGTGTCTATGTGTAAGATGGATGGTGCTGCAATATGGCTGGGTGGCTCCGTCGGATGGGGTCGTCGCAGGGGTCGATGTGTGGATCCGACATGGGTGCCGCACCTAGCCAGTGCCCAGACCACGCTCCAGCCCCTCCCCCGCATGCAAAGGTCAACGCCCGGCCCCGCCCTCTTGCACATGGTCGTGTCTATGTGTAAGATGGATGGTGCTGCAATATGGCTGGGTGGCTCCGTCGGATGGGGTCGTCGCAGGGGTCGATGTGTGGATCCGACATGGGTGCCGCACCTAGCCAGTGCCCAGACCACGCTCCAGCCCCTCCCCCGCATGCAAAGGTCAACGCCCGGCCCCGCCCTCTTGCACATGGTCGTGTCTATGTGTAAGATGGATGGTGCTGCAATATGGCTGGGTGGCTCCGTCGGATGGGGTCGTCGCAGGGGTCGATGTGTGGATCCGACATGGGTGCCGCACCTAGCCAGTGCCCAGACCACGCTCCAGCCCCTCCCCCGCATGCAAAGGTCAACGCCCGGCCCCGCCCTCTTGCACATGGTCGTGTCTATGTGTAAGATGGATGGTGCTGCAATATGGCTGGGTGGCTCCGTCGGATGGGGTCGTCGCAGGGGTCGATGTGTGGATCCGACATGGGTGCCGCACCTAGCCAGTGCCCAGACCACGCTCCAGCCCCTCCCCCGCATGCAAAGGTCAACGCCCGGCCCCGCCCTCTTGCACATGGTCGTGTCTATGTGTAAGATGGATGGTGCTGCAATATGGCTGGGTGGCTCCGTCGGATGGGGTCGTCGCAGGGGTCGATGTGTGGATCCGACATGGGTGCCGCACCTAGCCAGTGCCCAGACCACGCTCCAGCCCCTCCCCCGCATGCAAAGGTCAACGCCCGGCCCCGCCCTCTTGCACATGGTCGTGTCTATGTGTAAGATGGATGGTGCTGCAATATGGCTGGGTGGCTCCGTCGGATGGGGTCGTCGCAGGGGTCGATGTGTGGATCCGACATGGGTGCCGCACCTAGCCAGTGCCCAGACCACGCTCCAGCCCCTCCCCCGCATGCAAAGGTCAACGCCCGGCCCCGCCCTCTTGCACATGGTCGTGTCTATGTGTAAGATGGATGGTGCTGCAATATGGCTGGGTGGCTCCGTCGGATGGGGTCGTCGCAGGGGTCGATGTGTGGATCCGACATGGGTGCCGCACCTAGCCAGTGCCCAGACCACGCTCCAGCCCCTCCCCCGCATGCAAAGGTCAACGCCCGGCCCCGCCCTCTTGCACATGGTCGTGTCTATGTGTAAGATGGATGGTGCTGCAATATGGCTGGGTGGCTCCGTCGGATGGGGTCGTCGCAGGGGTCGATGTGTGGATCCGACATGGGTGCCGCACCTAGCCAGTGCCCAGACCACGCTCCAGCCCCTCCCCCGCATGCAAAGGTCAACGCCCGGCCCCGCCCTCTTGCACATGGTCGTGTCTATGTGTAAGATGGATGGTGCTGCAATATGGCTGGGTGGCTCCGTCGGATGGGGTCGTCGCAGGGGTCGATGTGTGGATCCGACATGGGTGCCGCACCTAGCCAGTGCCCAGACCACGCTCCAGCCCCTCCCCCGCATGCAAAGGTCAACGCCCGGCCCCGCCCTCTTGCACATGGTCGTGTCTATGTGTAAGATGGATGGTGCTGCAATATGGCTGGGTGGCTCCGTCGGATGGGGTCGTCGCAGGGGTCGATGTGTGGATCCGACATGGGTGCCGCACCTAGCCAGTGCCCAGACCACGCTCCAGCCCCTCCCCCGCATGCAAAGGTCAACGCCCGGCCCCGCCCTCTTGCACATGGTCGTGTCTATGTGTAAGATGGATGGTGCTGCAATATGGCTGGGTGGCTCCGTCGGATGGGGTCGTCGCAGGGGTCGATGTGTGGATCCGACATGGGTGCCGCACCTAGCCAGTGCCCAGACCACGCTCCAGCCCCTCCCCCGCATGCAAAGGTCAACGCCCGGCCCCGCCCTCTTGCACATGGTCGTGTCTATGTGTAAGATGGATGGTGCTGCAATATGGCTGGGTGGCTCCGTCGGATGGGGTCGTCGCAGGGGTCGATGTGTGGATCCGACATGGGTGCCGCACCTAGCCAGTGCCCAGACCACGCTCCAGCCCCTCCCCCGCATGCAAAGGTCAACGCCCGGCCCCGCCCTCTTGCACATGGTCGTGTCTATGTGTAAGATGGATGGTGCTGCAATATGGCTGGGTGGCTCCGTCGGATGGGGTCGTCGCAGGGGTCGATGTGTGGATCCGACATGGGTGCCGCACCTAGCCAGTGCCCAGACCACGCTCCAGCCCCTCCCCCGCATGCAAAGGTCAACGCCCGGCCCCGCCCTCTTGCACATGGTCGTGTCTATGTGTAAGATGGATGGTGCTGCAATATGGCTGGGTGGCTCCGTCGGATGGGGTCGTCGCAGGGGTCGATGTGTGGATCCGACATGGGTGCCGCACCTAGCCAGTGCCCAGACCACGCTCCAGCCCCTCCCCCGCATGCAAAGGTCAACGCCCGGCCCCGCCCTCTTGCACATGGTCGTGTCTATGTGTAAGATGGATGGTGCTGCAATATGGCTGGGTGGCTCCGTCGGATGGGGTCGTCGCAGGGGTCGATGTGTGGATCCGACATGGGTGCCGCACCTAGCCAGTGCCCAGACCACGCTCCAGCCCCTCCCCCGCATGCAAAGGTCAACGCCCGGCCCCGCCCTCTTGCACATGGTCGTGTCTATGTGTAAGATGGATGGTGCTGCAATATGGCTGGGTGGCTCCGTCGGATGGGGTCGTCGCAGGGGTCGATGTGTGGATCCGACATGGGTGCCGCACCTAGCCAGTGCCCAGACCACGCTCCAGCCCCTCCCCCGCATGCAAAGGTCAACGCCCGGCCCCGCCCTCTTGCACATGGTCGTGTCTATGTGTAAGATGGATGGTGCTGCAATATGGCTGGGTGGCTCCGTCGGATGGGGTCGTCGCAGGGGTCGATGTGTGGATCCGACATGGGTGCCGCACCTAGCCAGTGCCCAGACCACGCTCCAGCCCCTCCCCCGCATGCAAAGGTCAACGCCCGGCCCCGCCCTCTTGCACATGGTCGTGTCTATGTGTAAGATGGATGGTGCTGCAATATGGCTGGGTGGCTCCGTCGGATGGGGTCGTCGCAGGGGTCGATGTGTGGATCCGACATGGGTGCCGCACCTAGCCAGTGCCCAGACCACGCTCCAGCCCCTCCCCCGCATGCAAAGGTCAACGCCCGGCCCCGCCCTCTTGCACATGGTCGTGTCTATGTGTAAGATGGATGGTGCTGCAATATGGCTGGGTGGCTCCGTCGGATGGGGTCGTCGCAGGGGTCGATGTGTGGATCCGACATGGGTGCCGCACCTAGCCAGTGCCCAGACCACGCTCCAGCCCCTCCCCCGCATGCAAAGGTCAACGCCCGGCCCCGCCCTCTTGCACATGGTCGTGTCTATGTGTAAGATGGATGGTGCTGCAATATGGCTGGGTGGCTCCGTCGGATGGGGTCGTCGCAGGGGTCGATGTGTGGATCCGACATGGGTGCCGCACCTAGCCAGTGCCCAGACCACGCTCCAGCCCCTCCCCCGCATGCAAAGGTCAACGCCCGGCCCCGCCCTCTTGCACATGGTCGTGTCTATGTGTAAGATGGATGGTGCTGCAATATGGCTGGGTGGCTCCGTCGGATGGGGTCGTCGCAGGGGTCGATGTGTGGATCCGACATGGGTGCCGCACCTAGCCAGTGCCCAGACCACGCTCCAGCCCCTCCCCCGCATGCAAAGGTCAACGCCCGGCCCCGCCCTCTTGCACATGGTCGTGTCTATGTGTAAGATGGATGGTGCTGCAATATGGCTGGGTGGCTCCGTCGGATGGGGTCGTCGCAGGGGTCGATGTGTGGATCCGACATGGGTGCCGCACCTAGCCAGTGCCCAGACCACGCTCCAGCCCCTCCCCCGCATGCAAAGGTCAACGCCCGGCCCCGCCCTCTTGCACATGGTCGTGTCTATGTGTAAGATGGATGGTGCTGCAATATGGCTGGGTGGCTCCGTCGGATGGGGTCGTCGCAGGGGTCGATGTGTGGATCCGACATGGGTGCCGCACCTAGCCAGTGCCCAGACCACGCTCCAGCCCCTCCCCCGCATGCAAAGGTCAACGCCCGGCCCCGCCCTCTTGCACATGGTCGTGTCTATGTGTAAGATGGATGGTGCTGCAATATGGCTGGGTGGCTCCGTCGGATGGGGTCGTCGCAGGGGTCGATGTGTGGATCCGACATGGGTGCCGCACCTAGCCAGTGCCCAGACCACGCTCCAGCCCCTCCCCCGCATGCAAAGGTCAACGCCCGGCCCCGCCCTCTTGCACATGGTCGTGTCTATGTGTAAGATGGATGGTGCTGCAATATGGCTGGGTGGCTCCGTCGGATGGGGTCGTCGCAGGGGTCGATGTGTGGATCCGACATGGGTGCCGCACCTAGCCAGTGCCCAGACCACGCTCCAGCCCCTCCCCCGCATGCAAAGGTCAACGCCCGGCCCCGCCCTCTTGCACATGGTCGTGTCTATGTGTAAGATGGATGGTGCTGCAATATGGCTGGGTGGCTCCGTCGGATGGGGTCGTCGCAGGGGTCGATGTGTGGATCCGACATGGGTGCCGCACCTAGCCAGTGCCCAGACCACGCTCCAGCCCCTCCCCCGCATGCAAAGGTCAACGCCCGGCCCCGCCCTCTTGCACATGGTCGTGTCTATGTGTAAGATGGATGGTGCTGCAATATGGCTGGGTGGCTCCGTCGGATGGGGTCGTGGCAGGGGTCGATGTGTGGATCCGACATGGGTGCCGCACCTAGCCAGTGCCCAGACCACGCTCCAGCCCCTCCCCCGCATGCAAAGGTCAACGCCCGGCCCCGCCCTCTTGCACATGGTCGTGTCTATGTGTAAGATGGATGGTGCTGCAATATGGCTGGGTGGCTCCGTCGGATGGGGTCGTCGCAGGGGTCGATGTGTGGATCCGACATGGGTGCCGCACCTAGCCAGTGCCCAGACCACGCTCCAGCCCCTCCCCCGCATGCAAAGGTCAACGCCCGGCCCCGCCCTCTTGCACATGGTCGTGTCTATGTGTAAGATGGATGGTGCTGCAATATGGCTGGGTGGCTCCGTCGGATGGGGTCGTGGCAGGGGTCGATGTGTGGATCCGACATGGGTGCCGCACCTAGCCAGTGCCCAGACCACGCTCCAGCCCCTCCCCCGCATGCAAAGGTCAACGCCCGGCCCCGCCCTCTTGCACATGGTCGTGTCTATGTGTAAGATGGATGGTGCTGCAATATGGCTGGGTGGCTCCGTCGGATGGGGTCGTCGCAGGGGTCGATGTGTGGATCCGACATGGGTGCCGCACCTAGCCAGTGCCCAGACCACGCTCCAGCCCCTCCCCCGCATGCAAAGGTCAACGCCCGGCCCCGCCCTCTTGCACATGGTCGTGTCTATGTGTAAGATGGATGGTGCTGCAATATGGCTGGGTGGCTCCGTCGGATGGGGTCGTGGCAGGGGTCGATGTGTGGATCCGACATGGGTGCCGCACCTAGCCAGTGCCCAGACCACGCTCCAGCCCCTCCCCCGCATGCAAAGGTCAACGCCCGGCCCCGCCCTCTTGCACATGGTCGTGTCTATGTGTAAGATGGATGGTGCTGCAATATGGCTGGGTGGCTCCGTCGGATGGGGTCGTCGCAGGGGTCGATGTGTGGATCCGACATGGGTGCCGCACCTAGCCAGTGCCCAGACCACGCTCCAGCCCCTCCCCCGCATGCAAAGGTCAACGCCCGGCCCCGCCCTCTTGCACATGGTCGTGTCTATGTGTAAGATGGATGGTGCTGCAATATGGCTGGGTGGCTCCGTCGGATGGGGTCGTCGCAGGGGTCGATGTGTGGATCCGACATGGGTGCCGCACCTAGCCAGTGCCCAGACCACGCTCCAGCCCCTCCCCCGCATGCAAAGGTCAACGCCCGGCCCCGCCCTCTTGCACATGGTCGTGTCTATGTGTAAGATGGATGGTGCTGCAATATGGCTGGGTGGCTCCGTCGGATGGGGTCGTCGCAGGGGTCGATGTGTGGATCCGACATGGGTGCCGCACCTAGCCAGTGCCCAGACCACGCTCCAGCCCCTCCCCCGCATGCAAAGGTCAACGCCCGGCCCCGCCCTCTTGCACATGGTCGTGTCTATGTGTAAGATGGATGGTGCTGCAATATGGCTGGGTGGCTCCGTCGGATGGGGTCGTCGCAGGGGTCGATGTGTGGATCCGACATGGGTGCCGCACCTAGCCAGTGCCCAGACCACGCTCCAGCCCCTCCCCCGCATGCAAAGGTCAACGCCCGGCCCCGCCCTCTTGCACATGGTCGTGTCTATGTGTAAGATGGATGGTGCTGCAATATGGCTGGGTGGCTCCGTCGGATGGGGTCGTCGCAGGGGTCGATGTGTGGATCCGACATGGGTGCCGCACCTAGCCAGTGCCCAGACCACGCTCCAGCCCCTCCCCCGCATGCAAAGGTCAACGCCCGGCCCCGCCCTCTTGCACATGGTCGTGTCTATGTGTAAGATGGATGGTGCTGCAATATGGCTGGGTGGCTCCGTCGGATGGGGTCGTCGCAGGGGTCGATGTGTGGATCCGACATGGGTGCCGCACCTAGCCAGTGCCCAGACCACGCTCCAGCCCCTCCCCCGCATGCAAAGGTCAACGCCCGGCCCCGCCCTCTTGCACATGGTCGTGTCTATGTGTAAGATGGATGGTGCTGCAATATGGCTGGGTGGCTCCGTCGGATGGGGTCGTCGCAGGGGTCGATGTGTGGATCCGACATGGGTGCCGCACCTAGCCAGTGCCCAGACCACGCTCCAGCCCCTCCCCCGCATGCAAAGGTCAACGCCCGGCCCCGCCCTCTTGCACATGGTCGTGTCTATGTGTAAGATGGATGGTGCTGCAATATGGCTGGGTGGCTCCGTCGGATGGGGTCGTCGCAGGGGTCGATGTGTGGATCCGACATGGGTGCCGCACCTAGCCAGTGCCCAGACCACGCTCCAGCCCCTCCCCCGCATGCAAAGGTCAACGCCCGGCCCCGCCCTCTTGCACATGGTCGTGTCTATGTGTAAGATGGATGGTGCTGCAATATGGCTGGGTGGCTCCGTCGGATGGGGTCGTCGCAGGGGTCGATGTGTGGATCCGACATGGGTGCCGCACCTAGCCAGTGCCCAGACCACGCTCCAGCCCCTCCCCCGCATGCAAAGGTCAACGCCCGGCCCCGCCCTCTTGCACATGGTCGTGTCTATGTGTAAGATGGATGGTGCTGCAATATGGCTGGGTGGCTCCGTCGGATGGGGTCGTCGCAGGGGTCGATGTGTGGATCCGACATGGGTGCCGCACCTAGCCAGTGCCCAGACCACGCTCCAGCCCCTCCCCCGCATGCAAAGGTCAACGCCCGGCCCCGCCCTCTTGCACATGGTCGTGTCTATGTGTAAGATGGATGGTGCTGCAATATGGCTGGGTGGCTCCGTCGGATGGGGTCGTCGCAGGGGTCGATGTGTGGATCCGACATGGGTGCCGCACCTAGCCAGTGCCCAGACCACGCTCCAGCCCCTCCCCCGCATGCAAAGGTCAACGCCCGGCCCCGCCCTCTTGCACATGGTCGTGTCTATGTGTAAGATGGATGGTGCTGCAATATGGCTGGGTGGCTCCGTCGGATGGGGTCGTCGCAGGGGTCGATGTGTGGATCCGACATGGGTGCCGCACCTAGCCAGTGCCCAGACCACGCTCCAGCCCCTCCCCCGCATGCAAAGGTCAACGCCCGGCCCCGCCCTCTTGCACATGGTCGTGTCTATGTGTAAGATGGATGGTGCTGCAATATGGCTGGGTGGCTCCGTCGGATGGGGTCGTCGCAGGGGTCGATGTGTGGATCCGACATGGGTGCCGCACCTAGCCAGTGCCCAGACCACGCTCCAGCCCCTCCCCCGCATGCAAAGGTCAACGCCCGGCCCCGCCCTCTTGCACATGGTCGTGTCTATGTGTAAGATGGATGGTGCTGCAATATGGCTGGGTGGCTCCGTCGGATGGGGTCGTCGCAGGGGTCGATGTGTGGATCCGACATGGGTGCCGCACCTAGCCAGTGCCCAGACCACGCTCCAGCCCCTCCCCCGCATGCAAAGGTCAACGCCCGGCCCCGCCCTCTTGCACATGGTCGTGTCTATGTGTAAGATGGATGGTGCTGCAATATGGCTGGGTGGCTCCGTCGGATGGGGTCGTCGCAGGGGTCGATGTGTGGATCCGACATGGGTGCCGCACCTAGCCAGTGCCCAGACCACGCTCCAGCCCCTCCCCCGCATGCAAAGGTCAACGCCCGGCCCCGCCCTCTTGCACATGGTCGTGTCTATGTGTAAGATGGATGGTGCTGCAATATGGCTGGGTGGCTCCGTCGGATGGGGTCGTCGCAGGGGTCGATGTGTGGATCCGACATGGGTGCCGCACCTAGCCAGTGCCCAGACCACGCTCCAGCCCCTCCCCCGCATGCAAAGGTCAACGCCCGGCCCCGCCCTCTTGCACATGGTCGTGTCTATGTGTAAGATGGATGGTGCTGCAATATGGCTGGGTGGCTCCGTCGGATGGGGTCGTCGCAGGGGTCGATGTGTGGATCCGACATGGGTGCCGCACCTAGCCAGTGCCCAGACCACGCTCCAGCCCCTCCCCCGCATGCAAAGGTCAACGCCCGGCCCCGCCCTCTTGCACATGGTCGTGTCTATGTGTAAGATGGATGGTGCTGCAATATGGCTGGGTGGCTCCGTCGGATGGGGTCGTCGCAGGGGTCGATGTGTGGATCCGACATGGGTGCCGCACCTAGCCAGTGCCCAGACCACGCTCCAGCCCCTCCCCCGCATGCAAAGGTCAACGCCCGGCCCCGCCCTCTTGCACATGGTCGTGTCTATGTGTAAGATGGATGGTGCTGCAATATGGCTGGGTGGCTCCGTCGGATGGGGTCGTCGCAGGGGTCGATGTGTGGATCCGACATGGGTGCCGCACCTAGCCAGTGCCCAGACCACGCTCCAGCCCCTCCCCCGCATGCAAAGGTCAACGCCCGGCCCCGCCCTCTTGCACATGGTCGTGTCTATGTGTAAGATGGATGGTGCTGCAATATGGCTGGGTGGCTCCGTCGGATGGGGTCGTCGCAGGGGTCGATGTGTGGATCCGACATGGGTGCCGCACCTAGCCAGTGCCCAGACCACGCTCCAGCCCCTCCCCCGCATGCAAAGGTCAACGCCCGGCCCCGCCCTCTTGCACATGGTCGTGTCTATGTGTAAGATGGATGGTGCTGCAATATGGCTGGGTGGCTCCGTCGGATGGGGTCGTCGCAGGGGTCGATGTGTGGATCCGACATGGGTGCCGCACCTAGCCAGTGCCCAGACCACGCTCCAGCCCCTCCCCCGCATGCAAAGGTCGACGCCCGGCCCCGCCCTCTTGCACATGGTCGTGTCTATGTGTAAGATGGATGGTGCTGCAATATGGCTGGGTGGCTCCGTCGGATGGGGTCGTCGCAGGGGTCGATGTGTGGATCCGACATGGGTGCCGCACCTAGCCAGTGCCCAGACCACGCTCCAGCCCCTCCCCCGCATGCAAAGGTCAACGCCCGGCCCCGCCCTCTTGCACATGGTCGTGTCTATGTGTAAGATGGATGGTGCTGCAATATGGCTGGGTGGCTCCGTCGGATGGGGTCGTCGCAGGGGTCGATGTGTGGATCCGACATGGGTGCCGCACCTAGCCAGTGCCCAGACCACGCTCCAGCCCCTCCCCCGCATGCAAAGGTCAACGCCCGGCCCCGCCCTCTTGCACATGGTCGTGTCTATGTGTAAGATGGATGGTGCTGCAATATGGCTGGGTGGCTCCGTCGGATGGGGTCGTCGCAGGGGTCGATGTGTGGATCCGACATGGGTGCCGCACCTAGCCAGTGCCCAGACCACGCTCCAGCCCCTCCCCCGCATGCAAAGGTCAACGCCCGGCCCCGCCCTCTTGCACATGGTCGTGTCTATGTGTAAGATGGATGGTGCTGCAATATGGCTGGGTGGCTCCGTCGGATGGGGTCGTCGCAGGGGTCGATGTGTGGATCCGACATGGGTGCCGCACCTAGCCAGTGCCCAGACCACGCTCCAGCCCCTCCCCCGCATGCAAAGGTCAACGCCCGGCCCCGCCCTCTTGCACATGGTCGTGTCTATGTGTAAGATGGATGGTGCTGCAATATGGCTGGGTGGCTCCGTCGGATGGGGTCGTCGCAGGGGTCGATGTGTGGATCCGACATGGGTGCCGCACCTAGCCAGTGCCCAGACCACGCTCCAGCCCCTCCCCCGCATGCAAAGGTCAACGCCCGGCCCCGCCCTCTTGCACATGGTCGTGTCTATGTGTAAGATGGATGGTGCTGCAATATGGCTGGGTGGCTCCGTCGGATGGGGTCGTCGCAGGGGTCGATGTGTGGATCCGACATGGGTGCCGCACCTAGCCAGTGCCCAGACCACGCTCCAGCCCCTCCCCCGCATGCAAAGGTCAACGCCCGGCCCCGCCCTCTTGCACATGGTCGTGTCTATGTGTAAGATGGATGGTGCTGCAATATGGCTGGGTGGCTCCGTCGGATGGGGTCGTGGCAGGGGTCGATGTGTGGATCCGACATGGGTGCCGCACCTAGCCAGTGCCCAGACCACGCTCCAGCCCCTCCCCCGCATGCAAAGGTCAACGCCCGGCCCCGCCCTCTTGCACATGGTCGTGTCTATGTGTAAGATGGATGGTGCTGCAATATGGCTGGGTGGCTCCGTCGGATGGGGTCGTCGCAGGGGTCGATGTGTGGATCTGACATGGGTGCCGCACCTAGCCAGTGCCCAGACCACGCTCCAGCCCCTCCCCCGCATGCAAAGGTCAACGCCCGGCCCCGCCCTCTTGCACATGGTCGTGTCTATGTGTAAGATGGATGGTGCTGCAATATGGCTGGGTGGCTCCGTCGGATGGGGTCGTCGCAGGGGTCGATGTGTGGATCCGACATGGGTGCCGCACCTAGCCAGTGCCCAGACCACGCTCCAGCCCCTCCCCCGCATGCAAAGGTCAACGCCCGGCCCCGCCCTCTTGCACATGGTCGTGTCTATATGTTTAAGATGGATGGTGCTGCAATATGGCTGGGTGGCTCCGTCGGATGGGGTCGTCGCAGGGGTCGATGTGTGGATCTGACATGGGTGCCGCACCTAGCCAGTGCCCAGACCACGCTCCAGCCCCTCCCCCGCATGCAAAGGTCAACGCCCGGCCCCGCCCTCTTGCACATGGTCGTGTCTATGTGTAAGATGGATGGTGCTGCAATATGGCTGGGTGGTCCAATGAAAGGGCTGCTTCAAACACACTTTCACCGGCACCCGCTGCTAAGGACCGGCATGGTACCCCCACCCCCAACCCCCGTGGTCCCGCCTCCAGCCCCGCCTTCACACACTTGCCGCCACGTCCCACATCCAATTTCGTGAAAACCTATACCGTCGCATAGTTCCCAAGGGTTTTCAGGCCAGCTATTTGCAGTTGTGTTGTGCCTGACAGGTTTCTGGCTGCGCTGTGCCACACATTCAGGCGCCCCCAACCCCACCCGGCACGAGCCTTGCCCCTGCCCACTACAACGGGCCGCCCCACACTAGAGCACATGTAAGCCGTGAGTGCTATGGCGGAATTCCACCGGGGCGAGCGTGAGGCAGGCAGCAGGCGTGGGCTGGGTGGGTGGGGGGCGAGTGCGTGTGTGTGTGCGCGCCCTACCCCACGCTGGTCCCTGTGGTCCCCCGGCACGAGCCTTGCGCCTGCCCACTACCACGCCACCCTCACACACACTAGATCACATGTAGGCCGTGAATGTTACAGCAGGACTCCAACGCGGCGAGCGTTGGCTGGGCAGCAGGCGTGGGCTGGGGGATGGGATGCCCCAACCCCCCTTCCCCTGTAATCCATAGGTAGGCACGCAGGCATGTGATGATCTAGGAGGTCGTTTGAGGCTGATGGAATGGAGATGTGAAGCCGAGCGGGAACGGGGGAAGGGGGGGGGGGGGCGTGGCACGGGGGCGAGGCGACCGGTAGCGACCGGTAGCGCCCGGGAACAGCGTGCCGAGCTCGCTGGCGCCATCGCTACCGATTGCATTTCCACTATAATCTTACAGATATAGTATTAAGCACTGCATCCATCGCTATAGAAAGAAGATTTCCCACTAGAGCAGTGGAAAGTTACCTCCCACTGGCTTAGTGGAATCCGCTGTGACGATGAGCTGCGGTTGGACCACGTTCTGCACAATCACGGGTGTCAGAAATTCAATACACAAGTATCAGAGTGTCACAACACGTCAGTTTTGTGAGCTTGCAAGCGAGAAAGCTACCAGCCACGTGAGAGGAGGGTCTTCATTTGCTTCGTAAATCATTCGCAGAGAGCCGACGGCTGGGAAACATGGCGCACGTAACGTACTCTCTACGTGAAGCAGCGGCAGAATGCGTACAGGCACCAAGGCCATTCACACCATGCAGAACTGCGACGTTCCCACCGCGTTACTAATCGGTTCCACGGCGTGCCTAACCCCTGCCCCCCGGACTTGTCCCCCGTGCCCAGGGGCGTGCTTGCAGCGACATCGCATTTGGTACGTATCTGTGCGTATGGTGGGGTCTCGCGCGAGCTTACAGGGGCAGCGAACAAAAGTTGGCACAAAACCGTGACAGAACCTTCAGGGACCTTCGGTCCGTGCGGCTGAACCGCGCCCCATTTTACCAACATCCCCGTCAACATGCCATGCATCCATGGAGTGGCGCGTGGGGCGCCGGGGCCATGTAGCGCCGTGCCGTTTCACCAGCCAGCAGCAGTGGAGCCTCAGCAGCGGCTCAGGGAGCTCCAAGGACCTTTCTCCTCCTTGTCACGAGCTGCCGTGTGCTGACGCTGCTCTGGTAGGGCTCGCACTGCCGCGCGTGCGCCAGCAGGAGCTTGGGGGAGCGGTCGCCCTGCTTCATCCGCACCCACTCGAGGCGGAAGTGCTGCTTGCGGGAGGGCGCGAAGTGCTGTTCCAGGCGCTTGACGAACCAGGCCACCAGGTCAGGGCCGGAGAAGGTCTTGTTGGCGTTGGCGGCGTCCTTGGCCCAGTCGGACTGAGCAAGAGTGGGAATGTCCTCCACAGTGCCGCCGGGCGTCTGGGCGCCCAGGGCCTTGACCCAATGCGCGAACTCGGAGTCCGGAATGGGCAGTTCCTTGAGGGTGCGCAAAGTGTCCACCACCGGGATGGCATCGTACGCGCAGTGGGCATCACGACGGTTCTTGTGCATGGCACGGTTGAGGGTGTCGGTGATCTTGGGCCCATTGGAGAAGGTGAAGGGCTGGCCGCGGCGGGCGTCCAGACCCTTGACTGAGTCGTCGTCATCCATGTCTGAGTCGGAGTCAGAGCCTAGGAAGAACTTGGGGCCGGAGCCCAGGGGAAGTTGAGTGACCGCGGAGGGCTGGGGTACGGGAGGAGGTGGTGAAGGAGGAGGGGGGAGGAGGAGGCGGGGGTGGGGGAGAGTGCTGGGTGCCCGCGGAGGGCGTAGGCACTGGAGGAGGGAGAGGTGGAGGAGGAAGGGTGCCCGCGGCGGGCTGAGGTGCAAGAGGAGGGAGAGGCGGAGGAGCAGGGGCGCCCGCGGAGGGCTGGAGTACGGGAGGAGGAGGAGGAGGAGGAGGAGGAGGAGCAGGAGGTTGGGTGCCAGAGGCGGAGGCGTCAGCTGGAAGGGGAGCAGGTGGGATGAGCTGCTGCTGGGGCTGGGCCTCGGGCTGCTCAGCCGGTGACGCGGTGCCTGCGGTGGCGGCAGGCTGCTGTACGGCCTGCTGCGCCGCAGAGATTGCTCCTGCGGCTAGCTGGAGTGCAGCACTCGCTACCGTGCGCGCACCGCTAACTCCAGCGGAAACAAGCTTGCTTGGCGAGAGTAGGCCGGAGCCTTGGCGCTGCCTGCTTGAAGGAGAGCCTTGGCGGGAGCTTGAAGGAGTACCCGAGGGGGTAGCTTGCTGGGAGCTGCGCGAGGTTGCGGCCTTGCTGCCGGACCTGCTGGTGCCCGCGGCGGCGCCTGAGTTGAAGACGGTGCCGGAGCGGGTGGTGCGTACAGATGGGTCGGCGGCAGCAGGAGGTTGAGCGCCTGCGGAGGTGCGCTCGGGTTGAACCGGAGAAAGGATGGGCAGAGGTGTGCGTGAGTCTTTATCCAGTGTAGAGAGTCAAGCCCTGGCAGGGCTAAGGTACGGCTGACTGAGGTGCGGCACGCTGTGGTGCAGGTAGGCGACTGCGGCCTGCTGGTTCTACTGATGAGCGATGCAGATGAACGATACAACAGAAGCTAGTGATAATAGCACGATGCTGATGCCACGATACCGCTAGACAGACGGTGTTGCCCAGTACAGGTGACCAGACGTAATACCCGTAGTCTGACGTTGATGACTAACCAAAACCCCGCACGCAAAACTTACAGGCTCCGTGAGGCTACGTCACGAGGTGAATGGAGCCGAAGTAGTTGGTGGATGGAGCCAGTTAGTACAAGATGCGCTGGCGACCGGAGTCGTGGCTTGAAGGCGGCGGTGGGCTGGAGGGTTGGCTCACACGCCGGACGGAGTAGCCTTTGCCGGCGGACAGCTGGTGCACGCCCAGCTTCTTCTCGAAGGTGTCGCGAACAGCACGGAGAGCGTTGCACTCGGAGGTGGAGTGCTTGGCGCGGAGTCCGTGCAGCTGGCACCCGTAGCTGCGCTCGCAGCGGTACGGACCCTCGTCGGGCTCAGGGGTGACGGCGGCGCGGATATAGGCGGTCTTGGACGCGGGGTCGGAGGCGCCGTTGCCGAACACCTTTTGGAAGAACACGGCGGGGTCCTCGAGCTCAAGGGATAGCGTAGGCGCTCGGGGCGCGGGCTGCGACAGGGGCGCACGGGGCGCAGCAGAGGCGACGGAGGTCTTGGGGCGCTTGGCCGCGGGGGCCGGGTTGCTGTCGACACGAGGGTGCCACCGGTCGGGACCGGAGCGATGCTTGATGGCGTAGTCGAGGGACTCGCCAAGCAAGTGAAACGTGTCCGGCTTGGAGCCGGTGTGCTCGCCGGGGGCGGCGCACGAGATGGGGTAGCGCGACTGGTCGCGATCGGCGAACTTGCCGGACTCGGAGCTGTAGTCGAAGGAGTAGTAGCGCTTCACTGTGGCTCGAGGAGAGCAATAAAGCAGGCAAACAAAACTCTCAGTGCAGAAAGACAAGATGGCCAATCGAGTTCTCTGCACTTCAAGTTGCGAGGCTGCTCCACAGTTGAGGCTGAATATAATGCGATGTCGGTCGCTCAATCGCTAGGACGGCAGCAAAAAGGTGGCTCGACAACCAAGAAGTTGTTGTCGCGGCCCGGCCCTTAGAGCTCTGAGAGGCGAATGCGGGGACGGACCCCAAAACCGACTAATCGTAGCCCTGTCTTACTTGCAGCGAGAGCGGTCTCGCGAAGCAGAGGCGAGGGCGAAGAGGACGAGGATGTGACCGTAATGCGAGGACGGCGCGGGGCGAACGGGGCTCCGCGGTCTTGCTTCTTGCTGAGTCTCGCGACGACAGTCCTCGGATGAAGTCGCGGTGCAGGGAAGCGGAACGCAGGTTACGACAGGTTGCGGCTTACAGACTGACCCTTGCAGGGTTTGCCAGTAGCGCTCCGCGCTGTCTTGACGGGAGACAATGAGCAAATTGATACAGATAGCGTGGTCTTGCAATAGGGACGGCTAACTCACAGGCTGTATGAGAGAGCAAGAAGCAAGACAAGGCTTGGCTTCTTGCTGCGCGTTCTAAAGCTGCCTCAAGCGTCGTACTGCGTCATCACCGCGTCACCGCAAAGGGCACTTACCCAACTTGCACCACTCCACACGGCGTAAAGACAGACGTAAAGGCAGAACAAAGGTGCACACATAGCTATGAAGTTCGCCAGAGGCGCGCACAAACCTCCAACGTCAGTCCGCGCAGGGCGCGTGCACAACTCAGACACAGTTGGAAAGACGACCGCAAAGTACACGCTACTAACACACTCGCATATACCCGGCGTCAGGCCACGGGTTTTGGAGTCACCTTCCACGCGTGTCCGTGACGAAGAAACCCATTATACGAACCGGCAAAACCCTTCGCCCGGTTTTCCCGCGTAACCCGCGCCTTATCACACGCTGGGTTCAGTAACACAGGAGATCACGACATCCTTCCCCGCCTGCTCCGTCCACTGCCGGCTTCTCCTCCTTCCCCGCCGTCTTCTTCACAGCCCAGTCTGCTGCCGCTGGCGCGCTTGCTGCGGTCCTGGCCGGCGCAGTGCCTTGTCCTGCAGCGCCTGCAGCCGCTCCAGCGCCTGCCGCATGCTGGGGCGCGCGCTGGCGGCGGGCTCCAGGCAGTCCCGGACGAGCTGGCGCACGCGGGGGTCCAGGCGAGGCCCGACGCCGTGCAGGCGGGAGCGCAGGTAGGGCGACAGGTGCTGGGGGCCCAGGCCCGCGGGGTTGTGCATCAGCTCCGCCCGCTAACAAGGAAGGGCGTACAGGGCGGGTGTGGAGTTTTAGAAGCGAGCGAGTTGCGTGAAAACATAAGAATGCACAGGGCGGCTAGCTAAGGATGACGAGTACGACAGGGCAGCGTATGCACCAGTTATGGCGGCAACGGACGCACCTGCTGCATGTCTAACCCTTGGAAGACACCGGAGCCACCGCAGCCATCGCCCCACGATGCCAGCTCGAGCAGCAGGATGCCCCAGCTCCACACGTCCGCCTGCACCACAGCGCGCGTATGTTAGATAACAAGGGAGAGGAAACAGTGTGTTGGTAGGACCAGGGTAAGGGGATAAGAAGTGACATACCCAGCTGTGGCAGATGATATCCCATACCCAGCAGGCCCGTGTGCAATAGTGGAGGCAAGTTGTGGCTGTGCGACGCGCGGTTACTGTACCGATGATGCGCACTGGCTGGCTGCCACAGTTTGCTGAAACGCGGTCCTCACACTCCGGGCGCCCGGCCAGGCTATAGCACCAGACAGACACATGCGACGCCACACCGCGTGAGACGCATCGACGTAGCGCACCTGCGAGCAGGTGACCAGCGTCCACGGATGAGCGCCGACGAGAGACACCAGGATAATGCGAACGGAGTGCAGCAAGGCAGTGGCCGGGCGACAGTGTGGCAAGCAAGGGCAAAAACAGGGCGCGGCAAGGCGGAAGTGGCAGCCCGAATGTACGGGGTGGGCGTAGCGAATGCGGTGCGGGAGAGGAAACAGTGTGTGTGTACGTGTGTGTGCGTCACAACTGTGCGTCCATATCGGGCATAGCCACCTCTCACCCCTTGCGCTGTTCCGACGTTTCAAAGGTTTGATGATATCCGTGCTGCGTGTGTGGTCAACTGGTCACCCGCCCATCCGGCGGTGCTGGGCACTCGCTCTTACCTTGCCGCAGTAGGGCCTGCAGCTCACCCGCTCCGGGGCTGACCATGCGGCGTTGCCCGTGAAGTTGTCATCTCGCGGCAGCTCCGCGTCAGTCACGCAACCGGCAACCGCAGCGGCCGAGGTAATTGTGCAGATACCGAAGTCACATATCTGCGACAAGTTCACAGAGGGCAGAACAAGCAGCATGTCCCTGTACGGCAATCAAGAGCGAGTAGCGCAGGTAATCGCCAAAACCACCTGCAAGGGCAAACCATTCTACCGGGTCAAATGGGAACCCACCACCATCACCCCGGGCTCTCTCACCCTCTACGCACGCAACCGGTACGTCCCAAAACCCCTAGGCCTCACCTGGCTCCTCACCCCCGCCGGTGAACACCGCGTCCGGGTGGAATGGACGGACCTAGAAGAGCCTGCAGCCACCGTACACGCACAAGACAACCACCAGGAACTCCTGGACGAAATGCATGCCCGCCTGGCAATCCCCGCCCCACCGCGCCCCCCACCACCAGAGACCGATACCCACCTCACCCCGGCCCAGCGCCAAGGACGGTGGGAAACGACCTGCAACGATACAGCCCGCGGGCAACGCACCCTGCGACACTACGTGGACGTGAACGTAGAACCCTGCAACCCCGCGCTGGACATCCACCCCACCCAGACATACACAATCCAACTCGGCACGCTCCTAGACCCCACCCAAGCACCGGAGGACACACACCGGGCGCACGTGTACGACCCACGTGGCCGGTGCGTGGGCACAATCAGCTCCGAAAGGCTCGGCACCCTGTACCGCCGGTACAAGCATGCCCAAGCCGCGTGGCCCGAACTCCATGCCCAACACGACCAAGGGCGCGGCTTTGCTGCCGCCGTCGCACGCCTCCTCCTACGGTACAAACCAGGGGGAGGCTCCAAGGCACACCCAGTGACCGAAGCCGGCGAGCGCATGCTCCGCGCTCACCTAATGGCAACCCTGCACGAAGGCCTGGGCAGCCACACCGAGCTGTTCGCATCACCGCTGAACGTCTCCGACAGAGTCGACACGTACTACACACTGTACGCAGAAGACGCCCTCTTCGGCGCAAACTACGATGCGTACTCCCAACCATGGGACGGCGTCGCCATTGCACACCCGGAGCCCACCCCCGAAGACGGGATGCATGCCGTCCGGTGGGCGCTGGCATGGGCGGAGCAAGCGGACACCCTCGCCGCCGGGCCCAACCCACCCACCACGGCCACCCTGATCGTCGTACCACGACAGCCCGGCGCACCATACACGCGATACCTCACCCACCCGCGGGTCATGCTCCTCGGCAGCGTCTCCACGTCCATCCAGCACGCCACAGTAGGAGGAGGCCTCTCCGCGGACGCCGGGCGCTCGATCGAGCACGACCTCCTGTTGGTCAGCAACACACCAGGCGCCGCCCTCGCCCAATCCCTCCGCACTGCCCTAGGCACCACCCTGCGCTCCATCGGGACATACCACGAACCCCAACCCGAGGCCTCCTGGGCGCACACCCGGTGGGTGAGCAAGAAGGTCAGCAGCATGACCCGCACCCGCCCCGCCCTGCCCCGCACAACCCTCCCCCACGTACCCGCCGAGCCAGACACGCTGACCCCGTTTCAGGCCACCCGACCGCTCTGCCTCCACCCACGTCAAGGCTTCTATACAGACGGCTCCGTGCAAAAGAACGCGGCGGGCCAGCCAAGCGCGTGGGGCGCCGCGGCCATCGATGCCAGCACCGAGCAGGTCTACCAAATCGATGTCAACCCCGGACAGCACGGCTGCAACACAATTACACGG
Organism: Chlamydomonas incerta; assembly: GCA_016834605.1. NCBI lineage: Eukaryota > Viridiplantae > Chlorophyta > Chlorophyceae > Chlamydomonadales > Chlamydomonadaceae > Chlamydomonas > Chlamydomonas incerta. Next base: position 640,240 of record JAEHOC010000029.1, read on the forward strand.
TGCGAGCTCTCGGCTATTCACCAGGTGCTCAAACTCGACAAGGTACAAGACATGCCCGAAGTAACCGTTTACACGGACTCGGTCGCGTCGCTGTTCCTTATCCGCAAATCTATCAACCAGCCACAACTCCTCACCTTCAGCAAGCACAAAGCGCTGCTGGACAACATCCTCGCCCTCCTGAAGCGCCGCTCACACGCAGGCAAGCACACAAACTTGCGAAAAGTCAAGGCCCACGCAGGAGTCAGGTACAATGAATCCGTCGATCAAGCGGCAGTGAAAACCGCCCGGGGCGAGGCGATGCCCGGCGCAGTATGGCTGGAAGAGGACTCTGATAACAACCCCCGCAGCAAATACTTTTGGATACGCAAAGCTATTAAACCAAGAGTAGAGGGGATTACACCCGAGCCCAATGAAGGGCACTACGCCAATGACCTCAATCGCGGTATCGCCACGCTCGCGGCTCCCCACATCACCCGCGGACACGCCCGCGAGACCCTCTACACCGGCTTCGTCGCCAACGCCCTCCCCGACCTCGACATCAAATCCAGCACCCGTACCATGAACCGGCAATCCGGCCGGCATCGCAAAGCCAAGCGCTGCCTGGACTATCTGTACGGCCAACTATGGAACAATAAGCTGGCCGCCCGCTTCGGCAGGACTGTCACAGGCCGCCGCGCCCCGCGCGCCAGCCCGGACGCCCCCGCACCATGCCCCCTGTGCAGCGGCCCCGACTCCGGCGGGCACATCCTGGGCGGGTGCCACAACGCCCAACTCCGAGCCATGTACATCAAACGACACAACGTAGCCGTGCAAGCCATTGCGAGAGCCATATCCCGCGGCCTCAACGGCGGCTGCTACATGGTCATGGACGCCACCTCCAAACAGGACCTGCCCGACTACGTAGCAGACAACCGCCTACCCCCTTGGCTCCTCCCTGAAGCCGAAGGCAAACCACCAGGCCGGCACCTGCACTACCGACCCGATATCCTGCTCATCCCCTCTGTCACACTCGCCGCTGCCACAGCACCCGATTTCCACATCATCCCCAGCACACAACACACCATACACATCATTGAAGCCGGGTACTCCGCCGACACCAACCACACTGGCAAACAACACGAAAAAGCCCAGCAACACCAAGCCCTCGCAGCCGAACTAACTGAAGCCGGCTGGAAAGTCCAGTATACAACCCAGAACGCCATCAGCCTGGGGTTCGCCGGCACCATCCGCAAGGACCTGCATTCCCTGCTCACCTCACTGGGGGTCACATCCCACCACGCCCGCAGCTGCTGCGACACCCTGCATGACCATGCAGTTACCTCCCTAAACAATATTGTCCTCGCACGCAGACGCCTCGAACGGGGTCAGCCACCCGGCGACCCCGGAGGACCGTAACAAAGGGGCGGGGCGCGGGCTTAGCCCGCGCACCCGCCCTTCTGATCCGGTAGTGGGGGCGTACAGGTTACGGGCTGGGCCCGTCTCCTCATCCCCCTCCACTCCCTTAACTTACACCACCTGTCTCTGGCGGGGTGTAAATATTTCTATTTCTATTTCAGCATGTCAACCCCCAAGCACAGGAAGCACAGGTTGCAATAGTGCGAAAGCTGCGGCGTCCGCACCCACATTTACTGAGTACCCAGAAAGCCCGCTGGCCCTTTGACTTCGCTCACCCGGACGTTGCGGTCGGCATCCAGCAGGACGTTGTCAATCTTGAAGTCTACAATGCACACACAGGTAGCATACGGGAGCTGAGGAAGACGGGTGCGATGACGTGCATGCCATCTTGCCAGCGGGCGCAGCAGCAGGTAGGCAGGCCCTAACCCGCACACACGCGCACACGCGCACCTCCATGGACCACTCCGCACTCGTGCATGAACGCCAAGCCCTGCGGCGGGTGTGTCAGGTAGATGCAGCGATGCAAGAGCGGATGCATGGAGTTTCAAGAAGCACAAGCACGTCTGCGTGCAGAGGCCGCTACCCCAGGAGCAAATAGGCATGCACAGGTTGGAGTAGTCACATTCCGATATCTGCGGATGTTACGCGCTAATATGCATGGACCGCCGCGGGCAACACGGCACGGGTGTTCGCGCGCGCACCCGGCGTCCGCCCAGCCAGTGGGCCCACTGCGAAGGTGGGCCCACTTTCGCAGTCTGCATGGCAATGCGGTACCGGTCCTCCGCGGACAGCTCCGCCGCAGACTCGAACCCCAGCGCCTCGCTGCACCTGCTCGCCGGGGAGAGCATGACGAGTGGGGCGCATCGGACTTGCAGTCGTGCACGGACATGATGCCGGTACATGATTGAAGTGAGTTTGGACCCGCGGCTTCGCAGCACGCACGTGCGCCTTCCCTTCCCAAACCATCCATCCCCGCACCTGCCCAGCACCAGCGCCTGCGCCCCATCGCGGCGCGAGACCAGCCCCTTGAACTCCACAACGTGCAGGTGCGAGCCCACGGCGCCGCTGCCGCCACCACCACCACCAGCAGCTGCAGCGAAGCCGTTGCCGCCGCCGCCGTCAGCACCGCGGTGCCGTGCACCTGCTGCTGCGGCCTTGGCCAGACGCGCCAGTGCCCACAGCTCCTGCTGATGGGCCTTGAATGTGCGTGGCGTCTCTTCCGTGTGCAGGTTGGGCACCTTGATGGCAACCTGGGGGACGGCGGTGGCATCGCGGTATCAGGGCATTGCGAGCTTTGCGGCATCGCGGCATGCGCGCCCATTGCAACGCCTCCATTCTTCGACGCAAAGCCCCTGTCCTGCCGCCCCACCCCCAACCCCCTCCAGGGTGTTTGTCTTTGCCTGTGCCCTGTCAGTCAAGTGTGCGGGATGAAAAGACTGACAGGCACGCTGCCGCCGCCGCCGCCGTACGGCGGGCATTTTATTTGAGATACAAACATCTTGGTAGCCTTGCCTACCATGCCACCTGCTGGCCATTGTCTTGATCAGCGAGCCACTCACCGGCTGCCCCCGGTAGGTGCCCTCGTGCACCACCGCGAACGCGCCGCGGCCCAGCACCCTGCCCCACACCAGCTCCCCGGGCTCCAGCTGCGGACAGCCCTCGGGCGGCAGCTCCAGCCGCCTGTGCTGCTGCACAGCAGTTGAGGCGGGTAAGCTGTTGCTGGTACTGCCGCCGCCGCCGCTGCCGCTGCTCGCACCGGTACCGGCGGAGGCTGCCGCTGATTCGAGCTCCTTGCGCAGCGCCTTGGTGTGTGCATGCTGCGCCGCGCGCATGCCCTTCTTGTCCACCACCCCTGCGTCCAGGCCTGCGGCACACGGACGCATGCATATGGCCAAGCGATTGAGCGGCGCGAGCGGTAGGTGCAAGCAGGTGTCTGTATGCCTTGGCCCTTTATGCATTGACTCCCAACTGATTGTCACCCATCCGTTCAGAATTTTGTAGGCAGCATCTATCCCGTGCATCTATCCCCACAGCAGGGCCGCAGAGCGACTGGCACATACCGCCTCCCACCCACCTTGGCGCAGCAGCCAGCGCGCCGCCTCCACGTTACCCGCCGCCGCCGCCCGCATCAGCAGCGTGCGGCCCTGCAGGTCCGCCACGTGCATGTCGGCGCCGTAGCACTGCAGCAGCGCCAGGCAGCCGACCGCGTCGCCGCCCTTGACGTTCTCGACTGCATGCGCGGCGAGTGTTGAGAGCAACACTCTGAGAGACAGTTGATCCTTTGTGTGCAGCCGGGTTGTGCCCTATGCTTGCAATGACGCAGCTCTGCCGTAGAGTGACTACCGTATGCACAGTGACCGCAGCTAATCACCGGCGGCCCCTTGCCTTGCCTCACACACACCCCTGGCGGCCTGGCCGCGCATCTTTGGCCACACATCCCACACCAGCAAGCACTTCTGTTATCCCTGCTGGGCCTGCCACTTACCCACAAGCATGCTGGGCGTCCGACCTTCGTGCGAGTAGGCGTCTGCGTGCGCGCCCGTGCTGAGCAGCAGCTGCATCACGCGGCGCGTGTTGGTGCCCGCGGCCTTGCGCCCGCGGCCGCCCTGCTCGTGCAGCAGCGGGTGTGCGAAGCGGCAGGCCCAGTGCAGCGGGGTCTCGCCCTCATAGTCGGGCGCGTTGGGGTGTGCGAACATCCGCATATACGCGAACGCGTCGCTCTTGGCCTTGCGCCTCTCCTCTCCACCGCAGCCCTCCTCATCGTCTTCGTCCTCGTCCTCATCATCGTCACCGCTGTCACCGCCGTCGCCGCCGTCAGCCGCCGGCAGGAACCGCAGCTTCCGCAGCAAGCGCGCCACGGCCTCGGTGTCACCGTGCTCCGCAGCTCTGTGCAGCGGGCTGACGCGCATGTTGCTGTCGTGCATCCACATCTGCCGGAGTAGAGCCTCCAGCAGCCCCACACCAGGCCCACCCATGCCTCCGCCCATGCCGCGAAGCAAGCCGCCGCCGAAAGGCAACATGAATGGCAACGGCAGTTCTCCGAGACCTCCACCCAGGTCCGCCAGGCGGGCCAGCCGCCGCACAAATCCGTTCGAGTCCGCCGGCCTGCTGCTAGTCTGGCGCTGCTTCGGCTGCTGCTTCTTTCCCTTCTTCTTCCCTGCTGTCACGCGCACAGCCGGCAGCCGCGACAGGGGCACGGCGCGAGGCGGCCGCGGCGGCAGCGCGAGCCCTGCCGACGCGAGCCCTGCTGCTGCGCCGAGCGGCCGCTGTGGCCTGCGCACGCCGCCGCCCATGCTTGCGTGCATTGACATACTGACATCGCCTTGTGCAGTTGTGCTGGCAGCTATGGCTCCTACTGCTGCCGGCCCAGGGGCGTACCACAGGTCGACGCCAGTTGGCCGTGATTTTCACGGCCAGGGCGGTCTATTCGCCATCCCAAACACACATCTTCACGCTGGCTTTTACACTGTCCTCCTCACTCCAATGGCAGCCGCACTTGTGTCTGCAGGCACTGTACACGAGGCCGCAATAACGAACCTCCCTGATGATGCCCCAACTCGGGCATTGCAACTACCCGCCCCACCTCCTCCTCGCCCCAACTGTCCGCGACCTCCATTCCTCACTGCTCCTCCACCTCCACGCCCGCCTCCCGCTCCGCGCCTTACCCACTACCGCCGGCCGCCCTTGCCCCCCTTCATGGCTTGCCGCCGCTGCTTGCCGGGCCGCTGCGCGCCCTTGCCGCCCTTGGCCCCGCCGCCCGACTTCTTCTGCACGCCGCCCTTGCGCGCGCCGAAGCTCTCCTTGAACTTGCCGGGCTTGTAGCCGTCCATGTCGGCGGCGCTGTAGGCGTCGTTCTGCTTCTTCAGCGACTTGCGGCCGCCGAAGCCTGGTGGGACGCGTGGCGGGGAGTGGCGAAGCGGGAGGTGAGAGCCAAGTGAGATGGAGGCCGCGCGTGGGAGTCTGTGGTGGCGGCTTTGCACAGGACAAAATGACCCCAAAAGCCCCCGCCTCTCTCCGGCCATCTCCGCACCCGCGCCCCGCACCCCGCACCCCACACCCGCACACTCACCAAACTTGGAGTCGCGCGCCTGGCGCTTCTTCGAGGGCGTGGGCGGCCCTCCGCGGCCGCCGCTGCGGTCGCCCAGCTGCTTGACGTTCATGGGGCGGCGGCGCTCCGCCTCCATGCCCGCCAGCTGGGCGTCCATGTCCAGCTCCCCGGCGAAGCCCTGCGGTGGCGGGGGTGTGAGGAATCGACGTTATGTGTGCGCATGAGCATGCGCGGTAGGGTGTGTAGGGTGTGTAGGTGGCGCCCGAATCTGTTGCAGTGGTGGATTCAAGCTGACATCCTGGGTTTCGGACCAGCATTCCCACCGCCGCGACACGCGCCCTACGACTGCGACACGTCGCCTGATGCGTAGCCTCCCTCCCGCCCCGCCGCTGTTCGACAGCCCACTCATGCGTTCGCCCGCGGCCCGCAGCACCCCCTTCCCATGCCAAAAACAATACGCCCAACCCCGCCTTCGTTTCCTCTCTCTCGCCCCTATGCTCTGCAACCCACAACCAGAGAACCCCTGCGCCACCAGCAGCCACTCACGCTCTTCTCGCGCTGCTTGCGCAGCTTGGTCACGTCGGTGATTGCCTTCTTCTTCTCCGCCGCCCGCTCCTTATTCTTGGCCAGCTGCACCTGCTTGCCGTACTGCTTGGCCTCGCGCTGCTTGCGCCGCTCCTCCGCCGCCTCGATCTGCTTCTGCTCGAACATCAGTTGCTCCTTGACCTGCAGGGCGGGGGCGGCGGCGCAGGGAGCGAGAAACAAGTATTGATAGAGTTGTCAACTCGCAGCTTAACTTGGTGCGTGTGGTGTGGTGCCGGTATGTGCGTGAGAGAGATGACGTTTGCGATCGGCCCGCAGGGCACCGGGCCCGCATCTCATCGCATGCAGCCCTGCGACGCCTGCCGCCTGCTCCCTTCTCGCCCCCCCCCCTTGCAAGCCCACCTTGGCCATGTGCTGGTCGCTCTTGACCATCTCCGCGTAGTAGTCCAGCGGCCGCAGCCAGGGCACGCCCGCGCCCTGGAACCGCCGGATGGCGGCCTGCGCGGCGGACAGCGCCTGCGGGCGGGCGGACGGAGGGGCGGGGGGAGGAGGGGCTGTGAATACCTCAAGCTAAACCAACCTAACTAACGGGGCCGCGGGTGCATAGTAGGTCCCGGGCGGCGGAGGGGCGGCGGTTGCAAGATTGGCGCTTGCGGGGTCCGAGGGACCGACCGGGCCCGGTGTACCCATGGGGACGAGCGCGTGTGCATACGCATGCGTGCCTTGCCTGCAGCAGCCGGCCTCCGTGCCTCCCGAACCTGCCTTCCCGCCTGCAGTCGCAAGTCCAATGCCTAACCCCACCCCTCCGGCCTTCATGCCGAAAGCCGCATCCACGTATCCACGTATCCACGCACCGCACCCACGTATCCACGTGTCCACGCTCCCCACGTCCCCCTGCACCCACCTGGTTGTAGAAGGCCAGCTCGCGCGCCAGGTCGTCCTCCACGTTGGCCACCTGCGTGGGCGCCTCGGTGGTGATGGCCTGCGTCTCCTCCCAGTCCACCTGCGGGCAGGAGCGGGGTAGTAGCAGAGGAGGGGTAAGGAGGGGGTTGGGAGGCGGCGGAGTGGGTTGGCGAGAGGCGCGGCGTGCGTGGAGGCATGAGGTGGAGCCCCACGTTGGTGCTAGGTTGAGAAGACATCGCACTGCAATGTCAAGCCTCACCCCCACCTCCCCACGGCCGTGTCTGTCCCGCAGCTACAACACGCGCCGCCGGTGTAGCAGCGCGCCGCCGAGGCTCCCAGTGGCTTCGATGCGCACCTCGCTGGTCCACCCGATGTCTTCTAGCTTCTCGTGAATCGCGTCCATGTTGTACGTGGCGGGGCGCTTGCCCGGTGCCCCCGGCTCCCCATCCTCGTCCTCCTCCTCCATCTCCTCGTCAAGCTCCTGCGGGCATGCCATTCACACAGCGCAGACACAGGGTTTTGTAAGGGCTTGCGTGCATGTGAGCTGGGGTAAGGGACACATGAGCTTGGCAGCATACCGAGGCGGAAGGTCAACCAAAGTGACACTAGGACTGCGTGCCGCGTGCGAAACCCTGAACCCATTTACCCGCGCCTCCGCCATCCCCTGAGCTGACATGGGCATCGCTCGCCCCCAAGTCGATTTCCAATCGTCCCCGGCAATTTTCCTACGTGCTCAGTCTTGCACCGTGCCTGGTGCCAAACCGATGTGCCCACTCATGAAACGGCGGCTGGCGGCTGGGTTGCGATAATATTTTGCATATAGCACTAGCTCGATGTTCGGTGACAAGTGTCCTGCCGCCCGTCGCTCCCGAACAAAATTGGTGTGCCGGCGCTTCGCGTACCTCGTCGAGCTCCTCCTCTGACTCCTCCTCTGACTCTTGCGCCCGCCGACGTTTATTGCCCATTGTTACAGGTCAAATAAAGGCGGACTGGTTGTTGTGACAAGGCGGCAGGCAGAAATGCAAACAAGCCGAAAGCTGCGGCGTTCCTCGTGCGGTCTAGTGCCTTAAGAAATTTATGCTTTCAGATGTATACACATTTCGGGCGGTGGATATAACATGCACCACTCGGTCTTGCAATGGGGGCTGGGGATGCCTTCTTCCTCACAAACACGCCTTGTAAATATTCGTGAAATTCAATTGTGCACATGCAATAGCAACTTCATTTAGGATAGGGAAACAAAGCCCGGCATAGCTCTGTTGCTCCATTTCAGACCTGACTCTTGCGAAATGGCGGACCTGAAGAGCTGGAAGATGGATTTCGAGTCGTTGATACCCGACCGAAAGTCTCAATCGGATCCGCCCGGCTATGACGCCTCGATTGCCAAGGACCCGGTGAGTTCTTGCCGTTTACTCCCTGGTGCTGGCTGTCCGTGTATGCGAAGCTGACAATGCTCGGGGCTGTCACAGATCGGCATGCTCAGCAGCAGCAAAGCGAAGGACAAGAACGCTTTGGCGCGGAGGCAGCAGGTGAGAGGGTCACTTGGGCCAGGGGGGGTCGCCCCCGTCAACCGGAGGTGGGCACACGTTGTGAGCGGTGTGCAGTGCCAGCACATGTTGTCGTGAAGCGGCCATGGCGTGCGGCAGGAGGCGTCCACGGTGTTATCTTGTGCCCAGGGTTTCGGCTTTGGTACCGGCGTAGTACGATGCCCGACTTAGTGTTGCGACTGAGGAAGGGACCAGAAGCGTGTGGGGGGAGTGATTTGCTCGGGCGCAGTTTTAGCGGTACTGGTCGACGTAGGGGCGGGTGTGTGGCGATATGAGCAGGCCTCATTGGGGCGCGCCGCGAGCGTGGGGCAACGCTATGTGGTGCAGTGGCGGGCGGGGCTGTGGGTACACCGGTGTTTGCCTCCACGGTGTACTCCACACTGAACAAAATGGAAATGCCCATCGTGCTACCTGACAGGCGCTGTATGCCAAGGCAACGGCGCCCATTAAGCAAGTGAGTTCACCGTTAGTTACTGTTTGCGTGCCCGTCAATCTTCGCCCGCACACCCGCACGTCGTGGCTTGGCAGAGCTATGTAGGGTCCCAGAAGATAAGCATGCGTGCTGGGGAATTTGTTTGGGACACGAGACGTAGATTCTTGGCCTTCCGGTGCGTGAGTATGAATGCAGCAGCGCGACCAAAGGGACAGCCCGACCAGCAAAGCGTGTGTATGGCCCTAAGCTTCAAATTATCCGATTGCGTTTGATTTCTGTGCAGGTGGGCATGATGTGCTTCATGGCATGGATGTTCGGCAACTCGATCCAGATCTTCTCCATCTTCATGACCTTCAACCTCATCTCTGCGCCAGTGTCCGCAATCATGAGCTCTGGAGAAGGTGCGTGCGCAGGCGAGGGCGCCTGACACGCGCGTCGACTAGCCCCCACGCTTGAACCCGCATCATTCCGGACAGCGTTGATTGCCACGCAATTGTTTGAGAGACCTGCATCTGTGCATGAACGTCAGCGTGATGCGCAAACATCCTTATCGACATTTACCCCCGTTGCCGCAGTTTTCCCGCGCGATGAGGAGTGGAAGCAGCTGGACACGCTAACGCCACGCGCGCTGTACTGCCTGGTGAACCTGGGCCAGCTCATATTCGGGCTGTACAAGTTGAGCGCCATGCGGCTGCTGCCGTCCTCGCCCAGCGACTTCATCTCCACTATGCCCGTGCCGCCCGTGCTGGAGCACGCGTACCCAGCGCTATGAGAAGGAGCCGTAGTGTGAAGCGGTGTGCGGACGTGAGGAAACCCGCAGGCACGGTCCAAAGGTGGCGGGTAGTGGCACCTGAGTGGGCCTGCCGACATGCGGGTGCAGCCTAGGCGCCCTAGGATGCCAGGATGCCAGACGCTCCAGGATGCTGGTGAGGAACTTGATCAGAGCTTGGACACAGTCCCTAGAACCAGACGCCTCGGCCGCTTGTGGCAGTGGTGGTAGGGCAAGGGGCAGTGCGGGCAAGGGGCGGTGGTAGGACCAGGGCATGGGATGAGAGCGGCATGCCCCAGTGGTGACAGATGAATCCCCGAACTCAACGAGCCCTGGCGCGGTAGCAAGGCAGGCGTTGCGGCTGTGCGGCTGAGCGCCGTCGACGGACACCAGGAGAATGTGAACAGAGTGCAGCAAACAGTGGCCGGGCGACAGTGTGACAAGCAGGGGCAAAAACAGGGCACGGCAAAGCAGGAGAGGGAGCCCGAAGAGTACGACAGTGGTGGGCGCAGCGAATGCGGTGTAGTCGTGCGTGCGGGCAAGGGGCAGTGCGGTGTAGTCGTGACAGGGTATACCGGTATTCTGTGTGCAGAGCAGCCACTGTGCACGTGGGATACTGCTGTTGCCCAGGGGCTTCAGCCGCAGTTGGGTGGGTAGTGAGCGCCGAGACGATGCACGGTATTAGGTTGCCAGTGGACCACATTCTATGCTTTGGCTGGCTGCTAGACCAGTACCGAGTACGGCCTTCTAAGATTGCACACGGGAACTGCCTCAATCAAGTCAACTGACCGCACAGTGTGCAACACTATGAGTTGGTGACTAGGCAACATTACAGCCCGACTCGCGTCGAGCTGGCCAGCTGTTACCGTATGCTGGATTGGGGAGCCCGATGGCCCTGGCCACCACGGCGCGTATCGGTAGCCGTGGGGCCTTGCACATTTCACTCCGACACTCCTCAACGGGTGCCGATTAATTGGAGTAGCCAACCTCGGTATTTACATTGCACGGCGACGCTTACCCGCGCGCCGGCCCCGCACGCCGCGTGATGCCTAATTCGGCTTCCTTCAGGCGCGGGCTCACCGCCATGGCCAGACTGACTCTCAGCCTACGACTTGAGCACACAATACCTTCCCTCTCTGAGCTTCAGCGCTAGTATCCGCGCAGGCCCATCTGCCCATCCCCGGCAGTTCTCATGCAACAGAAATCACCCACGGGACAACGCAGACCTTGCAGAGACGGAACGCAATCATTAACACACACACGCTGTTGCGCACTGCTATGCCGCGTCGCTGACAGGGCGGCCAGAATCCCCGCACGCGCCCGTGGCGCAGGCAGCTGTCAGAACTCGTCAACAAATTGGTCAGGGTCAGCTATAGTGTCATGGTCAGATAACATTTCATGGCAGCATGATGCGAGACTGGGCCCGCCTCGCTTTCTTGTCACCCCTGTCCCAGTGCCGGCAGTCTACCGCTTGCCTTGTGGCACCGCGAGCTCCCTTGCACCACCAACAGAAACTGATGAAGCGACGCGCCCGCCGCATGTGCGGCTTGCCAGCAGCGCCTGCCCAGGCACCTAATACACAGCACGCGCCTACCGCGGGCAGCTGACGCCAGCGCCTCCTTCGCCGACGGTGAACGCGCCCTTGCAGCACGCCACCGACGCCCAGGAGGTGTGCCAGGCAGCCACGCCCCGTGCCGCGCCTGAGCTGCGTCTGTTGATGCTCCGCCACAGCAAGCAGCTATGCCGCCCATGGCCCCCAGCACGTGTGCGCTGCACTCGCCGGAGCCGTGCGCGCCAGCCGCTGCTGATTTCTGCTTGCCTCGATGCCCGCGTGCCACCCGTAGCCCCAAGCGCTGGCAGACGCCGTCAATCCTCCCTGCCTCCTGTCCCTCCATGCCGCCACCAGCTCCACCCGAGAAGCCGCTCACAGAACCGTGCCGCTGCGCGTTTACGACTTCTGAATCTGCGTGTTCAGGAAAAACGGGGTGTTTGTTACAGTCTGCCCAAGAGCTCAGGAGCCTTGGCATCCGAGCACGACTACTTCACAGCATCGGGTGGCTTGGTCCGCGTCTTACCGGCAGGAAGAGCTTGAACCTTTGGTAGGTACATGTAATATGGGGGCAAGGGACATGTGCGTAATGGTAGTTAGTTCCTGGTCCATGCTAGTCAACTGCTGCTGACACCCTCCCTCCCACCACCCCGCCAGGTCATCACTCCCCGCGGAGACCCCCGTGGTTCTTCACCAGTCAGGTGTCGCTGCCCATAATCCACATCGGCTGCTGCTTCCCACGCCTCCCCCTGCCGGCCGGCCAGCTGCACACTCACTCGGCGGGCAGCTCCTCTTCCGAGTACAGGCGATCGGAGAAGTAGATGCGGCGGATGCGGCAGTTCGCGTGCACCTGGACCCGCAGCGTCTCGATGTAGTTCGTCCCGTACGCGCGGCGCGTGAAGTCCTGCCCAGCGGTAGGAACCATTGTCAGCCTTGCGCGTGCAGCAGGTCGACATGTGGGGGGGTGTCATGCGCATGCTCGACCCTGCACCAGACTCACCGACAGGTTGAACTGAATCTGGTTCCACCCGCTGTCCAGGCGCATGGGCATGGTGCAGATGAACGGCTTTACGCGCGTCGTCGACTGCGCGGGGCAACACAGGCGGGACATGCTTAGTGGCAGTTCGGGGGTGAGCGACGGAGCCCTTCGAATAATTAGAAGTTGTTTATTGCCGCTGTCTTATTAGATGCAATAATTCCTGGGTCCCTTCGAAGTGGTCGGCGGGCGCGGCTGCAGACATACCTGATAGTTCGACGCGCGGAAGCGTCTCCGCACGTTCTTGTCGTCCAGGACTTGTACCTCGAAGCTGTGGATACAAACAAGATTATTAGCGGGGGGTTTGGGGGGCGGGGAGGGCCCGGCAGCGCAGATTGGGACGCGGCTTGCCTGAAGTATTTGTTCAGGTTCTTAATGATGAGCACCAGGAACGGCAGCTTGATCCCCAACGTCTTGTTGGGATCCGCTGGGCAGGTGATGTATGTTGTGGAGACGTTCTGCCCCATTATCTCCAGGACCGAAGACTGGATGTCCGCGTCTGTGATGCGCTTGATGTGGCCATTGCTAACTGCGAGTGCAGGAAGTGGGCCCGGTCAGCCCATGAGCCACTCCAGCAGTCCACAGGGAGCCACAGACGCGTCCTCGCTGCCCCCGACGAGCTTCCGTGCTGGCGGGACGGACATGCGCGCACCTTGCTTGTCCCAAATCTCTAGGGGCTTCGAGCCAATGCTATACAGCACCGACAGGAAGCCAGATTGGAAGGCGTTCTTGAACATGGCTCTCTCTCTCTCTCAGGTCGCTTGGAATGAGAGGGCCTTGCTATAGTTCGAGCTCGGGCTCCTAGTTCATGACTTGTTTAAATAATAGCGTGAGATGCTTTGTCTTGCAGTAGTGGTTTCGTCGCAGGAAATACTGTGGCAGTGTGCGCGGACTCGGACTCCAAGGCCGGTGCTCGAAGTCAGCAGGAGCCTGCATGGGGGCTCGGGGAAAATTCGCCGCCCATTAGCCCATTCGCCCATGCAAACCAGCTTAGATGGTTCTCGAGCTACTAACTGAGCGCATCAGCTGGGCTTAAATGCGCCCACGAACGCGCGCGCGACGGAAGGTGCATGCTGCGCGCAATTTCCCGACGCGGTCCCCGGCGACCTTTCTTCTGGAGACGAGGCTAGGGCCACCGGTGCGATGTTCGATAGGCTCCAGGTTTGGGCAGCCGAAGACCCTGAGGCGGGACGCCCGCGCAGACCTCAACGAGGGGCAACCGCCCTCCAACGTCCAACGTACGGCCCCGCGCCACACGGTCTCTAACGCACTCTAGTCCCTCAGTCACAGCGGATGCGCCAGCATATCAGTTGCGATCGCTGTGGGCAGACCGTGCCTGATGCGAGATGCATCAAACGTTGAAAGGGCTTCGACCCCTCGCAGCCATCCGCAACAACTTGTATACAAAAACCCAGGATAAAACCGCGCTGACAACGCGCCCTCTGAAGCCTCTTAGCCATCGCCATGTACACGCATTGCACGTGGTGTATGTCCATTGAGGCGTACAGCACGTTAGCCACGCCGAGCTGCTGGCATCTAGTACCGAGTTCCACGAGCATGTCGGACATGTCGGGCTCGCGCTGGCCCGGAACCACGCATACCAGCTTCTCCATCCTCCTCCCGTAGTCAGAAACGTATGCCTGTGGTGGGCAGGTGGAGGCCCTTCCTCGCGGTTTCACGCCGCGTGTGGTGCTGCCATTGAATGGGCAGTCACCCGTGGGAGTTACCCACGCATCCGGCCCGAAGCCTAGAGAGCTCCCCTGGGTGGCGGCCTTCCCCTGGGCCAGACCCTCCTCGGGCTGTCCCTTCTTCATACTGCCGCACCCATGCCGGCACTGCCATCGACATGAATCAATTGGTTCTTCTACATGCCAACGTTGCCAGCCTTATGAATCCTATCAACCGCAGCGGATCACCAATTATTGTGACTTCGGCCTGAAGTCTCTGCGTGTCCGTGGCGCTGTCTGCGCCGGCTCCCGAACGGTTTCCTCCCCGCCATCCTGGTCTACCTGGTCCTGCGGCGCAATGCTGCCGTGCGCCACTGAAATCGCCTGTGCCAACACAAATCGAAGCGGGCAGCGGTAAACCAGGGCTCACAACACGTCTTGCATGTTGCGGTCTTTTTTTACCGCTTGCCTTCCAAAGCGGCAGCGCATTACTGGGCCCCGCCCCAAATCACATGCAATCACCCGACCGGCGCCACCGCCGCGTCGCGTGCAACCCTCAGTCTGTCCCTCTGTGAATGACTCCATACCCCTAACCCCGCACCTACGCAGCCACAAAAGCGCGCACACATACCCCCCACGCACGAGCGCTCTCACCTGCAGCGTCACGCCCAGCCGCGCCGCCGCCGCCCCCAGCGCCCGCAGCTCCGCCCGGCTCACCACGCTCGCCACCACGCCCGGCGCGCCCGCGCGGCCCGCCCGCCCCGCGCGGTGCGCGTACGCCAGCGCGTCGGGCGCCAGGCCCAGGTTGATGACGGCGTCGCAGTCGGGCAGGTCCAGGCCGCGCGCCGCCAGGTCGGTGGCCACCAGCGCGCGGAAGGCGCCGCGGCGGAAGGCGGCCACGATGTTGGACCGCTCCAGCCGCGACAGCTGGCCGTGCAGCACCGACACCTGCCGGCGGGCGGCGGGCGGCGGGCGGCGGGCGGCGGGCGGCAGGCGGCGGGCGGCGGCGGCAGCGGATGCGGTGCAGGGCGTTTGCTTGTTGGGCCAAGTGTGGGGGCCAGTGCGGGGCGGAGGACGCCTGCCATGCATCCACGCGGGACGTCCGCTTACCCCACCGACCCTCCCCCATCCTCCCTCGGCGCCTGGCCCCCATACGGTGAAGAGCTCCCATGACCTGCTGCTTCGTTCGCCCCTCGCCCCCGCATGGCCCCCGCATCCCCCAACTCCACCGCCCCACCTCCATGTTCCTCGCCTCCAGCTTGTACTTAGTCACCATGGCCTGGTTGCCGCGGCCCACGAACACCAGCGCCCGCTCCGCCCCCAGCGCGTGGATCAGCCGCCGCGCGCGGTCCGTGCGGTGCTCGGCGGGGCTCAGCACGTACACGTGCGCGAGGTGCGGCGGCAGGATGCCCGCCAGGCGGCTGCTGGCTGTCGTCGCGTCGGTGCCGCTGCCGGTGCTGGTGTCGGTGCTGTCCCTGTTGCTGGAGTTGGGGCCGGTGGAAGGAAGGTCAGGAGACGGAGAAGGCGTGTGGGTGGTGTCGCGGGAAGGGGCGCCTGGGCCGTCTGACCGTGCGAGCTCAGCTTCGTCTGACGCCGCGGCAGCGGTAGGCCGCAAAGCTACTTTGACTTCTCCGGACTCGGGGCCCCCCACGCCCTGCGCCCGCAGCAGCTGCTGCCGCAGGTATTGCTCCGGCAGCGCCGCTGTGCTGTCCAGAGCTACCAGCGCCAGCTGCCTGCTTCTGGCATCACCGCTGGCAGCAGCGGCGCCAGCGTCCGCGGCCGCCGGCTGTGCGCACCACCGGCTGTAGGCTTCAAGCCTCTGCGGGTCCAGGGACGCGCTCACCAGCACTGTCTGGCGGCCGCCACCTGGGGAGCTGCCACTGCCACTGCCACTGCCGCTGCTGCTGGCGGCTGGTGCTACAGCTGCGGGCGGTGGTGGTGGCGTGCCGGTGGCGGCGGCGGCAACGCGGCGGCCCACGTGAGAGGCGATTGTGTCCACGTTGCTCCGGAAGTCGTCGTGAGCCAGGAGCGTGTCAACCTGGCAAAGGAGGGTGACCAACAAGGTGACGCAATACCGACTGCTGCTTTGCGGAGCTCAGACGTATTCAAATTACGACACCATTCCATCTCTGGCTCCGCCCACACCCAAGCCCCAACCAACACCCCTTCCCCCCTGATGAAGTCAAGTTTGGTTGTGGATATAAAAGCCTCGCTTCCCGCATGGACGCCTACCCCACCCCCTTCAATAACCCTCCTTGCCTCATCGAGCACCAGCACCGGGCAGCTCCACACCGCCAGCACGCCGCGCTGCACCAGGTCCGCCAGCCGGCCCGGACTGCCCACCACCACCGCCGGCCACACGCCCGCCTCGCCACCGGACAGCGCCGCCGCCTGGCGCTTCAGGTTGGCGCCGCCAATCACCTGCACAGGCCGCCCGGGCGCCGCCCACTTGCAGGGGTGATGCACTGGTGCATGTGGTGGGGCAGGTGCCCCTGTGCCGGTGCTGCTGGCGCAGCCTCTCCATGCTACGCGCTAGCACGCAGCCTGACACTGCGACGCTCAAGAGCCCCGGTATATCCCCATCATAGCCCCATCGTAGTCAACTGCAGCCCCTTCGGGGCCCTGCACAACGTAGGAAGCAAGGAATTGCGCGGCCTGCCCCCGACCTGCCCCCCCCCATCCCCGGTCGCGCCCGCCCCACCTGCTGCACCAGCTGGCGCGGCGCGGACGGCGGCAGCAGCTCCTGCGCCGCGCGCTGGATCTGGATGCCCAGCTCGCGCGAGGGCGCCACGATGACTGCCTGTTTCCGTGTAGAGTCCAGTGTGTTGCAAGTGGGCAAGAGCATGGCATGCCGCCACCGCCGCCCCTTGTAGTTGTGTGTTAGACGTGTTTCGGCCCTTGACTGTTTGCCGCGCCGCCCTCCCTTCGCACGGTGCACAACGCCATCAGGAAACCGATGTCGCGCACCAACCTGAACGCCTCTCGCTGCCTGCTTCAGCGCCGTCGCTCGCGACCTCGCGGCGGCGGTCACTGAGGCTGCTGCAGGCTCCCCGGCTGCTGCTGCTGATGGGCCTGATGCAGCCACCGCCGCGGCGGCAGCAGCGGCGGCCTCGGCAGCCGCCCGTCGCTGCAGTGCCAGCTGGATGACCGGCAGCACGAATGCCAGCGTCTACGGCCAAGATTGGGGAGAAACGGAGCCACCCGATCACCTTCAAGCGTCTGGCACGACACATATGGTACGCTTCTACTACGTCCGGCAGCACTCAATATCTCGACGTACAAGCGGCAGTAGCGGACGCAAGCGTGGCTAGGGCTGAAGGGCCTATCGCCAGCGTCCGCCTTCCTCCTGCGCGGCGGGCCCGCCCCCGCCCAAGCCTTCGCCCTGGGTCAAGCCCCAGGGGACTCAGGGTGCCCACCTTGCCTGATCCCGTGCACGACTTGATGGCTACATCCCGACCCGACAACACCAGCGGCACCGCGGCCGCCTGCACCGGCAGCGGCTGGCGCAGCCCGCGCGCCGCCAGCTGAGCCTGCACGATATGGGTCGAGGGAGGTGCGCAGCAGAGTGAGCCCGCCACGACGGCAGTGCATCGCCCGGAACTTCCCGCCGTGCTTCATCGCACGCGCAGCTTTAGCGGCCCATTCCAACGCCACTAGCCGCCACACCTTCAAGTCCCTTCCCCGTCCGGGCGTCCCCACCTGCAGTGCCGGCGTCACCCCCAACGAGCCGAAGTCCATGCCAGCTCCTTCCGCGTGTACGGCGGCAGCTGCGAATCCGCGGCGACCAGCCAGGGGCGCTCCGATCGCTTTTGGCGGCAGGGCGCCGACAGCCGCCTGGTCGTTGGGTCCAGACCGCGCGGTCGCGCCCCTGGCGCAGGGCCACTGAGTCGTGTGCCCCGCAGCCGCAGCTGGTGGCCAGACCCCAGGTGATATGCCGCCGGCGCGGGCGCCGAACCCGGGGTCAGGCCCTAAGCACTTCGGGGCCTCCGGAGACCAGGCGTGATTCGCCAGGGATGACCTGGGCCCTGCATCGCCGCGAGCCGTGTAGCCGGTGCGGCAGCCCGCGGGCGTGTGCAGACTGCCCCCTGCACCTTGTGTGGTGGCCGGCTCGCCCGCGCTGCATCGCGCGCGAGCACCATCGGCTTCATTTGCCCCCTGTGCTACCAAGCGATGTGCCTGCTCTGGGCACGCGAGCGCTGCGCCCAGCGCGAGCTCCCTGATTCCACAGGATTCCGGCCAACTACCCCGCACCCGGGCAAGCATTCGAGGGATGAGCCTATGCGCTCGGGTTTTGCATTTTATGTGTGCTTCCGCAAGCGCGCTAGCGTGCAGTGAAGCTTGCGGCCAACCGCCTGATGCAAATGCAATTGTCGACAGAAACGGTCAAACGGACGCGTTCGAGCAATTCGATACACAGGTTACATTTCACGCGTACTAGCATAGTGCCAACTAGCTCAAGGCTCGAAATCGTTTCAGCTTGGCCCTAACCTGGCTTGAGTTGCAGCTTTTAGGCCCTCGCTGGGGCCAGCCCGTGATGAAATACAACTAGAAGACTCGCGCGCAGAGCATCGAGCAAGCGGCAGGGACCTGCCGAGCTGGGGCAAGGCGATTGTCAAGAGCCCCTGCAAGCCCTCGCAGGTACTGCTGGAAACAGTCGCGGATTGCCGCATAAAGTTGCGATAGTGCCGATGGGATAGAGGGCTGGAGGCGCGCGGGCCTGGGCAGGTCCAGACGCGAAGCTCGAGATACTGAGCGCTCATCTTTCCAAGTTTCTTTTGCTGCCAGCCCTCCCGGGCTGTGCGCGCGCATTTATGAATCCATGTACCAGCGTTTATTACTGGCCGATTCTTGCCGAGCGCAGGGTTCAGCCTTGACGGGAGCGCCAGATAGTTCGCCGTTCCCAGGAGCTCGTGACGCCACCAGGAATGGACTCGGCAATCAGCGATTGGCTAGCGCAACCAAACTGCGAGCCTGAGCTCGCTGGGGTGGACCAGTGGCTCGGCGACGGAGCGCTTCCTGGTGTGTCGGGCCTACGCGCTGGCTTGCCGTGACGACTTTGGATGCGCGCTCGCTGCGCGGTAGAATGCCACACTGTGTTCTTACCGACACGGTAGCGCCCTGGGGTAGCGCGGCCTCCCCAGCAGCATCCCAGACGCCATGCACTGAATCAGTCGCTTTCGCGCCTGCCCGCAGACCTTGCCGTGGACGAGTTTGCAGCGAATGTGGAAGACTTCCTGGCTGCCACTCCGCCCGTCCTGACCGAGGTGCGCGGGCGGGGGCCGAAGACCCGCGCGTGCGCAACCGTGACGGGGTTACAACGGTTACCTCCCGCACAACGACGAAATTCCTGGGCTGGCGCGGGCGCCGGGCCGTGTACCTCACCGGGACAAGGCGCATGATTGACTCCCGCCCTTGCCGACGCGCCACGCCATGCAGGGCTTCGACGCGGCGCTGGCGCCCTCCCCCCTCCATAATGACGCGGGCAGCAGCGACCCCGGAAGTAGCAGCGGGTGCGGCGCCGACAGCGGCGGCGCTGTGTGCGGCGGCGGCAGTGGCGGCGCCAACGGCGGCATCATGAGTGGCGGCGGCCTGGGCGGCCTGGGCGGCGGAGGCGGTCTCGGCGGTCTGGGCGGCTTCGGGCGCGGCACGTTCCGCAGCTTCAGCACCAACGACCTGCAGGTGAGAGTGTGACGAAGGTCGTACGGCACATGATACCGTACTGTGAAGCGAGTTGTGAAGCCTGAGTCATGGCAAGCCTTGCTCTTGAACCGCGTGCGACGCGCGGATGCGAAAGCTAGAATGCGCGGCGCATTCGTGCTCGCTGGGTGGTCAGGGCGGGAGCCGTCTCCGTGCTTTCACCACGCGGTCTTAGTAAGGCTCGGCGCTTAGCCCCACCTGCACAACAAGAGGGCACCACAACCGCACAACGCGCGCTCCGAGTGAACTCGCGTGTCCGCCCTGCCTCCCCGCAGCTGCTTGCGTCTCTGGAGGGGTCGGCTCTGGGCGGCCTGCCCGCCACGGCCGGCCTGAGCGCGCCGCACACGCTTGGCAGCTACCACCTGGCGCACAGCCACCAGAGCCACCACAGCCACAACACGCAGCAGCAGGCCGGCGGCGGCGCCTCCGCGGCCTCCACCCCGTCGTCCTCCTCCGGCGGGGCGGGTTGCAGCGGCGGCGGTGGCGGCGCAGCGCTTCTGTCACGGTCGCCTGGCGGCGGAAAGGGCTGGGCGGGTCCGGCGCTGGCGTCGGTTCCGGAGGGCGCGCCGGCGCACGGCGACGCCATGCAGATGACCCAGCAGCACAGCCTGGCAGCGGCTGCGCCTGGCGCAGCAGCGGCCGTGTCGATGGCTGGCATGTGTGCTGCGGCCGTCACGTCGTCGCCGCCCTGCCTGGAGCAGGGGCTGTCGCCCGGCGGCCCGCCGGACCACAGCGCGCAGCCCGCCGCGCCGGCTCAGTCCGTGTACCCAGCTGCCTACGCAGCCGCCGCGCCCAGCAGCAGCAGCACCGGCATGGCGCCTGGCCTTGCCCCTGCGCCCGCCTTCCACAACCCCATGCAGCAGCAGCAGCAGCCCATGCAGATGCAGATGCACGGTGCGGCGGGCAGCCCGCCGACCGCGGCGGCGCCGCCGGCGCAGCCTCCGCCGCAGCCGCCGCTGGGCGGCCTGGGCGGCGGCATGCGGCACGTGCCGTCGTTCGGCACGCTGTCGAACCTCATGTCCGCCACGCTGACCATCAAGCGCGATGCGGACGATGAGGCGTCAGACAGCCCCCGCCACACAGGGACCGGCTTCATGGCCAATGCGTGCTTTGGCCAGAACCCCTTCCAGCAGCAGCAGCAGCAGCAGCAACAGCAGTCGCAGCCGGCTCCGCCGGCTGCCCCATGCGCGCAAATGGATGCGCAGGCCGAGTCGCAGCCGGCGCCGGTCGCGGTTAGCATGTTTGCCGAGCAGCAGCAGCAGCAGCAGACGCAGACGCAGGCCGTTTTCGGGGCGCGGAGCGGCTTCGGCGTTGGCGTTGGCGGGCCCATGCCGAGTGCGTTCCAGGCCCTGGGGCTCCCGCTGCCGCTGCCCGGCGCCAGCCTGTAAGTTGACCGGCGGGCTGCACTCAGCTACCCCCTGAACCCGCTGCCCCCCTAGAGCGTGCAGCTCAACGTGTGGCGTATGTTGAGCTCGGCGTGCTACACTGCTTTATTGTTTGCTCCGTCTTGCTCAGGCGCTTCTTCCGATTTGTTGGTGCATGCCTCTCATTGTCGCTGCCCCCGCATTGTGGTTGCTGCAGGTCTTCGTTCGCCGCTGCGGCGCAACAGCAGCAGCAACAGGCTCCGAGCGCGCCGTCCGCCTGCACCATCGCCGCAGCCGTGCCGCCGGCGCTCCCCTCCGGCATCACGATCAAACAGGAGCCCAACGCCGTTGCAAACGCAGTGGCGGGAGCGGTGGCCGCCGCTGCCGCCGAGATGGTGGCGCAGGCGCAAGCTCAGGCGCAAGCTCAGGCGCAGGCGCAAGCCCAGGCGCAGCCGGAGGCGCCCTCCACGAATAGTGGGGGCAGCGGCGGCGCGCCCGCGCCCTCTGCAGCCGACCTGGCTGCCTCGGCCGAGAGCGGGGGCGGCGGCGCGGCGGGTGGCTTCGGTGGCGGCCTGAGCCTGGCACGGCTAGGCATGGGGCTGGGCGGCGGCGGCGGCGGCGGCGGCGGGCTGCGCAAGTGTGCAAGTGCGCTGGAGCTGTGCTCGTGGCGCAGCAACTCCGTCAGTCTGGACCCGGTCGGGGAGGACGAGGAGGAGGAGCTGGACGGGGCAGGCGGCGGCGGCGGCGGCGGCGGGCTGGGCGGCGCCCGCGAGGGCAGCGCCGGGCCCGCGGACGGCGGCGGTGCAGACGGCGGCAGCAGGGTGAGTCAGAGGCGCGGTATGGCGGTGTGGCGGTGTGGCTGGTCAAAACGGTGGCGCGGTGCTCGGTCGTGTGGCAGCATGCGGAGTTCAGGTTGGCGCAGGCTTGCCGCGTGGGAGCGCACGCAAGGGTTACCTGTTCCGCCATGCAGATCTAGCAACTCCCGACTCCCAAATCGCCCCCGGGCACTGCCCCGCCCCTGTGTCGGGTGCCTGCGCCCAGCCCTGCTCCTCGGTCTTATGCATCGGGGGGATGATGTAGTTTGGGCGAGCACCGTTTGGCCGACCCTTACACATACTGACGTTCACCGCCTCCGCCGCCGCCGCTGACCCACAGATGATCGGGCGGCTGACGGTGGAGGAGCGGCTGCAGCGCATCCTGCGCTACCGCCAGAAGCGGCAGATGCGCAACTTCGCGCGCGAGATAAAGTACCAGTGCCGCAAGACGCTGGCCGACTCGCGGCCGCGCGTGGGTGGCCGCTTCGCGCGCAACGACGACCCCAACAGGTTGGTGCGCCCACCAGGCATGTACGGCATGCGTCGTGGGGCCCCGCGGGCTCGGGCCGGTTGTGGGCGCACGTGTGCGTCTGTGTGTCCTTGTATAGCTAACCGTATTACGCGCTGGGTAGCAACCGCCACCAGCATAACGCCCAGCTTCGCTCAGCCGGCATCTTCCTCCACGCCCCTGCTTCTGCATTACGTATCGTATCGCCCGTCTGTCTGCCGCACTGAAGCCTGTGATCTCCCCTTGTTGTCTGTCGCAGCGTGATGCCGCACCAGACCAAGAAGGCGCAGCGCTCGGGCAAATCGAGCGACCGCCACCAGCAGCAGCTGCAGAAGCAGGCGGCGGCGGCGGCGGCGGAGCACCAGCGGCAGCTGCAGCAGCAGCTGGCGGTGGCTGTAGCAGCCAAGGCAGTGGAGGCGGTGATGGCGCGGCAGCAGCAGCAACAGAAGCAGGCAGTAGCAGCCGCGGCTGCAGCCGCCGCGGCAGCCATGCCGCTGCCCATGCCGGGCATGCAACCGGCGGCGGCGGCCAGCCAGCCAGCCCACAACACCACCGCCAGCGCCACCATCTCCACCACCAGCAGCGGCAGCAGCGGCGACCACCCCGGTGGCGGCGCGAGCACTGCTGGCACCGCGGCGGCGGCAGCCGCAGCCGCGGCGGCGGCGGCAGCCGCCGGCGGCTACCCGGGTACCGTCGCGCCGCCCGGCGCGGGCTACCCGTACGCGGCCGCCGGCCACGGCCCGGTGGCGCTGGCACACCCCGCCTACCCCGCCGTCGCCGCGCCGCAGATGGCGGGCGTCGTGTACCCGTACAGCTACCCGTACGGCTACGCGGCCCCGGCGGCAGCGCCGCCGGGCGTGGCCGTGGCCATGCCCGCGGCGGCGGCGGCGGCGCACCATGCCGCCTACGCGCACCAGCAGCAGCACGCCGCAGCGGCCGCGGTGGCAGCAGCTCACTACCAGGCCGCGGCCGCGCAGGCGCATGCGCAGGCTCAGGTGCAGGCACAGGCGCAGGCCCAAGCCGCCGCGGCCGCGGCCGCGGCCGCCGCAGCTGCGGCGTCGGCACATGCGCAGGCCGCCGGCAGCGGTGCGCCGACGCCCATGTACGGCATGAGCGTGGGCGTGGCTCCCCCAGCGCTGCACCACCCCATGCCCACGCACCTGTACCCCTACGGCGCTCCGGCGCCCATGGGCGTGCCGCCGGGCATGCCGCCTCCCCACCAGTACGCGCCGCCGCAGCCGCCGCACGCCATGCCCGCCGCGCCCGCCGCCGGCGCCGCCTCCGCCGACACGCCCGACAGCGCCGCCGTCGGCGGCGGCGGCGGCGGCGGCGGCGGCGGCGCCTGTGCCATGCCGCCGGACAGCGGCTGCGGCAGCGGCATGCTGGGCTCGCTGCCGCTGCCGATGCCGATGCCGGGTGACGTGGCGTCGGGCGCGCCGGGCGAGGCGGGGGGTCTGGGCGACGACGACGTGCCAGGGCGGCTGGACTCGCCTGGGCTGCTGGATGCGCTGTTCAGTCAGATGGACGCGGAGATGGCGGCGGAGGTGGAGGAGAGCGCGGCGGCGGCGGCGGCGCTGCTGCACCCGGCGGCGCCGGGCGGCGCCGGCGGCATGGCGGCGCCGCAGCATGCGCAGCACGCGGGTGTGTCGTGCATGGCCGTGGACGGCTGAGGAGGGAGCGGGAGCGGGGGCGGCAGCGGCAGCAGGCGGCAGGCGGTTTTGGGCATGGCGCGGCGCACGCGTTTGTGCACGGTGAAGCCTTCGAGCCTGCCTGCACCTGCGGCTGCGGCTGCGGTACCGGAGGCCGTGGCCGTGGCGAGAGTGTGTCGCTTGGTTGAAGATGGGTGCACGCGAGGGCCGCCGGCACCTGACAAACACAGCAGGAGCGAGAGCGGCGCCCCAGAGGGGAGGCGGCAGCGGAAGCATGCGAGGGGCCGCCGCGGGTACTACGAGCATTAGACTTGAGGGGTGAGAAACAACTTTTTGAGCAACAAAACACCACCATATTGTTGCCGTTGAGTGATATGTGTTGCGGTCTTGTGGCCGCGGTATGTATGTGCGCGTGTGTATTAGTGATTTTTGGTCTAAGAGGCATGTGTCAGGCGCGAAACACGTCGGGCGGCCCTGAGCAGCTCGCGTAACAATCATCGGGGCTGGTGTGCATACGCGGAGCCTGGCACTCCTACAGCCGCACATGCCGATGCCGATGAAGAAAATATTGGGGGCGGGGGCGGGGTTGCCCCGAAGCCTAACGCACGTTCCCGACTCTCAGAACGACACCCACATTCAATGGAAGGATGGGAACGCGCGGCCGCGGACAGAAGGACCCAACAGGGAACGTGCGGCATGATCAACTGTCGAACGTGTGGGGCCTGCTTTCTTGATCTGGCACTTGTATACATACAGTTTTGGCCAGGAGCGTGAGGGTTGCCGTTCAGTTTTCACAAATCCGCGGCAGAAAAAAAGATCAATGGCGGTACGCGAGGTTGACAGAGACGAGACTCGCGACGATGAAGCACCCTGTAGCCAAGGAGTAGAGGGGAATGAGGGCTGGGGGCGCCTGCGGGTGCCGGTGCCGGTTGCTACGCAGTGACCGGGCGGTGAGGACTGCCGCATGACGATGTCACATGGCACGGAGAGAGCAGGAAGAAGACGCAGAAAGAGGCGGGTGCAAGCGGCAGTGGCGCTTGGAGGCACGGAATGGGTGCAAGCGAGGCAGAGGGCACAGTGCCGAATGAGGGCATGGCGCAGATGAAGCATGCAACAGGCGGTTTGTTGCGTCGAGAAAGAGAGCAGAGCGGCGCGAGTGCATGTTGCCGAGAGGCCGTGTGCCGGTGGTCCGGCGGCTCGGTGGTCCGCAGGGCTGATGCATTAGGAAGACGCGAGTAACAACAGTGGCCGCGCACAATTCTTTCCTCCGGCCGGAGACACGAGAAGAAACAACAAAAAGTATTGCATGGTTGAGCAGCGCGGCTGCGGCTGGTGAAGCCCTTCGCGACAACTGGTAGTTGCTGTTGAGCGGGCTGATGAGGCCAGTCTTTATGTGTTGACGCATGATCATAGTTTCTAAGTGGGCAGATGGACTTCCGAGCCCGAGCCCGTGAGATCGTTGTGGGCTGAGACGCGTATATGCAGACGCGCGCGCGCTGGTGCGGCATGACGGGCTGCCGGCATGCGCAGGAATGAAGCAGTGGAGGGCGCTGGCGTGCTCGTATCATCTGTGCGTCAGGCGGGAATTGTTATGAGTTATTGCAAGGCCAACCTTGCCGTCGGGGCAGCACTGCTGCGTGGGGTGCGTGGATGCGGCGAGGCGTCGGCCAAGCGGTGGTGGACGGCAGCCGGGCGCCAGGGTGCACGCAAATGCCAGCAGCAGCAATCCTGCGACCCGCCCGCCGTCAGGATCCAGGAGGAGCGCAATCCTGTCGGTCATCGCCGAGAGATCCTGGGGTTGGAGCGTGTGGGTGTCGGGCTGGCAGTATTCGAGGATGCCTGGTCTGGCCGCGGATGGCGGATGGCGGATGCTAGGCACGCGTGAAGATGTGAACATCCCAAGCGCCAGGACTGGCGCCATGTCAAACTCCCTATTGACCTGCAGATGTGGAGCTTAACATCAAAAACTGTTTTCTTGCATGTGGGGCGTGTTGTGTGTTGTGTGTTGTGTGTTGTGTGTTGTGTAGCCGTGCGTGACTAGTGGTTGTCGTTGCGTGGTGTTCAAATGGGGCCCCCTGAGCTGAGCAGCACCCGCTCAGGAAGCATATGGCACCCTGCTCGTTGTGTTTGGGTCGTTGTTTGTTCGTCGATGGAGGCGAATGAAGGCCCTGTTGGACGTGGGTAGCGCAGCGCGTCGCAGCAAGGGGGGCTTGCCTTGATTGCCCCAGTTGAGGCTTGAAGGTCGTTTTTCTTCGCGAGCAAGCACCGGAATGGGCGATCCCAGCTGGGTATCGCTGGTGAACGCCACCCCATTCCTTTGTTTGACGATACTTGTTAATAGCGCGGTGTGGACTGTGTGGGGGCTTTATCGTATGCGACACAAAGGATGTGGCCGGGCAGGAATGCGGTGACATGCGTGTACACGTGCGCTTGCCCGTGCGCCTGTCCGTGCGGCCAGCTGACGGATTCAACGCAAAAGAAATGAACTATGGGGGAGCAAATGGTGTGCATGCACAAGACGAGTGGAGGAATGGCACGGGGCCAGTGGCTCATCGAAGGGGGCTGCGCAGTGTGCGGGGCTGGCTGGGGTCCAAGGTCTGTGGGCGAGGCCCGTCACTCCCCGAGACTCTGCGCAACCAGGTTATGCCAGGGCTACCTGGCAACGATTGCCGCGTGGCAGCCGATGGCGGTGAATGTAAGGCTGTCCAGGGCTGTCATCCGTTGTCATGGTCTGTCAGGCCTCGCGTCGGCTCCCAGCCAGGCCAGCATGGTCTCAGCAGCGGGAGGATGCCGCACGCGCACGAGACCAGAAACTCGCCCAATAGCCTATAGATTTCCGGTACTCCGGTGGACTCTTACATTGCAGCCCTGCCCACGACACTTCAGGTGCCGCTGGTGGCATTTGATATTGGTCAGGCAGCGGCGCGTCCGGGACCACGTGGCCACGCTGTCCCCCAGCCGACGCGCTCAGCGCCAGCCCAGCCTCTGCCTGCACGCCAAGTGCCGCTAGTTTGCAGGCTGGACGCGCGGTCCTCCACTTATACATTGCCATTTCGGAGGTGAGTCAGTCTCGTTCCGCACTGACCGGTTGCCTGTCCCCGCTCCACGCCAGCGCTGCCTACACCACTCCTCGTGCGCACATGCCACGACAGGACGGCAGCCTGCGTCGCGGTATCCTCACTACACTCCTATCTATCCACTGCAGTGCTCCTACTACCGAATAATACCTTGGTGGCTTCCAAACGCGACTCCGGGGATTGCTACCACTCCTGCAAACGCATTCGTTCAGTGTGCAGTGCTTCTAGGCTTCTAGCTGCATGGGCGTCCTGCGAAGTACATTTGGCCGTGAGCGCCTCCCGCTCACGTGACCTCATTCGTCAGGCACTCAGTCAATGATAATCACATCGTCCGACATCTCATCATCGCTACCCGGCGCCGGGCGCGTGTGTGCGCGCGCTCCTACGCCACCGGTGCCACCGACGCCGGCGTCGCCTGGTGCGCCATCGCCGCCACCCGCACCAGCCGCTCCAGCTAGCCGCCCCTGGCCGTCCTCCTCCTCCTGCTCCTCCTCCTGCTCCTCCTCCTCGGCGTCTGTGTCGCTGTTCTCGAGCAAGCGCTGGCGCACAGGCCAGGGCGACACAGCCCAGCCGCCCGGACTCGCAGTGGCGGCGCCCCCCGGTGCTCCTGCGCCCACTGCTGCCGCCCCAGGAGCGGCTGCAGCAGCGGCCCGTGCGGGTGCTGCTGTGGGCGGCCCCGCCGCCCGCCGGCTGGGCTCGCAGCGCGCCGCTGCTGCCGCCCCTGCAGTTGTGGACGCTGCTACCGCCACTCCTCCTGCTGGCGGCTTGGGGCTCCGCAGCCGCTTGGCGGCGCCGCACGCGAGCGCCGCATCTTCCGCGTGCCCAGCAGCCGCGGCGCCGCCTGTGCCGGCTGCTTGGCTGCCCTGCAGCCCCGCGCCCGCCTCTGGTGCCGGCGCGTGCCCCGCCAGGCGCTTGCTGAGGGGCAGCGGCGTGCACAGGTCCACTACCTCGCGCTTGCCGCCCCGACCGCCCTGATGCTGCTGGGTGGAGGGCGGCTGGGGGGCCTGCTGGTGGCGCGACTGCCCCTGGTGGCTTGTAGCAGCGCCCACGCCTGCGCCCGCGCCCGCGCCCGCGCCCGCGCCTGCGCCCGCGCCCGCGCCCGCGCCAGCATCACCCGGCACCGGCGGGCTGGCGGTACTGCCGGCGCACTGCAGCTGCGCTAGCATGGCTGTGACGCCGCCACCCGCGGACAGGCCAGCCCCGCCCCCGCTGCCGCCCCCGCTGCCATCCCCGCTGCCGCTTCCGCCGCCCATGGTGCCGCCACCGCCACCGCTGGCCCCCGGCCCCGCGCCGCCGCCATGCAGCCCATCAGAGCGCTGCACCCGATGCGGCGGCGGCGGCGGCGGCGTGTGTGCGCACCCGTCCTCCATGACCTCGTCTGGCGTCTCCCCCTCATGCGGCCGCCACAGCTCCTGCTCGTGCTGATTGCGCCTGCGGTGCTGGTGGTGCTGGTGCTGGTCGGGGCGCGGCCCGGCCGCGGCATGCGGTGGTCCGACGGGCTTGGCCGCGCCCGCCAGCAGGGGGCTGCCGAAGCCGCCTGCGTCCACGTCTGACATGTGGGCGTCCGCCGCGGCCTCGGCACCGCCGGGGGCGACGTCCACTGTGGTGTCCAGCCCCTTGCTGCCGCGCCGCTCCCCCACCTGCGGATCTATCGCGCCATCAGCCTGCTCCTCCTCCTCCTGCTCCTCCTCCTCCTGATCCTCCTCCTCCTCCTCACTGGAGGTGCCGAGGATCACCAGCTCCACGTGCTGCTGCCCCACCGGCTGCCGCTGCCGCTGCTGATGCTGCTGCGGCAAACTGTCCGAACGCCCGGCTACCTGGCATCCACGCGGCTCCTCCTCCTCGTCCTCGTCCTCCTCCGCCTCGTGCGCCCGCCTTGCGTCCGTGGCCATGCGGTGAACCACGGGCCCCTCCTCCTCCTCGTCGTCTCCTGCTGGCTCATCCCATCCGAGTGATCGACCAGGCGGACGGGCCAGCCCTTGCCCGCCAGCAGCGGCAGCGCCGCTGCCTCCACCACCGAGACCAGCAGGAGCAGCGGCGCCGGCAGCGAGCCCGAAGGCGCGCTGGCGCCGACCGCGGGCCGGCAGGTGTGCAGGCGACGGCGAGCGCGAGGCCGCGGGCGAGGCAGAAAGGGAGGGGGAGGGGGAGGCGGAAGCGGAGGACGAGGAGGTGGACAG
Organism: Chlamydomonas incerta; assembly: GCA_016834605.1. Taxonomy (NCBI): domain Eukaryota; kingdom Viridiplantae; phylum Chlorophyta; class Chlorophyceae; order Chlamydomonadales; family Chlamydomonadaceae; genus Chlamydomonas; species Chlamydomonas incerta. Next base: position 669,417 of record JAEHOC010000029.1, read on the forward strand.
CACGATGCGGCCGGTGACGTGGCGGGGCCCGCGCGCGCCCATACCAGGGCCGCTGCGGTCGCCAGTCCCCACCGCCCCGATCCCATCGTCTCCGTCGTCCTCGTCACCAAACATGCCGGCGGCAGCGGCAGCTCCGCTGCTGCCGGCTCCGCCGGCTCCGCTGGCTCCGCCGCGTGCCTGGAGCCGGCGCCACAGCGGTACAGGCGAGGCGTCTCGCCCGCACGCAGCCCCCGGCTCCTCCCCATCGCTTCCCTCACGATCGCGCCCGGATTCCGGGGCAGCTGTGGCTGTAGCCGTCGCGGCTGCCGCTGCCGCTTTAGCGCCCTTGCGTTGCCGCTTGGCCGGCGAGCCCGCTGCTCCCCCGGCTCGCCTTGATTCCAGACCGCCCGTACCAACTGCGACGCCAATGCTGTGTCCCATGGACCCGGCAGCCGCCCAGGTGACCAGTTCCCCATCGGCGCCGGCATACCCGGCAGCAGCGCCAGGCGCGGGTTCCGTGACCACAGCTGCTGCTACTGCTGCAGCTGCTTTCCGCCTCCCCCTTGGCTTGGTCCCCGGTGCAGGCTCTGCCGGATCTGCGTCGCCTCCTGCTGCTGCTGCTGCTGCTGCTGCTGCTGCCGCGACCTTGGTCCGGGGCTTGCGGGCCTTGGCTGTTGCTGCGCCTGCCCGTCCTTTTGGGCCAGCCGCCGCTGCGTCACCGGCCACGTCAACCGCCAAAGCTGGGTCGGGCAGGTGCTCCGGCATCGCCACGGCCCCATGCGCCCCGTACGCTCCCGCGTCTGCCCAGTCACCCGAGGGGCCGCCCACTGCGGCAGCACGCGCCTCTGCGGCCGCCGCCGCCGCAGTTGTAGCCTTCGACTTCGTCACGCGCTTGCGCGGCTTCGCCGCCGCCGCCGGCCTGGCCGCCGGCGGCGCCTCGCCCTCGCTGTTTGCAACGTCTGGGGCGGCAGCGGCTGCGGCAGCAGTCCCTGCTGCAGCGCCTTTCCCGCGGGCCTTGCTTCCGCCCGCCTTGCTCGCCGCCGCGCGCTTGCTCCCGCCCGCCTCTGCATCGGCCGCTGCACCTTTCGTGCCGCCGGCTGCGCCCTTCGCCGTCGCGCGAGTGCCCGCGCCACGCCTGTGTGTTTGCGGTTGACCACACAGCGACACTTGAAGACCCTAAGCTGATGGTGCGGCTGCCCTCGGCAACCTACCACAGACCCTGGCCCAACTGCCCTAGCCCTCGTCCTCCTGAAGCCCTGCACACAAGCGCGCTGGCCAGCCTCACGATTTAGTACAACCGCCCGGCTCACCTTTGCCGCCGGCCGCTCTTGTTGCCCCAGCCCACCGTCTCCATGCCCCGTAGCAGCTCCATCCACGTGTGCGCCGTGCCGCAGGCCGGGCAGCAGCCCTGCTCCGGCACCCCGCCGAACCGGCCGCCGCCGCCGCCGCCTCCACTGCCGCCCGCCAACCCAGCCGTGTCCGCCACGGCCGGCACGGCTGTAGCAGACCAGTGCGCGGCCATGCAGTCGAGGTGGAAGGGCGAGGCGCAGACGGCGCAATAGAGCATGTGACGACTGATGACGGCGGTGCACAGCGCGCAGGGCGCCTTACCGCAGGCCGCCACCGCGGCCGCCGCCGCTGTCGCCGCATCCGTCGCGGCGGCGGCAGCCGGGGCGCCTGCGCCGCCTGCAGCGGTGGCCGCGGTGGCTGTCTTGCCGGTGCCGCGGCGTGCCTGGCCGTGAGCAGCAGCCGCCGCCGCCGCCACTGTCGCGGTGCCGCACTCGTCCTGTTGGGCAAGGCAGACGCTGTGAGTTGCATTCGTCAGCTGGCGGCAGGAACCATACCCCGCTCGTGCATTTGCCTGGCCTCCGTCTAGTTACCGGTAGTTTGGTTCAGCTTGGGCTGGTGTTCACAACACCCCGCCCTCCCCACTGCGGTCTGCATCCGCCCGGCGCGCGCCTCCTGCCCCAGCCCCGGCCCACCTCAAGCAGCTCCACCTCGCCGTCGCTGCCGCTGTCGCAGCCGCCGCCGCCGTAGCCCGGGCCGCCCTCGCTTGCCGTGTCCGTCCCGGCCCCGCCATCCTCCTCGGCGTCCTTCTCGCCGCTGCCCCGCCCCGCCGCCTGCCCGGCTTCGCCCGGCTCCTCCTGCTCCGGCTCCTCGTCCTCCTGCTCGTCCTCCTCGTCCATGTCGTCCAGCGCTTTGGGCAGCTCGTCCATGGGCGCCGTGAACACGCGGATGTGCGCGGGCGCGCTGGCGACGCTCTCTGCGGCCACCGGCAGCGACATGACCATAGCCATGTCACAACCCGCCGCCGCGTGCAGACCCATGCAGCCCCGTCCCGTCCCAGGCCGACCACGGCCCGGGCGAGCAGCTGCCGGGAGCTGCCTGGGCCCACCTACCGGGCTACCACGTGCCCCACTGCCCGGTGAGCCCCACGCCTCCATCGGCGCCCGCCCACCCGCCCACCCACCCTTGATGAGCGCGGCATACTGCGGCGCCAGGTACTGCAGGGAGAGCGGGAAGTGGCGCCAGGGCGACTCGTGCAGCATGCTGAGCATGAGCAGGATCTGGTGGGCCGGGGCGGGGTGGGGTGGGGTGGGGGTTGGGGGAGGGGCGCCCGGCGGCCGCCCACAGACAAGCGCGCACCTTGCCGCGCACGCCCTGCATGCGCGTCCGGCCCAGCGCCTGGGCGATGGGCCTCACGATGAGGCTGCGCTCCGGGTGCTGCCACGCCCATTCAAACTGCAGAGCCTGGATCTGCGAAAGGATTGAGCAGATACGCAGCAAGGCAACATGCGGAGCAAAACTCTTCAGGAACTCGTCAGCACTGGCTCGCTGGTCCAGGAGAGGCAGCGGCAGGACATTTGGCAGGGCTGGAAGTGGCAAGGCTGCTCCGTGGCTACGATGCGAGAAGGATCCGGCACCGGATCCACCTTGGTGGGGAAGCCGTACAGCACCAGCGTCATCTCCCATGGCCGGCCCCTGCGGCGCGAGTTGGATTGCGGATGGGGTGACGTGGATGTGCCAAGTTGGGCGCAGCGAACGCAGGATTGCTGGCTGGACCACTCACTTGTGCGTCTTCCAGGCACCGTTCTTGATCAGTCCATTGTGCTGGCGGATGCGCCGGCGCGGGTTCACCGTGAACCTGCCAAAACGTGAGGGAGGCATTGTGGTGTGGGGCGTGGCAGCTCGGCACGCAGTTCACAGCGCTGCCACGCACTCCCCGGTGGCCCCAGTTTCTCGAGCCGCCACCCAATACCCTGCCTACCCTATGTAGGTGCGCCCTTTGTGCGTGGGCGACTGGCTGGCGAGCAGGTAGCAACCGAAGAACTCGCGCATTCTTGCGCAGCTGGGCCTACATTTTCACGTGCTCACGCCTAGAGATGTTGGTGCTAATGTTTCGTGCTCTATCATCAATCGAGGACCAAGACGAGCTGGGCTAATGGTCGTTTTCCGACTTCAATAAGCTCTGCGCGGTTGCGCAAGTTGCAAACCTTACGCTGTATTAATGAGTAACCCTCCGCAAACATGAAAGCATGGAACAAGGCCCGATGGGATGAGCAGCTGCGGAACCGGTGTGACAGATGGGTCGCAAATTGCCTGCTTTGCGCAGTATCGCTTGACATTCTTACTACATGAAATAAGCATACAAAACGAGGCGTTGGCTGCCTAGATATATGCCCTCTTACGTGCAGAATGCGCTGATTCTGCCCCGCGTCTCCACTTCCGACAACGCCTCAAGCCATAGTCATGGAGTGGGAGAACACAAAGGAAAACTGTGTCCCCGTACGAGCGGGGCGCAGCAAGGCCGCCCTGCAGGAGCTTGCTGACCCGGCAGCAGAGGCGCTCGAGGGCAAGCGGAAGTGCGTCCCCTTGATTGCATCCAGCCAGACGTCGCCTGTTGTTGACACATTGCAATAACTAACACCTTTATGCAGGGAGCTGTGGGCCCAGGTCACAGAATATCAAGGAAATGACCCGCTGGAAGCATGGCAAAGGTAAAAGCAGCCCACCGGGTGACCTGTTCGACAGGAGCACCATTAAAGAGGCTTTTATTGCACGCACAGGTACATCAAGTGGATGCAGGAGTATGGCGTGGGCGGGGGGAAGGCGGACCTGCAGAAGGTGCTGGAGGCGTGCACCAAGGAGCTGCAGAAGCTGCCCCGATACAACAACGACATCCGCTTCCTCCGCATATGGATTCAGTACGTGAGTCCATCGGCGCAGGATTGGGGTATGTATGCCGCAAGCCAGCGCTCCGCACGCAACTGTATCCTGATCCCTGGCCAACTGCCGCTTCTCTGGCGCCCTGCCCGGCGTGCCCAACTGCAGGCGGACTGCCTCCCCGACCCCGGTGACGTCTTCCTCTACCTGCGGGTGTGTCTCACATGCTGTGCACGTCGCGGTGTTTGCCCACAGCTATCGCCCTAGCCCGTACGCCCCGCCCGGTGCCCACATGTTTGTGAGCCACACCCAACTGAAGCGTGTGCCTTTGCACCCATCGTCGGAATGGCCTTGTGTGTGTGCAGGAGAAGGACATAGGGCGGGACTTCGCGCTGTACTATGAGGCCTACGCCACCTACTTCGAGCTGCGCGCCAACTTCCAGAGCGCAGACGCGGTGTACCTGGACGGCGTGCAGCGGTGGGTACTGGGTAGGGTGGGCCCGCCGCCGTCTGCACACAGCCAAAGGCGCACGTGGCGCTGGCAGAAGCGCGCCTCATCCGTCCTACACCCTCCAGTGCGGGTGACATGTCTTTTGTGAATGCGCACGCAGGGGAGCCAAGCCGTTGGAGCGCCTGAAACAGAAGCACACCGCCTTCCAGCAGCGCATGGTAAGGCTGGGCACCTGCTCCACCGGAATGCTGCAGTCGAGCCGGCCGCCCGTCAGGGATAGGCCATGGCTGCGCCACCCAGCCCCCTGCTCACTCTCCGCCATCCCGCGCTGCCCGCTGCAAACCCGCAGGCCCACCGCATCAAGCGGCGCATCCAGGATGAACAGGAGCTGGGGCCGCCGCCCGCCGAGCCCGTGCGCACCTCCCTAGCCGCCATAGGTGGACGGCCTCGCGCGGCGCAGCAGCAGCAGCAGGGATCAGCGCTAGGAGGGATTTTCGGAGCGCCGACTGCTGGGCATGCTTCTCTGTTCGGCGCCCCGCCGCCGCCGCCGGCCCAGGTGGCGCTGCAGCGGGGCACGCGGCCGCTGGCGGTGGTGGCGGATGACGAGTTTGCGGGGCTGGGGCTGGGCGGCTCGGAGAACGCGCCCCTTCCCGGCTACAGCACCATGCCGCAGGTGATGATGGCACCGCCGGTGTTGGGTTCCGTACGAGCATGCTTGCAAATTTGGCTAGACCGCTGGGCGCTAAAAGGAAGAATACTTGCGGTGGGCGAAGGCAAGCTGCCACGTGCCACGCTCGCCCTGCGCTCTACTAAAGCGCATTGCCGTGTGCCGGGCTCGCAGATGAACAACCTCAAGGAGCTCAAGCCGTACGGCGTCATCCGAAAGGAGAACACGGACCGCGCCACCGCATGGAACCAGTTCTCACTGCTGCCGGGCGGCGACGCCGGCCCCGGCGGCGGGGCCGCCGGCCTGGGCCTGGGCGGCCCCAGCGCCAGAGCCTCAGGCCTGGACGTGTTCACAGATGAAGAATTCCAAGAGGGCGACGAGCCGCGGGGCGCGGGTGCTGCTGGAATGGGCCCAGGCCAGGGCGCCAGCGGCGCGGCGGCAGCGATGCACGCGCTGCTGGCGCCACCGACAGCCTCAGCATCGCAGCATTTTGACCCGCTGCTCAGCAGCCTCGCGCCGCCGCCGGCGCTGCTGCGCGGTTCGCAACCGGCGGCGCTGGCCGCGCTTGGCCTGACTGCAGCGCCGGCTGCTGCTCGCGCGGCGGTGTTTGGAGGCGCGGCCGCGGCTGCAGCACCGCTGACCGCTGCTGGGTTTGCAGGGCCCGGACAGTCGGCACTTGCATCGCAAGGTACTGGCGCCGGGAAGCCGACCCAGCTGCCGACCACAGCCGCTGCTGGCCAGGCCGCAGCGCCAGCCCCACGCGCCGCGACAGCGCAGCCTGCGCCCGCGTGCACCCCTGCTACATCGGCCACGCTGGCGGCGGTGCCGGGCCCGCCGCCGCTGCACCCAGTGGCAGCGGCTGCGCTGTCCGCCGGCACGGACGTGGACGCGTCGCACTTCAGCTACCTCGGGCTGCAGGACGGGACCGCCGGCGAGATGTCGTACGAGGAGCTGCGAGCTCAGGCCTGGACGCGTCGGAACCCGCCGCACAAGCGGCCCGCGCCCGCCGCCAGCGGACCAGTGGCGGCTGCGGCCCCTGCCAGCACCCGCGGCCAGGCAGCGGCACCGCCGGCCTCGTCCCTGGCCGCGGCCCAGCGTGGCATCGCAGGCCTGATGATCCCTGATGACGACGATGACGATGGCGATGCGGAAGGCCCGGCGGTGAAGGCCCAGAAGGCGGCTGCAGCAGCGGCGCCGCCTGCGGACAGGGCCGGGGGAAGTAGCCGGCGCGCCTTCGGGGAGGTGTTGCCAGCCGGTGGCGGGGCCAGCGCCATGTGTGACGGCGGCGGTGCGAGGTCTGGCGGCGTGGCCGGGGGCAGCGGCGCGTTCAGCGTGCTGGCAGATGACGATGATAAGAACGACGGCACCGCGGCGCTCGCCGCGCTGACACAGGCGCCTGTACCCGATGAGAACCCGCCACCCCGACGGCGGCCGCTGGGCGAGAGCGGGACTGGGGCTGCTGCTGCCTCTGCCGCCGGTTCGGCCGCGGCGGCCCCGCCACGGCGCCCAGCGCTTGGCTTGTTGCGAGACCCAGCAATGGTCGCCTCTTTGCCATCCGCCGCCTGTGAGCAGGAGGCGCCAGCGCTGCCACCCCAGCCTCCGGCCGCTCACGGCCCGCTACCGCTGGGCCCTCCTGCGGTCACGGCGGCCGGGCCGCGGCCGGAGCCCACCGTCACCATCTCCACGCGCGGCGCCTTCGACCTGCTGAATTCCATGTTCAGCGACGACCTGCCCCACCAGCAACAGCCCCACCAACAGCCGCTGCACCAGCAGCCCCACCAGCCGCAGCCCCACGCCCAGGCCCAGCCGCAGGCCCGACCGATGCCACTGCAGGTGCAGGCGCAGGCGGTGGCGCCCCTGCACGGAGCCGGTGCAGCTGCTGAGCCCGCAGCCGCGCCGGGCATGGCTCCCGTGCAGCCTTCCGCCGTCTCCGCCGCGGCAGCTCTGGCCACTGCCCCAGCGGGGGTTGGGGCGGCTGCAGCAGCAGCCGCGGCGGCGGCGTATGAGCCGACGGTGACGCTGCACACGCGGCTGGCGTTCGACGCCATCAATGACATGTTCAGTGACGCTTTGCCGCACGAGGAGGCGCGCCGGGTGGGTGCTCCGTGCTCGCGCGCGCGGGCAGGATGGATGTTTGCATTCGTGTAGGAAGGCTTTCCCTCGGTCAGCGGCAGATGCACCCGCCTGCCTAGTGCCTGCTGCCCACCAGCCTAACAGAACTCCTCACCAATTGAAGGCAAATCCTATGCTCTTCCACCGCCCTTGCCATGCAGTCCCGCCGAGTGTCTGCCGCAGATGGAGGCGGCGCCACCACCAAGCCCATCACCAGCTCCGACGTACGCCGCCTGGCCAACGCGGGGCGTGCCGGTGCAGGCGCAGGCGGAGCCGTGGGCGCCACCGCTACGCAGGCGGCGGCGACAGCGGCCTTCCCACCTGTGCCCGTGTGCCCGGCTAGCGCAGCCTCGTCGCTCGCCATCCACGAGGACACATTCTTCCTCGGGCCAGCAGCAGCAGCGGCTGCTGCTGCTGCAGCGGCGGCGCCGCATCGCAGCGCCGTCCATGGCGGGCTTGCGGTGAGCGGCTCCGGAGCAGCCGCCTGCGAGCCGGTGGCCCACATCTACGAGGACACGGAGTACGTGGGGCTGCGCGCCGGCGTCGCGCCCGCCGCGGCTGTGGGCCACGGAGCAGGGCTAGGCCTGGGCGGCGGCAGCGGCCCAGCAGGTGGTGCTGGGGCCATGGGCGCCCTCATCTGTGAGGACACGGAGTTCATCACCAGGCCCGTGGGCGCGGCGGACCCCGGCGCGACCGGTGGCAGCGGCTTCGGCGGCCGCATGGGCACGTTGGGTGCGGCGGCTGCACCGGGCAGGCCTGGCGCCGCAGCGTTAGGCCAGCGGCCCGGTGGTTTGGGTGGAGGTCGCCCCTCTCTGGGTGGAGATGCAGCGCGGCTGGCGTCTCACGCGTCATGCGTGGGTGGCGGCGGTGGCGCCGGCGGCTTGCAGATTCGTGAGGACACGCAGTTCGTCGTGCGTCTTGGGCAGATCTGATGGGTGACGACGTGGGGTAACGGACACTTCGCAGCTCAGGGTTAGTGGACGGCCAGGGTAGCTGCGGCACTTGTGGCTTACGGTCGTCTCTGTTTCCTGTCTGCGGCGGTTTCGGCGCGCACCATCCGCGTAGGCAATGCACAGTTCGCAAGTCAGCTGGCCTCACATTCGAATAGTCCTCGCTATGTGCATGTTTTGGGGGTCCAGAACCCACTGCAAAACGGTCACATCGTTTGCCCGTCATAGAGCACAGGCAGGGTCTGTACGTCAGGCACAGCTTCGAAGGACACGTGCATGGACGGCGTACCTACCGTAGACTGGGTTTTGGACGTGCTTGGATGGGGAAATCCTTCCAAATGAAGGATTCTCTGTACAGCAAGCGCACATGTTGGTCGCCCCTTCGACCGCCAGCCCCATACTGCCATGCACGCGTTCGCGCAACCTTTCCCACCGTTCCCTGGCGTCCGCTATATGGCGCCGGAACTGACGCCACGACTGCACTCGAGGCCCTTGCGTGAAGTCTCTTGTTCTAAGATTGCTATCTACACAATAATCCAGCGCCGGCAAGGTCCCAAGCGCATCAGAGCGCACCCACCGTGGGTGCGGCAACCTCTCCCGTACTGTTTGTCGTGTAGTGTTGCCATGCTTGCAGTGCACCCTACAGTCAGTGATACTCCAGCCAGTGTACGCAAATTAGGCTGCAGATAATCACATGTAGGCTATGGCCCCGGCCCCCGCAGGGGGCGCGGCGCACCCATACGTTTCAGAAAGGGGGGGTCGACGCCAAGTTGGCAAACACACGTTCCTGGCCCCTGCCGACTGCACACAGGTAAACTTAAAGATATAAGGTACACGAAGCCAGTGTACACAAGCAAGAAGAGGCCCACGCGAAAGAGATCCGCCATCCGACTCGAGTCGGCGAACCTGCATCGCCACGGTAACGTATGAATTATCATGTGCAGCGCACTTAAACGCAAAGAATGAACTCAGTGGCCGCAAGATAGGCATGGAGGCCGAGAATTTAGACCGATTTCATTGCACAGGCAGGCGCTGGTCCAAAGGATGCATCAGAAGCATATATTCGTCCTGTATCAGCCCGATTGTACCTGTTTGAAGCCGCGTTGGTGCGCGGGCTGTGAGCGAGAGCACCTGTATTAATACCGCCGCGCTGCCAGCCCCATGTTGTTATGCCAATGCAAGTCAAGCATGTCCATTGAAATTGTAGCAAAACGGTAAGGGCTGAACGGTTTCGCCGGTGGGTCGAACTTTTGGCCTCGCCGATCGCCGCGGCCCTCCAAGTGAAGTCAGGCACGATACGACGAAGCATACAGTAGAATTAAGTGAGTGCTTTTGCGCCGCTTAAGAGATTGATAATCGCAAGTCAAGTGTCAAGAGTCAAGAGTCAAAAGTCACCAACAGTGTCACCAGCCCCAGTTGCCAAGCAAGCACATGAAAATGGTCAAGCTGGGTTTGCCTCAGGCCTGCGGCGTGTCTTTTGCACAGCTCGCAGAAATGAACTCGCTCGTAAACGCAATCAATACTGCGCCGGTTGAGAAAAGGACCACCGCAGCATTGACGGACCAGTGGCAGCGCCTGATTGTCGCGAAAGTGTCAGGATGGCTCCCGGTCGCAACCGTGCTTCACGACCTGAGGACCGTTGCGGGCATGGTAGGCGTCAACACATACAAGACCGCGCTACTGCGTTCTGGACCAATCGCTGGGCAGGGCTCGATTGACCTGCTTCCGCGGCCCACGCACCCCGCGTCCAACGCACAGCCGCCCCAGGCCCCGGACCGGGCCCCCGCCCCTGCGGTAGTCCCAGAGATCGTGCGCGCGCAAGCATGCGCAGTACCTGAACCTGCTCCGCAGCTGCCCAGCGTCGTCTTTGGACGCGGCTCTGTCGAGGACACGCCCAACGTCCGGAAATGTGCACAAATGATTGGCCACGTGAACTGCACTGACCCTGACGTTCGCAGGGACCTTGCACGGCAGCATGCTCCAATGTGGGCTTCTTGCGAAGCACACATTAGGGCCTGGAACAGTGCTCGCAGCAACGCGAACCTGCAGAAGCTGTGCGCTATCCTGGATCAGTTGGCGCCTCCCATGGCTGCCGCGGCCGCTGTGGCCGCCGAGCCCCAGGCTGCACTCGGTGCGGCTGGCGTGGTGCAGGCTGCGGCACCTGCGGCACCGGCCGTTGGTGCGGCGGTGGCAGCTGCGGTGGTGCGCGGATCGGTGGCAGGTGCGCCGCACGATGACCTGCAGCACGACTACAACGGCGACGTGCTCATGCAGCCGGTGCAGCAGCCCCGGCCGGCTGCGAACACGCCCGCTGCCCTGGCGCTGGCTCAGCAGCGTGGCGCCGGCGCCGTGCAGCAGCCCGCGGCTGCACAGCAGCCCCGCCGCCGGCTGTTCCAGGGCAATGCGCCGCAGCTCACCACCAACGACGTCGAGCTGCTGAGCGGTGGCAACTCCAGCGAGCTAGCGGACAGCAGTGCCTCCGAGTGATGTGCGGTATCTGTGAGCGGCTGCTCGAGTGGATAAGATTGCATTGGTTACAGGAGGGACCTGCTGACGCAGCTCACGAGCCAGCGAGCACGTACTAGTACGGACGCCCTGCTCTAGACCTCAGGGGCGCGCCACCTGCAGCGCCGACAGCCTACTCTGCGCCTTGGGCTAATAGGCCTTGCTCCCATGGGAGCGCCACCATCTTCTAAACTCAATCTCCTTCCTCTTCAACTGTAATGAAAGTCGGCTTATTGATCCACATACTCCCGTCTTCCCTTCTTTCAATCCAAGGGTGGCCTGGTGGGATTTCGTCCCACCCCCTTGGCTTGATGCCCAGGCTCACATACGTCTGCAAACGCTCCCAAAAGTCTGCTATAACTTGCGTTTTAATCCTGCTAATCGCTGTTTCTTCTACCTTGCCTTGTTCCCCTCTGGAGGCAAACAATAGCCTCCTACCGTACTCCATGGCAGAGATCGCAGCCAGGCATACAACGTCCCAGATGGGTTGCTGGATAGCCTCGTGTGGCGGTATTACTAGCCACAGATTCTTACGCTCCACTATCAACTCAATTATGTGATCCTCATCACCTATGTCTGTCGCTTCCTGAATATGCAGCCGTAGCGTGCTAGCAATTGTGCACGTGCTGAAATGGTGTGCGCGGTCAGACTGCGCATCCGTCACCCCACATGGGCATTTATGACCTTGCCCTCTGTGCATCGAGAAGCCTGGGAATCCATCCACTGCTAGCCTCCAGAAGGCTTCTTTCTGCTCTGCTTCCCATTTAAGCTTCCACAAGCGTTCATATGTGCTCGAGATGCGTTCCTTGTCCTCTATCGCCATCACTATATCACCTACGTTACCACCCTTAGCCTCGTGGACAAAATCAGCATGTTTTTCTGCTAGTTTCCCAAACGCTTACGCATCTGCAGGTACGTGGCCTGCTTCACCGAAACGGTCGCCAGTGGAATTGGTTGATTGTTCATCTTCCATCCAAGGCACCCCACTATATGGTCAATCATTTCCGTGTATGCTTGATCCTGGTTTAGTCCCATGCCTGTTCGTGCCGCTTCTGTCCATCCCGCAGGCAGGTGGTTAATCAAGTTTTGCATGCGTCGAAATGCATCTATCCCATTCCTCAGGGGCCTCGGCATCAAATCTATCCCTAGTCCTCCAAAAATTCCCGCATCAATCACATCTTCCTTGTAAGCGCGTGTGCATTCACTCCGTATCCGGGGTGGGGCTCTGGTATTGGCCGGCACGTCTTGCAATTTCTCCTTAACCCGTGCAAACGTATCAATAGCCCTCACTGCGTCTCCGACTGTGGTAATTGAGCCTAGTGCAACAATATCCGAGAAGCCCCCTTCCAAAGATACATTCACACCATTTCTCTGTCTAAAAGTCAAGGTTGGGTTGCCCCACAACGGTGCTTGCGAAACCCATGGCCCCGCTTGGATAAGTATGTGTGGTATTCAGGGTGCGTTTGCCGTTGTGGCGTTCTTAGGCCGGCCGGATCTGTGAGCGGCTGCTTCAGCAGAAAAGTCGCATGTGAAGCTATGTAGTATTTGGGGTAGGTGCGTTAGACTAAAGCGTTCTTAGGCCGGCTTCCATGTTTGGGCGTGTGGGCGAGTTTTGCACCTGTGACATGGTCACGATTGCCCGACGCATTGTACTCTACCTGCCTTGCGAGTTCGTCACTGGGAACCCCGGCATCCCAAAGTGATACAGCCATACGACACGCTTGCACCTCGGTTTGGTGCGCAGAACCCAGGCTCCTTAATGTGGCGGAGTTGTGTGTGCCCTTACCATGAGTGCGCTGTTACGTGTGTTAGGTGCCGTGCTCCGCTGTTTAGCCTCCGCTGCTTAGACTTGGCCCATGTCAGGCGCTTTGGGTACCCCAGTGCAGCCTGATCTGTAAAACTGAGCGACTGCATTGCTTTGTCCCGCCCGCGCCATGCCTCTGCCCATTGTCACGAGCTGCCGTGTGCTGACGCTGCTCAGGTTGACCCCAGGCTTCGCGTGCCGCGCTGTCAGTGCTGCGCTGCTCGATGGCGGGAGCAGGACTGCCGGGGACAGTAGAGCCGCAGCAGAACATGACCCTGTCAGCACCTAGGTGCTGCTGCGCGAGCGCAACTACCCGCACGGCTGCCGCTTGCGCACCCGCGTCACCTGGGCTCCAGTATGCGGCAATGAGAATGGGCTCGTTGCCCCTGCCGAGCAGCTGGATGTGCTGCTCAGTGACGTCGGAGGCTGACGGTGGCAGGGTGATGAAGGTGTCTGACCAGGCGGAGGCGGGGAAGAGGGCAGGTTGCGCGTCGGTGTGACGGGGCAGACGCTGCAGCACGACACGGCGTGCTTGGCGGTCAGGCTCGGAGCAGTAGTAGCGCTTGACGGGCAGGCCGTTCAGGAGGCAGGCGTCCAACATGGACGCCAGGCCGCCTAGTGGTTCGTACAGGACCACTCCGTGTCGGTAGGCGCTGTCATACCACCTGGCGGTGCTGACGGCGGAAGGCGAGGGAACAGGTGGCGCCTCGGGGGCACCACCTTCATCACGAAGGCGTCGCTTGCGCGCGGCTCTCCACTCGATGGCGGACCCGCGCAGGAGCTCACGCGCCACCTTGGTTTCCAGATCAGGGTCGTCTGGCTGCGGGCAGGATGCTTCGTAGCCCCAGCCATTCCAACCGAAGGTAGCCTCATCTGGTGACGGTAGGAAGTCCGAGGCGAAGGTGGCAACGGGTGCCGAGGAGTTGAGGGCTGCGTGCACGATCTGACACGATGCCGCGCTGGCAGCAAGCGCGGAGGCGGCGTCGGTGGGGAGAGGCCGTGCGTCGAAGCCATCGTCATCCTCATCAAGACGGGCTCCGGACCCGTCAGTGGTTGAAGCCAGGGGGAATCGTGACAGGCCATCAGCGTTCTGGTGTTTGATACCAGGTCGGTGCTCGATGGTGAAGTTGTACTCTTGCAGCACCAGAGCAAAACGAGCGTACTGGCCGGTCAAACCCTCGGAGCTCATTAAATACAGAAGCGGCTGGTGATCCGTAACCAGCTTGAAGGGGGTGTCAGAGCCAATAAGGTGGTGTCGCAGCATCTTGACCGCCCACACTACCGCCAGCATCTCACCCTTGTAAGACGCGTAGTTGGACTCGTGCTTGTTCAGGGAGCGGCTGATGCAGGCGCACATATATTCTTGGCCTTGGTCATCGAGTTGACCTAGCACGGCGGCGATGCCCTTGTTCGAAAAGTCGGTATGCAGAATTAACTGGCGACTGTAGTCAATACGCTTCAGGACAACGTTGGGCTGTGTAAACACCTCCTTGATAGCACGGTGGGCTTCCTCCTGTTCTGTGCCCCAGCGCCAGGCGACACCCTGCTTGAGTAGATGGTTCATTGGTGCTGCCATCTCCGACATGCGGGGAATGTAGCACCGGTAGTAGTTGATAAAACCAAGCTGGGTGCGGAGCTCAGACACGTTCTTGGGCGGGACAAGCGCCAGGATGGCAGCGACCTTGGCGTGGTGCGGAGATATGCCGAAGGTGGAGAGATTGTGCCCAAGGTATTCTATGACGTCAGCGCCGAAGATTGACTTGTCAGGGTGGGCGCGGAGCCCACACGCTGATAGTGCGTCCAGTACGGCAGCCACGGCGGCGACGTGCTCCTCGGCGGTATCAGTTGCGATCAAGACGTCATCAATAAAGGAAATAGCACAATGATCTAGGCCAGCTCGGCGCAGCTCATGATCCATGCGGCGCTGGAACGCGGCGGACGCGTTCTTGAGACCATATGGCATGCGCGTGTAGGCGATAATGCGGTTGCCACACCAGAAGGCGGTTTTGGCCTGGTCCTCCTCGTGGATGGGTATCTGCAAGAATCCCTGCCGCATATCCAGCTTGCTGAAAAACCGTGCCTTGCCTACGCGCTGAAAGATCTCTTCTGGCCGGTGGAGGCCGTACTTGTCAGGCGCGGTAACCTTGTTGACGGGACGGTAATCCTGGGCCATGCGTGCTGCGGTCCAGAGACCGGTAGACTCATCACGCTTGGCAGCAATCACGGGGTTGACGACAGCCTTGGTGGGGCCCTTCCACTCGACGCAGATGCCTGGCGAGAGCAGCTCTTCGGTCTTGCTTCTTGCTGAGTCTCGCGACGACAGTCCTCGGATGAAGTCGCGGTGCAGGGAAGCGGAACGCAGGTTACGACAGGTTGCGGCTTACAGACTGACCCTTGCAGGGTTTGCCAGTAGCGCTCCGCGCTGTCTTGACGGGAGACAATGAGCAAATTGATACAGATAGCGTGGTCTTGCAATAGGGACGGCTAACTCACAGGCTGTATGAGAGAGCAAGAAGCAAGACAAGGCTTGGCTTCTTGCTGCGCGTTCTAAAGCTGCCTCAAGCGTCGTACTGCGTCATCACCGCGTCACCGCAAAGGGCACTTACCCAACTTGCACCACTCCACACGGCGTAAAGACAGACGTAAAGGCAGAACAAAGGTGCACACATAGCTATGAAGTTCGCCAGAGGCGCGCACAAACCTCCAACGTCAGTCCGCGCAGGGCGCGTGCACAACTCAGACACAGTTGGAAAGACGACCGCAAAGTACACGCTACTAACACACTCGCATATACCCGGCGTCAGGCCACGGGTTTTGGAGTCACCTTCCACGCGTGTCCGTGACGAAGAAACCCATTATACGAACCGGCAAAACCCTTCGCCCGGTTTTCCCGCGTAACCCGCGCCTTATCACACGCTGGGTTCAGTAACACAGGAGATCACGACACCATCTGCTTCACGTGCGCCTCATCTGCTGAACCAGCACTGCTTGGCCTCTCCTCCGCCTGTGTGCTGGCCCTTCACGCTCTACGTCTTGCGAATCAGCATCCTCTGCCAGTATAGGTGCACCTCTCCCTTGGAACATGACACTTTTAGGGGCACGCCCCATGGACCGCATGGCGGTCTGCTAGTGTCTGGACAAATTCAAGAACTCGACTCATCGACACAGCCTGTATTCGAACAGTGACAGAGTGGAGCGTCAACATTGTGTCCTATTTAATATAAATATGAGGGAACTGCAGGGCACCTAGCCTCGGGGCAGGCAAACCGAGTGATGGCTTCGTGCTTCGGCTGCTTCGGGCGCCCAGAGCCCCCGGCACCTGCCCCAAGCAAGCAAGCTGCTGTTTCAAATCCGCGACCGCCAGTGGTCAAGGAAGAGCCTGCGCCCGGCGACGTGGTCGCAGCAACCGTTGAGGCGAAGGAGCCGGTACGCGTTTTTAAGTGGCTTATCAGCACATGTCAATACCAGAGCATAATAGAGTAAGAATTTAGGACCCTCAGCCGCGGCAGGCAAGTTTCGTTTCCTTCGCCTTCCTGCAGGTTGTGCAGACACCTCCCAAAGTTTTCAAAGCTCAAGGTCTACTTTCTACTACGCTGCGATGCCTGGCAGCCAGCTCGTGGAGGGAGCGGATCGGCGCCCTTGCCAGTGGGCTGGGTGCCACGCTCGTCAGGCAGGTTTTCATAACACAGCTGCTGATATCGCTTTACTTTAATGTTGAAGGGGTTCTGGGCTGGGCGACGAGGAAATGCCCCATTCGCGCGGCGTGCGTTTCGCGTTCAAGCGCTGTGGTGCATGTACCCTGTGCTGACACGTTCTAGCCCGTCACATAAAAGCGCGCTGCCGGCCGCACAGGGTAGCGCGCAGCGCGTTCGACTCAGTTCGTCCTTCACGCCACCCACCCTCTGAACCACCCTTCCTCCGTCGCGTGCCCTCCATCCACTGCCACAGCCTGTTCGTCTACTCCTCGGATGGCACCTTTGCGGTGGTGATCCACAGCGCCGGCCCTGAGGCCCAACGGCTGCAAGCTGGCAGCGTGGAGCTCAACTGCTTCGGCAGCAGTCACTGGACCATCTTTGAAGACCAGGTGGGGGGTCTGACTGAAGGCAGCCTGAAGAAACATGGGCGCAGCCCGACTGCTCCCCTGCCAACTCCGGACCCGTCTGACTTGTTCACGCCGTCTGATCTCCCCCCGCTTCCCCTCCCCATGCAGCGGCCGCTGCTGCACTGCTCCACGGCGCCGGTGCATCCCATGCCGTCGGACTGGCAGGCGCTGTTGTCGTATGCCGACACGCAGACGCTGCTGCTGCTGCCGCTGCGGCGGCCCATCATGCCGGGGGCGGCGGCCGAATCGGCGCTGTTTGGGTCGCTGCTGGTCGCTGTGCCGGCGCCGCCGCCTGGCAGGAGCCGTGCCGACCCGTGAGTGCCCTTGACCGCACCACCTCTGTCGGCATCCTCCCTCCAAACCCAAGACACCTCCTAGTCCCCCCCGTCTGATTACTGCTGCCGTATCAACTGTTCGCACCTGCCAGCGAGTGTCTCCACAGCACCTCAGGACGAACAATCCCCAGCGCTTGCGCCTTCCAACCCACCCGCCCCCAAATAAATGCCTCCCGCCCGCCCCAGCGCACCCTGTACCGCGTTCCCAAACATCCTTCCCACCCCCACCCCCGCCCCACCCTCACCCCGCCAGCCTGCACCTGGGTGGCTCGGGCGGCTGGCTGCCGGAGCCGCTGGGGCCCGACACCACGTACGACATGGAGGAGCTGGACCAGCTGAGTCAGGTGCTGTCCATCGGCCTCATGACCCACTCGGTGGACGCCGCCGTGATGCAGCTGGTGCGTGCGGCGGGCGGCGCGGGCGGCGCGGGCGGCGCGTGCACGTGTGCGAGAGAGGGGCTACCTATGGGGGTTTGCAGCAAAAGCATTCATGTCTCCCCATTTGCACGGTAGCTGGCATGGCCAGTGTGTCAGCACGTGCTGAACATGCACGGGGGCACGCGTGTGTGGCACGGGCAGCAAGTTTACCCGCGGTCACCGCAAAAGCGCCCCGCCCAACGCACCCTGATTACCGCGACAATGCCCCCCCCCCCGCCTCCGCTGCTCCCTTCCTCTCACGCAGGCCGCCGACACGGCCACCTACATCGGCTGCCGCGCCGCCAACGTGCAGGACGCCATGTGCGGGCTGGTGGAGGGCGTGGCGGCGGCGCTGCGCCTCACCACCCGCCTGGACCTGGAGGTGCTCCCGGTGGTGGCGTTCCGCGCGCACTCGGTGGCTGCCTACTTCCGCAGGACGCGGGACGCGGGCGCCGGGGCCGCGGGCGGGGGCGGCGGCGGGGGCCCCGGCGCTAGTTCGACAGGAGCGGGCGGAGGAGGAGGCGGAGGAGGCGGCGGCGCCTTGTCAGGCGGCGCCGCTGCAGGCGCGGGCAGCAGCGGCGCGGACTCGGCGAACCTGGGCATGGTGGCGAGGCAGCCCAGCACGCACATGAACAGCCGCGCGGGCTCGCGCTCGCAGGCGGTGCGGTGGATGTCGGAGGAGCCGCACCCGCAGGCCGCGGCACTGCCAGGCGTGGGCACGGGGCTGAGCAACGTGGCGTCGGGGCCGCTGCTGGGCGGCGGCGGCGTCGGGATCGGCGGCGCCGCGGTGTCGCCGCTGCAGAGCGCCGTGTCGATGCACGGGGGCTTGGCGGGCATGACGAGGGTCGTGTCCGCGGTCGGCGCCACAGAGAGCGAGGCGGGCGGCGGCGACGCCGGCGGCAGGGTGGCGGCGGGAGGGGCGGCGGGGGCGCGGAACCTCAATGTGGGCGGCTCAGCGCCGGCGCCCGGCCGTGCGCTTAAGAACAGCCTCGTGGGTCTGCTGTCGGCCCCCGGGCGACGAGACAGCCATGAGGGGGTGGGCGTGCCCGGCTTGAGCGTACACGGGCCCGCGGGCGCCAGCGGCGGCGCCAACTCGCCGCGCTTCGTCGCCGCCGCCGCCGCGGCCGCCGTCGCTAACCACAGCAACCCTGGCGTCAGTGGCGGCGCCAACGTGACGTCCACAACGCTGGGCACATCCATACCGCTGCCGCTGCTTGGCGGCATAGGCGCCGGCGGCGCCGGCTTCGGCGGCCGTGTGCGCGCCTCGGCGGCGCCGCTGACGCAGACGCTGCTGGGGCAGCAGCTTGACATGGCCGCGGCCGCGGGCATGCATGGACATGAAAAGAGCGGGCCCCACGCGCCTCTCTCTATGTCTGGCGTCAGCGGGGCCTCGCCCGGCAGCCACCGGCCGACGGCGTCAGCGGCGCTGCTGGCTGCGTCGCTCTCCAACGGCGGCAACCCCGTTGGCGGCCGCGCCCGCGGCACGTCGCGTGCGGGGTCTGTGGAGACGATGGGCTTGGCCGGGCACTCGCCGGACGCCGCGTCGCGAAGGCACCTGTACGCCGCGATCGTGCCCAACTGCTCCACCTTCCTCATGGCGGACGAGCGACAGCCGTACAGGTGCGGGCCGGGCGTTGCGTACGGCACTGCGGGTACGGCACTGCAGCAGCTGTGTACGCCGCATCGTGTGGATCATGGTGCACAGATACGGTGTACGGGTGCCTTTCACAAGCGCCCCCGACCGCACTCACCTGACCCGCATGCCAACGCCTGCCTAACACTTTTGGGTCGCAGGGATGTGCTGTATGTGCAGCGGCTGCTGCCGCAGGCGCGCGCGCACAGCCTCGTGCTGCTGCTCTCGGGCGCGGTGGCCACCGGCCGCCAGCAGCAGCAGCCGCAACAGCCGCACCTGCAACACCAGCAGTCGCTGGTGCGGCAGACCACCGCGGGGGGCGGTGCCGCCGGCGCGTGCGCGCCTCCGGCGCCCCTCCCCGGCTCCTCCAGCCGCCGCGCGGGCTCGTACGTGGGTCTGGCGCCCGTGTCCGCAGCCGCCACTGGCGCCGGCGCCGGCTCGCCAAGCGGGCTTCGCCACCAGAATGTGGAGTTGCTGTCTGCTGATGAGATGACTACCGAGAGCTTCCAAGTGCTAGGCGGCGAGCCGCCGGGAGGTGCGGGCCGGGGCCGCGTGCTCGGCAGCGTCGGCGGCGCTGCCAGCTCGCCTAGCAATGCCATCGCCGCCGCCGCGGCTGGCGGCGCTGCCGCCAGTTCCAATCACGGCCGCACGCCGGCCTTGCCGCATCGCGGCAGCGGCGCTGTGGAGGTTGTGGCGGTTACTGGGTCGGCTCCGTGCCTGCCGTACACAGCAGGCGGTGCGGCGGCACCCGGCTCCGGGCCGGCGGCGGCGGCGGCGGGCGCGCTGGCGCTGTACCTCGTGGCGAGTGAGAGCGTGCCGCAGGGCATCCTGGAGCAGGTGGCGGAGGACGCACGGCACCTCATGCAGGTGTGTGTGTCCGTGTGTGTGCTCGGTGTTGGAAACAAACGGAATGAAGTGTGCGTGTGTGTGAGAGCGCGCACGCTACAGGGATGTGCAGGTTGTTTGGCGCTTACGGTCCATGGCCCATGGGCCTCGCACGCTTTGCAGCGCACGCCTACGCTCCCAGCAGTAGCACCCGCCCGCGCCCCTGCCCACACGCACGAATCCTGTTGCCGAGGCGCCCGACCACCCGCTTGCTTCTGCACCACCGCCGCCCCGGCCCCGCAGATCCTGCACCGCACGCTCTGCTGGGCGCTGACCGGCCCAACCCTGGGGAACGAGTGGGTGCGGCTGTGCGCACTCGTGGTGTCCAAATCAGGCGCAGCCGCCGCGGGCCTGGGCCGACCGCCGTCGCTCCTAGTGAACGCCGGCGCTGGCGGCAGCGGCGTGGGCGCGGTCGGCAGCGTCGCCAACGACGCCAGCGGCGCTTCGGGCGCGACGGGGGCTGGCGCCGGCGGCACGGGTGCTGCCAAGGAGCGCACGGGGCAAAGCAGCTTCCTGCTGCGCACCACGCAGACGCACCTGAGCGAGGATATGGGTGAGCGCGGAATGGCCCCGGCTTCTTAGGTGCCCGCTGCACGCTCTGCTGTTGTCCGATACACGGGCGCACTCCTTGAGGCATCAGGCGCATCCGCCGTGGAAATCACCGACGCACCGCTCCCACCACACCACCGCTCCATCCTCGGCTCCCAGCCCCTCGCATCCGCCTCACAAATATACTTTCCCGGGCGCCTGACGCTTTGCCTGACGCTGTGTCCCCACCCCCCCCACCCCGCTGTACGAACCTTGCAACCCCCCCCCCCTGTGCCGGCCTGCCCACCCCACCGCCGGTATTCACAACCCCCCTGTGCCGGCCTGCCCACCCCACCATAGACGACCTGGCGGGCGTGTCGGTGGCCTTCGACACCGCCACCGCCACGGACGGCGGCACCAGCACCCTGGGCATGATGATCAACTCCATGCGCGACGTGCTGTCCACCATCCAGCTGGACCGCTGCCCCGACTTCAGGTGCGGGGGCCGGGGGCGCGCCCCGCCACCTACCTCCTGCCGGGCTGAATTGTGGCTGCACCACCTCGGAAGAACTCAGCCGGGCTCAACCTCCCATGCCCTTCATGCTGCCCCCGCCCACACCCACACGCCCATCCACCACACGCCCACCCACCGCACCCACACCCACCACACCCACTCCCACCCCCACACCCAACCCCACGCCCACACCCTCCCCCCTCCTTACAACCCCCCTCCCCAGGTCGCCCAGCCAGGAGGAC
Source organism: Chlamydomonas incerta (assembly GCA_016834605.1). Taxonomy (NCBI): domain Eukaryota; kingdom Viridiplantae; phylum Chlorophyta; class Chlorophyceae; order Chlamydomonadales; family Chlamydomonadaceae; genus Chlamydomonas; species Chlamydomonas incerta. Next base: position 690,704 of record JAEHOC010000029.1, read on the forward strand.
ATCTACGCGGTGCGGCTGTTCAAGGTCATCGGGCGCGGCGGGCAGGGCATGGTGTTCCAGGGCCAGCTGTACAACACGGTGGTGGCGGTCAAGGTGCGGCGTGGGGGCAGCAGCAGCAGCAGCAGGGGGAGGGGGGTGGTGAGGGGTTGCAGGGAGGGGTTGCAGGGAGGGGGGGAGTGATGGGGGTCAGCGGGTGAGGGCCGCCGCAGAGGAGGAGGCGAGGGCGCAGAGAGGGGCAGCGAGGGGCAGTGAGGAGCAGGCACTTCGTCCATTACAAAACGAAGAGGCAACGACCGGAAACTTGTGTCGAGGGGTTTTGCAAGGTTAAGAGGTGGAAGGCTATGGGGCAGGAAGGGCATCGTTACCAGCCCAAGCAAAGAAACTCATGTACGAAGGGGTGGCGGTAACACGGCGACGTGAGACGACTGTAATCGGACGCATGTGTGCCCCCCGCATGTTTGTTGCCATGCAGGTCATTCCCTCCGCAGAGGACCCGACCACAGCGGAGGCGACCGGGGGCACGGACGGGGGCGCGGGCGCCGCCAGCAGCGCAGCTGCGAGCGGTGCCGGCGCCGCGTCGGGCGCGGGTGCGGAGGTCGCGCCGACCGACGAGGCGGCGGCGGCGCGCGCGGCAGACGCCGCCAAGCAGCAGCAGCGGCACAAGCGGTGGCTGGTCCGGGATGCGCTGGAGGTGGCGGTGACCACCACACTCAGGTGAGGGCGCGTCTTATTGAATTGACGGCTTTGCTAGCAAGCATGCTCACGGCGGGCCCAGGCCAACAGCTGGCGGGTGCCGTGAGCCTTTTGGGTCCGCGACACCCCAGGGGAAACTGGTTGCATCCCCACTGCTGCTGCCCCAGCCTCTTGTCACAACCATCGCGTGCCTGTCGGCCCCTTCTCCCTATCTGTCCCTGCCTCGCAGCCACCCCTCCATCGTGCAAGTGCTCAACTTCTTCACGGACGCGCTGGTGGTGGAGTACTCCAACGAGCACGGCCGCTACCGGCTGCTGCCGCGGGAGGACAATCCCACGGCCAAGGGTGAGGGCGGGGCCTACTGCCTAAAGGGTGCCGCGCTGGGGGTGCTGCCTGCGGGCAAGAGTCCTGCCTGCGCGTTAAGAGTGCAAATGTGAGAGCGCCGTGTGAACGGGCGCTCGCGCTGTTGGCCATACGCCCGGCGTGCCTGCTTTCTGACGCCCGCGCGCCGCGGCTACCGCGTCACGGCATCCCCCGTAACAGGCTCGACCAACACGGCCATCGTGATGGAGTACTGCGACGCGGGCACGCTCAAGCACGCCGTGGACGGCGGCTGCTTCAAACTCAAGACGCCCTCGGGTGCCGGCAACGCCGCCGGGCCTGCCAACCCCGCCGCAGCCGGGGCCCAGGCGCAGCAGGGTGCTGGGGGTGCTGGCGGCGGCGCGGGTGGCGCTGCGGCCGCCGGCGCGCCGCTGGACCTGGTGTCGCTGCTGACGAGCCTGCTGGAGGTGGCGGCGGCGCTGCGGCACCTGCACGAGAACCGGCTGGTGCACTGGTGAGTGCGGCCGGGCCGTGGGGGCGGGGGCGGGGCGGGGCGGGGCGGGGCGGGCAGCCGGCGTGGTTCCGTGTTTACAGCCAAGGTGACCTCTGGCCTGAACGCATGTCACCCTTGCGCCTGCCTTCGCAACCCCCCACCCACAGCGACATCAAACCCTCCAACGTGCTGCTCAAGTCCTCCGCCTCCGACACGCGCGGCTGGGTGTGCAAGCTGAGCGGTGAGCTGCCGGAGTGACGCGGGCAATCCGGCAACCAGGGCCCATACCGCACACAACAGCTTGCGCACGGGCGCCTCTGTAGCTGAACAACACGCGGCTTACCTGTTTGCTTCGCCTTCCTCACCTCCGCCTGACTCGTTCGGCCATTCTATGTGTGTGTGTCGCAGACTTCGGCTGCGTGCGGCTGCTGAACGACACCGACCCGACCAGCGGCCGCGCCGCCTTCCACGCGCTGAGCCCGGTGGGCTCGCTCAGCTACATGAGCCCCGAGTCCATGTTCAGGGGTGAGCCGCGGTGGAGAGCGGGGACAGGCGGGCGGCGGATGTGTGCGGGCGAGCAGCGTCTGGTTGTTGGATTGCTCCATGCTTGCAGCTGCAACGTCTGCGTCGGGGTGCGCGGCATGACTGCAGTGTCGTGCAGCTGGAGTGTAGTGAGTATAGCGCCGCAACCTGATTTCCTCGCCCATTCACGAATTGTACCTTACTTCACACTGATAGTCCGTCGGCCCCAACAAATCGGCCCCAACCCTCCGCGCCGTCGCTCGCCCAGACGTGATGCTTGACGCGTCCATAGACATCTACGCCTTCGGCATCCTCATGTGGGAGGCCGCCATGGCGCAGCTGCCGTACACAGGCGTGCCGGCCGCGCAGCTGCCCAACCTGGTCCGGCGCGGGCTGCGGCCCTCCTTCCACCCGCGCGTGCCGCCCGAGTACAGGTGGGGTCGCTGGCGGGCTGGTGGGCGGGCTGGTGGGCGGGCTGGGCGACGGGCTGGTGGGCTGGTGGGCGGGCTGGTGGGTGGGCCGGCGGGCTGCCGTCATTGAGCGGTTGTTCTTTTGTGTTGGTCGTGGCTTGGGAGAATGACGGGCACCGGGGAGGAGCGGCGAGCGTACGGGGAGGTGCTGGTGGACGTGGTCGTGCGGTGGTGCCTCGATTGCTGACCCGATGCTTCCGCGCCCTGCACCGCACGCCCACAGGCAACTGGCGGTGGCCTGCTGGGCGCACGAGCCGCGCCGCCGCCCCAGCGCGGCCGCAGTGGTGCAGCTGCTACAACGCATGCTGTCCGCCGCCTTCGAGGAGACCCTGAACGGCCCCCCCGCCGCGGCCGCCGCCGCCGGCGCCACACGCCACGCCTACTCCGACGCCAGCCACGGCCCCAGCGGCGCCGCCAACAGCGCGGCCGCGGCGGCGGCGCTGCGGCAGAACGCCCTGTCCTCCGCCTCCGCGGTCGGACCGCTGGCGGGCGGCTCCGCCGCCGCCGCCCTCGGCAGCAACAACAGCCTGACGCGGTCCAAGCCGGCCCCGGGCCCGCTGCAGCGCTCCCCCAGCGGCCAGTCCGCGGCCACGATGGTCACTCCCTCGGCCGCCGCGGCGGCGGTCTCGGCCACGGCGGCGGCTGCAAGCCCGGGTGGCGCCGGGTACGGGCGGTCGGGCTCGCAACCGCAGCTGCCGTCTGTGGCGGAGATGCAGGGCGCGGCGTCCGCCTCCACCTCCGGTGCGTCTGCTGCGGCGCTACTGCGGCAGCAGACCCCACTGCCGCCGCCCTCGCAGGGCGGTAGCGGTGCCAGCAGCGCGCTTGACGCGAGCCAAGGTGCTGGCGCCGGCGCTGGCGCCAGTGACCTGGCTCCGCACGCTTCAGGCTTGGGCACAGGTGCGGGCGCTGCTGGCTCCGGCGGCGCGGCTGGCACCAGCAGTGGCGGTGGCAGCACCGCCGCACTCGCGCTATCACCAATCATGCATTCGTCGGATTCGGGCACAGCCGCAGCCGGTGCTACAGCCACCGCGGCCGCGGCTGCTACTGCCGGTGCAGCCCGCCACGCCGGCTCGACGGCGCTGCCTCAGAGCTCCAGCGGCAGGTGGAGCCGGTTGCAGCACGTTTCGCATGCCACGGACCCCCCCTCCGCCTCCGTAGCCGCGGCCTCTGTTGTCGAGGGCGGCGCAGTGGGCCCCTGGCCCGCGGCGGGCGCCTCTGCCGCCGCCAAGCCGTCCGGCCGGCCGCCGCCGCCGCCGCCGCAGAACGAGCAGCGCAGTGATGATGTGGACGCCAGCGCGATTGAGTTGGCTGAGGGTCAGTCATGAGGCCATCCACGAGACGTTTCACGTGCAGGCCGCGGAGTGAGGAGCAGGGTCGGGCCGTGTGTGGCCATGGCCGTCTGGTGGCACTCTTTCCCGGTCGCGCCCATTCCTATACAGCGGGCTGATCGATGGGCAGATTCCCATACCTTATCATGCCGGCCGTGATATGTCTGCGCATGCTGATGCGCGCGCGGTAGCGGGCAACGCGCCGACGCGGGATACGATATTACGGGTACAATTTTTGGGATTGGCGTGCTGCGCGTGTGCCGCGCGTTGTCGTAGGAAAGGAGGTACTTCAGGGGGGTCAGGGATTTACGCCGCTGATTTAACGGGCAACGGGAGCATCGCATAAATGGAAACACACCTCAAGAAGCAAACATGGGTCTGGACGAAGACGAACTTACCGTTACTGCTGCGAATGTCGCACTCGCGAACGCGCTCGTTCACGGTCTGCTCGGCCACCCGCTGCCTGTGCCTGCGTGTGGCCGGCGAGCGCAGCAATTGAATGGGTAGCGACAAGCGGCCTGTACGGAATAGGCTGTGTTGGGGCGGTACGGGCGGGGCTGAGTACGCGGTTGCATTTGCGCCGCCAGGGCAGAGTGGGCGGCATCCGCCGGACTCGCGGTAATGGGGATGCATTCATCTTTCTTGTTGCTGGTGAAGTTTCATCCGAGGGGCCTCCTGCTAGTATGCATTACGAGGGTCCGCTACGAGGGGCATGTTGGCGAGGACAGCAGCTTGTTGAGCCGCCAAATTGCCGGGGAGAGTTAATGGGGATTGGGAACCCTCATGGGCCGTGGGGAGCGCATCAAGCACACGGCAAGGCGGCATACGTATTTAAAAGGGTAGAGTGTAGTTTGTGGATGTTTGTGGTGTACGGATGTGCGAAGCGGGCCGTTTCCTTGCTGCTCAAGTATATGAATCAAAGGGGATCTGGTCGTCCCGCAGGGGTGGGCACCCAGCAGGCAACGGAGCTGGACTAATTGCTTTCTAGGGGGGGGGCGCACGGCACTAATACACGGCTTGGCGACGCCTGCCGGCATGTGTTTCCAACACGTGCAGTATGCGCTGCACAGGTGGGTGTGTCTGTGTGCATGTGGGCTCCGCTGCACCGCACGCCCACCCGGGCTCTGTTGCCCACGGTCTGGTGTGCCGGGCCGTGTGACTTGCGCGCCTGCCGGGGAATCCGCGTGGGGCCGTTGCGGCCCCCAGCACTTGCATGCCGTACTTGTGTGCTGAATTGTGCCGATGCAATTCATGACACTGACAGGAGAAGGTTTGGTCATTGGCAGCACAGGCGCCTTCCATTCTTGTGTTAGTCGGGGGACCAGAGCTGGCGGCAAGCTGGCGTTGGAGCAGGGCGCTGCTATGGCACCCGGGGCAACTGGTGATAACCCGCCGAGTCTTGTTGGCGGTGTTTGCGGAGTCGCTGTCGGGCGAACGTCAAGCGAGTCCCACGCTAGCCTTCATGCGCGAGGCCAAACGGGTTGCCGGCTAGGCCTCGTGGCACGCGCCACCTGCTGTCCAGCGCTGTCTTGATGCCGGACGGCGTTTGGCAACGTGGCCACGGTTCATGAGTAGCTGCGCGCTGTGGGGGCGAGTGTCGCAGCTTAAAAGAGTTGTTGCTGCTTAAGAGAACACTCAATACTGCTGTTGACTTAATGGTGCGGATGGTGGTGACTATTTGTGGCCATTGGCATAATGCATGCTTAATGTTCGTACGGTGGCTCAGGGTGGCTTGCGGCATGTTCGTGGCACTCACATGCGCGCGCGAGTGGGCGAAGCATTTAGACATTTTTAACATGTTTTTTACTCCACGCACGAGCGTGCTGCGGGCCTTTGTCCGCTTGCGCGGCCCACTTTGCTTTGCTGGCAGTGCACTTGCATGCACTTATCCTGACTTGCCGGGGCGCGGTCGGGCCGGGCGCGTGCGTCCTTGTACACATGCAAGTCCTGTGACAATAGGCTTCGCGTTTGTGGACAGTGAGCAGCGCATGACTTCGTGTTTACAGGCTTGACTCAATAAGGCACGACAACATGTGAATGCGAGCTGCTCCCAGCGGAATCTATAAATGGATTCATGACAGCTCCATGTGAGGGTGTGACGGTTGTTGGTTTTGATTCGCAATTCTACTCGTGCATTGTTCGCCTTTCATGCAATGCAAGCTGTGGTGTGGGCATGTGCATTGCTCATAAGGGATCGTGGCCCCCGGAACCACGAGCCTCCGAAGCCCTGCGCGCGCCTCCCCCGTGTGTGGAGAGCACGCAAGCAACAAAAGAGTGAGCCCGCACCTGACGCACGCATGAGGAGTGCAGGTTTCTGCCGTGGCACAGCGGTGCGAATGGCCTGGAGAGAGAGAAGGGCGCATGCGTACGTTGCATCTGCAGCACGCCCCAAATCGCACTATTTACCGAAGTGCGGCATGTGCTTTGACCTTTTCGGGCGGGCTTGTTAAGCCGGCAGTTGAGCCGGCATTAACGTGAAGCGAAACAATGAGAGGTATGATGTTTCGGCATCAAATCATCTTCCTGCATGCATCTTCCGTAACACGCATGCCGTACCTGCATGCATCTTCGGTTGGGTGGCTGCAGGGGAACCCCTGGCGGGTACACATCTCCTTGCATACATTTTTCGTTGATGCGCATACCGTCGGTTGACCTGGGTGCAGGGCATCCTTGCTTGGTCGATCCCTCCTTTGTAATGTCGCATTCATCTTCGGTTGGGTGGCTGTCTGTAACGTAAACAGTCCATGCACCACCGTGTTCAGCAAACCGGTGCCGTATCTCGGTCTGGCCACTTTGGTTGTGGACATGACAGCCGGCCAGTGTGCCAGCTCCCCGGCACACCGGTTGCACGTTACGACGCTGCTCCCCTCCAGTGTGGCCGCAGCTTGGCTGCATGCACCATCATCCATTGGGCTATCGGCCCGTGCGATGGACTCAAAAATTCAGGGCCCGACAACCTACCAGTACATGGTCCCCGGGCGTTCGACACGGACACGGCCTCTACGGTTTTGACGTGCCTAAGCTGAAATCCCGGGCCATCCCCTCGTCGCATTCCTCTGGCTAAGATTTATCGGTCTTGCCCTGCTGCGGTGGGCTCGCGGTGGGGCCCAGGTTGTAATCCGCGATCAGGCAATCGTCGTTTTGAACGCCAAAAAACTTTACCCCGGTACTCGCTTTGGTACAGATAGTATTGATCAAACAGTAGGACGCGAAGCTTTGATAATTAGGGCCAACAGAACTTGACAGCTTCGCTCAAAGTTTGATTCAGCGCGAGCGCTCTGGCGCATAGAAGGCATGGACGATGCGGATTTTGACCTGCTTATGGCACTTGCCGATGAGGCAGAGGAAGAACCAGCGCCGAAGCCGACTGCTCAGGCATTGAAGGCCCAAGCCGCAACCCGCGAAGTTCCAGCGAGCGCAGTCGCAGCGCCAGGTGCCGCCATGTCAATGCAGGAGGCATTTGGTCCTATCGGCACTGTGCACTTCACCTCAGCCGGAGGCCAGCAACGACCTGGTAGGGTGCTTGCCAGCAATGTTCATCGTGGCATCCTGGCCTGTCTCCTACCACCACGCGTCCGCCGTGTACCACATGTCCTGCAGCAGCCAAGCCCGCTGCCAAGGCCTTTTCAGATGGCTACCTTGACAGCGTCTCTGGCTTTCGTGTGAGCTTGGGGGGTTGGCTCCCTTGCCACGCTGCTGTTGGTTCCAGCCTTTGCGCAGACCTCTTGGCAATCGCCCCAACCCCTTTCCCTCCTGCCGTCCCTGGACCAAAACAAAACGACGCAGGTCTCCAAGCCTGTCATCGGCAGCCTGGTGCTCAAGGAGCGGCTGACCGACGGCGATGTGGTGTACCTGCACCTCAAGGACATCAGGTGCGTGCGTGTGTGCGTGTGCGTGTGCGTGTGCGTGTGCGTGTGCGTGTGTGTATGTGTGTGTGTGTGAGTGTGTATGCTTGTGATTTGGGGTATGTGAGTAGGGGCGAAGAGGGGCGGGGCGGGCGGGGCGTGTTGGCATGCTGCAAGGGATGGGCAGTGGTTCAGACCCGGCTTGAAGAGAGGTTCGCGGCTAGGTGTGGCTGTGGCCAGGCGGCGTGGGATGGGGCCACCGGTGCACCTGCGATGCGGGTTGTTGCTCCGCTGCTGCGTCATCCTTCCCGGCCCCCACCTCCTGGACGCCCCCAGGCCGAACCGGGAGTACGCGGGGCGCTGGGCGACCATGGCGGTGCTGGTGGGCAAGACCCAGGGTGAGGCAGGCGGGGGCGGGCGAGGGGTGGAGTTGTGAATACCAGCCCAAGCTAGGGGGGAGAGATGGTGGTGGCAGACAGGGGGAAGAGGTGTTGGTGGTGGGCAAGATGTGGTGGCGGTGGGCAAGAGGTGGTGGTGAGAGGCAAGGGGGAGAGGTGCTGGTGGTGGCGAGCGTCAGATGGACGGAGCAGGGGGAGGAAGAGAGGGATAGCAATTTCCAATTCCCAACGGGGGAGCGGCCGGGCTGGGCGGCAGCGAGCGGGTAGGGTGTGGCTTGGTTGAGTGAGTAGGGCCTGGAACCGGGGACTGGGGACTTGGGACAGGGATGACCCATGCGTGTGGGTGCAGCTTGAGCATTTGAGCCCATTTTCAGGCGGCAGCTGCTAGGGACTGCTTGCCCAGCGTTAATTACCCTGCCCTTGCACGGCGCGCCTGCTGCTACAGCCACGGGCAAGGACGGCAGCAGCTACAGCCGCTGGACGCTGAACGACCTGGCGGGAAAGCAGGTGAGGCTGCGGCGGCTCCCTGGCACTGCTGTGGGTGGAGGTGTGCACGAGTCCAACGTACGAGTCCAACGTACGGTTAATAGTCACGCCGCCCATTGGTCCTACCTAGCCGTGTTGTACTTGACTTGTTGTATACCCACTTTTATACTCTCGCGCCTCCTCGCGCCTCCTCGCGCCTCCTCGCGCCTCCTCGCGCCTCCTCGCGCCTCCTCCTCTCCCTCCCTGCCCCCTGCCCCACCCCCGCCTCACCCCGCCTCACCCCACCCCACCCTGCCGGCCGCAGGTGACGCTGTTCCTGTGGCGCAAGGCCGCGGCGGAGCACTACAAGGAGGTGGAAGGGAGCCTGCTGCTGCTGTGGAGCCCGCAGGTGGGGCTGGGCAGGGTTGGCCTGGGGGCTTGGGACGCAATCAGGGGGCAGGGGCATTCAGGGCAACCAGGGGGATAGGGGCAATCAGGGGAGCACAGGGGCAGGCAACAGGGACCACGTCGGCGAGGCTCCTGGATGGGGGGTAAGTTTGAGTCAGGATGAGGGAGGCACGCGTGCGCGTGGTGGTCTGACGTGCGCCTGCGAGCGCACCTCGTTGGGGCCTGTGCTGCTGGACCGGGAGCTGGGCAGCAATCAGGGGAATGTGTGTTTACGCTGCTCGGCCGCGGCGCCCGCAGGTGCGCGCTGACTCCGGCGGCGGCGGCGGCGGTGGCGGCGGCGGTGCGGGCTTCAGCCTGCACGTGGACAAGCCCGAGCAGCTGCAGCGGCCGGGGCTGGCGGCGGACTTCGCGTTCTGCAGGGGCACCCGAAAGGTGTGTGCGCGCGCCGGCAGCGCGGGTTGGGTGGTTGTGAATACCAGCCCAAGCTGGACCAACAGGGGCCGCAAGGGCGCGGCGAGAGGCCGGCTTGCTCCTCGTGCCCCGCCCGCCTGCAAGCCGCATGCACCATGCTTGAAGCTGAGGTCGCTCCCTGTCTCGCCGTCAAGCGCCTGTGCGTCGCTGTGTCACCCAGACCGACGCCCCAACGACCCACCGCCCGATGTCCCCACCCCCCGCGCGCGCCAACAGGACGGCCAGCGCTGCACCTACCCCATCAACCGCAGCACCTGCGAGTACTGCCCCTACCACGCCCAGGTGCGTGCTTGTGCGCATGCCGTACGACAGCACGACAGTACGGCAGCCGCGTGACGTCGGGCACGTGCACTGATTACGCACTGCCTCGCCTTGCCTGTGAATCCCGCGCGCATTGACGTGCCGGGCGGCAGTGGCCAATGCCGCAGCCCCTCCAGGAACCACCCGGTTACCGGCCCACCCATGCGTACACCCCCGCGCTGACTCCACTGCTGCTCCACCGCCCTCCCCCATTCTCCATCGCCCTGGCCCTCCCCTCCAAACCCTCTCGAACGCGCGCGAACCACACACCCGGACACGCTCCACCACCAGTCGGCGCTGCGCGCGCTGAGCTCGCACCGCTCCGACATGGCGGGGGCCAACCTGCTGCAGCGCCAGCTGCTGCCGCAGGTGAGACCAGGGTCTGGGCGGGGCATGGGACGCGCATGCGGGGCCGGGGGGGGGGGGCTGGATGGATAGTAAGGCAGGGGGTAGGGTGGGCCCTGGCTAGTGGGGCTGACCGGGGCGGCACGTGCTGCCGCCCCCATTCGCTTTTCCTCTCTGACCGTGCCCCACACACAGCTCACCGTGTAGCACCGGGGCACGCGTACTCACCCTCCATCCCACTCGCCTTCCTCTGCCCCACTTCACATTCCCCAACAGGCCCGCGCCGCTCAGAAGCACGCCACCGCCGTCGCCACCGCCGCCGGCCGCTCGGTGTCGGCTACCGGCATGAACGCCCTCATCGCCAAGCCCCTGCCCGCCGCGCTGGCGCGCAAGCTGCCCGGCGGCATCGCCGGTAGCGGCCGCATGCTGCCCGCCGCCGGCGCCATCGGCGGCAGTAGCAGCGCGGGCGCTCGTGCCGGTGCTGCAGCTGCTACAGCCGGCGGGCTGGTCGCCATGGCGCGGAGCACGGGCGCGTACGGCAGTGAGGAGGACTACGGTCTGGATCTGGCGGGCGGCGGCGGCGGTGCTGGTGGTGCTACAGCCGGCGGCGGCGCCAAGCGCTCGTACGGCGCTACGCTGCTGGCGGGGCTGCATGAGCGGCAGGCGCTGACCGAGGCGCCGGAGGGTGGGTGACTGCGCAGCATGCAGCATGCAGCGCATGTGTGTGCGCATGGGAGTAGTGCAGTACAGTTTGTCGTACGCGCACGCCGCAGCTCCTCACCATCTGGCTTCCTGACCCCGCCGCGCAGACAGCGCCCCCGACCCCAAGCGGCGGCGCTCGGAGCTGGAGTCCATTGCAGAGGCCGCAAAGGTGGGCGGCGGGCTGGGTGTTGTGGAGTACGGGAGTACTTCATTCGATACCCCAACGTGAAGCGTTGCCGACCCCAAACCCATAGAGCGCGGAGGAGGGCTTACAGTCGTATTCTGAGGGAAGTGTGCTCGGGACCAAGGCCCCCCGCGACCCTTTTGCTCATGTAACCATGTTGCATTCCCGACTGCCCGCACACAGGCGCGTGCCGTGGCGGCCGCACGCGCCGCCGGCAAGCTGCAGCGGCCGGCGCAGGAGCAGCACTGGCAGCAGCAGCCCTCCTCCGTGACGCCCGCCCGCAACGCGGGCGTCGCCGCCGGCACAGCCGCGCTGCTCGCGCCCACGCCCGGGCCTGGCTCCGCCGCGGCTGGCGGCAGCGGCGCCCGCGCGGCGCTGGCCTCATCCGGACCCAGGTTCACGCCGCGCCCCCCGCCGCTGCCCGCGCACCTGGCTGCCCTGCTCAGGCCGCCGGACGCGGGCTCCAGCGGCAACGCCGCCGCTGCTGCACCCGGCCCCAAGGCCGGCGCGGCGGCGGCTGCCGGCGGCCCCAAGGGCTCATGGGCTCGGGGCCCCACGGCGGCGCCTCCGGTCTGGACTGCAGCCGCCTCGAAGGCGCAGCAGCCGCAGCCGCAATCGCAGTCGCACCAGCAATCGCAGTCACAGCAGCAGGCTCAGCGGGCAAAGGCGCAGGCGGGCGGCCAGCAGCGGCAGCGGCAGCAGCAAGGGGTGGAGGCGGAGGACATGGTGGAGCTGGATGGAGCCGATGGCGAGGACGGCGGCGACGACTTGGTGGTTGTGGAGCTGGAGGATGGGGGGGACGACGATGGGGCTGCAGCGGCGGCGGCGGCAGACGCGGCGGCGCCAGTGAAGGCAGGGGGCTTATCGGCGGTCGAGGGCCGCCGTGCGGGGGCCGCCGCCGCAGGGGAGCGCAGCCAGCAGCCGGAGGAGGACGCGGCAGGCGCCGATGACCTCTTGATCCTGGAGGGGGACGAGGCAGAGGAGGTGCAGCAGCACCAGCAGAACATGCAGCAGGAGAAGCAGGATGCGCGGGGGGAGCAGCAGCGGGCACAGGCTCGCAGGCCGCAGGAGGCGGCGGGCCGAGCACGCGGCGGGACTGCGGAGGGCGGCGGCGAGGCCGGCGGCGGGGTCGCGGCCGAGCGGGCGGAGGCGGCAGAGGAGGTGTGTGGGCTGGACGAGCTGCTGGACATGTTCCCCGAGCTGCAGGAGGAGGGGCAGGGGCAGGGGCAGGAGGGGGAGCAGGAGGCAGAGCGGGGCGGGGACCAGGCGAAGGGGGCGGGCAGGGCGCCCGCCGCCGCGTGTGGTGGCAGACAGGCGGCGGCGGGTGGCCAGGCCGGCGCGCAGCAGCAGCAGGGGGCGGCCGGGCGGGGGTCGGCGGCGGCGGGGCTGCTGCCGCGCGTGGCGGGCCTGTCCGCCACAGCGCCGCAGTCGGCGCGTGCGGCGGAGGCGCGCAAGCAGCAGGCAGCGGCGGCCAAGGCCCGGGCGGAGAAGCTGCGCGCTCTGGGGCTGCACAAGCCCGGCGCCGCGGCGGCGGCGGCCGCTCCGCCACAGCCGCCGGCGACGGCGGGAGCCCGCGGTCCCCTGGCCCCACGCAACGGCGGGCTGGACGTGGCTGCCGCAACGGCGCTGGCGGTTGCCAAGGGCCTGCCGCTGCCCAAGCCGCGCGCCGGCTGCGGCGGCGGCGCCGCACGCGGCGGTGCTACTGCCGCGGGCGGCAGGCCTGGCGGTGGCGGCGGCGCTGCTACTGCCGCGCCCTCGGCGATGGAGGCGGCGTTCGGCGCGCTGCTCAAGGCCATGCCCAACGACAAGGCGGACGTGGAGTCGCGCTACAGCGAGCTGTCGGAGGAGGCGGCGGGTGAGGGGGTGATGATGAGCGGCTGGTAGGGGGCTGTGCAGGCGGGCGGCGGGAGTCGGGTGCGGGGGAAAGGGGTCCCTTTCCGGGCATGCTCGCAGGATGGCCTTGGATTGGACTGTTGTCTCCAGCCAGCCTGCATCGTTACTGACAGCCCACACAGCCAGCCTCAGCCCTCGCCGCCTTGTCAAGCCGCCCCTGACGCAGCCCGCCCTTGCACCCTGCCTGGCCTCCAGGCCCCCACCCGCCCGCCCTCGCTCCACCCACCCGCCCGCCCTCGCTCCACCCGCCCTCCCACCCATTCGCTCCACCCGCCCTCCCACCCATTCGCTCCACCCGCCCTCCCACCCATTCGCTCCACCCGCCCTCCCACCCATTCGCTCCACCCGCCCTCCCACCCATTCGCTCCACCCGCCCCGGCCCCAGGCGACGCCGTGCTGTCCATGCTGGAGGGCCTGGAGGCGCGTGACGCGCTGGCGGCGCAGCTGGACAGCGTCATGCAGCTCAAGGTGGGAACAGAGGGGGCACAGGGGTCCGTGCTAGCTAGGTGGCCGGAGGGGTCTGTACCAGGGAGGCAGAGGCAACACGGTGCTTTGGAGGGGGCTGAGCATGGCCGCTGCGGCCGCTGCGGCCGCTGCGGCCAGAGCCTGCGAGCTTCGTAACTGTCCGTAGGCGTGTCGGGTCTCTCCTCGCTGGCCGCTTGAGGCTTGAAGGGGAAAGGAGTCACCGCCGGCGGATCCTTACTGCCTCCGCCACCGCCCCTTGTGTGTGCGCAGGTGACCGCCTGGCACTGCGCCACGTGCGAGCGGCTGAGCGAGTGGATGGACAAGCGCTGCCGCGACGAGGGCCACGCGCTGAGCAAGTCCAGCACGCTGAAGCGCTTCTGGAAGTGCGACCACTGCAATGCGCGCATCACCACCCTGGGCGTGCGCTTCCCCTCCAGCCGCTGCAGCAAGTGCGTGCGTGTGCGCGTGCGTGCATGTGTACAGGCGTGCGTGGGTGGGTGCAGGCGCGTGTGGTTGCCTGCAGAACGGGAGCTGCGGGCGGGCGGGCGGCTGCCCGTTCAACCCGGAGATCCCGGCCCTGGCGGCGCTTACCGGCGGCTCCTGCGCCGCCGCCCCGGCTGTCCGCCCTCATGCCCTGCCTCTCATCCGGCCCCGCCGCCCGCCCGCAGGTGCAACAACCCCTCACTGGAGTTCACGGCCTGCAGCATGTACCGCGGCCCCCGCGACGTCAAGAGCTCGGCTGGCGGCGGCGGCGGGCTGGCGGGCAAGGAGAACCTGTTCGCCTGCCTGGACGAGCACCCGGAGATGGGCAAGCGCACCTTCCGCTAGTTGCGTACGTGGCAGGGGGGAAGGGGTGGCTGGTTTGGTGGCGGTTGCTGGCGGCGGTGATGGTGGCGGAATTGGGAGTGGTGCGGCGTCCTGCACGCCGCGTATGTTGGCTGCAGGGAGGTTGACTAAGGGGCCGATCGTGTCAGTAGCGTGGGCGGTGGAGAAGTTCAGTTCGGCAGCCAGACATGCCAGATGCATGGTCTTCTCTAACCAGTCTTGCTACCGCTGGCCACGCTGGCCAGGTATGACGCCGCCTAACTTGTATGACGCTAAAGCCTGGCTCCCATCGTATTTTGTGAGGGTGGCTGTCACCAAATTTCGAGTGGCACCTCGGGGCTGAACCTGGTGCCCACCCCGGGCTAAAGTTTTGGAGCCTCAAAGTAGCGTACGCCAAAGCAAAGTAACTTGACCGCGACATCACCAATTCAGTCGAGCAGGGCGGTTTAACGAACTCCCCCGATCGGACTACCCTCGGACGCTCTCGAAGCAGCACCAAATGATCGGTACAATCTGCGCCCTACAGCACATTTGACCCCACTCCCAGACCGGCGTCGTACCTGTGTGGCCGCCGGCATCACGCAACACAAAAAACATATTAGCCAGAAAACCGTGCCAGCCAGGCACCGCCCTGCACCACCTAGTCACCTACACACAACATGTCAGGCGGGATGGGCGTACGTTCTTTGTTGACAACATGCCAACATCATACGCTTGCCTTACTGTGTCCGGTCGTACTTGTCCCCGAACTGTTATGCCGTACGTGTCCCCAAATAACATCAATAAATAACGTCGACCAGTGTCAACCTATGGTACATTGAATGTGGCAACTTGTGCACGAGCGCGACATCCCCATCGATTAAGTCACGCCATTCTGCCTCGTGTGGGGGGGCCTGCATCAGCTCACGCGCCATCGGTGGCGGGTTACCGTTGCGTGGACACATGGATTGCTCCGATTGCCTAACGCAGGCCCCGTCACTCTAGAGTCACGCCAACCGGCCAGCATTAATACGGTACATGTGCACCGGCTGCCTCGCGCACAGTCTCATCAGCCCTGGCGCTGCGCCGGCCCCGCCTCATCGTCCTCCCGCGCCCGCTGCACCACTCCTTCCACCAGCTCCTGCAGCTCCTTTCGGCCGGGGCCGCCAAAGCTGAAGTTGAGGTACAGGTTACCGCCAGCTGAGAGCTGTGCGATGTTGCGCGTTTTGTCAGAACTCCTCACAAGCGACACGTCGCTTGTCTCCTCGGCAATGAGCGCTGGCAGGTGCTCCGGGTCCAGGACCATATCCGAGATCTCCGGCTGCAGGAACCGCCACGCCACCGCCTCGTACAGGATCTCCGGCGGCAGGAGCTTGAGCACGCGCGGGCTGAGCACCTGGGCTGCCGCCGGGCCCAGGATGCTGACATCCGCCCAGTACGTCATCTGGGTCTTGGCGAACGACATGAGCTTGCGCACCAGCGGCACCAGCTGCAGCCGCCCCGACAGTGCCAGCCACTCCTCGAGGGCTGCCGCCACCGCCGACTGCACTGCGGCCCTGCCCATGCCTTCACATACATTGCGGGAATCACCGGCTGTATCGTCCATAATAAGTGTATCATTGTCATCGTCGAAGGAGTACATTGTGTCCTGAAGCCGTAGCTGCAACTCCTTGCGCCCCCCACCCGTGCCAACGACCACCTGTAAGGAGGGGCGGTTGGCAAGGTACGGATGCATGTGGGGGCCTGACAAGGTACGCCGGTAGCGTGTGCTTAGGCGGAGAAAAGGTTGGAGAGAAGGCAGATGCATGTCAGGCCTGAAAGGGTAACGTCGGTAGCGTGTGCAGTGAAGGTCAAGCGCTCATGCGCATAGCCCACCGCTGCACCGGTCGCTGCACCGGTCGCACACCTTCAGGGTCAAGCCCGGGTTGCTGGCCAGAGCATTACCGAGCTCTTGCAGCAGGGCATCGCCGGTGCCCACAGCGTCCGCGAACAGCAGTAGCGACCGCACAGGCTCCAGGGCTGTGGGCACCGCCACGCGGCGGGCCGTGTCCACGCGCGCGTAGAGCAGGTCCAACCACAGCTGCACCAGCTCCGCTGACACTGGCTGCGACTCGTCTTCCAGCACCATGCGCGACAGGTCCCACACGGCGATGGGCTGCGAGCCGTCGCGAGGCAGGTCGCGCGCGACGATGCTGAACAACTTTAAAACATCGTAGTGAGCCCGCAGCAGCTGCTCGCTTCCGCTTACGCGAATATGAATATCAGGCTCTACGTCAGCGAGCAGGAAAGAGGCCTCGCGGCGCCGCTTTGACATTTTGGCGCGGGAAGTTGGGGGCGGAAGCCCCCCCAACTACATATACGTTCCAAGCACGTCTGTTTAAGCACTTTGGCACTCTTCTAGCTTGCGTAGTCTAGCTTTCATGCATGGTTGATTGAGCATCACCGGCACGCCACGCCCGAAGTGCTCTCAAACCCCCCTGTCTTTAACCCACGTTTTTAGGGCACGAGCCCCCCGTTTTTCCACCTCCTGACCTGTGCACATCTTCGTCCATAGCCTGCTGCTCTGAAGCATCGGGGCGTCGACATTGGCCGAAGTTCCCGGCGTTGTCGGCACCCATGCGAGAAGCCGGCTCGCCATCGCCACACCCGCGCTGAAATAGGACATTCCTGCAACGTCGCTCGTCAACAAAGGGCTTTCAATTTCCAGTTGTGACTGATTCGGCAACGCTCAGACATCATTTTCCTCACCTGCTCGCCCAAATACCGGTTTCCCTTAACGTTTCACGAGGCGAAGGTAGCACTTGACACGCATTCGGACATAGTATAAGTCTGTGAACCTTCAGTCGCTTCTCGGAAGACATGGCGGCCGACGGCGAGCCCCCGGGCGCGGTGAAAGGAAAAAAGCAGGCGGCTGGAGGCGATGAATCGGCGAAGAAGCGGAAACGGTGGGAATCAAGCGCCGGCATAGCGTTCCTGGTTGCCGTGCGAGCTCAGTCCCTCCCAAACCCTGGCAACCGCCCAATCGACACAGGGATGCGGGCGAGCAGGCAGCCCCGGCGGCGGCCCCCTCGCAGGGTGGCGACGCGCCGGCGGAAGGGGGTGAAGGCCAGCGCAAGAAGAAGAACCGGGGCCACAAGCGGCGGAAGACGGAGCCGGAGAACCTGGACCCTGCGGAGGCCGCCCGGCGGGCGCGGCAGCGGGAGCTACGGGTGCGTGCGGCGGGGTGCCTGCGCCTGCGGACTGCATGCGTCTGCGGGTTGCGATGCCTTGCCTGTGGGGTGACCGCTTACGGTGGGGCTCGCGCTTTGCAGTTGGGGGCATTTGCAAGCCCGCAGTGATACGGTGCGCTCTGGTTGCCATCGGCGGTCACGAGCTGAAAAGCCGCCCCCGATTGCCTATCCTGCCCGCGGCGCGGCTGTTTCCGCCGCGCACCTGCGCAGGAAGTGGCCATGAAGCTGCGCGATCAGGGCAAGACCTACGTGCCGCCGCGCAAGGGCGCCAAGGCCGCGCGCTCCGAAGGCGGCGCGCCCGCCGCGGCGGGCGGCGGCAAGGCGGGCGGCGGCAAGGCGGGCGGCAAGGACGCTGCCGGCGCCGCCGGTGACAAGGACCGCAAGGCGCGGCACTACCTGGGTGACAAGACGCCGGGCTGGCGGCCCTTCGACGCGGTGGAGGTGGGCCGGGGCGTGGGCCGTGTGTGATGGGTGTGTGGTGCGTGTGGAGCCGTTGCGGCTGCGTCGGCTCCTGGCCTGCTGCAGGCGTGGGGCTGGCGTTGGCGCAGTTCATTCCAACCCCCAAAACGAGAGGCAGCACCGGGGGGAGGTTGAACCCCTGGGTTTTAAAGTGTAGGCAGCAGGCGGGCAGGCGTACGTGTGCCTCCATTGAGCCGAAACACACAAACACACGCACACGCACACGCACACGCACACACACGCACACGCACACGCACACACGCCCTCCCCCCCTCCCCTCCAGGTGATCGTGCTGCCCATCTACTGGAACAACGACAAGGAGGAGAAGGCGGCGGTCATCGCGGCCTCGGAGCGCGCGCGCGACATCCTGGCCAGCGCCGGCCTGGCCGCGGACATGGACGGCTCCAACAAGTACACGCCGGGCCAGAAGATGAAGTACTGGTGCGTGCTGGGGTGCTGGTGGGGGTGGGGGTGGGGGTGGGGTGGGTGGTGGGGGGTGGGTGAAAAGGTGGTTGGAAGAGCGATATGGGATGGGGCAGGGTGCTGGCTGGGTGGGGGGCTGGGGGCAGGCAGGCAGGCGGGCGGGCAGGAAACCAACGCCGGTGGCGGGGGAGGAGGCGCTGCCCCTTCGTCGCTCCCCACCCTAGCCAAACCCACCACGCCCGCTGACGTCCCTCCCTCGTCCTCTCCCTCCCTCCTGCCTCCCGCGCCTCCTTCTGCCACCTGCGGCCGCAGGGAGACCATGGGCGTGCGGGTGCGCGTGGAGATGGGACCTCGGGACGTGGCCAATGGCAATGCGGTGGTGGCGCTGTCCACAAAGAAGCCGGGTGGGTGGGAGCGGGTGGGAGCGGGTGGGTGGGAGTGAGTATGTGGGTGGTACGGAGGCGGGGGTTTGGGAGGGGAATGTGCGGGGAGTGTGGAAGTGGGGATGAGGGTGTGAGGGGTCCCGGGAATGGTAACATGCCGACTGCAACAGGTGGTTCACGTTTGAGCCCACATACGTCAGCGATGGACCAGCCGAGTGTTTTCCAGCGGACCCGAGCATTTGACCACCGCTGCGGCTGCCGCGCGCCACCCCAAACATGCTCCTTGACAGCACCCGTCGGTAGCCTCACCCCGACCCCCCATCGCTCCAAACCAACTCCCGGTGTCACGCCCGCAGGCGAGGTTGCCACCAAGAACATCGTCAACATGCGCCACAAGATGCTGGACGCCGTGCGAGAGGCGCTACGCAAGGTCAAGAGCGGCGCATACGACCAGGAGGACGAGGAAGAGGAGGCGGCTGCCGACGAACAGCAGGACGCGGAGTCGGAGGAGGCGGAGGAGGAGGCAGCGGAGGCGGAAGAGGAGGAGGAGGTGCCTGCGGCGAAGAAGGGCAAGAAGGAGGGCAAGAAGGAGGGCAAGAAGAGCAAGAAGGCGGCTGACGAGGAGGCTGAAGAGGAGGAGGCTGGGGACGAGGAGGAGGAGGCGGCGGCTAAGACTGCCAAGGCCAAGGGAGCGAGCGCTGATGCGCTTGAGGACGACTTTGGCGACCTGGCGGCCGTGATTGAGCCGGAGGAGGACAAGCTGGTGCTGAGCAAGAAGGAGCGGCTGAAGAAGATGGACAAGACACGGAAGGAGCAGCGCAAGGCGGAGCGGCGAGCGGAGCGCGGCGGCGGCGGTGGCGGCGGTGGCGGCGGCGGCTCGGAGGATGGCGGGGAGGAGCAGGGTGGCGGCTGGGCGGAGGAGGAGAAGGGCGCGGGGAGGAAGAAGGGGAAGAAGGCCAAGGTTGTCAAGTTCTGAGCGGGATGTGGTTGGAGTCGTGCGGCTGGTTGGCACCACGTTGGCACTTGGCGGGGATTGGGGTTGCTGGGAAGGGGCAGACGGCGGCACATGGTGGTAAGAACAGGACGGCGGCACGTGGTGTGGTACCGTGTTGCGTTGAAGGCACCTACGCATGCTGATGGTGCGATGCTTTGCAGTTGTTTTGTGCGCAATTCACGAGGGGATCGGGCAAAGGGCTGAGGCCCGCGGGCAGCCGGCAACGTTCGAAGGTTCCATTGTGTCGCGTGCCTCCCGCGAAATGCCCTGTCGTGTCACTGTGTCAAGAGCATTTAGTTGCGTCCCCCGCGGCATTACAGATTCACGGCCGCAGGCCCGCAGCGCAGCGACCCCGCCAGCCCGCCACAGCAATGGAGCGACACGAGTGGTCCATGCGGCGGTTGGAGATGCTTAAAATGGAATGCAAGCATATGACGGGGCTAGTGAACGTCCACGAGTGCATTTCCGCACTCAGCCTGCTCCCGTCCCATTCTCAATGACGGAGCCACACACGGCCCTCCTGCACCAGCCTCACTGGACACATGTACAATTGTACAACGCACGCAACTCGCTCTGGAGGGCACATCCGCTCGCAAGAATATGCTCCTAAAGTCAATGACACGCCAAAACTGTGTGAATGGGCCGAAGCTCACATCAATCCGCACGGACATGCGGCTCCGGTTCGCCTGCGTCCCTCTCGCACTCCGGCTGTCTGGCACGGTGCTTCAAGCCCTGCTACCAGCTCCCGCTTTCGCAGACAGAGCACTCCTGTCTCTCCTGTCTCTCCTGTCTCCTGCCTTGCATGCCTCCGTATGAATGCGACATACCCCAAAGATATTCCTCCAGCCGCCCTCCATGCACGGCGTGCGCCCCAGCCCGCGCGGCAGCGCCGCCCCCGGGTCACGGCCTACCTCCCCACTCTCCATGCCGTCACCACGCCGCAGCGCTGGCGCCCTGACATGCACACCCGCTCCTGTTTGCACTCTATTATCCCTCAGCGCGGCTGCATTGAGTCGTTGACTTCCGGCTGCCGCGCCGCCACCCCGCTGCGGCCCTGCCCCTGGCTCTGGCCCTTGTCCCGCAGCTGGCGCAACACCCGCAAGGCTGCCCTCCACACCCACCTGCCTGTCCAACCGCACCGTCCCTACCGGTCGTGCGCCACCCCCGACCGCCCCCATCTCAACCTCCAGTTGTCAAGGCACGCTGGCGGCCCA
Source organism: Chlamydomonas incerta (assembly GCA_016834605.1). Classification (NCBI taxonomy): domain Eukaryota; kingdom Viridiplantae; phylum Chlorophyta; class Chlorophyceae; order Chlamydomonadales; family Chlamydomonadaceae; genus Chlamydomonas; species Chlamydomonas incerta. Next base: position 711,514 of record JAEHOC010000029.1, read on the forward strand.
ACCTCCAGTCGTCAGGGCGCGTTGATTGCCCAACCTCCGACAGTCAGGGCGCGTTGTCGGCTCAGCCTCGAGTGTCAGGGTGCGTTGGTGGCCAGCCCCAGGTCCTCTGTGTCGTACCCGTCGCCCGGCACCCGCCCCGCCACCGACTCGTTGCGCCCGCCCGTCAGCGCCGCCAGCTGCGCCGCCCGCGACACACTCAGTGTGTTCTGGTAGCTCGCCTTGCGGGCCACGTGCAGCGGCACGAAGCTGAAGCTACTGCCACTGCCGCTGCCGCTGCTGCCAGTGGTGCTGCTGGTGCTGCTACTGCCGGTGCTGGTGCTGCCGCTGCTGCCGCCCTCGTTGGGCTGCACCTGCACCACCGCCTCCCAGACCTGCGGCAGCCACAATGGGGGACGTGACCGTGCTGCTGCTGCTGAAGAGGGCCTGGACTGATCGGCTTTGTGTACCCCATCCCCAGACGGCACTGCTGCCATGCACCTCTACCAGTCGCACCCCCAGTCCCCCACCCTAATGGCCCCCTCCTTCCCTCCCAGCCGCCTGCGCCGCACCTCCATCTGCTTCTCGTTCCACTCGTAGGGCTGCCCCTCCAGCTCCGGCGGGCGCGGGGTGCGGGAGCGCACCATCATGTCGAACGCGATCATGTGCACGCCCTGCACCGTGGCAGCAGACAGGCAGGCAGCGTGCGGCTGAGGCAGCGTGTGGCTGAGGCAGCCGCAGCCACAGAGCACTTCAAACCCGCCCACCCACACAGCTGGGTCGCACACTCCACCGCCCCGGCCCGACAAACCGGGCCACCGCCGTCCCGCTCCCGCCCCGCTCCTTCAGCCCCGCAGGCCCCGCTTACAGTGCTTCCCCCCTGCCCTGCCCGCCACGCCCATCCCCACCTGGATGCTGGACTTGGTGAGGCGCATGGCTATGCCGCGGCGCGCCACCGCCTCCACGTTGAAGGGGTGCGCCGCCAGCACCGACCGCAGCAGCGACTCGTAGGGCAGCCAGGAGGCGGCAGCCGTGTGCGGCAGCGGCCAGGCCCAGGACCGGGCCAGCGCGGCGGCGTTGAAGGCGGGCGCCCCGCCGGCGCCGCCGGCCGGGCTCAGCTGGCCCTGCGTGAAGCCAAAAGCCGAATGCCGCGGGGAACGGATCGCCACGCGGTGTTCGGATGCTATATAAAAAAGTTCAGCTGTAATCGTTTCTTCGGTCCAGACCGAACCATCACCCCGGGGGTAGGAACCCCCACCCAGCCGCGCCAGCCGCGCCGCCAGCTCTGGCACCCCGCCCAACACAAACACACACACCTGCCGCAGCGACAGCTCCACGGTGCCGCCCGCTGCCCGCCGCACGCGCAGCCGCGGTGCCGGCTCCGTCGCCAGCTCCGGCGGCAGCTGCGGCGCCGAGGTGAGCCGCAATGAGCCGGGCGCCACCGTCTCGACGTCGAAGGCCAGCAGCGGCGGCGGCGGCGCCTGGCCGCCGGCCCTGAGGCTGGCGTTGGTGGCGGCCTCCACGGCGGCCTCGCGCAGCTGCGTGGCGGAGGGCGTGGCGGGCGGGCGGGTTGCGGAGGTGCGTGTGGGCCGGGGGTGCGCGGAGCATGCGTGCGAGGCGCCTGAGTGCCGCCCATGACCGGCGCCTCTAGTCGTGTCTCTCTTACCTCTCCGCTTCCCTGCCAGCCCTTCCCCTATCCAGTCCACGCCGCCACCCACCCACCCACCCCTACCCGCACCATAGCCACTCACCCGTGAGGCCAGGAACATGATGCCCGGCGCCTGGTCGAAACCCTCCTCCGGCTGACCCAGCTGCAGCTGCGCCCACACCTCCGCCAGGTACTGGCCCGGCAGCCGCGGCAGGTCCACGGGGCGCCTGCGCAGCCGCGTAGTAGCGGGCGGGGGGCGTGCGGGCGGGCAGGCTGGGTACTGCAGATACTGGGTTCCGTGGCCGGCGTACTGTGCCACGCGCGGAGATGGCGCGCGGCGATGGGACGGGGAGCGCGCACGATTGGCCCCCATCCACCCATCCTTGCCGCGCCCGCGCATTGCCCGCCCGCCCGCCCGCCCGTCCGCTGCCGCCCGCCACCCGCCCCGCCCCCGCACCTGAGCGCCACGTGCCTCAGCCCCGCCACCCGCACGCTGACGCCCGGCTCCACCACCAGCCGCCGCACCGGGCCGCCCACGTCTGCGGCCAGGGGCGTGTACACGCCCACCTGCGGCCGCACACGCGCGCACACGTACATGCGGGGCCAGCAGGAGCTCATGCACATGCGCCACAGCTATGTTTACTTGACCTCAATGCGTCCCTGCATCCATGATTCGCAGTTGAATCTCCGAGCGAGATGCCCTTCGCTGTTACAACCCCCTCCACCCCCGCCTGCTGCTCCTCCTGCGCGCCCCCGCCCCCCTCGTCCCCTCGTCCCCTCGTGCTTTCGTCCCACGGCTCACGTTCTCGGGCTGCTTTAGCACCAGCTCAAGCGGGCCCATCAGGACTGTCTCCGGCAGCTCCAGGGACCGCTGTCCCCGGGCCCCGCCCAACAGCTGCAGCGGCGCCAGCGGCGCCGCCGCCTCACTGCTGCCGCCCCGGTCGCTCGCGGCGCCCTCCAGCGCAAACGCAAGCGCCGAGCTAGGAATAGCGGGCACCAGCGCGCCTGCGGCGGCGGCGGCAGCGGCTCCGCCGCCGCCGTTGGCAGTGCTAGGCCCCGGCAGTGCATGGGCGGCCGCGGCTGAGGCAGCAGAACTGGCGGCGGCGGCGGCAGCTGCGCTCGCGGCTTGCGCAGCGGCAGCCGCGGCGGCGGCAGAGCGCTGCCGTGCCTCTGCCAGCGCTTCGGCCTCGTTGCCTGCAGGAAGTCAGGCAGGGGCGGCAGTCAGGGAACGGCAGGCAGCTTCGAGGAGGCAGAAAGGTTCGGGGCTGGCAGGCAGGTTCAAACATGTGGCGGCCAGCGGCAGGCAGTAGCAGGCAGGTGAAGAATCTGGTGCCACGTCTTGTGCCACATCACGCTGCAGCCTCTGGACACCATCAGCGTCCAGTCACCTATGAGGAGGTTGTAGGTGATGCCGTCAATCTCCACACCGAGCTGGTGCCGCCGGCCGACGAGCACCTGCGGCGTGAGCACAAGGGAGCGCAGCGGATGAGAGGCAGGGCGGAGGGGGTTTGAGGACGCGTGAGGCGGTGACATGCGAGTGCGCCTGACATCGTGCCGGCCGGCACTCCAAGACTCCACATGCTCCTAGGCTACCCACGCTTTGTGATTAAGCTCCACGCACCTGGAAGGTGTCCATCGGCACATCTTGCAGCTCCAGCGTGTACTCCGAGCCCTTGTTGATGGCCTTAACCGTTTCCTTGGCCGCGCTCAGCGCGAGCTCGCTCCAGAGCCCCGTCACAGTGTGCACCACTGACAGCGGCGTGACGGACAAGGACGGGTTCTGCAGCTGCTGGGCTGCAAGTGAACCACAGAAGCTTCCAATTGCTACGAGAATTGCAAAGTGCATCGCTCGTCGGAGCTCCATGCCGTGCCTATGTTCGTTGTAATGAGTTGCTCAAGCGCGTAGATGTATGGGCAGCGCGTGTATGGGCCTGCGTGTCCTTCCGCGACACGTCCGCTCCTCCGTTCAGTGTCGTCGCGATAGCACCAGCGGTGCGACGTGCTGTAATGATGTATGTCAACTTTTACTTGTGCGACTAAATTTAGTCCCTCTATGAGTTTGGAAGCTTCAGAAGGCATGAGCGACGGATGCAATCGCGCAAAGAGGCAAAGTGCCCTGCGCGGAATTATATTAATTGTCATCGCAAGCTCGACATTGCATTTATATCTCACTATCGGAACAAAAGGCACACCCAGTCGCAAGTTGGCCCGGCGCTACCTCCAGACCGAACCCAAAAGAAAGCTGACTTCTTATGTTGTCTCGTGATTACTCCCAACTGTAATAACCCGCTACCGGGAAACTAGACAGGGCCCAGAACAGCTTCTGTCAGTGCGGGGCAACACAAATGCCCCCGCCTGCACCTGCCGCGCCCCCGGCGATTGGGCGATTGACGGACTATGACCTACAATATATCGATAAGGGATCCTTTGGCGCGGTCTTCAAGGCCGTGCGAAAATCAGATGGCCGCGTGTTCGCGTTGAAGCAGGTTGACCTGCGCAGTGCGGACTTCAAGAACCCCACGCTGGACCGCGCTGCTGCCATCGATGAGGCTCGTATGCTCGCACAGCTGAATCACCCACACGTGATTCGGCACTTTGAGAGCTTCGTGGATGGGGAGGGCAAGCTCAACATCCTCATGGAGTACGCCTCCAAGGGCAGCGTGCGTCAGCTCGTGAAGAGCTACCGCGGCCGACCCATGCCGGAGGAGGCTGTGTGGCGCATCTTCATCCAGACACTCATAGGCCTGCACTACCTGCACAGCAAGAAGGTGCGGAGTGGGGCGGGGCCAGGCGTGGGGTCGCGGCACACACTATGCCAGATGGTGGTGTTGTCCACCGCGCAAACCCTGGGGCCACTGTGCGCGATTGAGCGGCTATGAACTGGCCTGGAGGGTTGCCTGACCGGTGTTTCCTCTACCGGCGCACCTGAACCACCTTACCCGGTCGCACCCCACCCGCGTTCACCACCACCCTCACCCCCTTAACCCCCAACCCGCGACCCCGCTGCCGCCTTTGACCAGATCATCCACCGCGACATCAAAAGCGCCAACCTGTTCATCGACGCGTACGACAACATCAAGATTGGCGACTTTGGCATCGCGCGCTCGCTGGGCGCCTCATCCAACCTGGCGCAGACCATCCTGGGGACGCCGTACTACATGGCACCAGGTGCGCACGCGCGCACACGCATACACACGGGCGCAGCTGACGTCGCTTCTGGGCATGTGACAATGTGCGTTTGTCACTTTTGTCATGCGTGCGTGCGTGTGCCCGCCCGGCCCTGCAGAGCTGTGCCAGGACAAGCCGTACGACGCCAAGAGCGACGTGTGGGCGCTGGGCGTGGTGATGTACGAGTGCTGCATGGGCCACTACCCCTTCGACGTGGAGAACAACAACCAGGTGGCGCTGATCCGCAAGATCGCGCGCGGCGTGTTCAAGCCCGTGTCGGTGAGCACAGCGGCGGCGGCGGCGCAGCACTGGTGCTTGGGGTGGGTGGGTGGGGGAGGCAGCAGTACGTCGGCAACAAGGTTGAGCGGGAGGAAAAGGGGAGTCCGGGAGTGGTTGTGGCGATGGCACAACTGCGTGGGGATGAGCGAAACCAAATACAAGTCCTCCTGTAACTGCTTGCCAATTGATTGCCACCGGTGGCACTGCCATCGGCACCGGCCCTGCCCTGTTCACACACACCCTGCCCGCGCCTATGCCCTGCATCGCTAACACGTTGCCCCTTTCCTCCCACCTTCCCACCCCTCCCCGCAAACCACGCGGCCTCACAGGGCCCCTACACGCAGCAGCTCATCCAGCTCATCACCTCCTGCCTCACGCTGGACCCGCGCCAGCGCCCCGACACTACCGCGCTGCTGCGCAACCCCTCCTTGGTCGCCAAGGCGGGCGCGCTCAAAATCGACCTCAACCCGCAGCCCGCCTCCGCAAAGGAGGACAAACCCGTGTTCGAGCAGCGCGGCGGCGCGCCGTCCCCGGGCGGGCCGGGGGCGCAGCAGTATCAGCAGGCCGGCACGCCGCCGCGGGGCGCGCAGGGCCCGGGCCCGGCCGAGCACCCGTTCTCCAGCCCGAACGGCGGAGGCGGGGCGCAGCCGCCGTACCCCGCCGCGCAGCAGTCGCCGCACTCGCCGTACCCGTACCAGCAGGGTCAGATCCCCTACCCACCGCACCAACGTCCCGGCAGCGGCCGCTCGCCGGGTCCGGGGCCGGGCGACCACCCCTTCTCCCTGCCGGGCGGCCAGCAGGGCTCGCCCTACCCTAGCCCGCAGCAGCAGCAGCAGGGCGGCTACTCGCCGCCGCCGCCGTACGGGCAGCAGCAGCAGCAACAGCCGCCACGTGGTTCGCCGTACGCGCAGCAGCAGGGCGGTTATAACGGGTACGGCGGGGACCCGTACGACCAGCTGGCGGGTGACATCAACCGCATGCACCTGCGGGAGAGCGAGGTGGCGCGAAACAACGTGGAGCGGGCGCAGGTGGGGAGTTGGGGGTGTTGCGGGGTGGGTGGGTGCGTGGGGTGGAAAAGAGGGGGACTGCTGGCAGGTTTGCGTGCAAAGCGGAGCGATGGGGATTGCGCGGCAGCGTGGAAGTACGGGCCTAGAGGGAGGGTGCCCGGCGGGTGCTGCCAGTGTGCCCATAGCTACGCAGGGTGCCTATAGCTACGCAGGGTGCCCCTATCTGCTTGTCAAGTAGTAAGCAATTGAGGTGCTGTTTCTCCATCCGCTCGCCACGCAGCAAGTACAAGCCAACGCCCACGCCGGGAGGATGGACCATGCCAAGGTGGGAGGCGTGTAGGGCTTGCGCAGCACGGGCGGGGAAGGGAGGACTTGCGGAGGAGGGAAGGGGACGGCCGGGCAGGGCAGGGCAAGGGTGCGCAAAGCACCGTGGCTGCGACGCGCACGCTGCCGCCGCACTGGCCGCATGTACGATCACTAACTACCGCCCGTGCGTCATCCGGCCCTAACAGCCAACAATAACCCCATGTAACCCTTCCTTGTGGCACGTGTGCACAGGGCGTAATTTACGGCGGGCCGCAGGACTCGGGGCCGCGGCCGCAGCGGGTGGCGCCCGAGGCGCTGCCGGCCGCGGGCGCCAGGCCGACCTCGGCCCACGCGGGCGCACCCTTCGCGACGCACTATCCAGGTGCGTGCATGCACCTGCGAGCGCCCTGCCGCCGCGCACAGCGCCGACCTGCTTGGCTCATCGTTACATAGCTGCTCCGGGGCAGGCGCCAAATGGAGCGTAGCTCTGTCCATCACGCCTGTTCCATTTCCAGTGTTGCATGCGCCCTGAGCGCGCCCTTCCCCTCCTGCCCTGCACACTCGCATACAGGCGGCGGCTCACAGCTGCAGACGCACGCGCAGGCCAGTATGAACGAGGCCTGGCAGGCCAACTACCAGGCGCCGCAGTACGGCCGGCGCCGCAACCCCGAGCTGCAGATCACGGGGCCCAGCCTGCGCAGCACCAGCGCGCGGGGGGCGGGCGGCGGCGGCGGCTACGCGCGCGCGGCGGACGACGCCACGTCCTACGTCAGCAGCACGTCCTACTATACCAGCGCCAAGTGAGGGCGTAGGGTGCAGCCTAGCTGCAGACGGGGCGTGGGGCGCGTTGGCGGTGGGTCCGGCTTGGCCATCACCGGGATCTGCGGAAGTGGGTCGGGCCGGGTGCACGGGCCTTCGATTGGTGGGCAAGTGCTACGTGCATGTGTAGGTAGGGCCATGGGTGTAACAGCACATGGCCTGCTGGGTGAAAGGGGAATCATCGCTGTTCGTCCGGTCCGGCCTGGATTGGATTGGAGCGACGGCCTGTGTGGGCCGGACCGCGCGCGTGCGGGATGGAACCAAGAAGCGAGACAAGAACACAATTCATCCGAAAGCCCTGCAAAGGGGCTGCCTCATTCATGCATTTGAGCTTCGACTGTGTACACGGTTTGGATGAGTGGTATGTGCGTCAATTATCGTGAAGTAAGTAGGGTTCAAGGACCCGGCTTCGTGACAGTTTGGCTCTTCGAAACTTGGACTGCTGTGGCCGTCGTCGGCTGAGCCGCGGCTGTGTGGGCGCCAGTCAAACCTCCCCTGAGTGTAAACTGGTGCCTTGGATCGCCATTGATGGTCGCCTCCCTTTTTCGATGATTGTGACGTTGGGGTTCTGTAGTTTTGCCCAGTAGCCGCCCGATTAAGCCTCTCCCGAGTGCTCGACACGAGGCGGCGGGGCCCTGACGTCATTGCGGCGCCCTGGTCTGGGGCTCTGGGCTGAACAAGTGAACTTGTCTCCACAGCAGGCGTGTCGAGCTGGTGCATCCCGCCTGTGCTGCGATTACAGCTTGGCTGACCTGGCTACAGCGTGTGGGAAAGCCGAAAGCGTGTTCAGGGGCGGGGAGGCTCGTAACAGGGGAGGGGCTCCCCTAGCTCGTAGTACCCCTGGCGGTTGCCACGACTTTCGGGGAGGGGTGGCAGGGAGGGCGAGACGGCAAGCTGACACAGGCTTTGGTCCGTCTGGCAGTCCATTGCTGCAGCGCGATCGCGCGAGGCCCTTGCTTCTGTGCGAGGGGCCCCACAAAAAAAACGTTTGGCGTGGGGCGAATACTGTGGCACGCGCCGTTGGCTGCCAAAACCGCGTTATCCTGCCTTTGCCAGTTGTTGCGTAATCAATTGAAAGGCACCGCTGTATTATTTACGACTAAACTAATGCAGCCAAGAGAGAGGCCACGACCGGCTGCACACTTTTAAGCTCGTGACTTCTTGACTCGGGCTAGTCTCAGGTTTTCACCGTTACCTGGTTTGTGTATTACCTTCTTACAAAAGTGGTAACAAATGATAGTAGCGATGTCTGATAACTCGTCGCTGGTTCGGGAGGCGCTTTGGCTACTCGCTGTGCCCGAGGCCTTCGCGCGCCTTCGAGGAACTCATACTCGCGGACGTATCAGCATCGGTGTAATCGGTGCCGCTGTGCATCAATCTGGCCCATCGAGCGCCTCACGCACTCGGTTTCGCTCCGAGAATGGAAGTACTGATAATGGCCCGGCTCCTTCGTTGTCTCCCTCCGCGCTCACCCGGCTGTTGACGGAGGGCATTCGCGATGCCAAGAGGGCAGCACATCGTCTTGCCTGCCCCTCGCGGGCAGCAACTCCTGGCGCCGGCCGGCCGTCGAACGCGCTTGCCTTCAGCGAGGCTCTGGCAGAGGGGCAGCACGACCTGTTGCCCGCGGTCGCGGCATTCCGCACCGTCCTGTCCAACGCCGTCAACACGGCGACGGATTGGGCAGATGCATACCAGCAGGTGGGCCAGAGGCTGTAACAAGTGGCGGTGGAGCGTGGGAGCTAGATAGGCAAAAACCCCAGTTACATACTCGCTGTATGCTAGGCACCGTGGGTAGCCAGGGTTTTCCGCCGCCCTCCTTTCAACCCGCAGCTCCCTTTGCAGCCCACACGTTTCTGTGTCCCCCCCGTCTTCTGTTGATCTGTTCGCCACTTCGCCCGGCGGATGCAGGTCGCGGGCCTGGCGGGCCTGGCCGCGTGCGAGCTGCTGCTAGGCCTGGCACACAGCGAGCCACGTGACGCCGCGTTAGCAGCCTCGCACGCCGCCGCAGCCCTCACGGAAGCGCTCATTACCAGCTACAGCATAGCCAAGATGGAGGCTGCCAAGGCAGCTGCTACAGCCGAGCAAGATGCCCTCTTCGACGCCTGCGGTGGCGGTGGCGGCGGCGGCAGTAGCAGGCGCGCTCCGAATACGTACGCCGTCGCGGCGGGTTGCGCGAGCAGCAGCAACAGCTGTGACGCGATGGGCATTCTGGGGCTGTCAGTGGAGGAGCTTGGCTGTCAGGAGTGCGTGCTGTCTGTGCTGGCCTTTGCGCTGTCCGCACTGCACGGCACGGTGCGGTCGCAGCCGGAGGCGTGCTGCCGCCAGGCTCAGGACCTCCTGCTACAGCTGCGCAGCCTGCCCGGGGTGGCGGCGCTCGCGCCGCCCGCCGGTGCCGGCAGTAGCGGAGCAGCTGCTGAACGGGAGGACTGGGACGCGTCCAGTGGAGCGGGGCTCGGTGTCTGGCGCCCGCCCGGCGGCATGGGCCCCGCCAGCTTCGTGGTGCAGCTGCGGCGCACTGCTACTGCCGATGGGGATGCGGAGCATCAGCAGCTACTGCCGCCCGCGCTGGAGTCCTTCGCTCGCTTCCTTCGCCAGGTGGGTAGTTAGACGCGCACGGTGCACCACCGTGGCCGTGTGTTCGTACGAGCTTACTTCGCGGGGCAGACAGCGGCGCTTTGGCACCTCTGCCCCATGCGGGCTATCGACCCGTCGAACGCAGTCGCTCCGCCATGCCTCCGCAACAGGTTGCTGACACGCTGCAGCGCGGCCTCTTCCCGGACTCCAACAACCTCGTGGGCGGCGGCGGTGTCGTCGGGAGCGGCGGCAATCCTAACGGATGCATGCGCTCCGAGGTGTACCTGCGGGCTTCGCTGGAGGCGGCGCACCACCAGGTGGGTGCGGCGCTCGCGGGCGCATTGCTGTGGATGGGCGTTTGGCTGGGGCGGGTGCCTCGAATGGAGCCGGCCATGGGGCGTCAGGCAGGACCGCTGCAGCAGTAGGAGATACAGGGGCTGCAGGGTGGGGTATGCTAGGCGATTAGTGCTGGACTTGCGTGAGTGCTGCACCTCTGATGGCTGATCCAAGCAGGCGGTCCTATGTACCCCGTGTGTGTACCGTACGGGTGATCAGGTTGCAGAGGAGCTGGAGTCGTCCCGGGGCGTGGCGGCTGCGCCTCTCTTGCGTAGCGGCGGATCGGGCACGGCGCCCAGCAGCGGGGTTGGGGGAGGAGTGCTCGGGGCCCTGGGCGGAACGTGGCTGCGCATGGGCGCGATGCCGGAAGAGGGCGACGGGGAGGAGGCCGACAGCGAGGAGGCGGACTGGGCGTGTGGGCACGACGACCATGAGGAGGGTGGCGAGGGTGGCGGCGGTGGCTTTGTGGGCGCCGCCAGCGCATTCAGCCGCTATGGCGCTGCGGCTGCTGCTGCAGCTGCCGTGACAGCGCCTTCGCCGGCGCCAGGCGAGCTGACGGCCGCGGTGGACCGCCTGCTCCGCAGCAGGTCTGTGTCCGGAGCCGCCTCCCCCGCCTTAATTGCTACAGCCTCCGGCAGTGCAGCTGCAGCGGTCAGCGCCGCCGTGACAGCAACGGCACCAAGCAGCGGACGAGCTTCCGGCTGCTGCCCCGACTCACCGCTGGCAGCACGCGCCGCCTCCGTGAGCGGCCTGGGACCACGGCCCTCCTTCGCAGCCACCGGGTGTGCTGGTGCTACAGCCGCCGCTGCCGTCGGCAGTAGCAGGGCGTTGTCCAGGCCACTCTCACTGGGGCCGCGCGCCGCGCTCGCATCGCCGTTCGCCCTCTCCAACTCCGGGTGCGCCTCGCCGGCGTTCGGCACGCCAACTGGTCCGCGATCACCAGCTGCTGCTGCTGCTGCTGCTGCTACTGCTGCGGGACATTCTGCCGGCGGCGGCGCGGTGCAGGCGCTGCGGTCGTTTACATCCATGCGGGAACCGCGCCTCACTGGGGCCGGCGGCGGCAGTGGAGGCAGCTTCACCAGCCAGCGGAGCGGCCTGGGTGGCGGCGGCATCCTGGCTGGCAGTGCAGCCGCCGCCGCCCTCGCCAGCGCAGGCGGCAGCCCCTGCAGCAGCGCCGCCGGCAGCGCCGTGACCAGTCGCGCCAACAGCTTTATCGGCGCTGCCCCCAATGTGGCTGCGATGGCGGCCGCTGCCGCGGCCGCGGCCGCTGTGAGCCGTTTCGGGGCTGAGACACTCGCAGCAGCGGAGCAGCCTGGCGGCGGCGGGGCGGCCGGGGGAGGTTGGGGGGTGAGTGGACTTGCAAGGCGGACGACCAGCCTTACCATTGGGGTGCCTGGCAGCGGCGGCAGCGGTCCAGGAGCGACCGTGCTCTCGCCGCGGCACCGGTATGATGTCGCGGCGGGCTTCGATGGGGAATATGACGAGGACGAGGACGAGGAAGAGGACGCGGGTGGTGAGCTGGCCGCGGTGGCGCGGCGGTATCGCGGCAGAAGCCGAACGAGCGCCGGCGGCGCGACCGCCAGCAGCAACCAGCAGGTGCAGTGGCGGCAGTGGCAGCAGTCAGCAAGCGGCGCGTCGCATGTGGCGACGCAGGAGGCGGCGGCGGCGGCGGCGGCGGCCGTCGGCTTGGGATATCCGTACCCGCCTGTTTCGCCTGCTTCTTCGCAGGCGTGTGCTGGGCCCAGGTTCTACGGCCGATCCGAGCCCGGCGCCGCTTTATCGGGTGCTGCTGGAGGAGGCGGTGGCGTTGAGCGCGGCGATTGCTTTGACGGGGATGCAGCAGCTGCGGCGGTGTGGACAGCAGGCCAGCTAACGGAGGCGTATCGCAGTGAAGGGGCCGCAGGAGCCGACGGCGGCGGCGCTGGGGCGCTGCGGCGCCTACCCAGCACCAGCACCAAGAGTGCAAGCGGGGCGGCGCCCTCAAGCCCGGTCACCATTGTGCAGTGCACGGGCGGAGGTGGGGGAGCAGCCGCGGCGCCTGGCCTAACACAGACAGCCAGCTTCAAGAAGCGAAGCGTGTCATTTGCGGGCGTCAACGGCACCCCCACCATTTCCAACTCGACCCCCAGTGACGCTGGCGGCGCCGGTGGCCTGTATGGCACGGGTGGCGCGCGTGGCAGTAGCACGGGCGGCGGGGGCGGCATCCAGATCACGCGCAGCAGTAGCATTAAGATCCTTGACCGGAGCAGCAGCGGGCGCAGCTTCAGCCCCAGCCTCAGCATTGGCACGTGCAGTGCACATGCCGCGCCACTTGCCTTCCACGGCCGGCAGGAGGACGAAGATGAGGAGCCTGCGGGGGCCTGGCGCGGCAGTAGTGCTGCTGGTGGCAGCAGCAGTGGTGGCGCCGGTGCTGACGGCGGCAGTAGTGGCGTGTCGTTTGGTGCGGACATGGGACGCGCGGTAGCGGGCACAGGCGGATTGATGCGGACACCGTCGCTGCATCAGCGCGGGCTTAGCTCGTCGGGTGCGCCGCCCGCCCTGGACAGTGGCGGACGTAGCTTCTTAGCGTCAAATGGCGGGCTGCTGGGCACTGCCTCGCGTGGGAGCAGCAGCGGAGCACCCACCAGCACCGGTGGCAGTAGCACCAGCGGGCGGGGTCTGCAGGTCGGCGGCGGCGGTAGCAGCGTCGTCAGCCGCCTTGCTCAGTCCGCCTATACCGCAGCCTCGACTGGCACGGCTGTAGCAGGCTCGGCGGTGCCGTCGTCCGCCGGCCGGCCGTCCACAAGCGGCGCTACTGCCGCCGGCGACAAAGTGCAGACGGGGGCTGCTGCATTCATGGCAGCCCTGGGAGTGACCCCCGCACCCCTCCGTGCGTGAAGAAGCACCAGGCGTGTTTTATGACGCATATCGGTGGGCATCAAAGGCGGCGGTTGGATTGGCGGAGAGACTGGGAGGTGGTGGTGCTAGGTGAGATGAGGCGCTGCGCTGAACCCATGCTATGATCCATCGTGTTATTTATTCACCATTTCCGCGTGTGGGCCTACACACATGCAAATACAGATGAAACCCCGCACACATATCCAGCAGGATGTAAGTGTGCCCATCTCAGGAGCGCCGTGGTCCATGGCAGCCGTCGCGTGCAGCGGCTGAAGGGGCAAAACGGAGTCTGCTTGGGCCTACACAAATAATGTGATGCAGCACACGTACGACCTCTGCACCACAGCACGGTCCCACGCGGCCACGCCTTCCGCCGCGCCGGCCTAATGCTGCTGCTGTTTGACCTGGTGCCTCCAGCAGTCCAGCTCAGCGCTGCCGTACGTCCAGGCGCTGGGGTGCGTACTCATGTGATTAATTACAATGAAGACAGCATGCCCTTCATCTGGTCAGCGGCGCCGCCTTTCCCAAAAGCCTCTGAAAATGCACCACGTGGGGCTCATCGTGTGGGGCATACACGTGTTCACACACACACACGCCCGGCGGGTTTGGTTTCCGTGTGTTGTCCAACACACGCCCAGCGCGGCGTACCCCACGCATCAGAACATTCACGCACGGGCTCACGGCGCCTCTGCGGCGCAAGTTCACCACATGCGCGCTAAGGATGCCGGGTGCCAACCACCGCGCGAGCCGCCTCAACAACAGACACCACAAGCACCAGACTCCGGTGCAAAAGCTTATGAATCGTCACGACACAGCCGTCGTAGTCTCCCGGGTACAACACCCTTGTATGCATCTGGGCAACACAAGCAACACTGCCGCAGGCGCAGCCTCGAGGCCTAGGCGCGCGCGCAGTGTTGCGTGGCAGCTCAGTTTGCAAATCAAGCTCCAGAGGGTACCATTTTATTGATTGGTCGTACAATCCGGTGCGGCATACATGTGTCAACCAGCCAATCAGGCCAGACTCACACACGCCGCACCAGACCAACGAACCATGAACCGGTACCGGCAAGTCAAACAGCAACAGGAACGATCAAGGGCCCGCAAGAACAACAACACCAGCCTGGCGTTAGAGGCTGCGCAAGCGAGTCCTGTGTTGCGCGAGCCCCAATTACTTGATCAACGCATGCCAAAGTACTTGATCAACGCACGCCAATGTATTATACAACATGCGAGGGCCACGCAGCCCTTGCGGCCGCGTCAGCCTTATTGTTTTCTCCTTGCCTGCTTGGCAGCAGCCAGCCAGCAGCTGCGGCCCTCGAGTTTCCTCCAGGGCGCAATTAACACCACCACAACTTCAGTAAGATTTGTATTATTCCCCACTGGTCAAGAGGCCAGAGCTTGCTTGTAGGTGCGACGGGGCCTCAAACGCCCACCAAATGCACTAGCAGGCCACGCAGCACTCCCCCATCATACGACCCGCCTTGATATGCACCGACATGGTTCCAAATCCATGCCATCCTGCACCGAGCCTGTCCCGCCGGCGCAACACCACCACCACCACTGGACTGTCAGCCGGCCAATGTAGCGCTGGTGCGTGCCGGCGACCGGTGCTTTGAACACCTGCGCGCCAAGCTGCGCCTGGCATGCATGTACACACAGTGGGGCATGCCGCGCTGTACTAATCGCTTGGCCACGCCTACGCCAAGTAACACCACGAAATAGTCGGCCCCGGACGTTGGGGCCGGCGGAGGCTTGCCCAGACACGGGTCACGGTCTCTCCGTATGTTCAATTGATCTTGCGAGTAGGGACATTAAAAGCGGATTCGCGTGGTCAAGAAAGATGATTCGACTTTTATACACCGGAAGCCAGACTCAACGCACACCGTGGGCCAGCCCCGGGCCGAAGCACACGCACCTGCGCCTTGCGTGCGTCACACTCCACATCACACCCGAACTCACTTCAATCAGAGCTTCGCATCTTTAATTCTCCTCACGATGGCATCCGAGTAATCCCAAGTGTGCACACAAGCCAGTTTTTGGCTGTTGCCAGCCCATGCAAATCCAGCGCGCGCGGGAGAAAGCTGGCTGCCACATGCGCGGGCTCTGCCGCCCCTCGCATCCCGCAGCCGCGCCGGCCACGCGCCCGGCCGATCAAGCGCGCACGGAGCCGGCGCGCGCCACGGCGGCGCCGGGCTGCTGCAGCCCCGCCGCCCGCTCCATCGCTGCCATTAGGTCCTCGTCGTCGTCGCCAAACAGACCGTCCGCTGCGACCGCGCCCGCCGCCGCGGCCGCCACGGGCGTGGCCGACGTAGCCGCCGGCGGCGCGGAAGCGCCGACCGCCGCCTGCGACGCGGTGCCAGGGCGGGAGCCGTTCCTAGCGGCGAGGTCCGCACTGGGCCGGGCGCTGCCACCGGTGTTGCTGTTGACGCTGGGGCGGCGGACAAAGTCGTTCTTGGTCAGGCCGGTCTTGCTGCTGCTGCTGCCGCCGCTGGGGCTGCTGCTGCCGGCAGCAACTGCGCCTGCGGCGGCAGCTGCACTGGTTGGGCGCGACGGCGCCGCCGGCCCCGCCTTGCTGTTGTCACCGCCATTGCCGTCCGTGCCGATGGCAGTAACGGTAGTAGCAGCTGCAGGAGTCGTGGCGACGATGGCGTCCAGTGCGCGCTCGTCGTATGACGTCATGTTGGTCGGAGCCGCCGACGACAGGCGGAGGCCGGCCAGCGACTGCTGCTGCGGCGGCGGCGCCGCCGCCGGCACCTCCTCTCCCAGCAGCGCGGCGGCGAAGGGGCAGGCGGCGGCGGGCGCGGCGGCGGAGCTGGGCGGCCACAGGAGGCAGCGGCCGGGGCCCTGCATGGCCCGGATCTCGGCGATCAGCTCGGGGGAGGCGCCCTGGAGGGAGCGGCGGGGCGTTACACTCATGCTTAGTTGAGGAAGCCGGTAGTGGTTGGGGGCGGGAACGTGTGACTGGCAGCGTGAGTTCACGAAGCGTGCTGGATAGCGTGTGCGTTGCAAGTGCACACGAGATCCGCGAACACACCATAGACAGCCTGCATTCCGCCTGCAGACGCTGCTGTCGCCCCTCCCCGCCACCTCTCTATCTATGCTGCCTGCTCACCTCCTTCTTCAGGCAGGCGGCCAGGTGGTCCGCGATGCGCTCAAACTGCTGCGGCCCCAGCGCCTTGTCGCGCGCCAGGTGCGCCGCCGCGATCTCCAGACGCATCGCGCCCACCACCGCCCCGCCACCAACCCCTGCAGCGCCCGCACCGCCCGCGACCGGGCAGCCCGAGGCGGGGCGCGAAGCGCCATCGGCGGCGCCGCCAAAGGCCTGGCGCAGGAAGGCCAGCTGGTGCGCGCGCTGGCGCGGCATGTCCACGCCGCCCGAGTAGATGTGCGCCAGGGCGGGGTCGGAGCCCAGCTTGCCGGCCCACATGTCCACCAGGTCGCACAGCACCTCCTCGCCGCCCAGCCGCGCGTAGATGCTGCTGCTGGTGGGGCTGGTGGGGGTGGCGGTGGAGATGACGGTGGGGATGAGGGTGGCGTTGGAGAAGGAGGCGGCGGAGGGGCCGACCCCGGCCTCGCCCTCGCCGGGGGTGGGCGTGAAGATGGCGGCGCGCGCCGACTCCACGTTGGTCAGGATGTCCGCGCGCACGTCCTGTGTGCAGCGCAGGGCAGTGTGCAGTGCAGTGTGCAGCGCAGTACGGTGCAGTGCGTAAGCCATGGAATGGGAACAGCCGCCGAACGGCGGATGGAAAACCCCCGATGGTTGCTTGGTCACGGCAGCCGCACGTGGCAGGCGCATGCACATGTACCCGCACGCAACCCGACCCCACACCGGCCGTACACCCCCCCCCCCGCGGCCCACCCGCTCACCTGCGGCAGCACCAGCTCAGCCATGATGTCGGTCAACATCCCCACCAGCCGGTCAAACTTGGTCCCATCCAGCACGTCACGCGCGCCGCCGCCCGCCGTCCTGGGCGTGGAGACGCTGCCGCCGTCGTCGCCGCCGAAGACGCTGCCCCGGTCCGCTTCCGCGTCCGAGCGCTGCAGCATCTTGAGGTGGGGGCAGCGCAGGTTGGCGCCGCCGGTGGCCGCGGCGTAGGCGGGCGGGCCGCCCAGCAGGTAGCGCATGAAGCGGAGCTGCGGGCGGGTGGGGAGGGGAGGGGTGCAAGGATGGTGAGAGAAGTGTAGCAGGGTAGGGCAGGCGGCAGGCGGGGTGGGTAGGCGGGTGGCGAGGTTCGATGGGCGGGCTTCGTTCCGTTGTTTCTCCCACACACGCCCACACGCACAGGCGCACGCCCACCTGCTTGGTCTTGAGCCGCTCCACGCTGAGGCCGGCGAAGAAGCCCTTGAGCACCTCGTCCGCGAACAGCCGCGAGTACAGCCGCCGCACAAGCTCGTACGCCGCCTCGGGGCCGCCCACACGCGCCACCAGCCCCGTCGGCGCATCCCCCTGCCGCCGCCCCTGCCCCGGCTCCTGCTGCAGCGGCTGCCCCGGCAGGCCGCCCTCCGGCTGCTGCTGCTGCTGCTCCAGGCGCGCCGCCTCCTCCGCCTGCAGCGCCGCCAGCTCCGCCTCGAACTCCTCGCGGCTCATCAGCTCGTCGGGGCCGGGCGTGAAGATGGCCTGCGGGTGCCGCAGCCGGGCGCGCGCGTGCGTGTCCGGGTTCGGTTAGGTTTGGTGCGTGTGTGCCGTTGGTGTGGTGGTTGGTGGCCAGTTAACGATGTAACGCTTGACACGGGTATCAAGGCGCCAGCCTAGCGAATTGTCCGATGCACCACACACAGGGATGGGAATTACATGCACACATGTGCGTTTCACACCCCTAACCATGCGCCCCTGCGCATGGGCTGAGCAAGGCCGTGGGCTGCACGGTGCCCACTCAGTCCACCGCCGCAACCTGCCCAGCCCGCGCCGTGCTCCTGCCTCGCACCTGCTCGGCGGCCTTGACGTTGAGCATGATCTCGCGAATGTTGGCCTGCGCGGTCCGGGCCGAGCCGGGTCAGGTGAGCCTGCTGACATTAACAGTACCAGTATTTTCCCCATCCCCATTTCCCCATCCCCATACCCATCCACACCCCCAGTTTGGGCTGGTGCTTACAACCCCAACCCCTACACAGTCCTGGCTCCCTCCCCCACTTCACAGCCGTGCTGCCCCCGCCGCCACCGCCCAGCCCCCGCCCCCGCCGCCGCCCCCGCCGCCCCCCACCGGTTGGCTTTAGCTTGGGATGGTATTCACACACACACACACACACCGCCGCCGCTCCTCACCGGCGCCACCAGGTGCTCGTCGCAGGCGGCCCGCAGCATGGCCGTCACCGCCTGGAACTTGGGCAGGTCCAGGCCGCCCTCCGCGATCATGCGCGCGTGCACGCAGCTGGAGGGTGGGGTTGCAAATATGGTACATAGAAGGGGTGGGGGTGGGGGTGGGGGGCAGGCGTTTAGGGGCGATGGAGGCGAGGGGAGGTTGGAAGCGGTCTTGACAGCCATCCCCGCCATCCCTGTGGCGCCACCGTACCCCACCCCCACCCCCAACCGTCATCACTTCACGCGACCTGGGCACCTGTCAGCCTCCCCTTCCCCAATCCACGCCCCCACCCGCACCCGCCCGCCTCCCCGGCCGCCGACCTCACCGCATGTTGCCGCCGGTGGTGCTGTACCAGGCGGGCCCCGCCAGCAGGTAGCGCATGAAGCGGAACTGCATGGTGCGCAGGCGCTCGGTGGACAGGCCCACGAAGAAGTACTTGAGCTCCTCGCTGCTGAACAGGCGCTTGTAGAAGGCGGTGATGATGCCCTGGCGGGTCAGGTGGGGGGTGGGTTCCATGCATGATTAATTACCGTATGCGGGTGGGTGGTGATGGAGTGGCGAGGGATGTGGCGGTAGGCAAAGTGGCGTCGATCGGTGGAGTAGCAACAGGCACCGAATCATGTTCACAGCGCCGCATCTGCTCCAACCCCCGTGCCCAGCCCCGGTGGTTGCGCCCGCAGTGGCCCCGGAAGGTTGCAACGCCCTCACCTGCCCCCGTCGATTGCTTTGGGTTCGGGAATGAAGTACCCTCCCCCATGCACACTCGCAGTCGCACCCCCCGCCGAACCCTCCAAAATACACAATGCCCTCACCTGCACCGCCTCCGGGCCGCCCAGCTTCGTCACCAGCGGGCAGCTGCGCCCCAGCTCGCTCGCCGCCGCCACCAGCTCCTCGGGGCTGACCAGCTCGTCCGGCTGCGGCGTGAAGATGGCCGACTTGGCCGACTCCACGTGGCCCAGCACCTCGGTCACCACGTCCTGCACGTGGTTGTGCAGGGGCACGTGTGTGTGCGGTGGTGGTGGTACCGGCCGAGTTCGGGTGGTTGCAAGGGTTTCGGCACGGGTCGCTTTCGCCTGCGGCTGCTTCTGTTGTCGGTCATGCGCTAGGCTACCCGTTCTTTTCAGGGTCGACAGGCCCATGAACCCTTTACGGCCTATGCCACCGAGCACGCGCACATCCCACCGGTATGACACCCGCTGCCCCCCAGGCCTGGCTCCGCGCACCTCCGGCACGTTCAGCTCCGTGAACGTCTCCAGCAGCATGCCAATCACCACCTGAATGAAGCACGCGGCGGCGGCAGCGGCGTCGCAACACGGCCGGGGGTTACCGTAAGCCTGCTCTCCCGCAGCAGCTGTGCCCGGCGCGGGCAGCGCCATTCAGAAGGCACGCCCCCGACGCAGCGCAACGCTCAAACAAAGCCGGCAACGGCTGCTGGCCCGCACCTCTGCCCCGCCCCCCCCCCCCACACACAAGCGGGTTGGGCTTCCGTGTGTTGTCCAACACACACACACGCACGCACCTGGAACTTGGCTTTGTCCAGCCCCTCCTCCTTCACCATCTGCGCGTGAATGCACCTCAGGTTGCCGGTGTAGGTGCCGGGGCCGCCCATGATGTAGCGCATGAACTGCAGGACGGCAGGAGCGAGCGAGCGAGCGAGCGAGTGAGCGAGCGAGCGAGTGAGCGAGCGAGTGAGCGAGCGAGTGAGCGAGCGAGTGAGTGAGTATTACAGGAACGCGGGGGGCGGGGGGGGGGGTTGTGAACACCAGCCCAATCTAAACCCAAGCGAAACTAGACAAGGGACAGGCAGGTGCAGTTTGCGGCAATACAGGGTAACGGTATACTCTTGCGTTTCGGGGCGGAGAGTGTAGACGGGGCGAGGTCGGCGCGCCGTCGACGAACTGCCACCCAGGCTCGGCTCGCGCACAGCAGAGACGGACACGCAACCACGCAAATGCAAAACACACGACTTACCTGGCGACCAGGAAGATGACCCCGGCGCCAGGCAGCAAGCGCCGGGCCAGACGAGCGACATGCGGTTAAGGGGAAAGGCGAGGTTCGAAAGGGCGGGGCACAGTGAAAGGGCCGAGGCGTATCGGCGGAATGTAAAGGGTATGGACAGCACAAAGGATATCACGCACGAGCCCGGGTGGCAAAAGAGAAAGGTGGGGGCGTCAGAACGGGTTAAGACGCAGGCGCCGACGGCATGGGGGCGGTTAGTGGCGATAGGATGCGGCAGGCAGCGTGCGGGCCGCGTACGGCTCCCCACAGGGGGCTGACAGAGCAGGCCTCGAGCCGTGGGGGAGGCCCCGGAGCTAGGGGCACCGGCCTAAGGCAGGATGCTTGAGGCTATCAACCCCTCCTCCTCAGCCCTACCGCGCCGAACCTAGAACCGCCGAACCACCTGCCGCCAAGCAAGCATCTTCCTTCGCCGGCCTCCCCCCGCACCTTCATCTGCTTGGAGCGCATGCGGTCGCTGGACAGGTTCTCAAAGTAGCGCCGCACCATGGCGTTGCCGAACAGCTTGCGGTAGAACGTCTGATGGGGGGAGGGGTTGGGGCGGCATACAGAGCAAGGCGCTTAGCAGGCGCGGACGGAATTCGGCAGCTGGCACGCGTTCGGCCGCGCAGAGTGATGGAATCGTTTATGCAAGCGTGCAGGTCCGGCAAGCCTGATGAACCTGGCGTGAACCCCACGAGCCCACACCACCCGAACTCGGCATCGCTGTATCACAAACTCACGCCACCGGCCACCGCCCATGCGTGTCGACACGCGCACCTGGATGACGTCATGCACACGGTCCGGACCGCCCAGCCGATCCACGATGCCGCCCGCATGGTTGAGGTCGTTGGTGGCCTTCTTGAAGCTATCTTTGCGGACCGTCTTCAGAGCCTGTGTGCGGAGGTGGGGAGGTTCGAGGGGAGGGTGGGCACACCGGGACCGCGGGGAAGGCGGGTTGACGTCGAGCAGCAGGCGGACGTGGGCGTGAACTTTCTCGGACTCGGAGGTCCCCCATTCAACGGCTCTCTTGAATTGCATCAGCTGACAGGATGGTCTTTCAGCTCAGGGGATGCCACGTCTGGGAGAGTTTGGCGCATGCTGCATTCGACGCATTCTGACTCAGTCGTTGCGACCCATTCGCAGCTGATTATGGCGCTGCGGGAGCTTGTCAGCATACTCAGACGTGCTAGATGGCTCGCAAGCCCGGGCGGCGCCCGACGCTGCAACTTCTTTCTCCTCGCGATTGCGCCCGCAGCCCGGCTCGAAACGTTAACCCCCGAGCGCAGGCCCCGCTCCTAGCAATTGCGTCGTCCAGAGCCCTCCAGCAGTCTTTGAGCCCCATAATAGGGGCGAGACGGCCTACCTGGGTAGCCTTCTGAGATGCCTTTTGCGCGTCCTCCCAGTCGGTGATAGCCTTGACCGCGGCCTGAATTTCATTCTCCGTCACCATGTCGACGAACTTGCCACTGCATCCTTGCCCCATCTTAGAGGCTCTGCAGGCTCTGCTCTGCGAGCTTCACAGTGGAAATGCCGCTCGTGTCGAAAAAAGGTCACGCGTCAGACAGGCACAAAAACGATATTCCTTTAGTGACAGCCTGACGCTTGTAATACAGAGCAATTGAAGTGCGGCCGGGCAGAGGGACGAAACGCAAAAACGGGACAAACCTCGCACGAAGCCACCTGTCGTACGCGGGCTCATAGCTGGCTCATGCAAGGCCGTGCCACGATGCCCAGACGCGCCACGATCACAGAGTAGTTGCGCGAATCCTTACACGGCGAATAAGCGCACACCGGCCGCATGAGGCGTTCGGCGGGCACTGGCGGGCACGCCACTAGTGCGGTACCCACGCGTGCCGACGCTCGGTAGCCTCTCGGCGGCCCTGGCACACAGCGCCGTATAGCCGCCCGAGTGCAGTGGTGCCCAGACGACCAAACTGACAAACGAGACCGGCATTGCCACCCACTGGGCCAACCTGCCCGCTTTCTGTACAAAACGGACGCACCGCTCGACGTCGCCGCTGCAAAAAATATCATCTGACAGTGAAGATCCCAACACCATCACCCTGTCTGGTCTGGTGAACCTAGCATGCTACATGCACACACCTGGCAAACCGACGCCTGCTCTACCCGGGCAGCTTGGTGCGCATGTGCGCCGAACCGGCAATCCAACCCAAACTCTATCCCCGCAGCGCCCCCACATCCCATTCATCATGCACCCACCCGCCACGCACTTCGCAAAGACGCCCATTCCCCACACATCGGACCCTCTGCACGCGGCTCCAGTCCACACCCCGGCCGCAGCCCGCTCCTCATCGGCCTGCCAACGGATTCGTCAACACGCCCGTGTGAGCGCCAGCGTACGCCGGCGGCGGCGGTGGCGGCGGTGGCGGCGGCGCAGCGCCGTGCGACCAGCCGTCCCCGTGCGCGATGGGGAACGGCCGCGTCTGGTAGACCGTGGACCCGGGGGGCGGCGCGGCCAACTCGGCGGCCGCCACCTTCAGGCCCAGGGCGCGTGCGAAAAACTGTCGTCGGCACAGCGAGCGCACCTGCAGGGCAGAACGGCGCGGCAGGAAAGCGCGGCGGGTGGTGTGTTAAAGGCCACCTCATTCGCAGGCGCAGGGCGCGCTCGACATACCGTATTGCCGCTCGGCCCCGGCCCCTTGCAAGCTGTCGAGCGCTGCCTCCAAAGCACAGCGCCCCTGCTTCCGCCGCTTTCCTTCTGCGCTGGCCCCGGCGCACTACTGCGTCCACATACACAACCCTCCTTCCGAGCCCCTCCGGACCCCCAGCCCGCTCCCTAGGCCCTCCGCCCCCCGCCCTCCGCCCTCCGCCGCCCTGACCTGCTTGAGGTATGCGTCCAGCGCTATCTGCCCCGTCTGCAGCAGCCGGTCCAGCGCCAGGATGGCGTCCTCCAGCGCCAGGTCCTGGGCCTGTGGGGGCGGGAGGGGTGGGGCCGGGGTGGGTTTAAGGTGCAGTAGGAGGGCGGGGACGTGAATACCGGTACCACACCCAAAACCAAGCCCCGGAGGCGGGGGTGGGGACGCAAGCGAGGGCGAGCGCGTGTGTCTGGGTGCGGTGTGGAGCTCGTTGAGCTTGGGCCTTGTGCCCCGCGACTCGGACTTTGCTAGGCCTCATGCTGATCCAGCCCCTCGCCCCGCCCTTCCAGGAGCACCCTGTCCTGTCCTGGCCCGCCTGCCTGGCCCCCGCCCCCCTGCCCCCACCCGACACGGCAGCTTGCCAGCCACCTGACAGGGCTCAGGCGCGCCATAACTCCCATGACCCAAACCCACCCCCTCCCTCCCTCCCTCCCTCCCTCCCTCCCTCCCTCCCTCCCTCCCTCCCTCCCTCCCTCCCTCCCTCCCCCCTCCCTCCCTGCGCGCACCTGCGTCTCCATGCCCTGCCTGCAGCGGTCGTCCGCGGGCAGCAGCAGCGCGGACACGGGCCCCGCCTCCGGGTCGTAGGCGGCGGCCAGCGGCTCGTTGCGGTCCAGCCAGCCCGCCAGCGCCTTGTTCTTGGCCGCCAGCTCCGACACCAGCTGCTCCGTGCCCATGCGCTGAGCCGTCAGCGAGTCGTGCTGCGGGCGGCGGGAGGCGGCGTTTGGGGTTACATGCATCACTGGTTAGGACGTGAAGGCGCAGACAGGAACAGCCATGGGGGCGGTGTGGTGGTGGGGGTACAAGGTTAAGGGTGTGTGGATTGTAGAAGGGTCCCAAAGATGGTGCAAGGGGAGGGGAGGAGCCAAGACCAACATGGGCTATCGAGGCGGCTACTATCAGGCTATCTCCAGACTACGAGAACTACGACCAGGGCCACCACCAGGGCTATGCGTGGCTATCGCGTACGACAGGCACGAGCGCGCATTTCCACTGTGAAGCTCGCAGAGCAGAGCCTGCAGAGCCTCTAAGATGGGGCAAGGATGTTCAGGCAAGTTCGTCGACATGGTGACGGAGAATGAAATTCAGGCCGCGGTCAAGGCTATCACCGACTGGGAGGACGCGCAAAAGGCTTCGCAGAAGGCTACCCAGGTAGGCCGTCTCGCCCCTATTATGGGGCTCAAGGACTGCTGGAGGGCTCTGGACGACGCAATTGCTAGGAGCGGGGCCTGCGCTCGGGGGCTCACGTTTCGAGCCGGGCTGCGGGCGCAATCGCGAGGAGAAAGAAGTTGCAGCGTCGGGCGCCGCCCGGGCTTGCGAGCCATCTAGCACGTCTGAGTATGCTGACAAGCTCCCGCAGCGCCAGCTGCGAATGGCCGCAACGCCTGAGTCAGAATGCGTCGAATGCTGCACGGCGCCACGCATGGCCCTGGTTGCCGCGCGACAGGACGACGAGCAGGCGTGGTTGGCTCGGGGCAGGGCTGCTGAGCGCGGCACTCCCGACCATCCGTCACTGATGCCGCTGCTCGGTACACTCCTCCGCCACCCATCCCATTCCCATCTCAGCCCTCCACTCCACTCCGCCCTCCCTTCCCCATCCCAACTGCCGCTTCGGCGGATTGCCACTCACCGCGGCCTGCAGCCTGGCCCGCCGCTCCGAAAGCTGCGACTGCGTCTCAATCGCCTTGGCCGTCTCCTCCTGCACGTGGTCGCCGAAGCGCCGCGCCAGGCTCTTCAGCTGCCCGCTCAGCGCCTCAATGGCCAGGTGCCGGAAGTGGACCTCCAGCTCCGCCTTGTCTGCAGACGGCCGCGGCGGCTCCGCCGGCGGCGGCGGCGGGGGTGGCGGCGGCGGCGGGATGCCTGCACCCGACATGGAACCTGGCGGCGGCGGCCCCGGAGGTGGCGGCGGCGGCGGCTGCTGTTGTTGCTGCTGCTGGTTGCCGCCGCCAAAGAGCCCGCCAAAGATGAGGCCGCCGAGACCGAAGCCGGACGGCCCCGGCGGCGGTGGGCCCACCGGTGGCGGAGGCGGCGGAATGCCCGACGAAGAGGCCCCAGCCCCATATGGCGCCGGCCCGCCGGGCCCCGGCCCCGCGCCGCCCCAGCCTGGCCCCGGCCGCTGCCCGGGCGCTGGCCCAGGCGTGGAGTTGGGCGTGTTGCCAACAGAGGGTGTGGCGTAGGGCGTGAGGCTCCCGGTCGCGCCGCTTACTGCTGGGTAGTGCTGGTTGAGATACCCGTTGCTCATGCCCCCGCCCGCACTGCTGCTGCTGGAGGGCCCTGGGCCAGCGCCGCTGCCGCCGTGCGAGGGCGGCGGCGGGGGGATCGGGTAGCCGTGCGGGGGCTGCGCCCCCGGGTGCCCCCCTGAGCTGCCGCCGGCTCCCGCGATGGGCGGCGCCACGTAGCCCGCCGGCTTAGTGTACAGCGGCGGCTCGTTGCCAAACACCTGCGCGGGGTGTAACAAGTATGGTGTCAGGAGAGCTGCGGACGCAACCGCAACCTGACGCCCACGGCATCCGTTGCCCCCGGTCGTGGCTGCTCAAGAGATTTGCGCCTGGTCCTCGCACTCTGTCCATCGCCCCGGTGGCGCTGCACAGGCGCACACGCGCCCACCCACGCCCGCCCGCACCCACCCACCCACGCCACGCACCTGCGACATCTCCAGCACCACATCCACCAGGTTGGAGCTGGGGAACAGCCAGCCGCGCAGCAGCGGCGTGGTCACCTGGCCGCTGGGGTTCACAAAGGTGCTGGGGCGGATGATCATGTTGGCGGTGGGCACCACGAACACCTGGCGGGGGGGGCGAGGGGGGGGGAAGAGATGAGGGAAGGGGGTTGAAAGACGAGACGCGCGGGGTCGCAGGGAGAGCGCTAGAGGCCCAGTGGCTTGTGCCGACTGTTCCTCGGCCCATGCTCCTCCTCCAACCGTCAAATACATTCGAGCCCAAGGGTAATCGTCACGCTGTCGCCCCAAAGCGCTTCGTTCCCGTGCCGAACAAGCCCCCAGCCAGACCAGACCACACTAGCTGTGTTCGCACCACCCGCCGTGCTGCCTGCTGACCTGCGGCGGGTTGTAGGGGTACCGCTCCGCCAGCCACATGAGGATGGGGATGTTGTACTTGGCGCCCTGTGTTCACAGGCAGGCCGTCGCAGGGCGCGACAGACGTCAGAGACTGGAGGCCGAGGGGTCAGGAGGCAGGCCCAGGTTGCAGGTGGGACACCACGATCGACACGCTGTGAGCGAGGCCCCGTCCGCACCTGGTAGTGGATTGGCATTGTGCCCTCCACTTTGAGTATGTTGAGCAGCCTGTGCGCAGAGCCCAGGGCGTTCAAGCGTCAGAAACCCGCGCGTTCCATCGGTCAGGCCTCGGCCGCAGGGCACCGGTCCCGAACATACCTGCCATCATTGCTATGGTATTCGCTAAGCTTTGCCGTTAGCGTCGGAAAGACCTGAGGAATGGTGGTGCAGGAACGCAAGTCGGTCAGCTTCTCTGCCTGGACTGCAAGCCGGAGAAACAGAGCCACAGTCGGCTGCTGTTTTGCAAGCGGTCCCATCGCACCTTCTGCAGCTCGGATACGTGGTCCCGCACGTTCCATTTGACCGCCTCGTCGTAAGGCACGGCCGCAGGCCCTCGCTGAGAGAGGACCGAGGTCAGATAGTCAAGCACAGAATTTGACATCCTTGGAAAGACCGGAGCTAGTCTACGTGGTAGCCATCTTCTCGCCCTAGTCCAATCGCAGCTGCGCGAAGGTCGTCCGCTCGAAGCAATCGGACTGCAGTCAGCCTATCAAGCGATGTCGTGTCGAGGGGATAAGTATTATAGGGCAGGGGTGATGAACGCCGAGTGCTTCAGGTGCGTGGCAGATGGGCATCAGGCAGACCAGGGTTACCCCATGCACACACATGAGGGTAGTGCGGGCGGCACAAGTCCTGCAGCTTGGCGGTAGCAGGGGAGGTAGCCTCGGCGGTAGCCTTGAGGGGTGCCCCTCAAGCTTCGGCGAGCGCACTATGAGTGCGCTAACAGGAACCGTGCCGGCCTGCCCTGCCACCCCGAGAGGCGGACACCCCCGGACCGACTGATAGCGCTGCCAAGGGGGACGCACCGAATAACACTCAACAAAGTGCCTCTCACGAGTGCCTCTCCAATTGTCGACCTGGGCTGTGTGCACGGGGGGCCGTGGGCGAGGCAAGCTTGAAGGGAGAAAGCGCGGTGGGTGGTGTAGGATTCCGCGCTGATTCCGACTTCCACTGAACTCGTTCGACGCCATGCATGATGCCAGTCTTAGCCTCTGTGGTTGAGTGAGCGCAGAGACGGCCGGAGACGCCCGAGTAGAGAGATGCCATGGCATATGAACGCCGAGAAGGGGGCTTCGCGCGGCGCATTCCCCGTTGCCCTCTCCCCCCGGTTGGCCACACGCGCGCAATACACATCGGCCGTTACCCTACGCCCACCCGCAGCTACGCCATAGCGTCGCAGCAGCCCCACGCAGCAGCCCCCTGCTTCCCAAGCATCTCAGCAACTGCGCAAACCTGAGACAAGGACAAGGTGCGGCACGGTGCATTCTGTTGTCAGTTAGCTCCTTGCGGACATGGCCCACCGCTTGGCCGTGCCGCCCATCCGTGCCTCAGCCAAAGCTAGGCGGTTCACATGTTGCCCCGCCCCCCGCCCCCCGGCACGAACAACGCCTACACAGGGGTACGGCACAGAACGATGTGCCTGAAACCCCTGTCTGGCCGCCACAACGAATGATGCAGTCACTGCCGTCCAGCCAAGCACATGCCGAGAAGCATGCTGGTTGAATGTGCACATGCTTTGTCAATTGTGCATACTGCATCGCCCCCAAGGGGACGGCATTGAAAGCCCACCAGGACGGACCACCACCACCACCACACCCCTGGAGCGCGCGTATATGTCAGCTGCACCGCCCTGCACCGCCGTCGCCGCGCCAGGGGTTCCGCACCGCCGTCACAGCGCCTAGCTGCGTCCGCCACCAGCACGCTGCCAGCCGCCACCAGCGCTTGGCCATAGAGGGTTTATGCATGTGTGGATGGGTGCAACGGGGGCACGCGTGTCAAGCTCTCTCGTGAGCGGTGAGCCCCCGTGAGCCGCCCCTGAGGCCCCCTCCCTGACCATCGCCCCTTGTGCCTCCCCCATGACCGTTGCCCCCCTGAGTATCGCCCCTGACCGCCTGCCCGTCGGCCCCCCCCCCATCATGCGGCAGACACAATGGCTGCTACAGTGGCTGCGTGGGGGCGTGGGCAAGCGGGGCAGGGGCAACGGGGCACGACGGGGGATTGAGCCCGCCCGCTCAGGGCCACGCCCACGAGCACATCGGTGCCAATCATGGCACGCTGCATCGACTCCCCGTTCGACTTGTGGGAGGCTTCCAAATCGGTTAGAGATTCTATTATGCGAGTGTCACATATAGCATGACCACCGATGCATTAGCGCTGTAAAGACGCGAAACACCGCTTGGGATCGGTCACAACTCCAGAGCCTCCCGCCCAGCGGGCGAGGGTTAGAGTTTTGCTGATCTAGCTGCGAAGATGGCGGGCCGCGGCAGAGCCGCCACGCTGCCAGCATGGATGACTAGTGAGTGCGCTCGGAGCGAGCTCATGGCGCGCCCGGGCCGGATGGAAAGGGAACGCGACCAATGCTGCCCGATAACGACATACTCACATGCGACTAGCGGTGTGATTGGGCTTTAATGGCGCTTAAGGCGGATGGGCGTCCGCACATTTCCTAAACAATCGGTCTCGTGGTCGCGGAGGCTGCGTGATAGCGCGTGTATGACCCACACTGGCACGCATGAAGGCGACGCATGCGTGCGGGCCTTGCGGGCCCGTCGGCCACCCGCGCACCCGGACCCGCCAGAGGCCTCACTAACCCCGCCTTGTGCCTGGCAACACAGGCGGGGGCGCGTCGGCTCCAGGAGCGCCAGGGGGGACGCCGGTCCCCGCTCCATCGGTGAGTTGATTTACTTGGGTCGCGCACGGGGGAAGGACAGGAGATGAGGCGGGACCAGCGCCCGGACTGACCAACGGCGCTGCTGCAACCGTTTCTCTCACAGCGGCATTCGGGCCTGCCGCTGCCTGCATTTCGCTTGCCCGGAATGGTATTGCGGCTCGCTTACACACGCACTTTCGTTTTGACCTGCTGCCGCTTGTTGCCCTGGCACCACAGCCCGGGCCGGGAGCGCCTGGGGTCCCGCCGTTCGGGGCGCCGCACGGCGGGCACCCGCCCCCGGTGAGGACAGGGCCAGGTTCCTTTCTTCATCAGTGCTTCGGGGGTTGAGCTGCAGACCTCAGCGGCACGCGCCAAGGGCTTGGAGATTGCGGCGGAACAGGGTGTAGTCGTGTAGAGGTTATTGGGAATGAGGCCAGCCTGCAAGTAATCATCCGGGGGATCCAGGTGATGAAGCAAAGCCGTGATGGTGCCGTGCCGTGCCGTGCCGTGCCGCGCAGGGATCGCACATGCACTCCGGACCGCCCGGCGGAGGGGGAGGTGGGCCACCGCAGCACCTGCCGCCGCCGCCGGGGTCAGGGCCGCCGCAGGGCGGGATGCAAGGGCCAGGGGGGCCTGGCGGTGCACCGCCCGGGCAAGGGGGCCAGATGCAGGGGCCGCCGGGTGGCCTGCCGCCGCCGCCGGGACCCGCGCCTGGCGGCGGCGGCCCCCCGGGCGCGCCGCCGCCGGGGCACATGCTACCGCCGCCGCCGGGAATGATGGTGCGCCCGCCGGCGCCCGGCGGGCCGGGCGCGCCGCCGCCGGGCTGGCAGCCCGGCATGGGCCCGCCGCCGCCAGGCATGGGCTTCCCGCCGCCGCCGGGTGGGCACCTGCCGCCGCCGGGAATGGGCATGGCGCCGCCGCTGGGGTGGCAGCCGGGGATGGGGCCGCCGCCGCCGGGGATGGGCTTCCCGCCGCCGCCGGCCGGCTGGCACCCTGGCATGGGGCCGCCGCCAGGCTACGCGCCCCGGCCCGGCTTCCCGCCGCCGGGCATGCCGCCGCCGGGCTTTCCTCCGGGAATGGCACCCATGCCGGGTATGGCGCCGCCGCCGGGCATGCACCCAAGCATGCCGGGTTACCCAGGGCTGCCTGGGGCACCACCGGCGCCCGGCGGCGCGGGCGGCCCGCCGCAGGGGGGCCAGCCTCCGGCCGGCCCCGGCGCGGGGGCGTCGGCGCCCGCGCCCTCCTCCGGCCCTTCGGGCGGCCCTTCACCGGGGGTGCCCGGGGGCGGCGGGGGCCCGGGGGCGGGCGGCGGCGGCGGCGGACCCGCCAAGGAGTGGACGGAGCACACGGCGCCGGACGGGCGCAAGTACTACTACAACGCCAAGACCAAGCAGAGCAGCTGGGAGAAGCCGGACGAGCTGACGGGCGGCGCGGTGAGGGCGCGTTGTAGGGGAGCATTGGGCTTGCGTATGGTTGTCAGGGTTGGTCGGAAGCGTAGTGTCGGCCTGTATATGGTTACATGTGCAACCTGTGTGCCCCGGACGCACTCCCGCCACATGCCGCACGCCCGCCTCCCGTCCGCCTACCCGCCCATCTCACTCGCCCCGAACCGCCCGCCCGGCCCAGGAGAAGGCGGACGCGCCCGCCTGGAAGGAGTACACGGCGCCGGACGGGCGCAAGTACTACTACAACAAGGCCACCAAGGAGAGCAGGTGCGCGTTTGGGATGGGGGTAGTTTTCTGTGTGCGGGGGGGGGGGGGCTTCCACGCATTTGCGGGGGGGGGGGTGCGGCTGCGGAGGCTGCAACACCTGCAACTCGGCGCCTTATGAGCAGACGGTCCACACGCGCCCCCCGCCAACGCAGGTGGACGATGCCGGAGGAGATGAAGGCGGCGGCGGCAGGTGGCGGCGGCGGCGCCGCCGCCGCCACCGCGCCCAAGTCGGCTGGCGGCGTGCAGGTGGTGTCGCTGACGGGGGCCGGCGGCGCGGCGGCGGCGGCGGCGGCGGCGCCAACGGCGGGCGACAGCCGGGCTTCGCCGTCGGGCACGGACGGGCCGTCGGCGTCGGTTCAGTCGGGTGAACCCAAGGACTACAACTTCGCCACCAAGGTGGGTACGCGGGGCGAGCGCCGCCGCGCTGCGGGTGTGCCCTTGCGCGCTGCGCCTTGCCTCCACAGCGGATCCAGACGCGCTTTGCTGGCTGCTGTGACCTGCCGTGCTGTGTGCGTTGCGACGGGCACGCCCACATTCCGAGATCGTACCGTACGTGGCCTACCTGCCTGACCCTGAGGTTCTGCCGCCTCCCTGTCTATCACCCGTTCGCCTCTGATGTCGCCCCCGCCCCCGTCCGCGCTTCCGGCGCCGCGCAGGAGGAGGCCAAGGACTGCTTCAAGGAGCTGCTGGCGGCGGTGGGCTGCCGCAGCGAGTGGAGCTGGGAGCAGGCCATGCGCCACATCGTCAACGACCCGCGGTGAGGCCGGCCGGGCAGGCAGGCAGCGCGGGCGGGCAGGCGGGCAGGCAGGCAGCGCGGGTGGAGGCCGGAGAGGTGTCGATGATTGGCCTCGCTTTGCTCTCAACATGGGGGTTGGGAGGGGAGTACGGTGGTGGGGACTGGTAAGGAGCAGCGGCTTTGCGCGCCCGAACCCACCCACTCGTAACTCGTCAGTCAGACCCCGCCGTGCTCGCATTCTTCCACTTAGCTCCTAGTAAACCCAAGCCACGTGGCCCTCCCCTCCGGGCGCGCCGATGTTGTCGGCGGTTGGGCTTGGGCCGGTATTCACAGCCCCCCTGCCACACGTTCCTTACCACCTTGTGCAATCCCCACCTCGCACCCCGCGCCCGCAGCTACTCGGCGCTCAAGTCGCTGGGCGAGCGCAAGCAGACGTTCAACGAGTACGTGCAGGCGCGGCGCAACGAGGAGCGCGAGGAGGAGCGGCGGCGGCAGCGCCAGGCGCGGGACGACTTCACGGCCATGCTCATGGCCAGCGACGAGCTCAAGGTGGGGGTGGTGGGGGTGTGTGTGGGGTGGGGGGGGTGGGGGGGGTGGGGGTGGCCGGGTGGGGGTGGGGGTGGGGGTTGTGAACACCAGCCCAATCTAAACCAAGGTGGGTGGGTGGGTTGGGGGTGTGAACACCAGCCCAATCTAAACCAAGCTAAACTAGACGAGGGACTGGCAAATGCAATTGCTGCGAGGGGGCTTGCAAGGATGGTCGGGAAAGCGGTACAGGATGCACTGAAGGCTGAAGTCGAAGTCGGTGCCGCATGCGGGGAGGGTGCGGGTGTGTGTGCGTGGTCGCCATCCTGCCGCCCCCTCTGCCCCGCGCCGCGCCCCGCGCCGCTGCGCCTCTGCTGCCGACCCCGCTTCGCTTCGCTTGCCACCCTTGCACCACCACCACCCCGGCTACGCCTTCAAGTCTAAGCTTATCATGAATGTTAACCCCGCCGCCCCCGCCGCCCCCCTGCAGACCACGCACCCCTTCCGCCGCGCTCGCGAGCTGTTCGAGTCGGACGCCCGCTGGAAGGCGGTGCCGGAGCGCGAGCGTGAGGAGTTGTTCCACGACGCGCAGCGGGAGCGCGACAAGCGCGACAAGGAGGAGCGCCGCCAGGTGTGGGCGCGTGTGGGCGTGTGTGGGAGTGGGAAAGGGAGTGCGTGTGTCTGGACGTGTGTGCGTGCGCCGGATGTGTGTGCATGTGTTGAAAATATATACAAACGGAACAGTTCCGCCAGACACGCGCGAGCAGTGCATGTGCATGTAGGGGGCGGGGGCGGGGGCGGGGGCGGGGGCGGGGGCGGGGGCGGGGGCGGGGGCGGGGGCGGGCGGCTGGCTTTGGTGTTTTTGGTGGCATGTGGCAGCTTGCGGGGGAAGGGCAACGGATATCAGTAGGAACGCAGTGTCGCACCACTGTACTGTATGCCGGGCCACATGCCGGGCCCGTGCCTACCCCGACGCAGTCTTCAGTGCACCTATTCCGCTTTTCCAAACATCCTTGCAACCACCTCCCTGCATGCCTCATGGCCGCCGCCCGCCTTGACACCCCTGACAGGAGCGCAAGCGGCGCGCGGGCGCCTTCCGGGACCTGCTCGAGCGCGAGGGCATTAAGCCGGGGGCGGAATGGAGGAAGGTGCGCCGGCGATGATGGGGGAGGGGGCCGAGGGAGTGTGGTTACCAGCCCAAGCAGGGGAGGTCGGGGGGGGGGGGGGGCTACCGAAGGCGGGTGCTCTGCTGCAACGCCCTGTCAACAATTCTGGTCATGTGGTTCATGCATGGATGCCCGCTCGCACCCGCAGGTGTCCAAGCGCCTGGAGGGCGAGGACGAGTACGAGGCGCTGGACAAGGTGGAGCGGCTGGAGGTGTTCCAGGTGGGCCGGGGAGGGGGGAGGGGGGTGTCAGGGCGTGTCAGGGCGTGTGCGTGTGTGTTTTGGGGGTGGGCTGGTAGTAGGCGTTGGGTGGGGCGGAGTTGAAAGGGCGGGTGGTGTACGCCCAGCCCAATCTAAGGCGACCATGATTGTAGGGGGCGATGTTAGCCAATTTGCTGCGATGCCAAATTGACACGCCCCACGCGTCTGCCCACTGTAACTAGTTCTGATATAATCTGTCACCCCCCGACACCGCACGTGCAGGAGTTCATGAAGGAGCTGGAGCGGCGCGAGAAGGAGGACAAGGAGCGCGAGCGCGAGGAGCGCAAGCGGCAGGAGCGCAAGGCGCGGGACGCCTTCAAGGAGCTGCTGAAGAAGCACAGGTGCGCGGTTGGGGGGGGGGGCGGGGAATTTGGGGGGGAGGCGGGGGGACAGGCGGGGCGTGGCGGGGCAGGCGGGGTGGGAGGCAGGCAGGAGCAGGCAGGGCCGGGGGGCCTGCATGGCGGCCAGGGGCAGGCTCCAGTGATGGTGCCGCGAGGCTGCGGCCTGCGTCCGACACGGGGGAAACCGTCACCCACGCTCGTGACCTCTGTACGCCCAGCCCTGCGCTCATCCTCGGCGCTCACACCCGCACTCGCACACGCGCGCACACGCGAGCACACACGCCGGTCCGCGCGCATTCTAACCATGCCAGCAACCCCCCTCATCCCGCGCCCGCTCCGCCGCCCCCTGTGCTGCTGCTGCTGCCGCCCCCCGCTGCCGTGTGTGTGCTCTGTGCAGGGACGAGGGCCTGATCGGGCTGCGCAGCCGCTGGAAGGAGTACGTGGACGCGGCGGCGCTGCCGGGCGAGGAGGCGTACAGGGCCGTGGAGGCCAACAGCAGCGGCAGCAGGCCCAAGGTGCGTGTGTATGTGCGTGTGGGTGTGTGTGGGTGCGTGTGTGTGAGGGAGTGGGGTAGTCTTCTCCAATTCCCAAGTGGGGGTGGTGGGGGTGGGGGAGTGGGGGTTGCCAAGATGGTACATAGAAGTGTAGTGGCGTAGTGGGGGTGGGTGGGGCAATGCGGGTTGCAGCCTCCTCCAGCAAACGGGTTATGGCAGTTCGGATACGCCGATTGGGGGAAAGTCCGCGGCCGGGAAGGGTTTGGATTTGGGCGTGGACGTGTTGGAACGGCAGCGGCAGCGGGCGGTCCTACCGACACCACCACGCCACGGCGCACCCACACCACACACCACACACCACACACCACACACCACACCACACCACACCACACCACACCACACCACACACCACACCACACATCGCCTTCAGCTTCTTAACCCACCGGTACGTACCGCCCCCGCCCCCGCCACCCGACCCGGCCCGGCGCAGGAGCTGTTTGAGGACGTGGTGGAGGACATGGAGGAGGAGTACGACAAGGCAGTCAAGGTGCGTACGGCGTACGGCGTACGGCGTACGGCGTACGGCGTGGCGTACGGGTGGGGGTGGGGGGGTCGGAGTGGGGGGTTGCAAGGATAGATGGTAGGTGGGGGCAGGGGCTGGGCGGCCGGGTGCGCCACCCAGCCCGCGCAGAGCAACACCGGTGCGCCGCAGCCGCAACGTATGTGTGCAACGCCCCCTCCCCATGGAACTCGTTCCCACTCTCGTCTACCTCTTCCTTAACTAATGATGAATGTAACCCCCCCCCCCCCCCGCACTAATGATGAATGTAACCCCCCCGCGCAGCCCTTCCTCAAGGCGCTGCTCAAGGCCGCGCCCGCCGACTTCGCGCTGACCGCCACCACCACCTACGAGGCGACGGAGGAGGCGCTGGCGGCGGCGGCGGCGGCGGAGGGCGCCGAGCCCGACGCCGCCACGCGCCTCAACAGCATGCTGCCCACCTACAAGTGAGTGAAGGGGAACGCTGGAAGCGCGGCAGCGTGCACGTGCGCTGTGCGTGGTATCCATGGGTTGTCCTGGCGCGGCATTTGCGTGTGGGTGGAAGGCGCAGTGCAGTACTGCCTGACCCAACTGCCAGAACCAACCGGGCGCGCTCCCGTGTTAACGTGACACACACGCTCCTGGCGTGAACTCTCACCATCCTTGCAACCCCCACCCTCACCCTCCGCACACACACGCACGCACACGCACACACACGCACGCACACGCACACGCACGCGCAGGCGCTCCTTCTGGGAGGACGCGGTGGCCAAGGCGCGCAGCCGCGAGGCGGAGGAGGCGGAGCGGCGGCGGCGCGCGCGCGACAAGCTGGTCAGCTACATGCGGCACGCGCGGCCGGTGGTGCGCGAGGACAGCACCTGGGAGGCCTGGCTGGCGGAGCACGAGCGCGAGCCGGAGGTCCGCGCGGTGGGTTACTGGGCGGCTGGGCGGTGCGGCGGTGCGGCGGTGCGGCTGCAAGGGCGGTGGCGGTGGCTGGAAAGTGGTGGCTGAAGGGTGGGGTAGATTTCTCCAATTCCCAAATCAACGGGGGGTGGCGTGGGGCGCGCCTATGGGCGAGCGCTGCGCCACCCTAGGAAGACGCTCAAATTTTGTGGTAGCCAAGGTGGGACGCATATGTTACACACACATATACATACGCACCGGCCTGCGGCTGACTGGTGGCCGCACACGTAATCACGCCGCCCTTGTCGTCATTCGTGGTCGTCCACAGGTGTCGCTGGAGGAGGCCCACGCCGTGTTCGATGAGGTGCAGGCGCGCGCCCGCCGCAAGGCCGAGGCCGCCCACAGCGACGACGACAGCGGCGGCGGCGGCGGCGGCAGCCGGCGGCGGCGCGGCAGCCGCAGCGACGACGAGGACGGCTATGACGGCGGCGGCGGGCGCGGCAGCAAGAAGAGCCGCAAGGAGAAGAAGAGCTCGAAGCGGTGAGAGCAGCTGGGGGGGGGGGGTGGCCAATGGGCAGGCGTACGGGGAGCGAGTGTGGGGACAGCGCGCGGTGTGTGCCCTCGCTGGCGGCTTCCAATCGTGCGCTCAAGCGCACACACGTAGCTCGGCTCCACCTGCTGCCCCTCTGATGCCTACGCCGCGCCCCAGCCGCTGACACGAGCCCGCCGTGCGTGCCCGCCTCCATCCACTCGCCCCCACACGCCCCGACCCGCAACTGAGCTCACGCTGCGCCCGCCCTCCCCGCAGGCACGACCGCAGCGATGACGACGACGAGCACGTCAAGTCCAAGAAGCACAAGAAGGATAAGGACAAGGACAAGGACCGCGAGCGGGAGCGCTCGGAGAGGGAGCGCTCGGAGCGCGCGGGCGGCGGCGGCGGCAGCCGCAGCGTGCAGCCGCCGCCGCCGGCGGAGGACTCGGATCGCGACAGCGGCGAGATCCGCGAGTGAGGCAACAGGATCCTGGATCCAGTGGATGGCGCGTACGGCCGCGGTGAGTGGCAAGCGCTGCGCGCTGTGGGCATGGGCTTTGGTGTAACGGACGCTTGATGAGGGGCGTCGATCGAGCGGCGGCTGTCAATTGATCAGGGCTGTCAATGGCTTTCTGGTACGGGTTGTGCTCGCCTGACCTAGAACGCTGGCTGCGCTGCTGCGCTTGGCGGCCTTGCAGGGGTGCGCCGGGGCGTGGATGGTGGCACCGGTGGAGGGCGCCCGCGCGGCCGGAGGAGATTCGGAAACGGCCAGGCATGCGGCGCGGTGGCGCGGCGGCGGGCGCTGCCGGAGGCGTCGACTGGCGAGGGGTAAAGCGACTTCGGGAGTGCCGGGGAGTTGCGCAAGTTGGCAGCTGCACGGGGGCTGCTGCATGGGCAAGGCCAGTGGCAGCGCGGCGGGCGCGCAAGCGCCACCGCGGCTTGCTCGCTGGCCTGCCCTGCGGCGTAACCCGTGCATATGAGCTGGACGGGACTCGTGTGAGCCCACGGGGGGTTGGGTTGGATGGGTGTTTGGGGCAGTGCGGGCGGGTGGGCCGGGGCAAGCGGCACGCACTGGGCGCACGGCGCTTGGCGCCGTGTGTCTGTTGAGAAGGATTGCCAGGGACCGGGACGCTTAGGCCTCGACGGAATCGGACATGCAAGAGTCAAAGCGCCGCGTGTCGAACGAACACGGGAAGCCGGGAAGCCGACGCACGGTGTCAGTGAAGTGGGATGGAGCGCGGGGGGGAGGGGGAGGGTCAGAGCGGCACGACAGCAGGCTACGGCAGGCATACAGCACATGGGGCACCGCTACCGTAGCATCAGCGCTGCACATTTCGTCCAGCCATGTGCGAAACGGCTCGGGGCCCTGCATCGCTGGGCCACATGCTCGGTCGAGGCCCCGACGCACGCTTCGCTGCACACTGCCCTGACACTGCCGCACGGCCGCACCGCGCATGCACACAGCTTGCACCTGTGCCGTGATCTATTGTGTCGATGTAACAAGGGGACACCCTATTGAAGTGCCACTGCCAACCTTCCCTGCCGCCCTGATCCCACACCGTAACCCTGAGAGCACGGGCGAGTGTGTGCACCTGCGCGCCGGCGGAGCCAACAGGACTTGCAGTTCGCCACCTTGCTCATTTGGTGAGTCGCTAGGTGCTTGTGTTTCCAAAACGTGAGCATTCGTCCCTGCCAAGCGCGCTCACGCTCTGACAGGGCCCCGCAGTGGCGACATGCGCAGTCGGGCATGCCCGCAGCCCAAAAGCGCCCAACGGAACTTCGACAGAGCCGTCTAGTTTCCCAAGTAATGTTTACGGTTAAGCTGGATAATATTTTTATGCTTTAGCTAGTTTCGGGGTTGGAAGGCGACGACAAAACTTCCGCGCCGCCAGAAAACCCGCGTTCTCCCAGCGCAAAATTCATGGCGGCTTGAAAGTTGAGCTATCGTATACGCGTAATGGCTTCACAAAATAATAGCTGCCTTGCCCCAATTCAGCGCTCGTCGAAAGGGCACGAATCATGAATTCAAAGCGACCGCGGCCGAGCAGTGGCTGCCCTTGTGTTTCCTGGTAAACAAACGTATAGAGTGTCCACTTATCATCAAATAGGTGCTGGTTCCGAGGGTCGTCGGGTGGCATAGCGGCGCGCACGCAATCGTGTGCGCAGACAGCGCCTGGCGCGGCACTGTGTTGTGCATCTTCTCTATACTGTAAGTCGCATGTGGAGGCTGTGCGAGCGGAAGCCTAATTAAAAGCGCTGTCACAGGACGATGCAGGGCCCCGCCAGTGATGAGGGGCCGGACGATGGTGGCGCCAGCCGCTCCGCGCACGCTGGGGCTTGTGCCTCTGGCCGCTTTACTGCTGGACATCGTAGCATTTCTGGTGTTGTTTGGGGCGGGTTGGCGGTGCGGTGGGCGCGGGTAGCTCGCGTTTGGGCGGCGGGCGAGCAGGCCGAACCCACCATCAGCGAGAAGTGCGGGTATATAGCCCGGTCTGAAACCATCACTGGGCATGACCGTACTTGAACAGGATCTGTTCTATAGGTCATACACCTGTCTGTGTTCTTCAACTCAGACAAGCTCCTCAACCCAGACGAAGACATGCAGCCCCGGCGCCTGAGCGCTACGTATGACCACTGTGGCCGTGCCGCTGGCACGGACGCGTGGTTCTGGATGAACGTCCCGCCGAGAACATTCCACCGGCAGGGATGGTGCTCGGGGCATTCAGATGGGTTTTGTCGTTTGCGGCTTTGCTTGCCTGGCGTCGCCAACACCACGCGTGGGACTCTGCCGCGCTGCGCAGCGGACATGCGTGTCTATCGTCAACAGGGGTCGTCGAGGGGCAGGTGTGGGTGCGTGTGCCTGCGCCGTGGTTAACAAGACCGCGCCCACAGCTCTGGCTGGTTGCATTAGCCTGGGGGCAGCCGTCTGCGCACACGGTTGCGTGCCCTCCTGCGCAAGCGCCGGGGAATCCCTGAATGAACTTGCAATCAGGGGAGGCTTGCAATCTTGCTGACCCTACTGGCGGCCAGTTGCTTCCAGCCAGCAAAAAAAGCCCAACTTGTGAATGGCCGCCAGGGGTGGCCCTGAACCCCTGAGTGCAGCTGCTCTTGCGGTATTCGGCTCTGTGCGCACACCCAGTGCTGCTGCAGTGTACGCAACGCCGCCAGTTCCACCACCCCATGACCACAGCAGCCGTCCCGCATCTCAGCTGGGCATCATACACGCCATTCCAGAAGAAGACCGCGGGGGGTCAGCCAGGCGTTAGCGAAGTGCTTGCGAAACGCGAACGCGAGGCGTAGCGGGGCAGTAGGAACACCTAGTAGCTCGTCATCAGCAGCAGCTTCAGGCGGAGCCGAGGGCCAACGCACACACGTATCAGCTGCGACTGCAGGACTTGCCACTGCGCTGACACCCAAGGTTATACCCACGCCTCCTTCTCCACACAGCCAAACGCGTTGCCATGGGGACCGCA
Organism: Chlamydomonas incerta; assembly: GCA_016834605.1. Lineage (NCBI taxonomy): Eukaryota > Viridiplantae > Chlorophyta > Chlorophyceae > Chlamydomonadales > Chlamydomonadaceae > Chlamydomonas > Chlamydomonas incerta. The sequence goes on from JAEHOC010000029.1 coordinate 751,296, forward strand.
TATGAGCCCTGTGCCAGAAACACAGCCATACATCCGCTAGGTTAGGTTCGGATGCCGCAGCGTTACGCCGCGGTTAGCGCAGTTCACGGCAGTGTTGACGCCACATCCCGCAATCGGCTGGCACTCATCAGGTGAGGTGGTCAACGCGCAGATCCAAGGCCCGGTGGCCACCGTCTACACCATCCTGCTCCTTTCACCGTGTGTTGGTACGACACCTCTCAGGACCAGCAGGCAGTTCGCACTCCACAACACCCCACACATAGCCAGGTGTTTCTCAACACCGTCCGATAAGGTGCGGCCCACGTGCCGCCAGGTGCACCTCCTTGTTGCGCCATGACTTGCCGGCACGCCGCACGCCGCACGCGGCACGCAACACCCCTCAACACATGCTAAGGCCCCAACCGCAAGCCACTCCCCTAGACCGAACGCCGGCACCGTCTGAGCAGCGTCCGGCGAAGTCCCCGGTGGAAGACACCGAAACAGCCCGTAACGGCACCGCTTGCCCCAGCGTGTGCCGCCTGCCTCCTTGCACCAGCTCCACGGCCCCGCGGCTGCACGGCTCCAGGGGTCCACACCGTGCCGGCCTACTCCAGCTGCACGCCCCGCTTGGCCAGCCAGCGCCGCATGTCCTCAAGCAGCCGCTCGCGCACCGCCAGGCCCTCGCGCTGCACCTGCGGCCAGCGGGTGACGGACGATGCGGCGGAGGAGCAGGTTGACAGGGGCTCGGAAGGGGGGTTGTGACTTGTGAATGCCAGCCCAAGTTGAGCCAAGCCTGGCTAAACGGAGCCCAGGCAAATGGTGGGAGCAGCTGGGTAATGGGCAGATCTGTTAACCCAAAATGACCTGGAGCGAAAGGGGGGCGAGGGGGGGGTTGGGCCTGGCACGGTGCGGCTACGAGGCCCCCGGCCGAAGCGCTCCGCGCCGCCGCTGCCGCCGCACCTGTGCGTACAGCGACCGCACGCCGCCCACGTCCTCCGCCCGCCGCAGCATCTTGCTCAGCTCAGCAGCCGCCTGGAGAGCGCGTGTGTTTGGTTTGGGGGTTGCAGGAAACACGACACGACACAGGGGCGATGTCCTCAGCGCGAACATGAGGCTTGGTCACACGCGCCGCACGCGGCACGAACCACAACAACCACAAGCCACCCACTCAACTGCCCACCCATCCATCCACCCATCCACCCAGCTAGCTAGCTAAGGTACTCACGTCCGCGCTGTTGGCTCCGCGCAGCTCGGCCTCTTTGTCGTACAGCCGACTCACCACCTCCGCCTGGTCACGGCAGGCGTACGGCAGTACAGGTGTTGGAGGTGGTGGTGGGGAGTGGGGAGTCGCAGTGGGGAACGTGTCACGGATGCGAGCCAAGCCTTTCCACCGCGCTAGGCGGCGTCGCCACGCCCCACGAACCCGTGGCACTCGTATCTCTTTTTGCCGCATGCACCCACAGCGCTCACCCATATCCCACCCACCTTGGCTTTTGGGCTGAGCTAGCAGTTGGATTTGGGCTTGGAGCCAAGTAAACTAACCCCCACACTTTACTTGTCCACCAGCAAACTAACCCCGAAACTTGACCACCCCACACACCCCTGGTCACCTTCCTGGTCGCCAGGTAAGTCGTGTGTTCTGCATTTGCGTGTCTGCGTGTCTGTCTGCGCTGTGCGCGAGCCGAGCCTGGGTGGCATTTCGTCGACGGCGCGCCGACCTCGCTCCGTCTACGCCCTCCGCCCCGAAACTCGAGAGTATTCTGCTCTCTATTGCCGCAATTGCACTTGCCTGTCCCCTGTCTAGTTTAGCTTGGTTTAACTTGGGATGGTATTCACAACCCCCACCCCATCAATGAACTACTCCCCACTCCACCACCCCGCACCTGCAGGTCAATGTCGTCGTCCGCCGCCGCCACTTTGCGCATGAGCGTGGGGATGAGATCCTTGTTGAGCGTCAGGTGCAGCGTCTGTGGAGGAGGGAAAGGCGGGTGGGCACGGCTTGAGAAGGAATGGGCTCGAAGGAGGGTGAAATTTGTGTCAAGGAAACGCAAGGCCCTCGAAGGCGAGGGGCAGCGGGCAACCAATCGTTGCCGTACTCAACACCCTCGAGGCCTCGACACACGCACGCACTGATGCACACACACACGCATGCACGCACGCATGCACACACGCACGCACGCACGCACCTCTCTCCGCTCCAGCAGCTGCTCCGCGATCTCCGGAGCCCCCGACTCCGCACATGCCTGCCAGGTGGGTGGCCACATGCCAGGCGCCTCGTCACATGCCGACTGCTTCAATCAACTGGTCGCCAACATGGAAGCAGCAGCGCACGTGTGCAGCCCCACCCCAACCCGTCACGCACGGCGGCCACGCACCTGCGCCAGCTTGTACGCCGTCTGGCCGTAGCCGCTGGTGGACCAGTCCCAGCCGCCCGCCCCGCGCGCCGCCGCGTCCGCCAGCAGCAGCTCCAGCGCGGCGTCAGCCTGCCGGCGGAGGAGGGGCGTTAGGGGTTGGGGTTGGCGCTGACAGGGAGAGCCGAGCAGCGACAAGCGGAGTGCCGCACGGCGTGGTGTGCACTGCGGTAGCGCCGCGGCAGGCATGCCAGGATTTGTGGTGTGCTATGCCACGTGCCCTCTCCTGATTTGCGCCCCGTTGCTTGCCAGGTGCCTGACCGTGCATCCCTTTCTGCCCTCCCGGCCGCCGCGCACCCGCCCGCCCACCTGCCGCGGGCAGGCTATGTGCCCGAACAGGCGCTCCCAGCTGTCGGGGCCTGCAGGCACGCGCGACAGAGAGACAGACATACGTGCAGGTGCAGTTCCAAGCAAGGGCCGCAGGCGGGGTCGGGGCGGCAGGGATGGTGGCAACGTGCGCGAGGTGGCTGGTGTGTTTGTGTAGGTAGGTAGGTGGCCACAAGTGGCAGCGCGCCGACGGCCTGCCCGCAAGGCCGTTGGACATGCAGCAGAGACCCGCCACCGTGGCCTTGTGACCGCCGCCCCGGCCCCAGCAGCACCCCCAGCCGTACAAGCCAGCACATCGGCCCAGCGCATAGCGGTACTCACGCACGATGACTCCCCGCTGCGTCTGCGCGGTCAGGTGCACGTGCATGGTCTCAAAGGGGTCCTGGTTCTCCTGGCCCCCAAAGCCGCCGCCGCCGCCGCCGGCAAGGACGCGGCTCAACGTTGACGTAGGCTGGTTGGCGTCTGCGCCAGCGGCGCCCTCGAAACCATCCAGGTCATCATCATCCTCATCTCCATCCTCGTACACGCGGCGAGGCGGAGGCGGGCCGCTGCGGCGAGGGGGTGCCTGGCGGTTGCCGCCGCGCCCACCCCCGCGGCCGCCGCCCCGGCCGCCGCGGCCGCCGCTAGGCCGCGAGCGCCCCCGCCCCCGGCCGCCCTCCGACCTCGATCCTGGCCCGTCTACATGCAGGCGAATGCGTGGCGGGGTGAGGGGCGACACTGTTGGGCCACGCTGATGCGTTACGATCCCGACTAACGCGTACGTGCCAAACGCGTGCGTGCGGTGTCGAGGGCCTGCGGAACCGTCTGTCCAGTCCCCGTTCATGTATATAACACGTTTGGGAGGTCGCACATCCTTACTCGAGTATGCTACGCACAGAACGCAGGGTCGACGGGACGTCGCGACCGCAGACGCGCCGATTCTTGCTGCGCCCAGTGCCCGCATGGTGGGCCGCCCAGCAGACGCGGGGTGCTCCTTGATAACTGTAGTTTTCCTTTCACTACAGAAGTCAAGCTAGCGTGTCCGGGCAATCAAATAACCAACTGGTCAAGAGACTTTAAGCTTGCGGAGGTCAAATTCGCTAGCTAAGTGGCTCTCTGAGCGAGGATTGCGTTTGGTTAACTCTGAAAATAAAGTTTCAGTTCATTACTTTGGTCACAATTAAGTGGACTGGCAAGACTGCGACACGACGAGCCTCCCCGAGTCGACACGCGCCGCCACGCCACGCCGTGCGCATACGCGGGTGCGAGCAGCCCGGGCAACACACAGGAACGACGTTCATTCTCCCTTTTCTTACACCGTCGCGCAGATCAACCCCCGCATTCTCCAACTATGAGCGCCGGGGGTCGGTGAATGCACTGCGCCAAGTCGTGCCGTCCAAGAGTGCCATCGGCGAACAGGAAAAGCAGCGCACAGGAACCCTGCATTCCGCAAATTCGTTTGCCCATTCTCTTCGTCGGCTCATCATCATTGCGACGAGGGCACGAACGCCCCACGACGACCCCTCACGCTTATCCAGTGACCAACGCAGCCATGGCGCCGGCAACGCTTCCTGCTGCCGCTGCAAGCGGCAGCACCAGCACCAGCAGCGCCAGCAAGTCCACGGGCGCCGCGCCGCTTTGCTACTGCGACGACCTGCGTGCGCCGCTGACGACGGCGGTGGGGCCGGAGCCGCACGTGCCCATGCACCAGGTCGAGTGGCGCAAGGTCCGTGAGCTGCAGCCGGGTCTTGCGGGGGAGGGCGGAGAGGCGTGGAAGGGAGGGTAGGGACAGGGTTGTAACAGGGTGGGGACAGGGTGGGGACAGGGTAGGGACAGTTTGGGACAGGGTGGGGAGTACGGTACTGGGCAAGTGGCATGGAGTGGGCTTGCGGGGCGCTGCAGCATTCCTCGGGCATGGGCCAAACAAGTGGGCAGCGACGAGAGCGGCAGTACGTCGGGGCGTATTGGTAGGTCTAGGCCTCAAGGGCTCGAGGCTGGGCGGGCTGGAAGCTCACGCCCCCGTGCGCCGGTGCACGCACGCACGCATGCACGCAGGTGATGGCGGGCCAGCCTGTGGAGATCAACCCCTCCCTCGGCAATGGCTTCAAGGTGGGCGGGGGCGGGGGCGGGCGCATGGGCCAGGGGGCGTCCGAGGGCACGGCATGGGGGGTGCATACCGATGGGCGGCGTGCAGGGGCCGGTTGCGGCCAGGACCGAGGTTTTCTTGCTGCTGTCACGGCTCGATTGGGGGTGCACACTGGGGACTTCAGCTGCACCCGCCTGGCACGCACACGGCCCGCACACGCCTTGAGATCTCGCGCGTCATGCATTTTGGGGCATCTTCGGTTGCATGCTATGATGCTAGCTAGCCTTGCTGATTCCTCGCACGTGCACCCGCCCGTATGCAGGTGATGAGTGTGGACGAGTGGAGCCGGCGCTGGAAGCGCAACGACGACTTCCCCGCCTGCCTGGCGCCCGAGTGCGGCGGGGCCGACACGCGGGAGCACTACTTCACACAGACCTGGTGCAGGTGCGTGCGTGCGCACGCGGCGTGTGTGAGCGCTAGAAGAACGGTACGGTATGCAGCCCGCCCAGAAAGCGAGTCACTTGCTGCCACGTACCGAGCGTCGGGAGCGTGGGGTTAGGGGGATTACGAGCATGTCGGTATGTTTCCATTCCCAGAGCGCCCCGGCGCGCCGCGCACATTACACACAGCATATCGACAGGCAGAGCAAAAGGTCCACGCGCACCTTGGCGCCTCCCCCGTACCCCGTGCCCCTACCCCCTCACCCTCTCACCCTCTCCAGCCTGATGCCCCGCGGCGCCTGCTCCCCACCCCGGTTCCTTCGACTCCCTTTCTACCCCTGTCCACGCCCTCCCCAGGGGCAAGCGCCTGTGGGCCTCCGAGTCGCTGTGCATGGCCTGCCACGCCTTCTCCTTCCGCGCCTACCGCGACCCTGACTTCAAGACGCCCGAGCAGCATGAGAAGGAGGTGGGGGGCGCACTTGTGTGCTCTTGGATATATGTAGGGGGGGTGAACGGGTGGGTGACATGCGCCATCGCTGAACTGGCGCGGGGCTGCTCCCGGGCACAGCATCAGCATGGAAGGTATTGCATGTGCGTGATGACGCAATGAAGCCCGTGGGACATAGGTGCATGGCTGCATGCGCTGGCTCGGGGGTTGGGAGGGATCGCAGCGCCCTCCGAACACCGCCTCCCCAGGCGGCCCAGGCCCCACGCACCTAGCCCCACCAACCCCCACCGTGAGCCCCCACCTAACTACCTGACTAATGCTCCACCACGACCCTTCCGCTCCCCCTTTGCTTGCCCGTACCTGTAACCGTCTATGGCGTGATGTCAGCTGTGGGAGGAGATGGCGGCTTCGGCGCGCCGCTGAGGGAGCGGCGCGGCAATCAGAGGCTGAAGTGGTGCCGGCGGTCACGGCGGCGGCGTCCGAGGTGGACGGTGCAAGGTTGATGAAGCTTTCAGTGATATTTGAGGTACAGGGATGGGCTGGTGCAGTCGGGGGTGGAAGGGCGTCCGGGGGTAGGGCGGGCGGCGATGGACGGCACCTCAGTGGATCGAGATGGAATCGCGTTGACTGACTTCAATGCGTCGCGTCAGCGGCGGTGCGACACGATTGCTTTTGTTCAATATAAGGGCCTAATTTTTATGGCGACTGCAGATGCCCGTTCTATCGTTATTTGCGCCGAGTTCGTGACACGGTCGTCAGCGAGCCCGCTTCTAAAACCTGACGGCTGCCTGTAAAATACCATGTAGCTCAACTCGTGCAAATCCAAGTGACGGTAGTAACCTGAGAGGCCCACTGTGTCAGAATGGGAAATTGTATTTCCGGCCCGCTGGCTCAGCTGCACATAGATGCTAGCCCAGAGGACGTGGCAGCGCAAATACGTGAAAGGCCGTTCCTCATCACGCAGCCTCAGCCGGCTGCCTTCCTTGGGTTGAATGAAACTGCGCTCCACCTCGCGGCGGAGAAAAACAACATACAGGCAAGACAAGCGGTGGTGGCAAATGGAGTTTTGACATGCGCCGGAAGCTGCAAGGGGTGCTGACCTCCCGCGTTGGGTTTTCGCGCGCGACACGGCGCCGGGGGCGGCGCTCAGGGCGGCGGGGCGGAGGGGGAGGGGAGCGCCCAGTGTGGCAGCCCAGGGCGGAAGGGCGCCCAGGGTGGCGGGCCTTGGGGTGCACATCCTTGGGAATAGCCCCCTCCCACACATCTCTGGTTACCTTCCCCAAACATCACTGCTTGGATCGCAGCTGCTCAAGTTCATTCTGGAGTTCCTCGAAGGGGCGGACATGGCGACTCAGCGTGAGGCGCTGCAGCCGCTGTTGCGCCGCCTGCGCGTGCCGCCGCCTGTGCTCACCAGCGACACACTCCACCTCACAGTCAACGCCCTCAACAACAAAGGTCGGCGCACGCTCAAACATGGGATTCCACACGCATGATTGAACGCTGCATGCTGTTTTGCGCTCCGGCAATGACAGCTTGCAAATCAGCGTCAGGCCACAATTGCCAGCTGCCACGACGCGCATCTGCGTCTGTTACGCTCATTAGCACCCCAACACGCATCCAATACCTCTCCGTTACCCATTAACACACACGTTTTCCCTTGTGCTCTCTAACACACGCCCCTCCCGCCCACCCCACCACAGGCCAGACGCCGCTGATGATCGCGTGCTTCCACTCGGCGCCCGAGGTGGTGAAGCTGCTGTTGGACAAGGTGGGCGGCGGGCACGTGGGGCCCGGGGGGAGGGGGGGAGTACCAGCCCAAGCTAAACCAACCTAACTGGACAAAGGATAGGCAAATGGGGTGGGGGGAGTCCGTAGGGCCGGTACTCTTAGGCGCCGTGACGTGAGGCGGTGAGGGCTAGGCGGTGTCGTGACGTTGGTGTGTGTTGCCGAATGGCGGCTGCGTGTGTGTGTTGCCGAATGCGTGATTGACAACCATCCAGGCCTTGCACATCCTCGACAGACATGGCGCGGCGGGTGGGATTGTGGCGTGATGGGGCGAACCCTCGCGCACACGCTGCCTCTGGATTTCCCCCCTTGCCGTGCGTTGCCAGCACGTGCATCCGCTTGCTGCTGCTGATGCGCACTGTCCCTTGCCGTGTCGGTTGCAGGGCGCGGACCCCTGGGCGGCCGACCGCTGCGGTCGCCGGAACGCGCTCCACTACGCAGCGAGTGAGGCGGCGGCGGGGCTGGAGGGGGGGGGTAGTTCATTTCAGAAACCAGAAGCGAGACGACCAGCGGGGGCTGGAGGCGGGGGCGGGGGCTGGAGGCAGGGGCAGAAGCAGGGGTAGGGGCAGGAGCAGGGGCAGGGGCAGGAGCTGGAGGCGGGGCTAGGCCAGGGTTAGGGACAGCGGCCCAGACGCCCATCGGGATCAGAACCAGCGCGGCTGTCAGCAGCCACAGCTGCGCACACGCCAACACAGTAGCCCGACCCGGAACCCCAACCAGGCGCACCTACTCACGTGCACCCATGCGCCGACCCACCCACCCACCCACACAGTGTCGGGCAGCGCGGCGTGTGTGGAGGCGCTGATGAAGAACATCCGGCCGCACATGCTGGTGCGCAGCAGCATCCGGTGAGGCGGGCAGCGATGGGCAGGGCAGTAGCATGTGGGGGGAAGGGCAGTAGCATTGGAGAGGGCAGTAGCAGTGGGGAGGGCAGTATTCCGGTGCCGTATTCACACCTCTTCCCTTTCTCCACCCTCCCCTCTCCCCCTGCCCTCCCCACTGCTGCGCCGGCCAGGTACGTTAACTCCAACTCGCTGGCGGGCCTGACCGCGCTGCACTACGCCGTCTTCTACGAGCACGAGGCCGCTCTGCGCGAGCTGCTGCGCCACGGCCCCGCCATCACCGCCGCCACCACCGGCGACAGCTACGACCTGTGGGTGTCATGCGAGACGCTGTCCACGCCGCTGCACTTTGCGGCGCTCAAGCACAACGTGGCGGCGGCGAGGCTGCTGCTGCTGGAGTACGTGAGTGGGCGGGGGTGGCAGGGTGGGGGCGCTTGTGTGAGGGTGTGCGGGCGGCGACGTGCGCTGCCGCCTGCCGCCTGCCGACATGTCCCATGTCGCACCCTGCTGCTCACACGGCACACGCATCGCATCGCACGCGCAGTCGTTGCGGTTTTCCTTCCCTTGTGCCCTCTAACAAACACACTCATCACACGCGCACCCATAACACACGCACGCCCACAGGCCCGGCGGCGGCGCACCGGCACGGTACTGGACCCCCGGCTGCGCACCGACGCGAGTGGGCACCTGCCCTGGCAGGTAGGGGCGGCAGCTGTGAACACCAGCCCAAACCTAAACCACCAAACCCAGAACTTGTGCGTGCGCGTGCTTATCCGTGTGTGCGGACATGCCTCGGCGAGGCTGCACTTGGAACACACGACGCCATGCCGCCCCTGGGGCCACGCACACCATGCCGCCGTGCGCGGTGGCCGCGGCAGCAGCAACAACAACACGAGCACCCTCCCCAATCCCCATGCCGCGCCGCCGCCTGGTTGCCGCAGGTGGCGCGCAGCCGCGTCATGGCCACAATGCTGCACCCCATCAGCAGCCTCGCGGACGCGCTGGGGCCGGAGGGCGCGGCCGCGCTGGCTGAGGCCGAGTCGGCGGCGGAGGAGGGCCGCCTGGGGCCGCCGGCGCTGGCGGCGCTGGCGGCGGCGGCGCTGCGCCACAAGCTGCTGAGCGCGGTGGAGGTCATCCAGCGCGAGCTGGTGGAGGCGGCGGAGGCGGCGCGGGCCGAGGCCAAGCGCCGGCGCGGCCTGCTGCCGCGGCTGCTCTGCGGCGCCGCGGCCGGCGGCGGCGCGCCCGGCTGCAACGGCCTGCCGCACATCCCCTCCGTCGCCAGCCTACGCAGCCGCAGCCGCACCAGCGCCGCCAGCGGCCGCAGCCGCCGGCGCCGCGGCGGCAGCCGCGGCCGCGCAGCGGCCGCAGCCGCGGCGGCGGCGCAGCCGCCGGAGGCGCAGTCGCGCCGCCTGTCTGGCGCCTCCAGCCCCACCGACGCGCCCACGTCGCCGCGCCGCGCCGCCATCTACGACGGCGACCAGCCGCACCCGCACCCGCCGCCCGAGCTGGCGTACGCGGGCTCGCTGTACGACGGGCTGTTGGATCTGGCCACCACCTCGCCGCCGCCCGCGGTGGTGGGCGAGCACATGACCCCGCTGCCGGCGCTGGGCGCGCACACCATGTCCGGCCGGGCCAGCCTGCGCGCGGGCGCCGGTGGTGGTGGTGGTGGTGGCGGTGGCGGCGGGCCGTCGGCGGCGCCGACGCCGGGGCGTTCCAAGAGCGGCCACCCGCGCGGCAACCGCCCCGGCAGCGGCCGGCCGGGGCAGCAGGGGCAGCAGCAGCAGCAGTCGGGGCAGCAGGCGCAGACGCTGCAGCGGCCGAAGAGCGCCCGGGTCAGCGGCACGAGTGGCGACGGTACCGGTGGCAAGGGCGGCGGCATCCTGAGCATGATCAGCAGCGGCCTGAACAGCATCTACAGCGGCGGTGGAGGCGGTGGAGGTGGTGGCGCTGGCGCTGGCGGCGGCGGTGGCGGCGGAGGCGGCAGTCGTGAACGCCCTCGCAACCGCGACCGTGCAGCCGCGGCCGCCGCGGCCGCAGCCGCAGCCGCAGCCGCCAACAACAACAGCCAGCCGCTTCCCATCGCCACCACCAGCATAGCCATCAGCAATGGCGGCGCCGGCGGCAGCGTGTACGACCATGCAAGCGGCACCCTCAGCAGCGCCCACGGCGCCTCGGGGGCGCTGAGCGCCTGGGGCGGCGCCTCGGGGTACCCCGGCCCCGGCAGCCCCTCGGCACTGGTGGCGTCGGCGCTGGGGTTCAGCGCATACAGCGGGGCCGGGGCGGCGGGGCCGGGGGCGGCGGCGGCGGCGGGCGCACGCAACGTGGCGGCAAGCAGCAGCGCCGCCGGCACACACCTGCTGCTGCCCGGCGCGACCGGCGGCAGTAGCATGGACGGGACCTTGAACGGCGGCAGCCTCAACGGCGGCAGCCTCAACGGCGGCAGCCTCAACGGCGCCGGCAGCCTTCTCAATGCCAGCAGCATGATGAACGGCGGCAGCTTGAATGGCGGCAGCCTGCAGGGCGGGAGCCTGAATGGCGGCAGCCTCGACGGCGGCAGCCTCAACGGCGGCAGCCTCAACGGCGATGCCGCCTTCATGGCGGCGGCCGTCGGCGCCGCGGCGGGCGGCGGCTTCATCGCCTTCCTGCCGGAGGAGGCGCTCACGCCGGCGCCGTCAGCGCCGCCGCCGCCGCCGCCGCCGCCACTAGAGGATGCAGCCAGTGCTCAGGGCGCGTTGTCGGGTGCTTCCACCCTCGACGGCGGGGCCCCCGGCCATCAGCCGACGAAGCTGCCGCCGGTGAAGGGCCTTGGCTCCGCCTTCGCCGCCGCGGCCGGAGCCGGAGCTGCAGCTGCAGCCGGAGGTGGCAGCCCGGCTAGCCCGGCGGCACCGCTGGCCGCTCGGTCGCCGCTGCCCCCCCTGCACGCCCACCACGCCGCCTACACGCAGCATGCCAACCAACATCCGCAGCAGCACCCGCACCAGCAGGAGCTGCAGCAGCAGCTCACACAAGCGGCGGCGGCGGCGGCTCAGCAGCAGCCCGCGGGCTTTTCCGGCCTGCAGCGCAGCATTTCTGGCGGCGGCGCCCCCGCCTCAGCGTCTGGCGGCACGGACTCTGGCGGCGCGGGCGGCGCCGCAGCCGCTGCACCCACTGCCGCAGCCAGTGGCTGGGGCGGCGGCGGCGCGCGCAGCCTGCGCCCGCTGCAGGGCCGCGGCCTGTCGCCGAACCGCGCTGCGCCGTACGTTGCCGCCGCCGCTGCCGGGAGCCCGCCGGACCCCATCCGCAGCCACGCCCACGCCCATACGGCGCACGCGCGTCTGGACCAGGAGCCCAGCCCCTTCGCCGCGCTGTCCACGGTCGCGGAGGACCACCTGGGCGAGGCGAGGCCCTCGCCGCTGCCCGGCGCGCCGCTGCCGCCGGCCCCGCCCCCGCAGCAGCCTGCGCTGCGGCAGTCCTCCTCGCGCCACAGCCGCGAGGCGCAGCTGAGCAGCGACACCGCCGGAGGCGGCGGCGCCACAGGCAGCGGCGCGGTGCCCAGCGGGCCGCCTCTGGTGATCATGACGCCGTCGCCCTCCCTCGTGCGCGGCACCGTCGCCAGCCCCTTCGCGGCCGCCGCGGCCGCCGCCGCCGTGGCCTCCCCGGTGCGCGGCGCTGCCGGGGCCAGCGGCGACATCGGCTTCGCCGCCGGCCTGTACCCGGAGACGCTGCCCGGCGGCTCCTCGGAGGACGACAATTACGACAGCGAGGAGGGCGACGAGGGCGACGACGATGACGAGGGCATGTGCGCGGTGTGCTTCTCGCGGCGGGAGGCGGTGGCGCCGGCGGGCTGCCGCCACGGCCTGTGCACCGCCTGCGCGGCGGAGCTGTGCCGCGCCGTGACCACCAAGCCACTGCTGTGCCCCTTCTGCCGCCAGCCCGTGTCGGACTTTGTGCGGGTGGTGGTGGTGGCGGCGGTGGAGCTGACGCGGCAGACCAGCCTGCGGAAGAGCACCGCCTAGTGTTGGGTAGGAGGTAGGAGGTGGGGGCGCGCCGGGGCTGCCGCGCGCCAGCGGGGTGGGCGGTGTCACGCGGGGCACGGGGCCGCTGCTGCGTTGCGGCGATTGCGGCCCATCACAGGCGGCCACGGCAGTGCCGTAACGCCGCGTGTGTGGAGGTGGGTGGCGTCGGGATACGAATTGGTGGGCCGAGGACGCCGCAAGCAGGCGTATGCGGCGAGGCGTATGTGGGATTACACATGAAAGTTTACGTGCAGGCCGTAATGCGGATCGCCGGTATGATGCATGTGGCGGGTGAGTGATCTCAGGGCCGACACTGCAGCCAGGAAAGACCCCCGCCTATTTTTGCTGCAAGGGTGTGTGAGGCAGGACGGGTGCGCTTGCGTTTGGAGCTGTGGCCGCTGGGTGCGGCTGGGTGTGGAGGTGGCCGGGAACAAAAGGTCATTACCGTTTGTACACTGACGAAGAATAGTAACCGAGGTGATGAATTTGGATGCGAATGGATGTGGCCGTGAGTTTTAAGAGGGCTCAGATAGGAGACGTGGCTCAGCCCACTTTTCCCTGGAGGGGAAGCCACCTTTCGTGTGCGGGCTCGGCATGGCGTTTTGCAAGTCGCGTGGGTGTGGGGACGATTGAGTGCGCTGGTGGCGGGCTTGGCCGTGAGAAAAGGCGCGAGGAGAAGTGTGTATCGGTGGTGGCACCATTCGCAGTCATGTGCCGTAGATTGAATCGTGCCTTGTGAGATCCCGGACAGTGGAAACGTAATGACGTATTCATACGAGGCATGTGGTGCAGCTGGGTCAGGAGTCAGGGGCCAGGAAGAACCAGCTGGGTCAGGAATCAGGGCCAGGGTCGGGAGTCAGAGGCACCCAGAGCCTGAATGTGGCGTTTGTTGGGTCAGGAATTGGTCAGGTCAGGACCAGGGGCGAGGGTCAGTAGTTTCTGGGCCCTGGGTGCAGCTTGGAGCTGGGGTGCGTATGTGTGGGTTTCCACCTCGCCGCTAGCTGGCCTGACTGCCGCTGGCTGCATGACGCAGAGCGACAGCGGTTCACGCCGTGTGTGGTTCTTGTGGGTGGGATGTGTTAAGTTTGGCGGGTGCCGGAGCGCAGAGGGGCATGCCTGCGCCACGCTGCGCCGGGCAGTTTGTCGGCGCCCTCTCGTGGCCGTGTAAAGCGTGGGGAGCGGGCTGCAGTTCATTCCAACCCCGGACGTGTGACCTGGCGCCGCGCGCTTGTGGGCATGGGCAAGGGCATGGGCTGTACAGACCGGCATCCTGTTAACCACGAGTCCTCGACAAGGCGTTTCCGTGCGTGGGGGGAAGGGGGGTTGTAAACACCAGCCCAATCTAAAGGGGGGAGGGCGGGAAGACGGGAGGTTCCAGTGGCTTGCCCGCATGAACTTCGGGAACGAGCCTGGGCCGACTCAGGGCCGTGCTGCCCTGTCCGTCGTAGACTCCAGGTTGGGTTGGGGTTCAGTGCGCGTGCGGATGCCGGCGGGCGGTCGCCGGGCTGCGACCCATGGGGCAGAGTCGGGGGCGCCAAAGCTGGGAGCCTTCAGCTGCTGCCTTGCCTTGCAGCAATAATGCCTACAGACAGCACCACTTCAGAAGCTTCATGGCTAGAAAAATGCTCGGCCGCGTCCAAGCACGAACCATAAAGCGGCCTGTCAAATCGTTGAGCCCGAAACCTAACTGAAACTGCATACTAGAGCCACATGAGGGAACGCTGATTAGCTATCATGGCGCGGGTGCAGCCGGGCGCGCTAAGACAGGAGCGGCGGCCGCCCTCGCGGCCGACTCGCGGCCGGCTCGGCAGCCGCAGCTCGGCAGCAGCAGCTGTGCTGCTGTCGCTGTTGCTGTGCTGCAGCGCAGCGATCGCTGAAGACACTGCTGAGGCGGGAGCCGTGGCGGCGTCGCAAACCTCTGGCGGCACACCGGCCCGGCCTCCAACATCCCCCGCATCGCCGCCGCAAAGGTCGGCGGCGCAGAGCTCTGTGAGCACACCGGGCCCGCTGCTGTTGGAGCAGCGCCCACGTTGGCCGCTGCCCAAGGCAGTAGCCAGCTCTTCGCCATCAGCAGCCCCCTCCGCCTCCCCGGCGCCGCTGCCGCCGCCGCGACCACCAGCAGCAGGCAGCAGCAGCAGCGGTGGCGCTGCCGGCGGCGGCTTGGCACCCGGCGCGACTGCGCCCGTGGCGCCACCTGGCGGCCTAGGTGGTGCGGTCACTGGAGCCCGGCTGCTGGGCGGGGACGGCGGCGGTGGCGGCGGCGGCGGCCCAGCAGCCGCAGCGACGAACCAGGGCCTGAGCATCTGGGTGAGTTGTCGGGTTGGGGTTGGCGGTGACGGCCGGGCAGCCGGGTGCCGGCCGGGCAGCCGGCCGGCATCTGAAGCAGGCATCGGGTCATTCAATCTGTTGCCAGGACGGGGGTGCACGGTAGACAAGCAGCGTACGCATCGGCGGCACTCTGCCGCATCCCCTAGCAGCATCGACCCGGCTGCTAGTACACGGTCGTGTGTTGGTGCCGCGTGCCGCCTCCTCGCCGCCTCCACAGCTATGGGGCATCTTCTCGCTACCGGTCGTCGCCGCCACCGTCGCGCTGTGCTGCTGCCTGGGCTGTGGCTGCCGGGAGCGCTTCCGCCGCCCCGGAGATCGCCGCGAGGGCGCTGCCGCCAGCAGCCGGCGCATGCTCTGGACCCCCGACGGATCCGCCGCCGGCATCAATGACCACGACGAGCAGACGGCGTTCGAACGCGGCTGGCGGATACAGAGCCGCGCCGTGTTGGGTGAGATGGCGCCCGCCGGCGACTTGCACTTTCCAGGAGCCGCAGACGCGGTTGCTACAGCCGGCGGGCGGCCGCCAGAGCGCTGGCCGAGCTGGCCAAGGCTGCTACTGCCGCCGGCGCAGCAGCAGCAACAACAGGCTGCTGCGTTAGAGGCAGCCGCAGGCACCACTATCGCCACACGAGCAGAAGAGGGCACGGCCACTGGCCTGGGTGCGGCGGCGCCGCCGTCGCTGCTGCGGGCTTCCCCGGCTTCTAGAGCTGCGGCGGCAGCGGCCATCTCTGCTGCTGCCGCTGCAACAGCCGCCGGTGCCACGAGTGGGGATGGCGATGCCGCCCGTGCCGGCGCCATGGCGCCGGCAGGGCAGGCGCAGGCGCAGGGCGGGCGTCAGGCGAGTGCGCGGGAGCTGTGGTGGGGCCTGCGGCGGCGCAGGCGGGCCGCCGCCGCGGCCGCCGCACCCGGCGGCGGCAGGGGCGGCGGCGGCAGCAGTGCCGGCCCGACCAGCAGAGGGGGTGCCGCCGCCTTTGCTGAGCAGATCCAACAGCTGCTTGGGCGCAGGGTGGGCTCGCTGCAGCGCCACCAGCTTCCGCAATCCCAGCAACACCAAGGAGAAGAACACCAAGAAGGACACCAAGAGCCGCACCCAGGGCGAGCTACTCTGGTGCACCAGCAGCCGCCCATCCAGCAGTCGGGCCGGCCCGGCCGCCGCCCCGCGCCGGCGGCTGCGTTCCTGGCGCCAGGCGCCGGCCGCCGCCAGGAGCCACAACACCAGCAGCCAACACAGCAGCAGCAGCCGCATCCGCGCTCGCTGCTGGCATCATTCCTGGCTGTGGCGCCGTCCGCGCTGCTGCCGCAGCGCCTGCTGCTGCCCTTCACCCGCCGCCGCGACCACAGCAACCAGCACAGCCGCACAGGCGGCGGCAGCGGCGGCGGCGCGGAGCCCCAAGCTGGCGGTGGCGGCGGTGCGCAGGGCGGCGGCAATAGCAGCGGCAGTGGCAGAGGCGGACGGCACGATGAGGAAGCCCATGGAGGGCGTGGGCTGCCGCAGGGCCGGCGGCGGCCCTCGGCGACGCTCAGCGGCGTGACGGACTGGGTGGGGGCGGTGGCGGCTGGTGCTGTGGCGGCCGGTGCCGCGGCGGCGGGGGCCACGGCAGGGTTTCCCGGTGACGGCAGCGAGGCGGCGGCCGTCGCCGCAGCTGTGGGGGAAGGAGGGGGGAGCCAGCATACAGGCGTGAACGGCAGCAGGCCGCGGGAGCGGGCGGCTCCGTGGCGGCCCCCGAGGGCGGCCAGGGCGGCGCGTGCGCCGGCGCTGCCGACGCCCGCCCGGCCGCAGGTCGTGGGGCCGGCCGCTATGGGCAGCTGGGAGGAGGTCTTGGAGGTGGCCCTGCGCGTGCTGGAGCAGGAGCAGCAGCACGAGGAGCAACAGCTGCAGCGTCAGCAGCAATTCGAGGAGCAGAGGCAGCGGACGGGCGTCCAGCTGGGTCGGTCGCAGCCGGCCGCACCAGCTGCCGCGGAGGGTGTTGCTGGCACCAGCGGCGGGGAGGCGGGGCAGGCCTGGTCGGCACACAGGGTAGAGGCCACCGGTGCTGCCGCTGGGCGGGCCGTGCAGCGCCCGCTGCCGCCGTGGCGTCGCGGCCATGACAGGCTATCGACGCCAGCGCCCGTCGCAGCCGCAGCCGCAGGCGCGGCCGCCGCACCCGCCCAGCCGCCTCCGCCGCCTCCGCTGCCAGCGGCACCACCACCGTGGCATGCGCCGCAGCTACAGCCGCCGCTGCTGCCGCCGCCACCGTTCCGGCACCTGCCCGTGCCCGGGCTGCGACATGATCTGGTGCAGGTGCGCGGTCAAGGGGAAGGGGTACATTTATCATTGGTTATTTAAGGAAGGGGAGGGAAGTGGGGGAGAGAGGGGAAATGAGGGAGGGGGCGGGCGGGGGTTTGCAGGCGGGTGAGTGCGTCTGTCGCACAGCCAGGCTGGGCGGCACCGAGTGGCCGACTGGCCTTTTCATCGGAGCTGGGTGACAAAGACAAAGAAATCACATCCACCTCATGTCCTCCACCTCGCAGGAGCTACCCCTCATCCAGTTGCCGCCGCGGCCCGCGCCGCCGCACGCTCACAGCACCCAGCTGTATCAGGGGGCAGCAGGCCCAGCGGCCCCGGCGCCCTCCCCGCCATCGCCGCCCTCGTCACCGCTACGCCTGCAGCCGCAGCCGTGGCCCTCGCCGCCCTTCCTGTTTGATAACCTCCAGGCCGCGCCGGCCGGCACCAGCATTCGCACCAGCACCTTCACCGGCACCAGCATCGGCACCAGCGCCGGCCCAGGCGCCCTCCTGCACGCTACCACAGCCGCCGCCGCCGCTGCTGCTGCTGCGGCTGCCGCCGGCGCCTGCCGCCGCCGCTCCCAGGGGGCGCTGCTGTCGCCGGCGGGCCCGGTCACGGACGCAGAGCCGGCCTCGTCCACAGCCGATGCCGCGGACATGGCAGCCGTGCCCGCCGCCGCCACCACCACCACCACCACCATCGCCGCCGCGGCCACTCCGTCTCCATCGGCTCCGTCCTCCGCCACGGGCACGCCCGCCGGATCCATCGCCTTGCCGCTGCCGCGCCTCCGCCGGACCAGCCTCGCCCGTTCCGGCGGCGGCGGCAGCGCCAGCGGCGGTGGCGGGGCCGGCTCCGACACCTCGGCCCCGCTCCCGGCTGTCGGTGTGCCGGTGGCGCGCCTGGGGCTGCTGCGGGCCCCGGCAGCCGTTGCGCCGCCGGGCCTGGGCCTGGGCCTGCATGCCCACGCCCACGCCCACGCCCACACCCAGACCCATCAGCCGCAGGCCCCAGCGCAGGCCCAGGCCCGGCCGCTGCGCCGGCCGTCGCCTCCCGTGCTGTTGCGCGCCGCGTCCCCACCCCCCTCCTGGGGCATCCAGCTCGAGGACGTGAGCGAGAGCCTTGGCGAGGGCTGGGGCGCGGAGGAGGGGGAGGAGGAGGTCCGGCGCGAGCAGGGACAGGTGCCGGGAGAACCGGGGCGCAGTGAGCGCGCTGACGCAAGGTCAGCGGCAGCAGCAGCACAGTTGGGTGCAGCAGGCGGGTCTTGGGGCGACGCCGCCGGTGCCGCCGGCGCCGGCGACAGCTCCGGCAGCGCAGGATGGAAGGGGGCGCTGCGTGGCCGGGGGGAGGGCCAGGAGCAGGCGGGAGGCGGCGGGTCTGATCCGGAAGACGGGCATGATGCGGAAGAGGCGGAGGGGGAGGCCTTCGCGCGGCTGGCCTGGCAGCTGGCCGACGAGACGGGCGTGTGCTCGGTGTGCCTCTGCAGCTTCTCGCCACGCGAGGTGCTGAGGTTGCTGCCGCTGTGCGGCCACGTCTTCCACGCAGCGTGTGTGGATGCATGGCTGCTGCGGAACGCCACCTGCCCCAACTGCCGCGCGATGGCGCTGCCGGCGTGGGTGGTGGAGGCGGTAGTGCGGGCGGGGCGACAGCGCGTGTCGAGGCGAGCCGCGACGAGTGAAAGCCAACTGCCGTGACTGGTGTTTACAGTACTTGGCTGGTAAAGCAAGCGCAGACATCACTGCTTTAAGTACTGAGGGCAGCGGGAAGGGTGGCGACCTGGGTCAAGGGGCCCGTTGTGCCGGGAGGCGGGAAGCAGGGTTTTCAAAACCCCCCTGCGCGCTCAAGGCCTACGGTATCATAAAAACGCTGGTACTTTGGTACACAGCAGGCTATTTTGGGCTCCTCGCGAAGCTGCGATTTGGCTGACCGCCCATGCAAGTGCGCTTTTTGGCTGACCGCCTATACTTCGCCCGGCCCGGCCTCCGACGTCCAAATCAATTTCCGACAAACACAGTCTTAACAGTGTTAAGTCTTTGTTTCATCACCGCTGCAACATCCTTCGAAGGCGTGCTCACAACGCCAAACGCCCGCAGACCTGAATTTCGGCACCCCAACTTGCGCTTGCAAGCTCGCTTGCGCTCCCAGCGCCTGTATTGAAGGTGAGCGTGCTTGCTGTGTCCTAGGGTGTCGGGCGGAGCGCGGACGGTGGGTTTCGGCGCGCGCCGGGGTAGAATGGCCAGCTCGGACTCTCACGAGGGCTCTGGCGCGCTGCGGCGGCCGCGCCTGCGCGCGCGCCCAGCCTTCAGGCATTACGGATAGGTTACGGCGAACCGAATCGTTGGCCCGAACATTATCGTTGGCCCGCGGCCATGATTTCCGCAAACATTTTCCTCCGACCTTCGCCCGCGCAGCCACCCCCTCGCCGCCGTCACCTCGAGCCTACCACTCGCGCCTGCAAGCACACAAAGATGCTGGAGGCCACCGCCACCGCCGCCTGGGGCCTGGGTGCGAGGGAGCACAACAAAGGGGTAAGCCGAGATGGACTTGCAAACGCGCTCGCGCGCGTAACCGCTGGCACCATTGTATCCAGCATGCTCATGGCTATTGCAGCAGCGCGCGAGACGTATCCGATTCTGAAGATTTGTTCGCTGCCCCCCTTTTTGTGAAATCCAGGACAAGGCCACTTTCCTGGGCCTGAGCCTGGACCTGTCTGCGCCCTACTACAACAACAATAACTCGACGTCGGGCGACTCGTCACCCTCGAACGGGAGTCTGGCCGACGTCCCGGTCAACTTTGACCTCTTCTCGGGCCTGCCGCACGCGCCCCCGGCAGCGGCGCCCGCCCCTCAGGCTGCGTCCAACCCTCAGGCTGACTACATCGCCGCCATCCTCGCGGCCGCAGCTGAGGCGAAAGGTGCTCAGGGCGGCGCGGCTGCATATGGCACGTCTCCGGACATGATGGCCGCCAAGCAGGCCTACGCCGCTGCCGTCGCGCAGCACCAGCAGCAACACCAGCAGCACCAGCAGCAGGTCGCCGCTGCCCAGGCCCAGGCACAGCAGCAGGCGCTGCTGCAGCATTACCTGGCTCAGCAGCAGGCGCAGCACCAGACCCAGCAGCTGCTGATGCTCCAGGCGCAGCAGCAGCAGGTGGCTGCCCAGCGTGCCGCGCAGCAGCAGGCGGCTCAGATCGCCGCCGCTGCCCAGATTGCCGCTGTGCAGCGCGCCCAGCAGGTGGCTGCGCACCAGGCTGCCGCCCAGCAGGCCGCGATGATGCAGGTCAGTGCGGGTCTCGCTTCGGCCTGATAGTGTTGCAGCCCCGCTATGTGCCATACGCTCGTAGCCCTAGCGCGACATCAGCTTTTTCTTATTTTTGTTATCGCTTGTCATCTGCCTACAGGCCTACCAGGCGGGTGCTGCCGTGCAGGCCCAGCGCGCCGCCGCCCAGCAGGCGGTGCAGCAGCTGCAGGTGAGCCGATTGTCGAGCGGGTTGACCGCATGGCAACGGGTTTGTGAAGGGCTGATTGTGCTGACTTTCTCCCCCTGCCTGTGCTACACTTCTCTTACCATCCTTGCAACCCCTCTTGTGCCCGCCCACAGGCCGCTGCTTTCCTGCAGCAGGCCCTTCTTCAGATCCAGCAGGCGCAGAACAAGAAGTAATCGTCGTAATTTATTGGCAAGAACTCCTCACCCAGAGCGGAGCAGGTGTTGAGTGCGCAGCCGCTCAGTGATTCACAGCCGGCATCTTGTCGCTGCGTTTTCATGAATACGCAGATGCAAACTTCGTCAGCACCGTTATACCTATCTGTCCTGTACACAGTATTGACCGGCCGTGGCGGGCAAGTCGTTGCTTGCCCTGTCTTTTTCTCTTATTTTCGGTTGCTGATTGCATTGAGTACATGCGAGGCGCGTCCATCACCAGCGCAGTGCTGGATACGATGGCGTGCCAAGAGAACACAGAGTGTGTTGCAGCTGTACGGAGCCGTTTGTGTGATGTTTACCGCAGGAGCGCCTTTGGTGAGCAACAGGGGCTTGAGCAGCATGTGCCGCTCGGTTCCCTGTCAGTGTGCATGGTGCCTCAGGCGGATGAGTGGTACCCGGAATGCGGGCGCCGCATGTGTGTGGTTTCGTTGAAGTATGTGTGTGACGCGGGCTATATTTTTGCTTTGTGAATCGGTACAGAAAACTGGTTTGCTAAATAAGGAGTGGGGTTGCGGTGAGCGTGTGCTGGGGTGACGAAGAGGTATGGCGGGGTTACCGTGTACCTCTTTATTTTGGTGCGTCGGACTGACGAAGGAAATGAGGGGTTGCTTTTGATTGTTTGAAGCGCGGACCACGAATATGTACGCCGTATGCGGAGCAATTGGGCCACGGGATAGCGGATAACGATATTTGGCCACTGTTCAAGTCCGCACCGTCAACGGGTGTGAGTAGTTGAACAGGTGGGCCGGCCCTTCGTTGAGAGGGGACGCGAAGATATCGCTGAACGAAGAGTTTTGGAGCAAGCGCAGGGGCCCCCGCCCGGGGAATGGCACCCCATAGCGGCATTCACTCGGGGGGCGTTGGTGTGCGGTTCGATCGTGAGCATGACATAAATGCCAGGTTGGGGATTAGAGTGAGTAGATGAGATGCAAATGGGTCATTGACTGAGCTCGATAAGGCTTTTTCATTTCAAACATACTGCCAACAGAGTGAAATAGTGGGGAAGTGTGAGGTGGCGGCCCAAACAGGTGTCAGTCCCTCCAGACCCTTACCAGTTGTTGGTGTGTGCGCGTGGTGTGAGTGAGCAGACAGGTAGCTGCAGGTTTGGAGAACCCGTCCAATTTGGTTTCTTGCTAGGGCTTACGTTAATTTTGCGTTAGTACGGCTAATACCAGCTGCTATGGATCGTATTCTTTGTCTGTATATACGAAAAGTTGCAAAAGAGGGCTGACGGGGTGTGCAGAGGGAACGGCACCGGTGCAGGGCTGCGGCTGGAATGCGTAGCGGGGACATGTCGGATTACCTATGCTGGCTCGACTTGAAGTGAACCCCAGTCCGGGGCTCGGGATGCCACTGTAACACGCACAAGCCCAGACCAGCGCCGATCCGCAGCATAGCCTCGTGAATCCCAGAGGCACCATCTGCGCCGAGGTTGAAGTTGAAGCTGGGCAGTCAGATTTGCTTGACCGCTTGCGTCACCCGTGACCCGTCAACCGTACAAGCCCCTGCAGGCCTTTGCGCGGCGTCCCGACCCCGGTGCCCTTCACCGTATCTCAGGGGCGACCTGCCTTCGGGCATCCTGGGCTCAGCGAATCTGCGCTCCTCTATCCTCGCCGCCGTCAGACCTCTGCCTAGTGTTGGTGTGTGGGGTTGCGCCGTTGCGGATTGCGCTTGCCATGCAGACTTGCCGTGTACCGATTACAGCCTGCACCCGTGACACGTTCGGGCACCCGTGGGCCCGAAGCAACGCCGTCCCCACAAGTGGACATGTGTTTGGGCTGCGCCAAGAACATGCAAACGCACAAAAGTCGGTGTCAGAGGGCTAGCGCAGACCAATCCCTGCCTGTACAGCTCCTCATCAGGGACCAGGCCGGACGGCAAGAATGGATCAATCGCAGCCGCTCCTATCTCCACCTGCGCACACACATGCACCCCATCACCCGCCACCCCCGCCACTCCCCCACCAGCTGCACCAGAACCCTGGTCACACAATTCATCTTGGGCACGCGATCAACACACCGGTCTTGGCTTGGGGTGGAAGTCACAGCCCCCTCCCCTGCCCCCTGCAAGCACTGCTTCCATGCAGGTTAGCGCCGCGGCAGAGGGGCTGGCAGCCATTGCCGGGGGCGCGGGCTAGGCGAGGCTGCGTCCCCGGTGCCACGTCCAGATGCAGGACCGGTTCGCCGGGGCGACACCTCAGCACGCACCGTCAGTCCACGTTGGGCAGCCCCACCACCTCCACCGGCAGGTCCAGCCGGACTACTTCTCCCAGTGCCGGCCCCCGGCCCGCCGCGCCTATGCGCTAGCCGCGGCGGCGATGCCGCCACCGCGGCCCAACTGGCAGTTGCAGGCGCTGGCCTGACTCCACTTGCGGGGCCTGCAGCCGACCCCGGGGCTACGCCCCGACTTGACTCTGCGCCACATGCCGGCCTTGCAGCCGTCCGCGGTGACGCCGCGGCGCCGCTAACACCAGCAGCGCTTCGCACTGCAGCCTCCGCTGCGCCTGCAGGCGCACCCTGCCTCAAACCTTCCGCATCTCTCGCCCGCGCCGGCGACGGCGCCTGCCCATGCTGCACCTGCCCCGCTGCCGCGGGCGGCGGCTGCATCTGCGCCGCCAGCAGCATGCGCGGCTCGTAGAAGTGCTGCGGCCGCACCAGGCAGCCGGCCGTGGCGAAGGTGTGGCCGGCGGCCTGGCAGGTGAGCCACTCGGGGGAGAACACGAGGCTGCCGGGCTGCGGGAGCAGGGCGGGGTGGAAGCGGCACTCGCCGGGGCTGCTCACGTCGTTCTGGCCGCAGCGCAGGCACCTGGGGAGGGGGGGGCGTGTGGGAGGAGCGGGCGCAAAAGCAGCGGCGGTCAGCACGCTGCCCCCAAGCATGCGCGCGGCACACGCTTTGGCCACGTGGTTTGACCCATTATGAATTTATGATGCTCCGCCAGTGCATGTGACATTTGAGCCTGCTGTCGAATCAATAGTTTCGAGGCGGGTTACCGTATGCATGACGCAGAGCCCACCCACCTCAGCACGCTGACCATAGCAGCGGGGTTCCCACTGCGCGCGCCCCACGTCGCAGCCGACGCTGCGCCGCCACTGCCGGCACCAGCTCCACATGCCAGTGTTGACCGAGGCGAAGGGCGGCCACCCGAGCGGCCTGCGTGCACGCCGTCAGGCGAGAACCTTGCCGTCCGCGGGCCAGCGCCAACTCCCTTCGTGGCCGCTGGCGACGACCCGGCCTGCTGCTGCGCCTGCCACCGCCCAAAGGTCGCGTCGGATGTGTTCGGCCCTTCGGGACTGCCCGTGCAGGGCGTCGGCGCCCCAGCACCTCCAAACTCCGCCCAGCGCTGGTCAGCTGCTGCCCAGCCGCCCCCTCCAGCCGACGCTCCTGCTCCCTGTCGTGAGCTATCTTGGGGACCCCGCATCACTGCATCCACCAGGCGCTCCATCCGGCCCAGCGAGATGCTGCCGGCGCTGGTGGGCCGCTCCATCGGCCCTGCGTGGCAGCACAGGTCAGCAATACCTGTTAGCACGGTACGCCATAGCAGGCTGGTACCCGAGACCGGAACCGATGCAAACTTGAGCTTGTGCGCCCCCACCTCTGCTCTGCGGGGTGACGTCGGGTGCTGCCGCCGCTGCAGCCGCCATGGCTGCTGCCGTGGCGGTCCGAAAGGCCGTGCGGCGGGTGTCCTCTGACAGCTCAAACACGGCAGTGCCCAGGTCATCAGCCGGGTCGATGGACGAGCAGCCGCTGTGAGCACCAGGCGACGCTGGATGCTGTTGCTGCCGCAGGAAGTCGGGCGATGACGCGGCACGGGTGGACGGCGGCTCAGGGTCTGGCTGTGGCGGGCCCGGGCGGCGCTGCCGCAGGTGCCGCAACTGCTGCAGCTGTCGGTGCGGGTTCAGCTCCGGTGCGGCCGTCACAGGGGCGGAGCTAAACGGTCGCAGTGTTTCTTGCGGCGGCGCGGCGTCCCTCCTGCCGGCTGCGGAAGCTAACCCATGCTCAGGCGCCACGCGCAACATGGCCATCGTCGATGGTTGCCGACCTGCATCTCCCGCTGCGCCCTCTGAATGTGCACCAGGGTGGCGCTCGGCGGCCGTTGCGCGCGGTGGCGGGGACCTGGCAATGCTCCCTGCAGATGACACCGGCTTCGCCTCCGCAGCCTCGCGCGCGCCTGGATGCGCTTCTGGCTGAGTGCTGGGTGGCTTGGGCGGCTGCCCCACCGCGTTCTCGCCACAGCTGCTTCCACCGGACTGTGCCGGTCTAGCCCCGGCGGCGTTATCACCGCCATTCGCCGGCGCGGCCGTGACACTGCTGCCTGGCGCGTCACCGCTGCTGCCGGTGCCGCCAGCGCCGGCTGAGCCCGTCGTGCCACCGCAAGGCCCAGTGCCGCCGCTGCTGCCGCCTCCTCTCGCCCCGCCACCCGAGCTAGCCCCGGAGCTACTCATCTGCTGCCTCAGCTCCGTCAGCTGCTGCAGCAAACCCGTGTAGTCGCGCTCGCGCTGTTTCAGCGCCGCATCCCATTCCGCCTGCGCCACCGCGCGTATGTGAGGCTCAGTATCGGCAGGCGAGATAACTAGACAGGGGCATACGGCGCGTGCGAGGCCTGTCGTGAGTGAAATGCGCTACCGCGGCCGCATGCGCCGTGCGCCGTGCCGACCCACCCTGAGGTGCGCCACCATCTCGTCGTGCTGCTGCAGCGGTACAGTGACCTGCAACCGTAAAGGCGTGGGGCACGGCGCGGTGCAGCACAGCACGGCACGGTATCAAGCTTGTGGTTGATGCATGTCTCACACTCAAAGCCACGACCTCCAGCCATGCGGTCTGTGGAGCAGCATCTGCAAGCTCACCTGGCGGACGTGCATGAGCTCGGCCTCATGCGTGGCGCGCTGCAGCTGCAGCTGCGCCTGTGTGGCGGGCAGCCAGGCAACCCACACATTCAGGCGCGCCGTACCGGTGCGAGGGAGCAGCGCAACACCAGGCGCTATCTCAGCATCTCAGGCAACAGACAACTGCCGCCTCACCTGCAGGGCTTCAGTCGCCGCGCGAGCTGCCGCTAGCTGACCATGGCTGCTTTCCACAGACGCACGTGCCGCGGACAGCAGGGCCTGCTCGCGGGATAGCAGCACTCTTAAGCGCAATATGTAATGGCAGCAATGGCCTTCCCAGCCCTGCAAGAGCATGCACGACCGCACCTCAAGTCGCTGCACGTCTGCGCGGCGTCCCGCCGCCTCCCGCTCCAGATGCTTGGCCGCCACCGCGAGCTCCGCTGCATGCGCCGCCGCCAGCTCCCGCAGACTCTTGGCATGCTCGTCCGTCTGCGCGCACAGGTCCCCCACCCGTCCCGTGTTGCCTTCCTACCGGTACTCTACCGCCAGCATAAGCCGCCTTTGCGCCTCGCTGCTTGCCTCTGTGCACGAACCGGCACCAGGCCTGACAGGCGCAGGCGCTTGCACGCGCGTACCTGTTCCTGCAGCTGCAGCTTGTGAGCCTCCTCCTGCCGCTCGCGCTCCGTGGCATAGCGGTGCTGCAGCTGCAGCAGCATGGCCCGGTAGGCCCCGCGCAGCCGCTCCTCCACCGCCGCCTGCAGCAGCTGTGGGTGCTGCTGCTGCTGGCAATAGCTTGTGCCTGTGCAAGGCGTGCAGGATGTGGTATCAGCTGTAGGTAAGCAAGCAACATGGACGCTCAACACGTGTCGGCAGCCTGGCGTGGCGACAACACAGCCCCTACCTGCAGCGCTTGTTGTTGGGCAAGCGAGGCCGGAGTGCCCCTGCTGTGCGGCGGACACGTGCGCTGGCTGCACACGGCCTGGCCCACAGCCGTGTCCACTGCTGCTACAACGCCAGTCCGCAGCTGCTGCGGGCCCTGCTCCGAATCCCGGCCTGAGGTTGAGCACGTCCCGCAGCACCGTCGCCGGCTCCACCACCAGACCCACGTCAGCACCGAACGCCTCTGCAGCCGCCCAGGCGTCGGCAGCCTGCGGCCGCGCGTCCTTCGCAGACCCCGAGGCGCATGTGGCTCCTTTTATGCTGCGCCAAGAGCCCGGGCTGGTGGCTGGTCGTGCTGCGGCCGCCGTTGTGCTTGAGCAGCTGCAAGTGCAAAGGCGCTCGTCACTAGGGCCAGAGCGGCCACCTGCTGCGGCAGCGGAGAAGCAGCGGCGACACGGCCGGGCAGCCAGGCCTGTAGCGGGGCGCGGCGACCCCTTGGCTCCGCCGCTACCTCTGCGGGCGTCTCCTGTGGAGGGGGAAGGCCGTGACGGCAGAACGAACAACATAGCTGCGGTATACCCGGATGGGCTGGCTTGCACGAACTATCGTGCGCTCGCACGCTCACCCCGCCTCACCCCGTGCCAGCATGTCTTGAAGATTCCTCACTTCCTCCTCCAGCTGCCGCCCTCGGCGCTCCCTGTCCAGCAACGCCCGTGCCAGCTGAACTTTCTCCGGGTCAACCGCTGGCGCGTGCGCGGACATGGCGCGGGCGCACGGGCTCCTTTGCCCGGTGTCTATCTGAGGCAGCGCGGCTCCATGGTCATCGCATGTACTTGCTAAGCATAAGAGTGCACGCCGCCGCGTTGCGGGCGCACCGCCAGCCTGTCGCGGTCTGTCTTGGGTCAACTTTGTAAAAATATGTGACTGCCTGACCGCGTGTCTTTCCCTGGGTTAAATCGACTTTTGAGGAACTTGATAGCAGACCGTTGGATTGAAGCAACATAAGCCCTGGTTCCGCGGCGAGGTGCCATCGAGGTGCCATCGATGTGCCATCGCACCTCAGCTTCCGCTAGATAAGGCTGTCGACGCACATTGTTGCCTATAAATAGGCAAGCAACCTGATAGCACACGCCACGCACAAGCTTCTGTCCACCGACTGGAGAACTTCGCGACCACAGAAAACCTGCCCTCAACAACCTTTTAACGCTTACATTTCTTGCTTCACAACCGAAAAACAATGGCGCCTATGGCGCTGGGCCAGCGGAGCCCTTGCGTGACGGGGCCCTTGACGAGGCCCTTGCAGCGGCGGATGCTGCGGGCCTGCCCCGTCTCCCGGGCTGGCCGCCTGGTGGTCAGAGCAGTGGCCTCACCGCCGAAGATGGATACGGAGCCAGCCGCCTCAAAGACAAAAGGCAGCGGGTGCGTGGGAGCCAGGAATTGCTTCCATGCGCTTCCATAGTTTCCATACCTGTGGTCGCAGCTTCTGACCCCGCTGGCCTGCCGCATTCTCATTTCAACCTTTGCCTGCCGCATTCTCATCTCAACCTTTGCCCCGACGCTGTGCCCCGGCCCCGCAGAGTGCAGCAGCCCGTGTTCTACGCGGACTCCGTGGCCAGCGTGAGCATGGACGAAGGTTGGTACCTGGCGGGCTCGATTCGACTGAAGTGACGGGCTCAGCCAGCAGCGGCTGCAACATCCTGACATGTTGTGCCAACTGGATTCTCTTGCCTGACGTTCACAGAGTGCAGCGCCTTCATCGACCGCGACGGCGAGTTCATGGAGGTCATGTGCTGCGATTACGGGTTCAGGTCAGTGTCAGGTCGGACGCAACACCCTCGCCCTCAACGCGAGCACCTGCGCGCAGGTTCCGCTCACCCTGCGGCTGGGGCACCCACCAACTCGCGCGGTCGCTGCCCACCTCATCCCAATCCTTTCCCACCAGGTCCGGCGCTTCGCGGATGTACCAGGACGAGAACGATGGCCGAATCCCTAAGAACGCCTTCCAGCTGGTGAGACTATGGCGTGCCCTCGCCCCCACACCCATCCAGCGACCATGCCGGCGCCTACTTCCTCCGCCCTGCCACCCCGTCCCTTCCTCCTCCCTCTCACCTCGTCCCCTCCAACCCCTCGACAGGGCTGGGACAACTTCAAGTCGGAGCTGCGCGCGCTGCGCCAGTCCATCCGCTTCGACGACTTCTCCGCCATCAGCGAGGCCAACCCGCCGCGCAGCCCCATGTCCCGGGCGGCCTACTCGGTGGGCCAGGTGGCGCTGGACGGCCTGGGCGCCGTGGACCGGGCGCTGGAGGCGGCGCAGGTAGGAGCAGCCGGGAGGTGGGGCGGGAGGTGGGAATGGCAGGGATGGGGCCAGGCAGAGGGGAACGGCGCAGGGGAGAAGACGGGGGAAAGGGACGCATACAGGGAGGGAGGGACGGGACAAGAGGGAGGGAGGGAGGGAGGGAGGGAGGGAGGGAGGGAGGGAGGGAGGGAGGGAGGGAGGGAGGGAGGGAGGGAGGGAGGGAGGGAGGGAGGGAGGGAGGGAGGGAGGGAGGGGAAAGAGGGAACTGGGGAAGACCAGAAACGGGGCATGGCAGGAAGGGGTGAAGGAGGCGAGCCGGGGGACTTCGGGGGCCCGCGAGGGTCTGGAAAGCGGCTAGTGCACTTGGATGCGAGGACGTGGGGGTTTGGCACCGTGCACCATGCGAGCACCGTGTACCATGCGGTGTTGGGAGGGCGGCGGGAGGTGGGGCGGCTTGGCCTGTTGTGTTGAGCGCGAGTAGGAAGCACGTTAACAGCGGGCGGCGACCACGCCGAAGGGAAGGAGGCACGGACTTGCCGCCCCAGTTTGGGAGCTCATGGCGCCCATGGTTCCGTCGTGCGCCTAGCTCACCAGCCACCGCCATCCATCCACCCGCAGGTGCTCGGCAAGCTGCGCCCCCGCGCCGTGACGCTGGACGGTGTGACTGAGAACAGCGAGAGCGGCAGCAAACTCATTAACAACTGCGCCGAGGTGGGGCGGCGGGTGGAGCCAGCGGGCGGGTGGGCGGGTGGGATGCGTGTGCAGGGCGGGGCGGGGTCGGGCGCTGGCGGGCGGGCGGGCAAACGCCTGGGGCAGGACCGCCTGGGTTATGAGGGCCAGGGGCACGTGGACCAAATCATGCGTGGGCGGGGGCACTCTCCTTTGCCTGACATCTGCTGCCTGTCCCCATATCCCCACCCAGATCCGCACCAAACTGAAGCAGCTCAAGCTGAGCAACAAGGCGGTGTGGGACCGCGAGCACGCGCGCGAGCGGTCGGGCCTCGGCGTGGAGACGCCCTGGTGAGCGCGCCGGCGTCGTGGGCGGTCGGCGTCGTGTCTGCGGGGCCGGGGACGGGTGGAGCGGGGAAGCTGTCATGGCGGGAGGCATCTGGTGGTGGCGGGTGGCGGGGTCATGGTGGGGTTTTGAAGTCCGGGACAACACCCTGTCGCCGCTGGGGTGCACGTCTAGACTCCTGAGCGTTGGCCTTAGCGGCTCGCCGACCTCACGTCCTAGCGCCCACAACTGGTCGCCTCCCCAACCCCCGTCTTCAACTTGTTAACGTTGCAAACGGCCCCTCCACTCCACCCTTCACGCCCGCCCCGCAGGCTGATCAAGGGCGTGTACCTGTCGCTGTGCCTGCTGCTGGACATCCTGTTTGAGAACCGGCCCATCCAGCGCTTCTGGTTCCTGGAGACAGTGGCGCGCATGCCCTACTTCTCCTACATCTCCATCCTGCACCTCTACGAGTCGCTGGGCTGGTGGCGCGCCGGCGCCGAGCTGCGCAAGATCCACTTTGCGGAGGAGTGGAACGAGCTGCACCACCTGCAGGTGCGGCCGGCGGGTGGGGGATGGGGGGCGGGGTGGCGGGTGAGGGGGGTCTGGTGGGATGTTTGGGGTGGGGTGGGGTGCGCTACACACCGCTACGGGTGCTGGTTGTTATTACGCGGAGGGCGGGAGCGACCCCGGCAGGCCCCGGCGCACAAGGGGGACGGGGCCCCCACCCACGGTTCGCCAATGTTCGCTCAGCACCCGCCCACCCACCCATGTCGCATGCCTCCATCTGCCTCCACACAGATCATGGAGAGCCTGGGCGGCGACCAGCTGTGGTTTGACCGCTTCGCGGCGCAGCACGCCGCCATCGTGTACTACTGGATCCTGCTGGGGCTGTACGTGTTCTCCCCCCAGCTGGCCTACAACTTCTCCGAGCTGATCGAGTACCACGCGGTGGACACGTATGGTGAGGGGCAGGAGGCAGGAGGGCCGGGGCGGGAGAAAGGAGGGAGGGAGGGAGGGAGGAGGGAGGTGGTGGGTTGTGGCGTTGACAGGCCGAGGCGAGGGCGGGCGGTGGCGATGGCGACAGGACTGCCAGCTGATGAGGCCATCATCCTCCCAGCCTCTCACCACCGCGCCTGCCCCCACCGCTGCCTCCCACCGCAGGCGAGTTCGTGGACGCCAACGAGGAGCTGCTGCAGTCGCTGCCGCCGCCGCTGGTGGCCGCGGTGTACTACCGCAGCCAGGACCTGTACATGTTCGACAGGTGCGCGCGGGGCGCTTGTGTGGGTGTGGGAGTGTGTGTGTGTGTGAAGATGGTTGCGCTGCGTTACAGGAATACAGGATGCACTTCGGGGGAAAACGGCTCCAGGGGTGGCTCGAACTCTGGATTCACGCCTGCCGGTTGACTCACACCCACATGCAACTCAACAAACCCCGAACCCACCACTGCACGCATTCCGACCCGCAGCTTCCAGACGTCCCAGCCGATCCAGAACCCGCGGCGGCCGTCCTGCAAGACCCTGTACGACGTGTTCACGGTGCGTGCGGGCTGTGGGTGTGTGTGTGGGGGGGGGGTAGTTTTCTCCGATTCCCAAATCAACCATTGCCAACCCAAAACCCATGGGGCGGGAGGGGCTGGTCTGGGGTCTGGGGGCGCCCTTGGTCTTGTTTGGATGGGGGTAGGGCACGTATGGCGGCGCAGGGTGTGCCAAGGTTGCGTGCGCCGCACGAAGTACGGGTTGCAGGCTGCAGCCCGTGATGCTGTCCACGACGGGCCTGCAGCCAGGCGTGCGGCCCGCGCGCTGCTTACCCGACGTGACTTGACGCGACGCGACGCCGCCGCCTGCCCTCCCTGCAGAACATCTGCGATGACGAGATGGAGCACGTCAAGACCATGAAGGCATGCCAGGTGCGGCGGAGGCGGGGCGTGTGTGTGTGTGTGTGTGTGTGTGTGTGTGTGTGTGTGTGTGTGTGTGTGTGTGTGTGTGTGTGTGTGAGCCCGGCGACACGTGTGAAGTCAATGCCATAAGTGCACACCTGTGTAGTCGTGCTTCCTAGGCCGGCTGGATCCCGTGCAGCCCCGCTCAGGTCCGCAGCCGTGCGCCTGGCCACCCCCGTACAAGCTGTGTGCCCACGCCCATGCCCATGCCGACCGGTTCACAGGACGAAACGGTGGGTCAGGACATCATCAGCCGCCGCGAGGACGGCCCGCGCGTGGGCCTGTGAGCGCTGGCGCCGCGGCAGTATGCGCGTGTGAGCAAGGATGCCAAAGCGCAAGCCGCGCACCGCACAAGGATCGCTTGTAGGTGGGTCGTCGCCTTGTTGAGGGTGCACGAGGCCCCCCCTGTCGTCGTCGCGTACGGCCGGTCATTCCGCGCCCTCGGCTGCGACAGGTAGTTGGTGCTAGGGCGTGAGCAATCGGGGCGTTGAGCCGTGAGTTGTCCGTGCCATCATGCGGGTAGGCCGTATCTCAGTGCGGCATCTGGAAACTTGAGAAGACCACAGCACGTTTTTGTTTTGTTGAGCGACAATTGAATGGCAAGCATCCACAAAGTAGACTGAACTTTGCATGTGAGCGTTGGAGGGAACTGCAGGTGGGAGGGCTGTTGAGCTGAGAACTGAGCTGGATGTCCCGAGCTGAAGCTGAGCAGCCAGACCTTTCGCAATGGGGACGGCGGCCAACAGTTTTGGAGCAAGCGCAGGGGCCCCCTCCCGGGGGGTGGCAACCCGTAGCGGTACTGAATCCCCAAACCTCAAGTGACCATGCGACGAGCCCGCGCCTTTATCCATTGGACGCCGGGGGAGTAGTCCGCATGTGGGTGGGTGTGGCTGGTGGCTGTGGGTTGGAACTAACATTGGTGTGTTTTTGCGCTGTCACGAACGGAAGGGGCGGGGTAAGAAGGGACCTAGGGCAGTCCATATGACGACGACGCCTGTGGCATATTGGCATGGCTACGCCCGGCATGCGGGTGCTGATGAATGCAATTGGTTGTGGGCAGCTGAGCGAGTGGCGAGCAAGACTTAAAAGGGCTTGAGGCCTGAGTGGACACCAGAGTTGTCGAGGCGTGGATGTTGGTGGTGAACGTAACGGCGCCGTACATAACAAACAAGGTAGCGCCTGCAATTCTTCCGATATTCTTTATGCTCAGTAATTATGTTGAGCGTGAATCCTGGTCAACAGCGTCGAGCAAATAAGCTGGTGAGAGTCATCGAGTGAGAGACACTTCTTGAGTTTCTGATTACACTGGGCCCAGACACGCCCCGAGCTGTAATACTCCGCGCCGCCCTGGGCGTCCGACCTGTGCCGGCCCACACATACCCCTGCCACCAAGACTCCTCCTATAGTCCTACATCTTCAGCCTCGCAGCCGCATGTCCGCCGCCAACGCCGCCCACTCCTGCTCGCTCAACTGTAGCACCGCCGTGTAGCTCACCATCTCGCGCAGGCCTGTGCGTGTGTGTGCATGTGTAGCGGGGCCAAGAGCGGGGCAGTTCAGGTGGCAAGGATGGTAAGGAAAGCGTGACAGGGTCGTCACCAAGACGCAGCACTGCCATCCACTCCCGACGAAACGTATAGCCACATTGCTGTTGACATCCGCTAGTGTGAGGTGGCTTGCATGAATCTTCACAACCCTCACTCCCACCCCGTCTCGGGCCCACCTGCCGCCGCCAGTGCTTCCAGTCGCGGCACATGCTGCCAGTGCTGCAGTGGCAGTAGCAGCTCCGCCGCCGCCGCCGCCACCGCGTCCAGGTCCTCGCCGCTACTGCCACCGCCACCACCACCGCCGCCACCGCCACCGCCACCTGCTGATGCCGCCGCGCCCGAGGTGTTGCCCTGCAGGAAGCGCAGCCGCTCACGCGCCCAGCCGCTGCCGGGCTGCGTCGTCAGCTCCAGCGCCTGTACACGGGTAAACGAAAAGGTCACGGATGGGATGGCAGCGACGATTCATGTGCTTTCGGAAGCCAAGGGAAGCTCCAGCCCCCACTGCAAGCTCCAGCCCCAGCCCCGTTTCAGCGCGCTTGCGGCCCGCACTCACGGTCAGCACACGCTGATGCGCCTCGACGCCCACAGCCGCCACCTGCTCCGCCAGCTCCACCGCCCGGCCGCCGCTCGCAAGGACCAGCACCGCCGCCGCCAGCGGCCCCACGCCCAGCAGCGCCGCCAGCTGCCCCACCACCTGCTCCAGGCCGCCGCCCTGGCGGACGGGCTCTGCTGTGTTGCTGCTGGTGACCGGCGGCTGGCGGCTGTAGCCGCTGCCACTACTGCTGCCACTACTGCTGCCGCTGTCGCCGCCGACATGCAGGTCGGCGCCAAGGCCTGGGCCGTGCGCCAGGCGCAGCAGCGGCGGCGACAGCAGCTGCTGCGGGAAGCGCAGCAGCAGCGCGCAGGCCAGCGGCGGCATGGGCGGCACAGCCGCGCCGCCACCAGCCGCGGCTGCAGCGCCGCCCGCTGGGAGCGCGGAGAAGGCGGTGACCCAAGCTGGGAGCTCGCCGGGACGCCCGGAGGCGCCGGCGGCGGCCACCACGAACGCGTGAAGCACCAGCGCGCAGGCGCGCATGGCGGCGGGGTCATGCAGCAGCCCCGGCTGCGCGCGTAGCACCGCCGCCAGGTCCGCCGCCGCCGCGCCGCCAGCGCCGCCCAGCCAGCCCCACACGCGGTACCCCGCTGCGGTCACCTCCTCCGCCGTCAGCGTCAGCAGAGCTGTGTGACTGTCTTCCAGCCGCAGCCCTTGCCCAACGCTTGCCCCGGATGGCGGCCGTGGCGATGGCTGCAGAGCTGGCTGTAGCCCATCCGGCGCGGCAACTAGGCGGCCAGGCAGCAGGAGTGGCGCAAGCGCCGGCGGTGACACCGCGAGCCAGCTGCACAAACTCGCCGCCGTTGCCTGCAGCTGTGCCGAGGGCGCCAGCAGCAGGCGCGGCTGCGTCGACAGCACATGCTCCCACAGCCACACCCGTGCCTCTGCTGCTACAGCCGATGCTCGAGGCGGCTGCCGCTGCAGCAGCAGCTGCAGCAGCTCCGCTTCGCGGAGCCCCATGTCGATTGTCGGCGGCGCCTCACCCGCGCCCGCCGCCGCCAGCCGCGCTGCCGCCGCCGCCAGCTCTCCCACATCACCCCGCACAGCGGCTTCTGGGGCAGTACCCAGGTCGCCTTGCAGCAGGTGGGCAAGCGGGTTGGGCGTCACCGGCCGCGGCCAGTCCGGTCCGTCCGCCGCCACAGCCACTGGTTCAAGGCTGAGCCTCGCGTGCGCCGCGTCCAGTGCCTGGAGGCCGTGAAATGTCATCACGACAAGAGCAAAGGAGTCTAGAGTTGCAAGACGGTCTGAATGAAGCTGACTTGGTTGGCATGCGGCCTCGCACCAATGCGGAGCTCGTCGCACACCAACAACCCCAGTTCCACACGCCTCACCTCGACCCAGGACATCAAGCTCCGCTGCCGCTCTCTCGCGCCTGCGGGCGCCAGCGCCGCCCCTGGCTCCGAGCCCGGCGGCACCAGGCGGCACAGCAGCAGCCGCGGCTCGCGCAGCACCAGCGCGGCCGCTGCACCCGTCGCCGCCTCCAGCTGCTGGCCCTGCGTTTCCTGCTTGTCCCGGTGGCGACCCGAGCCGGCGCTGCCGCTTCTGCTGCTGCTGTTGCTGCCGTTGCTGACACGCCTGAGCATGGGAACAGCGCCAGAGGTTGCGGTGTCCTGGACGGCGCGCAACGCGGCGAGCTCCACCGCCGTGGCTGTGAGGACCTCTAGGGCGGCGGCAGCCGTCCGAGGCTTCAGCAGTAGCACATCGGGGCAGCGCACCACCAGGCGCTGGATTTGTGGCGGTGGCAGCTGCTGCTGCTCCTGCTCCTGCTGCCGTGCATGCTGCGGCCGCGCCGGACTGCCTGATTTCCCAGACGCGATTCCAACGCTAGCTCCACCTCCTGCCGGTGCTGCTGCCCATACCGCGTCTTCCAGGACCCTGCCGGCGTCTACACCATCAAGATCGACACCGCTCGCCAGGCAGCTGCTCAGGAAGTCCACGGCGGCGGCCAGCGCGGCGGCCGGCAGCAGCGCGATGGCGGGCTGGGCGGACAGCACCTGCACCGCCTGCGCGGGCGACAGCGCCAGCAGCTGCTGCAGCTGCGCCAGCCGCTCCTGGAGCTGCGAGGCGGGACAAGCAGGTAGGGGCGGGTCGTGGTTGCAAGGACGGCAGCGTGGAGAAATGTAGCAGGGTAGACAGCAGGAGGCTCAGCCACGAGCGCGGCCAAGCCGGGCCCATGCGTGCGCATGGCTTCCATCGGGGCCTTGCTGGCAGAGCACATCCGCACCCACCACCCATGCCGCCGTGCGCCGTACCTGCTCTGTGCTCCCCAGCAACAGCCCCGGCCGCGACACAGCCATGTGCACACCGGCAGCCCCGCTGCCGCCCAGGCCCGCCGCCGCCGGCCGCACCAGCCCGACGCTCCTCACGCCCGCCGCCTGGCCCGCTGCCTGGCTCGGCGCCCGCGGCGGCGCCTGGCCCGCGGAGGCCGCGGCAGCGTCCGCTGCGGCTGCTGTCGGAGCAGAGGCCGCGGCCGTGGGTGGCGACAGCGCGGCCGCCATGCCGGCGGCCCGCTGCGCGATGGCGGCGGGCTCCAGCGCCATCAGCCGGGGGACGCGCAGCAGCAGCTGCAGCGCGCCCTCGCCAGACAGCCGACAGCTGGTCACCAGGGCTTGCAACCTGCGCAGTACGTAGTGCGCAGTGCATGCGGCAGGTGAATTGGTGGGTGGCGTGCTTGTGCGGTGGCGTGCAGCTGGTGTGCAGGTGGCGTACGCGGCGGAGAACGAGAGAGCCGTAGGCAGCGCTGGTGAGGCCCGCACGCCCCGAACCCAACATCGTAAGCAGCTCGAAACACGGCATGAGTGGCCCGCACGCACCGTGCCAGCAGTGGCGCGGGGCCCGCCGCCGCCAGGGACGGCTCCGCCGCCAGCCGTGCCACCACCCGCGACAGCGGCTGCGGCGAGCCGCCCTGGGCCAGCCACGCCGCCACCTCCGCCGCGCACGCCTGGAGACCAGCGCACAGGGGGAGCGCAGTGGGTGTGTACGGGGTGCCGTGTGCACGCTAGCGGGGATCAAGTTGCATGGGGGATGCGAAAGCGGGGGGCGCCAGGATTGAATGACGCATTGACCGCCCCGATCCGGATCATTCTTTGCACAGTTGGGACAACGCCAGGGCACGGCCTGAGCGCCCGACCTGCGGCCCAGCTCACCTCCAGTCGGTCCACACGCAGTGAGCACAGCAGCGGCCGGGCTGACAGCTGCGAACAGGAACAGGCGCAACATCACCGTTACGACGTGTAAAACGAATGTCCCTCTGTGCAGCATGATACCGTGCCGTGTAATAGTTTCGCACCCGCATGCCCTCCCGCCGCCCTCCCCACCCGCGGCCCAGTGCCTCACCCACCGCTGCTGCCGCCTGCTCCACCGTGCCCGCCATGGCAACCGCCAGCGCACGCAGCCGCGCCGCCACTCCGTACGTGATGTCGGTTAGCAGTTGCGGTGCCGCCAGGTACAGCCGCCGCGCGCCGTCGTACGAAAGGGTGCCGCCGGCGGTGGCGGCGGCGCCGCTTGCCAGGGCTAGCTCCAGCGCCACACACCGCTCGTGGACTGCGCGGCATGCGGCATGACACACCTGCTTTACCCCTGCACTTCTCGGCACCCCACAGGCGCGCACAGCCGCACACCATCCCGTCAACGCGACGTCACAATCCAATGCCTACCCGTCCAACACCCAACGCCAACTCACGGATGGCCCGCTGCATGGCTGCCGCCAGCTTGTGCCACGTGCTGCGACGCGGCAGCGCATCATCCGCCGCGAACCGCCCGCGGCGGCGCCGCCGCCCCTCTGCCGCCAGCTCCCGCCGCAGCGCCAGCAGCCGTACATCCGCGTCGCGGTGGCGGGCGCCGTACACGGACTGGCGGGCGGCCATGATCCGGTCCAGCCGCGACTGGCGGCTGCGGAAGCTGTCGGCCGTGCGGTTGGCTGCGTGGGCGCAGGTCGCAGGGCACGTGGGGGCAGGGCGCGCGTCATCAAGTGAACGCGGCGGTCAGCAATCACTTCCAGGCGTCCAGACCCTGTACCGAGCGGTTCCATCATCCCTGGCCACACGGCCCGTGCGCGTGTGCGCAAAGCCTCCCGCTACAAACCTGGACCAGCACTTGCTCCTACAGCCCCATCCGCCCCGCCGAGCTACAGCCACAGCTACAGCTCCCTCCGCCGTACCTGACCCGTACTCGCGCTCCAACCGCCGTAGCTCCTGCACCATCTCGGGACCCAGCATGTCCTCCAGCCGCTCCGCGCCGTCGTCACCATCTCCACTGTCCTCATCTTCATCGCTGCCTCCATCAAACAGGGCGCGCCTCCCGCCGGCACGGCTACGGCTGCTGCCGCCGTCGCCGTCGCCAGGCGCTGGGGAGCCCAGGCGCCCTGCGGGGTTCCCCGCATCCCGCGCGCCGCCGCCGGCTCGGAACTGCCACTGCGGAGGCAGCTCCGATGGCTCCGCATCAGCTTCCCGGTCATTGCGCATCGGCTGGGTCTCCGCAAGCTGCGGCCTGCTCTGTTGGTCCCGTGGCCTGGCATGCTGGGGCTGGCGCCCGCTCCGCTGCGAAGCATCACGCGTCCGCGCGCCCGCTGATCCAGATGTCACAGCAGGGCCATGCTGCGGTCCGCCAGAAGCGGAGCTGTCGGCAGGGCGCGGCTGGGAGTGGCCGCGCGCGCCAGCATTCCTGACGCCGCCGGCTGCACCCGCGCCATGAGGCGGAGCGCCGGCGTTGCTTTCAGGAGCACGCCGAGAGGCAGTTGAACGGCTGAAACCACTGCGCTCTGGACCACTGCCGCCGGCGCTGCCGTGGGGACCCAAATGCGCCGAGGCCGTGCATGCGTGGCGGGCCCAGCGTTGAGGCAGGGCCGGCGGAAGTGGTGGCCCGTGCCACGGCCGCGTGCAAGTGTTTTGGGCAAGCGGTTCGCTGTGATACCACGAGCTCAATCCTTGTCTGGATAAAATCATCGTGCTATGTGACCACCAGTGTCAGCGCGAAAACGGCACGATGCCATTTCTTCTAGAACAGTTCTCCGTGTTTCAGACCGCGGTCTCTACGCATACTTTCTGAATCGCGCGAGCGTAGTACATTTGTTATGCGCCCTCAATTACCACTTGTCTGTTGAGGTCAAGTTCGCAGTGCTTGCTGGACTCGCTTATTGACTCGCTCCACGCGTCGGATTCGTGATGTGATGAGGCGTGGTCTGAATGTTTGTGCGGTTTGCGAGTTCGAGGCCCACTGGCCCATGGCACCCAGCCGCCCGGCGCCATTGTGTTCGTGCCAGTGCCAAGTAGAATACACCACTGCACCAACAGGCCGTGCAAGAGGCTGACGCCCCACCAGACCTTTGCCTGTACAGATCTTCACATATCAGGGACCCAGGCCGGACAACGCGAATGAACAAAACGGGCCGCCCCTTTGCCACACACCTCCAACCTGCCCTGCCTCCAACTGCGCACCCGCCATCACCGCCACCACCGCCACTCCGCCACAACCTGCGCCTTTCCGGCCTCCCTAGCGCAGCCGGCCGTCACGAAGTCCGCATGCTGACACCAGCTTACGAGTTTACCAAAGCAAGCCATGCGATTATGTGCAACTCATGATGGGGTGCACCTGCCGTATGTGGCCCCTACCTATGCACGCTTCACTGCCACTACCCGACGCCCCCGCATTCGGCGGCATGGCCCGCCCCTGCAGCGGCGTGCCAGCACCGCCACGCCGACCTGTGTTTCTCAAGACTATAACGCCTGCCTCCTCGCGAGTCAAGACAATCACCTGCAGCGCTACTGGAGCAGCACACCTGCAGCAGAACCCCTCTCCCAAATATTCGCGTACGACCTCACATGCTTTCGTTTCCTGCTTTGCTTACTACTGTGTCTGTCTGTCTGTCCATTCATATTGACGTGCTCAACTACTCCTGCAGGTTTCCTGCTTCCAACCCTGCGGCTGCTCCCACTACCCCATCTGACCACGACGTACGATAGCTTTGAGCTAGGCCGCCTGGGCCAGCGGAGCCCTGACCGCCGCGTCTCCGCGAGACCTGGCCGCTACGTCTCCGCGAGCAGCCGCCAAGACCTTGCCGCTACGTCTCCGCGAGCAGCCGCCAAGACCCCGTCACTACGTCTCCGCGAGCAGCCGCTCCATCGCCCGCGTCACCGCCGCCTCGCGCTGCTCGGCGGACAGGCCGCCCATGCTGGCGTTCACGGGCAGGTCCGCGAACTCCTCCGAGTGCAGCATGGACCGGCCCTCCACCGCGTCCGTCACCTCCACCGCCGCCAGCTCCACGCCGCGCCCCGGCGCGCGCTCGTACCACGCCGCCGCCACGGCGCTGGCGCAGCCCAGCGTGACCGGCCCCTGCGCCTGCAGCTGCACGCGCGAGGGCAGGTCGCCCACGGCATCACGCAGGAAGCCCTCAACCAGCAGCTCGGGTGGCAGGCACTGCAGCACGCGCGGGCTGTACACCTGCGCCACCGCCGGCCCCAGGATGCTGAGTCCCGCCGGCACCAGCTGCAGCTTCACGAAGTCGATCAGCAAGCGCGCCAGCGGCGCCAGCCGCAGCCGCCCCGCCAGGTAGAGCCAGCCCTCCAGCGCCGCCGCCACCGATGCCGGCAGCGCGCCGCGGCAAGCGTCGCTGATGCCGGGGTCGATGATGACGCATGCGGTGTACGGCACGTCAACATACTCCAACGACCGCGGCTGCAGTACATAGTACATCCGCCCCGCCAGCGCCAGCTCCAGCCAGGGCACGTGCGTGTTCTGCTCCAGCGGCACGCGCAGGTGCAGCCCCGGCGTCTCCAGCAGCCGCCGGCACAGCGTCTCCAGCGCCAGGCTGCTACTGCCGATGGCGTCCGCGAACAGCAGCAGCGGCCGCGCCTGCTCCATGTCCGGCTGTAGCGCGAGCTGTCTCCCGTGGTCCACGTGACTGTAGACCAGATCCAGCCAGCGCTGCACCACGTCGCCCGACACGGGCCGCGAGTCGCCCTCCAGCACCAGATTCCGCAGGTCCCACACCGTGACGCTGACGCCTCCGCTCGATGTTGCTGCTGCCAGCGGCGCCGAGCCAGCGCTCGCCAGTGCACCGCCGCCGCCGCCGCCGCCGTGCCCTGCCGCGAAGCCGCCGCCGAAGCTGTAGCTGCCCGCCGACGCGAGCGCCGCGGCCGGCGGCGGTAGCGCTGCCACGCGCGGAAGGTCGCGCACGCAGCGGCTGAAGAGCATGAGCACGGCGTGGTGTGCGGGCAGCGGCCCGGGCCGGTCGTCCACCAGGATGTGCAGGTCGGGGTCCAACTCGTGCAGCGGCGAGTCCTCGCGCCGCCGCCACCGCCCGCTCATGGTGGCGCTGCGCTGGCGCTGGTGCGAGAGGACCTGCTGCTGATGGCTGCTGTTGGTGCTGCTGCTGCTGCTGCTGGCGTCGGTGCTATCGGCTTACCGGCCTGCTAATGGTCCCTTCAGGCGATTGAGTGCGAGCGTCTGGAGGTGCCACGATGTTGGCGGCAAGGGGCACACGGTCAGCGGCAGACACCCAGAGTGGACCAACACTGCCATCATAGCGCCGTTCGGGGATCGATCACTGGCTAATGCCTGTGCACTGCCCACAGAACTCACCAGGGGGTCATCACCTTCGGGGTGTTGTGCAGCGCGTGCCACCCAGCCCGGGCTCTCACTCGCCCCGCGCGACAAGTGAAGGTGAATTGTACGCTATTGTATGACCTTTTCCAAGCTTGTTACACCTCCGAGCATGCCTGAGCTTGCACGCGGCGCGAAGGGCGAAGGCCGTAGAACGATGTCGCAACGTTAGCTCGCACACGAAACAGTGGTATGTGTCCGATATAATAAAATCGCATGTAGATTGAATGTTTAGCTATTAGGCAGCCGCGTGGGGTTCTTCCCCAGTTTCCCACACAGCGATGGGCGCGGGATCCAACTGGTGGCGCCGATTGCATAGCTCAGGGCCCTCCAGGTGCTGAAAGCCCGTCATCAGTATGGACTATTGATTTAACATGTCAGATTGCATGCTAAAAGTGGCTGTCGACTTGAACTTGTGAGCTGCGCAGCCGATGCACAAAAATAGCCGGCGTTTAAAGCGTTCCAATGGATACACGAGACCTAATGTGTACAAAAAATGATTCGGACGCTGGAAGAGTGCCAGGCCGTGACTGTGGCGGTCAGGGCGAAGTCCTCAGCATTATGACGTGGAACATCAACTGCCTGGTGCGGCGCCTGAGGGGACGCGGGCGGGACGGGGGTTGCTTGGCAGAGCGAGGCCTCGGATTGGGTCCGAGTGAGGACGCCCCCTTAAAGGGGGTTTGGCGGCGATAGGTCAGCGCATGGACTTGCTGTGCCGCCCGGACGAAGGCCGGGTGGGGGCTGAACGCGTGCGTGACACGCTCGCACAGGCGCCCACAGTGAAGAACTTTGAGCTGCGATACAAAAGCTTTCGAGGTTTTCTGGATTATTGGAAACTGGACATCGCTGCGTTTCAGGTGTGGAGTGTTGGTGAAAGGGCGGGGAAGGACCGAGGCCGGTACGCGCCCGCCGCAAGCTGCGCCAGGCAACCTGCTTCGCTATGCCGTTGCGTGCGCGGCGCATGCTGTCTACGCCATTGTGAGGTACTCGCCCTATCCACCCGCTCACTTGCGCACCACTTCGGCGCCGCTGCCTTTGCTGCAATCCGACCGCAGGAGGTGAAGCTGCCGGCTGCCAAAGTGACGAAGGAGCTGGCGTGCGTGGATGGCTTCCAGGTACGGTGGCGACATTTGGGGAACTAAACCAAGAGCTCAGCTGCCATTCCGCCAAAGGCATGCGATGGTCCGCCGAGGCATGCGATGGATGGCAGGCATTCGATGCGGTCGTGGGGCCCGAGCCTAAGCTAGGACACATTCAGGACTTCAACACGCGCCACTGCTCTCACTGCTGCAGTCGTTTTGGGCCACCTCCACCGCCAAGCTGGGGTACAGCGGCGTCACGACCTGGTGCCGCGTGGGGCCGGCTGCGGCTGCGGCCAGGGCACCCGCCTCGGGCCGTGAGGCTTCCGTCGGCCCCGGGGACGCGGACGCGGGCGCGGGCGGGGAGGCGGGCCGAGGCGCGGGCGGCGGCGTGGCTCCGCGGGAGGCTGTGGCAGACAACCTGGGCGGCGACGAGCAGCCGGAGCTCGACACGGAGGGCAGGTGCGGTTCCATCCATGATTACCGTAGTTATGATGATGTGCTGTTGGACATTAGGTGTTGCGGGGGCGCTCCAGGCTCGTCCATGGCTATGAATACAGCGTGCCGGCATGCGCGTTCACATGCGCGTTGGCATGCGCCCAACATGACCCGACCTCTATTTTACAACTACCGTAATTGCGACACGGGATCCCGACAGGTTTGTCCAGACCGACCACGGCGCCTTCGTGCTGATCAACGTCTACGTGCCCAACGCCGGCGAGCACGCCGCGGGCCGGCCGCGGCTGGGGCACAAGCTGGCGTTCCTGCGGGCGCTGCGGCGGCGGCTGGACGAGCTGAGCGCAGAGGGGCGGTTGGTGAGGCGTACCGCACCTTGTGTGGCGCTGAGGCTTCATCTTGGTGCATGCTGGGGGCGGCGGTGTGCATTAGTGTGTTTGGTGGGTGCCCTACATCGAACCCAAGAGGTTTCAGGTCGGAATTCC
Organism: Chlamydomonas incerta; assembly: GCA_016834605.1. Lineage (NCBI taxonomy): Eukaryota > Viridiplantae > Chlorophyta > Chlorophyceae > Chlamydomonadales > Chlamydomonadaceae > Chlamydomonas > Chlamydomonas incerta. Next base: position 794,564 of record JAEHOC010000029.1, read on the forward strand.
GCTTGGGGAGTGCAGAGGATTGGCATGCTGAGCGTTGTGTTGCCATTCGGCAGTCCATGAGCGAGATCCGAGGCAGCCCCAGAGCTCATGTGTGGATGGGGGTTGCGCTTCCGCACGTGCAGGTGATTGCTGTGGGCGACTTCAATGTGGCCATGCAGCCGGAGGACGTGCACTCCGTCATCGACTACAGCACCGCGTACAGGTGGGTTGTGATTGCACAAGCTCATGTAAATACATGCAAGGGGGAGGCATGCAGGTGCAGCTTGTTTGCGGGGGCAGGAAAGGGAAAGGACCCGGTCGCGGTGGGCAGAGCACCCAAGCCTGACAGCGGTCTTGGCCTTGACTACTGGTATGCAGTGCGGAGGAGCTGTGTGAGATGCGCTCACTAGCCGCGGCATATCCGGACGTGTGGCGGACGCTGCACCCGCACACGCCCGAGGAGGGCCAGCCGGCGGAAGGGGCGGCGGCGGTAGCCAGCGGGGCGGCAGGCGGCGAGGCAGAGGCAGCAGGCACAGCTAGGCCAGAGGCAGCAGGTGGAGAGGGCGCGGCAAGTGCACCGGCAGGGCAAGCGACACCAGCAGCAAGCGGCTCGTCCACCGGCGCCTTCACGGTCTGGGAGGAGCGGACAAACGCGCGAGCGTTCAATGTGGTGAGTTCAACCACTTGGGCGTGGCTGTTCGGTTGCGTGCCTTGTGCATGCCACTGTGTGACTTGCATGATGGCTTGTGAGAGGTGCAAGCGTGCGCCAGAGCTTTTTGCGTAACTCGCTTCGACAATGGGCCCTTGGGCCGTCGCGCTACGGTATGTGTACCTCCCCAGGGCTGCCGCATCGATTACTTCTTCGTCAGCCCGGCGCTGCTGCCGTACGTGGAGTCATGCGAGATCCTGACCGACCGACAGATCCCGCCCAAGTGAGCGCTTGGGGATGGGGGCTCAGCTTCGGGGCTGCGCATGCATCCTGTAGGGCTTGGCTGGCGGTTAAGACACGGGTGGGCGCTAGCGCTGACAATCAGAACCTATGTGGCGGCCTGACTGCCTGCCTGCCGGCGCGACAGGTGGTCGGACCACGCGGCGCTGCTGCTGCGGCTGCGGGTGCGGCGGCAGGCGGTCCCGGCAGCGGCGGCAGGGGCCGCAACAGCCGAGGCGGAGGCTGGGGGCACGGAGGAACGGGCCGAGGTGCCGCGGCTGCTGCTTCCGCCACCACCCGCGGCGCCGTGCGCCATGTGGCTGGCGATGGAGGGGCGGTTCGTGGACCGGAGCCAGAGGTCCATTAAGGACATGTTCTTTGGGGGCAGGGCCAAGAAGCAGCCGGCGCAAGCGCCGGTGCGGGCCGCCGCGGAGGTGTCGCCGCTGCCGCCTGCAGCAGGCGCAAAGCGCTCCGCGCCGGAGCCGGAGGCTGGTCGGCGGGCTGGAGGTGGACAAGAGAAGGCGGAGGCGGAGGGGGGCGAGGTGCCGGCGGCGGCAGACGACGAGGAGAGCGGCGGCCGCAGCTGCAAGCGGCAAGCTGTTGAGGCAAAGGAGGAGGAGCGCCAGCCGCCGCTGGCCGATATTGCAGCACCCGAACCCGGGGTCGGTGAAGAGGCAGCAGCTGGACAGCAAGGTGATGGCTTGCCTGGAGCGCAGGGCGGCGATGCAGCGAGAGCGAAGCCTGTGGCGCAGCAGCAGGCGGACCAGGCGGGGTGGGCGGAATCGCCTTCAGGCGCTGGCTGTGGCAGCAGCGGCACCGGCACCGGCAGCGGCGGTGGAGCTGTGGGCGGTGATGGTGGAACGGCTTCTGCGAAAGCAAGCGGCGGCAGCGTGCAGGTGTTGGGGGGCAAAGGACCCGCTGCAGGGAGAGGGGGCCGAGGTAGAGGAGCAGCCGGCAAAGAGGGCGGCAGGAAAGGCGCGGGCGGGCGGGGCGCAGGCGCAGAGCCGGCCAAAGGGCGCGGCATCAAGTCGTTCTTCAAGGCCGGGAGCTCTTAGCGTCATAGAGGAGGCTCTGTGCTTCATTGGCGTGTTGAGCATGTTGGCGGGGTGTCGCCGGCTGCGGTGCAGAACCCGCGGGCGTCGGCGTGGCAGCAGACACGGATCCAATGGCACGGTGCGCATTGGCCTAGTCTCTCGCAGGGTGTCTTATCAAATGTTCAGGACGCACATTATGCAGGTTTAGGTTCTTACTAGGTGGCGACCTGAGCTCGGGTTGAAGCAAGCAGCAAGCCAGTTGGCTTCGCGCTACCCTTCTCACCAGATTTAAGCTTGACTGGTGTTCCGCTGCATCTTTGAGCGTCAAATATAACGACCCACAAAGTAACAGGGATAATGCACAGCAGCGTCCTGGGGCGTTGCCCGACGGGTGCTGCGCGTCCAGTTCAGCGTGAGGAGCCGATGCGGCCAGCTGCCGCGATGAACGCACGACGCTGTGGAATGCTTGCTTCTCGGCTCCTGGGAGTGAACACGGGCTCGTGGCTGCAATGCAAGGCTGCGGCGATGAGTGGTCGCCGTGGGCTTGCACCTGTCCTGAAAGCCGCAGCTATTCGTGAGTACACTGAAAAGCTTTTGCGTTGGGGGCGGGCACAATTCAACCAGCAATCGAAAGCGAAATGCAAACGGCAAGAACTCGCAGCTTTTGGCGAGCTCACATGTTCCATCATCATATTCTATAGCAAATGTAACCATCTGCAAATGCAGAGGAGGTCGGCACGGTCGCCACGCCGGGTGCCAGCACCCGCCCGGAGCTGCCGAAGAACTTTGAGCTGGGCTCGGAGGAGCGGCTGTACAAGTGGTGGGTCGGGGCAGCCATATGGGCAGCCCCTGGGACCGGCAGGGCGGGACATTGGAGGAAAGCCGAGGTCACAGGCGAGCAGCCAGCTGTCTGCGGCGGCGCTGGGGGTGGGGGACGGTGCACAACGCCCAGAAGCCTCGCCGCTGGCTCCGTGTTCGCCTTGGGTCGGCTTAACGGGGTTGCTGGCGTCTTGAAGGACTCTCGCAGCAGCCATGCACACACACACACACACGTAACGCGGCGGTCGTCACGCCACGTGGCTGCACAGGTGGGAGGCCCAGGGCTACTTCAAGCCCGACCCCGCCGCCACCGGCGAGCCCTTCACCATCCCCATGCCGCCGCCCAACGTGACCGGCAAGCTGCACATGGGCCACGCCATGTTCGCCACACTGCAGGTGGGGGGTGGGGGATTGGTATTGGCGGGCTGGGGTACGCAAAGCAGTCGGTATGCTTTGCTGCGATGTCAGGCGAGGGAGCGGCGCAAACTAGCGATCCAATGTTGCTTGGGTCATGCCGTCAACCACTTCGCCCCCGAGCCCGACCCCGACCCACGCCACGGCTCCGCCGGTGCACAGGACATCATGACCCGCTACGCGCGCATGAACGGCCGCCCGGCGCTGTGGCTGCCCGGCACCGACCACGCGGGCATCGCCACTCAGAGCGTGGTGGAGAAGATGCTGCACAGGGAGGGCGCCAGCAGGCTGGGGCTGGGGCGGGAGGCGTTCACGGAGCGCGTGTGGCAGTGGAAGGAGGAGTGAGTGGGGCAGGCGGGCGGGTGGGTGGGGAATGCGGGCGGGTGGGCGGAGAGGGGTCAGGAGTGGGAGGGGAGGGGATGGAGAGGCAGTCGGGAGGGAAGGCACGTAGAGGATAACACAGGACGAGGCATAGGGTTGATGCGGGAATCAAGGTCGCGGCTCTGCGAGCGGCAACCGGGGGGTGATGGGGGTGCGTTGATGTCGGGAGGGGACGGGGCAGTTGAGGCACAACATGCAAAGCAGCAGGCGTGCTGTTGCAAAGCCCATCACCGGCTCTCTTAGCAAGACACCGCCACCCCACCCGCCGCATGGCCACCCGCCCCGCCGCCCGCAGGTACGGCGGCTTCATCACCAACCAGCTGCGGCGGCTGGGCGCCTCCTGCGACTGGAGCCGGGAGCGCTTCACGCTGGATGAGGGGCTCAGCGGTGAGAGCGCGGGCGGATGGAGCCGGGCGGCGGGAAGGGCAGCAGGCGGAGCTGGACGCGGGGGAAGAGGGTCGGGTGCAGGGGCGCGTATAAGAGGGAGGCTGTGGGGCAGATGCGCCGGTGTGCAGGGACAGGGTCGGGCATCGAGGGCATGCGGCCGGGGGCGTCCGGGGTGTGAGAAAGGAAAGGCGTGGCGCGTTTGGCGTTGGCTACCAAGGCTCACGTGGGATGGGCAGCGAGCACCCGCTACCCAAACCCCATCGGGCTCCGGTTCGGTTGGGCCTGGTCTAAGCTTGGGCGGGTGTTTGTGCAACCCCGTTCTCCCTGCAGCCGCGGTGGCCGAGGCGTTTGTGCGGCTGCACGAGAAGGGGCTCATCTACCGCGGCCAGTACATGGTCAACTGGAGCCCGGGGCTGCGCACCGCCGTGAGCGACCTGGAGGTGGAGTACACGGAGGAGCAGGGCACACTGTACTTCTTCCGGTGAGGGGGGCGGGAGCAGGAAGGGCAGTCAGGGGGGCAGGGAGTGAGGGGAGGGAGGGGATTAACGGGTCAGAGATCGTGGCGGGCATGGCCGTACGCCAAGGCGAGGCGGAGACGGAGAAAAGGGGGAGGATGCAGAGACGGAGAGGGAGGAATCAGGGGCAGATGAGGATGGGCAGCATACCTGCCCCGCACGAACCCCCAAATCACCCCATCAAACACCCCAACAACCAACCACAACCCCAACAACCCCAACAACCCCAACAACCCCAGCTACCCGGTGGCGGGCACGGACGGCGCCGAGTTCCTGCCCGTGGCCACCACCCGGCCCGAGACCATCCTGGGCGACACGGCCGTGGCGGTGCACCCGGAGGACGAGCGATACAAGTGCGTGGCGTGTGTGTGTGTGTGGGGGGGTAGTTTATTCCAGAAAAGGGGGGGCTGGAGGGCAGGAAGGGGGGCGGGCTGGAGGGAGGAGGGGGCGCTGGCGGCAGGGGGGCTGGAGGCAGGGGTGCTGAAAGCAGGGGGGATGGAGGGAGAGGGGCTGGAGGGAAGGGGGGGGGGGGGGGTGAAGGGAGGATCACATGACGTGTGTTTGCTGCGAGATGGTGAGGGGGCGCGGGACGAGTTGCGCTGGGGCTGGGCGGGGGGTGCGAGCTATAGCCCTGAGGGGCATGCAGGGATGCATACCCGCAACCTCAACCTCAACCTTGCGCCTGCGCCGCTGCAGGCACCTGATTGGCCGCGAGTGCGAGGTGCCCATGAGCGGCGGGCGGCGCATCCCCATCATCGGTGACGAGTACGTGGACCGCGAGTTCGGGACCGGCGCGCTCAAGATCACGCCGGGTGGGTGTGTTGGGTGGTGTGCGCGTGTGGAAGGGCTTGTGCGTGTATTTCGTGCCCAACCATGCCGAGCTATGTGTGCTGAGTGCCCAAAGGGGGGAGCAGCGGCAAACGGCCTGGCAAAAGCACGGCGGCGGGACTCGGGATGGCATCGGGCTGGGCCTGGGTCTTGCCCATCAGCGTGCCCCAACCACATCCTCCAACAGCCCTCATGCAGTCGTGCCCCGCCGACGGTTCCACGTCCCTCTACCCACCCACGCAACCACGCAACAACTCAACCTTGCAACCCCCAAAACCTCCAACCCTGTGTGTCGCAGGCCACGACATCAACGACTACGAGATCGGCAAGCGCCGCGGCCTGCCCATCATCAACATCCTGAACAAGGACGCCACGCTCAACGCCGCCGCGGGGCGGTACGCCGGCCAGGAGCGCTTCGCGGCGCGCAAGGCGCTGTGGGCGGACATGGAGGCGGCGGGGCTGGTCATCAAGAAGGAGGCGCACACAAGCCGGTGAGGGGCGGGGGCGGCGGGGCCAGGGCAGGAAGCGGTTGGGCGCGGAGAGGTGGACTGGGATGGATGAGTGGGGGCGTGGGGTTGTCATTTAAACCATTGTCAACCCAAAACCTGGGCACCTGGCGGCTGGCAGGGCGCGCGTGGGTGGCAGGGGGCGGGGCTGGGACTGCCTGGCGGGGCGCGGTTTCAGGATGGGGTGATAGGCGGCGAAACGCATGTCCCCACCTGTTCCCTGAAGCTCACTGGTTCACTGCTGCCTGGACCCTGCTACACCTCGCTTACCATCCTTGCAACCCCCGCCGCCGCCCCCGGCCCCGCCCACACCCGCAGCATCCCGCGCTGCCAGCGCTCGGGCGGCATCGTGGAGCCTCTGGTGTCGGAGCAGTGGTTTGTGCGTATGCAGCCGCTGGCGGAGCCGGCGCTGGCGGCGGTGGCCAACGGCGACATCACCATCATGCCGGAGCGCTTCGCCAAGACCTACAACAACTGGCTCGAGAACATCAAGGTGAGGACGTGGACGTGATCACATGACGTGGACGTGTGGCAGCTGTAGTGGACATCAAGATGTGGACGTGGGCGTGGCGCGTGCGGTCGCCCGTTGGCCCATTGGCGCGCCGCGGCACTGCATTCGTCGATAGTTCTACATCTCTTCAGAATTCACTCCTCGTCAGAACATACGGGTGATGGGTGTACAGCTGATGGGCACCAGCCGCCGAATATTGTCGCCCGTCACACACCCCTGGCTGCGTGCGCGCAGGACTGGTGCATCAGCCGCCAGCTGTGGTGGGGCCACCGCATCCCGGTCTGGTACGTCTTCCCCAGCGCCGAGGCCGCGGCCGCCGCGCCCGAGGGCCGCTCCGAGCACTACGTTGTGGCGCGCAGTGCGGAGGAGGCGCAGCACCTGGCGGAGGCGCAGCACGGCGCGGGCGTGGCGCTGAAGCAGGTGCGGCGGTACAGGGGGTGGGGGTGGGGGTTGTACAACCCAACCCAAGCGGTACAGGGAGTGGGGGTGCAAAGGATTGTAAAGAAGTGTAGACGGTGGAAGGTGAATGGAGGAGAACTGAAGCCGGCATTGGAAGGGCGTTGTTTTCCCTCTGCCTGACCTCTTCCGTAGCTCGATTCCTGCCCCGCCCGTGCGACCGTTTGCCCGTTACTTCCCGTGCACGGCCCCCATTAAACATTTCGCACGGATGCGTAACCCCCTGCCCGCCCGCCCTACCCGCCCGCCCTGCCCCCGCCCTGCCCGCCCGCCCTGTCCTCCCCTTGCTGCCCACGTCGGCAGTTCACATATTTACAAAAAACCGTCACATGAACGGCTACCCCCCCCCCCCCCGCCCCCACCCCTTCAGGAGGAGGACGTGCTGGACACCTGGTTTAGCAGCGGGCTGTGGCCCTTCTCCACCCTGGGCTGGCCCAACACCCAGGCGCCCGACTTCCAGAAGTTCTACCCCACCCAGGTGCGGGGCTGTGGGCTGGGCTGTCGGCTGGGCTGCGGGCTGTGGTTTGGGCAGGCTGTGGGCTTTGGGTTGGGCAGAGGTTTGGGGTGGCTTCGGCGGGAAGGGTTACTGCAATCATTGAGTTATCAGGGCCTGCAACGCGAGCTGCAGGGACACGCTAGCCGCCAATGTGCACGAGCGCCACACCGGACCAATGCATGCATATGTCCCGATTGCCGATGCCGAACCCCTGCTGCGCCGTGCCCCCCCCCCAACAAGAACACGAGTATACCGCTCTCCTCCGCACATGGGTTTTGGGTTGGCAATGGTCGATTTGGGAATTGGAAAAACTACCCCCCCACACACACCGCAGATGATGGAGACGGGCCACGACATCCTGTTCTTCTGGGTGGCGCGCATGATCATGATGGGGCTGGAGTTCACCGGCAAGGCGCCCTTCCACACCGTCTACCTGCACGGCCTGGTGAGCGGGCGCGTGGGGGAAGGCGCGCGCGTGTGTTGTTTGTGGTGTGTGGTGTCGTTTGTGGGCAGGCGCACGGGCCGACAGGGGTGGGTGGGTGGGGCCTGCGCGGATGTTACCGAGAGCGAGCGAATGCTGCCGTGGATGTGCGGGGCGTAGCTGGCCACCGCTGACCATACTGCGTGCACACCAAACTGCATGACCAGGTCCGTGACGAGAAGGGGCGCAAGATGTCAAAGTCTCTGGGCAACGTGATCGACCCGCTGGACACCATCGGGCAGTACGGCACGGACGCGCTGCGCTTCACGCTGGCCACCGGTGAGCCGCCGTTTGAAGGGGGCGTGTGGAGGAGTGTGTGTGGAGTTGGGCGGCGGTGGCGGCGAGGGGGTACGTGGGCGTGCACACTTGCGGGGGGCCGGGATGTCTATCGGCCCCGACGTCCGCCCTCCGCTTCCTTCTGCTGCTGCGCCCCGCGCCAGGCACGGCGGTGGGCCAGGACCTGAACCTGTCCAGCGACCGCGTGACGGCCTCTCGCAACTTCACCAACAAGCTGTGGAACGCGGGCAAGTTCGTGCTGTTCAACCTGGCCCAGGTGAGGAGGAGGTGGCGGCGCCGAAGGAGCTGGGGAGGGAGGGAAGAAAGAAATCATGTCCAGTGTCTGCGGTGGGCAGGGAGGAGGCCGAGCGGCGTTTCGCTGCGACCACTCATCTGACCAAGCCACGTCTGGCGCCGCAACCCGCAGGTGTCGGAGGCGGAGTGGGAGTCGCTGCGCGGCGTGTCGCTCAGCTCGGCCGCCGACCTGCAGCGCCTGCCGCTGACGGAGCGCTGGATCATCAGCCTGCTCCACAAGGTGCGGACACCGCAGTTGGGGGCCGTGGGGGCTAGCTTGGCTTTGGGGGGGCGCAGGGCGACGCGAGCATGGAGCGGCAGCATGTGGCCCGGACGCGTATCATGTGTGAGTACGAGCCAACACCCGACACATTTGCACGGTTGTACTACACTGTGTGCAGACCGTTGACGAGGTGAGCGAGCGGTACGACAAGTACGACTACAACACGGCCGGCATCGCGGCCTACAACTTCCTGTGGGACGAGTTCGCGGACTGGGCCATCGAGGCATCCAAGGTGAGAGAAAGGGGTCAGAGGTGGCAATAAGGGGCGGCGGGTTGCAAGCATGGGTGGGAAAACGGTGCAGCAGGCACTCAAGACGCGAGTGCGAAATGATAACCGATCGGGCTCAAAAAAGGTTCGGGCGCAGGATGCCACACGGCGCCGCTGTTAAAGGCCCGCAACGCCCACGCCCTTTTTGTTGCCCGTTGCTTCCCTGCGCCCGATCCACACGGCCACCGCCGCCCCCACACCTCGCAGACGCGCACATACGGCGGCGACGCGGCCGCGCAAGCCGCCAGCCGCGCCACGCTGGTGTACGTGTTCGAGTCGGTGCTGCGGCTGCTGCACCCCTTCATGCCCTTTGTCACCGAGGAGCTATGGCAGGCCATCCCGCACAAGGGTGGGCAAAAGGGGGGGGGTCGTGGGTGGTGCCCTGCGGGGTCGTGCGGTGGGCGAATACTCATGTTGCCGCGTCTTCCCGGCTGCCCTCTATGGAGGGAGCGGGCTGCAACTGGGCATGGCCATTGGCTTGCCGACAGCGCTGGCGAGTTACCGCGCTCCTGGCAACCCCCTGCTACACTTCGCTCACCATGCGTGCACCCCCTTGCGCCGTGTTGTTATCTCCTGCACACAGGAGACGCGCTGATCGTGGCGCCGTGGCCCGCCCGCAGCTGCCCCGTGGACGAGTCCGCCCTGGCGCACTTTGAGGTGGGTGGGCGCCGTGCGGCACGAGGGGGGGGCGCACACGTAGTGCCAGGTCTAGGTACGGGATCAGAGGGCACCTGGGACATGGCCTGGCAGGCATGTGTGTGCGGGTGACACTTTAAGAGAGCGGCCCCTAACGTGCGTGGTGTGTGTTTGTGGCTGAACCCCTCGCTTGGCCCCGCAGGTGCTGAAGGGCTGCGTGCGCTCGCTGCGCAACGCCCGCGCCGAGTACAATGTGGAGCCGGGGCGCAAGATCGGCGCCACACTGGTCGTGGAGGACGAGGCGACGCGCAAGGTGCGTGGGTGTTGGGGCGGGGGACGGGGCAAAGGCCGTCCATGCGGACGCTTTGAGCGTCGTTCTTTACCGTGACTCGAATCGGCTGTACAACGCATGAAGAGGTGGCCGCGTTCGTCAGCGCGCTGGCGTGAGTGCACTGCGTCGTGGGCACGGCGGCCGCCCGTCAGCGCGACGCCCGCGCTGCCAGCGGGTACCCCGGTACCAGCCGCCGCAGGCAGGCGCACTCGTGCAGACCCGCCTGCTGACGTGCTGGCGTGCCGACGTGCTGACGTGCGGACGTGCTGCTCGCGACCGCAGTCCATCGAGACCGAGCTGCCGGTGGTGTGCCTGCTGGCCAAGCTGGACCCCGCCGCGGTGCGGCTGGTGGCCAGCGCCGCGGAGGCGGGCGGCGACGCGGCGGCGGCGGGCAGCACCGTGAGCCTGGTGGTCAAGGACGGCGTGCAGGTGCGTGTATACTGAGAAAACGGCAGGAATCAGTGTGTGTGTACATGTGTGTATATGTGTTTGGCGTGGCGGAACGAAACGGGCAGCTGGGTCTGGATATCTTGCGTTTCGGCGGGCGGCGCGGTGACGGGAGGATCGGGCGCTTGGCACGCGCGCAGCCATCATACACATGCCTCTGCCTCCACTCGCCCGCGCTCACCCTGACGGCGCGTGCGCCTCAAACGGCACGCTCCCACCTGGTTGCAACCTAGGTGCTGCTGCCGCTGCTGGGCCTGTTCGACGTGGCCAAGGAGCTGGCGCGGCTGGGCAAGCAGAAGGCCAAGCTGGACAAGGAGCTGGGCGGCATCAGCGGGAAGCTCAACAACCCCGCGTTCATGTCGCGGGCCTCGCCGGAGGTGAGGGCGGCGGGCCTGTGCGGGCTTTGGAACAAAGGGACAAGGGGACCAGGGGCATGTGTGTGAGGGAATTTGTAAACGCCAGCCCAAGCTGGGGGAGGGGTATAGCTCGTTTCAGCCAAGATGGAATACGCTGGACGACGCTGCTGCTTCGCTGACCCCGCCGTACCTCCATGCTGCACCCGCCACTCCGCCGCCCGCAGTACGTGGACGAGGCGCGGGCGCAGGAGCGGGAGGTGCGCGAGAAGCTGGCGCTGGTGGAGCAGAAGATCGCGCAGGTGGGTGCATGGTACGGGTGGTACCGGGTAGTGCAACATGTATGCATGGCCGACTGCAGTGCTACAGCTGTTTCTCAACCGTTTTCGCCTATGGCTTAAAGGCCCGGCCGTGTCAGTTCGATGAGCTCACGGTGTCTTTCCTTGCATAAATTGCACGTGTCCTGCAGGTGTCGGCGCTACAGGCGGCTGGCAGCCAGTAATGGAAGGGCAAGCGAACGAGGGTGGGAAACACTGATATGACCGGTGGCGTGTATGCGAGTGACGTGAGGCTTGGGCGCATCGATTGGGGCCCCAGCGGCCGCGTGTGCCGCTGAATGCGGCAGTTTTGGACGCGGCCTGCGGGGGTGGGGTGAGCATGGCGGCCAGACTGTGGTAGGTCGGGGCTGTGACGGCACCGAGGAGGCGTTATGCCGCCATGCGGCATCTTGTGTGCGAGCCGTAGGCTGGGTTTGTGGGCGGCGTTGTGGAAGGGCACCCTCGCCAGTTTAGGGAAAGTGGGAGACTGGTAGGGTGCTGCGGTCGGATGTGAGACCCAGGTAGAGTGGTACATCCAGGCACCCCACGCACCGCTGTAAGATAACGCTTCGTAAGGCATGGGCGGTGTGTTGTGAAACATGCCCATCAAACAACTGCCTTTAAAGAGTTTCGGATGAGGGCCGACTCGGTCAAGGGGGCCGCAGCACCTTTGTAACCACTTCGTCAAGAACCCTTTCGCCCAGTCGCAACGGCGCCCAGACAGTTCAAAAAGATGTACAATCGCCTCGATGCCCGTTCCTTCCATTCCTTTAACGCAATCGTGCAGATCCCAGATCTGCGAAATCCGCAACTTTAAACCCCTAAAGTGCCCCACACGTTAGCGGCCCATGTGACATTAACCTCGTCTAGAGACTCCCGCCGCCGTCCCGCCGCCGTCCGGCCACCCGTACAGTTACAGCTACAGTGCCAGCCCATGAGCCATGGGAGGTATCCTTCTGCGATATTCATCCGACAATCCTTCACCCTACTTACGCAACCCGAATTCGACTTGACCATCCAGCAGCTGCGCGCACTACCAATCACCAGCTGTGCGCGCTACCTAGCTACTGCTGCCGGCGCGTGAACACGGCGATGGTGTGCTCGTCGCCGCCGCACGCCAGCGCGCGGCCGTTGGGGCTCCAGGCCATGCAGCGCAGCGGCTTGGTGCTCACCTGCCGGCGAGGGGGGGGGCGGGGGGCGCAGGGGCATGGATCACGGATGACGCATGCGGTACTGGACAGCAGGCGGCGGAGGGATGTGAGGACATGCGCCCGGACACAAGCAGCGGCGACAGCGCGGCACTGTGTGAGCACGGCTGCGGGGCGCTCTGCTTTGCCAGGAAACGAAAGCGCAGCAGCCGTGACCACTCACCCGCACCGCGGTGCAGTCCTCATCATCGAGCCCCACGGGCTGCTCATCGTCCTCGTCGCTCTTCCCCGGTCCGCCACCGGCGCCAATGTTGGCTTTGCTGCCGTCGCCACCGTCGCTGCGCACGCCCGGTGGCAGGTCCCACAGCCTCATTGCGCCGTCTGCGGAGACGCTGGCCAGGACGCGCGCATCCGTGGGACAGAATGCGGCGTCTACGAGCTCCGAGTTAAGCATCTGTGATGTGCATTTAGGTGATCATGCCAGCGGCGGGTTGTGTGAGCCTGACTGCTCGGGTTTCGTGCGTGCTAAATGCATGAAGCGACCACTGAATGACTAGCGGGCTGTCACAGGGAATCAATGCCAAGCCCCCGACTCACGATCATGATCTTCGCCTCGGGTTGGTCGTACATGTTCTTCGGCTTGAACGCTTTGAGCTTGCTGACGTCCCAAACCCATAAGTGCTGGGGTTGACTGCAGGCAACAAATAGGACCGTCTCTTTGATGCCGGCAGCAAGCGGCCCACCCATTGGCTAGCCAGGTGCACAGACAAGCGCATCTGCTCAGTTCCACACAAGCCCGCTGGAAACATCCACCGGGACTCACGCTTGCTCCGTTGCGCCGTGCCCGCCATAGTCCGAGCTGTCGTCATACGACTTGACCGCCGCAATGTCCGCGCCATCAGGCGACCAGCTTACCCGCCACAGCTCTGTGCAGGTGTCGACCTGTGTGTGCGCTCAACAGCAGAGCCGAAAATGCAGTTGAGAGCAGGCAGGCGCCCACGTACAAACACGCGCACGGCATGGGATTCGCCGCACGCACGGGTGCGTGTTGCCAGTCTCACTCAATCACGCGGCAATCGTGGCACCTAGCCAGCAGCAACTGACTTAGCCCGCATCTGCACCACCCACCTGGATGTGCCCTTGCGACGCGGTCGCTTCGCCATCCCACAGCTCGAGGTAGTTTCCCCCGACGGTCACCAGGTCACCGCCGGCACCGGCGGGGCTCCAGGCGCAGTGACCGACCCGGGGGTCTCGGCCCTGCGACCCGTCACCACAGCGACATCAGCTCGACAAAAATGAGGGCATGCGTCGATGCGGCGAGGCAGGCAACACAGAATGCCAACGCCAGACAATCCTGCCTACGAATCGATGCAAATACCGTCGTGTTCAGGTAGGCGGGTGATCCACCGGTGGTGCTGACGAACAAGGCAAGTCGACCCCGCGTCCCCGCTGCCACACACTTACAAGCTGGTAGGTACCGGTGCCTGAGGACACCAGCCCTTTCCGCGACAGCTCCTTGCCGCTGGCCGCATCCCACGTGAACAGCACGTCTGTCAGGTGGTAGTCCTTAGGTGCTAGCAGCACGGGCCCCACGCCCTGAAGGGTGCCAGTGGTGTGCACACCGCCGCCGCCGCCCTTGGGCTCCGTAAACCGCAGGAGCATCTTCGTATACGGGTCGCCACATGTGGTGGTGGAGCTGTTGCGGTACACGAAGTTTGCCACAGGCGGCTGCGGGCAGTGCATGGCATAAGATCGGGATAATGAACTTACTTCACATGCCCGAGGATAGTCGAGATGCGGTGTCGCGCACACTTACCACACCCTGGGTACGGTGCCGGATATACAGAACCTAGACGACTCGCGCCATGAACACCATCCCGCGTGTAATGCCGTGTGTGAGAACCAGGCTAGCTTATAGACAAACCTCGACATGGAAGAGCCGTTGCTGGGAAGCAACGTCCCACACCTCCACGACCGCCATGTTCAACTGCCAATCGCTGAACCTGCACATCGGGAAGGCGGAACGAAACCGCGCACGCACACACAAGCAGGGCAGCGCAAGATCCAGGTTAGCAAGGTTTTGCGGCAGAGTAGCTGTTCAGGCGAGGGGCGATACGAAAGCAAAACGCCATCCAGACCCGCGCTCTGATTGCGCGGATGGCTTGCTCGCTCACGTGACGGAAGCAGCCGCCAGCTTGGAACCGTCTGCGCTCCACGCGAGGGACACCACCGAGGGCGGACTCTCCTTGCGGCCGTTTGCCGCCACGTCCTGCCTCAGCGGAAGCGCAGCCAGGCAGCGGGCGTCGTCGCTGGACGTATCCCAAATGCGCACCTGCACTAGCAGCGTCGTAATCCAGTGTTGGTCCACTCGCACACCGCAGCCACACCCAAGCCCCAAAGGAAGCAAGACCACTCACAGCGAGGCTGCTGAGGCCGCCCCTGCGGTTATCTACAACGTTAGATAACCGCCGGCATTCACAGCCGATTTCTACGGGACTGCTGGCCCAGTGCTGCGTCCGCCCTCAACCATCCCCAAACCCTGAAAGTGCGAAACCGTTCCACGCACGGCATGCACACGGTAGCAGTGCCCCGCCACCCACCCACACATCCATCCATCCATCCACCCGCGCACCAAGCAGTCGGATGCGCCGCTGGCCAGCATCTGGCCGTCGGGAGCCCACGCCAGGCAGGTCACCGGGGTCGTGTGGCCCTGCGCAGCGGGCAGCGCGTGAGCAGCAGGCGTAAACAAAGCAGTTTCATCCGTCAGGGCCTGAAGTCTAGTTGCCTGGCGGTCGCCCTGCGCATGCATGCACCCCGCCGGTTCGCCATGCGCTCCTTTGACTTCGATTGCCATACCTGCGGCTTGGCCGGGTGCAGCAGCCGCTCCACCTCCCACTGCACCGCCGTGTGGTCAAACGAGCACGACACCACGTACCGCCCGTCACGGCTCCATCGCAGGCTGTCCATACCCGATGTGTGCGCCTGCGTGCGCCGCCGTCGTGCGTCTCACCGCGTCAGTGCGTGCTGATGCATACCCACGCATGGGCACCCGCCTGACCCCCTTTGACTAAAACACGCTGTTTGCATGGTCAGCTGCCCCCCTCCCCCTACGCACATAATGCCACACACCTTGGGGACCTGTGCCAGCACAGCCCATGTGGACGTATCGATCAGGTGGATGATGCTGCGGAGGGGAGGGGTTGATCGGGACGGCTGCTGGGTGCACGAGTGCGACTGGGTGGGTGGCTGCGCGTGGGATGCGCAGGGTTACGGTATGTGCGACGTGTAGTGGCGGCGTGCGTGGGTACAAGCACGGGGTTAGTTCATTCCACACCGTAATCTACTACTGCGGAACCTACCAGAACCCACAAAGTGGCGAGGCAGGAGAGGACGCTCCATCCATCCTGCTACACTACACCCTGAAGGCCTAATAGGCCTAACAAATACCACATCCACTTACCCATGGCCGTCGGCGCTCCCGCCCGCCGCCAGGACCCGGCCGTCAGGGCTGAAGTCAACACACGTGAAGTCGGTCTTGGGCTGGATCTGCAATCATACCGTAATGTGGCAGCACGCACGCCCCACAGAAACATCATGTGCATACACAGCCATTGTGAGCACTACTCCGGTCGGTCCCGCGCACGCACGTGGTACGCTGCTGCTTTGCCGCTGTGTTATCCACTGGCCTATCTGCTCTTCTTGGCATGGGGCCAAGTACGTAAGCGCCGAACGGTCTGTCGCGCACCCTTCCGTTCGCACGCACCTCGGCATCCGCCACGAGTATGGCTTGACCCGTGCTGCTGGAGTTGCTCACGTCCACCACCCGCAGGCGCTCCGTCGCGGCGATGGCGAGCAACCGCCCGTCAGGGCTGTAAGCCAAGCCGTTCACGGTGCCCTTGCTGCCCTATAAACAGAGAGCAGCAGGGGCCGGGTGGGCAAATGCTAGCTAATGGGTGCACTGCGCACGGCAACGGCAGCAGCAGAGCGCTGCATGCATGCCTTGGTGGAGGGTTGATACTTGTGACACGTCTAAACCACAAGCCACTGGATTCACTGCGCCCGTTGCCTCGTCCAATCAGTACTGCCCGCGTGCTCTCGTCATGCGTAGGCACGCATGCGGCTGCAGTGCCCGCCGCACCTTGATCCCGCAAAGCGGTTCCAGATCGGACGACCTGCGTGCATGCCAGCAAGCCATCAGGGCAGCGCACATACGCATGAAGAATTTAGCTGGCGTCAATAGGACCTTGTGTCCGTAGTAAGACATAGCCATAGTCATCAACGCAGAGTGACTATGGGAACTGGTTAGCCGGAGGATGCCCCAGTGGACGTGGGGAGGGCCCAGGCAGGGAAGCAGGAGCAGGCCCAGGCAGGGAAGCAGGAGCAGGCCCAGGCAGGGACACGGACGGACAGGGGGTTGCAAAGACGGTACATAGCAGTGCAGCAGGGGGAGGCCCCACCCGCAAACGCCCCACCTGAAAATGATCACTCTGGGGCCAACCGAAGCCGCCAGGTACTGCCCGTCGGGGCTGTACCGCAACGCCCACACGACGTTCGTACAGGATGCCCAGTGTGCCTGTGTGTGTGGCCGGCAAGCACACCCTGATCCACGCACAGCATGAATACATATAGCATCAAAGAGCGCTAGCCGCAGGTCTGGACTACCGACCTCCTCAACAGCACGGCGGACCCCTCTGCATTACATCAATGCCTTTACCCGCCCAACAAGCGACCTGACTGTACTAGAATTCACTTACCTTTGGGTCCGCAGCTACGTCCGCAGCGTTGATGTGGCTCTCAATGTCCCAGCCCCACTTCGCGCATTTTGATTTCTTTGCCCCCTGCTTCTGCTCCTGACCCTGCTGCGCCTGTCGCCGCCACTGGTAGATGTACTGGCCTTCTGCCGTCGCGAATGCACTGCCATCCGGGTGCCAGTCCAGGTCGTGCACGTCAGACGACCGCCAGGTCTGTGAGTCAGCGAATGAGGAGGCCTGCGGCGACAGCAGCGGGTAGGGCGTGTTGGGCACGCATCTATCTGCACACTTGCTGAGTATGCTATAAGCGCCACACAAGTCACTCACGCCGACGCTGAGCTTGGCCACGCACCGCCCCGATGCGACCGACCACAAGTGCACTGTGTAGTCCGACCTGGGAGCGAGTGGCAAACACAGAGGGATACGTGCGTGTATTTTTCATTGGAGAAGTGAAACCGCGCCGCATTCAAATGTTTCCCAGTGTCACTTCTTGCTGGCCTGTTGCTGCAAGCAAGCAAGCAAGGCCACCGCCTTGCTTTGCAGCATGCGCGAGCTCACCCGGCAGCGGCCAGGAGCCCGCCGTCTGGAGAGAAGCGCACACACCACTTGCAGCGATCTTGCATCTGGCGAGCGAGGCATGTATGGGCGGTAGGTGGTAGGTGGTAGTTGGCGGCATCAGCAGAGGGAGACAGCAGGGCAGAAAGAGACTCGCACGCACGTAGCAGTCAAAGCCATTGAAATGCAGAGTTGATGTGTGGTAACCGGCCTTGCATGCATGCACATACACGCATGCGCACCCTCGTCAGGGGCTTGATGAGCGCCCCCGTCAGGGCGTCGAACAACAGCACCGTCTTGCCACCTGTGCATGTGCGCACACACACACACACACACACACACACACACACAACCGCAGTCGTTTTCCCTTGATTGTGCTCTCTAACACACAACCGCAGGCCGGCGTGCTGCTGCTGAGGCCCGCTCTGCGCTGATTGGTCAGTCCCTTGCATGCGGCCGGCCTAGGATGCACACCTCGCAAGCGTAGGCCGATAGCTAGCTACTTCATCAGCAATCCCACACACGCACCCGCAGTTGCGTCTCCACGCCCTGACACGGCAATGAGCCGGCCATCGGGGCTCACGTCCACGTCCATCAGCCAGTCCTCGTGCTGCAAGCAAGGCCGTACATGCATGCATGCTGACACGTGCCACTAACGTGAGTGCGAGAGCAGCATAGCAAGTGCCAGGACGTTAAGCATTCCACGTACGGTGCCCAACCTTACGTCGAACTTCTAGGTGTACCGTAATACGACCAGGGCATACCGCATACGGCGGAAACTGCCGGCACCCCGCACGCACCTCCAAGCGCAGGCGTTCCGCCGGCCATTCCATGATTTGGCCCAGCGTGCATGACAGGCGCCAAGACGAGGCCCCGCCGCCGCCATCGCCAGCATGGCCGCTACCCGCCGCCGCTCCTGCTCCTGGTGCTGCAGCCGCTGAGCCGCCCCCTGCCGGCCCTCGGCCACCGGCCGTGCCCGCCGCCATCGCTGCGGCCGCCGCCTGCTGCTTTGCGTGGAGGTAGACCGTTGTGCCGGCGGGGCACTGCAGCGCCGTCGCAATCACGTCTTGCCTCGTCTTGGCGCGGACCAGGTCGTGCTGCGCCGACACCAGCCAGCGCTGGCAGTCCGCCAATCGGGCCGAGGGCATCTGCAGCTGTAGCAGGTCCGACATGAGGCGGTGCGCGAAGCCCTGCCTGCACACCTCCGCCAGGTAGCTGTAGCTGCCCATCAGCTCCTCCAGACCGGCTGTAGCTTCGGCGGCCTCTGCCGCAACTGACGCGGCGGCGGCGGTAGCAGCCGCGCTGCTTCTGCTGCTGCTACTGCCAGCCTGCGGCGGCTGGCTAGCTGCTGCTGCGGCCTGGTTGGCTGCGGCCACGAGGTGGTGGGTGAGGTAGCGCAGGCAGTAGGGCAGCAGGCTGCCAGAGCGCACGGACTGCAGCAGGTGCCGCGCAAGGCGAGCGTGGCCGCCTGCTGCTGCTGCTGCTGCTGTCGCAGCCGCCGCCGCGCTACCGCTCGCACCGCCCACCGCCGCCAGCACTGCAGCCCCACCACCACCACCACCACCACCACCACCGCCGCCGCCCCGCATCCAGTCGGCCAGGGTTGCGTGCAGCATGTGCAGGTGGTGCTCGTCGACGTAGAACAGCACGCCGTAACCCGGCAGCTTCCCCACGGCTTCGCCCAGCCCCATCGCCTCCAACACCACCTGCGGCAGAGGCTCCACCGCCACCAGTAGCACACCCAGCAGCTCCGCCACCGCCGCCCGCTCCTGTGCCGGCAGCTTCGAGAGGCCCGCCTGGAAGACCCTACCGTACAGGGCGTGCAGGTCTGACAGGGTGGGCGCACGCACGCCGCCGCCGCTTCCAAGCAGCTCCGCCGTTGCGGCGGCAGCGTCGCCCGCCGCCGCCAAGCCCAAGCAGTCCTTGGCCACACGGTTGAACAGCAACACGCCCCCCTGGTCGCTGCAGCCGCTGGTGCTGCTGCTGATGGAAGGGCCTCCGGCTCCGCCGGCGTTGCTGCCTGCTGCTGCTACTGCTGTCTGTGGCTGCTGCTGCTGCTGCCGCCGCCGCAGCTGCTGCGGCGTCACGTACACAACCCGCCCAGCGCCGAACTCGGCATCCAGCGCCGCCCGTGCGTCGCCGCCCAGCCCATCGGGCCGGACGGTGACAATGAAGCGCACCCGGCCCTGGATGAAGCACGAGCGCAGCTTTGTGGTGATCAGCTGAAAGATCGCGTTGCCACCGCTGCTGCTGGCACTGCTGCTGGGCGGGGCTCCAGTACTGGTGCCTGCGCCACCCAACAGCTCCTGCTGAGTTTCACCCGCGCCCGCGGCTTCCGCAGCTGGCTGCGGCTGCGGGGCTGCTGGCGCGGCGTCCGCTTCGTCCAGGGCATCCACCAGCACCACGATCTGTAAGCGAGGCGCACCGTGATGTGGCGGGCACCATCAGCAAGTCGATAATCAAGATGCGAGCGCGCGACCTCCCTGGCAGCGGAACCAACCGCAGCTAGCATGAGCGCGCGAGGCAATCTAGCTAGTCATAAGTGCACCCCTGGCTGTGCTGGCGACCACATCCGCGCCACAGCAACCAATCAAGCCGGGCGCCTCTAGCTCCGCCCGCCTCGCTTGCCTGCTTTGCCTGGTCGGCTGCGAACAGCTGCATGAGCAGCATGTCGATGTTGGCGTCCCACTGCGACACGTTGTCGGGGATGGTTGCTAGCTCCTCCGGCCGCATGGTCAGCAGCCCCTGGCGCATCTCCGACAGCCTGCCGAAAACAAAGAAAAGCGGCAGGACAATCACGCGAACCACGCCGAGGAAGACGGGGCAGTGGCAGCTATGCTGCCGTTACTGCATGCCCACACATGCGTCCGGGTACTCAATGTGCTGTAGCTGTGTGTCCCGCCACACGCAGCCGAGGCAAGTTTCCCCGCACGCACGCTCTCGCCACACTCGCTCACCGTTGCGCCAGGCTGAACAGCAGGGTCTCCAGCACCCGCTTCGGCTCGCGCCGCCGTTGGTCGCTGAACTTGCACAGGTGGTATGCGTGCACAC
Source organism: Chlamydomonas incerta (assembly GCA_016834605.1). Lineage (NCBI taxonomy): Eukaryota > Viridiplantae > Chlorophyta > Chlorophyceae > Chlamydomonadales > Chlamydomonadaceae > Chlamydomonas > Chlamydomonas incerta. The sequence continues at coordinate 815,009 of JAEHOC010000029.1, forward strand.
GCTGTCCCAGCTGCGCGTCCGCCAGCAACGCCGCCGCCAGCGTGGATTTGCCCTCGCCGGGGCCGCCCAGCACGCACAGGCAGGGCGACGCCCCGGCCGCCCGGCGGCGCTCCTCTTTATCTGCTTCCGTTTCACGGCCACCCTCCCCGTCCTCATCATCGCTCTCCTCCTCACTCTCCTCATCTTCCATGTCCTCCTCATCCCGACCATCCTGGCGTCCAGCTCCCAGCTCGTCGCCCTCATCCAGCCACGCCTTGACCGGCCCCCAGTCCCACGCCGCCCCGGGCGCCCCCCGCCGCAGCTGCCGCAGGTCCACGCCGTAGGACAGCGGCTGTAGCAGCAACTGCAGCTTGAGGCGCTTGTTGAAGGCGGCCTCGGAGCCGGCAGTAGCACGGACGTCCGCCAGGATCATCTCCTTGTCGGCTGGCATGTAGCACTGGCATGCATGCATGCGGTAACACACACAGCAGATGCATGATTGCGGCACTATGCACAGGTGCACATCGATGCAGAAGGGCTTGCTCATGCAGCGGCGAACAGCGGGTGGCACGCACGCAGCTGCTGTTGCGGCGATCTTGAACATTCAATGTTTGTGGCAAGTTTCGAGCCCGTGTGTGTTTGATTGCCCTCGCTCACACCCACGCACCTCGGCCTTGCGCACGTCCAGGCGCTTGACCAGCAGGCTTCGCTCTTTGACGCTGGCGTGCAGGTGAAGCCCATCCGGCCCGTGGAAGCCCAGTGTGTGCGCCCTGCGCCGCCGTTGGATAAATGGAGGTTGTTTTCGCATGGAGTCCGTCATGCATGCATGGGGGTCCATAATCCACATCCATACCGGTATGGCGCCAGAGAGTAGTTCCACAAATCAGCGCGTGCGGTACGAGTGACACCAGCAGCCCAAACACTACAGGTACCCGCCCGCGCGCCCCCTCCCCGCTCCGCAAAGCCTCACCACTCGTAGATGCACCACGCGCGGGTGGCGGGGTTGCAGTTGCCCATGTCCAACACCACCAGCGTGCCGCCCGAGCACGCATGCACCACGTCCTGCAGCGGAGCAGGGCCATGCATGCGCGCAGCTCTTGCGACCCTTTGAATGCTTGCGTCAAGATCCCTGCCTTGCCCGCGCCCCCGCCGCCCGTGCCCGCGCCCACCGCGCCCGCGCCCGTGCCCATGCAGACGCATCAAGGCGGTTCACGCTGTCACGCCGTGTCACGCACCTTGAAGGCGCCCACATCTGCGGCCTGGACGCCGGAGTCGGCGTGCTGGTTGACGGCGATGATGTCGATCCACACGCGGGTGCCCTCGTCCGCACTGGCCAGGTAGGACTCAACGCCCCGCAGCAGCAGGTCGAAGCCGTTCTTCCAGGCGTGGCTGCGTTTGCATGTGCATACATGCCGCACACAGGTTACAAAAGATTGGTGAGTCCGGATGAGGTGTCTCTTGGCCTGCTTAACTGTAATCATCCGTTGCACACGCGCCGCACCCGGCCCCGCCCCCTCCTCTGCTGCCTAGCTAGCTACGCACCTGATAAAGTACTGCGGCACGCCCACGTCCTCGCTTGCGACCAGAGCGGGATCCTCGGCAACGCGGCACTTGTGCTTGGCCGTGACCAACTGAACGCATGCATGTGCCGGAGATGAGACATGGCCACATGGGCAAGTACACGCACCCGCAGCAGCGGCTAGCCAAGCTGAGCTAAGAAGCTAGCCCGCACAACAGGTTGACGAGCAACCCGCACTCTGAACACATGTGCGCACCCACCTTGACCCATTCCGTGTTGACGGCATCGGTGGTGATGGTGGCGTAGCGCTGCTCCCCAAAGAAGTCACGCAGCGTCTGGCGCAGCTTGCGTAGGCCGCGTAGCGATATGCCCTTGGACACGACCGCCAGGGGGCTGGGGTCTGATGGTGGCGACCAGCAGCACAGGGCGGGGGCATGTAGCAGGCACACACAGTAGGTGCGGGGGTGGGAAGCAAGGGTGGCATGGGGAGCACGCGAGCGGTGGCATTTGCAGGATGCAACAGTTGCGTAGTTGGATGCTCACCTCGCTTGGGCTTCGGCGTCAGCGCTTTATCTGAGGTGATGGGCAGGAGCAAAGCGGGCGTGATTAGGGGAGAGGAACAGGCTCCCACCCCAACCCCACGGCATCAGCCTTCTAGTATGCCCCAGCAAGCAAGGATTCATGCGCACTTGCCTCGCGCCACCGCGGCAAGCTCAGGCGGGAGGATCGAAAGCAGGCCCTTCGTCCACGGCTGGGACAAGGCCGACACCGCGTGCCCACGGCCCGCTGTCGCAGCGCCGTGGTGCTGCTGGTGCGCGGCCACGCCCGGCCAAGCCGAGAACGATGGGCATTCCGGGTTCGGTGCAGCCATTTGCGTTACAGTATTACTATGAGTACCGCGTGTCGGGCTGCGGAGGCCGACTCACGACATGCGCCCTTCGTTCGCCATTTTGCGAAGCAGCTGAGTTTGCGGAGCTTCTAATACGCAATATTGCCTTTAGCTCTTCAGTTAATCAGAGATTGGTTGTAAGGACACGCTCGTGCTGTTTTCCAAGGAACGTTTTTCCAGCTCGGCGTCGGTGTCGTGTTCAGCATATAGCCAAGGATAGAGCATTTGACGAGTGTACCTATTAACTACTCTGCATTCTGTTCAATCCTACTCGCATCGACGATACACTGCCACACGCGACTCGCTGCTGCATGCAAGGAACCAGCTTCCCCCGCCAGCCCCGCCACCTGCGCCCGCACCTCCCGCCAGGCAGTTGACCGCGGTGGGGTGCGGGTCGAGCCTTTGTAGCAGCATGCCCGCCGGCCCTGGGCCGCCTCCGAGTGACCAAAGTAGCGGAGTGCACGTGCGGTCGTCGCTCGCAGCCAGCAGCAGCCCCGCCTCTTCGGCCGCCGCGGCCCCGCCTACAGAGCTCGCCGGCACCAGGCAGCTGCGGACGGTCTGCAGCCCGTAGCGCGAGTAATCCGAGACAGTCACCTGCAGCGCCACACAGTGGGATGTGAACGGGCAGAGCATGAAGCGCATCGACTTGAGAGCGATGAGACGCCGCGCCCCACCAGGCCCCACCTGCCCATCCCAGCTCACAGCACTGCACGCAGCCAACGATTGCGTTACCCCCTTACCTCGTGCACGAACGGCACGGTGCCTGCCGCCTGCAACCGCCCGACCTCGTGGCGTGGCCCAGCCGTCACGGGCCCGCCGCCTCCCACCGGGTCCGAGGGCCGCCACGACAGCGCAGCCCGCCAGCCCCCACCGCCGCTGCCGAGGCCGCTGGCCGCGTCGCCAACGCTTGACGCCGTCTCCCCCTGCCAATGGACCGCCAGCGACTCAATCTGCATGTTGCCGCCGGCACCGAACCCGCCGTCCAGCTGCAGCAGCGCCGTGCCCGGAGCCGCGGCCGAGCCTCCCGCTGGTGCCCCCGTTCCACTGCTGCTGCCGCCATCGGCCCCGCCCGCCGCCGCATCCGTCGGCACCATCAGCCACGCGCCGCGCGGGCACGAGATGGCGCATGTGGGCCACAGCGCAGCACCCGCCGAGGCCGAGGCCGCGCCCAGGCCGGGCGGCGACGGCAGCGCCGCCACCGTGCGCACCGGCATCTGCGCGCAGCGGTGTGTGTGGGCCAGCGCCGCCATCACCGCCACCGGCCGGTCTGGACGCCGCACGTCCAGCAGCGCCAGGCTGCCCCGCTCCAGCCCCGCCAGCAACAGGTGGCCGCCGGCGCTGCTACTGCCGCCGCTGCTGTTGCTGCTGCTGCCGCCGCCGACGGTGCTGCTACTGCCGACCCAGCTGCAGGACACAGCCTTCGCCGGCAGGCCCGTGAAGGACGCCACAACGCTGTCGGCCTGGGGGCAGGCCAGGCACAGGCCCGCGCCGCGGGACACCACCGCCACCAGCCGCTGCGCGGACGGCGCCGCCCCGCAGGACGGCGGCGGCAGCTGCAGGTCCGTGACCAGGCCGGCGTTGGCGGGCAGCCGGATGCGCGTGGAGCTCTGCACACACACACACACACACACACACACACACACACACACACACACACACACACACACACACACACACACACACACAGATGTTTAATTTTTTTAACACAGAGAGAGATGACAGAGCACACGCAGATGACAGGGCAGGATGAGACCCGGTTGGGATTTAGGGGGCACAACATGGCTGATGGACCAGGTCGCGCCATGAACGAGCTCGCCGTGCTGCCTGCCTGAGACGAGTGCCACATATGGGGCTGCGGCACGGCCCAAATCGGCTCCTGCCAGTTTCCCCAGCCTGCGCACGCACCTCGGGTGACACCAGGCTGATCTTGCGAATGCACGTGCTGCCGCCGCCGCCGCCACCTGTGCTCTCCGTGACCAGCAGTCGCCCCTGCTCCGCCATCACCGCCACGAAGCGGCATCCCTCCGTGGTCACACCAAACACTCGCTCAAACAACGTCGGGCGCCCGGCTGCTGCCCCCCGGTAGGCTGCAGTCTGGTAGGGCGTGTGCGGCTGCGGGTGCTGAGTTGCGCCCGGTCCGTGCAACGAGGCGTGCGACAAGGGGCCACAGCCGCCGCCGGCGCTGGAATCGGTTGCTGCCCCCGCGCCGTCCAGCCTGCTGGGTTGAGCGCTGTGGTGTTGTGGCGCCGAGAGAGGCGGCGTTGTGGAGCCCCCCGGCTGGAAGTGTCCCCACATGGCACCGGGCGGCGGCGCATGCCCTGCTGGCGGCCCAGGCACCGAACCCAAGCTCCCTGCTGCCACGGCGGGTTTGGGGCCGCTGGCCCACGACGCCGGCAGCGGCCCTGTGTCATGTGTGCCCGCGCCAGCGCCTGGCCCTGCCGCGGGTGGCGGCCGCAGCACGCCACTAACAATGGTGGCAGCTGACGAGGTTGATGCCGAGGAGGAAGAGGCCACATGCCCGCTGCCGTTGGGGCCGCTAGGGCCGTTGGCATGTGGCCCTGCGGCTGGGCCCGAGCCACCTGGCGGCTGCGACCACCCGCCTAGCGCCGTTCCCGGTGCGCTCTGGTGCTGCGGCCCTTGCCCAGGCCCGTGCGCCGGTGGCTGTGCGGCGCCCGGCCCGCCGTGTGGCTGCTGCAGGGGCCAGGCGTGCTGGTGCTGGTGGTGCTGGTGGTACCCGGGATACTGCTGCTCGTGAGGGTGCTGCTGCAGGTGCTGCTCATGCGGCGGGTGCGCATGGTGCTGCAGGGCGGGCTGCATGTGCAGCACCGGCGGCGGCGCACAAGCGGTGGCGGCGGCCTGCCGCGCGCTGCGCTCCCGCTCCACCCTCTCCTCCTGGTACCGCTTGTCCTTGGCGGCCATCTCAGCCAGCAGCACCTCCACGTGCCGCTTGTATCGCTTGGCCTCCGCCTCACGATCCTGCGCCAGTTGCTGCGCCCGGCGGGCGTCCTGCAAACGGCATGCACGCCGCATGACGGCCCCGTTCGAAGTGCATCCAAATCCGGTAGCGGCACGCGCCACACCAAAAGGCTCGTGCCTCGACCTCCTTAACCCTGACACGAACCGGGTTGGCTATGGTCGGCGTTGGCATTGGAATAAACAAAAATCCCAAACGCACCTCCTCCGCCCGGGCCTTGGCGCGCTGAGCTGCCTGCAGCATCACCTCCCTTTCCGCTAGCTGGTTCTGGCCAGCCGGCGGGGCCGGCCCCGCGGCTGCTGCTGCAGGCGCGGCGCCGCCGCCTGCAGGCGCAGCCGCTACTGTCGGCAGGTTGAATACGCGCACCATGTGGCCAGGCTTTGCGCTGTGTAAAAGCAGGGGGATGGGGCACACGAGTCGTTGGTGCGTCGAGCGCGCACAGGTTGGGCGAAAGGCCATGGGCGCGGGGCGCTGGTGAAAGAATGTGTTTGCTGGGGCCCCAAATGCCACAACTGCTCACTTGGCACGGCAGTTGGGGCACTGGCGCTTGGTTCGTAGCCAATCCCGCATGCAGGGCTCGCCTGCGTAGGTGTCGGCCAGGCCAGCGCGTTAGCGAAGGCGCGCGCGTGGCGGGTGCCCCCGGCGCGGGTGCACAACGCCCGGCCTACCTGCGTGGTGCCCGCAGCGCAGCACGACCGGGTAGTGCGTCTGGTCATACACCTCCAGACATATTGCGCATTCGGTCGCGGTAGGCGGTGCTGCCGCGGCAGTTGCGGGCGCAGGCATGGCGTCCGCGCGAGCTGCAGTGCCAGCGGGCGGGGCCGCAGCCTGACGATTCCCGCCATCGTCGTCATCATCAATAACAATAGCTGCGATCAGGATTGGCAGCAACGCGTGTGCCGGAGCTCAGGTCAAGAACAAGAGTTTGCAAGGAACTCACGAGGAGAAGAGGTAGCCATGTCAGGATGCCATCATTCATACAAACATAGCTCAGCTATTAGATGTGTTGCTTGAGGTGAGGGCAAAATTCAGGGGCTGTCGCGGGATGGGTCTGACATCGATCCAGTTAAAGCAGGAGCTGCATGAGCTCTATTGATTTGTGAGCTAGGAAATCACTGATTACTTGCGGAACTACAATTCTGCTTATCTTGAATAATAGCTGCAGGCGTGTAGGACGAAACCGCAGAAATGCTCGCGCACGCCATGCAGCGCTCTATCGGCCGGCTGCAGCGCCACTCGCGCATGGCCCCTTTCATGACAGCACGACCAGCGTCTTCTCGGGTGGCGGCATCGGCGGCAAGCCCCGACCGGCTCGTGCATGTCGCCCACATCCTCTTACCCCCGGACCAGGAACAGAAGGCGAAGGAGCTGGAGGACAAGCTAGCAGGTGAGGGCGATGCCGTGGGGCAGCGGATATGTCACGTGGGGGCTGCGCACGCGGAGGGAGCCGTAGGTTTCGGGCGTGGCGTGGAGTTCGGGCGTGGAAGCCCCATGCAGTAGGATTACCCGCCACGATTACCAGCCCATCTCAACCCTATGTCCCATGCTACGTGTTTCAACGATGTCCCGCAACAACTACCGTGAGGACAGGTGGTGCGGCGTTTGATGAGCTGGCGCGGGAGCACTCAAGCTGCGGCTCCGCCAAAAAAGGCGGCGAGCTGGGCTGGCTCTCGCGCGGCACGTTCTTCCCACAGGTGGGCGGCCCTCGTGGCAACCTCGGCGAATCAGGGCCTGAGCCCTGAGGCAGGACCCCCAAGGCCTGCTAGTTCCAGCTTCGATCCCGTTTCTCCATCGCCGCCGCCCGGTCCTCATTTCCTCAGCTGCATCCAAACCTGGTCTGCATGCATCACCGTAATGTGCTGCTGCTGCTGCTGCTGTAGTTTGAGGCGGCGGCGTTTGCCGCGCCGGTGGGGAGCATCACTCGCGCCACCACCGGCCGCGGGCTGCACCTCATCAAGGTGCTGGCAGAGAAGTGAGTGCGCGCACTTTAATAGCAGCTGGTGCGCACTACGGTAACCAGCACAAATCGAAATTGCCAGACTCGCATGACACGCACGTGTTGGCTGGGGGCTGTTGGGGCTAGTGCAGAACCCAGCGCATGTAACATGCATGCGTGGCCGCATGCAACCTGAATGTGCTGTTCTTTCCGCCGGTTTTGGTCACATGGCAACATCCAGGTTCCAGGCCACCATCCAGCAGATGAACCCGGAGGAGCTGCACGAGATGATCAACAACCCCGCGTTACTGGAAGACGTGCAGGTGCGTGCGTGTTTTTTTTTGGGGGGGGGTCATTTACGGGATTCCGAGCCAAGGCCGGGGAGCCAAGGCCGGGGAGCAGAGGGCTGTCGCTCACCACTGCCGTTCACCGCGCCGCGCTGGCTGGTCGGGATTGCGCCGGTCGGAGCCTCCCCCGCCTCCAGTGGCAACTGTGCTGCTTAGTCATGGACCCGTATTCAGCCCCTGCACCTGCCTCTGCGCCTGCACCTGCTGGGGACCACCCGCGCAGCTGGTGGATGTGCGCGAGGACTGGGAGTTCGGCACCAGCCGCATCCCCGGCTTCGAGCTCATGCCGCTGAGCCGCTTCAGCGAGTGGAGCGCCGACATCTCCACGCGGCTGGACCCGGGCAAGGAGACGGTGGTGCTGTGCCACCACGGCGTGCGCTCCATGCAGATGGCGCAGGTGGGCAGATGGCGCGCTAGAGCGCGTGGAGCGGTGCGTGGCGTGGGGGTGCAGACAGGCAGGCGGGGGCTGCTGCAATGGTACTGGCTGCGCGTGCGCCCGAGGCCACAGCGCTGGCTTGAAGGAAGGTCGGAAGGATGTGGAGGACCGATCGTTGCAGGTGGCAGGGGCATCGGCACAGAAGCTTACAGCTGTATCCATGATTCTATGCCCATTCACAATGCAAGTCATACCGCCTGCAATACAGTACAGAACCCCGTCTTGCATTCGCATTCTCTAGCAAACACAAAGCTAACTCCCTGCACCAAACCCACATGTGGCCTCGCCTGTGCCCCCCCTGCCCACACCGCCCCTCCCACCAGTTCCTGGTTTCAGAAGGATTCACCAACGTGAAGAACGTCGTGGGCGGAATCGACAACTATTCCCGCGTCGACAGCTCCATCCCCCTTTACTGAAATGGTCTTGAAGCGTGCGGAGTAACTTTCTCGACAATGAATATCTGCTGGACCCTGATCGCATACACACTCGTGCCCGCCCCATCCAACTCATATGTGCTGCGCTCGGACGAGGCGATTAGAGGGTTCACATGAACCACTGATGAACACGCAAGTTTGCTGCTATCTCATTCGTTCGAAGTGTGCTAGCGACGTCAGGCCTCAGGAAGGCATAACGTGTTGGCCCAGGCTCCGCATGCAATGCACCAACGCTGTAACAGAATGCCATTTCTCAATCCTGCCACGACTTCACAAAGTAACCAACTTGGATGGCGCAACCAGCTTCCATTTACGCGCCCAGGTCCTCCGCAGCCGGTCCCTCCCCATCCATACTCAGCCCCATGTCAACGCCGCGGCTGTGGGGCCGCAAGTGAACACGGACCGGTGACTTGGCCGCACCGGCCTCGTCCTCAGCACCAAAGTAGGCGCTCTGATCCTCCGTGATAGCAGGCAGGCCGGGCGCCGCCGATTCCCCTACGTCAGCCTCCGCCGGCCCCTCCCCGTCCATGCTCAGGTTCATGGCCAGCCCTCGGCTGCCCGGCCGCAGGTGCACGCGCACTGGCGACTTGGCTGCCGGTGTCGATGCCTCCTCCTCCTGCTCCTCGTCCGCCGCCCCCCTATCGGCTGCCGCTTCGGCCGGTTCATCGGCCTGCGCGGGCGCAGCCTGCTCGGATGGGGCGGGCTCCTCCTGCTCCTGGGTCTGTTGTGCCGGCGGCAAAGGGAAGGCCTCGCCGTCCATGCTTATCCCCATGTCCAGCCCGCGGCTGTGCGGCTTGAGGTGCACGCGCACCGGCGGCCGGGAGCCGCCTGGCGTCGCCTCCTCCTCCTCGCCCTCGCCGGCCCCGAAGTAGGCGCTCTGATCCTCCGTGATAGCTGGCAAGCCGGGCGCCCCCGACGCCCCTACGTCTGACTCCGCCGGCCCCTCCCCGTCCATGCTGAGATTCATGGCCAGGCCGCGGCTGCCCGGCCGCAGGTGCACGCGCACAGGAGAGCGACCGGAGGCGTCAGCGGGTGCTGGCGCCGGCGGCGCCGGCATGGGGAACGCCTCGCCGTCCATGCTGACGTCCATGCCCACGCCCCGACTGCCGGGGCGCAGGTGCACACGGACAGGCGACCGGGCGGCGGCGTCGGGCACGCTGAGCGCCGGCGGCAGCGGCCGCGGCGCGGAAACGGGTGCCCGCTTGGCCTCCCCATCCATGCTGAGGTCCACGCCTACTCCGCGGCTGCCTGGTCGTAGGTGAACGCGTACCGGCGACTTGGCGGGAGCTTTGGTAGATGCCTCCTCCTCCTCTTCGTCCTCGTCGTCCTCGCCGTCAACGTGCAGCGGCGGCAGGGGGCCCAAGTCTCCCATGCCTGGCCCCTCGCCGTCCATGCTTATCCCCACGTCCAGCCCGCGGCTGTGCGGCTTGAGGTGCACGCGCACCGGCGGCCGGGAGCCGCCGGGCGTCGACTCCTCCTCCTCGTCCTCGCCCGCAAAGTAGGCGCTCTGATCCTCCGTGATAGCAGGCAGGCCGTACTGCACCGCGGACCCGGTGCCACCCGCAGCCGCCGCAGCCACGGCCTGCGCCTCCCGTGCCGCCATGTAGTCACCGAGCAGCAGGCCCGCGCCTTCACCCTCACCCTCGCCCTCGCCATCCATGCTGAGATTCATGGCGAGGCCGCGGCTGCCCGGCCGCAGGTGCACACGGACCGGGGAGCGGGCGTCACCGCCGGCCTCCTCTGACCCCAGGTCCGCCATCGCCGGCCCCTCCCCGTCCATGCTTAGGTCCACGCCGACTCCGCGGCTGCCCGGACGCAGGTGCACGCGCACCGGCGACTTGGCGGAAGTGGAGGGTGGCCCGGCGGCGCCGCGCGACGGCGGCTTGACGGGCGAGATGCGGTCCAGGATGCTGCCGCCAGCGGGCCCGCCCCGCGACGGCGGCTTGGCCGCGCCCACCGCCGGCGCGCCGCGTGACGGCGGCTTGGAGCCCGCGCCCGCGCCGCCGCCGAGGACGGGGTGCGCGCCAGCGCGCGATGGCGGCTTGCTGCCGGGCAGGGCTGCTGCCGCAGGGGCGGCAGGGGCGGAGGAGGAGGAGGACGCGGCGATGCCGGACACCACCTCCTCCAGCTGCCGGTCGATCTCCCAGCCCGCCACCGTGAAGGTGCCCGGCTCGATTGAGTCGGCGTGGGGCTGCTCCAGCGAGTGGATGATGGCGCCGATGGCGAAGTCGATGAAGTCGCCGTCGTCCTCAAACACCGGCAGCTGCTGCTCCGCCGCCGAGCGCTCCGGCTCCGGCTGCGGCTGCGGCTGCGGCTGCACCTCCGGCTCCGGCTCGGCCTCGGGCTCGGGCTCGGGCAGGGGCTCCAGGTCGTCCGAGGAGGCGGGCTTGGCGACCGCGACCGCGACCGCGGCCGCGGCCACGGCCACGGCCACGGCCACGGCCGCGGGCGGTGTGATTGCGCGCATGGTGGGCGGCTCCGCAGCCCGCGGCGACGGCACCGCAGGCGGCGACGCGGCGCGCGGCATGCTCGCGGCCGCCGCCGCCGCCGCGGCCGGGGACGCGACCTCGCTCTCTGCCTCCTCCTCGTCCTCCTCTCCATCGCCCTCTTCGATCGGCTCCGTCTGCACCGCGGCGCCGGCGCTGGGGCTTGCCGCCTGCTCCTGCTCCTCCTCGTCCTCCTCCTCATCCTCCTCCTCGGCGAGCGCGGCAGCCGCGCCGGCGGCGGCCTTGGCGCCGGCCGGGCTGGCGGCGGCGCTGCCGGCCGCCGCCTCCGACATCATGCACGAGCTCATCTCATGCGGCAGCGGGCGGCCGCAGTACTGCGCCAGGATCTTGCGCGCCATGCGGATGCGCAGCGCGTCCGACGAGAAGCGCTGGCCGCCTGCGGAGGGAGGCACGACAGGGGATGGGCGCGCTCAGTGCACGCGCGGTGCTAAGGCGTGCTAGGCGAGGGCGCGCATGCGCGCCAGGCAGCTGTATCGACCCGTTAGCTAGCTAGCTGCACCCGCCCCCCCGCCCGCGCCGCCTCCTACCTCTCCGCAGGTCGCAGGTGGTGGCCTCCTCGATGGGGATGCCGTCGGGCGTGAGCTCCACCAGGAACGGGTCGTCCGCGGCCTTGCCGAAGCTGAGGCGCGAGCGCAGGAAGGGCAGGCTGTCCAGGAAGCCGCAGTCGGGCCCGATGGCCGCCAGGTAGTCCACGCCGTAGTAGACGAAGGGCTCGCTGGGGCTCACCTGGGGAGTCCAAAGGGTTGGCGGCGGGCAGCGGAAAGCAGGTGAGCAGCCGCAAGCGAGGAGAAATGACGCGTGCGGCACTTGTATGGCCGAGGTTGGGTTCCAGCTGCTGCTAGCAAACTTCGGCGTCAGCGTGCTCACGCACCTTGCGCCGCCAGGCCGCGATGGACTCCACGGCGTCCAGCGTGCGCTGCCGCAGTGTGCCCACCAGCCGGTAGAACAGGCGCACCAGTGGGTCCACCGGGCTCAGCACCACCGGCGCCGCGCCGCCGAAGCCGGCGTCCAGCTTGCCGCCCGCGATGCGCAGCCGCTCCAGCACGTCCTCGCGCGCCTTGATGGCCTGGCGGTTGGGAGCGGTAGGCAGGGCGGTGGGCGGAGGTTGAGGGAGAAGCGTGTCAGGATTTGCTTTGCAATGCTGAGTAGTAGCCCCGGCACGGACCCCGTTTCCGCTCCGTGGTGCCTTTTGACCCGTCCTTCCTGTATGAACCCTCCACGCCCGTTCCCTCAAGCCATCCCCTCCCTCCCCTCACACCTTGATGACGGTCAGCTCCATCTCCAGGTTGCGCAGCGGCTTCTGGTGGTACGGCGACACGCCGCCCGCCGCCCCCGGCGAGCCGTTGTACGACGTGCGCACGCCGGCGCCCAGCGCCGGCGCCGAGGCCTCGTACTGCAGCGGCGCCAGCCGCCCGCCCGCCGCGCCCGGCGAGCCGCCGTAGCCACCCTGCGGCGAGCCGTACTGCGGCTGGCCGTACTGCTGCTGCTCGGGCGAGCCGTAGCCGCCGCCCACGTCCGGGGAGGAGGCATACCCCTGCTGCTGCTGCGCCGCCAGCGACCAGCTGCCCTCGCCCGCCAGCTGCTGCTGCTCGCCGTCGCCACCCTGCTGCATCTGCATCTGCATCTGCATCTGCGGGGAGCCGTAGCCCTGCTCGCCGCCGCCCGCCAGCGGCGGCAGCTGCCGCGGCAGCGGCTGCTGGTTCGGGCCGCGCCGCAGCGGCTCCGGCGGCCGGCGGCTGGGCGGGATGACGTTCCCGTACTCGTCACGAGCCGCGGGGCCGCCGCCGCCGCCCCGCCCGGCGCGCGGCGCGTTGCGCTGGAAGAAGTCCCGCACCGGCTCCTTGGCCTGGAAGATGGGCGCCTGTCCGCGAGGCTGCTGGTGCCGGATGTTGTGCGGCGGCAGCATGCCGGCGGGCGCGGCGCCGCCGTGCGCCTGCTGCGCGCCGGCGATGGGCGGCAGCATGGAGCCGCTGGGCTCGGCCGAGGGCAGGCCCGCGTTGCTGGTGCGGTTGGAGGGCGCGCCGCTGTTGATGCCGCTGTTGATGGTGCCGATGGCGGGCAGGCGCGGGTTGCCGCTGGGCTTGCCCACGCTGGGCGGCGCCGCCTGCACCACTTTGCCGTACTTGCGCAGCCAGTACTCCTCCTGCTTGCGCTGCTTGGAGAGGAGGTACTCGTGCATCCGCTTGCTCGCCTCCGTGCCCCCATCCGTGGGCGCCATGGCTGCTATTGCGCCGAGAGCTGCGCGAGGCAAGGCGGGGCAGGACGAGTCAGGTGTCGACCGGAGGCCAGGTCCACGCCGAGCACGACCGGGGGCTGCACGGGCACAGTCGCTAAAACGCGCGCGCGGGTGTCTGGGCCGCAGTGCCCCATCTCCCGCGGGAATCAGCAGCAGCGCCGGTGCCCCTAGTTCCCTTTAAGCGGAAGTGATGCTGACGTATGCGTCTCGTGCGCAGGTTTAGGAGGCAGCGATGCACCCATCGAAGAGAGCGTTTCATGTGTCCCTCCGCACATGCCTGACTTCACATTAAAGCTTATACCCGGTTAATTATCTTGCCAAGCTTGGGCGACGGGGCTGCCCCCGCTGCTATGCTGCCCTTCGGCCCCAGCCGCACCTTGAGAGCCCTGCGCCCTCCTCAAATAGTTGTGCTGTTATGAATCCAGCTTTCTAGGCGTGAGACTACAGGCGAAGTCGCGTCTGGAGAAGTTGCGTTGGTTCTTCCTGCGGCTTGCTCGGTTCCTTATATTCTGGTTGGAGTACAATAAACTACAGAAGTCAATTGAGCTAGTATTACTGCAAGCAGAAATCGCTCGCTTCAGGACTTCGTCAGTGCTTCGAGGATTTAGCGCGCAGGCCCTTTCGACAGCGGAGGACAATGTGTTATCCTGATTATATATCTGCTTCTGTATTATTTGCGCACATAGTTCCAGCAAAAGAAGACATGCAGCGCGGTCTCGTCATGTGCTGCCGAGTGGCGGCAGTTGCAACGGCTGTGGAGAGAGTCAAGATTTCATTAAACGAGGTGAGTAATGGCGGGCATGTCGGTTAGCAGGAGGCGGAGGATTGCGGGGGCCCCGCGATTCAGCGGGTTTTGCACACGCGTGCGGTGTGCACACGCGTGCGACACCAAGACCGCCAGGCTCATTAGCGGGCCCAACTAATGAGATTGGTATGGGACATTGTACTTGCATGATAATTTGCATGCGCAGAGAAGATGTGACCAGCCGACTTGAAAAATGTGGATCCCACATCCCGTGCACATGGCCTGGCCGGAGCATCGCGACTGTTTTCGCCCATGAAACCGTGCAGTCGCGCGCGTCATGATTCAAGTGGACACCAAGCGGCTCAGTCGGCCCGTCCGCTGTTGACTCTTGGCAGGGCCAACCTGTGACACGGTGGACACCACAACTTCGTCCACCCCTGCCCAAATAAAGCCGCAGGGCCGCGTGCAGGACGCACCGCGCTACCGGGCGAGCGCCCTAGAGCATTGCATATGGCCGCTCGCGTCCCCCAGGGGACAAGGGCAGCACACGGGCCGAAAGGCAGCTACAGCAGGGGAAGTGGGTTCATGGTTGTGGTACGGCACTGAGAACCCAGCGGGTCCCAGCCAGCCCACAAGAGCCCCAGCACGGCTGCGAAGCTGCGGCGGGCTGCAATCTTCGCATTCACAGTCTTCATCCAAACCACGGCCGATCTGTCACTGGCGGTGATGGGCGCCTCGCGAGGTCAAGCGGGATTGAACGCGCGGGAGCCATTGTCCCCGACAATCTCTGCCACCTGGTCGGCCACATGCAACCAGCGGCGTGCAACCAGGCACGCAGACCAGGGGAGACGCTGCCCACCTTGCTTCGCTATCAGGCTTCACGCGTCTTACTCGTGATTACATCTGGATAACATGCATGCCGCGGTGGGTGGCTGCAGCCGCCGTGGCTGGCGCGGCAGTAGCACATCCACCTCCCTGCTAGCTGTGGTGCTCGGTGCGGCGGTGCTGATGGCGGCGCACACAGGTAGGGCCCGTGGGTGAGTCGCTGGTGCCAGTGGTGCGATCAGGTCAGGCCTCAGCTGCGCGCTCCTTGGCTGCACCTTGCCTGCACCTGCCCCACGAGTCCTCTGTCATGCCATGTCACCATGCGCCCGTTCTCGCCTCTGAGCACAAATGCCTCTCTCGTGCTGTCTGGCCCGCAGGCGTGTCGGCGCAGGACAACCTGGAAGCCCTGGACGAAGCCCAGCTCAAGGGCATTCTGCAGGCCCCCTTCGACCAGAACAACAACAACAATAACAACAACAAACCCTCGCCGTCGCCCTCGCCGTCGCCCTCGCCGTCGCCATCGCCCTCACCCTCACCTTCGCCCTCGCCCTCGCCCTCGCCATCACCGTCGCCCTCGCCCTCACCCAGCCCGGCTAGCCCCAAGCCCAAGCAGCCGGCCAGCCCCCAGCCGCTCAACAGGAAGCCGTCCAAATCTAAGAAGGTGTGCGCTGCTGCTGCTGCCGCTGGAAGGGCGCACGGCCGTGGGGACAAGGGGCACATACACACAGGGGCACCCGAGCATAGGGACTCGCAACCGCTGCCCCGCTCCGTCCAATCGCCCGATGCATGCACGCGCCGGCTCTGCGCACGCATGCACCTACTGGCGCCGAAACGCGCTCGCTCGTTTCCCACAAACGCAGAAGTCACCCCCCAGGAAGTCCCCGCGGCCTCCGCCGCCGCCCAGGCGGCCTCCACCCAGGCCACCCTCGCCCAAGCCGCCCTCGCCTCCGCCTCTGCCCCGTGAGTTCCAGAAGCCCATCCAGCCTTATACAGCCTAACTGCGGGGCGGGCTGCCCGTCGTGAAATGCATTCACGAACAGAACATGGCCCTACGCTACGCCACGTTACCGAACCTCTCCATTCGCCTCACATGCACGCACGCCTGCTGTTGCATACTGATGCATTCATGTCACAGCCGCGCGCAAGGGCGGCTTCAAGGTGTATTCCTACAAGAAGCTGTTGGTGCTCATCCAGACCGACGACCGGTACACCTATGACGAGGTGCGGCGTTCGCGCGTCTGCATGGGGTGTGGTGCAGAAGGTGGACGGCGTAGTGCGTGGGGAATCTGCCGGGGAACGGTCGGGGAACCTGCTTATCCCAGTTTGTTATTATGTTAACCACCATTACGCGATTCACACCCCAAATGGCGGCCGCCGCGAACACGCATGCAGGGCTACAACTTCTGCCAGAGCAAGGGCCTCTTCTACGTGCCGTACAACGACAGGATCAAGCGTTGTGAGCCCGCCGCATGGGGGGGGCGGCATGCACCTTGCTGGGTGGGCATGCATGCGCGCCGCTCATTCATCCGTGCAGCAGCTCAGCTGGTAGTCGGGGAGGGGGCGAGCGCAGCGCTGGCCCTACATGCAACGCAGCACCACCTGCCCCCCACTCTGCCACCGCCTGCCACCGCCTGCCACCGCCTGCCCCCGTCGGATCCACCTGCGCCTGCCCCCGCCTGCTGTCCCCGCCCACCCGACCTCCCATACGCACGCACGTACCACCACCACCCCGCCCGCAGTTCCCCTGCGCGACCTGTGCTACACCAACGGCAGGGGCTGCTGGGTGGGCGGCCAAGTCGGCAACGCTTGCGCCTTCATCAACCCCCAGGGCAACGGAGGTGAGCGAGTGGGCCACGCCGTGGAGGACTGGGCCGCTGTTTCGGGCCATCAAACTGCGTGGTGCTTGAAGCTAGCTTATACGGGGTAGGCAGCCTTGCATGCTTGTGCGACTGTATCGAGCGGGCTCTCCCCACCGGCCCACCCACATATGCCGCATGCACCGGTCGGTGGCTTTGGGTTTTGGAATGAACTGTACCCCCTTCCCCATCCACCCACACCGCACACGGCTCACTCAACTCTTCGTTCTGCCGCCTGCACGCCGGATCACATGCCTGCCCACGACCGCCACCCCCCTGCCTCAGGCCCCTACCCCGAGGACTGCAACCGCCTGCACTACGTGGTGTGCTGGGGCGACCTGCTGAAGCAGCGTAACAATCCCCTGATCTGGGATGACCCCCACAATATCAGCATCTTCAAGGGCCCTGATAAGGGCCCCAAGCACGGCGTTGTTGTCAAGAAGCCCAAAATCAACAGCCCGCCGCCGCCGCCACCGCCGCCGCCGCCGCCGTCGCCGCGCCCGCCGTCCCCCGTCCGCCGCCCTCGCCGCCCGCCGCCCAGGAATAAGGACAAGAACAAGGACAAAAACAAGGACAAGAACAAGAACAAGAACACGGGCAAGGATCAGCAGAAGAACAAGAGCAAGCAGGACCAGCAGCAGTAGCCGACCCAGGCTCAAGAAGTAACAACCCCGCCATCTGGGGCAGGCAGGATTGGTTGGTTCTTACGCGCGCAGCTTTGGACTTCGTGACCCCTTGTGTAGATGCAGATATACAGGTCACGGTGTGGTCAGGGGAGGGGCGTGGTGGTCGCAAACCAGCTAACAGGCATGCACCCAGCCCTTCTTTCCTTCGTGAGCATTTTCCAAGCGGCATCCTTGCGTGCCAACTAATGTGACCGAATCATAACGCATAACGTTTCGGCGGTCGTGCGATGGGGCTTGTGCAGTAAACCTCGAAGCGTGATGGACATGTGAGCGAAGTGCTTGGGCAGGATTCAGGGTATAGGCAACGTACGACGCATGCACGCATGCACGCACGGCACCCGGGCACCTCATGCTCATGGGTCTGCGTGGGCATGGGCGGAGAGCCGCTGGCTGGGACCCTGGACGAGTGGGCGTGCAGCAGCTGGCGGTCAGAGTCTCGTACTCTCGTGTAAACGGTGATCACGGATGGGGTTGTGCCTCTCTCAGAGTCTCTCCACATCGCAGTACTGATGGGGATGCCAGGTGGGTCTCCTCCATATCGTCGATGCCACAAACCAATTCCAGCAGGGTAACGTGAACGGCGCAGGCAGAGGTCACCCTCCCGGTGCTCAGCCTGCTCATATCGGTCTCTCCTGAGCTTCCTCTTATTGTTTTGGTGGGCGGGAGGAAACAAAGATCCTGGACCCGCGGATGGGTGCAAGTGGGCCCCGGTCTGGCCACTGCCGACTGCACACATACCATATTCACGAAACGGAGGTGACTGCGGTTTGCACTGTCCTGGGCGACGTCGGGGCCAGGGTCGAGGTCTGGGTCGAGGGAGGGGCAAGATCGGGCCAGCGCAGGGTGAGGGCGAGGGAGTTCTGTACGTCACTTTGAGAGGTCCGCATTGCGCTTGTCACACATTTTGCCCAGATGAGTGCCTGCGCCCACAGCCCCACACGGCATCGCCAAAGCTGCCCGTGCTATGGCAGTCGCGACGTGATTTACTGAAGGTAATCCTACGTGTGAACGAGTGTAGGACCATCCAAGAAAACTTACAGCCAACCGCCATCACACTCAACCTTGTCGACAGAAACGCCTTTCTTTGACCGCGCTTTCACATTTTTACCTCATCTGCCCCACCTAGCGCATCCTTATTCGCAACGCGCGCACCGCCCCACATGCACACGCACACTGCACTGGGCCCATTCGAGTTCGCAACGATACTGCCTCCCTCGCAATAAGATGAAGCCCGGAGCCAGGGGCGCGGCGTCCTGCCGCCGCCACCGCAGCGGCGGGAGCAGCGCTCCTGCCACGCCGTCGCTGCTGGCGGCTGTGCTGCTGGCGGCGGTATTCATGGTGGCGTACGGGCCTTCGGGTGAGACACGCATCATTATTCGCATGCCGCCCGCAGCACATCGACAGCAAGAGCAACGCAGTGCCAAAGCCGGCATGCAGTCGAGAGCGAGGGCGGGGTTCACCACAACTTGACCCAGTGCATTTACTGTGTACCGCCGAAACATGCGCTTGCAGGGGCCCTGGCCCAGCAGTCCCAGCAGCAGTCTCAGCAGCAGTCCCAGCAGCAGTTCCAGCAGTCCCCGCCGCCCAGCTCCGCCCCTCCGAGCCCGATGGCGACTGCCAGCCCCACGCCGCCCAGCCCTCAGCAGACCCAGCGGCCGCCCAGCCCTGAAGAGGTCAAGAACAAGAGCCCCAAGATCAAGAAGAACAAGAAGGTGCGCAACTCGATGTCTCGATGCGGGGTATGCAAACGCCGGGCTCACCAGGGGCACCTGCGGACATGCGTGTGCCAACGTCTCCTGGAAGCCATGCTGCTGGTTCGGCTTCTGCTGCCTTTGCGTCTTCACCTCCACTGCAAAACTGACCTAAGAACGCCCCACCGCCGCGGACCTCGCCAACTGCGTGCTCAATGCAGCGGCCGCCGCTCAGGCGGTCTCCCTCCCCGCCGCCGCCGTCGCCCTCACCGCCGTCGCCCTCTCCACGTGAGCCACTAGCTAAGCGGGCTGGAGCGTCGCAGGAAAGGTTGCGGGACACCCATTCACCCCCTAGCCGCGCGCAAGGCACGAAGGTTTAGCATACTTATGACGCTTGCCTCCTCCCGTCACATTCCCCGGCACACACGCACCGACACGTACCCGCATAGCCGCCTCCGCACCTCCTACTCCACCTCACCCCACCTCACTTGCATCCTGTCGCCGCAAGCATCGGAACACATCCATACCCATGTGCGTGCAGCTGCACCCAAGGGCTTCAAGCCCTACGCCTTCAAGAAGAAGTTCCTGTACGTGCAGTCCGACGAGCCGAGCTACACCTATGACGAGGTATGACGAGTGACGCGGCAGCTGGACTGAGGGCGGGGGTCCGGCGCCGGGTGCTTTGCCGGCTGCCAGTGACTGTCTGAGGGTGTGGGAAGTGTAGCAATGCTGCTTGCGTGGGGTTGCCTGGGCTACTATGTCAGCAGGTAAACTCATATTGCGGGTTCGCTGCCGCCCGAACCCCCTTGGGCGGTTCGCCTCCCCACCTGACCATCCGTATGTGGGGATGGACATTTCCCCATCCGCAGGCACAGCAGTTCTGCCGTGAGAAGGGTCTGTTCGTTGTGGGCTATGATGACAAGCTGAAGCAGGGTAAGTCCTCTCTGGGACCGCGGGGAGGGGTGCGTGGCAGCTGCTGCGTGCGGGTTTGCTGTGTGAATGCGTCCTGCTGAAAACTGCTCCTTTCCTCCGCCCCCCCCTCCGCGGCGCAGTTCCCCTGCGCGACCTGTGCTACGCCAGCGGCAAGGGCTGCTGGGTGGGCGGCCGCCTGGACATGCAGTGCGCATTCATCGACCCCCAGGGCAACGGAGGTGCGTGATGGGCGGTTGCATGGCGTGACAGCTACGCACGTGTTCGGTGATACGCCCTGATTTCTTCGGAAGCTCGCATTCTGTAGATGCTTGTTGGTGCTGTTTGACCATCATGCATGAGCCTTGGCTCACGGTGCCTGTGCCTGCGCAGTATTGTTACTCAACTGCCAACGCCTGTGCAGGACCTTACCCCGAGGACTGCAATCGCCAGCACTACGCGGTGTGCTGGGGCGACCTGGTGAAGCAGCAGGGCAACCCCATCTTCTTCTGGCCCGACCACGGCATCGTCAAAAAGCCCAACCTCAAAATCCCGCCGCCGCCGCCGTCGCCGTCCCCGCCGTCGCCGTCCCCGCCGTCGCCGCGCCCGCCGTCCCCCGCCCGCCGCCCTCGCCGCTCGCCGCCCAAGAATAAGGACAAGAACAAGGACGAGAACAAGGGCAAGGACGAGCAGCAGAACAACAAGGACGAGCAGCAGAACAACGGCAACATGTGAGGAGCGGCTGCAGTGATAGATCAGTCTTGCAGCCCAACTGTAGGAGCCAGCAGTATCTGCCTTGGCCTTGGGGGGTATTCGTGAGTCGCCCCGCCATCCGTGACCGCAGCCGGTGACCAGCACCGCATGCGCGTGCTACGTGCCAGCCGTGCTAAGCAACCTTGTTGCTGTATTGTAGAGGCCTTTTCGTGATCACAGGGGTTTCGTGATCACAGTGTTTGGGGCGCTGCGTGCTTGGCTAGCTGCTTATTTTCCGCATCATAGATAGTCAGCTGATGCTGTGCTGTGCCGTGTGGCGGGGAGGAGAGCTAGAGAAGTCGGTGCATGTGGGGAGAGTGTTTGGACGGGGGCATTCGCATGTCGGAGCTGCTGGGGTTGCACTGGTACGGTGGGACAGAACCGCCGCCGGGGTAGGCGGCGCAGCGCGCAACGCCGACGTATACGTGCCGACGCCAAAGTCTCTCGTACGATTTCGGACTACCCCCACTCATACGCCGACGGATCCTATTCATTTCCATAGTTGTTTAACAATATGGAGAAATGTGGGGACCGACGCCCGCTTTTCCTTGGGTTCTGGGCTTCGATGTTGCGGCGCGCGACATGTCCCGCGACGTCGCATGTGCCCCGTACGGAACACGGGGACCTGGCCCGCCACCCTGCACCGCATTGCGCTTTGCGTAGTAACCACAGAAAAGAACGTATCACTCCTCCCCAACAGCCAGCAACTAAGCCCGGCCCAGTCCGACGAGCAGTCGGTCCGTCCGAGCGTGTCGATTTGGCGGGAAACGAACGCCGAAAGAAACGCCTTTCAGCTGTGCCGTAAAAGAAGCTGGAGGACTTGCGGACGTCCACGAACCGGGAGCCTAATAAAAGCATTCGGGGCCCTAAACCGTGGGGCTAAACCTTGTTGACGGCCAAGCCGTTCCCCGCGCGTGTCCCGTAGTAGCCAGTAACCCGCCCGCCTGACGTGCAAGTACGTGCTAGTAGTCTTCGGGGCCGTCACGGTCCCACCGCTGCTTGAGCCCTGTTCGACCGGGTTTGCCGACACAGTGTCACGTTAAGACCGCAGCGCTGAACCCATGGAGAGTTTAGGTTGCGCGTTATCCGGCCAATGCTGCAGCCGCCGAGGCCGCCGCAGCTACGGCAGCGGCACCTCCCTGTTGGTGGCGGTGCTGCTGGGCGCGGCGGTGCTGATGGTACTGCACAGCGGGCCCGTGGGTGAGTTGGCCATAGCGGGCTGTAGCTACTGTAGCAGACCACCACATAACTCCATGGCGGCAGGCAAGGTCAGGTCGAAATGGCCGGGATCGTTTCACAGGCCTTGCAACCACTGCGTGTTGTACCACTCTCATACAAGAGGAGACAACAAGGACCAGCCTGCTGTTGTCCCGAACATGTGCCCAAGCACATGCGCACACAGGCGGCCGCATTGCCACACGAGTAACTTGCAGTGCCCGTATCTTCCATCTACGCTGTAGAAATTTGCCCCAAATCCGCCGAAGGCGGAGAAAATGTTTTGGGGTTTGGGGCCGCGCATCTACGGAGCGTAGACGTTTTGGGCGGATTTGGCAGTATTTTAGACAGGGAGCGTAGATGGTTTGGGGGTTTTGGGGGCGTGCCCCTAGGAAAATGTTTCGGGGCGTAGATGGCGCGGGAGGGGTCATCTACGCTGTGTAGACGCCGGGGGCCAAAAGCCATCTACATGATACCGGCACTGGTAACTTGGTGTCCCACCGCGCGCCCAGGTGCCACTGCGCAAGCGCCGGGTCTTGAGGGCCCGCTGGCGGGAGTAGACGGAACACAGTTTAACAACCCGCCCGACAAGGGCCAAGGCGGCGACGGACTTGGCAACAACAACGGAGGCACTGACAACAAGGGGCCACTCCACCGTCTTGGATTCGGCGGCAAGGGCATCAAGTTCGAGAAGCTGTCACCCTAGTCACCCCCGCCAACGGACACCTCTTCACCTCCCAAGGAGAACACGCCGCCTCGACCCCGCCGCCGCCGCTCCCCGCCGCCCGCACCCACACGCCGACAGCCGTCGCCCTTTGTCCGGCCCTCGCCCACCCACCGTCCCTCTCCCAGCCCCGTCTACCCGCCCAGCCCTGCGCCACTCAGCGCCATCACCTACCCGCCCAGCCCTTCGTCGCCGCCGTCCCAGGTAAGTGCTGCCGGAGAATGAACTCGCTCTGTACATCGCCCTTGCTGGTGATCGGCGGGTGCCCGGCATCCCGAAACGCATCCCTGGCCCCGTGCCCTAGCCCCGCATTCAGTGACATTCCCAACTACCTTGCTGCTTCTCGTGCGTGAAGTGCGGACCACGCATGAAGCTCACGAAGCTCACGCGCCCCAATCCCTCCCTGCTCGCTGCTGCCGCTGCTGCTACTGTGCGCAGCGCCGCCCGCCGCGCCAGCACCGCCGCCGCCCGCCCGCTTCACGTGTGCCCCCCACGCCTGCGCCGCCCTCCTGTGAGTCACATTTCGTACGGTGTGTGTGTCAGAGAGCACAAGGGAAAACGTGTGTGTGTGGGGCTCCGGCCCCTAGATTGCGGCATGCGCCATGCACGCGTGCGCCTCGGCTACGAGTTGCGATTGACGACGAGCCATGCATTGAAGGCATGGTGATCCGAAATGTCAGCTTACTTCCTTGAAAGCGTCTCAAACCCATGCCGTCCCCTACCTGCTGCAGCCACAGAGCGCAAGGGCGGCTTCAAGGCCTACGCGTACAAGAAAGTCCTACTGTACATCCAGTCTGAGGACACGTACAACTATACTGAGGTGATGCGGAGCAGGGGCCTTTTCCCGTCGTTACAGCTAGATTGGCAGGAGTCAGTCGAGGCGTGCGGCTAGTGCGACCTACATCCCACCATTGGCGGTGTCTTAACGTTGCGGCGGTTGTGCTCGTCGATTGGCATGCCCCCAGCAGTGCCCATCCATCGCATAACAGCCGCTGTGCATGCATTTGCCTTCACGCACGTCATGTGCGCACGCAGGCACAGCAGTTCTGCAGCAGCAAAGGCGTTTTTCTTGTGGCCTACAACGACCCCTTCAAGACCCGTAAGTATCACAGGGCGTGTGTGCGTGCATAGCACGTGTGGTTGGCATGCGGGCGGCGTAAGGTTAGGTTGCAACACAGGGATGCGGATTTCTTGTCATTTATTTGGGGGTATGTCATCACCCGTTCCTTGTTCAAGCCCTTGCCCCGTGCCTCCCCCCTATCCCATTCCCCACGTCCCACACCCCATCCCACAAACCCCGTCAGTTCCCCTGCGCGACCTGTGCTACGCCAGCGGCAAGGGCTGCTGGGTGGGCGGCCAGATTGGTGACACGTGCGCATTCATCGACCCCCAGGGCAACGGAGGTGAGCGGGTAACGAGCGAGGGACAACTTGACAGTCTTGTTAGCGGCGGTCAGCAAACAGCGGGTGGGTAGCTAGGGCACAACAGTCAGGTCGGGGCCAAAGAGCGTGTTAGGTGCAGCCAACAGCTGGCATGTGCAGCACCGCTGAGCAGCCACGCACGATGGATTGGTGCCGGGGCCTACTGCTGATTGGCTGGTTCGTGCGCCTTCAGCCCAGCACCCCCCCCTTGCTTGGGAGCGGGAACGAATATACAATCACCCCCCTCCCCCATTTCATGCAACCATCGCATCTTTCCCCGCCCCCGCCGCCTCCCCTCCGCAGGTGCCTATCCTGAGGAATGCGGCCAGGAGCACTACGTGGTGTGCTGGGGCGACCTGATGAAGCAGAAGGGCAGCTCGCTCTTGTCCAGCACCCAAGAGGGCAATGGCCAGCAACAGGACAGCCAGCAGCAGGGCAACTAGAAGCACAACAAGGGCGGCTCCCATAGCTCGTGGCACAGCAACCAGGAGCAGGACGGCAACAACGGCCGCGGCAGCAACGGCGGCGGCCACGGCAATAATCTGAACGTTCAGGGCAACAGGAGTCCGTGAGGCCGTGCCTGTGGCGATTTGGCCTGGACTGTAAGGGCCGAAGGGCTATGGTGGCCAACGCTAACCAGTGCTGGGGGCGGAGCTCGGGGTCCATGGCACTGGATGGGGCGGAGAGTCAACTTGCTTCGGGCTGTTGGTAACTCTCTATCGGGGGCGGGGGCACCACCGAGCGACATGTCGCCACGACATCTGCTGAACACCTTAGCAAGGCAAGGCCCCAATAGGTCCTGGTGGCTTTGATTATGTTTCAATTATCTGGGATGCAGGAGCGGCTGGGGGCAAGTCTGACTCGAGCTGGCGACTTCGAGCTTTCGAATTTGAAACCTCGCGCGTCGCATGCCTAGCACGTCGGTCGTGGACATGGCGACAGCTTGCTTCCCGCCCTTGCATGTACAGTACAAATGTAATAATAGTCCATCCAGTATCTTTGCAGTGTGACGGTGCGGACCTTTCGGCGTTCGGCCCCTCCGTGAACAAGGTTGCGCCCGCCTGTCACCCTCGACCTGTGCGGAAGCTTGACAACCGAGCTTGCAACCGAGCCACTTTCGCGGCTAATCTGTTTGTTGGGAAGTTCACGCTCGCACGGACGCACTAGCGCAAGGGAACCCCTGACTCGCTTGGTGACCAGGAACCCCACCCCCACACTTTTTGTCCCTCACGTGTTCATACTGTCCATCCCCAGCAGCACTTCCTGAGGCTCTGAAGCACATTACCTCC
Source organism: Chlamydomonas incerta (assembly GCA_016834605.1). Taxonomy (NCBI): domain Eukaryota; kingdom Viridiplantae; phylum Chlorophyta; class Chlorophyceae; order Chlamydomonadales; family Chlamydomonadaceae; genus Chlamydomonas; species Chlamydomonas incerta. Next base: position 840,380 of record JAEHOC010000029.1, read on the forward strand.
ACAGTCATTATGGGAGTAGGCGCGGCGCCACGCCGCCGCAGCGGCGGCAGCTGCCGCCTGCTGGCTGCTGTGCTGCTCGGCGCGGCGGTGGTCATGTTGGCGCAAGGGCCCATGGGTGAGCCCAGCAGCAGAAAGCAGTGATAATGGTGCAGCGGCGAGGGGAGGGGCTTGTGATTCACAGACAGAGCTTAACAAACCGAGCTACACCGGGAGGTTACCCTGCGTGCGTTGATTAAATGTAATGGCCGCGCGTGCGGCGTGCGCGAGGTACCGTTGGCAGTGGCCTTACTTGCACACAATGCCGGGGGTTACCGCGGTTGGTTGGTTTATATATTGGCATACGTCCAGAGCGCACGTGCCAAGCTTCTTCTTCCCCATGCCTAACGGTGCGTGCGCCCCACCCGGCATACAGGCGCCGCTGCGCAGGAGGAGGAGGAGCTGGTCGGCCTGGACGGGGTGCAGTTCAACCGCGCCGTCAGCGGCGGCAACAGCAGCATGATCCGCCGTGACGACAAGAGGTCACCCTCGCCCTCGCCCCGGCGCCGCGCCCCGCCTTCGCCCGTGCGGCTCTCGCCCTCGCCCGTCCGGCGCTCGCCTTCCCCAGCCCGGCACCGCTCCCCACCCTCACCTGTGGCTCCGCCCGTGCGGCGCTCGCCCTCACCGGCCCGGCGCGTCCCTCCATCGCCTTCTCGGCGCCAGAGGCCGCCGCCGCCAAACGTGTCTCCTCCGAGGTCCCGCGCCCCGCCGAGCCCCGCCCCGCCCAGCCCGGCACCGGTGTATCCTCCCAGCCCTGTGCCGCCATCACCCCCCTCGCCGCCGCGCCCGCCCAGCCCCGCGCCGTCGCCCCTCCCTTCCATTAGCCCCCCGCCCTCTGGTGGCACGAGCGGCACGCAGCTCGCGCTTCCTCCTGGCACCAGCATCAACGTCCCCCCCGGCACTGCCCTCGCCCTGCCCGGAGGCGTCCCAGCCGGTTTGCCGGTCGGCGCTGCCCTTCCGATCCCCCCGGGCACCCTTCTGGGCCTGCCTGGGGGCATCACCATCCCCGGCGCGGGTGGCGGCATTCCCCTGCCCATCGGATCCACCGTGACCTTCCCGCCTGGCTTGTCCATTCCTCTGCCCGGCGGCAGCAGCATCCCTGTCCCGGCCGGCGTCCCTATCTCCATCCCCGTGGGCTCTACAATCACCATCCCTGCAGCAGGGACCTCCAGCCCCAGCACCAAGCCCAGATCGCCCTCCCCGGAGAAGAACAAGCAAAGCCCCAAACCCAACAAGCCCAAGCCCGTGAGTAGCCAGGGCTTGTTTCTTGCTTGAGGCCGGGGCGCTGGCCAAGGCGCCCCTTGCTTGCCGCCATGGTCCGCAAAACGTCTTTCCTGGTGCGCGAGCTAGCGAGAAGACCGCAGCCGGCCGGTCAAACCGCCAAGCTCTACCCATGCAGCACTTGCAAGCCTTTGCTTGTGCCGGACACCCGCCATCCACTCTGTCTACTGGCATGCATCCACAGCGCCGCCCCCAGTCGCCGTCGCCGCGGCGCGACCCTCCCCCGCCTACGCCGCCGCCCCCGTCACGTAAGTGCTTCCCGCCGCCGCGCGCATGCCTGGTATGCAACTTGGCACCTGGACGCATAGACGCAAGACCACTTCCATGCAGCGCAGCCGGTGCATGTTGCACATGATTCGGTCAGTCCGTTGGGGCCCTTTCACCTTGCGCGCGCCGCGCTCCGCAGCCGAGCGCAAGCCGCCGTGCTTCAAGGTGTTCGCCTGGAAGAAGACGCTGCTGTACATCCAGTCGGATGAAATGTACACTTACGACGAGGTGAGCGAGCGTGCGCACCAGCAGGGTCCCGGCAGCCATCCTCATACTCCCAAATTGTGCGTGGGTTCCTTGTGCGTGGCTATCTGGCTGGGGTTTAGGGTCTAATGTCTTGCATGCGGCACGTGACTGGGCCGTGCGTGCATGCGAGGTGTGAGCCTTCACAAACGGGGCTAAAGGGGCACATGATGCGCCACGTGCCCACGCTGCAAGAAACATCAGCCATGGCTGGTCAGGCTTCCACCACTGCAAACTGTGCGCTGTGCGCACACACGCACATGCCTCGGCTTACTTTGGGGTTCTGGACTAAACTACCCTTCACGCACCACCACCTCCGTCATCACCACGCCTCCGCGCTCTCCACAGGCCCAGCAGTTCTGCAGCGACAAGGGCGTCTTCCTTGTTGGTTACGATGATCCCGTGAAGAAACGTAAGCGCATGCGGGTCTAGCGGGGGGGGGGGCTCTGCTGCTTCCTGATCTACTGTTCTACTCGAGGACCCGCCCGCCGATGGTCATGCACACATGCATGACCATGCGCATGGACGAGCATATGATAGCAGCCCTGGACAGCCACATACGGTATCTCCATCTCCTGGCATACGCATACTTATCCACAATCCCACGAGGCTTGCTACGAAGCCTTCATTGCCGCCATCGCATTAACTTGGGCTTCGACTGGTTAGACTGGTGTTCACCTCTCCGGCGCTTTTCCCGGGTTGCACCAACGGTGCCCGCTCCCCTGTGACATACCAACAGTGCCCCTGCGCGACCTGTGCTACACCAACGGCATGGGCTGCTGGGTGGGCGGCCAAGTCGGCAACGCTTGCGCCTTCATCGACCCGCAGGGCAATGGAGGTGAGGGGGGGGGGGGGTAGCGGGGCTGGTGGAGCTCGAGTCGCAATCAAACACAACGTGCGTGGCTTTGTGCTGGTTGCGTCAAAAGGCTTGCGTGGCTAGCATGCATGGCAGGTCACTGCGTCTTTTTTTCCATCGCGCACCGCTGGTCCACACCATTCCTAGGTACTTGCACGCACGCACGTGCTTACTGAATACCACGCCTGCCTGCACCTGCCGGCCCCAGGCTCTTACCCTGAGATGTGCGAGCGCCGGCACTACGCGGTGTGCTGGGGCGACCTGCTGAAGCAGCTGAACAACCCCCTGATCTGGGATGACCGCTGCTTCAATACTAGCCTCATCAAGGGCCCCAAGCAAGGCAGCCTCGTCAACAAGAACCCCAAGCACAACGTGGTTGTCAAGAAGCCCAAAATCAGCCCGCCGCCGCCGCCACCGCCGCCGCCGCCGCCGCCATCACCGCGCCCGCCGTCCCCCGCCCGCCGCCCTCGCCGCCCGCCGCCCAAGAACAAGGACAAGAACAAGGACAAGAACAGGGACAAGAACAAGGTCAAGGACGAGCAGCAGAACAAGGGCATGGACGAGCAGAACAGGGGCAACCACTAATGCCATCGTAGGCATCGAGGCCTGCTGGCAGTGGTGCAGCTAGCAGTAGCGGACCATACAGACCACACGGGGCCCAGCCATGTTCCTCTAGCCTACGTCATTCCTGATAATGTTGAAAGATACGTTTCGTGATTTAGTGAGACAACCATGGCTCCAAGCATTCTTGGTGGATTCTGTGGTCACCAGGGCCTTGTCTCCAGCAGTTGATCCTGGCTGTATGTTTAGAGGGTTGCAGGGCACACCTGTGGCAGCACTGGCCAGCACTGGCCCTCCGGGCATGCGCGCGCTATGTGGTGCCTAGTAAGGTCCTACGGAGAATGACTTATGTACATGTAATATGAGCTAGTGGGATGTCCGGGGACCGCGTGTGCGCGCTCTGAAGGCGCCTGGCGGCCCCGATGGTCCTGCGACGGCGCGGCGAGGGTTGTGAGTGACGGCACGGATGGAGTGTCTCAGCTGCGTATCGTGATTCGTGCCCCGTAAAAGCAATGCATAATACAGATTGACTATCTAGACATGATGCAGGCTGGGCAAGCAGTCCTTGGGCGGGTGCCCGGCATTGTTTTCGCGTTTTCGGCGAGACCGACCCTCGCGCCAGCGACTGAGGCTCGGCCTAAAAGTCGCCACTTTCCTGGCGTCGGGTCCTTCATATCCCTACCAGCATATACTACCACGGAAAAGAACGCAAACAAGCGGCCTTCAAGTGGGGGTAGTCCGAATCCTAACGAAATGCGGACTCGCCAAACATGTCCACATGCCCACACGCGACCCAGCGATGCGCGCCATGCCCAGCCAGCATGACCTGTAAGCGCGTCTATACCAACAAAGCAGAAACAAGAGGGGCGGGGCATTTGTGGGGCCGCCACATGGGCGCCGGGCCCGTCGGAAGGCACTGCGTCAGGAGAGGTGCCTGGGCGCCTGGCCGCCGTGTGGCCAGGGCGCTGCTAGTTCCGGCGACCTGAGTGTCGTCAATGCATGCCACCTGGTATGGCTTGACACCACGAAGGGAGAAGGCACAGCGCAGAGGTTCATCAGGTACGCTTTCGGTCACGAGCGGGACGGAGGGTTAGCGTAGTGCTTGCGAGTGAATGCGAATGCAAGGGTTGTCATGATCCGCATGGTCGCTGATGCATCACAGGGCAGTGGGAGGCAGAGTCCAGCATGGGTCATGCGTGCCGCAAGTTCGCTCGTGACGGAAGATTGCGGTGACGAGGCCCTTGTAACACACACTGTAAAAACGACGTACGGAGCCCCTGCCTGTGTTGCTGCTGAACACTGAGTGTGCCCGAATGTGGCGATTTGGCCTGGACTGGAAGGGGTATGGTAGCCAGCGATAATTTGTGCTGGGGGCGCAGCTCGGGGGCACTGGATGGGGCTGCTGCGGGTCAAGGCGCTTCGGGCTGTTGGCAGGGTTGCCTAGTACGTGACCCTCTGGCCATAATACGCGTATTAATACAGCGTACTAGGATTTCTAGTACAGTACGTTCAAATACGTTGCATAATACGCTGGGCCACGAAATCGGGGGGAAAGCGGGTGCAAACACGACACGCGTGCCCGCACCATGCCCGAATCGATGTAAACTTGGATTTGCCGCTGCCTTAGTCTTCTAGCGGAATGTCCTTCGACTTATTACACTCGTATTGCTATAAGAAAACACAGCTGCGGTTCGGAGAGCAGCCATAGGTCGCGAACTTCGACGGACATGCTTTCCAGCAGCACCCCTCGCGCCCCTCGCCCGCCAAGGCGTACACGGCGCCACCACCCCGCCCACCCTTACCCCTGCTGTTTTCCCCGAACGCAACGTATTATGCAAACGTACTAGCCACCGAGGGCAGCGTACTAGTACGTAGTACAATACGTAATACGTTGTACGCGTACTACGTACTAGGCAACCCTGGCTGTTGGTCAATCTCAATGGGGGGCGGGGGCGCCACCGAGCGACATGTCGCCACGACATCTGCCAAACACCTCAGCTAGGCCCCAATAGGTCTGGTGCTTTTGATTATGTTCTTATTGTCTGGGGAGCAGGAGCGGCTGGGGGTAGGTCTGGCTCGAGCTGCGGACTTCGAGGCTTCGGCAGCGGTTTCGCATCTCATGCCCAGCAGGTCGGTCGTGGACATGGCTGCGGGCCCGACAGCTTGCTTCCCGCCCTTGCAAATACTATACAGGTTCAATATTGAAGTCCATCCAGTACCTCTGCTGGCCTGCGGTGCTGACCTATCGCCGTTCGGCCCGTCCTTGAACAAGGTTGGTTGCGCCCGCCTGTCACCCACGGGCCTCGCGGCGCCGGAAGCTTGCGTTGATAGCCGGGCCACTTTAGCAGCTTTCAAGTTTGATAGGAAATTTGCCTCACGCACCGCATTATTTGTACGCAGTAGCGCCGGGAACCAGTCAATTCGGTGGCCAGCTGCCACCACACCACCAACGTCCTTAACACCACCGTGTTCACCCAGAGAGCAGCACTTCCTGAGGCCCTAAAGCACATTACCTCCACAGTCATTATGGGAGTAGGCGCGGCGCCACGCCGCCGCAGCGGCGGCAGATGCCGCCTGCTGGCTGCTGTGCTGCTCAGCGCGGCGGTGATCATGTTGGCGCAAGGGCCCATAGGTGAGCCCGGCAGCAGACAGCAGTGACAATGATGCAGCGGCGAGGGGAGGGGCTTGTGGATCACAGACAGAGCTTACCTAACCGAGCTACACCGGGAGGTTACCCTGCGTGCGTTGATAAATTGTAATGGTTAGCCGGTCGCATGTGCGGCGTGCGCGGGATAGCGGCCTTAGGTGCACACGACGGCTGGTAAATGTGTCTAGTTTTCTGGGTCTCCATGCCCACCGGTGCTTGCGCCCCACCCGGCATGCAGGCGCCGCCGCGCAGGAGGAGGAGGAGCTGGTCGGCCTGGATGGGGTGCAGTTCAACCGCGCCGTCAGCGGCGGCAACAGCAGCATGATCCGCCGTGATGACAAGAGGTCACCCTCGCCCTCGCCCCGGCGCCGCTCCCCGCCCTCGCCCGTGCGGCTCTCGCCCTCGCCGGTCCGGCGCTCGCCTTCCCCAGCCCGGCGCCGCTCCCCACCCTCACCTGCACCTTCACCCGTGCGGCGCTCGCCCTCACCGGCCCGCCGCGTCCCTCCATCGCCTTCTCGGCGCCGGAGGCCGCCGCCGCCAAACGTGTCTCCTCCGAGGTCCCGCGCCCCGCCGAGCCCCGCCCCGCCCAGCCCGGCACCGGTGTATCCTCCCAACCCGCCCAGCCCTGTGCCGCCGTCACCGCCCTCGCCGCCTTCGCCCTTCCCTCCCCCCAGCCCCTCTGGCAAGAACGACACCAACGGTAACGGCACCACCGGCGGCGGCGATGGCACGAACAGCACGACGCTCACTCTTCCTGCTGGCACCATCATCAACATCCCTGCCGGCACGGCCCTCGCCCTCCCCGGTGGCGTCCCAATCGTCCTGCCGGTCGATGTGGCCCTTCCAATCCCTGAGGGCACCATCCTGGGCCTGCCTGGTGGCATCACGATTCTCCGGGCGACGACATTCCCCGGCGCGGGTGCCAACATCCCCCTGCCCATCGGCTCCACCGCGACCTTCCCGCCTGGCGTATCCGTTCCCCTGCCCGGCGGCATCAAGGTCCCTGTCCCGGCCGGCGTCCCGATCAACATCCCGGTGGGCTCCACCATCACCATCCCCGCAACAGGGTCCCCCAGCCCCAGCCCCAGCCCCAGCCCCAGCCCCAGTCCCAGCCCCCGCCCCGGCCAAAGCCCGAAGCCCAGCTCGCCCTCTCCGGACAAGAACAAGCCCAACAAGCCCAACAAGCCCAAGCCCAAGCCCGTGAGTTGCCAGGTCATGGTGCTTGCATGAGGCAGGGGCGCTGGCCAAGGCTCTCATTTACTTGCGCCACGTACTGTCCGCCAAGTCCGCCGCGTGTCGATGTGTTGGCCTGGTGCGAGAGCTAGAGAGAAGACCGCAGCCAGCCAATCGAACCTATAAGCTCAACTGAATCCCATGCAGGTGATGCAGCACTTGCAAGTCCGTGCGTGTGCCTGACACATGCCTTCCACTGTACTTGCATGCATCCACAGCGCCCGCAGCAGTCGCCGTCGCCCCGGCGCCGCCCTCCCCCGCCTACCCCGCCGCCCCCTTCACGTAAGTGCTCCCATTGCATGCATGGTCCATGGCGCCTCGATGAGGGGATGGAATGCTGCCTACCGTGCTGGTGGCGCAACCGGTAGCGTTATTGTAGTTTATTGGCGCTAGTGGCACACTGGTTCCAGTTGGTTAGTTATTGAATTGGGCACCTCTCCGCCCCCGCTTACCTCTCCACTCCCGCTTACCTGAGTCCGGTTTCATTTCCGCAGCCGAGCGCAAGCCGCCGTGCTTCAAGGTGTTCGCCTGGAAGAAGACGCTGCTGTACATCCAGTCGGATGAGATGTACACGTACGACGAGGTGAGCGAGCGTGCGCCCCAGCAGCGCCCAGCAGCCATCCTCATAATCACCTGCTGTGCGCGTGGGTTCCTCTTGCTTGGTTAACAGGCTGGGTTGAAGGGGTTTAGGGCATGCGGCTTGTGGCTGAACCGTGCGTGCGTCCGTGACGCATAACTTTGAAGGCGTGGCATGTGCGTGCGACACACGCCTCAGGTGGAAGCAAGTTATGCCAGTCGGGGCATTCGTAGCAGGCTGTCCCCACAGCACATTGTCTGTTGCGCCCTGTGCGCATGCACCCACGCCCCTTTCTTCAGGTTCTGGAATGACCTACCCTCCACCACCACGCCCCCCGCCCCCCCGCGCGCCCCCCACAGGCCCAGCAGTTCTGCAGCGACAAGGGCGTCTTCCTTGTTGGTTACGATGACCCCGTGAAGAAACGTAAGCGCATGCGGGTCTAGCGGGGTGGGGCTATCAATGCTATGATGTCGTCTGGCTGGCCACTAGCTCGAGGGTGTGCTTGCCCGCGGAAGTTCATGCACACATGCACGGGCATCCGCTGCGGATCCGCATGGACGAGCATAGTTTGCAGCCCGGGGCAGCCGCATACCCCCACCGCAACCCGCATTCGGCCAGCCGTGTCCTGGGGTACGCCTACTTTCCCCCATTCCACGCGTATTGCATTGCTTCTATCGCATACCGTATGAATGAACTAACTACCCCCATCAATCCACTCCCGTGCAATGTGCCCTGCTGGCTGCACAAACAGTGCCCCTGCGCGACCTGTGCTACACCAACGGCATGGGCTGCTGGGTGGGCGGCCAAGTCGGCAATGCTTGCGCCTTCATCGACCCCCAGGGCAACGGAGGTGAGGGGGGGGGGTGTAGCGGCGCCGGTGGTGCCCGAGTCGCATTCACGCACAACGTGCGTGGCTGCGTGCTGCTGCCGTCAACAGGCATGCATGCATGGCTAGCGTGGCAGGTCACCGCGTCTATTGAGCCTACCGCGCCCCACTGGTCCACACCATACCTAGGTCCTTGCGCGCATGCACGTGCTTACTGAGTGGCATGCCTGCCTGCACCTTCCTGCCTCAGGCCCTTACCCTGAGATGTGCGAGCGCCGGCACTACGCGGTGTGCTGGGGCGACCTGGAGAAGCAGATGAACAACCCCCTGATCTGGGATGATCGCTGCTTGGACACCAGGATCAGCAAGGGCCCCGTTCACGGCGGCCTCGTCAACAAGAACCCCAAGCACAACGTGGTTGTCAAGAAGCCCAAAATCAGCCCGCCGCCGCCACCGCCGCCGCCGCCGCCGCCGTCGCCGCGCCCGCCGTCCCCCGCCCGCCGCCCACGCCGCCCGCCGCCCAAGAACAAGGACAAGAACAAGGTCAAGGACGAGCAGCAGAACAAGGTCAAGGACGAGCAACAGAACAACGACCAGAACCAGCAGGGCAACAACTAAGATCGACTCAGGTCATCAAGCCTTGCTGGTGCCGAGGAGGCCGTATAGACCACTTGGGCCCTGTGCTCCTCTAGCCTACGTGATTTCGGATTATTGTGATATTGTTGATAGATCCTGATCGTGATCTAGTGAACTACGGCTCCATAAATTCTTAGAGGATTGGGTGGTTTCGTGATCTCCGCAGCTCATCCGAGGGCATGCCTATCGTGAGCACGTGTGGGCGCAGGGTGCCAATGCTGGTTTCCGGCCCCCTCACCACAGTGTTCACGGACCTAGCAGCCATTGAAGCTACCGGACACTGAGATGGCAATAAGCAGGATGCACAGTCGTGCGGAGTCGTGTTGAGGTATGTTGAGTCGCACGGAAATGGATACGCGTGTAGAGGCATTGCCAGCGCTGGACCCATGCACGCAAGTAGGGAGGATAAGACGGAAATGGCCGTGGCACACAGTCACAAAATCAGGAGTAATGATGGTCAGGAAAGCCCATGAGGTGGTGACACTCGCTCGTCATCACACGCTCATCGTTACCGGGTCAGCCGACCATTTTGATTGTAACCAACCCAGACTGGATGGTGTGACTTGACACCGCGAGGGGGGAAGGCACAGCGCGGAGCCTCTGAGGTGCTTGAACGGCCAACACCGCACCGCCGCAGGCACGTGCACGCACGCCCCCTCATGCATCTGAAAAGCCCGTCCTCGGGCGCACCTGCTCAAACCGCCCCGCTCCTCCTCGACCCACTATGTTACGTGCCCCTACGCCCCCGGCTGGTCTATCCGGTGCCCGGTCGTGCTCCGGGCCTGCGACTGGTGCAGTTCGTGTGTGTCGTGTTGGGGTGATGGATTGGCAGGGGTAGATGGGCGCTAGGCCAGGCTGTCTGTAGCTCCTTGAGTGGTTGAAGTATTGTAGACACGCAACACGGGCCCTGGCAGCCCCTCAAGGCTCCGGCCTATGCCACAAACAACCCGCCAGCCCGGGCTGGGCAGTGCTCCAGGGCAAGCCCGTGGCACTTGCCCGCCGGGCATGCTCACGCTGTGTGGTGCCTGGCGAGGTCCTACGGTTGACGTATGTACATGTAATATGAGCTAGTGGGAGGTCCGGGGACCGCGTGTGCGCGCTCTGAAGGCGCCTGGCGGGCCCCGGTGGTCCTGCGACGGCGCGGCGAGGGTTGCGAGTGACGGCACGGAGTGTCTCAGCCGCGTATCGTGATTCGTGCCCCGTAAAAGCAATGCATAATACAGATTGACTATCTAGACATGATGCAGGCTGGGCAAGCAGTCCTTGGGCGGGTGCCCGGCATTGTTTTCGCGTTTTCGGCGAGACCGACCCTCGCGCCAGCGACTGAGGCTCGGCCTAAAAGTCGCCACTTTCCTGGCGTCGGGTCCTTCATATCCCTACCAGCATATACTACCACGGAAAAGAACGCAAACAAGCGGCCTTCAAGTGGGGGTAGTCAACGAAATGCGGACTCGCCCAACATCACCACATGCCCACCCACAACCCAGCGATGCGCGCCATGCCCAGCCAGCATGACCTGTGCTTGAGTCTATACCAACAAAGCAGAAACAAGAGGGGCGGGGCATTTGTGGATGGGGCCGCCACATGGGCGCCGGGCCCGTCGGCAGGCACTGCGCAACACGAGGTGCCTGCTGGGCGCCTGGCCGCCGTGTGGCCAGGGCGCTGCTAGTTCCGGCGACCTGACTGTCGTCAATGCATGTCACCTGGTGTGGCTTGACACCACGAAGGGGGAAGGCACAGCGCGGAGCCTCTGAGGTGCTTGAACGGCCAACACCGCACCGCCGCAGGCACGTGCACGCACGCCCCCTCATGCATCTGAAAAGCCCGTCCGCGGGCGCACCTGCTCAAACCGCCCCGCTCCTCCTCGACCCACTATGTTACGTGCCCCTACGCCTCCGGCTGGTCTATCCGGTGCCCGGTCGTGCTCCGGGCCTGCGACTGGTGCAGTTCGTGTGTGTCGTGTTGGGGTGATGGATTAGCAGGGGTAGATGGGCGCTAGGCCAGGCTGTCTGTAGCTCCTTGAGTGGTTGAAGTATTGTAGACACGCAACACGGGCCCTGGCAGCCCCTCAAGGCTCCGGCCTATGCCACAAACAACCCGCCAGCCCGGGCTGGGCAGTGCTCCAGGGCAAGCCCGTGGCACTTGCCCGCCGGGCATGCTCACGCTGTGTGGTGCCTGGCGAGGTCCTACGGTTGACGTATGTACATGTAATATGAGCTAGTGGGAGGTCCGGGGACCGCGTGTGCGCGCTCTGAAGGCGCCTGGCGGGCCCCGGTGGTCCTGCGACGGCGCGGCGAGGGTTGCGAGTGACGGCACGGAGTGTCTCAGCCGCGTATCGTGATTCGTGCCCCGTAAAAGCAATGCATAATACAGATTGACTATCTAGACATGATGCAGGCTGGGCAAGCAGTCCTTGGGCGGGTGCCCGGAATTGTTTTCGCGTTTTCGGCGAGACCGACCCTCGCGCCAGCGACTGAGGCTCGGCCTAAAAGTCGCCACTTTCCTGGCGTCGGGTCCTTCATATCCCTACCAGCATATACTACCACGGAAAAGAACGCAAACAAGCGGCCTTCAAGTGGGGGTAGTCAACGAAATGCGGACTCGCCCAACATCACCACATGCCCACCCACAACCCAGCGATGCGCGCCATGCCCAGCCAGCATGACCTGTGCTTGAGTCTATACCAACAAAGCAGAAACAAGAGGGGCGGGGCATTTGTGGATGGGGCCGCCACATGGGCGCCGGGCCCGTCGGCAGGCACTGCGCAACACGAGGTGCCTGCTGGGCGCCTGGCCGCCGTGTGGCCAGGGCGCTGCTAGTTCCGGCGACCTGACTGTCGTCAATGCATGTCACCTGGTGTGGCTTGACACCACGAAGGGGGAAGGCACAGCGCGGAGCCTCTGAGGTGCTTGAGCGGCCAACACCGCACCGCCGCAGGCACGTGCACGCACGCCCCCTCATGCATCTGAAAAGCCCGTCCGCGGGCGCACCTGCTCAAACCGCCCCGCTCCTCCTCGACCCACTATGTTACGTGCCCCTACGCCTCCGGCTGGTCTATCCGGTGCCCGGTCGTGCTCCGGGCCTGCGACTGGTGCAGTTCGTGTGTGTCGTGTTGGGGTGATGGATTAGCAGGGGTAGATGGGCGCTAGGCCAGGCTGTCTGTAGCTCCTTGAGTGGTTGAAGTATTGTAGACACGCAACACGGGCCCTGGCAGCCCCTCAAGGCTCCGGCCTATGCCACAAACAACCCGCCAGCCCGGGCTGGGCAGTGCTCCAGGGCAAGCCCGTGGCACTTGCCCGCCGGGCATGCTCACGCTGTGTGGTGCCTGGCGAGGTCCTACGGTTGACGTATGTACATGTAATATGAGCTAGTGGGAGGTCCGGGGACCGCGTGTGCGCGCTCTGAAGGCGCCTGGCGGGCCCCGGTGGTCCTGCGACGGCGCGGCGAGGGTTGCGAGTGACGGCACGGAGTGTCTCAGCCGCGTATCGTGATTCGTGCCCCGTAAAAGCAATGCATAATACAGATTGACTATCTAGACATGATGCAGGCTGGGCAAGCAGTCCTTGGGCGGGTGCCCGGAATTGTTTTCGCGTTTTCGGCGAGACCGACCCTCGCGCCAGCGACTGAGGCTCGGCCTAAAAGTCGCCACTTTCCTGGCGTCGGGTCCTTCATATCCCTACCAGCATATACTACCACGGAAAAGAACGCAAACAAGCGGCCTTCAAGTGGGGGTAGTCAACGAAATGCGGACTCGCCCAACATCACCACATGCCCACCCACAACCCAGCGATGCGCGCCATGCCCAGCCAGCATGACCTGTGCTTGAGTCTATACCAACAAAGCAGAAACAAGAGGGGCGGGGCATTTGTGGATGGGGCCGCCACATGGGCGCCGGGCCCGTCGGCAGGCACTGCGCAACACGAGGTGCCTGCTGGGCGCCTGGCCGCCGTGTGGCCAGGGCGCTGCTAGTTCCGGCGACCTGACTGTCGTCAATGCATGTCACCTGGTGTGGCTTGACACCACGAAGGGGGAAGGCACAGCGCGGAGCCTCTGAGGTGCTTGAGCGGCCAACACCGCACCGCCGCAGGCACGTGCACGCACGCCCCCTCATGCATCTGAAAAGCCCGTCCGCGGGCGCACCTGCTCAAACCGCCCCGCTCCTCCTCGACCCACTATGTTACGTGCCCCTACGCCTCCGGCTGGTCTATCCGGTGCCCGGTCGTGCTCCGGGCCTGCGACTGGTGCAGTTCGTGTGTGTCGTGTTGGGGTGATGGATTGGCAGGGGTAGATGGGCGCTAGGCCAGGCTGTCTGTAGCTCCTTGAGTGGTTGAAGTATTGTAGACACGCAACACGGGCCCTGGCAGCCCCTCAAGGCTCCGGCCTATGCCACAAACAACCCGCCAGCCCGGGCTGGGCAGTGCTCCAGGGCAAGCCCGTGGCACTTGCCCGCCGGGCATGCTCACGCTGTGTGGTGCCTGGCGAGGTCCTACGGTTGACGTATGTACATGTAATATGAGCTAGTGGGAGGTCCGGGGACCGCGTGTGCGCGCTCTGAAGGCGCCTGGCGGGCCCCGGTGGTCCTGCGACGGCGCGGCGAGGGTTGCGAGTGACGGCACGGAGTGTCTCAGCCGCGTATCGTGATTCGTGCCCCGTAAAAGCAATGCATAATACAGATTGACTATCTAGACATGATGCAGGCTGGGCAAGCAGTCCTTGGGCGGGTGCCCGGAATTGTTTTCGCGTTTTCGGCGAGACCGACCCTCGCGCCAGCGACTGAGGCTCGGCCTAAAAGTCGCCACTTTCCTGGCGTCGGGTCCTTCATATCCCTACCAGCATATACTACCACGGAAAAGAACGCAAACAAGCGGCCTTCAAGTGGGGGTAGTCAACGAAATGCGGACTCGCCCAACATCACCACATGCCCACCCACGACCCAGCGATGCGCGCCATGCCCAGCCAGCATGACCTGTGCTTGAGTCTATACCAACAAAGCAGAAACAAGAGGGGCGGGGCATTTGTGGATGCGGCCGCCACATGGGCGCCGGGCCCGTCGGCAGGCACTGCGCAACACGAGGTGCCTGCTGGGCGCCTGGCCGCCGTGTGGCCAGGGCGCTGCTAGTTCCGGCGACCTGACTGTCGTCAATGCATGTCACCTGGTGTGGCTTGACACCACGAAGGGGGAAGGCACAGCGCGGAGCCTCTGAGGTGCTTGAGCGGCCAACACCGCACCGCCGCAGGCACGTGCACGCACGCCCCCTCATGCATCTGAAAAGCCCGTCCGCGGGCGCACCTGCTCAAACCGCCCCGCTCCTCCTCGACCCACTATGTTACGTGCCCCTACGCCTCCGGCTGGTCTATCCGGTGCCCGGTCGTGCTCCGGGCCTGCGACTGGTGCAGTTCGTGTGTGTCGTGTTGGGGTGATGGATTAGCAGGGGTAGATGGGCGCTAGGCCAGGCTGTCTGTAGCTCCTTGAGTGGTTGAAGTATTGTAGACACGCAACACGGGCCCTGGCAGCCCCTCAAGGCTCCGGCCTATGCCACAAACAACCCGCCAGCCCGGGCTGGGCAGTGCTCCAGGGCAAGCCCGTGGCACTTGCCCGCCGGGCATGCTCACGCTGTGTGGTGCCTGGCGAGGTCCTACGGTTGACGTATGTACATGTAATATGAGCTAGTGGGAGGTCCGGGGACCGCGTGTGCGCGCTCTGAAGGCGCCTGGCGGGCCCCGGTGGTCCTGCGACGGCGCGGCGAGGGTTGCGAGTGACGGCACGGAGTGTCTCAGCCGCGTATCGTGATTCGTGCCCCGTAAAAGCAATGCATAATACAGATTGACTATCTAGACATGATGCAGGCTGGGCAAGCAGTCCTTGGGCGGGTGCCCGGAATAGTTTTCGCGTTTTCGGCGAGACCGACCCTCGCGCCAGCGACTGAGGCTCGGCCTAAAAGTCGCCACTTTCCTGGCGTCGGGTCCTTCATATCCCTACCAGCATATACTACCACGGAAAAGAACGCAAACAAGCGGCCTTCAAGTGGGGGTAGTCAACGAAATGCGGACTCGCCCAACATCACCACATGCCCACCCACAACCCAGCGATGCGCGCCATGCCCAGCCAGCATGACCTGTGCTTGAGTCTATACCAACAAAGCAGAAACAAGAGGGGCGGGGCATTTGTGGATGGGGCCGCCACATGGGCGCCGGGCCCGTCGGCAGGCACTGCGCAACACGAGGTGCCTGCTGGGCGCCTGGCCGCCGTGTGGCCAGGGCGCTGCTAGTTCCGGCGACCTGACTGTCGTCAATGCATGTCACCTGGTGTGGCTTGACACCACGAAGGGGGAAGGCACAGCGCGGAGCCTCTGAGGTGCTTGAGCGGCCAACACCGCACCGCCGCAGGCACGTGCACGCACGCCCCCTCATGCATCTGAAAAGCCCGTCCGCGGGCGCACCTGCTCAAACCGCCCCGCTCCTCCTCGACCCACTATGTTACGTGCCCCTACGCCTCCGGCTGGTCTATCCGGTGCCCGGTCGTGCTCCGGGCCTGCGACTGGTGCAGTTCGTGTGTGTCGTGTTGGGGTGATGGATTAGCAGGGGTAGATGGGCGCTAGGCCAGGCTGTCTGTAGCTCCTTGAGTGGTTGAAGTATTGTAGACACGCAACACGGGCCCTGGCAGCCCCTCAAGGCTCCGGCCTATGCCACAAACAACCCGCCAGCCCGGGCTGGGCAGTGCTCCAGGGCAAGCCCGTGGCACTTGCCCGCCGGGCATGCTCACGCTGTGTGGTGCCTGGCGAGGTCCTACGGTTGACGTATGTACATGTAATATGAGCTAGTGGGAGGTCCGGGGACCGCGTGTGCGCGCTCTGAAGGCGCCTGGCGGGCCCCGGTGGTCCTGCGACGGCGCGGCGAGGGTTGCGAGTGACGGCACGGAGTGTCTCAGCCGCGTATCGTGATTCGTGCCCCGTAAAAGCAATGCATAATACAGATTGACTATCTAGACATGATGCAGGCTGGGCAAGCAGTCCTTGGGCGGGTGCCCGGAATTGTTTTCGCGTTTTCGGCGAGACCGACCCTCGCGCCAGCGACTGAGGCTCGGCCTAAAAGTCGCCACTTTCCTGGCGTCGGGTCCTTCATATCCCTACCAGCATATACTACCACGGAAAAGAACGCAAACAAGCGGCCTTCAAGTGGGGGTAGTCCGAATCCTAACGAAATGCGGACTCGCCCAACATCACCACATGCCCACCCACAACCCAGCGATGCGCGCCATGCCCAGCCAGCATGACCTGTGCTTGAGTCTATACCAACAAAGCAGAAACAAGAGGGGCGGGGCATTTGTGGATGGGGCCGCCACATGGGCGCCGGGCCCGTCGGCAGGCACTGCGCAACACGAGGTGCCTGCTGGGCGCCTGGCCGCCGTGTGGCCAGGGCGCTGCTAGTTCCGGCGACCTGACTGTCGTCAATGCATGTCACCTGGTGTGGCTTGACACCACGAAGGGGGAAGGCACAGCGCGGAGCCTCTGAGGTGCTTGAGCGGCCAACACCGCACCGCCGCAGGCACGTGCACGCACGCCCCCTCATGCATCTGAAAAGCCCGTCCGCGGGCGCACCTGCTCAAACCGCCCCGCTCCTCCTCGACCCACTATGTTACGTGCCCCTACGCCTCCGGCTGGTCTATCCGGTGCCCGGTCGTGCTCCGGGCCTGCGACTGGTGCAGTTCGTGTGTGTCGTGTTGGGGTGATGGATTAGCAGGGGTAGATGGGCGCTAGGCCAGGCTGTCTGTAGCTCCTTGAGTGGTTGAAGTATTGTAGACACGCAACACGGGCCCTGGCAGCCCCTCAAGGCTCCGGCCTATGCCACAAACAACCCGCCAGCCCGGGCTGGGCAGTGCTCCAGGGCAAGCCCGTGGCACTTGCCCGCCGGGCATGCTCACGCTGTGTGGTGCCTGGCGAGGTCCTACGGTTGACGTATGTACATGTAATATGAGCTAGTGGGAGGTCCGGGGACCGCGTGTGCGCGCTCTGAAGGCGCCTGGCGGGCCCCGGTGGTCCTGCGACGGCGCGACGAGGGTTGCGAGTGACGGCACGGAGTGTCTCAGCCGCGTATCGTGATTCGTGCCCCGTAAAAGCAATGCATAATACAGATTGACTATCTAGACATGATGCAGGCTGGGCAAGCAGTCCTTGGGCGGGTGCCCGGAATTGTTTTCGCGTTTTCGGCGAGACCGACCCTCGCGCCAGCGACTGAGGCTCGGCCTAAAAGTCGCCACTTTCCTGGCGTCGGGTCCTTCATATCCCTACCAGCATATACTACCACGGAAAAGAACGCAAACAAGCGGCCTTCAAGTGGGGGTAGTCCGAATCCTAACGAAATGCGGACTCGCCCAACATCACCACATGCCCACCCACAACCCAGCGATGCGCGCCATGCCCAGCCAGCATGACCTGTGCTTGAGTCTATACCAACAAAGCAGAAACAAGAGGGGCGGGGCATTTGTGGATGGGGCCGCCACATGGGCGCCGGGCCCGTCGGCAGGCACTGCGCAACACGAGGTGCCTGCTGGGCGCCTGGCCGCCGTGTGGCCAGGGCGCTGCTAGTTCCGGCGACCTGACTGTCGTCAATGCATGTCACCTGGTGTGGCTTGACACCACGAAGGGGGAAGGCACAGCGCGGAGCCTCTGAGGTGCTTGAGCGGCCAACACCGCACCGCCGCAGGCACGTGCACGCACGCCCCCTCATGCATCTGAAAAGCCCGTCCGCGGGCGCACCTGCTCAAACCGCCCCGCTCCTCCTCGACCCACTATGTTACGTGCCCCTACGCCTCCGGCTGGTCTATCCGGTGCCCGGTCGTGCTCCGGGCCTGCGACTGGTGCAGTTCGTGTGTGTCGTGTTGGGGTGATGGATTAGCAGGGGTAGATGGGCGCTAGGCCAGGCTGTCTGTAGCTCCTTGAGTGGTTGAAGTATTGTAGACACGCAACACGGGCCCTGGCAGCCCCTCAAGGCTCCGGCCTATGCCACAAACAACCCGCCAGCCCGGGCTGGGCAGTGCTCCAGGGCAAGCCCGTGGCACTTGCCCGCCGGGCATGCTCACGCTGTGTGGTGCCTGGCGAGGTCCTACGGTTGACGTATGTACATGTAATATGAGCTAGTGGGAGGTCCGGGGACCGCGTGTGCGCGCTCTGAAGGCGCCTGGCGGGCCCCGGTGGTCCTGCGACGGCGCGGCGAGGGTTGCGAGTGACGGCACGGAGTGTCTCAGCCGCGTATCGTGATTCGTGCCCCGTAAAAGCAATGCATAATACAGATTGACTATCTAGACATGATGCAGGCTGGGCAAGCAGTCCTTGGGCGGGTGCCCGGGATTGTTTTCGCGTTTTCGGCGAGACCGACCCTCGCGCCAGCGACTGAAGCTCGGCCTAAAAGTCGCCACTTTCCTGGCGTCGGGTCCTTCATATCCCTTTCAGCATATACTACCACGGAAAAGAACGCAAATAAGCGGCCTTCAAGTGGGGGTAGTCCAAATCCTAACGAAATGCGGACTCGCCCAACATCACCACATGCCCACCCACGACCCAGCGATGCGCGCCATGCCCAGCCAGCATGACCTGTGCTTGAGTCTATACCAACAAAGCAGAAACAAGAGGAGCGGGGCATTTGTGGATGGGGCCGCCACATGGGCGCCGGGCCCGTCGGCAGGCACTGCGCAACACGAGGTGCCTGCTGGGCGCCTGGCCGCCGTGTGGCCAGGGCGCTGCTAGTTCCGGCGACCTGACTGTCGTCAATGCATGTCACCTGGTGTGGCTTGACACCACGAAGGGGGAAGGCACAGCGCGGAGCCTCTGAGGTGCTTGAGCGGCCAACACCGCACCGCCGCAGGCACGTGCACACAGGCGTCGTGGTGCTGCGATTGGCCGCTGTTGCTGCTTACGCGGCGCTTCCCGAAATCCGGCAGGATGGGCTCCCGAAACCTGCCGGACTGCCAGTGACGACCCCCCAACTTTGGTGCCAAAGAAATTCCTGACCGAACACCCCTGCGAAAACGAAAAGCACGTGCGTTATGCCTGCGTAGCCTGCGTTATTAAGCTCTTTAATATTGAGCATGAGGTAAGATTCTGAGGATTTAATCCCCTTGGCTATGACACCGGTTAACCCCCAAATCATGATCTGGGCATCCTAGCAGGTTACGAGTCAAACCCTGGGTCAAACCGTACATGGCCAACAGCAGAACCCGTGCCGTGTAATAACTCCACATCCACACGCAGCGTCCGCGCCCACCCAGCCTGTCAGCAGTCTTCGTATCACGTGTGCCAAGCCTCCTGTGAAGCACCAGCGGTAATTTATGCGGGGATGCACGCTTTTGACACGCGCCCAAACCCCTGCCCCATGTGGGGTGAATGGATGCGCAGTGGGGTGAATGGATGCGCAGTGAATGCCCATGTGGGGTGACGGATGCGCAGTCTGACCGCGCACACCATTTCAGCACGTGCACAATTGCTAGCACGCTACGGCTGCATATTCAGGAAGCGACAGACATAGGTGATGAGGATCACATAATTGAGTTGATAGTGGAGCGTAAGAATCTGTGGCTAGTAATACCGCCACACGAGGCTATCCAGCAACCCATCTGGGACGTTGTATGCCTGGCTGCGATCTCTGCCATGGAGTACGGTAGGAGGCTATTGTTTGCCTCCAGAGGGGAACAAGGCAAGGTAGAAGAAACAGCGATTAGCAGGATTAAAACGCAAGTTATAGCAGACTTTTGGGAGCGTTTGCAGACGTATGTGAGCCTGGGCATCAAGCCAAGGGGGTGGGACGAAATCCCACCAGGCCACCCTTGGATTGAAAGAAGGGAAGACGGGAGTATGTGGATCAATAAGCCGACTTTCATTACAGTTGAAGAGGAAGGAGATTGAGTTTAGAAGATGGTGGCGCTCCCATGGGAGCAAGGCCTATTAGCCCAAGGCGCAGAGTAGGCTGTCGGCGCTGCAGGTGGCGCGCCCCTGAGGTCTAGAGCAGGGCGTCCGTACTAGTACGTGCTCGCTGGCTCGTGAGCTGCGTCAGCAGGTCCCTCCTGTAACCAATGCAATCTGCCCCCATGCCACACGCCATGCCCGCGTCAGGCAGACGCCGTGCCGTGCAACGCAATCCCCGCTCGGCGCCCGCGCTCACCCAGCCTTCCAGCGGCCTTCATATCACGTGTGACAAGCCGCCTGCAAAGCGCCAGCCTCAGATCATGCAGGCATGCACGTTTTTGGCATGCGGTCAAACCCCGCCCTGTCCCCACATCCCATGCCCGCGTTGAACTCCATATACGCGCTTGCAAATTGACCGAAGCCCATATCTCGCCGTTGTCTTGGGCCGTCCAGTGCCGTCAATTTTGTTTCACCTATAGATGTAAACAGATAGCCTCGGCAGGGATGATTAGCGTTTCGACTGTCGGCACGCCCAGGAACCAGTCAGAGACCGCAATACATCGCACATGATGCACATGCAATGGTATAGGGGCCTCGTGACCCAAAGCACTGCTGCTCCGCAGAATTCCTGCTCCGTGGTTCGGCCAGGATCGGCGGGCGCGGAAATGATGTCAGCTCGCGCGAGCGGCGTTGCTTGGCCGCAACCATGCAAGTGAAATGTGTCCCCTCTGGTAACGCGCCTAGGTTAGTTTAACGCGATTCTTGGCGATTCTGGGTCATGGACCGTTTCCACAGCGGTTTCCGTAACTCGACGCATCTTCGTGACGTCCTAACGCCCCGCGCCCCCTTCCTACGCATCAGAATTCTATCACAGCTCATGAATTGACTGGAGCCCGCCATTGTACATTGGCGGGCCCGTCGAGTTCAGATCATGGTCTGGCGAGTCAGTCAGCCGGGACCTGCTCGCTCGCTTCTGTCGCCAGCCAGCCAGACCAACTAGACCATCCAAAATAACCGTGGCTTTGCGGCTTACTCGCCCCTATAAAAGCCGGACGCTCACAGGCTGAAGATAGCATCACATCCGCGTTGCAGCCAGCAGCCACCTTGCGGTTCCTGGAGTTCAGCTAGGCTTGAGCTTAACACCCTTCAGTCACAGCAGCAGCCGCACTGGCCCCTCGATCGCAGCAGGCTAAACCTTCAGGCATGGAGACGCTGCGAGGTCGCTCTAGCGGTGAGTCCATGCCATCAAGTTTTGAGCGTGCCATTTCCGGCGCGTTAGTTGAATGTGGATGCCACACGCACTCCGGGACTGCTGGCGTCAACGCCCGACGGCTATGCCGCGCTCATTGCTGATTACTTCTATCACAATCTTCATGGCTCCCACTCCCAGGCCCGAGCGGTGCGCTGGTTGCAGCTAATGTGCTGCTAATGGTTATGATGATTG
Source organism: Chlamydomonas incerta (assembly GCA_016834605.1). Classification (NCBI taxonomy): domain Eukaryota; kingdom Viridiplantae; phylum Chlorophyta; class Chlorophyceae; order Chlamydomonadales; family Chlamydomonadaceae; genus Chlamydomonas; species Chlamydomonas incerta. Next base: position 861,885 of record JAEHOC010000029.1, read on the forward strand.
GTCTCGCGTCTGCGGCCACGACTGCGCCAGCCAACCCTTTGGTCGATCTTGCTGTGGTAAGTCCTTCAGGGCAATTCGGCGAATGCACTCTGGAAATTGTCTTCCCCGGAAACGAGTCCGCTTCAGTCGCCTTGCAGCAGCAGCGTTAGTACTTCATTCATTAAATCATAGTTTCCGCCAACCCCTAAATATGCATTATTTGCTGGTCTTTGCGTGCAGCGCGACCCTGCCGCCGGCTTCCAGGCCTGGAAGGCACAGTTCAAGCCCGAAGGCTACCAGTCTGACGCGGTGCGCTCGAAATAATCGAAAGGAAGGCGTCGCTTTGTGCGCACGTATGTCGGTCGATAATTAAAACTCGGTGGAGTTGACCATGCGAACCGTTCAATGGAATGCGGCCGCAGGTTGAGGCTGAGGCGTTCACCATTTGGAAACGGCGCGCTCTCCAGGTTGCGGAGCACAACACCAAGCCAGGCATCACGTATTGGGTGAGCGCCCGTTGGATCGCTAGAGGGGCCGAACGGAACATGAGTCACGGTACAGAAGCGCTTCTGCTGCAACGCTCGCTTCAAACTAAGCTTCTTCCAATGCTGCTGCCCCGTGCTGCTGCTGCCCCCTGCCCACCCTGCACATTCATTCACCATCCAGCAAACGCTCAATCACATGAGTGACCGCGAGCTGCCGTCTGCTCTCCTGCTGCGGCCACGCTTGCTGTCTGACAACGTCACGGCGGGCGCCAATGATGAGACTGGTGGATTCAGCCTCAACCCTGCACGCCGCTCGCTCATCACCCGCGCGCTGGGCCTCACGCGGCCTGCAAACGCGCTGCGCAACAGCGGGCTGCGAAATGCTGGCTTCAAGGCGGGCAGCTGCCCCAGCGCCATGGATTGGCGTACGCTTGGGGCCGTGACCGCCGTCAAAGACCAGGGTGCGTGTGCGTGTTGCTTGGGTTGATGGCGGGGGATTGGCTGATAAGGCGAGGTAGATAGGTGAAGCTGCCACGCATGCACACGCCTACCTGGCCGACGCCTCTCAGCAGCCTTTTTTGTGCTATTCGGCCCGTGTGTGGTTTCCTCACTTCAATACAAATGCAGGCCAGTGCGGCTCGTGCTGGACCTTTTCCGCCACTGGCGCCATCGAGGGCGCGTTCGCGATTGCCACCGGCTCCCTCATCAGTTTGTCCGAAAAGCAGCTCGTGGACTGCGTCTGCGCGGGCAACAGCTGCGGCTCGCACGGTTGCAACGGCGGCTGGATGGACGACGCGTTCTCCTATGGTGAGTGAAGGGGGGTCTAAATAGAGTGAACGTGGGACTCGGAAAAAATTACCCCCCCACACACACACACTCACCTACCCACGCACGCCGTACCACACAAGCGACAACATCGTTTGATGAATGTAGATGAATGGTCCCCTGTTTGCTTGGCCGGTTGCGTGCGGCTGTCGCAGTCATTGCCAATGGTGGCATCGCCACGTCGGACGTCTACCCCTACGCGCCTCGCCAGGACGGTTGCAACGCAAATTTGGCAAACCAGGTATATTGGGTAGAGCTTGTAGATATTTAGGTCATTATTATTGTCCGCGGGGAGTTTGGGGAATCGCTGTCGTACGCGGGCCGGTCGCTCGTGGGTGCCTCAGCACGGTGTGTACGTAGGCCCCTTGCTTGTACAGGTCGCCGGTACGCCAATCGGCCCGCCTCCCTGACACGCTAGATAGACATGCACTCATTTCTCCCAATGATCATTGCATACGTACGTGCGTGCCTGGCACAGGTTGCGCTGCAGCTCACCGGCTACACGGATGTGCCAAACAACGACGAGAGCGAGCTCATGGCGGTGCGTGAGTGCGTGCATGGGAGTGCGTTGAAGTGCGTCGTTAGTTGGGGAGATAGATAGGTCCTAACAAAGATAACATGCGTGCTGCTTCACCTACGTCTACCTGCTAATCTCAGTTCGTGTGTCAGGTTCGGGGCCTTCACTTGTGCGTGCGTATTATCAGCGTGTATGTGTGCGCCTGCATCCAAATAAACAGGCGGCGTGCAACCAGCCTGTGGCCATTGCTCTGGAGGTGCAGGACTCCTTCTCAAACTATGGAGGTGGGTGCGTGTGAGGGCGGCGCCGCGGGGGCAGGTAGGGCAGCAGGCGGATGGAGTGCCACCTAACCCCAGTGGAGTGGTGGGGTTGTTCGGTTTTTAGGTAGTGCCATGGTGGCGGGTGCTGACTTTAGTAATACCATATGTGCGAATCTGCTGTGTCCTCATACGTCACGCAATCGCACACACTCCAGGTGGTATCTACCAGGGCTCGTCTGGCTGTGGCTCCAGCATCAACCATGCGGTGTTGGTGAGTGTAGCGCGCAGAGGTGTCCGTTGTCTGTGTCGCCAGATAGCGACTTGGTACATACTTGATTCACGCCTTCTAGCCTGTCCGTTACATCGGTGCGTTGAAGATTTTAAGCATCGAAAGCAGATGCGGATGCGCGCGGTGGACCCATCGTACGTCTTGCCGCCGTGGGTTCACAGGTCGTGGGCTACGATACGGACCCCTCGGGCGTGGACTACTGGATTGTGAAGAACAGCTGGAGTACCAACTGGGGCGAGAACGGGTACATCCGCATCGCGCGCAACCGCAACGTATGCGGCATGGTCAAGTACAACCCCAGCTTCCCCACCGTCGCGGCAGGTAGGCAATAACAAGAGGCTGAGTGGATGGCATCGGCGGCGCGATAGTGTGGGCCTGTACGGAGCACGGTGTGGCCTTGCATGGCACGGGCAGCAGCTATCTAGGCACCACATCATGGCATGGCGTCGCCATGGAATTCATGCGTACATCAATACCTGCCCGCGGTTTTCTTGCGGACCGCAGGCCCCCCGCCTGGCCCGACGCCGCCGGCCCCCAGTGGCGCCCCGCCGCCCCCACCGCCCGCATCCGTGAGTGAATGGAACCCCGCCATCCAATGCGGCTGGCTTGCCGGAAGCGTGTGCCAAGTTGCTGTATGTGTGTTTCGCAATGCCCCGCCGGCGGTGTCTGCTGTGCAGGTGCCGTCGCCCTGCCCCAACCCCCAGTACACGGTGGTATCGGGTGACAGTATGTGGGCAATCTCACAGAAGTTCGGCGTCAACTTCCAGTCGCTGCTCGCAGCCAACACGCAGCTGCAGGCACGTAGCGGCCTAGGTACTATGCTAGGTTTTTATGCTGCGTGCGTGCGTGCGGTGTGGATCCTGACCTGACCTTGAGTTTCCTTAAGGCCGGGCGTCTACAGACCTACCAAGCAACTCACACCTGCGTGCGTGCGTGCAGGATCCCAACATCATCCGCATCGGCGACGTCATCAACATTCCCTGCCCCAACAAAAACCCATCGTGCGCTGCCAACCGTGTGGTGAGCTTTGCATATCCCTGGATTCACTGCTGCCTGAATTTGCTCTGGTGTACGCTTCTGCTGCCTTGCATCTCGAAACCCCGGCGCTCTGTCTGCTGGAGTACTCTATTTAGTTACGTTTGGTCATGCTTCAATAATGATGGTAATCACAAACGTTGTCCCCCGCCTCCCTGCTCACCCAGGTTGTGTCGGGCGACTCGCTGTGGAGCATCAGCCAGTCGTATGGCGTCACGCTGCAGGACGTGCTGCTGGTCAACCCCCAGTTCGTGAACCCAAGTGAGCGCGCAGTTGCTTGCATGTAGCGTGTTTGTGTGTTAAAGGGCGGGCGTGTGTGCGCGTTCGTTCCCAATCATTTAACGTGACTTTTACCCCCTCTTCCCCATCCCCGCATCCATAGATCTTATTTACGCCGGTGACACAGTCAACATCCCGCCGTGCACCCAGGTACGCAGGTGCACAGCTTGCGCGTTCGCTCGCACTACTCTTCTTTCTTTCTCGCACTCGCCTACCTACCGTATCTACGGTATCTAATAACCCGCCCGTGCGTGCATGCATGCGCCGCGCAGCCGCCCGCGTCCGTCCGCAACCTGCAGTTCCAGCGCAACCTGTGCGTCACCAAGTCCTACACCGTGCAGCTGGGCGACTACCTGTACGCCATCGCCAACAAGTTCCAGTGCAATGTGGGAGACCTGCTAGCACTCAACCCCTCCATCACCAAGAACCCCAACCTGCTCGTCACGGGGCGCGTCATCCAGGTGTGTGTGTTGTGTCTTGCCGGCGTAATGTACGGCATGCGAGATAGACCACGGAGTGAGATTAGCGTATGCCACATCCACCCCGTGCGTGGGACAACTGTTGCCACAATGCCACATGCAATTGTAATTAACTACGCCCCCACGGCGGCCCGCCTGCGTGCCTCCACCCGCAGGTGAAAAGCTGCCCCGTGGGCGCGCGCATGCCCTTCACCACGCCCCGCCCGCCGATTGTCAAGGGCAGCAAGAGCCCGCCGCCGCCACAGCAAGTGCGCAAGTCGCCTCCCCCGCCACCGCCATCCCCCGCCGGCGTTAGCTGCCGCGCGGTTTACACGGCCAAGGCAGGTGACACGCTGCTGAAGATTGCGCTGGCCTATCAGACCACCGCGGCGCAGATCCTTCTGGTCAACTCTATCACCGGCGGCAGGGTCACGCCGGGCCAAAAGGTCAACATTCCGCCCTGTGTGAGGCAGGGATAGTAGTGCTAATGTTTTTGGGTGACGGTCTGGCGTACCGTACTGTGATTCCATCTTGTGGCTGGTGGCGAACTACATAAGTTCGGTGCATGCATGGTGGCGCCCGCGCGTGGTCCTGAGCGCGCATGGCAGCGACCGGCTTTTTCTTGTTTCCGACAGTGGCGCCTGGGTGCGCACTGCGCAGCGCCTGATGGGTGCCTGGCCTTGCCTGAGGCTACGCTAGCGGCTTGATGTCTGGTGTTCCTTTGGCTGGGCTAGGGTGAGATATACGGCACAGATGGTGCACACGATTGCGTTCGCATACCGCCGGCTGCGGTGGCTCCTTGGGGCCAGAGAATAACTATGAGAACTTGTAATGTCACAGCAGAGGCAGGCCTGAATTTGAGCCAGAACTATAGGCAGTGCCACGTACATGAGGAGCAGTACAGGAGGCCCGAGTGACATGACGTGCCAACCTACGCACTTGCAGTTCCGGGGGTCTGAGCGCCGTCAATACATGTCATCTGGTGTGGCTTGACACCGCGAGCGGGGAAGGCACAGCGCGGACCCTCTGAGGTGCTTGAACGGCCAACACCGCACCGCCGCAGGCACGTGCACGCACGCCCCCTCATGCATCTGAAAAGCCCGTCCGCGGGCGCACCTGCTCAAACCGCCCCGCTCCTCCTCGACCCACTATGTTACGTGCCCCTACGCCCCCGGCTGGTCTATCCGGTGCCCGGTCGTGCTCCGGGCCTGCGACTGGTGCAGTTCGTGTGTGTCGTGTTGGGGTGATGGATTGGCAGGGGTAGATGGGCGCTAGGCCAGGCTGTCTGTAGCTCCTTGGGCCCGTGAGTGGTTGAAGTATTGTAGACACGCAACACGGGCCCTGGCAGCCCCTCAAGGCTCCGGCCTATGCCACAAACAACCCGCCAGCCCGAGCTGGGCAGTGCTCCAGGGCACACCCGTGGCAATTGCCCGCGGGGCATGCTCACGCTGTGTGGTGCCTGGCGAGGTCCTACGGTTGACGTATATACATGTAATATGAGCTAGTGGGAGGTCCGGGGACCGCGTGTGCGCGCTCTGAAGGCGCCTGGCGGCCCCGGTGGTCCTGCGACGGCGCGGCGAGGGTTGCGAGTGACGGCACGGAGTGTCTCAGCTGCGTATCGTGATTCGTGCCCCGTAAAAGCAATGCATAATACAGATTGACTATCTAGACATGATGCAGGCTGGGCAAGCAGTCCTTGGGCGGGTGCCCGGAATTGTTTTCGCGTTTTCAGCGAGACCGACCCTCGCGCCAGCGACTGAAGCTCGGCCTAAAAGTCGCCACTTTCCTGGCGTCGGGTCCTTCATATCCCTTTCAGCATATACTACCACGGAAAAGAACGCAAACAAGCGGCCTTCAAGTGGGGGTAGTCCAAATCCTAACGAAATGCGGACTCGCCCAACATCACCACATGCCCACCCACGACCCAGCGATGCGCGCCATGCCCAGCCAGCACTACCTGTAAGCGCGTCTATACCAACAAAGCAGAAACAAGAGGGTCGGGGCATTTGTGGGGCCGCCACATGGGCGCCGGGCCCGTCGGCAGGCACTGCGTTAGGAGAGGTACCTGGGCGCCTGGCCGCCGTGTGGCCAGGGCGCTGCTAGTTCCGGCCACCTGGGTGTGAGCGTGGTGGCGCATTTTCATGGCTGAAGTGCTGGGGTTCCATCAGGGCCGGGGTCGAAACCGCCGGGGTTAGGCGGCGCAGCGCGCAGTCCTGGCATGCCCAGCGACATGCCGACCAATTTCTCTCGTAAGAGTCGGACTGCCCCGACTCCCTGACCCTGAAAACTCATAATCATTATATCATCGCTTAACGAAATGGAGAGATGTGGGACCGATGACAGCTTCTCCTTGGGTTCGATGCTGCGACACGCGACATGTCTGTCCCGACATCACATGTCCCGCCACACTGTCCCGCAGTGCATTTCAGGCACATACCATGCTATATTGTCCGCCCATGTGTCGCAAAGTGAAAGCGACGTGAAGAAGCGGTGGAGTCGGCCTGTCCGAGCGTGGCTGTCATTTTGTGGACATTGCAGGAGCGCGCCTGTCAGCAACCTTGTCGTCAAAGCCTTGCGTGACAGCAGAGAATTTCTATTTAAGCGGCCGAGGATCGATACTCATACACCGACACGATCGCACGCACGTGCGTGCCCGCTGCGTGCCAGTACCGCCAGCCGCATCCTTGGCGCCTCAGTCTACCCGGCAACGATGCAGCTGCTGTCTGGCAGCAGCGCTGCGCCCCGCCGGCGCGGCGGCAGCTGCAGCCTGCTGGTGGCGGTGCTGCTGGGCGCGGCGGTGCTGATGGTCCTGCACAGCGGGCCTGTGGGTGGGTCATCGCGGAACATTCTCGACAATAAACTTTCTGGCACGTGTAGAGTCAAGCTAGTCAAGCTAGTTGGATTGGCTGCAGCTGCACGCGAGGCCGCATCGTCATACATGCATGGGCGCTCCAATGCGCGATCGAAACCGCACCACATGCACTCCAGCACGCACCTGCCACCTCTTCAATCTTCAATCCATCACGGGTGACAATGACGCTGCAATCCATCCGCACGCGTGCGTACAGGTGCCGCTGCGCAGGAGGAGGAGGAGCTGGTAGGCGTGGATGGAGTGCAGTTCAACCGCGCCGTCAGCGGCGACCGCCCGCCCTCACCTTCACGCCGCCGCGCCCCGCCATCACCGGCCCCGCCTTCTCCCCCGCCACGACCGCCTGTGCCCCCTCCCCGGCCGCGCTCTCCGCGTCCGCCGTCGCCCCGGCCACCGTCCCCTCTCCGGCGCTCGCCTTCCCCTGCCCGGCGCCGCTCCCCACCCTCACCTGCGTCTTCGCCCGTGCGGCGCTCGCCCTCACCGGCCCGGCGCGTCCCTCCCTCTCCCATGCGTGTCCGCCCACCTTCGGCCTCACCCTCTCCCGCTCGGCGCTCCCCTTCTCCTGCTCGGCGTCTCAGGCCGCCGCCGCCCAGCCCGGCCCCACCCAGCCCGGCCCCACCCAGCCCGGCCCCGCCCAGCCCTGCGCCTCCGTCGCCGGTTCCCCCGCCCAGCCCTCCCAGCCCCGCACCCGCGCCCTTCCCCCCCAGCCCCTCGCCCCCCGCTACCACGACTGTCGAGCTCCCCGCCGGCACCAGCATCTTCCTTCCCGGTGGCACGAGCCTCCCTGGCGGAATCGTTATTCCTGCCGGCGGCGCAACCTTCCCCGTCCCTCCGGGCACGACGATCACGATTCCCGACGGCACGCCGATCCCCATCCGTGCTACGGCCTTCACCAGCATACCGCCTGGCATGAACATGCCTATCCCAACCGGCTCCACGCTTGCCTTCCCTGCCTCCACCGTCATTCCCCTCTCTGGCGGCATGCAGATCCCCTTCGCCGGCAACACACCCATCCGCCTTCCCGGCGGCTCGACCATGTCGGTCCCTGCTGCAGGCTCTCCCAGCCCTAGCCAGTCCTCGCCTTCGCCCGCCCGCAGCCCGTCGCCTAGGCCCGGTCCTTCCCCGAGCCCAAGCAAGGAGGACAAGCCTCCGCAGCGCAGCCCGGAGCCTTCTAAGCAGGAGGAGCAGAAGAAGAAGGAAAAGAAGAAGCCCGCGCGCGTGAGTAGTGGCCTTCGTTCGCGTTTATCAAGCACTTCGTTGTAGTAGTTGTAGCCTGGTGTTATTATGATTCGGGCCGTCCATGCTATCACTGTCCGTTCGAAGAACGGTTGCTGGTTAGGAGCACAGGATGTGCATGCATGGATCTGTGCCGGTATCACTGCGCTCATGTGCGCCCGCTGCATGCCTGTGGTGACCCGTCCAGCTGCCTTCCCCTCCTTCCACCTATCCATCTAATCCATCCACAGCGCCAGTCGCCGCCCCCGCCGCGCCGGTCCCCTCCGCCGCCCCCGCCACGCCGCTCCCCTTCACCGCCGCCCCGTAAGTTTCCCGCAACAGCACTAGCCAGAATAGCCACACACTGCCAACGGCCACGGCCAAGCTGACCTCAGGTTACTAAAGAGCATCTCCGAAGGTCCCTCCCCACCCCTTCGCAAGCATTTGTCTTTCCTACACACGTTGGGACTATTGGGACCGTTCGCGATGCAAACACGCACACACTACACACTTCACACACATACGGTACATGGCTTTTCCGATTGTCTCTAACACACACACACACACACACGCACGCATGCAGCTAAGCCCAAGGGCGGCTTCTGGGCTTTCTCCTGGAAGAAGACCCTACTGTACATCCAGTCTGAGGACCGGTTCACGTACGACGAGGTGCGTGGGCCGAGGGCAAGGATGCGCTCATTTTGCTCACTTGGGCACGTCGTGGGCAGGGTGCGGGGTAGTTACGGTAATACGAGGCAAGCAAGGAGGGATCGAGAGAGGCGCAACATGTACAGCATTGCGTGCGCGCGCCCAGCAGCTAGATAGCAGGAGTGAAGCCGGAAGCAGACAATTTGGTTGCGAGGCTTACGTGCGGGGTCTGTGTGCGTCTCACAGGCCCAGCAGTTCTGCAGCTCCAAGGGCGTCTTCCTTGTCGGTTACGATGACCCCGTCAAGAAAGGTAAGCACGCACTGCGCATGGAGGCGGCGGTCCGACACGAGACGGCGGCGCTGATTGCTGGGGGGGGCAGCGTAGGGTAGCTCCTGCTGCATGCGGGTTGGCGGGTGGGATTGTGCTCAGCAGGGGGGCTCGATCGTTCATCCTGCTGGGTGACGCATGCCTGGCTAACGCAGCCAGTTAGGATGCTTGGCTTCGCAATTCGCAGCGCACGGGCAGGACCCAGCACAACTGCGTGCGTACGCGCGTACCGCACCCCCACACGCGCGTTTACGCCAGGTCCCACCCCCTCCACATACGGTGACCCTTTCCTCACCCCTTCCACCCCCACCCCACCACCACCACCACCACAAACACCATAAACACCACAAACACCACCACCACAAACACCACCACCACAAACACCAACAGCGCCCTTTCCTGTGTGCTTTATAACACTTAACAGTTCCCCTGCGCGACCTGTGCTACACCAACGGCAAGGGCTGCTGGGTGGGCGGCCAAGTCGGCAACGCGTGCGCCTTCATCAACCCCCAGGGCAACGGAGGTGAGAGGGCGGATGTCAGAAGCGATCACTCAGGGACGGGAGGGTCGTTCACGTGAGCGTGCGGGCGGGCGTCAGGCACACATGAACGTGCACGCACCGAACATACGGTATCCACCTGATGCCGACTATTACCGACTTCGACAGGTGGGCTAGTTGTTTGAGATATGAACGGTGCAAAGCCGGCCTAGGTGCGGCAGCGGATTGTACAGCAAGCACCACAATGCGTGGCTCACTATCCTAGGCACACTACTGACAATCGCACGTGCCGCTGCCTTGGCCGCTACCCCCCCCCCCCCCCCAAATCGCATGCAGCACCCTACCCCGAGGACTGCACCCGCCGGCACTACGCGGTGTGCTGGGGCGACCTGCTGAAGCCGCACAACAATCCCCTGATCTGGGATGACCCCCACAACCACAGCCTCTTCCAGGGCCCTGGTAAGGGCCCCAAGCACAACGTTGTTGTCAAGAAGCCCAAAATCAGCCCGCCGCCACCGCCACCGCCGCCGCCGCCGCCGTCGCCGCGCCCGCCGTCCCCCGCCCGCCCTCGCCGCCCGCCACCTAGGAACAAGGACAAGAACAAGGACAAGAACAAGGACGAGAACAAGGTCAAGGACGAGCAGCAGAACAAGGGCAAGGACGAGCAGCAGCAGCAGAACAGGCCTTAAGCGAGCCCAATAGTTGCACCAGTGTGGTAGGCGTGTGTTTGTAGCTAGGGCACTGCTTGAGTTTGCACGCACACCACACGTGAACACCGGCCATAGACTCAGGTATGTGTGTGGTACACGTCAGGCATTAAACCGTGATCTCCACACCAAAGGATGAATTTCGATTTGGCTTCAGTGGTGATCCAGCAGCAGTCTGTTTGGTTGGGCAGTGCGCCCTTTCTTAGCTGTCATCACTGGCGCGTGCATGCATACGGTCTTCAATGGTCATATGCGCACTACCCATCATCGTGAGCACCGGTTGACACGCGAGCACGCGCCATCCATCGACCCAAGCGGTTAGCAGCCATCCACGCACTGCTGTGTTAAAGGCGGGATCCATTGCGGACGTGTCGGAGGCTGTGCTGGAGGATTACCAACGATGCAATAGATTATTGCTGATTGAGATGGCGTCATGAGCCACGAATTCACCCAGGGGCGAACGTGCAGAGAGGCACGCTCAATGCCAACGTACCGAGTGAGGAATAAAAGCACGACAGCGACACGGTGCTACCAATGCGATGTGTAACACATGGCAGTCAAACATGCCGCGCACCCTGGGGTTTCGGTGTTGTGTGTGTGTGGGGGGCGCCGCCGACCCACTGGATGGGGGCGTGTACGGCGGTGGTGTGCCCGCCCCACCCTTGGCCCCATCTGGACGATGCATGACGCCGACCCCACTGCGCGGCTGCTTGCTTGGTGGGCCTGCGGGTCTGTCTTGGCATCCAGGATCCAGGATCGGATGGGTCTTCCAGAAAGCCTGATCCTGCACGGCGGCCCTGCAGCTAGCTCTAGGCACGCAAGCTCCCGTCCTACCTCGTCCCGGGGCCTCCCTCAAGGGGGTCCACACCTGGTCCACACAGCTCCACGCACGGCTCCACGCCACGTCCTGCGCCTGTTTCCCCGCCCTGGTGTTGCCGCTCTTACCAAGCTGCTGCTGGGCTCCAGGATGATGGAAACACGGAGGTGAGGAGCATTACAAACCAGTCGCCCTGTGGGCCCTAGCCAGGGCACGCCCCTAGACCCTGCTTTCTCCCGCTGACGCACGCAAGGAAGCAGTCGTCTCAATGGCGGAAGTCGGCCATGCTCGAATCGTTGCGCGAAAGGTAAGGCAATGCTATATTTAAACAGAGCACCTGTCATCTGTCAATGACAATGGAGTTCGCGGCGGTAATGCCCTCGAATTCGCGCCGATCCATCTAAAGATGATGTTGTCGCTTGGGGCCTGCGTTGTGATTTGCTTAGCTCAACATGGTATATCGGGCCCATGGGAACCTGTATCAACGGGCCATAGCCCCGGAGGCTCGGGTGTTGATCCTGACTGGTGTTATTGCAATTCTTAGCAACTCTTCACGGCGACTTGAGAAATCACACCAAATGTCATGTTGGTGTGGTACAATGCTCGATTCTGATTTTGTCGGCGAAGAAGAGCTCTCGCTGGGACGCGGGCGGAGGGTTTGCCCAACGCGCCGGCATGTCGACCCCTCCACAGCTTCAAGGAGTATACATGATGCAATTGAGTCCAGCGCATGCAGCTGGAGGCTCCGGAAGTGTAGGTTTTGGCGCTGGTCAAGGTCTGGTCAAGGAATTGTCGCTCTCATCGGATGTAATCATAATGATATTAAAAATGCTTTCGAAATAGCTCGCTATGTGTTTGTCCTTCTGTCCTTGCAAACGAGCACTCCCCGACATGATCGTCGCGCTCACGCCGCTGCTCGATTGCGTCGGCCCCTCCACAGCGTCGAGGAGTATAGAGCAACAATCCCATTTAAAATGTGCATTTCATCTGGCTAGGGAAAGGCGGAGAGAAGAACACGATCGCTGCGAGCTTGCGACACCGATGGCGGAGCCGCCTCGCGAACCCCGCACTAGCCCAGACGCGCCTAGACTAGCCGCCCTTCCCGATGGACCAAGGGGCGTGACCTGCATTTGACTAGTCGTGCAGCTTGCATGGGCGCACGGCGTTAGTGGCTCAAACGTATGGTGAGCGCGCCTTCCGTGAATGTTCCATTGTGGTACCGATACCTGTTTGCACGCGCCGTTCTGCACTTGCTTGAGCCATGAGGGGCCCGTGGGTTTCAGTGGCTGGCGCGGTGTGCATGGTGCGATGCTGCGCCCTTTTTGAGGCATGCCTCCCACTGCAGGAGGGGTTAAGGCAGTACCTCCTCGGGGTTAGGACGGTTCCTGGCTGATGGGTGTGTTCAGGCGCGCCCGTGCCTTAGTACGAATGCAGGTCCGGTCCGGCGACAAACCCTTCGTTACCCGCTGCCGCCTACACTTTATTACCTTAATTGAATAATTTACCGCCCACCAGACGCGTGTGCAGAGCGAGAGCGGCGTGAAGTGGAGACTGGCGAGCAACGCTCAACCGCTGGATCCTACCGCTTCTGGGACCGGCTTTCAGAACCACACCTTGTTGCGGTTCTCGGCCCCAACGACCGACGTTTCAGGCCGCTGCTTGGCCCTTTAAGACCGCCCGCGACACCGCCAGCAGCAGCAGCAGTCCAGCAGCCAGCCCGGAGCTCAGCCGGCTGAGTAATCGGCATACGTAGGCACGGCAGCAGCATCGCGCAGTGTTGGTCAGGCGAGGAGCCAAAGGCTAGATAGGTCAATTGGCGGCTACGCTGGGCGGCCAATCGCGCATGGGTGCGCGGCGGCAGCAGCAGCCGGTGGGCGGCCGCAGCATGTCCCGCCGCCGCAGCCTCTTTGGCGGCGGCCGTGGGATGAGTGCGGCGGCACTGGTGGTGGCGCTCGCACTGGTGCTGGCGTCCCAAACAGGTGCGTCAGCAGCAGGCATGAATGCTCGAGCCCATAGCACAGCACCCGGCTGTGTCTCCTTCATCACCTGTTCAATGCATGGCTACCACGCCCTGCTGCCCTCCGTGCTTTGAGTGCCTGGCACGCCCTGCCCGCTTCCCATGTACCCGCTTCCCACCCACCCCTTCACTCCCTGCCCCCAAACACACAGGCCGGGTAACGGCCCAGGATCCCGAGCTGGAGCTCCTCGCAGCCGACGGCTCCCCCGCTGTGGCTGCGGTGGCGGCGGCGGATGGGGAGCTGCAGCTGCTGGACCCGTCCACCCAGTTGCCTGCAGGCGAGGTGTGTGCTTGCATGCGTGCGGGGCGATGACTGGATGTGCATGCACAGGAGGTGGTGGTCGCGACTGGTGGTACCGGTAGTACATGAAAAGGGGCGGAAGGCTGTGTCCTGATTGCTACCACGCACCGGCGAGCTACCACGACCAGGATGCCGGTGCACCGGAGCTTGGATTGTTTGTGAATAAAACTTGCCTTTCTTAGCCGTTTCCTGGGCTTTCCACTTGGCCATTAAAGGTCATCATTGTGCAGCCGGAGGTATGCAGTACGGGGCCGGCTGCCCGGTCCCAACGACAGGTTCTGCATCCCTCTGGTACAGTCTTCGCCGGAGGCGGTGAAGCTTGAACCCGTAGGGGAGATGGCTTTAGAATCATCGGCCGCCACGGTTTTGGCTTGTGTGGGGCCCATACGGCTGCGCACCCACGTGTACGACATGCCCAATATATGCCCTTGTCACCATCCAAGCGTCCGACAGCTGTGGAGTCTGCCCTTGAGCAACCTTTTGGGCCTTTAAACCGAGGAAGCTTAGGCTGAGCGTCATTGTAGGCAGTGCACGCCAGCTCACCACTACCGGTCCTCCGCTTCGCTCACCCCCCCCCCCCCTACCGTGTGCTCACCCTCGCATTTGCACATTCCACTTGCGTTCGCCACAGCACAGCACGGCTTCCCTGCGCCGCCTCCGCGGAGTGCCGGCAACTTCCTCTCGCCGCCGTCGACCACCCTTGCCCCCTTCCCCCCGGCCTCGACGGCCATCTCCTCCGTCACCTCCCCGGCCGCCGCAGCCACCTCGTAAGAGGCCGCCCTCACCCGAGCCGCCCTCGCCTCGGCCACCCTCTCCCCGCCCGCGCCACCCGCCGTCGCCTCCCTCTCCCCGCGCGCCCCGCCCACCGTCGCCTCCCTCTCCACGCCCGCCACGCCCGCCGTCGTCTCCCTCTCCACGCCCGCCCCGCCCACCGTCGCCAAACCCTCCCAGCCCGCCCCGCCCGCCGTCGCCTCCTTCACCCCGCCCGCCCCGCCCACCGTCGCCTCCATCTCCCCGCCCGCCCCGCCCTCCCTCGCCTCCCTCTCCCCGCCCGCGACGCCCGCCGTCGCCTCCCTCTCCCCGCCCGCCCCGCCCACCATCGCCACCCTCTCCACGCCCGCCACGCCCGCCGTCGCCTCCCTCTCCACGCCCGCCCCGCCCACCGTCGCCAAACCCTCCCAGCCCGCCCCGCCCGCCGTCGCCTCCTTCACCCCGCCCGCCCCGCCCACCGTCGCCTCCCTCTCCCCGCCCGCCCCGCCCTCCCTCGCCTCCCTCTCCCCGCCCGCCACGCCCGCCGTCGCCTCCGTCTCCCAGCCCTCCACGCCCACCGTCACCTCCCTCTCCTCCCTCTCCCCGCCCACCCAGCCCCACCATCGCCACCCTCGCCACCGTCTCCCCGACCACCGTCGCCTCCATCGCCCCGCCCGCCACGCCCGCCGTCACCATCATCTCCCCGCCCCCCCAGCCCGCCCCGCCCGCCGTCGCCTCCCTCTCCCCGCCCGCCCCGCCCCCCTTCACCGCCCTCTCCTCCATCTCCCCGCCCGCCGTCGCCTCCCTCTCCTCCCTCTCCCCGCCCGCCGTCGCCTCCTTCACCCCGCCCGCCCCGCCCGCCGTCGCCCCCATCTCCCCGCCCCCCTTCGCCGCCCTCTCCTCCATCTCCCCGCCCGCCGTCGCCTCCCTCTCCTCCCTCTCCCCGCCCGCCGTCGCCTCCATCTCCCAGCCCGCCCCGCCCGCCGTCGCCTCCTTCACCCCGCCCGCGACGCCCACCGTCACCCCCATCTCCGCTCCCGCCACTCCCGCCGTCGCCACCATCTCCCAGCCCGCCCCGCCCGCCGTTGCCTCCCTCACCCCGCCCGCCCCGCCCACCGTCGCCTCCTTCACCCCGCCCGCCCCGCCCTCCCTCGCCTCCCTCTCCAAGCCCGCCCCGTCCGCCGTCACCCCCATCTCCCCGCCCCCCCAGCCCGCCCCGCCCACCGTCGCCTCCCTCTCCGCGCCCGCCCCGCCCACCGTCGCCTAACCCTCCCAGCCCGCCCCGCCCGCCGTCGCCTCCTTCACCCCGCCCGCCCCGCCCACCGTCGCCTCCCTCTCCACGCCCGCCACGCCCGCCGTCGCCTCCCTCTCCACGCCCGCCCCCGCCCACCGTCGCCAAACCCTCCCAGCCCGCCCCGCCCGCCGTCGCCTCCTTCACCCCGCCCGCCCCGCCCGCCGTCGCCCCCATCTCCCCGCCCCCCCTTCGCCGCCCTCTCCTCCATCTCCCCGCCCGCCGTCGCCTCCCTCTCCTCCCTCTCCCCGCCCGCCGTCGCCTCCCTCTCCCAGCCCGCCCCGCCCGCCGTCGCCTCCTTCACCCCGCCCGCCACGCCCACCGTCACCCCCATCTCCGCTCCCGCCACTCCCGCCGTCGCCACCATCTCCCAGCCCGCCCCCGCCCGCCGTTGCCTCCCTCACCCCGCCCGCCCCGCCCACCGTCGCCTCCTTCACCCCGCCCGCCCCGCCCCCCTTCACCGCCCTCTCCTCCATCTCCCCGCCCGCCGTCGCCTCCCTCTCCTCCCTCTCCCCGCCCGCCGTCGCCTCCTTCACCCCCGCCCGCCCCGCCCGCCGTCGCCTCCCTCTCCCCGCCCGCGACGCCCACCGTCACCCCCATCTCCGCTCCCGCCACTCCCGCCGTCGCCACCATCTCCCAGCCCGCCCCGCCCGCCGTTGCCTCCCTCACCCCGCCCGCCCCGCCCACCGTCGCCTCCTTCACCCCGCCCGCCCCGCCCTCCCTCGCCTCCCTCTCCAAGCCCGCCCCGTCCGCCGTCACCCCCCATCTCCCCGCCCCCCCCCAGCCCGCCCCGCCCACCGTCGCCTCCCTCACCCCGCCCGCCCCGCCCACCGTCGCCTCCTTCACCCCGCCCGCCCCGCCCTCCCTCGCCTCCCTCTCCAAGCCCGCCCCGTCCGCCGTCACCCCCATCTCCCCGCCCCCCCAGCCCGCCCCGCCCGCCGTCGCCTCCCTCTCCCCGCCCGCCCCGCCCCCCTTCACCGCCCTCTCCTCCATCTCCCCGCCCGCCGTCGCCTCCCTCTCCTCCCTCTCCCCGCCCGCCGTCGCCTCCTTCACCCCGCCCGCCCCGCCCGCCGTCGCCCCCATCTCCCCGCCCCCCTTCGCCGCCCTCTCCTCCATCTCCCCGCCCGCCGTCGCCTCCCTCTCCTCCCTCTCCCCGCCCGCCGTCGCCTCCATCTCCCAGCCCGCCCCGCCCGCCGTCGCCTCCTTCACCCCGCCCGCGACGCCCACCGTCACCCCCATCTCCGCTCCCGCCACTCCCGCCGTCGCCACCATCTCCCAGCCCGCCCCGCCCGCCGTTGCCTCCCTCACCCCGCCCGCCCCGCCCACCGTCGCCTCCTTCACCCCGCCCGCCCCGCCCTCCCTCGCCTCCCTCTCCAAGCCCGCCCCGTCCGCCGTCACCCCCCCATCTCCCCGCCCCCCCAGCCCGCCCCGCCCACCGTCGCCTCCCTCTCCGCGCCCCGCCCCGCCCACCGTCGCCTAACCCTCCCAGCCCGCCCCGCCCGCCGTCGCCTCCTTCACCCCGCCCGCCCCGCCCACCGTCGCCTCCCTCTCCACGCCCGCCACGCCCGCCGTCGCCTCCCTCTCCACGCCCGCCCCGCCCACCGTCGCCAAACCCTCCCAGCCCGCCCCGCCCGCCGTCGCCTCCTTCACCCCGCCCGCCCCGCCCGCCGTCGCCCCCATCTCCCCGCCCCCCTTCGCCGCCCTCTCCTCCATCTCCCCGCCCGCCGTCGCCTCCCTCTCCTCCCTCTCCCCGCCCGCCGTCGCCTCCCTCTCCCAGCCCGCCCCGCCCGCCGTCGCCTCCTTCACCCCGCCCGCCACGCCCACCGTCACCCCCATCTCCGCTCCCGCCACTCCCGCCGTCGCCACCATCTCCCAGCCCGCCCCGCCCGCCGTTGCCTCCCTCACCCCGCCCGCCCCGCCCACCGTCGCCTCCTTCACCCCGCCCGCCCCGCCCTCCCTCGCCTCCCTCTCCAAGCCCGCCCCGTCCGCCGTCACCCCCATCTCCCCGCCCCCCCAGCCCGCCCCGCCCACCGTCGCCTCCCTCTCCGCGCCCGCCCCGCCCACCGTCGCCTAACCCTCCCAGCCCGCCCCGCCCGCCGTCGCCGCCATCACCCCCGCCCGCCACGCCCGCCGTCGCCACCATCTCCCCGGCCCCCCAGCCCGCCGCGACCGCTGTCACCTCCCTCTCCCCGCCCGCCCCGCCCCCCTTCACCACCCTCTCCTCCGTCGCCCCGCCCGCCGTCGCCTCCCTCTCCGCGCCCGCCCCGCCCACCGTCGCCCCCATCTCCCAGACTGCCCCGCCCGCCGTCGCCTTCTTCACCACGCCCGCCACGCCCACCGTCGCCTCCCTCTCCCCGCCCGCCACGCCCGCCGTCGCCTCCCTCTCCACGCCCGCCCCGCCCGCCGTCGCCTCCATCACCCCGCCCGCCACGCCCGCCGTCGCCACCATCTCCCCGGCGCCCCAGCCCGCCCTGCCCGCCGTCGCCTCCCTCGCCACCGCCGCCACGCCCGCCGTCGCCTCCCTCTCCACGCCCGCCCCGCCCACCGTCGCCTCCCTCTCCACGCCCGCCCCGCCCATCGTCGCCTCCTTCACCCCGCCCGCCCCGCCCACCTTCGCCTCCCGCGCCGCGCCCGCCGCGCCGGCTGGCGCCACCGTCACCACGCCCGCCCCGCCCGCCGTCACCCGCCGCGGCCGATACGCCAGCGGCCTCCTTCGCCGCCGCGGCCCATCCGCCAGCGGCCTCCTTCGCCGCCGCGGCCCGTCCGCCAGCCCCCGCCGCCAAGGCCCGTCCGCCCGCGGCCAGCTAACAAGGGCAAGAACAGGGACAAGAACAGGCGCAACGATAAGCAGCAGCAGCAGCAGCAGCAGGACAGGGCTAAGCAATTCCTGTAGTAGCACCAATGTTGTGGTAGTGTGTTTGTAGCTAGGGCGCTGCATGGGTTTGCACCGCACACCACGCGTGAGCACCCGCGATAGCTTCATGTCTGGTATGGTGCACGCCAGGCATACAACCGTGATCTCGACACCAAAGGTTGCATTTCGATTAGGCTTTCAGTGATGATTAGCAGCAGTCTGTTTGGTTAGGGAAGAGCGCCTTTCCTTGGCTGTCATCACGGACGCGTGCAAACGGTCTTCAATGAACCTACGCGCCCTACCCATTATCGTGAGCACCGGATGACACGCGAGCACGCACCGTCCATCGACCCCAAGTGATTAGCAGCCATGCACGCACTGCTGTGTTGAAGGAGAAACTCATTGAGAAAGTGTCGGAGGGTGTGTTGGAAGAGATGCTATTTATTGTACTGCCATCGGTACCGATTAGTGATGACGTGGCGGCGTGAGCCATGATTCCACGAGTAACGCACCCAGGGGAGAACAGAGAGACAGGTCCAATCTGCCAAGTATAGAGTGAGGAATAAACGCACGACAGCGACACGGTGCTGTCACTGTGGCATGTAACGCATGGCGGTTAACACGTGCGCGCCCTGGGGTTTCGGTCGGGGTGGGGCCCCCCGCCACCGCCCCGCTGAATGGCCCAGAATGGGGCGCTGGTTGTGTACGGCGGTGGTGTGCCCGCCCCACCCAGGCGGTGCAAGCCCCCAACCCCATTTTCTTGCTTGGTCGGCCTGCGGGACTGTCCTATCAGGGATCGGATTCAGGATCAGATTGGCCTTACAGCAAAGGACTTCATGGCCTGCTCCTGCACGGTGACCCTGCAGCTAGCTCTAGGCACGAAAGCTCCTACCCTCTGCCCAGGGCCTCCTCTCTTGCTTCGGACGACACTGGGGTCCACGCCACGTTACTGCGCCTGTTTTCCCCGCCCTGGTGTTTCCGCTCTTACCACGCTGCTGTTGGGCCCCAGGATGGCGGGAACACGAAGCAAAGAAGCATTATTTGGTCTCCCTATGGGCCCTGGGCAAGGTAGTAAGGGCTGAACTGCAACTCGCGCCCTTTGGGCGATGGCCCCTGCTGTCGCCTGTGCTGCCCGCACACGCAGCCATCTCTGCTTTCTAAGTCGGCATCGCCGGTCACTCTAGCTAAGGCAGCGGCAACGCGATATTTAAACAGAGCACCTGTCATCTGTCAATCGACTTTGCGGCGGCAATGCCCTGGTTATCGCGCCGATCCATCTAAAGATGATGTTGTCACTTGGGCCCTGCGTTATGATTCGCTCGGCACGACGTAGTATATCCGGCCTATGGGAACCTGTGTCAACTCGCCATAGCCCCGGAGGCTCGGGTGTTGATGCTGACTGGTGTTGTTGCAATTCTTAGCAACTCTTCACGGCGACTTAAGAAATCACACCAAATGTCATGTTGGTGTGGTACCATGCCTGATTATGATTTTGTCGGCAAAGAAGAGCTCTCGCTGGGATGTGCGCGGAGAGTTTACCTAACGCGCCGGCATGTCGACCCCTCCACAGCTTCAAGGAGTATACATGATGCAATTGAGTCCAGCGCATGCAGCTGGAGGCTCCGGAAGTGTAGGTTTTGGCGCTGGTCAAGGTCTGGTCAAGGAATTGTCGCTCTCATCGGATGTAATCATAATGATATTAAAAATGCTTTCGAAATAGCTCGCTATGTGTTTGTCCTTCTGTCCTTGCAAACGAGCACTCCCCGACATGATCGTCGCGCTCGAGCCGCTGCTCGATTGCGTCGGCCCCTCCACAGCGTCGAGGAGTATAGAGCAACAATCCCATTTAAAATGTGCATTTCATCTGGCTAGGGAAAGGCGGAGAGAAGAACACGATCGCTGCGAGCTTGCGACACCGATGGAGGAGCCGCGTCGCGAACCCCGCACTAGCCCAGACGCGCCTGGACTAGCCGCCCTCCTCGATGGACCATGGGGCGTGACCTGCATTTGGCTAGTCGTGCAGCTAGCGTGGGCGCACGGCGTTAGTGGCCCAAACGTGCGGTGAGCGCGCCTTCCCACGTGCCTTTCCAGCCGTTCCAGACAGTTGCATTGTGGGTACATACCGTACAGTGAGGGAGGGCCGCAGCCCAGGAGGTTGGCGCCGAGGGCGGCAAATCAGGGGAGGGGACATGGAACGCAGGGCTTGAGTCACAGGCCAAGGTAGGCTGCGTGGGCTGGTGGTTCGGGGGTTGCCTGGCCGCCCCCCCCCCCGCCCCCCCCCCCCCCCCCCCCCCCGGCCTGCGCCGCAGTGGTACCGGCATGTGCAGCCGGCGCCGTGTTCAGAATGACTGACAAGCAGCGGTTTGCAGCATCAGGGTGGCATGGGCTTCAGAAATCAGGCAGGTTGTGACGGTCATCATGCCCAGGAAGCGCTGGTCGGCGTGTCCAGGCACGCCCTTCGCCTGCACCCGCCGAGACGCACTTCTGTTCATTTGCGTGCCCACGTTTGGAGGATAGGCCGTCCGCCGGGTGCGTGTAGAGAGCGCGGCGGCATGAAGTGAGCCTCCGGGAGGGTTGAGTTGGGCAACACTGCAGCACCCATGGATCCTGCCTGGACCCTGCCACTTCTGGGACCGGCCCGAACGTTCTCGAACGGCCCAAACGACATTTCATCGACTGGCCGACGTACTGCTCGCCGGGCGGGCATTTGATCGGCTGGCGGCCCCTAAAGGCCGTCTGCTCGCATTCCGTGACACCGCCACAGCAGCAGCAGTCCAGCAGCCAGCCCGGAGTCCAGCCGGCTGAGTAATCGGCATACGTAGGCACGGCAGCAGCATCGTGCAGTGTTGGTCAGGCGTGGAACCAAAGGCTAGATAGGTCAATTGGCGGCCACGCTGGGCGGCCAATCGCGCATGGGTGCGCGGCGGCAGCAGCAGCAGGTGGGCGGCCGCAGCATGTCCCGCCGCCGCAGCCTCTTTGGCGGCGGCCGTGGGGTGAGTGCGGCGGCACTGGTGGTGGCGCTCGCACTGGTGCTGGCGTCCCAAACAGGTGCGTCAGCAGCAGGCACGAATGCTCGAGCCCACAGGCCACAGCACAGCACCGGGTTGTGTCTCCTTCATTACCTATCCAATGCATGGCTACTTCGCCCTGCTGCCCTCCGTGCTTTGAGTGCCTGGCACACCCTGCCCTATTCCCATGCACCCCTTCCCCCCCACCCCTTCACTCCCTGCCCCCCACCCACACACACACACACACGCAGGCCGGGTGACGGCCCAGGATCCCGAGCTGGAGCTCCTCGCAGCCGACGGCTCCCCCGCCGCCACAGACAGCAGCCCTCCGGCTGCTGCGGCTGCTGCTGCTGACGCCGCTGCGGCGGCGGCGGCGGCGGATGGGGACCTGCAGCTGCTGGACCCGTCCACCCAGCTGGCTGCAGGCGACCTCAAGTCAGCCGCCGCCACCACCATCACCAAGACCACCACCACCATCAGCACGACAACCTGGCCGAACAAGGTGCGTGCGTGGGAGACGGTGACTGGGCGTGCGTGCATGTGGGGGGAATTGAAGGGGTGACAAGGCGTGCGGTTATGTGCAGCAGCTGGTGGTCGCGACTGGTGGTTCGGGTACAGGAAGGCTCTGTCTTAATTGCTTCCACGCACCGGCCATCAAGATTAGAATGGCCATGGCACGCTCACTCATCCTCTCGGTCCCACCCCTGCATTTGCACTTCTCATTTGCAGTCGCCACAGCGCAACAAGCCATCCCCCCGCCGCCTCCGCGGCGTGCCGCCGCCTCCCTCTCCCGAGCCCCGACCGCCCTTGCCCCCTTCCCCCCGGCCTCGACCGCCATCTCCCCCGTCACCTCCCGAGCCGCCTCGGAAGCGGCCGCCCTCACCCGAGCCGCCCTCGCCTCAGCCGCCCTCGCCCCGGCCCCCTCGCCCGCCGTCGCCCCCGTCGCCTCGCCCGCCCCGTCCACCGTCGCCAAACCCTCCCAGCCCTCCCCGGCCCCCGTCGCCTCCCTCTCCCAGCCCTCCCCGCCCCCCCTTCACCACCCTCTCCTCCGTCGCCCCGCCCGCCGTCGCCACCCTCTCCACGCCCACCACGCCCACCGTCGCCCCCATCTCCCAGACCGCCTCGCCCGCCGTCGCCGCCATCTCCCAGCCCGCCCCGTCCGCCGTCACCTCCCTCTCCCAGCCCGCCCCGCCCGCCGTCGCCGCCCTCTCCCAGACCGCCGTCGCCTCCTTCACCCCGCCCGCCACGTGAGCCTAGGCAACCGTCGCCCCCCTCCCCGCGCCCGCCACGGGAGCCTAGGCAGCCGTCGCCCCCCTCCCCGCGCCCGCCACGGGAGCCTAGGCAGCCGTCGCCTCCCTCGCCGCGCCCACCCCGCGCGCCAAGGCGGCCGTCACCTCCCTCCCCGCGCCCGCCACGCCACCCCTCCCCCCGACCCTCTCCGCGGCCCTCGCCCCGGACCTCGCCCCGGACCTCCCCCCGGCCCTCTCCGCGGACCTCGCCCCGACCGTCGCCGCGGACCTCGCCCCGGCCGTCGCCGCGGACCTCGCCTCGCCGTTCACCCCGTATTGATCGGCCGCCTCCGCCCCGCCCGCCCAGGGCGCCGCGCCCACCATCACCGCCTCAGCCGATACGCCAGCCGCCGCCTTCGCCGGCGCGGCCTGTCCGCCGGCCGCCGCCGCCACGGCCCGTCCGCCCGCCCCCGCCTTCGCCGCCTAGGCCCGTGCGCTCGCCGCGCCGCCGTCCCCCTCCGCCACGCCCTCCGCGCAGGCCGCCCACTCCGCCGCCCACGCCACCGCCCTCGCCGCCATCCACGCCGACCACGTCGACGCCCAGTCCCATCGACCCGCGGAAACCGCCGCCGTCGCCTCCTACGCCGCCCCTGCCGCCGCCCATGCCGCCCATGCCGCCGCCCAAGCCGCCGACGACTCCTACAGTGAAACCGGGAGACCCGCCGAAATCCAAGACCCCGCCCTCACCCCGCCCTCCCCGTTCACCACGGCCGCGACGCGACCGGCCGCCCCCGCCCCGCGCGCCCCGGGCGTCGCCCCCGCCGCCGCCACGCCGACCGGTGCGCCCCCCGCCACCGCCGCCGCCGCGCCGCAACCGCACCAGGCCGCCACCGCCAGGTGGGTGCCTACGTGCCTGCCTTCCATTCCCGGCCGCATTCAGTAGCTAGCTCTTTCCGCAGCTCGTTCAAAGATTCAGCGGCTATGCACAGCCCATGCAACTGCTACCAAGCGTGCCTGCTGCTGGCGCCCTTACAAGCTCATTCCTCGCCCCCCGCTCCAAATGAACCCAACAGAGAAGGAGTACGTGACCTACCCCTACAAGAAGAAGTGGATCATCGCGCAGTCCACGCAGCGCTACAACGCTACCGAGGCCGCGCGCTTCTGCGCGAAGCTGGGCTTCAACTCGCCCAACTTCCTGAACCCGCGCTTCAAGGGTGAGCGAGCGGCAGGCCGCCGTGGACGCACACAGCACGTGCGCCTGCTGCACACCTTGCTTGAAACACACAGCACTGCGGGATTCGCTGTCGGTCTGTTAGTCGGTTGGTTGGCGGACGATGCACGCACGCACGCATGCACGTACGTATGCACACACGCTGCGGCGGTATGCACTACGCGGAGCTGCACGTAGCCGCGGGCGGCACGCCCGGCCTGATTACCGGGGGCACGCCCACATTGTTTATTGATAGCTGCCCACGCTGCCGCCGATGAGTGACGCGCAATGGCCCGCATGCGTGCTGCAGAGCCGGCCCTGGAGCTGTGCTATTACAGCGGCAAGGGCTGCTGGCTGGGCGGCCGCGTGGGCGCCAGCTGCCCCGTCATGTCCCCCGACCAGAACGGACGTGAGTAAACCAGTGGTGTCTGTTATGTCTGCATGGGTCCCGACTGCATTGATCGGCCGGCGTGCGGGCGTGCATGACTGCGTACTACAGCCACAAGCACGCCACGCGTGACTAGATACGTACGGTAGCCCGGCCTGAGGAACCCAGCACATCCTGCCAAGCATGTATGCGCACGCTGACCTCCAATCTCCGACGCACCATTTCTTCATCCCTATTGGTTGTGTTGGTTTGGCTTGGCTTGGGCTGGTAAAACAACCCCCCCTCCTATTCCCCTCGCTTGCAGTGTACGGCACGGAGGACTGCGGCCACCGCCACTACGCGCTGTGCTACCGGGCCGCACAAGGGCCCTGGAAGCCGGACGGCACGGGCGGCAACCCCAACGGCCTGGGCCTGTTCGGCTAGTTTGGCTAGGCGGCCGGTGGGTGGGCGCCGCCGCCGCAGTCGTGCTGCCACCGCACCCGCGCATCGGCAGCCGAAGCCCGAAGGGCACGCACCCCTGCGACCACAGCCATGGGGTTGGAGTGTTGGACCCTCGCTTCTGGGTATCTTGAGGGTGCGGCCATTGATTTGTCAGTAATGAATGAACGATGTGATGGATGGGTGTCCTCTCGACGGAGGGGGCCAACGCGCCGACCGCACGGTCGGGGCTCGGGGGATGCAGTGCGGTTCGCGGCGTGTGTGTTCAGTGTGCGTCAAGCTGCATGCATGCGCTGCCAGAGCTCAGCATGCATCAGTGACGTGAAAACTCGTGAGCCAACCAAAGCTTCATAGTAGTGAAATTAATACCGTGTACGGTGTGCCAAGTGAGCTGCTGTGAGCTGCTCACTTGCGTGTCCAACAATGGATGAGGCGATGAGCCAACTCGGCTGTTGTTAATTGTACGGCGTTTGGGCCAGCCGTGTACCAAGTGCACACCAGAATGGGCCGAGCTGGGAAGCTTGGCTCGGCGCGCGGTTGACGGCTCGAAAGCTCGGCTGGGGAACCGGATGCCGGACGGCAGGGTTTGCCGTACGTGACGACACGAAGCCGCTGATACTTACACACCCGCGGCCTTTTCATCTTCGAAGGGAGGTACTAATTTACAATGCAATAAAAAGGAAATGATATCGTACACGATCATCTACCGTATGTACAACCGAAAACGGTGCGCCGCAAACCCCACGCGCCATACACTACATACACCTTCCACAACAAGCTACCGCACATGCGACAATGGTCGCACAGAGTGCCGTGGACGCAGCAGGCCTGCGGACTACACAAAAGAAATTCTGGCAGACTACCAGACTAGCGCAAACACATACCGGACTGTGCCGTGTTGGCACCGCCGCAACCCTGCTGACGCTTTCAGCACTACTACTGCGTTGGGATCAGGTTGGGACCGTAGGAAGCGTCGATCTGTCTCCTAAGCCACGCACAATAAAACTGCTCACTGCAAACAATGCTCTCAAACAAGCTGCTCATCTTAGCTTTGAGGCACTGACCAGCCCCAACACGAGTTGCTACTGCTGCTGCTCATACTCACAAGGGCTGCCCAATGCCCACTGTCGACCACAGCACGTGCGCACTACCTGGGCTGCAAAGGCTCACAGCGGCAGGTAGCGGGTGGCGCCGCAGCCAACATCCACAGTGCTGCTGGTGGCGCCCGCCCCCTCGCGCATCACCTCAAACTCCTCCACCAGCTCCTGCAGCACCGCCGCCACCCGCCCGCGCAGCAGCCCGCCGTTGCTGCTACTGCCGCCCTCGAAATGCAGGACCAGCGCGGGCGCGGTGATGCCGGCACGGCCCGCCGCGCCGATGGCGGCAAGCACGGAGTCGCGCGTGGGGGCGGCGCTGCCGGCGGCCGCCAGCAGCTTCGCCGCCGCAACCCCCGCCGGCGCGCCTGCGCGCGCTGCGACCGGTGCCGTGGCCTGCTGCTGCTGTTGCGGTTGCTGCTGTTGAGGCGCAACCGGCGGCGAGCCAGAGCCCACCCGCTGCGCCTGCGCCAGCTGCTGCGCCTGCGCCTGTGCCAGCCGTGCCTTGAGCTCCTCTAGCTCAGCCCGCATGCTCACCCGCTCAGCCTCCGCCGCCTCGGCAGCAGCCCTGCTTGCTGCCAGCTGTTGCTCCAGCTCCCGCCGGGCAGCCGCCTCGGCCTCCTTCGCCGCCGCTGCCGCGCGCGCCTCGGCAGCTGCGGCCTCTGCCACCGCCGCCGCAGCGGCGCGCGCCTCCGCCGCCGCCTGCCGCCTCCGCGCCTCCGCCGCCTCGGAGGCCGCGGCCTGGGCCGCCTGCCGCGCCGCGTCCAGCTCGGCCTGCAGCGCGGCGGTGCGCTTGGCGGACTCGCCCTCCGCGTGCCGCTTGACCAGCTCCTTGGCCTGTGTGTGTGCATGGGAACGTACGAGCGCGGTTGGGTGAGGGAAGGGACGGCTGAAAGGAGGCCGAGGGGGCATTCCCCGCGGCACGAGGTTTAGCGGCAAGGCGATGCGATTGGTTAAGGGCAGGGGCGGAAGAAAGGACTGAACAAGATACCGGCAGCGCTTTACGGGGGCAGCGTACGGTATCCGAGTTGGGAAGGCGCCCAGCAGCGGTGGGGATCCTGCCGCCAGCGCGCTCCTCGCGCAAGCACGCACCTTGTCAATGCGTTCCTTGAGCTGGCGCCCAAACTCCTCCTTCACACTCGCCACCTCCTCCGCGTGCCGCCGCTCCACCGCCGCCAGCCGCTCTCGCAGGGCAGCCGCCTCCGCCGCCTCCGCTGCTGCGGCGGCCGCCGCGACCCGAGCACCGCAGGACGCGGTTGTCGGCTCCACCTCCATGTCCGTCTCTCCGCGAGCCGCAGCCCCGGCAGTAGCACTGCTGCCACGGCACTGGCGGCTGCTGGGGCCGGGCGCAGGCTCGGGCGCCGCGAGCTGCTGCTGCTGCCTCGGAGCGGACGGTGGCGGCAGCAGCGGGGAGGGCTGCACCGTTGCCGCCTCCGCGGCAGCCGCAGGTGTATGTGCAGGCTGCTGCAGCTGCTGCGGGGTCGCCGCTGCCTGCGCCATGGGGCCGGACAGCCGCCGCGCCTTGAGCGCCGATGGCGCCGCGGCGGCGCCGGCAGCTTGGGCCGACGCCACCGCCATCACAGCCGCCGAGGCGACAGCCGCGTTGGCGGGAGTCGCCGCGGCTTGCGCGGCGCTGGCAGCCGCCGCCGCCGGCTTGCTGCCGGCGGGCGCGCCACCCGCAGCCGGCTCCTCAACAGCGCCTGCGCCCGCGCCCAGCTCCGCACCCAGGTCTGCCTGCGCCGCCGTGCGCTTGACGCCGGTGGTCGGCACCCGCGGCGTCGCCGCTGCTGACGTCGCAGCGGCGGCGGTCGCCGCGGCAGCAGACGGCGTCAATGCATCCGCAGAAACAGCCGCCGCCGCGGGCACCGCCACGGGCGCCGCCGCGGGCGCCGCCGCCGCCTGTCCTGCATGTGTCGGCGTGAGCCCGGCTGGCTGCTGCACGGGGGGCTGCGGGTTCGATGAGGTGGCCGTTGGCACAGCGGGAGAGCCCAGCGCGCCCGCCGCCACCACCTCGACTTCCTCCGGCATCGCCCCCTTCCTCCTCCTGCTCATCTGCCGCCGCCGCCGGCTCGCCCGCGCCTGCCTCCGAGCGCCGCTGCCGCCGGTCGTCCCTCGCCGCGCGCTTGGCCGCACGTGCGGCCTTGCGCTCGGCCTTCGCTCGCTTGCGCCGCTGCATCTCGGTCTCGCCAGCAAGCGCCGGTTGCTGCTGCTGGCGCCGCGGCGCCTTGGCTGCCACGTCCTCTGAAGTCGCGCCCTCATCGCTGCCAGCCTGCTCGTCCGCAGAGCCGCCACCGCTGCTGACCCCTGCAGCCGCTGCCGCGGCCGCGCGGCCTGCCGCGGCCGGCGCTGGCGCAGTAGCAGCGGCTGCTGCTGCGGGTGCTGCTGCCGGCGTGGCCGCGGGGCGGCGTAGCAGGGGCAGGTCGTCGTCATCGCTGTCCTCCATCGCCGCCGGCGCGGCCGCTGCAGGTGTGGCAGCAGTAGCAGCCGCAGCAGCCGCAGCGCCGGGCGTTTCGGCAGTAGCAGCAGCGGCGGAGGGGCGGCGGCGCAACACCAGGTCATCCTCGGAGTCCGACATGACCACCACCACATCCTCCTCCTCCGTCTCCTCCACCTCCGAGCTGCCGTAGCCGCCGCGCCGCCGCCGGCCGCCGCCGTCGCCAGCAGCCGTGCTCTTGCTGGCTCGCCGACTGCGCTTCTGTTTCTTCTCCCGCTGCTGCTGCATCTCCTCATCCTCCTCGTCCTCCGCCTCCTGCCCGCGGCCCTTCTTGCCCTTGTGGGCCTTTTCCTTCTTGTCGCCGCTCTTGCCGTGCTTGGCGCCGCGCTCCTTGCCGCTACTGCACTTCTTCTCCACGCCGCCCTTGCGCGCCGCCGCGGACGGCTCCTTACGCTGGCGGGCCGCCCCACGCACCGCAGCCCTGGCAGCGGCAGCCGCCAACGGCGCATCATCGTCGTCGTCGTCGTCGTCGTCATCGCCGCCGTCGTCATCATCGCCGGCTCCCTCAGCAGCCTCCGCGTCAGACTCGTCCTCCTCCCACATCCCCCGGCGGCTCTTGTCGCTGCGGCCGGCGGGCCGGGCGGCGGCCGCCATGGCCGCCGCGGCAACCTTGCCTGCCGCTGCCGCTTTGGCCGCGCCGCCGTTTGCTGCGTCGCTGCCGCCGCCGTCCTCCGAGTCGTCATCGCTGATGTCACTACCCACAGTGTCGGAGCTGCTCGTGGGCCGGGCCGCCGCCGCCGCCGCCGCCGCGCCGTCCTGCTCCTCGCCGCCGGCCGCCTCCTGCTGCTGAAGCTCATGCTCCACCCCCTCCATCTCCACCTCAATCTCCTCCTCATCAGCAGCGACCGCAGCCGCAGCCGCAGCATGCCCCGCACCAGCCTGCCGCCGCCGCCGCTCCCCCTTGGCCTCGCCGCCCTCGTCGGCGTCCTCGGCGTCGGAATCGAACTCTGTCACGAACTGGTCCGCCCACGTCACGGACGAGCGCGGCCGCCGCGGCCGGCTGCTGCGGCGCAGGCCCGTGGAGCCCCACCGGGCCGGCGCCAGCGCGCTGCGGCGCTTGCCCCTCGCCGGCGCCAGGAATGACGTCGGCGTCGGCGTCCATATCGGTGCCGGCATCGGCATCAGACTCGGCCGCCGCCGCCGCCTTGGCGGCGCGGCGGCTGCTGCGCCGCACGCCGCTGCCGTCTCCGCCGCCGTCACTGCCGTCGCTATCGCCGCCGCCGGCTTTGTACTCGGCGGCGGCAAGCACGGCGGAGGGGCGCAGCTTGCGGCCGGAGCGGCTGGTTCGCGCCGCCGCCTGCTCCTTCCCATTGCCCTCCACGTCTTCGTCCCCATCCTCGCCCTTGACGGCCGCCGCCGCTGCAGCGGACTTGGCCGGTCGGCCCCGGCGCTTCGCAGGCTTCGCCGCCTGCTCCTCCTGCTCCTCAGCCCCGCCGTCGTCGCCAGTCGCCCGCGACTTGCGCCGCTCCGCGTCGGCGAAGCGGCGCAGCCAGTCCTCTCCCTTACTCTCCTCCTCCTCGCCCTGCCCCTTGTCTGCGGTCGCCGCTCCAGCAGCAGCAGCTGTAGCAGCGGCGGCGGCTGTAGCAGCTTCCGCGCCGCTGGCGCCCATTCCCAGGTCCTCGTCGTCTGGGGACAGCAGGTCGTCGTCTGGGAGCAGCAGGTCGTCGTCTGGGAGCAACAGGTCGTCATCCAACACCAGGCCGAAGGGCGCCGCGGCTGCGGCGGCACCGGGCCTGCCGCGGCCGCGGCGGCCGCCGGCTGCAGGGGCGTCTGGGAGCAGCAGGTCGTCGTCTGGGAGCAGCAGGTCGTCGTCTGGAAGCAACAGGTCGTCATCCAACACCAGGCCGAAGGGCGCCGCGGCTGCGGCGGCACCGGGCCTGCCGCGGCCGCGGCGGCCGCCGGCTGCAGGGGCGCTGCGGCCGGCGGGCGCTGTGCCGTTCACGTCTGCGATGCGACAGGAGTGCATGCGGATCAGGGCGGGATTCCAGAGCATGCTGCATGCAGCACTCAGCTGCCCACAATCCCACTTCCATTTCCCAATGCCAAGGAACATGCCCACAAAACTTGCGGCACTGGTTTCCAACGCACACTGGCCCGCACTCACCCGCCATCAGCTCCGCCACCGCCGCCGCCGCGTCGAAGCCACCGGGCAGTGGCGTTCCGGTGCCGGTGGCGGCGGCACGCTCGTCCTGCTCCTCCTCCTCTTCCTCCTCTGCGCGCTGGCGCCGCCGGCGCTGCTTCTCCGGCTCCGGCTCCTTCTTAATCGTCGAGGCGCGGCGACCGCGCTGCTGCCGCTGCTCCTCTGCCTTCACCTCCTCCTCGCCGCCCTTCCTCCGCTTCTTCGCAGCGGCAGCAGCCGCGGCAACCTCCGCCTCCTCCTCGCTGGAGTCATCCAGCACCACCACGTCGCTGTCCTCATCGCTGTCCTCCTCCTCCTGCTCCTCCTCCTCCTCGTCCTCCTCCTCCTCGTCCTCCGTGTCGACAATGTCCTCGCCAAGGCTGTCCTCGTCCTCCTCCACCGCCTTGCGCGGCCGCCCGCGGCCCCGCCGCGACGGCGGCTCCGAGCCCAGCGCCGAGCCGGGGGTGAACGCGTCAGCGGCAGAGGCGGAGGTGGGGGCGAGCATGAGCGCTGAGCCGGGGGTGGCGTCGGCCGCGGCCTTGGGCGGGCGGCCGCGGCGGCGCTGGCCGGTGGTGCTGCCGCCGGCGGCGCCGGCGCCGGTCTTGGTGGGCGCCGGCGTCTGCTGGGCCTCGACCTGAGCAGTGATGGTGGGTGTGGCAGGCAGCGGGGCGGGCAGCCGTGTTGGGGCCTTGCGATGCGCATACGGCGACAATTTTGGCGGCGGCGGCCTCTGCGGCCTCTGCACTGCCACGCGCCTTTAACGCGCATGGGGCGCACATGCATCTATCCCACCCCACCCCCTACCGACAACAACGTCGACAAGACTGAAGATTCAAGGTCAAGGGCGCCCGCGACCCAAAGGTTAAGGCCACACCACCTCCGCGCTCTGGGCTGGGCTGGCTGGTTTGGGTTCTCTTGGTCGATTCGCTTCGGTTTCTGGAATAAACTACCCACCCCCAACACACACACACCACAGCGCCCTGTGCCCACCTTGCGCGCGGTGAGGAAGGCGCTCTCCTCCCACAGCCCCGCGCCCAGCAGCGCCTGGGCCCGCTCCGCAGCCTGTGCCCGGGTGCGCAGGGTGGGCCGGGTGGGCCGGGTGAGCAAGGTGGGCAAGCGGCCAAGCGCAATCCGGGTCAGGAGGGCCAAGACGCAAGAGGCGGCATCAGGGTCATGCACACCTCCACCGGGAAACGCAGCACCGGCACGTGATGCAGCGGGCTCGCCCGCTTGCCCCATCACACGGCACCTGCCCGCGCGGTACCCCCCTTCCCCGCCGTCGCCACCGTCACTCACCGCCTCGTCCTGCTCCTCCTGCACTGCAGCGTCTGCCTCATCAGACCACTTGCTGCGCCGCCGCCGCTTGGCCGCGCCGCCGTCGGCGTCGCCGTCGCCATTGCCGCGCTGCTGCTTCCGGCGCGCCGCCGCCGCCGCCGCGCGCTTGCGCCGCCGCTCCTTGGCCTCCTCCGCCTCCTCGCCGTCGTCAATGAAGTCGTCATCATCGTCGCCGTCGCCGTTGGCGCCACCGGCGCCCTCCTCGTCGTCCGCATCCTCGCCGTCGGAGTCCGCCGCCGGGTTTGCGGCGTCAGCAGCAGCGGCGGCGGGAGCTGGGACGTCGGGGCGGGCCCCGCCCGCATTGTCCTTCTCGGGCTCCACTGCGTTGTCGGGGCGGGTGCGCCGCGACTCCGAGTCAAGGTGCTGGCGGCATGCTGGCTTCAGAGACACAGCAAGCAAAGCAAGGGGGGCTGCGGCGGCACGCTCCTCCCCCCTGGCACGCCTGCCAGCTAGCTCGCCCCCCCCACCATTTACCAGTTATGCACCTGCATCACCACCTGCATTATCCCCGCCACCACCCGCCCTCCCCCCCACGCCACGCCGCCGCCCTCCGCCCCGCTCACCCGCGCGCCCCGCCGCCGCCTCCGCCAGCTGCCAGGGCTTGTACGGCTGCAGCGCGCGGATGCGGCCCACCACGTCGGCAGCGGCGTGCGGCTCCACGTGGATGCCCAGCACCTGGGGGCGGGGGGAAGGAGGGGTAAGTGGGAGGGAGGGAGGGGAAAGCGTGTGTGGTTTGCACGTGTGACATGTGATGGCGCCGCGAGCATGGCAGCAGCGTGCACGCTCTCGGCCCGCGGCGTAAGCATCGGGCGCCCCGTCCCAAAAGAAGGAGTACATAACCGACCCGCCCACCCACCCACCCAAGCCGCACCTGCAGGCCGCTGCCGTCGCTGGCGCACACGCGCATCACCTTGAGGCCCTGGCGGCTGCGGGGGGCGGCGTACGTGTGTGAGCGGTGGATGGGGTTGGTGAGGCGCGGGGTTGCGAGGCAGGCCGGTGGAACTCCAGTCCACACCTAGCAGCATCCAGACGCGTCCCGGCGCCGTACCCCTGCCCGGCGGCGTCCGGCGCACACACAGCGCACCCACGCGCCCCAACCACACGCGGCCCCCACACACGCGCGCCCCCATCCCCACCCACCTGCGCATGCCGCCCTTCATGACCGCGTCCAGGGTGGGCAGCAGCGGCAGCAGCGAGCCGCTGACCAGGTGCAGCGGCTGCTGCCGCTTGGCGCTGCAGCGTGTGTGTGTGGAGGGAGTGGGGAGTGGGGAGGGGGGGGGGTTGTGAGTGCCAGGCCAAGCTACAGCAGCCTCGACAGGCGGGGGGGGGGGGTTGTAAACACCAGCCCAATCTAAACCCAAGCGAAACTAGACAAGGGACAGGCAGGGTGGGGGGGCACGGCCGAGGTCGCGGCGGGCGGAGACAGGGCGCAAACGGGCACCAGGGGCCAACGCTGCCAGCATCCCAACCTGATGTGGCTTTGCCTCCGTGCTACACCCGCAGACCGGTGTTCTGCGCAGCCGTCCCGACCAGCCCCATACAATCCCACCAGCACCCTGCAGCCCCCACCCAGGCCCCCCCCTCCAGCCCCCCCTACTCACGCGTTGCGGTTGTACTCCTCCCGCCAGCGGGTCTTGAGCCAGGCGCCCTTGATGCGCTCGTCCGACACGGGCCGGTAGCCGCGCTGGCGCAGCGTCTGCGGGGTGGCGCGTTTGTGGGCACCATCATCGCCCCAGCCATCGCAGCCGCAGCAGCAGCACCCAGATCTTACCCCCACCCCCTCAACCGGCCCCAAGCCACCCACCCCCCCACCCCCACCACCATCCCCCTACACTCCCATCCCCCACCCCCACCTCCAACCCCAACCCCACCCCTAATCACCATGCACTCACGTCGCGGTCGATGTCTGTGGCGGCGTACCCGGTGCCCGGCCGCACCAGCCGGAAGTAGCTGGGCAGCGCGGTGCGCGCGCGGCCGCGGCCCTGCACGCGCCGCCCGCGCTCGTTGCGCTCGATGGCCTGTTGCGGGTGTGGTGGATGGTAGGTGTGTGGTGTGCGAGAGTGGAGGTATCGTGTGGCCGTGGCCGTGGCGATGGCCGTGGGCAAGTTGGGCTGGCGCGATCGAGTACTGAGGAACACACTGAAACACGGCCGCAGCCGCCTGCCGCAACAAGGCAATGATGCCCCACCCCAGCCCCTCAGAGCCCTCCAGCGCCCCCAGTCCCCTCACCGCCTCCAGCCCCCTATCCCACCACCGCCAGCCCCCCTGCCCACCAGCGCCAGCCCGCCCCGACCCACCAGCGCCACATAGATCATGTCGTTCTGGCCGTTCTGGTTGTACACGAACCGTGTGTGCGTGTCGGGGTCGTCCGCCACCTGCGGGGGTGGGTGGGGGGAGGGGGGAGCTGTGAACACCAGTCCAAGCTAAACGAATGGGGATTGGAGGAAGGAGAAGAGTTGTGCGCTCGCATGTGCTTGCGTGAAACGCAAGCCCTCCAAACCTTATACCAGCCCCCGCCCAGCCCCCCCCTCCCTTCCCCACCCCCACCCCCTTCAGCCCCCACCCCCGCGCACCTCCTTCTCGTAGATGCGCAGCGCGGTGTCCCAGCTGACGCCGCGGTCGGTGCTGAACTCGTAGTGGCTGGTCGTAATCTTGGAGTCGGGGTTCATGTAGATGGTGTCGCGGCCCTTGAGCTTGATCTCGCCGCACGTGGGCCGCACGATGCCCGACTCATAGGTGCCGGAGCGCTTGGCCTCCTGCACCTCGAAGTCCTGTGCACGCGTGTGCGTGTCGTGTGTGCGTGTCGTGGGGCGGGGGGGGGCGGTTGTGGTTGGTTCGGGCGGACGGACGCACGGACGGGTGTTCAGGCATGCGGGCTTGGCGACCCCACGCCTTTCCCCCCTCTGCCGCCTGTGTCCCATCAACACCCCCCCCCCCCCCACACACACACACGCCCCGCCTCCGTACCAGCAGCGCCGTGAAGTACTGGAAGATGCGGCGCTGCATGTCCACGCGCACGCCCAGCAGCCGGTTCAGCAGCCGGTTCACGCCGCCCATGTTGCCGGCGCCCTGGGGGGGGGCGGGGGGAGGTGGTGGCGGTGCTGGTGCTGGTGGTGGTGGTGGTGGGTGGTCCGTGTGGTGGGTGCGGGGTGGGTCCGTGTGGCGGACAGGAAGAGTGGGGATGACGGGGAGGTGCGTTGGTGGCAAGCGCGCGAGAACGATGGGCGCCACCCATCGGGTGATCAAACACTCAGTCCCATGCAACGCCGTGCCACACCAACCCAACACGCCGCGCCCCGCCCCGCCCCTCGCCCCCACCTCCGCCGCCTCACCTCGCCCTTGTCCTTCATCATGGCCCCCGTCACCGACAGCCCGCCCTCGCCGTCCTCGCGCAGCAGCCCCACCGCCTCCAGCTCCCGCACCGCCTCGCCGATGAAGGCCTGCGGGGTGGGGTGGGGTGGGGTGGGGTAGGGTGGGGGTGATGGGGTGTTGTGAATACCAAACCAATGCCAAACCTGTATCAAACCAAACCCAAGAGCGTCAGAGCGAAGATGAGAGCGGGGCGGCACAACAGCTGAACCCGCCACGCCCCACACTCTGCACCACAAACACACACACACACACACACACACACACACACACACACACACACACACACACACACACACACACACACACGCACACGCACCTGCATCTGCGCCGTGCGCTCCGCCGACCACAGCCGCCCGTTCACCTCCCACCCGGGCGGCGGCGCCTCCGCCACGCCACCCTCGCCTCCCGCAGCTCCGCCCGCAGCTCCGCCCGCACCCCTGCCTGCCGCCGCCGCCGCCGCCGCCTCGGCGCGCTCCGCCAGGTGCTGCTTGAGCCACTCCGGGGTGATGCCCGCCAAAGGGCTGAGGTCGCCGCTGTGCGCCAGGACGCCCTTCAGCACCTTGTACAGCTTGGCCAGCGCGCGAGGGCCGTAGCTGCGTGGAAGGTGGGGGCAGGGGTGGGAGGGGTGCAAAGATTGGTACGTAGAAGTGTAGGCGGAGCGGGGGAAGGGCAGGGGGAAGGGGGAGGTCGTTGCGAAGCGTGAGTTGAGTCAGCCACCGCCCTTTGCCGCCCATACGCAAGCTCCTGGCCCCTGCGCCCTACCGCCCTCCTGCCCACACACCCCTGTCCGCCCTCCCGCCCTCCTGCCCGCCTCACGTGGTGTGGAAATTGCTGCCGGACAGCACGTCCACGGCGCTCACGGCGTTGCGGTCGCCGTGCGTCAGCGCGCCCAGCTGCAGCGCAGGCCAGGGCGGGGCGGGTGGGGTGGGGTCAGGGTCGGGTGGAAACAGGGTGTCAGGTGGCGAGCTGCGGCAAAGAGAGATGAGGCGTCTCGGTCGCTGGGCAGAAGTGCACCCCAACCTGCCGATGGAATCGCATGTCGCGCCCAACCCTCCGTTCCCTGTCCCCCATCTCCATCCGCACACCCGCACACCCACACCCGCCCACCTGCATCAGGCGCGCCGCCACCGCGGAGGCGAAGCGGTGCTCGCCCGCCACATCACTGGACACCAGCACGTACAGCGGCGGCTGGGCCTGGTTGGAGCGGTGCGAGCGGCCCAGCTGCTGCACCTGTGTGTGTGTGGGAGGGGGGGGCGTGGAGTGGGGGTGGTGAGGGCGAGGGTGAGTGGGTTGTGTCGGGAGGGGGCGGTGGTATGACCGGTTTGTTTTGGTTGTGGGGCTGGAATGAACTCCCTCCATCCTCCCCCTTGGCCCCTCAATCACTAGCACGCCCCGCCGCCGCCGCCATCGCCACCGCCGCCTCACCGTCTTGTCGGCGCTCCAGGCCAGCTCCAGTGTGATGTGCACCCGCTGCCGCGTGTTGGGCTTGGAGCGGTCGGCCTGGGGGGGGGGGCAGGCAAGCAGGCAGGGGGTACAGGCATGGAGGGAAGGGGGCTTGTGAAACTAAAGTCGGCTGGGCGGCTGGGGTCGTCCTTGTTTCGGGGCTCTGCTGCAGCGGATCTTGCCGCGCCGCACCTCCAGCCACCGAGACGCCCACAACACGCCCCATCCCGCCGCCCCCCCCTTCCCTAGATGAGCGCCCACCCCACTCCTTCCCCCACTACGGCCATCACGCTACCTGCAGGCTGATGCCGGTGGAGGCGGCGTCGCTGATGATGGCGATCAGCTTGGTGCCGGCCTGGAAGCGCTCCTTCTCGCGCAGGTTCACCTGGGGTTGAGGGGAGGCGTGTTGATGTGTGCATGTGCATGTGCGTGTGTGTGTGTGTGTGTGAGTGAGAGAAAATGACGTGTTTGTATGAGTGCATGGTGTGCCCCCTCGTACTGTCATCCCTTGGTACACACAACCCCCACCACCCACACCCCACCCCTGTCCCTTGTCTAGTAGGAGCTTGGTTTAGCTTGGGCTGGTGTTCACAACCCCACGCCCACCCCACCACCCCCAACCCCAACCCACCCCCACCCCCAACCCACCCCCACCCCCAACCCCAACCCCACCCCACAGCCCCCGCGCCTCACCGCGTCCATGCTGCAGCCGTGGTTGCGCGCCACGTACTTCCAGCCGCCGCCGGGCTGCGCCTCCATGCGCTTGGCGCGGCCCGTCATCTCCGCCACCGCGTCCGGGCCGCCCAGGCGGTGGATCAGGTCGTCCTGTTGGGGGGGGGGGTGTGGAGTGGCGGGGGGTTGAGGCGCGGTTGCCAGGATGGTACAAAGAAGTGTAGCAGTGTAGGCACGGAGGCGGCGCCCCGCACACATGCCCTCCACGTCCCGTACCACCTCATTACTCCCCACCACCACCCTGCCCACCAGCCTGCGGCCCGCGCCTCCTCACCAGCGGGTTCCCGGGCAGCCGCAGCGCCTTGGCCGCCGCGATCAGCCGCTCCGTGTTGGGGCTGGTCTGTGGTGGGGGGCGGAGGCGGAGGCAGCATCAGCAGCTCGCCACACCCACAGGGGCACACACGTATAGGGGCGACCACCCCAAACTCTGGTGTCCAAACCTCCTCTCCCTCGCCCTGCCACCACCACCACCTCCCAACCCCAACCCCAGCACAACCCCAAACTCGAACCACCAACCACCACCACCATCCCCTCCTCACTCCCCACCCCCCCACCCCCCTCCCCCCCGCCTCCCACCCCCCCCCCCACCTCCAGGTAGGTGCGGATGAGGTTGAGCAGGATCTCCTGCGCGCTGGTCTCAAAGCTGAACGACTCGAATATCGCGTCGGCGCCGCCATTGGCCGCCACGTAGGCGGCGGTGCGCGACTCGCCTGCAGGCGGGGTGGCGGGGGGGGGGCTGTAAACACCAGCCCAATCTAAACCCAAGCGAAACTAGACGAGGGGGGGCGGCGGCGGAGGGCAGGGAGGTAGGTAGGCGCGGCGAGAGGGATGCGTGTGGCGACAGGCAGCGTTGTTTAAAGTTGTGTTCGGCTCAGGCTGCCGGCGGGAAACGAGGAGTTGGATTTCCCGCTCGGCACATGCAACCCGTACACGCCCGTACACGCCCGTACACGCCCGTACACGCCCGCACACGCCCGTACACGCCCGTACACGCCCGTACACGCCCGCACACGCCCGCACCCCCGCCCGACCACGCCCTGCGGCCCACCTGTGCTCTGCAGCCCGATGACCACGCACTGCCCCCGCGCCAGAGCCTCCTTGGCCAGCCGCTCCACCTCGTCAACCTGCGGGCCGCACGGGGCGGCAGGCGGCGGCAGCACACGGCACAGCATGGCACAGCATGGCACAGCATGGCACGGCATGAGCACACGTGGGGGGTTCCATTCGGCACACCCTGGCTTGTTGGGCATGTCGGGCGCTTGGGGCGCGGGTTTGGCGCGGCTGCTGCTGTGATCGCGAATGCGTGCGCGCCCCGCCCCGCCCCGCACCCGCCCTGACCCCCCCCCACCCCACCCGCGCACCGCACCTTGCCAGCGGTGCACAGCTGCTTGAAGAAGCGCAGCTGGGCGCCGTAGAACTGGCCCATGGCCTCCTTGCGCTGCAGGGCGGCGGCGGATGGGGTGGGGGTGGGTGCGTGGGTGGGGCGGGCGGGGATTGCAAGGCATGTTTGGAAACGCGGGCGGATGTGTGGGTGGGTGGGTGGGATGATGAATGAAGCGATTGCGAATGCGAGATATACAGTGGCCGCAAGACCCGCACCCACCCCCACCCCTGAACCCACTCCCACTCCCGCCGCTCACCTGCTTGGCCTCCATGGCGCCGCTGGCCATGAGCGCGCGCTGCAGCTCCTGCCACACGCCGCACGCGCCGTCGTACATGGCCCGGAAGTCGTCACTGGTGCGCACCGGCGCCATCTCGAACCTGACGCCCTGCAGGGGGGAGGCGGGGGTGTTCCATTCATCATTGATTTGAGGAGGTGTTTGTGTCAGGAGTCGAGGACCAGCGCCAGCCCCAGCGTCCCAGCGTTCCAGCGCCCCCCAGCGCCCCGTCCCCCAGCGCCCCCCTGCGCCCCACCCCACCCCCTCAATCCTCCGGCCTCGCCTCGTAGCTGAGTGTGCGCGCCAGGTAGGAGCCGTTCTGCTTGAGCTCCATGGCCACCAGCTCCATGGCGCCTGGCGGGGGGGAGGGGGGGAGGGGGGGAGTGGAGGATGGGGAGAGTGGTGGGGGTTGGCACGCAGCGTTGATGACGGGCGCGGGGCGAGGGGAGGTGGGCGCCAACGGTGGGCGCCAACCCTTGGTCCCCGCATTCCCCCCGCCCCGGGACCCCGCAGCCACCCCCCCTCCGGCCCGCACTCACGCACGCCGTAGGTCTTGAGCATGTTCACGAACTGCAGCTTGCCGGGGTAGGCGGTGCCGGGGCCCCACAGCCCCAGTCGCTCCATGTAGCACAGGTTCTCGCTCTCGGTGGCGCCCGTGGCGCTGACGTACAGCACGCGCGCGTCGCGGCAGCGCCGCTGCAGCTCCACCACCGCCTGCGCGCCGAGCGCGCCGAGGGCGGGGGTTGGGAAGGTGTGGCCCTCCATGCGAACGGTGTGTGTGTTGATCCCTCGTGTCCCCGCAACCCGCAACCCGTTCGGCTCGGGCGGGTGTCCACAACCCCCCCACCCCCACCCCACCCCCCAAACACACGTGCTCACCCGGCTGGTCTTGCTCTCCTTCTGCGTGAGTCGGGTGCCGGTGGACGTCTCCGCGTCCTTGGGCAGGCAGTTCTTGGCCTGGGCGTGTGTGCGTGGTGGGGGGGGGTGAGGGGAGGGGAAGGAGAGGAGGGCGTGGAGGTGGGGGGCGGGCGGGTGCGGGTGCGGGTGGTGCGGGTGGGGCCCCATGCCGCAACAAGCGCTTACACACACACAGGCACAGGCACAGACACACGCACACATAAACACGCCAGCAAACACACGCAGGCACACGCAGACATACCGGCACACACAGGCACACACTGGCGGCTTTGTTCGGTTTTGTATGCACACAGGCGCCCCCGTGCATACAAGCGCACACACAGGCACACGCCACGCACCTTGTGGCACTCGTCCAGCACCAGCAGTCCGTCAAAGGACGCGCCGCCGCACCACTCGACCAGCTGCGCCAGCCGGGAGCCGTCGCCTGGGAGTGCGTGGAGGGGCGGGGGGAGGGTTGTGGTTACCAGCCAAAGCTAAAACCAAACTCAACTAGACAAGGGACAGGCGAATGCAACAGGTATAGGGCAGGGCTGTGCGTGCGGAAAACAGGTACGGCCATGGCGCGGCCACAGGTCGGGGCCCACCCCAAAGCCACACGCTGCCAGCCAACTGCCACGGTGCCGCCGCACGCACGCACCGAATTCCTCCTCCGCCTCCTCCTCCGGCGTCTTTTTCAGGCTGGCGGTCGTGAAGCTCAGACCGATGGCGCCTGCCCCGTTTTGTGAAATGCGGGGTGAAGCACTGCATGGGTCAGGTCGGCTGCGCCGGTCGTGTGCGTGTCTGTGTATGTGTGTGTGCCTGCCCTCGCCAGTACCAGGCCGCGGCCCTCGTCACCCGCAGCACCCGCAGCTCCCGTTCTTCTCCTCCGCACACGCATCCACCCACACCCACCCATCCCCCGCCCCGCCCCCCAACGCTCACCCGCGGCCGGCGCCGCGCCCGGCCTGTACCTGGGGCGGCCCGACTCGCCGCTGATCAGCAGGTCGTAGGTCAGGAACAGGATACCCTTGTCCCAGCCTGCAGGCAGCACACACAGGAGGATGAGAAGAAGGCACGCGCATGGGCTCGCACATGTGCGCGGGTGCGCTTCACAATGATGTGGGTCGGGGGCCATTCGCACCAACCCAACCTGGCTAACTGAACCCTGCCGACCCCACCACCACCTCTCCATCCCGATCCCCACCCCCAAACAAAACCAATGCCGCCGCCGCCGCCTGCCGCGCCGCCTCGCTCTCACCCGGCAGGCGGCTGAGGCCGCGCTGCCCCGCCTTGAGCGACTTGAGGTCCAGCAGCCGCACGCCCTCGTAGCCCAGCGCGCCAATGTCGGCCAGGTCGCGCCGCGCGTCGTGCAGCAGGTCGCCGCACGCCGACAGCCACACCGCCTGAGGGGGTGAGAGGGGGGAGGGGGGTGGAGGGGGAGGAGGATGGGGAGGAGATTTGGGTTGGGTTGGGTTCGGGGTGAAGTGGATTGGGTTGGCCCAGGCAACACCGCCTGCAAGGGAGCCTAGAATGGCGGTAAGAACATCCAACCCCACTTCGCCGTTGGAATAAACTACCGCCGGCCCCTCTCCCACCCCACACACATGCACGCGAGCACGCGCACCTTGGTACGCCCCTTTGCGAAGTTCTCCAGGATGGCTGCCGCGATCTGGCGGCCCTTGCCCACGCCCGGGCCTGGGCACAGGGCAGGGTGGAGTCGGGTGGCGGGCGCCGAGGCCGAATGGCAAGGTATGGCTCTTGCTGCCATAGAAGGTATGGCCGAGCTACGTGGGCCCAGCTCCGTGTGCAGCGCAGCCCAGAGCATGAAGGGCTCGGTCCTCCCGACCCCCACACCCCCCACACCCCCCACCAAACCCCCCACATCCCACACGCCCCACATCCCACGCCCCACGCCCCTCCCCCCCCCCCCCCCGGGTTCTCTTGGTCGATTCGCTTCGGTTTCTGGAATAAACTACCCCCCCCCCGACCCGCTGGCGTGAGCAGCTCCTCACCGTCCCCCAGGAAGAAGCCCGCCCGCGAGCCGTCCTTCAGCTTGGTCTCGTGGCGGCCGCACGCCTGCCGCACCGCCATGAACTGGGCGGCCGAGATCTTTCCGGCTGGGCGTGTGGGGGTGAGGGGGTGGGG
Source organism: Chlamydomonas incerta (assembly GCA_016834605.1). Lineage (NCBI taxonomy): Eukaryota > Viridiplantae > Chlorophyta > Chlorophyceae > Chlamydomonadales > Chlamydomonadaceae > Chlamydomonas > Chlamydomonas incerta. The sequence continues at coordinate 903,870 of JAEHOC010000029.1, forward strand.
AAGCGGGCGGGTATGGGAGAGGGGGGTTGTAAACACCAGCCCAATCTAAACCCAAGCGAAACTAGACAAGGGCCAGGCAGGTGCAGTTTGCGACAATACAGGCTAGGTGAGGGAGATGGGCACTGGGCAGGTGGGTACACGCGTGCAGTAACCCGACCCAGATCCCACGCGTAGGCGAGGATTCATTCCAAACCCAAGACGACAACATAAAGCTTAAAATTCCCAGGTCCAGCGGCGGGACGCCAACACGCACCGGCCACGCGTGTGCCCTGCGTGCTTCGTCACACGCCGCACACACACACACACCGCACTCACGCACACACACACACACACACACACACACACACACACACACACACACACACACACACACACACACACCACACCACTCACACGCCAGCACGGGCACCGGCAGCGACATCTTGTACGACACGGGCGGCACCGGCACGCTGGCCAGGGCGGTGGTCTCCGCGATCTTGTCGGGGTGCGGCCGCAGGCCCGCCGCCTCCAGCTCATCAGTGGCGAAGTTGGAAAAGCAGTTGTCCTGCAGGAGCGAACACGAGGGAGAGTGTGTGAGTGTGTGTGTACGGTATGTGTATGCGCGCAGTGAGAGGGAGTAGGGACGCGGGATGGGGCGGAGGCGAGGCGGAAGCTGGGGAGAGGTCGGGGTGCGCAAACGGCAGCGGCGGCACCGGCAAGTCGCAGGCAGCGGCACCAATGTGCTACGGCAGGTGAAGCCAAGCCCCTACTGCAGGCGCTTTAGACGTACGTATTGGTACATACTGAGCAATATGCAACGGTCGCCCCCAGAATCTTGAAACGCTCACCTCCACGCCATCGCCCAGGCCGGCGTCGGCGTCATCCGCCGCGGCCGCTGCGGCGGCGGCGGCCGCAGACGGCCCCGCGCCCGCCGCGGCCCCGCCCGCCGCTCCCGCCGCCCCGGCTGCGCCGGCGGCCGCAGGCGCGTTGCCCCTTGGCACCGTGATGGGCTCGCCGAAGCTGTTATAAACCACCTTGGTCCGCGGGGCTTTCTTCCGCTCGCGCTTCTGCGTCTGGAAGCTTCGCATCAACTCTGCGTGCCAGTCATACGCGAGCCCGGCAGCAGCGGGCGCGGGCGCTGGCGCGGGAACTGCAGCTGCAGGGGCGGGGCCCGGCACATAAAGGCCGTGGGCCTGCTGCGCCATGTACGCTGCGAGGTGATTCACATTTAGCTGCGCGTGCTGCACGGGCTGCGCATACGCTGGCTGCGCCGCGGCCGGCTGCGCTCGCGGATGCGGCGCCTGCATGCCGGGCCGAGCTGTTTGATTCAGGACGTTGCTCTCGCCCAGCGGCCGTGCTTCGCGGCCACGCGCCACGACTTGTTGAAGTCGGTCCGCCTTGAGGCCGGCGGCCCCTCCGCGCTGCTCTTGCGCGAGCCCGACACCAGAAACCGGGCCATGAGCAGCAGCTCGTGGCCAGCCGGCAGGCCCTGCTCCGTTGTTACTCATTCTGGCACTTTGTGTGTAACAGGCACCTAAGCAGCCATACCCGAGGCCTGTTTGAGGAGTTCTGGTGCCAGCTGCACTTCGCGTCAGTTAAATTTTGAGTCTAGCGAGCCAAAATCATGACCCAGCTATAAGCAAAAGCAATGCAGGCAGCGCATTAATCTATGCTGGCAACGCTCTCGCGAGCCCGGCGCCGGGCTGGACCGCTCAAAGGCAAACCGGATCCATGCAAGACGGATTTCCACGCAACATGCCACGCACGCAGTCGCCCTCGCCAATCGTCAATAAACCAGTTATCCAAGGTGTCATTTCATCGATGATACTTTTATACTGATGGCCGAGCAATTGATCGTGCTGCAAACCGGCATCACCTCGGCCTCGGCGAGGCTCGCGCTGCTGCACCTGGCATTTTTGTTGGCTGCCATATGGCTCAAATATAGTGTAGGGCGCATTAGACCGGGCGCGGGGCGCCTGGCGCTGGCCGCGCCTATACTAGCGGTATGCATCGCGGGCCCGTGGATTTTCAATGGCGCCGACGAGGTGATGCCGCGCCTCAGCACCTTGTTCATCTTCTCATGGCTTTGCACGTTCAAGGTGCGCGGGGGTCTGCGGACACCTCAGGACACGCTAGGGCGTTGGACCGCGCGTGGCGTCACCGCGCACACACGCGCGGCGGCCTCCCTGCTGTACTCCGAGCCCCTGTTGCCCCAACGCCGGTTTAAACCAGCCCCTCCCAACCGCTACGGCCCATCTTCCTTCCTCCATCGCATCCATAGGTCCTGGCGTTCTGCGTCGGCCGCGCGCCGCTGCGGGTGGGTCCGTGTTCGCGGCGTAAAGTGGGCGCCGCGCCTGTGGGGTGCGCATGCGGCCAGGGCGAAGTGTGGGCTCGACATGGGATGGGCCTGATGTCTGCTGCCACCCTAAATCGCATGCGCAGGAGAGCATGACAGTGGCCCAGCTCGCGGCGATTATGATGCTGCCTGTGTTCCCCAAGCCGGGTGAGTGCCCTTAGTGCCCGCAGTCAAGTCGTGTTGGTCCTGCGTGGCAGCGTTCCATCCAATCGCGTTGGCGCAGTGGCGGTCCATAACCCCGGCGGTACAACCTTTGTCCCGTCTAGCTTCAACTCGGTGTGCCCTTTGGCTACCGCGCAGAGTCACGGACCAAGGAGGGCCCCGAGGGGCGGCTGCAGGACACCGCAGGGTCAGGGGCGGCGCTGGCGGGCCGCTGGGTGGCCAAGCTGGGTGCGTTGGGCGGGTGCCGGGTGTGTGGGGAGGCCGGGGTGCGCGGGAGGCGGGCTCGCGCCCAGAGCTGCAACATGTCAGGCGAATTTCGCAGAAACGCCTGATTCGGCGCATCGTGCATCTGATTCAGCCGCCGCGTTGTTACAGCACGGTGTATGGCGCATGGCACGTGGCCGCCGCCCCCCCGCCCCGCGCAGTGCTGCTGGGGCTGATCGTGTGGCTGCTCACCGGCCACGGCGACCACATGCCGGGAGCCGCGCGGCACTACCTGTACGGTGAGGCGCGGCCGGGGGCCGCGGCAGTGTTTGCGCGGGGGGGGCGTGGCAAGGCACGCGCGGGGGAGCTAGGCGAGCATGGGGCAGGTCACGTGTGTGGGGTGGGTGTTGGCGCACCGCGCCCTGGTCAGTTCTTGGCATGACATGTAATGACAGGGAACTGGCACGAAAGCTGCGAGCTGCGGGCAGGTGTTGATTTCGCTCGTTGTGTGCTCTTCGCGCACCCCGCGCACACCCGCGCACCGCGCAGCCTTCGGCATGTACGCCTTCGTGGGTTTCCTGATGGACGGCCCCGGCGCGGTGGCGGTGGAGGCGCTGGGGCTGCAGCTGGTGCCCACCTTTGACGCGCCCTGGCTGGTGGGTGCGCGCCGACAGGAAAGACGAGAGCCGGTTCCGCACTCCCGCCTCCTATGCAGCAGCGCCCCCTCGGTCCTGTGCTCCGTCCCTTTGCTAATGTCGCCGCCACCCGCGCCCTCCTTCGCCGCAGTCCACCTCGCTGGCCGACTTCTGGGGCCGGCGCTGGAACATCACCACCAGCTCCGTGCTGCGGACGCTGGTGTACGACACCATTGCGGAGGGCCGGCTCGTGCCCGACCCGGCTGTAGCAGCAGCAGCAGCCGGCGGTGCCGCTGCTGCTACAGCCAGTGCCAGCGGGCTCAGCAGCGGCATCAACAGCCGTGCCGCCAGCACGGCCAAGCTGCCGGGGACGCCCGGTGGGGACGCGGGCGAGGCGCCGGTGCCAGCGCCGGCGGACGCGGACGCGGCCAGCGTGCGCGCCAAGGTGCAGGCCGACGCCGCCGACCCTGCCTCGGCGGCGCCGGGCGGCCGGACGGGGGAGGCGCCAGGCGGCAGCAGCAGCGGGGCCGCTGCCGGCAGTAGCGGCAGTAGCAAGGGGGCGCCGGGGCGGCCCGGCATGCTGCGGCGGCAGCTGGGGCTGCACGCCAGCTTCCTGGTGAGCGGCCTGGTGCACGAGTACCTGGCGTGGAGCATCACGCGCATCGGCTGGCACTGGAAGTGGACGCTGTTCTTCTACATGCAGGTGCGCGGCGTGGTGTGGTAGGAAGGGGTGGTGGTGGTAGTAGTGGGCAGGGAGGGAGGGGGCGGGCGGACCGGGCTTGGCAAGGATTTGATGGCATAGGATTGGTAAAGCGGGCGCGAGGAAGGGGGAGGGGGCGGCGGCGGAACGTCACGGGCGGCTGGCAGGTGCACAGGCAAGGCATGAAGATGCTGGCAGTGCGAGTACGGGTGCGGGTGCGGGTGGTGCTGGTGGCTGATTGTGTGACTCTGCTCATGTTTGCCGTACGGGCTGCGCTTTTGCTTGCCGTACTCCCAAGTCGATGTCGCCGGCTGCGGTTGTGTGCCCCCCTGTTGAGCACCGCAGGCGCCGCTTATGACGCTGGAGGGGCTGGGGCGGCGGGCGCTGCGGCGGGCCGGCCTGCCGCCGCCGCCGCGGCTGCTCGCCAACCTGGTGACCCTGGTGCTGCTGGAGGTGGGGTGGGTGGGTGGGTGGGTGGGTGGGTGGGTGGGTGGGTGGGTGGGTGGGTGGGTGGGTGGGTGGGTGGGTGGGTGGGTGGGTGGGTCCCAGTAACCCCTGCAAGTTAAGAAGCCAAATTCTATGTACCATCTTTCCAACCCCATCCCATCCCTACCCCACGACTTCGGCTGCTGGCCTCCCATGCCTTCTGTACCGCTCTTCCAACCATACAATCATTCTTGCAACCCCATCCCCGCCCCCATGTGAGCAGGCGATGGCGTACCCTCTCTTCTTCGGGTTCGTGGAGACGGACACGGACCTGGCACGGCGAGTGGTGGCGGCGGTGTCGCGCAACTACCAGGAAGTGCTACAGCCGCTGCGGCCGCTGCTTTCCGGAGTGGCGGCGGCGCTGGCGGGCGGTGGGGCGGCGGATGCTGGTCGGCAGACGGAGCTGTGAACCTGAAGTGCGGCCAGCGCCTGGATCCGAATGGTGGAGTCCTGACAGGGGGCGTGCAGGCACGTGTGGATGGGCGAGGTAGGTCGCTGGACATGCGGGTGCTGCGGAATGCCCACGTGTTACGTGCTACGCACGTACGCGCCCGACTCCTCAACTACATGACCGTGAGTTTGCGACGTGCTTCGAGGCCTGGCATGCCGCCGCTTTGCGCCGCTGAACGGATGATGCCCTCTGCTGCTGACGGGATATGTGCACACGTGTGCAAGTGCACGGGGGCCTCCAGTAGGGGTTTGCTTGGGAGGTGGGCTGGCCTACGTCTTGCGACCGCCTATGTCGATGTGGGGACGTCGCGAATTCGGCGTGCCCCGCGCTCCTGCGTATCGATTGCGCGAGTGTGCGGATGTCTTAGGAGCATACATGGCCGGTGACATAAATTGCCGGCGACAGCGATTCGCTCGGCCGATTGCGCATGCATGGCTGAAAGGTACATGCGCTCCATGCGTTTCGGAGGTAGTTTCGGAGGCTACCCGAAAGTGTTCATTTATCTTTACATATTTCTAGTTGTTGTGGACCTTGCAAGTTGAAGAACCGGATGTTGCGGCCCGCGCTAGCCTCCGCGCAGTATAGCGAACATCCGTAGGTCTCATAGTCGGCAACAACCCTTGCATGACTGCGACGCCAGCGCCAGCAGGTGCCCGGGGCTCAGGCACCAACTGCAAGGTAGGCTTCAATCGCCTACCTCCGTCCTCTAGCCGCCGAGGGCATGGCGGGATCTTGCTTTGCTTTCAGCAATGTATGCAACGAGTGTCATAGCACCGAGGGCCAGAGATTAGTCCCTGGGCCGTCGTCGCCCGTTCACATTGCGAAGGCATCGCGACTGATTCTTCCCGAATCAGGCGCACATGGCTCACTAACCCCCACAAAATTGTCCCCACTGAAGGATATCTGCACTGGGAAGTGAGGGACGGCGAGGGACTCCGCGCTGTTGCCGCACTCCAATTGTGACCTATTCACCTCGCCATGGCTGACGCTGGTGCCGCCAGCAGCAGCTGCTCAGTGTGCCGCCTGTTTCCGCACGGTGATGCGCACCAGCAGGTGGGTTCTAGCTCGCTAGTATCAGATCGCTCTTGGCCCCCAAGCGAGGCGCCGCAAGCACAGCCTGAACTAGCTAGCGCAGCTATCTAGCATGCAGCGCCACGTGCAGCGCTGCCTTGCTCGCCTCGCTCGCTTCGCCACCTGTCCCACGCGCCTGGCACGCACGCATGCGCAGCCCGCGCCGAGCGACTCCCTGCTGCTGCGCCCTGGCTGTGGTCAATGCAGGGTGCCTGGCCCCCAGACGACCACGTCACGGCCATCGCCTACATTTTGAATGACAAGTGCGGTGTGCCGCAGCTGCTTCTCCTGTCGCACGTTAACATGGGCGCCGCGCTGCGGTTGGTGGCTGACATGGTCCGGCAGATGCCGGATCTGGCCAGGTGGCAAACTGGCGGCAAGCCGCTGTGCTGCTGCTTCGTGTGTGCCTGTTGCGAGCGGGTACGGTGCCTTTGCGGGGTTTCTGTTGGCTACTCCACGCCCCCTGCGCGGTGCGAGCCTTGCTTGCCCGCCGGCGGCCGGCTTGCTTGCTTGCTTGCAACAGTCCCCCCCCAATCCAGCTGCCCGCAACAATCGCTGCATGCCGCGCCTGTTGATCCGGTGCGTGGTTGCACGTCACATGACTTGCAGGTTCTATATCATGCGCCGGCCAAAACCCGCATGCTGCGCGCGGCGCGGCGTGCCTTTGTTCACGGGCACGCTGGGGCCGCCGTGCAAGGCCTCATCACTGACGCCGAACGCCAACTCCTCGACCGGATGTGGAACCGGACTGGCCCCCAGCCCAGCCGCATGGCGGACCTGGAGTTCCTCCGCCGTCTGCTGATGCAACTGCCCAACCGCAGCGCAGTGAACGCGTGGCCTGACCTGGAGCCGCGGCCGGTGAGCGACCAAGCAGGCGAAGAAGGGGAGCTGGAGCCAGAGGAGGACGAAATCTGGGACGAAGAGGCGCCAGCAGGCGAAAAGCGGCACCTGTGCGATTGCCCGGTGGTGGATGGCGCTGAAGCACGGCACATGGCAGGTGGGCAGGGACAGCAGGGTACCGCTGCTGGCCGTACGGCGGCGGCTGCAGAGCGGGTGCGTGGTAGGCTGCATGTACAGCTCGCCTGACGTCGCATACCGGTACGTATTATAAATCCCGGGCGGGAATCGGGTTGCTTATTGGGGCAAGCATGGTGTTTTGCTTTGGTGGTGTGTGATGGTGCAGTCCAGCTAAATAATCTTCTGGAAGCGTGGCTGGCGGCCGACAAGGTGGAGCTGCTGGCCGAGCTGGACGCAGCCGCGCAGCTGCCCGCCGCCGCCGGCAGCGCGGCGGCTGCTGGCGCGGCGGCTGCCGCTGGAGCGGCGGCGCCTATCGCGGCGGTGGCTGGTGCGGCGGCGGTTGGCGCGGCGGCGCTCATCGCGGCGGTGGCTGGTGCGGCGACGGTTGGCGCGGCGGCGGTTGGCGCAGCTGCCGCAGCGGCGGCGGTTGGCGCGGCGGCGGTTGGCGCAGCGGCGGTTGCCGGTGCGGCTGCGGCTGGCGCGGCGGCGGTTGGCACGGTGTCGGCTGGTGCGGCGGCCTCTGGCGTGGCAGCGCCCGCCGGCGCGGCGGTGGCTGGTGCGGCGGCACCCGGCGTGGCGGCGGCTGGTGCGGCGGCTGCTGACGCGGGGGCGGCGGCTGGTTACGAGGGCGAGCCTGTCACCCCGACCTCGTGCCGTAGCACTGCGGCGGCGCATAAGCGGCCCTGGCAGGACGACGGCGGCGGGGATGGCGAGGGCTCCAGCGACAACTTCGGCGGCGGCAGCGGGCCTTCGGGAAGCACAGCGGCGGCGGCGGGCGGGTCCGCCGGGGTGTCCACGTCAACCACATCCACAGGGCGTGGCCATGGGTCCAAGCGCACAGCAGCAGGCGGCTCAGCAGGGGCCGGCATCAGGCAGCAGCAGCAGCAGCAGCAGCCCGCAGGGACGCCCGCCGGAGATGAAGTCACGGCTGGTGCGGCTAGCATGGCAGCGGCGGCGGCGGCGGCCGATGTGCTGCGCGTGCCGCCGCACCCAGCAGCTCCGCCGCTCGCAGTACTCGCAGCCCCTGGCCGCCTGCTGCTGGCGGCGGCTGCGACTGCTGCGGGCGGCGGCGCCGGACTGTGCATGGTGCTCTGGCGCGGCCTACGGACCGTAGTGGGGGCAGCTGTGCGCCGGCCGCAACGGCGAGGCGGCAAAGCTGCGCCTGCTGCCGCCAGGTGCGTCGCGAGGTGCTTGACCAATCCCGCCCTGCATCGATTGCTGATGACTTTTATGCATGTCTAGCTGTAGCCTTTGTCGCAATTCCTTCGTTCACAATAACCCGCGATACGTGTCCTACGTGCCCTCGGGCCTTACGTACGTACTCACAGGGAGGATGTGCAGACTCAACGCGGCCCCCAGGGCACTACTGACGACGGCTTGGCTGCGGCTCAGCGGCGTCGCCCTGCTGTGGATGCGGGCGTTGGCGGCGGACCTGCTGAGGCGCAGGCGCAAGCGCAGCAGCCTCAGGCGCAGCGGGCGCAGCGGGCGCAGCAGGCGCAGCAGGCGCAGGCAGAGGCAGAGGTGCAGCAGGCGCAGGCGCAGGCGCAGGCGCAGGCCAGGCGCAGGCGCAGGCGCAGGCGCAGGCGCAGGCGCAGGCGCAGGCGCAGGCGCAGGCGCAGGCGCAGGCGCAGGCGCAGGCGCAGGCGCCGCCTCAGGCGCCGCCTCAGGCGCCGCCTCAGGCGCAGCAGGCGCTGCAGGCGCAGCAGCCGCTGGCGCAGGCGCAGGCACTGGGGGGCTATAGTGGCGGCATCCAGCAGCCGCCGCCGGCCGCGGGTGCTTCCGGTAGTGCAGCAGCAGCACCAGCCGCCGCAGCAGCAGTAGCAGCAGCAGCACCAGCAGTAGCAGGACAAGGTGCTGCGGACATACGGGGGAGCTTCGCGGCCGTGGGCGCCATGCACTGCACAGGCATACAGCAGGCACTGCAGAACTGGCTGGCGCGGCTCCTACCACAGGATGCGGCGGCGCTGGCGGCGGCGGTGGAGCTGGTGCGGTGTGCGGTGCAGCGGTGCGCGGCGGAGCTCCCGGAGAGCGAGCTGGGCTGCCCGCAGGCGGTGTGGGCGCTCACGGTGCGTGCAAGGGGAGCGAGGGGAGGAATGGACGAAAGCGAGGGGGCTGAGGGATGTGATGATGATGAGAGTTGTCCGCGGGGCTCAGCTGCTGCAGCAGCATGCGGTGCGGGCCATATCACTCGTGCTGTGCCCTCCACATCCGCACTGGCCCTCCTACCTGTTGCTGCTGGCCCTCCATCCACCACACGCGCGAACCCGAGAAGGGACCACCTGTAATACTCACTCAATCGCTGCTGCGCACGCATGCAATGCAATGCGCACATGCAGCAGCACGTCGAGGAGAAGCTGCGGCACCTCAAGCTTCAGGTGGTGGACCTGGGCAGCAAGACCGCCGCCGCCAGGTTCCTGTGGTCAGGTGCGTAGATAGATTGCAAGCACCGTAGTGTGCAAGCTCGTTGAACCGGCCTGTCTGTGAGCGTTGCGCGGGCTTTCCTGCTGCGCACCTGGCGCACCTTGCGCACCGCGCACAAGCAGGCGGGCTCAATGAGTTCAACACTTCAACACGATCCCACGTACGCACACTGCTGCCGATGCCCACAAGTGACGCTGTCTATCTTACCCCATGCCATCCCACCATCCCATCTAACCTCCGCCTGCGTGCAGGCGACAGCCGCCGGCTGATTCAGGCCGCGCTCCTGCAGCTGCAAGACGGGCTGCGTGAGCTGCAGCGGCCGCTGGCGGCACTGAAGCGGCCGGAGCACGAGGAACTGCAGAGCCGCATCGCAGCGGCTAGGGAGCAGCTGTCACGCCTTGAACTGCAGGTGCGATTTGCGGTGCATGTGGCTCACTACTGCCGGGCGTCTGCGGCGGCGGGCCCACTAGATAGCAGGCTGCATGCACACATGCTTGCCACGTCCTCTGCTTACCTGCTGATGCTGATGCTGCTGTTGCCGCGCCGTTGGAGGGATCGATGACTTGGACTGTGTGTTGTTACGGCGGCGGACAGGACTTGCGCGCCCTGGAGGAGCAGGCGGACGCAATGCGGGTGGCAGTCCAGGCTGATGCAGCCGCAGTGGCAGCAGCGGCAGCTCCAGATCCAGATCCAGCGGCCGCGGCAGTTCCAAGTAGTGGACCGCCGCAACCACCACACGCAGCAGGGGAAGCATCAGCTGGGCAGGCGGCGGGCGCACCAAGCCAGGCAACGGAGCGCAAACGGCCCGCGAAGCCTGCCGGGGTAGCTGGGGCGGCCAACACCAGGGCGACGGTGCTGGACTGCCTGGAGCAGGCCGGCGTGCTGACGGTCGGCGGGGCAAAGATCAGTGTCTCTGATAACAAGGTCAGGACGGCGCGTGGGCAGCGACGCCGACGGCGGGGTCTCACCCCCTCGCTCCTGTTGAACCTGCCATCCGTTTTGGGGGTGGATGGATTGGCGCCCCGCAGCCACGCTCAATAAGTAAACCCCACGCGGACTTGCTGTGCACGTGTGCTATATTTGCAGGAGCTCCGGGATGTGGTGATGAGCCTGCGGGTGGAGCTGGCGCTGCCGGCGGCGCTGCAGGAGGGCTCCTCCGCCGCCGCCGCCAGCAGCAGCAGCAGCAGCTCATCACAGCCGGCCGCCGCCAGCGGGTGCAGGCGCTACGTGGAACAGCTCCTGGACGTCCTTCAGCACCAGCAGGACCAGCAGCAGTCAGCTGCGCTTGCTGCTGCCGGCGGCGGCGCGGCGAGAGGGCCCCAGGTGCGAGGCTCGCTGCTGCGCTGGCTGGCTGGCGGGCGGGCGCGCGGGGCGGGCGTGCAGGCAGGCGGGCGGGCGCGGCGGGCGGGCGGGCGCCCCTGCTTGTGTCATGAAACCTGATGACGTGCAAACGTTTTGCCTGACACTTATCACCCTGCTGCACTGCTGCGCTGCTGCGCTGCTTCCCTGCTTGTCGGGCCACACGCTGCAGGCGCCGCAACCCGCGGCCGCGGCATCCGCGGTGCGCCAGCAGCAGCAGCAGGAGACGGCGGCGCTGGTGCCGGCCTTCCGGGACAGCTGCCAGGCCATCGCGTGGGCCCTGCGCGACCTGCGAGGCGTGCCCGCCGAGGCGGCGGCACTGACGGCGGTGGTGGCCCGGGTGCGGGGCGTGGTCGGTCCGCGGCAGGCAGAGCTGCAGCAAATCCCGGAGGCTCGCAAGGCGCTGCGGGTAGGCGGGGCCGGTGGCCGGGAGCGAGGGGATCTTGGCTTGGGGCACGGTTGCGTGGTCGTAAGGGTGCCCTGATGATTGCTAGCTATTTAGGCAGCCCCCAACGGTGCTAGCCCCAACTAGTCGCACGCACTATCGCTGTCCGGGAGCTTGGCAGCGGCTGCCGACGCATGTGGGCGCGTGCAAGCGCCGCGGAGGGCAGACAACGCACACGCACATAGCGCGCGCCCGCACGCCCCTGGCCCCTGCCCCTGGCCCTTTCTACGGTGCTGCGCTTCCTATGATTGACTCCGTCCCCCTTCACCCGCGCGCGCTACCCGCGCCGCCGCCGTTGCCCCCAGCGCCTGGAGGCGTCACTGGGGGAACTACAAGACCTCGCGGCAGCAGGTGGAACTGCTACAGGTGAGGCTGCCACACTTGCACTGCTGCGGTGTTGGGCTTACTTCGCTTGGGGTCGGACTGCTCAGCTTTGATCGCTTCGTCAAGGGCCAGGCCAGGCTTCGTGCCGAGCCGCCGGAGGGGCCTGTGGCGTGCGTGTCATCAGTGGGGGCCGTCCAGAACCGGTCAGGATCAAAGCATGATTTACTCATGGTATGTAGTGGGTTGGCCACGCATGGCGCTTGCTTCCGAGGCTGTCCAATGCTCCGAACCAATCAACTCCGGACCAATCTGCCCTGCTGCCCTTGCCGGAACGCCAACGGCAACAGGCGACGCCTGGATCCGCCTAGTCAGCGCGACGTCCAACACCGCCTCGGCCCTGGAGCTGCTGGAGCGGGAGCTGGGGCTGCGGCAGCCGGCGGAAGCGAGGTGCCGGCTGGCGACGGTGCGGGAGGCGGTAGAGACGTTCAAGCTCGAGGTGCGTGCGTGCACAGCGCATGTGGACAGCGGTTTCGGATTGCTGCATCATGTTGATCATGATGGTGGTGTTTTCGGACGCCTCCAACGCCTGGCCGCCATCCTCGCCGGATCCAGCAGCCTTGATCGCCCGGCTGCCTCAGGTGCCCTGCTGCACGCCGCGCCCGCGCAGGCCACCCGCAACAAGGTGAAGCGGCAGGCTTACAGCGCCGAGCTGCGGCGTGTGGTGGCCGGCTGCCTGTGGCAGGCGGGCATGCTGCCTCCCGCCACGCGCGACCGCATCACGCAGAAGGTGTGGGGGGCGGGGGGGGGGGGGGGTGTAAACACCAGCCCAATCTAAACCCAAGCGAAACTAGACAAGGGACAGGCAGGTGCAGTTTGCGGCAACACAGGTTGACGGTATACTCTTGCGTTTCGGGGTGTAGAGTGTAGACGGGGCGAGATTGCATTGGTTACAGGAGGGACCTGCTGACGCAGCTCACGAGCCAGCGAGCACGTACTAGTACGGACGCCCTGCTCTAGACCTCAGGGGCGCGCCACCTGCAGCGCCGCGGGGCGAGGTCGGCGCGCCGTCGATGAAATGCCACCCAGGCTCGGCTCGCGCACAGCAGCAACAGACACGCAAACACCCCCAAGCTAAACCAACCTAACTAGACAGGGGTGATGTGAATACCAGCCCAAGCTACAGCTAGGGGTGCACGCACGGGGTGCACGGTTTGGGCTCGGGGGTAGGTTTGGGTGGGGGGCCGGGGTGGGGCACGGTTTGGAGCAGGCCACAATGATCTCAGTGCGCCTTGCAACGCCGCGCGTTCATGCCATGGATTTGGGCAAGGATCATACTCCATTCCCGGCTGTAGACCCATTACCCAAGCGGCCGGCGCTGCTGCTGTTGTTGCGAGTGTGAGCTGCTGTCCACCCCGCGTGCTGCCCACAGGAGCTGCGTGACGCCCAGGCGGAGCTGAGCGCCGAGGTGTCGGATCTTCCGCCCCCCGAGCGAGAGCGCTACAAGCCCGTGCTTGAGGCCCTGCAGGCCCTGCAGGCCCTGGCCCCACCTGGCGCAGCAGGAGGCGCGGCAGGGCCGGCAAGGGCGGCGCGGCGGCTGTGATGACGGATGAGTAGCAGCCACCCACGCCAAAGCCAAGGCCAAAGCCGAAGCCGAAGCCAGGTGGAACGCGAGGCCGCGGCCCGGCAGCGGGCGGGCGCAGTGCCGCCGGGCGCCGCCGAGCCACCCCACACCCCAAACACAATCACCATGTTTATTTCCGTGCGTGTGCCGCTGGGGCTGACGTCGGCACTGACGGCGCTTGCGGCACGGGTGTCGTGGCTGCGGCAGGGATTTGGACGTGCGTAGCGCGCGTGTGCGGCATGCTTGTCGGACGGATGGATGAAGAATACACATTGCTACTTACGTTATAAATGGTGCGCACACTTGCATCGGACGGCAAGGGTACTAAAGGCTCGCAGAACATAGCTGGTCTAGCAGGGAGCAGCAGGCAGGTTTGCATACGCCCGGACGCGCACAGTGGGGCAGGGGTGCGAACATTGCAGGACACGCACCCAGGACGGATGCGCCCCGGAATGGGCCCATACTGATGCCCCATATCCGCGCCCGGCATGCGGGGTTGGCTGTGCGTTGTGTGCTGGGCGCGTGTGGTCTCCTGTCGTACGTACCGCCGTGGGTGACGGTGGTGGCGGCGTGGCTGCGCCGGCGCCATCCCGCGGCCACGGTGCTGTGTGTCTTGTGCCCTGGGGGTGGCTCGCGTGTGCTGGACAAGCCTGTGGCCCCTGCCTCCCGGCCGCTTATCCGGCTGCTTGGGGCGGTGTCAGAATTGCCTAGAATTGCTTTGGTAGCACCGCCGGCGCCCGGCGCCTGGGTATACAACGTGCCCTTGTGGGGCAATCCGGCGCTTCGGGACGGCGCGCGCACTTTGTATGACGCTTTTCCTGACTTGTTTGCCCTGCCGGGGTTGCTGTGTGTGGGCGTACTGGTGGCTGTGCATGATGGCCTGACCCGTGTGCGCGACACGTACGCCTGCCCGGGCGGGGGCTGCCCGAACGTTGATAGTGAGTGTACGCGGGTGTACGTTTACGAGGTGTGGCGTCGGGTGTTAGGGTGGCCACCGCGGCGGCCCCTGCCTGCCCCCCTCCCGGGCCCGGCCTCTGCCCAACTCGCAGCGGCGCGGGTGGCCGCCGCCGTGGCACTACTGCCCGGGGGGTGGGAGGCCGCCGCGCGCGCCGCCCGCTCGGATCCCGGTGGCGTTGCTGCGGCTCCACCACCAGATGCGTCGGTGCAGCATGTCGTGCGGGGGCTTGGTTGGGTTCCAGTGGCGGGGCCGCCCGTGCTGTTACTGGAGTATACGGTCAAGATTGGTACGCTTATGCAGCTGGCGCCACAGCTTGAGCGGTTGGGCGCGAAGCACTTAGAGTATGTTCGTGAGGCCGGTGTCATTGGCGTGCCTGACGCGGACCAGCTGTTGGCCGCGGGTGCGTTCCGTGCCACACTGGCGCGCTTGTGGGCCTTGAAGTGGGAGCATCGGCATAAAGAGGCTTTGTGGCGTTTGTCCGCCAATGCGTGTTGGGCGTTCCCTAAACGTGCCAGTGAGCGGGCTGCGGGCGTAGTGCATGTTTGTCAGGCTTGTGGCGAGGGGATGGCGCACGGGGATCGCCGGCACTACTTCTGGGATTGCGTGGTGGCACGGGCGCTGCGTGAAGCTATCGGTATGGCTATGGGCGCGTTGCCCTGTGACTCTTTGGATGCCCTTGCCCGGTCGGAGTTGTGGCTGGTCCAGCCGCCTGTTGGGCTGTGTCAGCCGGTGTGGGATGTTGTGTGTCTTGCTGCGTTGTCGGCCATGGACTTGGGGCGACAACGGGTGGTTATGGCTGGCCACGGTTTGCCTGTGTCCGCAACCCTCCCGTCAGCGCGTGTGTTAGCTATTGGTGTTGCTGTCATTACGGATTTCTGGGGGCGCCTGCAGGCCTTCTCTAGTTTGGGTGTCAGGCCTGGTGGGTGGGATGCGGTCCCCTCTGGCCACCCCTTCCTGGCGCGCGGGTCGGGTGGTGGCGTGGCGTTGGTTCCGCCGTGGGATGATGCGTCTCCGCCGCCGTGTCCATGAGGTTGGTGTTGTGCGTCTGTGGGAGTGTTTGGGCGTGCCCACCTGTTTCGCAGCCCTAGCTTGCGTCTGCTGGCGCTAGATTCCGCGTTTTCGTGTGGTCTGTCTGC
This sequence comes from Chlamydomonas incerta, assembly GCA_016834605.1. Lineage (NCBI taxonomy): Eukaryota > Viridiplantae > Chlorophyta > Chlorophyceae > Chlamydomonadales > Chlamydomonadaceae > Chlamydomonas > Chlamydomonas incerta. The sequence continues at coordinate 919,195 of JAEHOC010000029.1, forward strand.
TTGGCTGTTGCTCAGATTTGCGGTGCCTTATGAGCCGCGTGCTTTGTGATGCTGCTGTTTGGTGTGGCTTTGGCGGGCTGCGGCTTAGCTTCGACGCACCTACGCAGCTGTGAGTTGGGTTGGCAGCCAAGCGGGGGTTGCGTTTTGCTGCGTTCCTCGGAATGGTGGCTTCCCTCGTAGCCGTGATGGTGTTTACACTGTCCCCTTCTTGTAACCTCGCAATCATACTGATGTAGGCTTCGCTTGCTGTGATACGTGGCACGTAGCTAGGGGGCACGCAGCCGGGCAGGGATCCAACATTATTCATACGTGCGCTCATTGAACCCACGTGACTTCCGTTGACAAATTTTGTGTGTTATTTTGGCATTGATTGGCAGGCACTTGCAGGCACTTGCAGACCGGCATCAGGCACTTGAAGGGGGTTGCAGGTCGGGTGAAAGCCCCAGCAGCCGTCGCCGACCAAACCTGCCCCTGACGTGCCCCTGACGGCAAACGGGATAAGGGTGGGGGCCCGAATGGACCCCGCTAACACTCCGAGACCAGGAGATGATGAAGAGGCCACGGTTCTGGTAACAATGACATCGAGCGCACCCACAGCAGCACGCTGCTGCCCTCAGGCCCATATCAGGTCCATATCAAGCAGCACACCTACACCATGCTGCTGCCCTCGGAGATTGGGCTGGTTGGCCCGTGCGCTAACGGCCTCAGTACAAGGCTTCAAGCCTTCAAGGACGGCATCCCCTCTCCTCTTATGGACCGTTCCTGCGCTAGCCACGCAGCCTCATACCCGCGCACCCGACTGCATTCCCATCTACTTGCACCGGCACACCACACACACGCCGGCGCTGGGGAAGACTTCGGCACTACTCAGCAGCGCAGGGGTTCCCCTGCACCAGCGGGCCAGTGACGAGCGGTTTCCACAGCAGTGGGCCACAATGGTCCCGCCCTTCCCAGCTGTCCGGGATTCGTCGCAGTAGTGGATGGTCAATGATCCAGCGTGCGATTGACCCTATCGGATGCAACAGCCAATGCCGCTCCGCCGCGTCCACACCGCCCGGTGGCTTCAAGCCCCTTCCTCCAGAGCTGCAGTTGCCAGCCACAGCACACGTGCGGCACTATTTGCGCACAGGCCTGATCGCCCACCACGCCAACTGCATCCCACTGGAGTGGACACCGTCTGAATGCCTATTTGCCCACAGCTACGCACGATTGCGTACATGGCTCGCGGGAAGTGCACACGCCCCCAATCACGCTCATGCCCGCCACGTTCGCGTACGCAGTTGTGAGATTGCATCACTTAAAAGTCCCCATTCATCAATGCATAAATGTTCAGTACTTGCATCAAACTCGCACGTGCGGTCCTCGTGAATCCTTGCATTCTATTTCGATCGTTCACCAGCCAGCGAGCCACGATGTTGCAGGAATCGCGGTTGGACCCCCGCCGGCGCAGCTACCGCGCCGCCTCCGGAGGCGCCACCAGCTCCCTCAGCGCCGCCACTCGGCTGTCGTCTGGGCCATGCTCCTGCAAGCGCATGGGCGGGAGTGCAAAGATGGTATATAGAAGTGTAGTGGCAGAGCGAGACGGGTGGGCAGAGCGCACTGGTGGCAGTTGGCCATGGAATCAACGCATCCTGAGGCAATACAGGCAAGCGGCGCCGGTGCAAGGTTGTACGAAGCGCCGCCGCGCGGGCTGCCGCCTGCCACCCACACATGGCCGTGCCACAGGCGCCCCGCCCCCGTCTTCACATGGACGGCTACGCTCCCTCCAGCTTGCGCAGTAATCAGCCACCCCCCCTGCGATTGAGGGACACCGCCGCGTAAGGCACGCCGCATGTCCAGGCCCGCGCACGCACCTGGGAAAGCGTCGCGGCGGCAACGCCCACGCAGTCGCGCAGCCACTGCTGCAGCGCCGCCCGCACCCCTGCGTTGAGCGCGTCTATCCCGCCGCCGGCCCCCTGGTGCAGCGCGGCGGCGGATAGCCGCGCCACTATTGCTGCCCTCTCGGCTTCCCCCGCCGCACGCGCGGCCCGCACGTCCACACTCGACACCTGCTGCATCACCTGCGCTCGCAGGCAAGCCACAGCAAAAAAACAGTTCCAGTTATGATTGGATGGACCGCTGGGGATTTCGCATCAACCCAAGGTTGGTTTGCTCGGTGCAAGTGCTCCAGAAGCAAACCGCCGCACCAGGTTGCTGCCGCACGGCGGCACGAGCACACGAGCTGCCCCACCCACTGCGCACGCACGCACCCGGTGGAAGCGGTCGCCAATGCGCGCCACCCGGTCCTTGTCCTGGGCGCTGCCGGTCACGTACTTCAGGCCAGCAGGCCCGCCTGCAGGCAGACCCAGGTAACAAATAAACACGCGCCGGTCTGCATGAGCATAAGAGCGAGGCATGATGACCGGGGCACCGGAGGCAAGCCCTCCGCATACCTGCCGAAGCCCGCCCATGACACCGGCCCCCTCAGCAACCCTGCCGATGATCGCCCATGCAAACCGCTCACTCTGCCCACTCTCTCCGCCCGCCCACTCCGCCTGCCCACGAGACCTGCCACCGGTGCTGCCCGCGCCGCCGTCTTGCCGTACCGGTACTCACGTGCTGCAAGCGCGACCATGTGCTCAAACAGGCACCACGCCTGGCGCAGCGCGGCGGGCGCGTCCCACGGCGACAGCAACGCCAGCGTCGTGCCGCAGCCGCGCACCACCCCCTCAAGCTGCTGCACCAGCTCCTGTGCCTCCGCGTCCGCCTGCTGTGACTCCTGTGGCTGCCCCGGCTGCTGCTGCCGCGCGGGCTGGGGCGTGTGGTTCATGGCGAAGACGTCGATCCAGTAGTAGCGCGTGGGCCGCGCTGCGCGGTCCGCAGCCCCCGAGTCCGCCTCCGCCGCCTCCGCCGCCTCCTCGCACTTGATGGCGTCGATAATCTCGCCGAACCCACAGGAACGGGCGTGCGACACGAAATGCGTCGCTGCGGGGACGCGTCGAAGAGGCCGGAGGGTGGGCAAGGCATGACGCAGGGTGCCTGGGCTTGCATGGGCGAGTGCGGCAGGTGCCTGTGGCGATACCCGATGCGGTGCTCCCAGCCACACTCGCGCGCATGGAACGTGCGTGGATCGCGTGCGAGCATCGCAAATTAGATTGCCGAGCAGCGCCGGTCAACGCCAGGCAGCTTGGTTGCAAGTGCTCCCGCTAGCACGCTCCGGCGCTTCTGCCTTACTCCGGATTCGGATCCCACCTGGTCCGAAAAATGTCCCATCATCGAGCGGGCTGGGAGGAAGCTCGGCATAGCTGCACTGGTGCTCACGCGTCAGGAGCGCGACCAGCTTAACCACGGCCTCCGTCGTGCACTCGACCACTTCCGGATGCACGCGCAAGAAGTCCTGCGCAGGTCGTTATGAGTGCGATATGAAGGCTTTGGATTCAGCTGGAAGGGGGCGGCGGAGCTGGAGGTTGAGTGGGGTTCGGACGTGGGGTGCGGGCTAGGTCGTGGGGTTGTGGGGTGCGGGCTAGGTCGTGGGGTTAGGTGTGGCAGTGTCACCCGAGCCAGGCGGGCGCCCCGCAGCGTTTCGATGTCGGCCCGCCTGCCTCACCTGCAGCATCTTCACGCTGGCACCGCGTTCCGCCAACGACCGTGCGACCTTGCCGAGTTTGCGGGCGGCAGTCTCCCCAGGCTCGTCTCGGGACGACCCCAAACTCATGGTACTTTCTGTCACACCGCAGCCCGATTGATGCTTCTGTCTGCATGGCCTACATTACACTCAGTATTGTGGTCGTAGATAGTGTAAGGGAATTGGAGAACGACGCTCGCCTGCCCGGGTTCAAAGTACAATGATGCAGCCAGTAGCCAGTGTATTGACTCTTATTTCAGGTGATTGTGGTTGCCAATTTTCAAACTGAAAATAACGCTATCGAACCGAAACTAGTGGCACAAGTGATGGCAATAAGGAACTCGGTGTGGTTCCATGCAGTGATGCGGTCGTGCCGCGTTTGATGGAATGATGGTGTCACTGTTCACGTCCTAGGGCCGCAATCTGGTCCCAAGTGGTGGCGGGACATGGACGCCACCGGCACACACGCAACCCAACTTGAACAACTGCCGCCCCCTGCCGTCCACGGTGGCGGCACGCCTCAGCACCGGCGCACCCTGTCACCACCGGAACGACCTGTCATGAGTGCATCAGGCACATATAGCAATGCAACTTCTGAGGCACTGCGCACAATTGTCTTCGCGCTGAAAGTGTGGCGGGGCGTCGCAGCGACGGGCGGACTTGATACGGTCGCCTAACCACGGCGCACGCGCAGAAAAAACCGCTCACATGCTTTATGAGTAGTGCCTCCCGATCCAGCCAGCCACTAATCAGTCACGGCGCTCATTGATGAGTGCAAAGGAAAGCCGAGTCTGCAAACTAAGCACGACTTGGAAGCAGATATTGATTAAGCTTGGATATGATCGCATGACAATAACTGGAACAGATTGTGACTAGCTTCTTCCTGCTTGGCGAGCATCAAAACATCTTGAAGCCACGGCGATGGCGCGCACCTGCAGGCAATAGCTAGCTATCTTTATGTGACTAGAGATGCTGATATGCATTTATGGGAAGCCCTTCAACTCGGACGACAACTTTGACTGGCGCGTTATCGCGCACACCGCTCATTCGGAGCTATGCCAGCACCTGAGGACACGACTTTGTCACCGTCTCATATCGCGGTGGTTATCGGGGACAGCGCGCCGGGCGCCGGGCACGACGCGGAAGCGTTGGTCCTCGATGCCCCCCAGGCTGGGCCGCACCCGCCCGCACAGCTAGGAAGCCCTGCTGGCAAGCCAGATGCCGGCGCACAGCCCGCTGCCACCGACCTAGCCAACGGGGCGCCCGTTAGCGGGCAAGCACGCCAAGGCGCCATACAGGCGCCCGGGGGGCCTGCCGTGCCGTCGGGTGCGCTGCCTCCGCGCCGGGACGCAGCTGCACCTGCCCCAACCGTTGCGCCCGGAGTCGTCACAGCTGAGCGCAACGGCGGCGCGGCTCCACCCAGGGATCCCCTTGGAAGGAAGTCTCCGCAGCCGCAGCGAAATGAGGATTTCTTCGCGGCGACGGCAGAGGTCGACGACTTCTGTACAGACCTGCCCGCGGGCGGCGAGGGGTCGAACTTCAAGGGTGGGTTGCAGCGGGTGGCACGGGCGTGGCGGCATTTCCAGGGGTCAAGAGTGGGTCAAGAGTGGGCGTTGTTGCTACCTAGGCTTGCACGCAGCGCTGGCAATTACATTTTTGCAACTCGCGCAGCGGGCGTGCCAGTCGTCCACAAGCGCAAACGCTTGTGTGCTCCGGCACCGACTGCACGGCGGCGCCCCACGCATCCGCCCGCGCTGCGCCCACCCGCAGACGTGGTCCTGCGCATTGAGTTCATCTCGAGCAAGGAGGTGAAGGGGATCATCATCTCCACCGCCGTCATCATCGGTGCGGGCATCGCCATCACCGTGTACGGCAAGGTACATAGGCGTGTTTGCAAGGCTTCAACCGTAACAACGACGGGCCGAACGTGGCGTGTTTGTGTGTACACTGTGAGTAACTGCGCGCGCTGTGTTGCCGCTTTGCTCCGTTTCTGTTTTCAACACACAGGTCATGGCCATGAACGAGGGCTCCTCGTGGTACGCGCGCTACTCCAGCAGACCCAAATTCCAGGTGAGCCGCGGCGTTGGCGTCGGCGCTTGCAGCGATCAATGGGCGGGGCGTGGGGGCGCAGGGTTAGGGTCACCGGCACCAATGTTCCAATCAACTAGAACCCAGGGGGAGGGCGGCGGCGGCAGAGGGGCGGCGGCTTCCAAGCCCCGAGCTGACCTGGGGGCGGGGGGGGGGCACCGGAGCGGCACCCGGGAAGGGGTGTGCCGGATGGCATGCGGCATGAGGTGTTGCCTGGAGCGACGGCTGTGGCCGGGGGGCCCATACGGCAGTCTTGTGGGCCAGGCGCTCAGCGGGACTCAAGTGCATGGGGGCAGCGTGCGGCATGGCCTGGGCCCGCACGCCGGGGTGTTGGCTTGGGGGATGGTGCTGCGTGCTGCCTGCCGGGGTGCGCCTCTCTCGGCGGCCTGCTGGCAGTGCCACACTCCGGGACAGGGACACGCCGGCACAGGTCTGGGGGCAACCGGACGAGCTCGACGCACGCTGCGCCCCCGTTGCCGGCGGCGATGCGCACGTGCCGGTCGGGGGAACCCCACCCGCCGAGTGGCGCACCCGCAGCTACCCACCACTGCCCCCTCACGGCGGCCCAGACGGGACCCGGCCTCCTGCCGCACGCGCGCGCACCACGCCAGCATGCCACACCCCCATGTCAATCCCCCGCCCCCACCACGCCTTCGCTTCTTAGCCCTTCTTACATGCGACGGCTTCTCTAGGAGGCCGCAGGCTGACAGAGAAGGCTAGTTCTTGTGACGATGAGTCGTACACTTGGCACGGAGTGCCTAAAGCAGCGGCGTTGCTGTATTCAGCATCCGCCGTTGTAGCATTATCACTCTACGGTATCTCCTGGATATCACTAATTCACATAGCCATACTGCACCAAACTACCCACGCTGCCAATAGTGCAGCAAGTTTCGCGTAGCCCCAGCGCAGGCTGAGGCTTCGCAGCACGCATATCCATGCGACATCAAAATTCTATATCGCACTCACTAGACTCTATGGCGAGAAGCGACCGACTAGCGACTGCATCGCCTGGTCGCTCTCAGTTAGCTGTATACTAAGCTAGATCTTGACCTATTTGGATGTATAATATCGTGTATGGTTCCATTCAACCAGTGGCAGAACAGAGGAGCAGGCCAGCCGCGTTATTTCAATCACGCGCGCCTAAATGGACATATCAACCTAGCCGATCTTAACAACTTGTTAAGCTGAGCTCGTTATAGCCAGCGCCATGAGCACTTGCGCACCAAGAGCTGAGCTCGAGGTCGACAAAAAATGCCGAGCTGAGCTCGCATCTAACAGCGTAACATTGAGCTAGGCTCATAATTTAAATCTTACCGAGCTGAGCTCCCTTTCAAATTACGCCAGGGCCGCCCCTGTTTACCACCCGAGCTTAGCTCGTGGAAATTATACGCGAGCTGAGCTCGTGGAGATTATACGCGAGCTGAGCTCGTGCATTGTATTTAATAAGCAGCACACCAGCCCTGCAGTCACTCGAGCTGAGCTGCATGCCGAGCTGAGCTCGTGCATCGTGCAATTAATTTACTACACGCTGAGATAGCGAAACCCGCTGAAGTAGCGCTCCGCAAGTGCTGCTTGCTGAGCTGAGGTCGCAAGCGATCTCTTTAATGCTCTGGCTGTGCAACGCTCTGTGTTAGGCGTCATATGCTTGACGCAAACTTATGTACTGCACGGCAAGGACCGGCATAACCTGTCGCGGCGAACTTGTGAGGCGAACTTGTGACTTTCGCTGTTCTGGAATGGCAGTCTTGTAGGCAATTGCAAACTTGGAATCCGCCTTTGACTATCGCGACAAGAACTGGGCGACCATCGCGCCCGGGCTACAACTCGCCCGGGCCGCCGCGCGACCTGGCGAGCTGCGCATTCTGCATACTTGATATGTGCTTATTGAATGTGCCGATCCGCTGGCGCCCCCGCGCACTTCACAAGTGCGCGACTCTCGGGCCCCCCTCGGCGTCGGTGCCACGGTCGGTGCCAGCACCGCCCACGCTTCCCCGGCACGAACTCCTGCGCGCCCCGCAAGTACAGACTCGATGCCGAACTGAGCTCGTGCATCTAATCAACAACAGTATAATAGCCAACCTTCGCTGAACGTGAGCTGCCGTCAAGCTGAGTTGTTGTTTCGAGGGAGCTCGTTAAATTCTACTGCACACATGTCAGACGCAACAATACTGCTCTGAGTCGCACGAACCTAATTCTTGCCGGAGCTCGGAGCTGCATCAACCGCACAATAGCACTGGCACAGGCGAAATCTGGTCCTGAGTGCAAAATCTGGAACGTGCCGTGTGATGGAACCAGCCTGTAAAGTGCCCGCGAGGTTCCGGCTGCCATATAGAGTCAGGTAGTGCCGAGGCACGCTCAGGCAGTCGGCTGCCCACATCCCGGTCCCCCACAAGACCATGCGAAGCAAGGGTGAAGTGCGTGCAGGCAAATATGGCAGCCACACCAGGCCGCTGCCAGGCCCGGTTCTCAGTAATCCGTGCCACAACTCATAGGCTTAACCCCAGGCTCTAGTGGCGATGTTGCGTGCTTGTCGGGTGAACGCCGTGAAGGGCTCACAACCGATCGAGCAATATTTTCAGATATAGTGTATGACACGATATGGTACATCATCGGCGCTGTGCTTGCGCGGAGCGGAACAGCAGCGCCCAGGCGTGTCATGCGTAGCTCGGATCAGCCGTCCTGTAAGCGTCCCTATGGCATCCGCGGAGCGTTTTGATGCTTACAAGTCCCTAGCTCGAGGTTACTCATGCTACTCATGCAGCCGACGGCATCCTAGTAGCAAGACAGGCATGGCATCTTTCCGTATCCCCGTGGGTGCGGGGCCAACAGACGCGGCAACTATAATGCAACTGCTATTCGTACGTTTACCCTCGCGGGGGTTGCCCATTGCATCCCGTCAAGCGGACTCGCAAGGCGTCCTACCGTCCTAGGGAGCGCCTCCAGGCGTTGTCAAATTACATTCCAGGTTGATTTGAGGCAAATCCGTGACCGGCCACCCGGCCTGGGAGCAGGAGCTGGGGGCACGGGCTGGAGCGACGAAAAGCTGCGGCAAGGGATGGCAGGACGCAAGATGCAGCGTTCCACAGCATTTCCCACAGTCAAGTTTGTCCACACACCGCGCACATCAAAGGTGCCCACATACCGGAGTGTATGACCCATACAGCGAGCTGGCATACGCTATTCATCCCACATGGGGAAGGAGGATACGTGGGAGCGCAGCCTCACACACGCTGGCGGGACACACGAGAGCAGAGCTGAAACAAGCAAGGGAACGGGGGACACAGGCGCCCCGTTGTTGGCTACACTGACACGGGCCCAGGCGCCAGGACAGCTATACATTTGGTTTGATGGGTTTCCGTACTGCTACGAATGGGGCGCCAACACAGGAGCTAGAGCGGCAACGCGCACCAGCCGCTCCGTTGCCAGGCCAGCCTTTCGACTAGGCACTGCCTCGGCGTGAATAGCCTGAGTTGCAGGCACGCTCCAGCATGTCCACGCAGCAGAAACAGGCACAGATTACCAATTTCGAACTGCCTACTTTCAAGTCCGGGGCTGAGAAGAGAGGTGCTACCGGCCACTATGGCAACATGAAAAAGCTTACGGTTTATTTTGCAGGTTTCCCTCATTGCAGGTCCATGGTCTTCCCTGGTGGTTTTGGCTGGTTTTTGGATTGGTCACGAGTTGGTTAGGAGTTATTCGTGTTGGAGAGTAATGTGTATTTGATGATTGTAACGACTCAAGGAACAAGAACACCACGCATACTCCCGCCCCCCTGTCAACATCATCTTATCTTAATACGGTATATCCTCTGCGTACAACACCCCTTCAGGACAACTTCCTGTCTGGCACCATCTGCATCGGCATCACGGGCATCATGCTGCTGCTGTACCTCATCGCGGCGCCGGTGCTGTGCCTGCGGCGGCAGCGCTGGGACGCGCGGCGCTTCCGCAGCTACCTCACCCGCATCACCGAGCTGCTGGCCATGCTGACGCTGGTGGCGGCGTGGACGGTCGCCGGCGACGGCCGGCGGCTGCAGGAGAACTGCCCCAGGCGCGGCGGGGAGGGGCGGGCGGGCGGAGGCAGGGCAGGAAGAGGCGCGGGGCGGGGCGGGGCGCGGAGATGCGAAGGGATGGGAAGGGGCGGGGCGGGAAGGGGCAGCAGCTGGGGAACGGGGGAAGGAAAGCTGCACCCCGCGGCCCGCTGTCATTCCTCGCTGCCCACTGTCCGCTGTCTAGGCCGTTGACGCATCATGCGTCACTGCCCTTCCCTTTCGCCACCCCATCGCTCTGCAGGTTCCACGAGATGGTCATCATCACCTACGCCATCCGCAGCACCTGCAGCAACCTGCTGCTGTGCCTCTTCACCATCACCGCGCGCGGCATGACGCTGTGGCGCGGCGGCCCGCTCACGCGCTGGCAGCAGATGGGCGTGGCGATGCAGCACATCACGCGCTTCACGCGGCGTTGGGTGATGCGGCACGCGCGGGAGGAGGAGGAGGCGCGGCGGCTGCGGCAGGAGCGCTTCCGGGAGCACTGGCGCGCGAACGCGCGCGTGGGCGGGAAGCAGTTTCGCGAGGCGGCGGGCGCGGTGCAGGTCGGGGTCACCGCGGCAGGCGAGGCTGTGGGCAAGTCCGCAGGCTGCGTGGCGAGCGGGATCACGGTGGCCGGAGGCGCCGTGGGGGGAGCCGTGGCAAGCGGGGTCACGGTGGCCGGAGGCGCCGTGGGCGGAGCCTTGGCAAGCTTGGGGAAAACCCTGAGCGGGCGGCGGCGCAGCGCGGGGAAGGGCGGAGCCGACGCGCCACCGGCGCCGGGGGGTCAGGCGGCGAACACACGAAACAGTTCGCCGCGGCTGAACCCGCTCGCGGCCCCGATGCCCGCACCGCCGGCGGCGCCCCTTCCTCCTGCACCGGCGCCGGCGCCGCCGCGACCCGTGCTGCCGTCTCCTTCGCCATCCGTACTGGAGGTTGAGCCGGCTCCTGACGCGTCCCAGCTCCCACCGCCTCCCAGCACGTCGACCGTGCCATCAACGGCGCTGCCACTGGCACACGCCACGCCGCAGCCCGCCGGGGCGGCGCTTAGCAATGCGCCGCCGCCCTGGATATCAGCACTTGGTGCTGTCGCTTTGAATGGCTCGGCAGGAACCGCAACGGCTGCGTCCGTCGTTGCCGCTGCGGTGGGCGCGGCAGGCCCTGGCGTGCTGCCAGGGCCGGCAGCAGTGAATGCGGCAGCGGCGGCGCATGCGGGCGAGGAGCCGAAGCTGCAGCCGCCGGGCCCCGAATCAGGACCTGCCCGCACGCGCAGTGGGCGGGAGGATGGCGCGGAGGCGGCGGCGGCTGCCGGACAAGCTGTTGATGAGGGGGTGGAAGCCGCGGGGCCGAATCCAGCAGCCGAGGCAGCGGCAGCCGAGGGCCAGGCAGCGGCACAGCCTGCCCAGCAGTCACAGCGGACAGCGGATGGGGCTGCAGAGGCTGCAGGGGCTGCAGCCACCGCCACAGCCACTGCTGCAGCCACCGCCGCAGCCACCGCTGCAGCCACCGCTGCAGCCACCGCTGCAGCCACCGCTGCAGCCACCGCTGCAGCCACCGCTGCAGCCACTGCTGCAGCCACCGCCGCAGCCACCGCTGCGGCCACCGCTGCGGCCACCGCTGCGGCCACCGCTGCAGCCACTGCTGCAGCCACGGATGGGGATGTCGGCGACCCTGGCGCCGTCTGGGAGCCGCCGCGCGCCACGATGCAGCAGCTCGTGGAGGTGACTGAGTGCGCGGCCAAGGTGAGTGGCCGGAGCGGCTGTGCACACGCACGGCGCGCGCGCGCGCGCCACTGCTGCCGCGGAACCTGTGTGCCGCCTTGCACTGCGTTGCCCCGCTGCATGGCATGCGCCGCCGGCAATGGCATACGACATGGCATCTGACGGTACGCAATTGTAGCACCGTACTCAATTGTGATCACGACATGTGTGACACGCAGGCGGTGGCGGAGCAACTGTACTTGGACGGGCCGTGGTGGGCCTACCTGTCGCCGGTGCTGTGGCTGTTCCTGCCCTACCAGCTGCTGGTGGCGCTGGCGGTGTGGGGGCTGTCAACCGCCGTGGACCCGTACCTTAAGCAGGACACGGCGCAGTGCATGTCCTTCTACACCGAGTGCCAGTGAGCGGCCCGCCGTTGCGTGGGGCGGCGCAGGCCGGGCTCGGAGCGGGAAAGCGGAGAGCGGGAAATCGCCGAGTGCGAGTGTAGTGGGTGCGGTGGAGGGCATAGAAGCAGCGGCGACCGTGAATGAGCTATAATATCACCACCGCACATGCTTACGGCTGGGCTTCCTGTTGCGCGCAGGGCGGCGGACCCGGAGTCGTACGGGTTCACGGCGGCGATGCTGATCGCGGAGGTGGTAAGTGGTGCAAAGCCGCTGCGCGACAATCTCCGTGACGGCCCGCGTGGCCCTGCTGCTGCGTGCCGGCTGCATGCACGCTAGTTGCCCTGGACCGCGCGCCCAAGCGCCGGCAGTGTTGCCCTTGATTCATCGCTCGAGGCAGGCCGCTGTGCATGCGCATGCGACCGCACGCCACGCCTGACCGGTCTGACCGGCCTGAACCGCCTTGCTCGCAGATCTATTTGCTCGTGTACCTCACGTATTGCTACCGCGCCTCCGCCTTCCTGTCCAAGAGGTGAGCTGGGCCGCCGCGCACTCTGCACACCCACTCTCGCGCCCGCTTGCGGGCGGTGATGGAGGCCGAGGACGCAACCTACACCCGCGACGTGCGCACAGCGCCTCGCCGCGCCGCGCGAGCGCATGACCTTGCACGTGACGCGCGCGCACACACCCTGTGCAGCATTCCGTGATGGCCCTACCTCGTGCGCTGCGCGTCTGCTGCGCGTCTGCTGCTCGTCTGCTGCGCTCTGCTCCACTCGACTGCGTTCCCGCACCCGCAGCAGCTTTCCAACATGGCTCTCGTGGCGCTGCTCGACTGCCGCCCCCCTCCCCTTTCAACATCCTTGCAACCCCCATCAACGCAGTCATCAACGGCAGTTCACATCACCGTACTTACACAAACACCGCCACATGGACGGCTTCTTCCCCCAGGTCGTACGTTAAGTACCGGCAGCTGAACATCAACCTGCGGGTGGAGATGCGGGTGCGCAGTATCGCGCTGCTCTTCATCGTCGTCAACAACCTGGCGCAGGTGCGGGTGTGGCACTGCACGGCACGGCGCGGCACGGCTTGGTTGGCTTGGTCCCCGAGGCCCTCAGTCGTCGCTCGGGCCCACCCGTGCAAATGCGAGGCGCGGTGCCGGCCGACGGCCGACTGCCGAGCACTGGCTGCTGGCTGCGCTGCGGTTCCTCCCCGTGCGGCTGCTGCTGCTGGCGCTGCAACTGCTGAACACACGCATGCGCAGGCCCCGCTCCCTTACTTATTTGTCATCACCTTTCGTGGCATTACTGCCGTACCGTGGAACTCAAACACGCTTTGCACCGCACAGGCCTTCTACGTGCCCAAGGTGAACGTGGACGGCGTGGAGCAGCGCTGCCGCTACAGCCTGGATACCATCTTCGGCTCCTGGAGCACAGTGGTGCGTCGGCGGCCGTGCTACGGTACTCTGACCGTCGCGGCGCTGGGGCTCGCGCGTGCGTCGGTGTCTGGCAGCGTGCTTTCGCGCGTGTGTGAAGGACGGCAGGCGGCAGCGGACAGGCGGCACGAACTTGCCAACATCACAAGGACCGCAGTAGTACTGACTGGAATCCCCCCGCCCCGGCCCCACCGTGGCCCGCCTGCTGCAGGTGACGCTCACGTTCCTGTGCGCCGCGCTGTCCTGGCTCTTCTTCCCGCGCGCCATCAGCAGGCGGCCGCTGAGGGCGCTGCTGCAGGTGGGCGGATGTGGGCGGGTAGTTAATTCATTCCAACTCCCAAATCGACCATTTCGGGAGGGGGTGACGCTCACTTGGCCGGCGGGGCTTACTCGTGTGAACGCTAGGAGTGCAGTCGCAAGCGGGCGCGCAGCTCAGAGTACCGTAGCACCAGGCAGTCCCCTGCATGCGCCCAGTAGCAAGAGGCCGGCCCTACATGGCCCGTCGGCGCCATTCCATGGAGACGCCTGCGGCCGGCCAGCCGCCGAGCGCGAACCCCCGCCCGCCCCCGGCCACCCCAACACGCATGTGTACGGTGTCCCGGTGCTTGATGCATGCCACACGCTGCCCGTGCTTCACGCGTTCCGCACGCACCAGCCGCACCAATCACACCAACCGCATCAACCGCATCAACCGCACCAACCGCACCAATCACGCCAATCACACCAACCGCATCAACCGCATCAACCGCACCAACCGCGCCAACCGCACCAACCGCACCAACCGCACCAACCGCAGCGCTTCGCCTGGATCGAGGCGGACGTGCCGCGGCAGATGGCGCGGCGGCACGACGCCGTGCCGCACGGCTCCACGCGCGACGCGCGCGTGCTGCTGGACAAGGCGCCCATGTTTTGTTACGAGACGGCACTCAAACTGATGTACTGGTGCGTGTGTGTGCGCGTTTGTGCTGGACGGAGAAACACACACCAAATGAAGCCCCGTGTGTGTATGTGTGCGGGGCGGTTGCTGTGCTGTGCTGAGCGCGGTGCATGTTTGCGTGTAAGTGTGCAAGTGTGGTGGTGGCCGAGCTCAGGCACGGGACGTGCCGGAGCCTGTGTGCCCGGTACCTTCCCACCTCGCCTGCCTTGTGCACCCACGCCCGCGTCACCCAACCCCAACCCCCTACCTGTCAGCATTCATGAATCATGCATGGAACCCCCTGTACCGCTTTTCCAAAACACCCTTGCAAGTTGCAACCCCCCATCCCAACCCCAACCGCAGGTGCCACTTCGCGTACGAGTACGACGAGACGGGTGTGGAGGCGTGGATGCCGCTGGACTCGCTGATGGCGCTGTACGACCTGCAGCAGATAGAGGTGGGAAGAGGGGGTGGGGGTGTGAATAGGGGTGGGGGGTGGGGCGTGGGGGACGGTTTCGGGGGGTTCGATGCATGGTTAACCAAGATGAGGTGATGATGAGAGATGAGGTTGTTGCAGCAGATCAGTCTTGGCGTTATCGATGAGCAATGTGTAGTCCAGGGGGGGGGGGGGCGGGGGGAAGAGACTGGGCTGGGATCTGAGAGGCCGGCGGCTGGGGGCTTGTCGTATGTGTTTACCCCATCATGCATGGAACTCCCCCCACGACTTCGTCTGCAGCCTTCACCGCTTTCCCAACCATCTTTGCAACCCTCACTCCCTCCCGCCTTTCCGTCCGCCCGCCGCCGCCAGGTAATGCGCGACGAGCAGAGCGACACCAAGGCGCTGCTGGCCAGCGGGCCGCGCTGCTGCCTGGTGGTGTTCCGCGGCACCGCCTCGCTCAAGGCGGCGTGCGTGGACCTCAAGGCCTACATGGTGGGGCGGGCGGGCGGCCGGGCGGGCGGGTGCTCGTACTCGGGCACTGCCCAATTGGCTACCAGAGACCCAATGCAATACATAGTAAGGGGCGGCGGCGGGAGCCTCCGCGATTCAAGCGAGTGTGGGCTTGGTGCTTGCGGCCGGGCAAACTGTGCGCGAGAGTAAGAGCATAACGTATGCAGCGTGTGGCATTCGGGTCGCATGCGATCATCTTCCGTGGCCCTGCCCCTGCCGCGCCTCCTCCTGCTCCGCCGCCGCAGAGCCCCTTCTACGACCGCGCCTCCTACAAGGGCGTGAGCGGGCTGTGGTGGAGCATGGCCGTGCACCGCGGCTTCCAATGGAGCTGGACCAACAACGACTTCAACCGCCGCGTGGTGGACTGGGTCGCCGCCTACCGTCGCAGCAACCCGCAGGGGCGCGTCATCGTGACGGGTGCGTGAGCCCGCCGGCGCTGCCTGGCCGGCGGGCGTGCCGGCCTGCTGCCGCGTCGTCAGACAGCTGCTGCCACGGCTACCACACTGCCTCACTGCTGCTGCTACTGCCGCTGCCTGACTGCTGCTGCCACTTCTACTGCCGCTGCCACAGGCCACTCGCTGGGCGGCGCGCACGCCACGCTGTGCACACTGGACCTGTCCATGGCGCTGGGGCCCGGCGGCCGCGGCTCGGCCGGCCTGGGCGTCAGAGGCGGGAGCGGCGGCGGCGCCGGCCTGGAGCGCAGCAGCCGGGCCAAGGGCGGCGACGCGGCTGCGGAGGAGCCGCCGCTGCTGCCGCAGGACATGCTGACCTGCTACACGTTCGGCTGCCCGCGAGCAGGCAACCACAACTTCGCCAAAGTGTACAATATGGTGCGTCCTTGCAACAAGCGCACGGCAGGGGGGCGCACGTTTCGCGGCTGTGCGGCGAGGATGCATACTCGGAAAGGCTGAAGCCTTATGTGCTTGTCGGGGCCGCTTTGATCTCAACACCGGCGCTGCACCTTGCACAGGTGGTTCGCGAGACGTGGAATGTGATCAACGGCAACGACGTCGTGCCGCTCACGCCCAAGTGAGTGCATCGCACATTTGCGCTCCCCCTCCGGCAGCCCTAGCCCGGATCCGCTAGTTTGCGTCGAGGGCCCGAGAACAGTGCCCGAGAACAGTCTCTCTGATTTGCTGACGCCCTCCGCGCGCCCCGGCCTCATCCGGACGCCTGCACACGCACACTCTCTCACACACTCTCTCACACACTCTCTCACACACGCACGCGCGCCCGCAGGTGTGTGGTGATCTTCCTGTACAAGCACCCCGGGCTCAAGGTGGTGCTGCGCGGCCCCGGCGACATCATCGTGCGGCCGTCCTTCCTGGAGAACGCCGTCATGCGGTACGGCTGCGCCCGCGCGTTCGTGCAGCTAGGCGCCTGCGGCTCCGGAGGAACGCGAAGAACCGCGAGCGACACGCGACGTACACAGGGCGCAACCAAATGTCACATTCCACTGGCACAGGACAATACACTCGGCCCTGCTGCTCCACCGCCTGCTGGCAATCGCGCACCCCTCTACTCCTCCCCCGCCTGCCTGCCCGACTGCCTCACGTACTGGCTGACTTACTGCCCCTGCACCCAGTGCATCCTTTACCGCTTTTCCATACATCCTTGCGACCCCACTCCACCCCCCCCCCCCCCCCCACACACACACACCCCTGCAGGCTGCCGCTGGTGCGCAGCGTGTCGCAGCACCTCATGGGCTCCTACATCGGCTCCATGACCGCCGTGTGGCGCATGGCGCTGCGCGGCAAGCACATCGACGGAGCCGTGCGCGCGCTGCTGCACCACCGCAGGTGCGTGCGCGCCGGGCTGGGCTGGGCTGGGATGGGCCGGGTCTGGCGGGGCCGGGCCTGGGCAGTGGGCTGGGCTGGGCTGGGCTCGCGGCGATGCACGCACGCGCTCGTTTGTTCCCGCCTTTTCCATCGCGGTTTTGCCAGTCATACGTAAGCCCTTCCCCGCACGCACGCTGCGCACCACCAACCCCGTTTCCCCACCACAACACGCACCCAAACGCGCCCCAGGCACGACCTGCCCCACGTGCACGACGCCGCCATTGAGCTGGCGGAGCTGGCGGTCACCACCGTCATGGCCGCCGCCGGCGCCGCCGGGCCGCCGGAGAAGGTGCAGCAGGCGCTGCTCAACGCGGTCGCGGGCGACGAGGAGGCCAGCGCCGCCGCCGCGGCGGTGTGCCACTCCTGGAACCTGTTCAAGCGCGTGTACGTGCTCGAACGCGCCAAGCGGGCCAGGCAAAGGCTGGGGGACGCGCGGGCGAAGGCGGACAGCGCAATGGTGGCCAGCGCGGCGGCGGCGGCGGCGGCCGCTGTGCCGGGCGGGCCGCTGGTGTTTGCGACGCTGGGCCGGAACGAGTCCTCCCAGCTGCTGGTGCAGCGCCAGGTGGGGGACTGAGCAGCGGCTGCTCGCTCAGCGGGGTGCGTGCACCAACGCGCACACACACGCCCGCATGGTAGCATTCCCAGGTCGAGTGGATCGGCACTGCTGCTGACGTGGAGAGCGCGCTCACTCTCTCCTGAACTAGTGCGTTGGCAATGTGACGATGTGGGTCTATGTACGCTCGCTTCTGACTTTGTGCGTTGGTGATGGGCGGCGATGCGAACGCAGGGTGACATCTTGTGGCTTCCGGAGCCGCTGGAGCCAGGGGCTGACGGCGCAGCGGCCGGAGCGGCGGGTGCGCCGGGCACGGGGCAGCCCGGCCACAAGGCCAGCGTGCAGCACCAACACCAGCACCAGCACCCCCAGCAGGCGCAGCAACCGCAGGAGCAGGAGTCCACGACGTGCGCACAGCGCACGCGCCACGCGCTCATGGGCGTGCTGACGTACGTGGGCCGGCACGTCAACTGCGGCCTGACGGCCATCGGTGTGGAGGTGAGGGCTCTACCCGTGTCTGAGCGGCTGGGCGGGGCGGGGCGGGGCGGGGCGGGGCATGCACCCGGCCACGCGGCTCCCCAGCACCAAGGTGGCAGGGGTTTGCGTGGGCGCCCTTCGGGGATGCAGGCCCGTGTGCCTGTGTGCCTGGGTCCGCGTACTTGAGTATGTAACTCGCAACAACGTTGTGTGCCTGTGTCTTATTCCTGGCGTGCCTGTTTGCAGACGGGCATCGACACCGCGGACGAGGCCACACTGCCGCCGCAAGACACCACATGCGGCGGGTGCGGCGGCGCCTTCGGGTGCATGCAAGTGCGCGGTGGCGGCAGCCCGGGCAAGCCCAGGTAGCCACTGCAGACGGGGGAGGGGGGCTACGCCCTCCCGCTAGCCGGGGCGCGGTTCAGGGGCGTCCGTTGGATTGCGCAGTCGACAGCGGGCATCTGCCTGCAGCGCGACGCATGGCGCAACGGCACATGTCGCAATGGCCTAGCATCGCATGTACTGGGCGCTGGTGGATCCCGCAGAGGCGGTGGTCGGCGCCGCGCAGCTGCAGGTACCGGTGAGGCTTGCAACGGCGCAAGCGAGCGCTCGGGTGTGCGGGTGCAGGGAGTGATCATAGTCAGGGGCTCACCTGCAGGGGGGAACCGCGACCGAGCACGTAGTGACTTGGGACGTGAGGGACTCGACATGAGCGGGGAGGCAAGCAAAATGGGTATATCTGGTATGCCCTTTATGAATGATTTCGTGTGAGGAGTCCAGCGCTGGAAGTAGTGAAGGGGGCGCGTGCATGTGTGTGGCTGTCGGCAGCACTTGTGCAGCGGCTCTTCAGTCGCCATTTATGATTATATATCTCGTGACTGGTGAGCTTGGCTTGTGGTCAGTGAAATAGCACATGATCCGTGGAAGGAGTGATCACGGTGGGGCAATGCTCTTAAATGTCGCGACGTGTGCTTGGCGTTGTATGTGAGGCATCAGTGGCTCCACGGCAGGGTGATACACGTTTGTATCGATGAACTGACACTGACTGACATGTATCACACGCGCACTTTGATGGTGGGCGAGCGTGGTTGAGCTGCTAAAGGCGCGCTTAATGAGTGTGTCGGACGAGTTTTGTCACTTGTGGACACTTTCTGCGAGGCATTCGGTATGAAAGCGAACGTTGCAAAGTGTGAACGTCTTGTGTTCACGTCAGACGACCAGGAGCGCCGTAGATTGAACGATGAGTGCAGCGGGCTGCGGCTCGCAGGACAGCCCATCCCTGCAGTAGACAAGGCACGGTACCTAGTCTACGGGGCTGCCTGGGGCGCGCGTTAAGCGCGCTTCTTCTCTCATGGGCCGGCAAACTTTCTTCAGGACCTGGAGGAGCGCACTGCCAGGGGGCTGTGGACCTCAGACGACGGCAAGATGTAATGCATGATGAAGCGCGAGCTTTGCCAGGAGCACCTGGAGGCTGGGCTGGAGCTACAGCCGCTCAAGGCCTCGTTTCTTGCAATGTTCCTCACCGGCGAGGGGCTCGGCTCTCCGGAACCGAGGTGTGTAATGGTTGGATTGCACTAGTTGCTTTTGCATTATAATAGAAAGAACATTGGACTAATAGCCATTATCAATACTTTCTGATAACTATGAATGCGAGGTGGCACTGAGGCAGCCACCCACCCACCAGCACACCACCACGCCACTCGACGGGCACCCCGCCCACCACCCGCCCCCCCAACGATCCAAGCCGACCTCACAGCTAACCCCGCCCGCGCTCGGAGGCGGACAAACCCGACAGCAACCCGGGCCCCCGGGCAACGGCCCGAGCCCTCAAAACGACACCCGGGACACCCTACTGCCGATAGCCGACGCGCCTTCCGGTCCGCTAAGGACCAGCATGCTGACGAAACGGCCGGGGCTAGAGACTGCAGAACCGTAAGGCCGCAGGCAGAGACGACGGCGGGCCAAGCGCCACGAGGAAAGACGCCGAGAAGCACACCGGAACTGCCATCACCACTTGTGCCGGGCCACGAGCGACCACCAGGGCCATCCGCAACCTGCGCACACAGAAGCCGCAGAAAGCACTACAAAGAAGAACCCGCGCGACCGGCCGCCCACGCGGACCCGTGTGTGTGGTTACAGAGTGGTGCGCACGTTCTTGCGTGCCTTCCTGCTGCGTGTAAACCGGAGGCCCGGGCCGGGGTGACCCTTATAACGCCAGTGCCTGATTGTCCTATTTATTGTTCTCCCCTTGCAAGGGGGACTTCCCTATAGAAGTAGCTACTTCTATGCTCCCAGATGGAGCTGAGTAATGCAGCTAACTTGACAGGCTCAGATTTCAGCATCACTTCGCGCATGTTTAGGCTAAAGTCTAGGCCACTGCACGCTCGTAACTCGGTGTAGGCAGCACATTGCATCAGGACGTGGTGCTCATCCTCCACCTCATTGGCCGTACACAGTGGGCACGTCCTCTCCTCCCTAGGCCTCTCCCAGGCACGGTTCGCGGTGATTGGCCAGCAACATAAACGGAATCTCATCAAAAGCTTATGCTGTGCAACCGGTATGAATGCTCTACTGTGTTCGTGCAGGGTCGGCGGCGCGGACCCTAGTGCGCTTAGCCCCATCCAATGCTTGTGTTTGCACATGTGTATGCCGGGTTGCTTGCCGTCTGAAGGGAATGCGTGCGGGTCCGCTACCAGCCTCTCGTGCTCCCACGCCCTCGTCAAATGGCCCCTGAAGGTAGATAAGATAGGTCCATCGGGTAGGACCGTGCTTGCCCTCCACTCCTCTCTGGACTCGTGTGTGCCTGGCCAATGCCACGCGTCGACACCCTGTGCCGTCACAAAACGGAACAGCCGCGCGCACCACCCGTCTCCCATTGGATTCGCCCATGCCTCCCGTGCCTCGTCGACTAGTGCATCAAAAGCCAGACTTCTGTTTTGCGCGGAAATCCTATTGTAAAAACCCAAACATTGTTTGGCTATGAAAAAGTGCAGCGGCAGTTGGGCCAGCTCCGCAAACAGGAGACGGTGTGACGGTTTGGCTGCTCCCACTGTCTGTCGCATGTATTGGACCTGCAGCTTTACGGCCTCGTCACGCAAACATGCCTCAAATGCGCCCTGTGCTAGGTTGTTCCTGTCATTCCTCCTGGGTGGCGGTCCTCCGTCTAGCATCTCTACTAGCACGTCGGGACCCCATACCTCACATCCGTAGGCAAGGATGGATCGGATTTGCACGTCGAAACACCTCATGCGAATATCTGGTGCGAAAATGCGTAAACGGTTCAATCTAGTGTTAAGCCCACACATGGCTCTCCTTGCTGACTCGCAGAGTGTCTCCCTGCAGCTGACGAAGGCCCTACCCGGACCGTACACTAGTCCAAGATAGCGCGCCTTGTCCACCGCAGGGATGGGCTGCCCTGCTAGCTTTAAACCCTGGCATCCGCTGCACACAGTGCTGGCCGTTACTTCGTTGGCTGCAAAAACCAGCCTCTCACACTTGGTAACGTTTGCCTTCATGCCAAAAGCTAGGCAGAACGTGTCTACTAATGATAGCAAGTGGCGCATCCGCTCAGGGGTGGTGGCCAGCAGGGAAACATCATCCGCGTACATCAGCAGTGACACCTTTTTGCCATTCATCTCAGGTGCACCTGTGGCTTCGTCCGTATCTTCCGAATCAATGTACTCTGCTAAGGTTTCTATAAAGAGGCCGAAAAGCTCTGTGCTAAGCGGGCAGCCCTGCTTGACCCCTTGCGTGGTTGCCCACGCGGACCCGACCACCATGAAACTTCGAGGCGAAGCCTTGGGCGCGGAGCGACGCTCTGACACCCAACCAGTCTAAACCAAGTCTGGAACCACGTCTGAACCAAGTCTGGAGCCCGTAACAGGCTGAAAAAATTTTGCAACGAAAGCCAAGGTCGACAACTAAAAAGTTGTGCGCCCCCACGCGAGCCAAGGCTCGCGGGCGAGGGGTTGAGCCCTAGAGGCTGAATTATGGGTCCGTCGTATACCCAGCCCGAAGGCTCAACACGGGGCAGCGCCCCAAACTGCAGGTCTGTGTGCCTGGGGCACGGTCTGGGCCTAGCCCGAAGGCTCAACACGGGGCAGCGCCCCAAACCGCTGTCTGATAACGCAGCACAGGGAAGCGCCCCGAACAAGCAGGCAACACCGGCAACCAGTCCAACCGGGGCCAGGAGCCCCGCCCGCAGCACCCAACACCGGGCCAAGCGTTAACAGCCAGGGCGCAAGCGTCCAGGCACGAGTGCGCCGAACCAAATGAAAGGCACCGCAACATTGGAAACCAGCCACGAAGGCCCGTCAACGGGGCAGCGCCCCAACTGCAATAACTATGCACTTGAACTTGACCGTATGTGCCCACGTATGTGCCTCCCACAGCAGGTCACGGCCTTCGGATGGCGACGACACGCGTGCCAGCACTGCCAGCGTGTCACGGCGGCGGGGAGGTGTGGTGCAGTGGGAAACGATGACGCCGGAGGAGATGAAGGCACGGGAGATACCGACTTTGCTCATCGACGCAATGAAGAATCAAAAGCGCGTGAGCCTGAGCCTCCAGAACCTGATGGCGGTGTACGCTTACTAGTGAGTTATTGACCGTTGGCTGGATGCAAGTTTGTTTGCATTTATACTTGTAGCATCACGAACAGACTCAATCTCAAATTGACGCTCCCTAAAACTACATGTGCTGCCGTTCCCCTTACCCCTTGCCACAAGCCTTTGGCGCATTCGTGTGAACTGGGAGAAGCTGAAGACTTTTGGCGCCAAGGGCGGCGCCAACGGCGGCGGCTTCACCGACAACAGCACGGGCCTGACGTTCGACCTCAACCTGTACTACCGGGCCTGGTGTTTATCCGTGCTGAAGCAAGTGCTGGCCAAGTCGACAGTCGAGCCTGGGGCACCACTGGTGCCGCCGGGCGCGGCGCAGGAGGTGGTGCTGGCGTGGGTTCAGAAGAAAATCCAAAACACGATGCAGAGCTGGCAGCGCGTGCAGTGTGAGTGTGCGTCTATTTACCTAGTAGTGTATTGTGCGTGGTCTGCCTGTGTTGCGGTCTGAGAATTGTATTCGTGTATGCTTACTTGTATGCATTTGCAATTATCACACAGTGCCCAAGATGACTGTGGCGGAGCTGGACACCATCGAGCGCGACGAGGCTGCTCTGGCCGGCAAGTCTACTGACTACATCAATACCTGGAAGCTGCTGGTGATGGCGAAGTCGGACATCTCAAGTAAGCAAGCAAAGCTATGTTACTATTCAGCGAGCACACTACCTTTGCATAGATTTTTGCTAGATAGCTAGCTGCAACTACATGTATAATGAAAGCTATGTTATCGCCCCTCCTATGTACCCCCACAAAACACACACAGGCGGCATCATCCCTACCCGGGGCAAGTACGCCAGCATTGGCAGTGGCCGCAGCGGCGGTGGCAGCGACAACAATGGTGGCGCAGCCGTGGCCGCAGCTAACAGTGGTGAAGGTGCAGCCATTCCCGGGGCTGTAGGCGGTAGCGCGGGCACCACAGAGGCGGGCGGCACCGGGGCGGGTGGCGGTGGCCGTGGTGGCACCGGGGCGGGTGGCGGTGGCCGTGGTGGCACCGGGGCGGGTGGCGGTGGCCGTGGTGGCACCGGGGCGGGTGGCGGTGGCCGTGGTGGCACCGGGGCGGGTGGTGGTGGCCGTGCCGCCACCGCGCCCAAGGCCGTCCTCCCGCAAAAACGTGGCAGCAGCAAGAGTGCCGCTGGTGCCACCAATGGGCCAGCAGCAGCGAAGAAGAAGAAGAAGAAGGGCAGCAAGTAAGCTGTAGACCATTGACGTACACTTGGAGAGTAGGAATTTGTGTGCGACCACTGACATAAACTTGGATGGCAGCAGGCATATGTGCGCGACCACTTCAATGGCGGCGGTGACAACCGCCATGTGCTCCTTGGTATGAGATTCCATTATGCTGATAGATGTTATATTTGATTGCTGATTGTTGATGTTCGGAGAGTCCGGTCAGCCAACTAGGCAAACCCGTGGCAAACCCCATGCAGTGACACGCCGTACAGGCAGTGCTAGGTATAGGCCTCGAGTGAGCAGAGACCCGTTGTTGTTGTTAACCATACCAACCCAGTATACGTTATGGTGCCGGCTGACGTATATCTGTATCCTAAGCCGAGAGACGTAAAGACGTAGACGTATTTCCGACGTAAGACAGACGTGAAGACGCAGCCGTCAGCCGTAACGACGTATCAGCTGAGCCCTTAGCGTATTCCTCACAGCCCGGGAATGCGCTAACCTCAACAGGTTATGAGCCCCGCAGCTCTGCTGCGCAAGGTGAAATCTCGATAGGGCTGAAGACGTTTTTTGGGGGCGCCGCCGGCGACCAGTTTCCGACGTATTTCTGTATGGCAAGAAGAGAAATGCTGGATGGCATTTGGGCTTTCGCGCTTTTGCGCGCGAGCTGCTCTCGCGTGGGAGCATGTCAAGTTTAGCCAAGCTTGTTGTGTCGACTGACGCAACGGGCGAATCGGCCTTGTTCTGAAGCGTATATCGCTTTGGACACTGGGCCACACGGAGCTTCATGGACTGGATGCAAGCCGCGGACATCGAGCGCTGGACTTCGAACAGCCCCCGCCGTGTGAATTCTATGTCGATCAGCGTGAAGTTTAGGATTGCAGAGTTTGAGCAGCGGCAGCGGTATGCTGCAGCAGCCTGGAGCCCGCCTCGTTCCACGCAGACCGTGGGAGCACACGAGACGAGGGCTATTGGGCTATCGGGCGTACAGCTCGTTGCCAACCGGAGTGCGTGCGCAGACGCGCAGGTGCAGACAGCATCTATCCGGTGGGCTGGGAGTACGAGCAGCAATGCCGCAGCTGCGGATGGCGAGGGTTCATCGTGCGGAACCAGTCTGGCTGACGTGAGTTGCAGCATCGAGGCTGCGGAGAACGCGTACAAACTGCAGTAAGCTGGAGTGAGCCCAACCCCATCTTTGAGGCAGGGTATACGGCAGGTGTGCGATGGCATGTGAATGCTGTGTTTGATGGTGAGGTCACGTTGTCATGCGGGACTGAAGAGTCTTGCAGTGGGCAGCAGGAGTATGGGAGCGCCGCATCGAGTGGTGCGTGGGAGTCTGATTCCGCGGAGGCGGAAGCTGGGCTGAGTTCGTTTGGTTTTGGTGTGGGGCATGCACAGTCGATTGAGGCTGATGTGAGCTCGAATGCCAAGGTGATGGATGAGGGAATCGCGTGCAGTGGAGTGCGCAAGTCGTGGGAGCGTCAGTGGCACACGCGCGTGCTGCATGATGGGCGTGCGGTGATCTATCCGTTCGACCCTGGCGGTTCTGCTATGAAGCAATGGGGGTGGTATGGCACTCTCGTGAATGAGGCATCATGCGTTTGACGCTTGATGATGTGTTGTGTGAGGCTCGAACACGTGGGAGACTTGATTTGAGCTGGCTTACGAGTGCTGCTCGCGTGGGAGTGTTGGTGACGACCAGCCCTCTAGCGCCCCGGGATGACGATCCTAGCATGTGCGTAACCCCTGACTCGACGTGACGTGATATGAGTTTTGCCGTGGTATGCCGTGGCATGGGCATGCGCTGAAGGCGTAGTGGATTTCAGGACTGACGTTGGGATGTGACAATGCGATTGGACCATGCGTGAACAAAGACAACCGTGCGTGACTGCAAGGAAGAAAGGAGCGTGCAACTTGGACAGATGCGTAATTGAGCAGACCGTGTGTGTGCGAGGACTCCTGTTCTGACCATGCGAGCTTCTCGATAGTGCAGTTGTGTGCGCATGTTGATGCAGGTGCAGTATGTTGCTTTGATAGGTAACTGCGTGCAACTAGCGATGGTTGAGCAGCGCTGGTGATAGGACTGAGTAGTGACATGCGGGGTAGTTGCTCGTATAGTGAAGTTACAAGGATGGCAGTAGCTTGCGCATGAGAGGAATGTGTTTGCTAGTTGTCTGCCCGCGTGGGAGTGTTGATGTTCGGAGAGTCCGGTCAGCCAACTAGGCAAATCCGTGGCAAACCCCATGCAGTGACACGCCGTACAGGCAGTGCTAGGTATAGGCCTCGAGTGAGCAGAGACCCGTTGTTGTTGTTAACCATACCAACCCAGTATACGTTATGGTGCCGGCTGACGTATATCTGTATCCTAAGCCGAGAGATGTAAAGACGTAGACGTATTTCCGACGTAAGACAGACGTGAAGACGCAGCCGTCAGCCGTAACGACGTATCAGCTGAGCCCTTCGCGTATTCCTCACAGCCCGGGAATGCGCTAACCTCAACATGATGGTGGAGCACAGCATTAGCTGTGGGGGTGCGACTTTTCGTGGGGCGAATGTGCAGTTGCTAGGGGGTTGTGTGGGAGCATGGTTGCTTTGGGGAGGGGCTTGGTAGTTAAGGGACATATAGCCGCGTGGTTGTTATGGGCTACACCTGGCTATATTGCATTGAACAGAATCATTTGATACGCCTAGCAACAGACTGCGACCAGGGCAGGCTGCTGCGATCTGCAGGGTGGGCTGTAACCGTTACGGGGGCAATCCGTTACGGCTTGCTGGGGCTAAACGGAGCCGTTTCTGACTTTGGCCCGTTACGGGTTGGTGGGGCTAAACGGAGCCGTTTCAGACGTACGCCCGTTACGGGGTGCTGGGGCTTAACGGCGCCGTTTCGGACTTAGGTCCGTTACAGGTCCGTAGCCATTACGGGCCCGGTATGCAAAGGATAACGGGCCCCCCGTAACGGTATCCTCGGCTAATGGTACCGTTACGGACCTTTCCCCTCCCATAGTGTCGGCCAGAAAGAGAGGAGAGTCGAGCATCCAGTCCGTTACCCGACGGGCAAATAGCAACCGCCTTTCGAGAGAGTCTGATGAAGGCGTGGAAGCATGAGCGGCTACAGCTAGAACCCGGAGCTTTCCCCTCCGATGACAAGCAGCCCGGCATGCATATGTGCAAGTACAAGCACTGGATGGGGCTGTGTGCGGAAGGCGCGGCACCACTGACCATGCAGGGGCACAGTAGAGCATTTATACCAGTTGCGCACCACAAGTCACTGATGAGGTTCCGCCTTTGCTGCTGGCCGCTCACTGCCAACCGCGCCTACGGACGACCCAGGGAGGAGAGGATTTGTCCGTTCTGTGTTGCAAATGAAGTTGAAGATGAGAACCATGTGCTGATGCGGTGTGCGGCTTACGACCAGTTGCGCACAGGTAGCGGGATTGATTTTGCAACAGGGATGCAGACCGTTATGCAGAAAACGGACCCAGCTAGGCTAGCCGCGCTACTCGATTTCATTTGGGAGCACAGGAGCAAATGCACCCCCATTCGGGGACCAACCTAGCTGCTTATACAAGTGTTTGCAGGCGTTATAAGGGTTCCCCGGCCCGGGCCTCGGTCTTTACAAGGGCAGGAATGCACGACGTGCTCACCACCTTGTAACCACACACATCACAGAGTTTTGCGGCAGACGCCAACAGGTCGCCAGATCCAGAACGTGGAACTTGGTCAGGCTCTCGTTAAGTCCTGCCAATCGAGATCGTAAGCTTCGATAACTGTGACACTCCACTCTTCTTGCGACAAGTATACCCTCGCCAACCGAATAATGCAGTCCTTTCCGTTTTTTAACACAGGCCTCTCCGACGGGCTCCGGCAACTGCTTTACCTCGCTGTCTATGTTATTGTAGCTATATGGTTAAAGCAAATAACAGCTCGCCTGCGTCCGGGGCTGCAGCGCTTCGTCTCGGTGCTTCCGGTGCTCGCTGTGAACGTCCTTCTGCCTTTCATCTGGAGCACTGACGAGCTGCTGCCGCGCACCAATGCGATGCTGGTCAACTCTTGGCTCAGCAGCTTCAAGGTGCGTCAGCGCGAGGTCAGCCGCCCCTGACCGCCCTCAGCCAGGCGTCGACCTGATCACAGCCCTGAACACGTCTGCCCTGTCTGGCCCTGTAACACCCATGCCCCTAAACGTCTGTTCCGGGGCTGACCACCGTCTACTTTGCCGACGTGCAAATGTTCCGGGGCCCTTCGTGTCTCAGGGTTACTAGCAAAGGCCCCCTGCGCACGTGTGCATGTGCCGCCGACATGCGCATGTGTCCGTAGGTCGTCGCCTTTTGCCTCGGCCGGCTTCCCTTACGGGTGAGTGCGGGGTTGAGCGCGTGCCCTGTTGCCCTGGCGGGCTGCCTGAATCCCCTAAGACCCCCTGGCTATCCTTGTCTCCACACGCTCAAAACTCGTCGAGCTACACGGGTAGGGTAGGCTGCATGAATGCCCCCATTCACCACCTAGTGATTGCGGCGCTCGACCAGGACGCCGCGTGACCTCGTGGTCACTGCCACTCGCTTCTTCTTTCCCGTTCCCAGGAATCTATGACTGTGCCTCAGATTACAGCCGTCATCTTCTTGCCAATTTTTCCCAATCCACGTAAGCGCTCCTCCAGCAGCAGGACACAGCGCACGCACGCACGCACACACGCACGCACGCACGCACACACTACACACACACACACACGCAACCATAAGACGTGTATTCCATGCCGCAGCAGCTGACGCCTGCACGGCGGCGGCAGCTGGCGAGCGCAAGGGCCGGCTGCACGACAACGCGGGCTCTGCCGCATCGCTGGCCCGCCGCTGGGTGGCCAAGCTGGGTGCGTTGGGCGGGGCCGTGGCCAGGCCTGGGGCCTGGCACGCCGTCCAGGGGCAGTAGTAGCAGTAGTGGTATGTGTGCGTGTGTGCATGTTGTCATTTCGAGAACGCCAACCTGAACACCAGACCCTGACTTGGGCTTCGCCCCTGCCGGCACGCACGCAGTGGGCCTGGGGCTGGTCGTCGCCGCCATCACGTTGTGCGGCGACTCGCTGCCGCGGGTGCTACTGCACTACCTGTACGGTGAGAGCGAGCGGCAGGTCTGAGGGCGAGCGGGAGGTCTGAGCAGACGCAGGAATGCCGGGTGAGCCCGCCGCCGCGCTGACAGACATGGATCACATGACCACACTCGCCTTACTGACCTCTCTTTGAGCGTACCGGCAGTCCGGGATGGCTCCATGATGAAAGATGGCACCGCGTCCTGCCGCCGTCCCGCGCACACATTGTGCAGCTCTGGGTCTTTACTTTTTCGTGGGTTTCCTGATGGACGGCCCCGGCGCGGTGGCGGTGGAGGCGCTGGGGCTGCAGCTGGTGCCCACCTTTGACGCGCCCTGGCTGGTGGGTGCGCGCCGGTCCGGCAATGCTGTTGATAGCCGGCACCGCCGCTTGTGCTGCGTGCAGCTAGGAGCGCGCCCTGCCCCCGTCCATGCTGCCATTGAATTCATGTGAATGCCTGCCGGAGCCGCCAGCGATGGCCGCTGCCTTCCTACCTCCCCAACACCTGAATCCGCCCCGTCCCTCTGCCGCGGCCGCCGCCGCCGCCGCCCCCGCCGCCCCCCGCCCTCCTTCGCCGCAGTCCACCTCGCTGGCTGACTTCTGGGGCCGGCGCTGGAACATCACCACCAGCTCCGTGCTGCGGACGCTGGTGTACGACACGATTGCGGAGGGCCGGCTACTGGCACCCAAGGCGAGGCAGAAGACGGAGCAGCAGCAGCAGCACCCTGCTGTGGCGGCGGCGCCGGCGGCAGCACGCCATGCACACGAGGCGGCTGCCCCCGCCGCATGCAGTGGCCTTCAGCCAGACAAACGGCTGGGCCAGCCCCTCGCAGCAAGGCCAAGCGAGGCCTCGGGGCATGAGAGTGACGCTGCCTCGGTGCGAGCGAGCGAGAGCGGTGACACGAGCAGCAGCCTCAGCGGCAGCAGCATCATGTTGAAGTCAGGAGCGGCGGAGCACCATCGTCACCCCGGTGCCGGGGCCTCACACAAGCGGCCGGTGGCGTGCCCTGCGGCAGAAGACGAGCCCGCTGCGCTGGCGGCGCCCGCGGCGCACGCACCACTACCTTCCAAGCAGCCACCCTGCGCACCGCTCGTTACTTCTTCCAACGCTGGAGTGTGGGCGCCCGGCTCGCTGCTGCGGCGCACGCTGGCGGTCCACGCCGCCTGCCTGGCTAGCGGCTTGTGCCACGAGTACGCCATCTGGCACGTCAGCGGCCTGTGAGTAATTCACTCATGCACCATCAATGACCGAGTCGGGTTTACCGCATGTTGGAACACCTAGAACACCAGGCCACCAGGCCCAAGCTAATGATGCTTGCCGGTGCTGCTGGTGCTGCTGGCAGAGCGCTCTATGGTGTGCTCGGCCGGCGGGCACCGCGGTATGTTCCGCGTCGTAGCCGGGTGAAGTGGCCTCGAGAGCCCACATATGACGCCCTGATCCTGTTCTTGTGGTGGGGCCAGGGGCTGGCACTGGAAGTGGACGCTGTTCTTCTACATGCAGGTGCGGTATGGGAATAGCCAATGGGGTGGTGGTGGCAAACCAAGGTCGCAGGGGTTGCGCACTTGTACCACAGCGGCGCTGCCCTCGTGGCGTGCGCGGTGTGCCTGCCTGCCACTCGGTGGAGGCGGCAGCTGCACATGTGCGGTGCTCACTTTCTGTGCCCATCTATGCGCGCTGTGCATGATGGGTGAATCGGCACACAGGCACCGCTCATGACGCTGGAGGGCTTTGGGCGGCGCTGGCTGCGGCGGCGCGGCCTGCGTGTGCCTCGCTTGCTCGCGAACATCCTCACCCTCGCCGTCCTCGAGGTGCTGCCGGGACGTTCACTAGAATGCTACACTGTAAAGTTTCACGCTGCACTAGCAGGGCGCGTCTGCATTCCTGCAGTCCAGTATCTGCCCACCCACCCGCATGTCACCGCGCACCGCCCGTCCGCCCTCTGGCAGGCCACGGCGTACCCTCTCTTCTTCGGGTTTGTGGAGACCGACACGGACCTGGCGCGGCGGGTGGTGGCAGCGCTGTCGCTGAGCTACCAAGAAGTGCTACAGCCGCTGCGGCCGCTGCTGTCGAGCGCGGCGGCGGCACTGGCGGGCGGTGGCGCGGGAGGCGTCGACTTGTAGCCTACGGTGGTGGGGCGAGATGCGAGCGGGACGATGCGGTCACGGCCTGTGGTGTTGCGCGCCGCCTGCTCTGTGGAAGCGGGGGTTCTGTGATCAGGGGGAAAATTAAATGTACATATGCAGTGAAGCGTTCGTCGGGCCTGGGTCCGAAGGCGGCTCGAAACAATTGCGCGCGGCCCCAGGGGCCCCACCACGGTTCGTGGAGTGGACCGCAGGCTCGGTTGTTTTGTCGGGTTCATGCATTCCTGCTCTGAGCGAGACAGCTGGCGTTGTTATTCTTTGTAGCTACTGCTTACTTGAACTTTGATTGATAACACCAGCACAGCACACCTTGGCGCGGGACAAATTTGCACTCGGTCCAGGGCCCACGGTCCGCACTCTCCACATGATGGTGAACATGTGACGTTCGTGGAATGTCCAACCCAAACTTCATCACGCCGGGGAGCGTTCGGGCCATCGCGCTGAGCGTGGATGTGACCTATCTGACCGAGGAGGCCGCAAAGGCGCTAGCACCGGACGTGGAGTATCGCTTGCGAGAAGTTATCCAGGTAATTTGATTCTGAATTGCGAAAGGAGCGCCAGCAAGCCGAAAACTGGCCGGTTATGTCTCCCAGGACGCGCTCAAGTTCGCTCGGCACAGCAAGCGAACAAAGCTTACAACCCAGGACGTCAATGATGCTCTGCGATTGCGAAACATCGAGGTAAGAAAACTCGCGAGGACTGGCCGATCGGTGCAGGCGCCTGCTCTCGCTGAGCTTTTGCAATCCAAATCATTGCAATATATCTGAGGGGAGCGGCGAGGACGTCCAGGTGTCGGGTCTGGGTGCGGGCTCCTGGGTCGCAGCGCCTCCTGACCCCCAGCGCCCGCCTCACCAGCCCCCGCCTCGCTATCTTGCCCCCGCCAAACGAAACCCGCAGCCTCTGTACGGCTTCTTGAACAACAATGACCCAGCCAAATTCGTGCGGGCCACCGGCGCGCCGGACCTGTACTTTGTGCGCGATGACACGGTGCCGCTGGAGCAGGTGCGTGTGTACCGGTATGTGTGTGGGGAAGGGAGGGGCGGCGGGCGGGCGGCATCCGCAACCGCACCAGGGACCAAACCGGCACATCCCTTGGGCGCTGGGAGCTTGGGCCGCAGACAGGGCACAGGGAACCTATCTCGCGCGCATTGGGGGTGTTGCGGCTAGAGCGATGGCGCCGACAGCGCATAACATCCGGTGTGTGGGGCTGGGGGTGGGTGGCTGCCTGGGCGGGTAGGGTGAAGCCTCGGGTGGCGCTGCGATTCGCACCTCCTGACCCCTGCGGACCTGAACGACTCGGCGCCACCCACCCCCAAAGCTACTGCCGTACCACCCCACTCCAACGGTGCATCCCCTACCGCGTCTCCAACCATCCTTGCAACCCCAACCCCACCCACCCCACCCCAATCCCCTGGGCGTTGTTGCAGATCACGTGCGCGCCGCTGCCCAAGGCGCCCAACGCGACCACCGTGATGCCACACTGGCTGTTCATCAATGGCGTGCAGCCGCAGACGGAGGAGAACGCGGCGGTGGACCCGCGGCCCGCGCCCAAGCGGCAGCGCCTGGCGGCGGCCGCGGCGGCGGCGGCAGGGGCAGGGGCAGGCGCAGCGGGCGCCGGCGCGGCGGCGGGGCAGGCGGACGCGGCGGCGGGGCAGAAGCGGAAAGCGGGGCAAGGTGGGTGTGCGTGTGTGGGTATGGGTGTGTGGGTGTGGGTGTGGGCCGACACTGTTGCAGCTCTGCCAGGGGCGGGGCGGGGGCCGGCGCAGCCGCACCTATTTGGGTTTTCAATATGTAGTTCCCAAGCCAGGAGGGGTGGTGGCTGCAGGGCCGTAGCTAGAGCCAATCTGGCAGGGGCTAAAAGGCGGTGGCTGCAGGGCAGGGGTCAGCTGGAGGTACGGGTGCACACACGCATGTGGTTGACAGCTGGTTGCCTGTCCTGGCCCGCTGGCACACCGCACTGCAGCGGAGGCGGCGGGCGGCGCCGCTGCCGGCGCGGCGGGCGGCGCGCCCGCGGGCCAGCCCGGCGAGCGCGTGGCGATGCCGGTGCAGCACATCCTGTCGGACGAGATGCAGCGGCTGCTGCAGCAGGTGGGCTGGCTGGGTGGGGGAGAGGGGGGCAGAGGGGTGGGGGAGGGATGGAGAGGGTGTGAGAGGAGCGGGGCCGGGAGCGGGGGCGGGGGTGGGTGGGTGATCACCAGCCGGGAGCGGGGCCGGGGCGGGGGCAGGGGCGGGACCCGGGTGGGCGCTGCACTGCCGTATCCGTACACACACATGCCTTTTTCCTGCACACACGCGCACGCACTCACAGATCCAGGCCACGCTGGGCAGCCCCTCGCCCGCCACGCTGGACGCGGGGTCGGACGAGCGCGGCGAGGGCGGGCTGTGGGGCTGCGTGCTGGAGCTGGACGCCGCGGACAGGGGCGCGGGCGCCAACGGCTCGGGGCTGCTGCTGACGCCCATGCAGCGCGCGGTGCTGACCACGGTGCAGCGGGACCCAGGTGTGTGGGGGGGCGGTTGGGGTGTGGAGTGTGGGGTGTGGGTTTGGGGGTTTGAGTATTTCAGTGTCCCAAACAGACGAAGCAGTCTGGGGGTGGAGTTGGGGTGGGGTGAGCGAGTGGGGATTTGGGGGTTTGGGCTGTTGGGAAGCTCGGGAACCATGGGCATGGACGGCTACCCCCCGTTTTAACTTGGTATTCGCATCCTTGCCAACACCCCTCCTGCCCCCTCCACGCCCCCGCGCAGGCATGCAGCAGCTGCTGCCCTACCTCACCAAGCACGTGGGCGACGAGGTGGCGGGCGGGCTGCGGCAGCTGCCGCGGCTGCACATGGTGCTGCGGCTGGTGCAGGTGTGTGTGGGGGGGGGGGCGGGGCTGGTGATGGAGGGGGGGGCTGGTGCAGGGGGTGAGCCGCCCATGTGAACGGTTTTGGAGGCGCGATGAGAGGAGGAGGGGCGGTAGCAGCATCGGGGGAAGGGATGCAGGGCCGCAGGACCCTGCGGGCCGGGGGCCTGAGCGGGCAACAGGGGCGGAATTGGGGATTGGGGAAGAGGCTGAGCGATTGGGGCAGCAGTGGGGCCAGGCTTGTGGCCAGGTCACCACACTGCGCACCCGGGCTGCACCCACACCTGCACTTACACCCGCAGCCATACCTGCACACCCACACACCTCTGCACACACAGGCTCTGCTTCTGAACCCCGCCGTGAGCCTGGAGCCCTACCTGCACACGCTCATGCCGCCGCTGCTGACGTGCCTCATGGCCAAGTCGCTGGGTGAGGGGCGGGCGCAATGGGGGGGTGGGGGATGGCGGCAGGGGTCAGGGAAAGGAGGGCCTGCGGAAATATGCCGGGGCTTGGCCCCCCTGCACGGCCACACGACCGGTCCACTCCGTATACACAAACACACGCGCACACCCACGCCCATGTCCATGCGTGCACGTGTGCGTATGTGTGCGGTGCAGGCAACGGCCCCACGTGCGACCACTGGGCGCTGCGGGACGCGGCGGCGGCGGTGGTGGCGCGCATCTGCGGCCGCTTCGGCGAGCCCTACTACAGCCTGCAGGTGCGGGCGGGCGGGCGTGTGTGTGGCCATGCATGTGTGGCCATGTGTGTGCTTGCGTGTGCGTGTGGTGCGGGTGGGATCATTAGCTTTTGCTGTGTGGTGTGTGTGGAGGGTTGTCGCTATTTGGGGTGCATTTGGGCGCCTGACCGAACTGGGGTCATGTGGACGCAATACGGTACCATAAGCGGCCGGCGTTGCACCTCCTCCATCAATTCCCGCCGCCGCCTAAACTCCTTGTTCTGTGCTCAGCGCAAACACTTCCTTTTATTCAGTTACCTAAACCCCTTGTTCTGTGCTCAGCGCAAACACTTCCTTTTATTCAACTAACACACAAACACGCACACACAGGTCAAGGTGTCCAAGCAGCTGCTGCGAGCGCTGCTGGACGGCTCCAAGCCCCTGCCCACCCACTACGGCGCAGTAGCAGGCCTGGCGGCGCTGGGCCCCGCCACCGTGCGGCTGCTGCTACTGCCGCAGCTGGAGCCCTACCTGGCCAAGCTACAGCCCAGCCTGCCGGGCGGCAGCCTGGCGGGTGCCACGGCGGCGGTGGCGGGCGGCAGCGTGGGCGCGCCGGCGCCGGGGGGCGGGAAGGAGGGCGTACGGCAGTTTGAGGCGACACGCGTGTACGGCGCGCTGCTGCAGGTGCGTGCGGGGGGTTGGGGTTTGGGGTTGGGGTTGGGGTTGGGGGTTGACGCCGGGCCGGAGGGGGGGCCGGGGCTGCGTGTGTGTTGGAGAAATCGGAAAAGCGCGTGACATGGGTGGATATGTGTGTGCGTGGTCTTGGGCGTGGAGGTTGGGGCGGGGCGGGGTAGTGCAACGCGTCGCGACTTGTGGTGGCTGCCACCCTACCCTCGCACGCCACCCCCTTTCCAACACCGCTGTACCGCAACCCACCGCACCGTGTACTGCCGTGTGCCACAGGCCTCCGGCTCCGCCATGTACGACAAGCTGATGACCGTGGCGGCGGACAGCCTGCCGCAGCACCTGTTCAGGACAGCTGGCAGGTGGGCGCGGGGGCGGGGGTGGGGTGGGGGGGGGGGCGGGAGGGCGGGCGGGAGGGCGGGAGGGCGGGAGGGTGGGCGGGCGTGGTGGGCGGGCGGGAGGGCGGGCGGGAGGGCCGTGTGGTGGATGTGTGGGGAATTCGGGGGCTGTAAGGATGGTTAGGGGTTGGAGGCTGGTGTGCGGGCGACACGCTCTGGATTGGCGGCCGTGGCACTGGAGTGGAGTAGAGTGGAGCGGCGGGCCGCGGCCGCGCGCCACGACGGTCGCTGCGCTGTCTGCATGTGTTACGATGAGGCAAAGTTGCACGCGCACATGCATACTCACACACCGTGTGCGGGCCTCGTTATCTTGACACGCACACACCGCTTTTCTCTAACACCGCTTGCTTCATGCCTCACGCGACAGGGCGCGGCGCAGCCTGGTGACGAAAGAGGAGGAGGAGGCGGCCGCCGCGGCCCGCCAGGCCGCCGCCTCCCCCGCCGTCAAACAGGAGCCGCACGCGCCCGGCGCGGCCTCGCCTGGCGCCGTGGGCGCCGCCCCCGCCGTCGCGGCGCCGCGGCCGGTGGCGAACCCGGCCATCCCGGAGCAGGTGGCGGTGCCGGCGCCGGCGCACAGCGCCAGCATGGAGACTGCGTGGCTGAAGCTGCAGGCGGACCCCAAGGCCACGCAGGTGGGGGCGGGCAGCGGGGGCGGCGGCTGGCCTGCTGCCGCCGCCGCGGGGTGTGCGTGTTGCGGCTGCGTCGCCGTGTGGGAGCGGGTGGTGGCAGTGCGGAGGGGCGGGCAGGGTGACAAACAAAGGGTTTGTTTCTGTGCGCGTGTCTGCGTGTGGTTGTTCGGCGCTCGGTGTTCTGGGGCGGGCTGCTGACAGCACCTGCTCTGGTGGCCTGTGTGACCGGTACGCCCCGTACACCTTGTGCATCCCCCCCCGTACGGCCCCGTACACACCCCGTACTGCCCCGTACACACCCCGTACTGCCCCCGTGCGCCCGCAGGTGTACAAGATGATCGTGGCCAACCCCGTGTCCTCGCAGTCCCTGAACCTGTTGGAAAGCCTGCAGCAGGTGGGGCGGGCGGGCAGGTGGTGGTGGGTGGGGGCTGAGCAGGGGGTAGAGGGGTGGGGTGGGGCGCAAGCAGACGGCGCAAGTGCGAGTGCCGACCTGGCATTGGGCCGCCGCCACCGCACACGCACACACATCCCGCTTGGAGCTTCCCCCCCTCGTACCGCTTTTCCAATCATCCTTGCAACCCCCCTCGATGTCAACGCAGCTGACGGCCAGGCCGGACGGACGAGCCGTCACGGGGCAGGTGCGCGCGTGCTTGCGTGCGTGCGTGCGTACGTGCGTGCGTGTGCGTGCATGCGTGCGTGCGTGCGGGCGGGCGGGCGCGCGGGCGGGCTCATAAGTAGGCGTGCCGTTGCCATCGCCACTGCCATCGCCATCGTCTCCAGCCTGGATCCTTTGTTGCTGCTGCCGGGACTAGGGGCGACCTCCGGCCCCCCGCGCGCCTCCACTCGCCCGCCCCTCTGCTTGTCATCCCCTGTCTTCAACTTCTCAATCTTGCAAGCCCCCTCCCCTGCCCACGGCACGGGTCTGTCACGCCAACTTACGGAGGCCCTGCTGTACGAGCTGGTCCCCCGGCTCCGGCTCTAACCCGCCCCCTGGCTGCCACCCCCTTTGGGCACTGGAAAAACCTACCCCCTACCCCTACTTCCTTTACTAATGATGAATGTAACCCCAACCCGTACGGCACTAACCCAGGCGCTGCTGTACGAACTGGGCAAGCTGGGCATCGGGCCCGCCTCCATCGCCAAGCAGTACAGGGCCTCGGTCGCGGCGGCGGCGGCAGCGGCGGCGGCGGCGGCGCAAGGCAACGGGCAGCTCACGCCGAACGGCGGCGCGCAGTCGCCGCCCCCGGGGCCGGCGGCGGGAGCGGGCGGCGGCATGGCGTCGCCGCCGAGCAGCGGGCTGAAGACGCCGGGCAGCAACGGGGCGGGGCCGAGCGGGCAGGTGAGCGAGGAATGGGTGAGGTGGGGTGGGGTGGGGTTACATGCATGTTTAATGAAAGAGGTGGGGTGGGTGGGTGCGGGAAGGGTTTGGCGCAGTGAGGCATGGCGGGTTAGGAGCGGTCTGCAGCACGCGTACAGTGAGTTGGCGGAGCCGGCGGGGATTGGGGCATGTTGACCTTTTGCTCCCACCGTGTCTAACCTGGCGATGCACCCGCACCTGCACCTGCACCTGTAACACATCCACAGGCGCACTCCGGGAGGGGCGGCCGCGCGGCGGCTGGCGGCTCGGGGCCAGGCGGCTCGGCGCCTGGGGCCGCGGGGGGAGCGGCGGGGGCCGCCGCCCCGGCGCCGCGCTCGGTGCGGGCGGTGCTGGCCGAGAGCTGGCGGGAGGACGCGGACCTGGGGGAGGTGGTTGTGGCGCTCACGACGCTGTTCGGGCCGGCCTTCCTCACGCGCCTGCCGCAGCCGCCGCAGCTGCCGGTCATGACCTTGTAGGAGGAGGAGGGATGCCGTACAGGGTTGAGGCGGCGGCGGCGGCGGCGGTGGCGGCGATGGGGTGATGGGACTGCGGGGTGTTTTGCGCCTGCTGTGAATTCGTCGGGCATGCCGCATCAGGCAGTGGCTTGTTTTAGGGCATATCTAAGACGGTCCGGCATATGCAGCAGTGGCACCAATCTTCTGCTGCTTGGCGGTGTGGTCGTCGGAAGGGGCTGGCGGCTGCTGTTGGCTGGGGGCGCCCCCCAGGGCGCACCACATGTCCACATGCCAACGTGCCATACAGCGGGGCCAACGGGGGACCCATGGCGGGATGGGTACGCGATGCACATCTCGTAATTCCGATCCTGCACACGCCTGCCTTCGATCACTTGTCATAGCAGCTCAATTGTCGGCAGGACTTGAATGCAGTGCTCGACTCACGGCCAGTGTGGGGCCGTGTGTGCAAGCGCTCCATGTGTGCAGCACTGCAGCTTCAGCTCAACTCGCAGTCCCAGGGCAGCCGCCGGTCAGCCCCCGCTCGCAAACATCCTGTGCGCCAGTCCAGGCTCCAGGCGCGCCCGCATTCACGTCACGAGTAAGCATGAGTAAGCACCACAGTTCGATTCCAAACCTGCAGGAAGCGGTCAAGGGAAATGACACCAGGATCACTCGGCGGCATCCGGCACGCTCTCCCTCCCGAGGCGCATCGACGTCACAGCCTCTCACAGCGCCGCCGCACTGGCGAACCAAGCCCTGGCCGCCGCCACCCAGCCCTTGACGTTCTGCACCCCCACCAGCACCTCCTTGAGCCCGCGCTCGTCAATGCGGCACGTCTCAAAGGGGCCCCAGAACAAGACATCCGCGCTCGCCACCACCAGCACCGCCGTCACCAGCACCCGCAGCACCGTCACCGCCCGCCGCGCCAGCGTCCATTTCCCCGGGCTGCTGCTGCTGCCGCGGGCCCGGGCGCTGCTACTGCCGCCGGCCCGCGCCCGGAGCGCCGCCTCTTCCTCCTGCGGCGTGAGCAGCCACAGCGGCAGTAGCGCGGCAGTAGCGGCGTCCTGCGCCACAATGATCAGCGGCTGTAGCAGGAAGAAGCAGAGCATGTGATAGCTGCCCTCCAGCCGGCCGCCGCACATGAACCTGCATGGGAGGACGCGCGCACAGTACGGCAATGTGAAGGCGTTCCGCGTATGGCATTCAGGCGCACTGTGCTGCTGCTGTTGACGGGCATCCCGTACCGGCGCCCGCCG
Source organism: Chlamydomonas incerta (assembly GCA_016834605.1). Taxonomy (NCBI): domain Eukaryota; kingdom Viridiplantae; phylum Chlorophyta; class Chlorophyceae; order Chlamydomonadales; family Chlamydomonadaceae; genus Chlamydomonas; species Chlamydomonas incerta. The sequence goes on from JAEHOC010000029.1 coordinate 958,475, forward strand.
GCATGCCCCACGCTGCGCCAGGGGCGACGGCTCGCCCCCCCCTCTGCTTGGTGCTCACAACCGCGCTCTGCAGTCCCCGCTAGCCCGCACGCCACTCCAGTCCGTCACCCCACTCCACCACCCCACTCCACCGCACCGCACGCGACTCACGCGATGCAGACCTCGTGCATGACGCCGCTGACGGCGAACGAGGCAGCCATGGCGACCAGCTGCCGCGCGCGAGAGCAGGGCACACGCCGCCGCCGGCCCTGCCCCGCCTGCACCTGGCCCGCCTGGGTCCCATCCTGCGGCCCCATTGCCGCCAGAGAGGCGCTGCTGTCAGCCCCGTGAAACCCCGCGCCCGCTGTAGCAGCGGCGTTGATCATGGCTGTAGCAGCGCCCGTGCTGGAGGTGGACTCCACGTGGTGCAGCTTCCTTGCAGCGGCCGCAGCGGGGCCTGCTGCTGCTACTGCCGCACGGCGCCGCAGGCCGCTAGGCGCCGCATCCGCCGTCGGCGCTCCCTCGCTGCTGCCGTTGTCGCCGCCCTTCGCCAGCTGCCGCTGCTCCACCGGCTCCTCCTGCGGCTGCTCACGCGGCGCGGCCACCCAGCGGCCCTCCACGATTGGGAGGTACACCGTGTCCTGCGTGCAGGCGGCAGACCGGCCGGACAGGACCGTACAGTCGCTCGCAGACGGCTGGGACAACCCCACAGCTACGCGCGAGAGGCGCACAGTACGACACATGTGCACGCACACTGAACGTTTTCCCTTGTGCTATCTAACAATAAACGTAGGCGACCCCCACTCCGACCGCACGGTGCACGCGGTACATACAGGCGCACCCCCAACCGCCCCGCGACGCACACACGCACCTGCAGGATGGCGGACACGATCTGGTTATAGCGCCGCCCCCAGAACTCGCGCACGCTGGTGGACACGAACGGGTTGTCCTGCGCGGCACGGGTCGAGTGCGGCAGGCAGCGGCAAGGGGCGGGTGGGACATGACACATGAGGGACAGCGGGGTGTGCCGTGCCGGCTCCAACGAGGGGTGCCCTGCAGCGCACCACCCACCAGCCACCAGCCAGCCCGGCAAGGCGGCGCCGGCAGGGCAGCGCCGGCCTCGCTGACCTCACCCATGCCGTCATCACCCGGCCACACCACACCACTCACACGGCACCACCACAACACGCCCCCCACCAGCCACCATCACCCGCCGCCAGCACACACCCCAGCTCACGCTCCCCCACCATGGAGGGCTGCAGGTCCATGTGGTTGAGCGCCGCGCAGCCCAGCGGCATGGCGCAGTCCAGCAGCAGGCTGGCGGCCACGAACACGTACAGCGCTGGCGGGCGGGAGGGGAGGGGAGGAGGTAAAAGAGGGGAGGGCGGGGAGGGGCAGGGCGGGGTCGGGGATGGGAGGGGCGGGGAGCGGGTTGGCAGGGCAGGCAGGGGTGACTCGAGTGGGGTACCGCGTGCAAGAGGTGTGCCACGAACGGAGAGAGCCAAGAGGCGAGGAGGAGGAGGTACGTGAGGCAATGCAGCCAGCACGGCACGGCTGTCGGTGCAGTGGCCTGCGGCAGCCTCACAACACAACACATTAGCGCCGGCTGCAGTGCCGCCCTTCACCTGCACACACCCCAATCAGCCCGTCTGCACTTGCACACGCGGCCGCCTGGCCCCTGCTCCTCCCCCCTCCCCCTCCTGCCCCCCCCCCCCCCATTTCTACGCTGCTGGACTGCAAGATGGTCATCGTACGCCACGAATGAAGACGGATCTGCTGCAAGAACCTGTCATCATCTTCTCGTCTTAATTAATCATGCATGGAACCCCCCCCCTTTTCAGCCCCGCACCGTAGCCCGTGTGCCGCAACACCGAGCTGGCCGCGCCCGCCGGCGAGGTGAGGAAGGCGGTGAGCGCCAGGCCCAGCGCAATGTTGCCGCCCAGCGCCAGCAGCACACCGCCCGCCTTGGCGCGCCGGTGGCCGCCTGCGTGTGCGTGTGCGCAAGGGGAAGGATAGTGGTTCGACCCGATCCCCGAGCCAACCAGTGTGGTTGCGACCAAGGCGAGACAAGCAAAGGAAAACACCGCGAGTCGATGGGGCGCTGGGCAGGCGCAAAGCGGCCCATCCGCGCTGTGCTGGTGCTGCTACTAGCTGTGCGCCCCAAACCGCCATGCGCCGAGCGCCGCCCGCACGCTCCGCTTGCCCCGCCCCGCCCCTCACGTTTGGCGGGGAAGAAGGGCAGCAGCAGCATGAGCAGCCACTGGCCGGCGCTGAGGCCGGGGTGGGCCAGCGGGCCGCGGTTGGCGGAGTAGGCCAGGAGCTGTGTGGCGTGGTATGTGGGTGGGTGGGAGGAGGGCAGGATGGGTAGGGTGGAGGTGAGGCAAGGCGGGTTTTGGGAAGCGTGGGCGGCGGAGGGTTGCGTTGCGGCGTGGGGGCAGCAAGAGGTTCCGGGTTATTTGGCAGCAGGGGAGACGGCCTTCGGAATGCTGTGCAGAGGACTTGCGCCGCGCAAAACCCGTGCATCGGACTTCCCGCTGACTCCCTCTGCGGCTGGATCACGACGGGGCCCCCCTGGCGCGTTTCCTCAGCCGCATCTAGGCCGCGCACCTTGAAGTTGCCCAGCCACGCGAACATGAAGCCGATGGAGCCGCTGACGGTGACGCTCTGTGCAGCGCCGCGGGCGTTGTAAGGCAGCGGGGCGCGTCATGCTCAAGCAGTTGAGGCGGAACACCGAGCCAGCCCTAATAGTAGATGGCGCGCTGTCCACACAACGCCCGAGAGCCCATACTTACCTCCATGACTTGCAGCCCGGCAACGGAGAACAGGAAGAATAGTGGCACGGACATCAAAAGTCGGATGAGCCCAGGTGGCTGCGGCCTGACGCTGATTGCAGCGTACGCCAACCCAAGTAAGAGCATCCCAGTGAGCCTGGCGCCCGGCGAAGGCGCCAGGCCGAAGAGCAACTCGGCTCCTGGCGCCAAGCCCGCCTCCTCCACTACAACGGGCATACTGTAATGATTTGAATGTTTTATATGTAACTAGTGTTAATCAAAGTAACAACAGCGTGTGCGCGAATGCCTTCGCGATCGGGCAACGCAACGATCGGGCAACCGTTAGCCCGAAAAATGGCCCATTTCTCCATACTCACTTATTTAGGTAGCAGGCATCGCATTTGATATCCATTTCAATTTACTGTGAAGTGAATAGAAGACTTGAGCGCGAGGGCACTGCGGCAGCTATCGCCACTCCAGATCGCTCGGGATAATGTCGGAGAGTGAGGAGGAATGGACGCTGGTTCGCAAGCGTCGCGGCACACGGAGCAACAACACGGTGGTGCGTGCCGAGCGCCTCTCGATCGCGGAACCGGAAATGCTGCCCTTACGTCCGCTGCGCAGCGCAATGAACTCCATAGGCCAACGTCACCACAACCTATTATGTGCACTACCTCGCGAATGTTCGGTCCGTCGACGTGTCTCCTAACTTGGGCCCGGGGTGTCCTGCTTCTCGACACCCTCCCCTCTGCAGAAGCAGCTCAGGAAGCTCGCGATCCCGGTGGTGCCGCAGCCCTTCGACGTGCTGGCCGAGCCCGATGAGCGGCCCGCGGCGGGTGATGGCGCGGGCAAGAAGAAGAAAAAGAAGAAGAAGGGCAAGGTGTGTACGGTACTGAAGGCTGTGCCAAAAGGCCTGTGCCACACGCCTGTGTGCCTGGGGTGTCGGCACCCGCCGAAGGCAGGGATGCCCTGGCTACAGGCGGGTTCAGGCGCCGGCACATTCAGCCACCTGATGGACTGAAGCGGGAATGTCCGTGTGGCGCCCGCCGCCTGTTGGCCCTTACACCACCGCACCAACACCGCCCACCGCCATGCGCCCTTGCGCCCACACCGCGCACCATCAGGCCGCTGCGGACGACGAGGACGAGGACGATGAGGACGACGACACCTCGGCCGCCAAGGCCTCCAGCGCCGCCTCCGGCGCGAAGGCCGCCGGCGCCGCAGGCGCCGGCAAGGGCGGCGCTGCCGCCAAGGGCGCGGCCGCCACCAACACCGCGGCTGCGCAGTCTCTGTTCGCATGGCTATGTGCCCAGCTGGTGGCGGTGCTAGTGATGCTGGGGCTGATGAAGGCGGCGGGCGGCAAGCGCAAGAAGAAGGGCAAGGGTGCCGCCGCCGCACCCGCACCCGTGCCGGCGGCTGCTGAGGCCAAGCCGGCGGCGGAGGCCAAGCCCGCCGCGGCTGCTGCGGCCGCGGGCAAGCCGGCCGGGCCGGCGGCGGCGACCCCCGCTGGCAAGGGTGCTGCTGTTGCCGCTGCCGCCACCCCGGCGGCTAAGAAGCCCGAGCCTGCGCCGGCGGGAACGCCTGCGGCCAAGAAGCCCGTGGCCGAGGCGGCGGCCAAGCCGGCGGCGACGCCAGAGCCGGCCAAGCCGGCCGCCAAGGCCGTCGCGGCGGCGGTGGCGACGCCGCTGCCTGGGGCTGCCAAGGCGGAGGCAGCCGCGGCCTCGCCGGCGCCATCGACGCCGCCGCCGGCTGCCAAGCCGGAGCCGCCGCCGACCCCCGCGGGGCCGCCGCCACCAGTGGTCAAGTGCGACAGAGGTGCGGCTTGGCGGCTTGAGCTCTGGGGCCAGCTGGTTGGAGCATCTGGGTGCACTGGGCAAATGCAGGGGTCGGAGCCCAGCGCGGACCCGCACATGTCCTGTCCTGATCCTGTGCCGCACGTGCCCCGGCTCGGCGCGCTTCCCACTACCCAACGCCCCATCGGCAACGCACCGGCTCCTGCTGCTCCCGGCGCTTCACCACTTCCTGACAACGCCGTCACCTTGCCGCTCCCCTCCACCCGCACCCCTTGCCTGCCCGCCCTGCCCTTCAGACTGGGCGCACGGCAAGTTCGTGATGCAGGCGCTGCCCACCGCGCACGCCGACGTGGTGGCGGCGGTGGCGCTGGCAGGCGACGTGGCGGTGTCGGCCGGGTACGACGGCGCGGTCAAGGTGAGGCGGCGGCACAGCAGGTGGCGGTGGCGGCGGCGGCTAGGTTGGACGCAGAGGGAGGGCTTTGGAAGAGGGCAGCGGCTGTAGAATGGCGCATTCGACCGGATCGTTGCAGCTTTTTGGGACAGTGCAGCGGTCGCGGTAGCCCACCCCTGCACGCACTCAATGTAACCCAACCCAACGCAATCCGCACCCTCACACCCTCACTCTCACCCGCACCTACCGCACCGCAGCTGTGGAGCTGGCCGCTGCCGGGCAGCGCGGGCGGCGGCGTGGTGCCGCGGCTGCGGCTGCTGCGCCACCTGGTGGGGCACAGCGGCCGCGTGGAGGCGCTGGCGGCGGCGCCGGCGGGCGGCAGCGGCGTGGGCGGCGAGGGGATGCGGCTGCTGGCGTCCAGCGGCCGCGACTCCACGCTCAAGGTGGGGAGGGGAAGAGGGGAAGAGCGGAAGTGGGGAAGAGGGGAAGAGGGGAAGAGGGGTGGTTCATTCCAAACCCAGTATCACGTTCGCGAACCCAAGGCCGAGTGGGGAGGAGCGCGGAGGAGGGGCGGCCTGTGGAGGTAGGCAGGGGCGCACGGTCTTGCCACCCGCAAACAGCCACCCTCCAAACACAGCGACATGCCCATTATATTATTTTCTCTCCCTCGCGCTACTCATAACACACAAACACTTTCAAAAAACTCGCTCGCGGCCTCAGATCTGGGACCTGGGCGAAACCGCGGACTGCGCCGACGCTCGTGAGCTGGGCTCCACCTACGTGTACGAGAGCGTACGGACGCTGGCGGTGGACTGGGCCGGCAGCAGCGGCGGCGCGGCGGGGCGCGCGCTGCTGGGGTCCAGGTGCGTGCGCTGTGGGCTGGCGCTGTGCTGTGCTGTGCTGTGTTGTGGGGGTGCGGGTGGGCGGCAGGCGGTGGCCGTGCAGGAGGACGCTGTGGGGCCGGTGGCGCGGCATGCGGCGGCAGCCGGCTGGCAGGCGGGGCGCGGTGTTGATGCCGGGGCGGTAGGGCACAGGAAGGATGTCCTAGGCGGGGTGAGTCCGCAGGCGGAGTGCCGGACTTGTGTGGCTTGCACCCACCTGCTTCCTATCCTTGCAACCCCCCGCCTCCCGCGCGCAGGTCGGGCAGCGTGATGGTGTACCAGCTCAACTCGGGCGCCACCGCCGCGCGCAAGGGCGTCAGCCTGCGCGGCCACACCGACGAGGTTACAGCGCTGCAGGTGTGTGCTTATCCCAGCTCGGTTGGTAGGCTGTCCTTCGGTATTGGGTGTTACTTGCTTGGCTCCCAAAGCACTCGTCTCACGGAACCCCAACACGCCACATTCCCTCCTGCCGCCTCGCCTCACAGTTCCGCGGCGCGCACGGCGTGGTGAGCGGCGCCCGCGACGGCACCGTGCGGCTGTGGGACCTGCGGCAGGCGGGCAGCGGCAGCGGCAAAGAGCAGGTGGCGGTGCTGGGTGGGCTGTGGTGAGTGCGGACTGCGCGGGGCGAACCAGGGCGGTCCCGGCAGGCTCTGACTTGCACGCTCTAGGTGCTGGGTGCTGGGTGCGACATCAAGGCACATCACGGTTCCTTGTCATGCGCTTACGATGCAGCCCTTCGACTGCATCTCCCTTCGTAATGTCTTATCCCCCCTGCCGCTGTGCGTCACTCGTTGACCATGCAACCTGGAACTTAAGCAAGCATGCCCGGGACCCCGCCCCCGCCCCCAACCAACAGCGGCCGCGTATGCTCGCTGGCGGCCCTGGGTGAGCACCACCTGGCGGCCGGCGACTGCTCCTCCTCCGTCAAGCTGTGGGTGAGTAGTGGCGGCCGGCGGCGTGGCGTGTGGTTGTGTGTGCGGGGTGGGGTGGGTGGGTGGGTGTCGGTTGTGTGTCTGAAAGGGATGTGGGTTGTGCGTTGTGAAGGAAAGGAAACCATAAAATCTGTGGGTGGGTGGGTGGGTGGGGGTAGTTTTCTCCAATTCCCAAATCAACCATTGCGGCGGGGGGTCCACTGCGGCGGAAGTGAGACTGTACCCGAGGACTCTGGTGCGGGGCAGCTGGGGGTCATTGCAACGCGCACCGGCACCCAGCACACGCGACACACGCACGCCCCCTGAACCAGCGCCACTCGTCACCGCAGTCCTGCATCTCGCATCTGTTGTTCACAATTCCCCCTCCCTCCCCTTGCCGCTGCCCGCAGGACCTGCGCAAGCTGCCGCCCGCCGGCGCCCGCGGCCAGCCGCCGCCGCTGCCCGCCCGTGTGCCCAACGCCCCCGGCTTCGCGGGCGACGCCTGCCCCACCGCGGGCCTGTGGTTCGGCGGCCGCGGCGGCGTGCTGCTCAGCAGCTGCATCGCCTGGTGGACCGAGAACCGCGAGGTGCGTGACGGGACGCCGCCGGGGCGGGGGATTATGTGTGGAGGGCCGGAAGGCTGGAGGCCCGGAGGACCGGAGGGGTGGCACGGGCCAGGGGGCAACCGGTTGTATGACCGGGGAAGAGGCGACGAGAGGGCTTCGGCTTTGCCGTGTGAATCGGCCGAAGTCCCATTTTCCCCCTGGCCTAGCACCTTCTTGGCACCGCCCCCCTCACCCTCCTGCCCCCTGACCTCCGCTCCACTGCGCGCCGCTCTCCTGCCGCACACCCCACAGGCCCTGGAGGAGGCTCCGGCCAGCACCAAGCTGCCGCTGGCGTGCCTGAACGTGTCGGCAGCCGGCGCGCTCCACCCCGCCCCCGCCGGCAGCTCCCCCGACGACCTGGTCGCGCAGTACAAGTACACGCTGCGCCTGGGCCCCGGCATCGTCACGTGCATGGCTGGATCCGAGGACGAGTCGGCGCTGCTGGTGGGCGGCGCCACGGGCTCGCTGTGGGCGCTGCGGCTGGTGCGCGGCAGCGCGGCGGCGGTGGCGGCGGCGGAGCGCGTGGCGGCGGCGGCGGCGGACGAGGGCTGCTCCGCGGTGGGCGAGCTGGTGGTGGGCGTGGAGGAGTACTCGGATGATGATTACGAGGAGGATGACGACGACGAGGATGAGGAGGACGAGGAGTGAGGAGGCTTCAAGTTGGCAGTGGGCATGGAAGGTGGCGGATGGTCGAGGGCAGCAGCTCAAGTGAGCGTGCGACCTGCTGATACGATTTTTGTGCGAGATAGATTGTGTGCTCGTTTAAATGAAGTGAGGGGTTGCGCCTGCCGCGGTGTAACAGAAAGGCGTGAAATCCCGCGAACGGAAGACGAGCGGGCTCAGGCCCCTCGCGAACTCCCCGACTTCCAAGTGCTCGCCAAAGCTTTCGTCGCACATTCGATCCACTCAAACAGATACTGCATACGCATACTTACACACTACACGCTAAATTGTGCTGCAAACCGGGGACGACTTCTACACTAGTACCGCATGCCGGGCGAAATGGCGACAAGCGACGCCGTTGCGCTGGCCCCCGGCGAGGACCCAAAACAAGAGACCTTCAGCAGGCTGAGCTCCATGTCGCCGCTGAGCAGCTTGCTGCTCGACCAGCTCGCGGCGCTTCCCTCCATTCCATCCGGCTATGCCGGATGGCCGGGCTTCGCACGCACTTCGGCTACTAATACACCGGGCGCCGACTGCCCACCCGGAGCAGGGGCCTGTAACGAGGCCATGGTCAGCGGCGCAATGCTGTCCAACCCGCTGTTCCTGGTCGCGTCAATGGCGCTGGAGGAGATGCTGTCGGGCCCCTTCTCAGCGCTCGGCCCCTCCGCATTCGCCAACCCGCTCTTCTCACCAGAGATGCTGTCCCGAGCCTCGTCCCGAGCCGCCTCCGTCGCTGCCGACACGGCCGGCTCCGCCTCCCCGTTCGCCGCGACCGCTGCCGCTGCCATGTCACGGACCGCGCGCGGCGACTCCTCCGCTTCCAACGCGGGCGGCGCTGACGCGACCCGCAGCAGCCGCAGCAGCTCGCTGCGTTCGCTCGCGTCTGAGGACGTCGCTATCATCGCAATGCTGCGAGCTGCCGTGCGCCTGGGCTTGGGGCAGCTGCTGGGCTGGGCCCAAGCGTCGGCGGCGGAGCTGCCGGCGTTCCCGCCACCGCTGCGGCGGCGACGTGCCGGCGCGCCCGGCGCCGCCGGAGGTGGCGCTGCGCACTACGTCCCGGCGGCGCTGCAGGGGCTGCAGACCCTGGGAGAGGGCCCGGGGACCGGCGGGGGCTACACGCGCGTGGTGAAGGCGCGCTCGCTGCAGCAGCACCAGCAGCGGCACCAGCAGCGGCAGCAGCACCTGGTGGGCCACGGGGACCCGGTGGTAGCTGGCGAGGTGCAGGAACAGGAGGAGAATGCTGCAGGTCGTGAGCCTGCTGCTGCGTCGGCGTCGGCAGGCAGCAGGCGGCGCGCGGCCTCTTCCGTGGGGGGCGGTGGCGACGGCGGTGAGGTGGGTGTGCGGCGTGGGCCGCTGGCGCTGCCGGCGTTGCCGCCGCGCCCGGCGGTTGCGAGGCTGACGCTCCGTGACCTGGCGCCGCCGCCGTCGCGCGTTGCCGGCGGCGTCGCCACCGCCGCCCTCGGCGCCACCGATCGCAAGCCAGGTGACGGCGGCGGCGTCCCGGCCGAGCTGCACCTCGCGCGACAGCGGCAGGACGAGCAACGCCAGCGCAACGTGGCGGCGGCGGCCGCCGCCGCCGCAGCCGCCGCCTCTTTCGCCGCAGCGCAGACCGGCGCCGGCGCCGGTGCAGCCGCCGCGGCGACGGCGGAGGCAGGCGCCCTCAACCTGAGGCCCTCACCCTCACCGGAAGCCCCGACATCATCTGCTATGGAAACCGTGGAGGCGGCGCTGGCGGCGGGCGCGAACGGCGCCGCGGCGGCGACGACGGCCTCAACCAGCGCCGGTCCCCGGCGCGGCACCGGCGGCGCCAAGGGCCTCGGCAGGTACGGCCCACTCCTGCCGCTGAGGCACCCGCGGGGTGCCCACGTGCAGCGCTACGTCGGACTCCCGTCAGCACGACCTGTCAGCGGCCCCTCCCTGCCGCTGCGCTCACAGGGCGTAGGCGCCCGCCATGGCGCGGCCGTGACGCCGCTGGCGGTGGCGGCGGCGGCGGAGGGCGGGGCTCGGCGGGCGGGGAGCACCGCCCGCTACTGCTCGAGAGCAAGAGAGTGGCAGGCGGCTGCAGGCAGCAACGGCACCGGTGGCCGTTGCAAGGGCGCTGAGGAGGTGGAGGGGCCAGTGCCGGCTGCGGGCGCAAGGTCGGCTGCGGGCGTCCTGGACGCCAGCGCCCTGCTGCTACTGCCAACCGCGCCCGCTGGCAGTGGCAGCAGCAGCGGCAGTGGCAGTAGCAGCAGTAGCGCTACCGGCAGCGGCTTTGCGGGGAAGCCGCCCGCGGTCGTGACAGCCACGGCGGCAGCTGCCCTCGCGATGGCGGTGATGAAGCAAACGGTGGCAGGCCGGGTCAGCGACGCCGCCACCGCTCCCAGTGACGCCACCTCACCCGCTACTGCCACCGCTGCCGCCGCCGCGACTGGCGCTGACACTGCGGCTGCCGCCCTGCCAGCCGCTGTCGAGGCTCCGTCCGTCGGGCAGGGCAGCGCACATGCCGCTGATGCGCCGGAGGTGGCAGCCGGTGCAGAGGCCAAGGAAGCGGCGTCCGCCATCGGGGCCAGCGGGGAGGAGGCGGCGGTGGCGCTGCGGAAGGAAGGGGCGCTCGGTGGTGCGGCGGCCGCCGTAAGCGAGCAGTTGGCGGGAGTGGCTACAGCAGCGCAGGCTGCGGAGAGGGCTGGCGGCGAGCCCAGCCGCAGAGGCGGAGGCGAGCCCAGCGCAGGTGCCGCAGCTGCCAAAGAAGCGACTCTGTCGCCCACGTCAGCCCCGGCGTCTGCGCCGGCACCGGCGACGCCTGCACTGGACCTGCAGCAGCAGCAGCAGCAGCAGCAGCAGCAGCAGCCCCAGCAGCAACCGCAGCCGCAGCCGCAGCTGCAGCAACAGCCGCAGCCGCACCCGCAGCCGCGCTTGGGCCGCAGCCTCATGCCGTACTCCGCCCGGGGCACCCCGGGCTCGCCGTCCTCGCCCGCCGCCTACAACCCCCTAGCAGCCTACCCCGGCAGCCCCGGGGCCATGTCCCGCGCCGCGCAGGGCTACAAGCCGGCCGGCCCCTGGCGCGCCGCCGTCCGCGCCGCCGACAGCCCCGCCGCCACCTCTGCCTGCGCCTCGCCGGCGGGCCCCTCCTCCGCCCGGTCTTCCGCCGGCGGCGCGCCCGACGCGGCGGCGGTGGCGGCGCCGCCGCCGCCAGCCATGCCGTGCACGCCTGCGCCCACACCCGCGGCACCTGTGGCGGCGGTCGCGCCTGTGCCGACGGAGGCGGCGCTGGCGGAGGCGGTTGTGGCGGTCGCGCCGGTGCCGACGGAGGCGACACTGGTGGAGGCGGCCGCGGCCAGCGGCGGAGCTGCTCCTGCAGGTGGGGCCCCCGCCTCAACCGCTGCCTCAACCGCCGCCGAAGCCGCGGCCGAAGCCTCTACTGCGCCTGCGGGGGCAGCCGCGCAACAAGCCATCCCGCCCGAGCCGCAGCCGCAGCCGGAGCGGCAGCAGGCTGCGGAGGCGCCCACCTCAGCGGCCGTGGCGGCGCGGCTGTCGCGACTGCCTAGCTTGGAGCTGATGACCGGCAGTGGCTGCGGCGGTGGCGGCGGCGGCGGCACGAAACACGGCGCTGGTTCCGGTGACGCCGCCGGCGGCGCCTCCCACAGCACCTCCAGCGGATGCCCAAGCTCCGAGTCAGAGTCCGGCGACCTGGGTCGTTTCCTGCTCGCGGACGACGAGTCTTGCAGCCTCAGCTTGGCTGGCTCCTTCCTGCACCTGCAGCACCAGCTGCCGCCGCACCTGCAGCACCTGCGCGCGGGCAGCGGCAGCTGGCCCACCGGCGTCGGCGCCAGCAGCGCGGCGGGCTGCGGTGTTGCTGCTGGTGTAGCTACTGCCGGCTCGGAGGCGGTGGTGCTACTGCCGCCGGCGCCGCCCAGTCGAGCCATGGATGCTGAGGTGGTAGCGGAGGCGGAGGCGGAGGCGGAGGCGGAGTTGCTGGCGGCGGAGGCGGAGGCGGCCGCCGCGGCTGTTCTTGTGAGCGGGGCCAGCGGTAGCAAGGGCGCTGGCAGAAGCAGTGGCAGTAGCAGCGGTGGAGGTGGCTGCGATGCGTCGAAGACTATCTGCCCGTCTTCGGGAAGCGTGGAGGCGAAGGCGCACGGCGGCGGTAACGCGCGGCCTGCAGCTGCGGCGGGCTCACCCAAGGCCAAGGGCGGCTCGCGCATTCCCTTTGCGCCTGGCGCCAGCGCCCATCAAACCAAGCGCAGCAGTGCCGCTGGTACCGCCGTCGGCACCACCAGCTCCGCCACCAGCACCGCTGCTACCACGGCTGCCACCGTGGCCACGAGCAGCACCGCCGCTGCCGCCGGGCCGTCGGCTCAGTCTAACGCGTCGCCCCAGTTCCTGGCGGCGGCCGCCGACGTCACCGCAGCCAGCAGCCGCATCCCTCGCTTCGGAGTGGCGCTCCTTGGCCTTGCACCCACACCCGCCGCCGCCGCCGCCGCCGCCACGAATACCAGCAGCACCACCAATGGCAAGGGTGCAGCCTCGGCCGTAGCCTCCACCACCGCGGCGACCAACAGCACGACCGCGCTGGTCCGTGCATCACCTTCCAGCTCTGTGGCGGCGTCCGGGCTCGCTTCCGCCGCCCGCTCCGCGGTCCTGACCTCCCTCACCTCCGTCCTCGTGCAGCCCCTGAGCGGCATAATGGCCGCGCCTGCAGCTGCCGACGGTGGCAGCAGCGCTGCTGGCGGCTCGCTGTGGGAGCCGCGGCGCTCTGCCGGCATGCCCGACCCCTTCGCGGGCGTGCTGCCGCAGTCCGCCGTCGTGATGGAGATCGGCGAGCGCTGGCGGGCGCTGCTCGACGACCCCCGGCCGTCCCCGTCGCTGCCGGCGGCGGCGTCGGGTGCCTCCGGCGCCGCCAGTGGCGCCGCCAGCGGCGCCGCCAGCCTGCTGGCGGCGGCGGTCAGTGGCGCCATCGGCGGCGCTGCAGCCGAGATCATGGGGGTGGTGAAGACAGCAGCCATGGCAGCAGCAGCTACAGCCACCGCTGGGGCCGTCGCGTACGCAACGACGGGCGCCGCTGCCGGCGGGCTGGCTGCTGGCGGTGGCGCGCCGGCGCTGCGCTCCCGCGCGCCTTCGGCAGCGGCGACAGCCATTGCTGCGCACCAGTCCTCCTGTGCAGTGGCGGCTGTAGCAGCCATGACCGCGGCCGTAGCGCTCGCCGCGGTCGCCGCCTCGGCGCCCGGCTCTCGGCAGCCCTCGAGCACCCACCTGCTGGCGGCTTCGCTCTCCCGGACGGCCCTGCTGGCCCCCGCCGCTGCCACCGCCACCGCAGTTCCAACAGCTGAAGCGTGGAACGGAGCGCCCAGTGTCAGCACTGGTGGTGGCGCTGCTCGGAGCTGCGTGAGTGTGCAGGCGGATGACGTGGCTTTGATTGAGGCGCTGATGGCTCGGCTGGAGCGGGTGGGGGGCGCCGCGGCGGAGCTGGCGGCGTGGGGCCAAGAGGCGGCGGCGCAGGCGGCGGCGCTACCGGACGAGTAGAGGCGGTTGAGTCGGTGCGGGTGGAGGTGGAGGAGGAGGTGGTGGACTGGTGGTGCAATGAAGTGCTGCTAACATTTGGGAGGTTTGTGGGTTCAACTGCAAGCACAAGCATCCGGGGCGTGTGGTGAGGTGTTAAGCGTTCCCGTGTATCTTGACAGTGCGTACGACAGCAGCATAGCGTCAAGCCTGCAGCGTGCGGTGCCAATGTTTGACATGGATTCGGCTCTGGCAGTTATGACTGTGGATGAAAGCATACGGTATCCGCGAGTGGATGAAGCACGCACTGTGCCTGCCGTATCGAGCTATCGCCCCTCACGAGAGCTCTATAGGCTGCCGTGCGAAGGTGCAGAACGGGTGTGGGCATGTATTGGCCAGCGGGGCACTGGGGCATGCCGGAGCCAACGTCAATGCACTGAGACATGACTTGAGACATGACTTGAGACATTATTTGTTGATGTTGGGCTGCGCAGGACAAACGACGCCTTCTGTGGCCAGTGGAAGGCTGCAACGGCGCCCAACGCCCAACGACCCAACGCTGCCCTGACTTTGTATGTATACGGTGTACGGCAGGTTGGCATTGTTACCCCAGGCCCTCGCCCCGCCTCAAGCGCTGTGCCTCAGACCAACGCGCCATGCACGGACGCAAAGGCACCGGACGCAAAGGCACCGAACCGCATTCCGCCAGCAACGTGTGTTGGAATCCAGCCCGGAAGCGCATTGGATTGTACACAAGTCAGTCGCGGCGGCCACGTGCGAAGGTGTACGGTACTGCACCGAAGGAAAGCACACTGGGCTGGCTGGCGTTTACCAATTAATGCTGACAGATAGCCCATAGGCAGCCCAAAAGTAGAGGCGCGCACAGTAGGAGCAGTCAAGAACCGTTACATCGGCACGGGGCGCAGGCCCCTGGGTTGGTGCATCCGCCTGAGGTCCTCGGGCTTCATTCCATTGCTGTCATAGGCGGTTGCGAGCCGTCGCAACATGCCGGGGGTTCACCCATCGCACGCAGAGGCGTCCGTATGCGGAACACTTGTGTCCGCGGACGCGTCCAGGACTGCGTCATACGTCACGTAGACAAATCACAGTCACCACCTAGAGCTATCCAACGATCAAGTTGGCGTCTATTTGAGTCTATCCTAAGAGCGTCGCGCACTCAGTTCTAGTAGCATCATTGGGTAAGTACCGCCTAGGAGTCTACAATCTGCGTGTCAACGCCTATCCTACACCATCATGTCACCGGCCGTTAAATGCTTCGTATGCTACGCTCACCACCGTACGTCCAACCGCATTCTAACACGAGAAGAGAGGAATCAATAATCTAAAGCAAGAGGAGGGATTGAGTTTGTCTATGCATCGTCAGAAGCTCCGTGTCTAACTAACCTGATCGGGAGGGCATGTGAACCAATCAATCCATGCCCCGAGCCCGAGGGGTGCTCCAATTGCAACCCCAGCTATTCTTCAGCAGCCTTCACTCATTGAAGAATTATACGCGCTCCTGCGGGGCCTTTGCTTGAGGTGGGGTAGAGGAGACGGCCCTAAAACGCCATCAGCACACCACGCCCAGGCACACGCGCTACACGACCTACACGGCCGCGGGCGGTGCCCCCGCACCATCCCTAAAGTTCTCGCCATCATCCGCCATCAACAACGTAATCGCGTCAGTCACAGCGCTTGTGCGCGCGGGGCGGCAGCCCTGAAAGGCTGCCGCCGCACCGTCGCCACACCAAGCAAGTCATGTATGCGTCAAACCGGGCGCGCGGTCGCCGGGGCTGTATTAACGGGCGCGCTGGGCGGCTGTCACGAGCACTTCGTTCCTGCCTGCCCGCCATTCGCGCCTGCCGCCAACACCCGACCGCGGCCAATCACAGCCTGCGGTCAAAGTCATGTGTCCTTCGAGTCGGTTGCTGTGAAATCCAAGCTCGCGGGTCCGCCATGCAACGCCTCCCAACTGCCAGGGTGGGCGCGCTTCGCCCCGGGGCTTCAGGCGGCGGGGCGAGCCTGCGCTACGCCCGCCGCCAAGCGCCACCGTGGGCTGCTGCAGCTGCTGCCACCGCTGCTAACAACGCCTTTATTATAAGCTGAGCGCCGCGCAGCCACTGCAGGCCGCTTGCTTACATGCGGCGCAGCGCCTTGCCGCACTGCGTCACCTCCGCCAGGAGGGTCTCCGTCTGGTACTGGCAAGTCTGCAGCGCCGTCGCCTTCGCCGCCAGAGCGAGCTGCGCCTTGCTGCGGCCAATCTTGGCGACCTCCTCGCGCTCGCGCAGCTCCGAGATGACCTGCTCCGCGGTGCGGATGCTGTCATCCTTAATCTTGCTGGCCTCAATCGCGGACTCAAGCTGCGCGCGGAGGTACTTGACCTCCAGGTCCTTGTCGCGCAGCTGGGCGTTCAGCAGGCGCTGACGGTAGTTGCGGCCCAGGAACTGCGCCTCGGCGGGCGTGTAGACAGCGTTAGCGGCGGAGGCCTGTGGGGAGGAGCAAGTCGGGAGGCGGGATGGTGAGTTGTGGGGGCGCGGAACGCGGTTGTGGGTTTGAACTGCAAACGCGCCCAGGTAGTTGCCATGTGCGAAACTAGCCAAAAGAAGGCTGTGCTCACCTGGATAGTGGCGTCTGCGCTCGCGTAGCCTTGCGAGAGCCATCGGAGGCCCTGGAGACTGCAGAAGCGAAACGAGCAGCAGGCGAAATCGTCAGTGCCATATTCAAGTATATGTGAAATGAATTCAGCAGGCTGCGGCTAGCGGGACGCGTTGTCGCGGAGGCCGACCCCGAAAGCCGGTTGCGCACAACGGGCTTTTTTTCGCGCGGTCCCAAAGCTCACCATGCGAGCGATGCCACCGCCAGGACTACCAGTGCAAGAGACTTAGATAGGTGGGGCATGGCTGACCGCTTGCTGGACTCGCCCAGGCAAGGGAAAGACTTCTGCATTCTTAAACAGCGACTTGGCGAAAAGAGACTGGAATGCCACTGCTTATTGCAGTGCTTGATAGATGTGGTAAGCAAGAAGCTTTTAAGACAAGTGGAGAGAGTCTTCAACGACGAGGGTTGGAGTCGGGCTTTGAGCGACGATTGTCTTGGCGACAGGTGAAAGCGTTGCTTGCTTGTGTAAGCAGCTAAGCTGTGTGATGATGTACTTGACAAGTGAGTATGGAAAGAGGGAACGCGGTGGAGTGTTTGTGTCGGGACGGCGCCGGGGACTTCAGCGGGGCCAGTAGCCCATGCAGCGACGGGGGAAGTAGCACTACCGGCCCGCCCACCCGTTGCCTGCGTTATAAGCCTCCCCACTGCGCATTGAAACTCTTTGGCCAAAATTGTTACATACCACTGCACTTGCCCCCCCGCGTCGCCCGCGAACGAGCATCAGCATCCCTCGCATCGCATCTTTGGCCACCGACGACTAGTGACCCGTCACGCAATCATGATGCTTACTCGCGCGTCCCAAGTGTCCGCTGCGCATGGAGCGCGGCCGCTGGGTGAGCGCTTTGCGCAACGGGGTCTCGGGGCCAGACACTGTGTGCGGCTCTCCAGCCCGACACGCCCGCCCTGTGGCGCCCACCCTCCCGCCAGCGCACTTCCTGGACAAACAGTCTGAGCCCCCCTGCCTGCCCCTCATGTGACATCTAGTGGCGTCTGCCTCGACCCACCACCCGCCCACGCGGCCACCGCGCTCTTGTGTGTGCGCCAGCCCTCCCACCCGCCCCTCCCCTCCCCTTCACCCCGCTCCCCCTTGTTCCTCCCTATCGACAGCCGCGGTGCCTCGCACCAGCCGCGTGCGGGTGGTGCGTGTGGCCGCGACGCTCACCAACCTGGGCGAGGACGGAAAGATCCTGGTTGCGGGCGCCAGCGGCGGCTGCGGCAAGTGAGTGAGCCCCTTCCCAGTGAATCGGTGCGCCAGTGCCGGGCCGGGCCGGGAAAAAGACGTGGGAGGGACGGCAGAGGGGCACCCGGGATTCGGGATGAATTGCAGGGTTGCCGTGTCAATGGTTGAGGCATATCCGAGCTCGCCATGCAAGTGGAAATAAGGGACGGCGCGTCAGCCACGGGTACAGACCCTAGCAGGGGCGAGCCAGCACGCAGACACAACCAAGGCGCATCCGGCCACGACTGCTCCTGAGTCCTACCTGACGTTGGGTTCTAACGCCGAGCCCTGACCCTGCTGGTCATGTGTGCGCTGCACTGGCAGGCGCGTGGTGGACGTGCTGTCCTCCCGCGGCGTGCCGGTGCGGGCGCTGGTGCGGGACGTGTCCAAGGCCAGCAGCGGCAGCGGCCTGCTGGCGGGCGTGGGCGCCACCACCGAGGTGGGCGTACTGGCGTGGGAGGGCCGGTGTATGGCTGTGCGGGGGATGCGGCCGTGTCGGGGCAGCAGCGGCCGTTGTGGAGGTGCTGGGGCAGCACGGCAGCTCAGTCCGGCTGGGTGGTTCACGAGCATGCGCTCCGCGGCACCGCCAGAGCGCGGCGATGCGCACCCGCTCCTAACACACAAGAACACTCAACCCGACGCGTTGCACTGCCGCCGCCGCCTCCTCCTCCACTCTGCGGCTGCAGGTGGTGCGCGGCGACGTGTTCCAGTACGCCAGCCTGCCGCCCGCGATGGACGGCTGCGCAGCGGTGGTGTGCTGCACCGGCGCCAGCGACCCGCGCGACCCGCTGGGCCCCTTCAACGTGGACTTCCAGGTGGGCGGGGGGGGGAGGGTTTGGGGTCCGACGTGTGTGAGTACCAGCCCCATGGGAGGGGGTCGGGCGGACGGGGTACGCCGCGGTGTCCGGCTACCGGGCTACCGGGCTACCGGGTGTGTGGGTGTGTGGGTGTGTGTGGATGGCGGGTGGGAGCCTGTCGTCGGGGGCGCACTTCCGACCTCGGCCTTCGGTACAGCGGGCGGAACGCGGCATATGGGGCATACGGCTTGGGCGCCGGCAGGGTGCGGCGTTAGTCGGTCGGCGGTCGTGGAGGTGCGACAGGCTCAGGGCCAGCGCCGGGCGGGCCAACCGCTCCTCCCCGCGTCCGCACCTGCACAGGGCACGCTGAACCTGATCGCGGCCGCCAAACTGGCGGGCGTGAAGCACTTTGTGCTGGTCACCAGCATCGGCGCCGACGAGCTGATCAACCCGCTCAACCTGTTCTGGTGAGGAGCGGCGGCCTGGGCCCCCAAACGGAGTTACGCTTGTTAGTGGCGAAGCCGCTGGTGACCGGCTGTGCGCCTGCACTTGGCGCGGCAGCCTTCGTACCGCTGCCCTCCTAACCACGCTCGGTAGCTCTGGCCTCTCCCGCCTCATCCCTGTACCCGCCCAAATCTCCGCGCTGACCGCCGACCGCCACGCGCATCGCCCGCGTCCAGGGGCGTGCTCTTCTGGAAGAAGCGCGCGGAGGAAGAGCTGCAGCGCTCCGGGCTCACCTACACCATCGTGCGCCCCGGCGGCCTCAAGTCCAAGCTGGGCAACGGCGAGAGCGCCGGCAACATTGTGATGGCGGCGCCCGGCACATACGGCTTCCCGCCGCGCAAGTCGGGATCCATCCTGCGCACGCAGGTGCGCACACTCAGGCTCGTGGTGATTCGGTCTGGTCTCGGAATCAGGACCAGCACCATGGCTGGGTTCCACCTGCAGTGCAGAGGCAGGCGTGTGCACGATCCGCCTGCCGCTGTCCCACTCAGCCGCCCGCCACGCGCCATCTGACACAACATGCGGCCCCTCTTTCCCAGGTGGCTGAGGTGTGCGTGGCGGCGCTGACGGAGCCCGCCGCCGCCAACAAGGTGGTGGAGATCATTGCGGAGAAGGACGCGCCCGCCAAGCCCATGGCCGACCTGTTCTCCGCCGTCAACTGGTACTAGGCCATTGACGTTGTGGTGGGCCAGCCTGTCAGGCAGTGGCAACAAATTCTTCAATGCGCCAAGAGCGCCAACACTGAGCAATGTGATTTTGACGAGAGACTGGCTGAGAAAACTGTTCATCAGTCCATGTGAGAGACGGATGGTTCGAGGGACGGGACGCGGACGACAAGGGCGTGGCGTTTGCGGTGGCTTTGGGTTGCCGCACGTATGATGGCTAACCTTGTGCATTGGCGGCGATTCCTTCAATTGCATTGCCACGTGCAGAAAGTGCGTGGTCCACCTGCCTGTTCGCAATCGCGGCTGTCTGCCCGGGTTATGATGAGCGCGAGCCCCGTGTGGTGATGGTGGCAGTCTGCATTATCGGTGATTGCCGAAAAGGAGATTGTGAGCACGAGGTTGATAGTGTATGTATTTGCATAGATCCGGCATGGAGTAGGTGTGAGCACGGAGCGGTACGTAGAGGGCTTTTATGGAGAGAGGAGTGCGGTTGCCATGCGCAGCCTTTTGCATGTGAGTGTGTGAACATTTCACGGCGCGTCAGGCGTGACGTGCGTTTCAGATGCACCGCCATCAGATTCTTTTGCACATGTAGTGCCTGGGCCGTGGGCAGTAAAGCAGGGATGCAGTAAAGCACAGCCGTTGGTGCTCGTGTTGTAGACGCCGCTTGCGGCGGCAGTGTAACAGGTGCTTTTTGACGTGTTCAGTTGTGCATCGCCGATTCGCCGCAGAGCGTCTGGGGCACTACTTGAGCAGCGCGGCGGATGCGTGGCGCGGTGGCGGACGCCAGACTGGAACGGCGGCAGACGGACCGTGCGTCCGTGCACGCGAGGGGTTCCTGGTGTACACGCCTGCCTCTGCACTGCAGGTGGAACCCAGCCACGGTGCTGGTCCTGAATGAGAGGCAAGCCCAAATCACCACACGACCAGAGAGACAGGATGGATCCCGACTTGCGCGGCGGGAAGCCGTACGTGCTAGGCGCCGCCATCACTATCAGGGGGGGCAGGCGTGGGGGGCAGGTCAGATGGCTGGATTACTGGAGGGAGCAGTCCGAGTAGAGCACGGGGCCGGCCAGGCGCGGACAGCTTGGGGCGCTGGTGGGCACGCTGGTGGGCACGCTGGTGGGCGGCTTCGGTAGCGGCGGGTGGCGGTGGCAGGCGGTGACAGCTGGTGGCGGCTAGTAGCGGAGGTGGCAAATGGAAATCAGGCGTAGTACAAGCGGGTGATGCGGCTGAATCAGTGGTCGGTAGGTCCCGGCAAAGACACGAGAGGGTAGCCTAGCGGTGGGGCCGCGCGGCGGGCCGGTGCCGGGCCGCGCGGCGTGCCGTGTCGTCACCGTGACACGCACCAACCGCCCGCGCCGGCAGGCATTGCAGACGGCGCCCCTGAGGCTACTCCGCCTGCTATGCACTCAAACGCAGTCACACCTGTACTTTCAACTGAAGCGCCCTAAAACTCTGCTGACTGCGACTGTGACGCAGAAATGGAGTTCCCGCCCTTCTTCATAAAGCTGCTTTGGCTGGAGCTAGCAGTCGTAGGAGCTGTGATTTATAGCACGTTGGCGGTTAAGCCTCAAAGACCCGGCTGGCCGCGCTTCCTCGCGGCGATTCCAGCATTTGTGGTGTTTGGGTTGTCCCCTATGCTGGTTCAAGAGGTGAGTGGGATGTGTTACCGCATGAAGACTTCATAATGTCAGGGGACAAGCTCAGCGAGCCCGCCACAAGCGGGAGAGGCTTCGCATGCCCGTCCGCGGCAAGCTTAACGCCCACAGTGTGTCACCTTAGGCGACGCCCGGGGCGGGCGTATTAGGCATCACGGCTGCGTCGCAAACGCAGCATAGGCATCTCCTGAGGCCGCCAGCGGTCTTCCCGCGGTGGTCCGCCGCGGTCCGCCGCGGTCCGTCGTGGCGTGTGGACAGCGCCAGTGCCCAACTGTGCCCAATCGCTGGCCTTGCACATCAGAGCGCACCTGATGCACAGCACCGTCCCCACGATCCACTCGTAAACAACGCCATTCGGGCTCTGCTTCAATATCAGACACCAATTCTGCTCCTTCCAACTCATACGCAGAGCATGGTGCTGTCCGGCTGCGTGGGGCTGACGGTAATGTGGGTGGCCAACTTCAAGCTGCTAGCTTACACCGGCAACCGCGGCGCGCTGGCGCACCCGGACGTGCAGGCCAGCGGCCTGGTGTGGGCGGCGCTGCTTGTGCTGCCCTTCTTCCCCGCCAAGAGTGGGTTGCAAGGGAAGGGAGGGTTGGGCAGGCTGGCAGCAGATGGGGCCAGCAAGAGGGCGTCCGGCCGTGTGCCTGCCATGCACTGTCGGCCAGGTTTGGCTGCAATGGCCGTTCTGGGTAACGCTGTCCGCACCCCGCGCACTCACGCAGGCGGGCGGCAGCCGGCGCGCAGCAGCAGCGGCGTGGCGGCGCTGGGGGTGCTGCTGAAGCTGGGCGTGTGGCTGGGGCTGAACGTGGTGCTGCTGGCGCCGCAGGGCGTGCCGCCCGTGGCGCGGCACGTGTGCTACGGTGAGCGCGCTCTCACTGCGTTTGACGGGAAGCAGTCTAGGGTCGTTTCCTGGTCCGGGGCGAAGGCTGTCAATAGCTGGGCCCTGTCACATAGCATCCTGCGTGCTGCCGCTAGCCCCATTGCCCTTCCTCTGCTCAATCCACACCTCTCTCCTCCCTGCCGCCCTCCCCCCACCCCCTGCCTTTTATCCCCTCTCCGCATACCGGTGCATTCGCAGCGGTGTACATGTGGATGTTCGTGTCGCTGTGCCTGGACGCCGCCATGCCGCTGAGCGGCGCGCTGCTGGGCGCGGGGCGGCGGCGCGGCGGCGGCGGCGGCGGCGGCGGCGGGCCGGAGCGCGGCGGGCTGGCGCTGCAGCCCGCCATGGACGGGCCCTACGCCGCCACCAGCGTGCGCGAGTTCTGGGGGCGGCGCTACAACCAGATCGTGTCGGCCACGCTGCTGGAGACGGTGTACAAGCCCATCGTGCAGGTGCGTGTGCGTGTGTGCGTGCGTTTGTTAGATAACACGAGAGAGGACACACGCAGACTGTGCATGCAATGTGTCTGTGTGTTTGTGTTAGAGAGCACAAGGGAAACCGTGTATGTTTGTGGGAACAGATGTGTATCAGGGGGCTCCTCTGGCGCTCCAAACCCGTTATCCGCCATTGCGGTGGGCAGGTGTGTGGCCGTGTGGGGCGGCTGCGGATCAGGCATCACCCGAAATTGGCACGCTCTCGTACGCTCTCACATCACCGGGACCTCTTCCACCGTCAACATCGCCTGTCTGGGCTACATGTCCGTATAGGATGCCGAGTGCTCGCTTGGCACCAGCACACGCTGTGCATACGTTACCTGCCTGTGCGATCTACGCGCAGGGGAAGTGGGTAGCGCCTGTGCCCGTGGCCCCGGCACCCGCGGGGTCCGCCGCGGCTGTGGACACGTCAGCCAGCAGCAACGGCACGGACCAGGGCAAGCCCGCCCACAACGGCGCCGGTGCCGGCGCCGGCGTGGCGGTGCGCGCAGGGCCGACGGCGGCGGCGGCGCCCGCGCCCGCCGGCAGTAGCAACGGCACTAGCGCCGGCACCGGCAGTGGCAGCGGCCGGCCCCAGACGCCCATGGCTGTCATGCTGGCGGCCATGGGCGTGTCGTTCTTCATCAGCGGCGTCATGCACGAGATCTGCATTGCGTGAGTGATGACACCGTACGTCCCTACCGTCTCACTGTCTCAGGCTGCACAACAACGGTCGTGTCGTACGTTGGGCGCCGCAACGCTCCTCCCTCCCTCCCAACCTGGGCCCGGCTCCCGCTCCTGCCCCGGCCTCCTCCACGCCACCACACACGCACGCACACGCCCCCCCCCCGCCCTCGCCCACGCCACGCCACGCGCTGCGCGCCTGCCCGCACCCGCCATGCAGGTTCATGTGCGGCGGGCGGCTGGAGGGCAGCTACCGCATGCTGGGCTTCTTCCTGGTGCAGCCGCTGCTCATCCTGGCGCAGGACGCCGCCACGGGCCTGCTGATGCCGCGGGCCTTCCGGGAAAGCACGCCGGGCCGGCTGCTGCAGGTGCGCGCTGGCCTGCGCTTGCTGGCGAGGGCGCATGGGGCGGTGTGTGGAACAGGAAGGCGCACGCTGGATGTGTTTGTCGAGCTGTGGGCAAGGATTGCTGGCAAGTGCACCTGCTTGCTGCCGCTCGAGGCAACTGTTATCACTCTGCTTAGACCCGCGTGGCCCAGTCCAGAACCCCCGATCCGGTGCGTATCTCTGCTCATGTGCCCCCCCTGCTCTGGTCCTTTGCTACCCTTGTCAAGACTGCGGTGACGCTGGCGATGGTGCTGGCCAGCGCGGAGCTGTTCTGGGCCGCGCTGGAGAGCTGCCGCATCGACGAGCGCGGGCTGCAGGAGGTGGTGGGCGCCATGCAGCAGCTGGCGGCGGCGGCGCGGCGGGCGGGGCTGCTGCCCGGGGGAGCGGCCAGGCAGGAGCTGTGAGTGCGCAAGGCGAAGGGCTTCGAGGGTGGGAGCGCGCTGGGTGCGTGCGGTGATGCTTGGACACGACCGGAAGATTTAGTCTTGACGCATGGACACATAGCGGCCCGTGGCGGCCCGTGGCGGCTGCGTTGTACGAGTATGCAGGAGGCTGTACAGTATGAATTGACGATGTACTGCGGACAGGTGTGCGGAGTGCGTGCAAGTGTACTGCGAGGCTGCACTGAACCGATCATGGGATTTAGCGGCGCGTGCCACGGCGGACTGAGGGGCGGAGTGGGGCCCAGAAAGCATCGTGTGTTTGGTGGGATTACCCGCGATGGGTGTGCTGTGCATCTGCGTTGATGGGTGTCAGGCGGCGGAGTACGAACGTGTGGAACGGGGGTTTCAGCCCCCGAAGAACGGAGCAGCAGGTGGGCCGGTGGAAGAACCCATTCTGACTCGCGAGTGGCAGACGAAACCAGGGGAGACGACAGGACGAAGTTCGGGAGTCCGCATGCTCCATGCGTGTCGCCATTGCACGGCGCGCTCCTGCTGCCAAACGAGCCTCTGATGCACACACGTTTCAAAGCAACTTTGTAGCTCACATAATACACTCACATTCCTGCAAACCGCACAGCACCTCACGTTCCCGCGCCCAAACGCTACGTGCATCTTTCTGTCACCGCGACCTTCGGGTAGCCACCTGTAGCCATGATTTACGACATCAACTCTCACCTGTTCCGGCAATTCCTGGCTGTCAGTGGAGCGGGCAACGCTGGCGCCGCCAGGTCAGCGGGAATTCCGGGGCCAGGCGCGCCCGAAACGCAGCGGGACACTCCAAATATCACGTTACTATAGCTACGGCACGTTTGGGGCGCTCGGGCTTGCACCAGCTGGCCGAGACCGGAACCGCGCCGACTGCTTTTAACATGCGTCGCCCTGTGCTCGCGACTCACAGGTCCTCAATGCGTCGGGCACCAGGGGAAAAGAAGTCTGAGAACAAGCACGCGTTCGTGGAGTAAGCTGCTGGAATGTTTTGGGAGGATGCGGGGATCTTCTGACCTGGCAAACTCTTTTGATGAGGAGTTTGCCGGCTGTAACTGGTGGATCTGGAGCTAAGGGCTACCTGAGGACAGGCAGCGGTGACTGCGTGTTGTCCGGCCGCAAGGGAGGGCTACATATAGTGCCGAAGTGATGCCGACGCAGCAGCGCGCGTGTTTGGCGAGGTAGGAGCAGTAGATACTGCGACTAGGCGTACCATGGACATTTGGAGACGGTAACGAGCTTGCGAATAGGCCGTGCCGACTGGGCATTTCTTCTGGAAGGCCTAGGCCGCTCAGCGCGGGGAGGAAGACTGGCGCGGAGGTCGCTGCAACAGCGGCGATATGTGTAACGATGCAGGATGCCACAGGAACAAATATCCTTGAAGTCGGGGGCCTTTGCTGGAGCAAGGGCGTCTCCTGCACTGCAAGAGACGCCCTTGCGTGACCGAGCCAGCACTCGGGGCAGGTTTACCTGCGCAGTGAAAGTATTCTCATCACCAGCTTTGTTAGCAGGAGGGAGCGGCGCGCTTTGCATCATATGCATGGAGAAACCGGCTTGCAGACCGAAGCCAAGAGACTCATCTGCGTTTTGAGACCAAACCAGCGCAATTTGCATATGCAGCTGGAACTACCGAAGTACCTAGGTACCACATCGTGCCCCGACTCCCGCCTTGTTGAAGCTAGCAGCCATCAGCGTGCCCAACAACAGTTGTTTTAGCTTCTAAGAGCTCAATAGCGTGCCGGCATCACGCAAAGCAACGACAGGGTCACCAGCCTACAACCGAGACCCTAAAGTCAGGGACCATGCTCAGCCGCGCAGCGCTGCGAGCGGGCGCCGCGCTGGCGGAGCGCGTGCTGAGTGGCTCCTTGGCTCAATCCGCCAGCCAAGCGGCTTCCAGCGGCGTTCCGGCATTCGGCGCGGCGACGGTCGGGGCGTCGCAACGTGGGCTCGCCCACGCCTGGGCCAGCAGCGCCCCTGTGCTCCGGCTGTTCAGCTCTGCTGCGTCTCCGGAGCTACAGCAGGAGGCGCAGGGGCTGGTCATCCACCCGTCTGCAGCTGCGGTAAGTGCGAGGGGCCGCTGGTGGGTGTGCAGGGTGTGCAAGGTGCTGTCAGGCATCCGGCCGGAGCCATGGCGGCTGCAACGAGACAGGGTCGCAAAACGAACACCACTACGGTCGCCACCCGTCTCTGCCTGCAACCATCAAACCCATATTCACGTCATCAACGCGCCCCTGCTCCCGGACCCCGCCCTCCCCCCGCATCCCGCCCTGCCCACGATCGCTCCACTCCCTCCGCCCCTCCCTCCCCCCCAGCGGCTGCGCGAGCTGCAAGCCGAGAAGCCGGGCGAGCCGCTGGTGCTGCGCATCGAGGTGGAGGGCGGCGGCTGCTCGGGCTTCCAGTACAAGTTCAAACTGGACGGCGCGGTGCAGGAGGGCGACGTGTGAGTGGGGGCCGGCTGGCACGCCCGGGTGTGGGGGAGGGGGTGGGCTGTAACTTCCAGCCCAAAGGGGAGGGTGGTAGCCGTCCATGCGAACGGCGGGGGGCCTAGCTGTACATACCCGCCCAAGCTGAAGCAAGCCTCACTAAACGGGGCCCAGGCAGTGGGGGGAGGGGTTGACGGGCTGGAGGGGTAGGATGCGAGGCGGCGGAGGGGGTACCTGGCAGGCCGCACACCCACCCACCCGACCACGCTCTGACGCGCATGCGTTGTGCGCCGCATCTGCCGCCGTCACCCTGCCACCTGGCAGGGTATACGAGACTGACGGCGGGAGAGTGGTCTGCGACACGATATCGCTGGAGTTCCTGCGGGGGGCCACCCTGGAATTCGAGGACACGCTCATGCGGGCGGCGTTTTCGGTGGGTTGAGCAGGCTGTGTGTAGGGGGAGGTTGCGGTTACCTGTCCAAGGGGGGAAGCGGAGCCTCACCGTGGTCCTGCAGCTCGCTATCACGTTGCTGGGCGGGTCGCACAGCTCCCTGGGTGTCCATCTGGCGGGGTCGGCCCGTGCCTGGAATGGTCGTGGTGCCGTCCGAGTGCTGCTGCGGTCGCTGCCCTGTGACTAACGCAAGACGCGGCTGCCCCCTGACGACGACCCCGCACCCCGCACCCCGCACCCGCCCCACCCGCCAGATTTCCAAGAATCCCAACGCGGAAGCCTCGTGCGGCTGCGGCAGCTCCTTCGCAGCCAAAATGAAGTGAGCAGCGCCGCAGCGGATGGAGCGGCCGGCGGCTTTGATCCCGGCGCCGCGAAGGGGGCAGCAGCCGCCGGCGGCGCATGGGCTGGAGGCGGAGGGACGGCCGGCAGGGGCTAGCGCTGGCCGCACGGCTTGGGTGGCAGCCGGAATCCTGGCCGCGGTGGGTACCCGGAGCGGGAGGCAGACAGACAGGGTCAGCCGCGGTTCGAAAGGAAGACCCCATGAAGCTAGGGGAGGATGGAGATAGTACTGCGTGTGGCTTATGCTTTTTTTGCGTAGCTAGCATTGGCATGGAGGGTGGACGTGTCTATGCAAGGAATGCCCTAGGCTGTTGCAGGGGCGTGCAGCATCCACTATGTCGAGTGGGGTGCAGGCCGCAACAGCCGAGGCCCCGAGGCCTTGTCAGCCCCGGCTTGTATCATAGGCTTCAGTGATCATGTAGGCTTGTTCATGTCGGTTATCGTTCATCACGGTGTTGCTTCACGGTGGGGGGTGGAGCTTTTGGTATCAGCAGGATGCGGGGCCGCGCCCTTACAGGAGGGTAGTACGGTATGCGACAGGACGGTCACGCGATTTGGGCGCGGAGCACGGTACCTGGACGGAACGAATGTAAGCCGCCACGCTTGGCTGTGCGCGTAAGGTTTCGTTGCCGTTATGTCAACCTGTTCCTCAGTCCAATCCTCAGTCCAATCAGTCCCCGATCATCCGAGCGGCAGGCTGGGCTGGCTGGCAGCTGCTTACACACCGCGCCTCTGGCTCCTTGCCACAGCTTGGGTACCACGGTCCACACTCATGCGACTCGCGACTTCCCCCGGCGTCACAACAGCCCTCCCCCTCGCGTCACAACATTGCGGCCCTGCCGCCCTGCTGCCTGGGCTATGGTACTTGTGGTACTTCCTCAGCGCCTCTGTTGCGCTCCGGCCGAGGCAGGGCCTTGGGCTGCATCCGCGTCAGCCGCTCCACCACCTCGCGCATGCTGGGGCGCTCCGCGGGGTCGGCCTGGACGCAGTCAGACACCAGCCGCCGCACCTCGCGGCTGTCGCAGCGCGTGTGTCTCAGGATGTGCGGCCGCAGGTGCTCCGGACCCAGGCGCTGGGGCGCCGCCCGCACAGTAGCGACCTGCGTTCAAGGGCACAAGGGAGAGAGCCGACATGTGTGTGCCGTGTGCGTGCGGGTGGTGGGATGGCTTCTGCGCGGTGCCGTGCACTGTTATTACCGTCGGATGACGCATGGGGGCGTAACACGCCCGGCACGCAGTCATGCCGGCAGTACCGTACCGTGTGCGGGGGCCTCACGCACCGTGGATGAGTTCAGGCTGGGGAAGGGGTCGGCGCCGCACCAGGTGGCCAGCTGCGCCAGCAGGATGCCCCAGCTCCACACGTCCGCCTGCGCGCCACGAAGGATGCGACGACGAATCAACGACCGAACGCAGCGATGCAATGTTTGACTGCTCCGGCTTGACTGGCTGGCTGCGCCGCGCACCTTGCAGCTGTACGGCTGGCAGTTGACACGCTCAGGCGCCGCCCAGAAGGGATTGCCCTCGAAGCGGTCGTCCTGCAGAGGCTTCCAATGACCAGCCGCGCCAGCAGCGTCCTCCGTGGCCCAGGTGGCGACCGCACTCAGGCCGAAGTCGCAGAGCTGTGCGTGGGTGGCGCGCGTGCGTGTGCGTGGCGGGGGATGGACAGTGTGCGGGGGATGGACGGTGGCAAGGCACGGCACGACGCGCATCTGGGGCATGTGTGCTCATCGCTTCCCCAGCGAGCGCTCCGACGCAACAGCACTCGCCTTGACGGCGCCCGAGGAGTCGAGGAGCACATTGTCAATCTTGAGGTCTGCGGGTGAGCCAAGATAGGGTCATGATGCGCGATGCACGGAGGTCTGGACGCATGAGGGGCGGGGGGCTGGTGTCCCGTTGGCTGGGTCACGCCTTCACCCGCACCGCACACCTTTGTGGACGACACCATGCTCATGCATGAAGGCGAGACCCTGTGTAAGCGCCAGGACACCTTCATTTGAGCCGAGGAGGAGACGCATGCGCTCGAAATGCCTTCCCCTCCCGCCAACAGCAGGCCCGGGCCTCCGGTTTACACGCAGCAGGAAGGCACGCAAGAACGTGCGCACCACTCTGTAACCACACACACACACAACAGCACGGTGCGGCGGATGTCCCCCGCCGCCTACCCCCACCCCCCACCGGCCGCATCTACCTGGGTAACCTCGCATGCCACGCGGAACCGGTCTGCGGCAGAGAGCTTGGCCAGGGCCACCTCATCCACCAGCGAAGTGGCACACCTGCATGTAATGATTGGATGACCATGGCGCCGCATGAGTCATAGCAGTTGTCGACACACACGTGCACAGTCGCGCCTCCCGCACGCGCCCCAAGCAGTGTCAGTGCCGCCCACGCACCTGCCCAGCACCAGCGCCTGCGCCCCATCACGCCGTGTCACCACTCCCTTGAACTCCACAACGTGCGAGGACGGCCGGGTGGCGGCCGCCCCACTGCTGCCGCCGTCTCCGTCGTCTCCGCGCTCAGCCGCGGCCGCGGCCGCGGCCGCCAGCCGCGCCAGCGTGTGGAGCTCCTGCTGCAAGGTGTGCACCTTCGCCTCCGTGTACAGCTTGGGGACCTTGATGGCAACCTGCGGCGCCGCCAGCACCACACACGGAGGTGGCGGAGCGCAGGGACGAGCACGGCGCTGCTGTGCAACCTCACGAGGTGGCCGTAAGTTGCATCCCCGGCTTCGCCTGCCCCTGCATGTAATGTGCATTACCGTAGTATGGAGTGTGTGCGCCAACGGTGCAGACCCCAGCTCACATCCAGTCGAGTCCAACTCACCTGGCTGGCCCCGGTAGGCGCCGGCGTGCACCACCCCGAAGCAGCCGCTGCCCAGCACCTTGCCCCACACCAGCTCCCCGGGGTCCAGCTGCGGACAGCCCGCGAGCGGCAGCTCCAGCCGCCAGCGCTGCCGCGGCAGCACCTTGGTGCCAGCTGCAGCCTCGCAACCGGCAATCGGTGCCGCCGGCGCCCCGGCAGCGCCACCACCAGCGGCGGTCAGGCCCACCGCCGCGGCCGCGGCCGCGATCTCCTTGCGCACCTTCTTATGCGCGTGGTGCTCCGCGCGCCGCCCCTGCTTGTCCACGCGCGTATAATCAAGCCCTGCAAATCAAAGGTAGGGCGCGCAGGGGAGCGAGCACGCACGGTCACGCGCCCTGCCGTCGTCCAGGATGGCTCACAGCTGCAGCTGCACACACCGGCAGCCGCAGCGGCCGTTGCGCGCGTGCCCCTATCCGCATCCCGCTCACCCACGCACCCTGCTCCAGCAGCCAGCGCGCCGCCTCCACGTTGCCGCCCGCCGCCGCCCGCATCAGCAGCGTGCGGCCCTGCTCGTCCACCACGTGCAGGTCGGCGCCGTACGAATGCAGCAGCGCCAGGCAGCCGACCGCGTCGCCGCCCTTGACGTTCTCGACTGCCAGTATTGAATACAACAGGGTTTGGCAATGAAAGATGTGGACACGTTCTAGTTTTATGCGTACACGAGTAGATAGATTGCCGGATGCCTGGTACGCCAACCCCCTCTCCCGCCCCCCCCCGCACACGTGCCCGCCCCCCTTGGCTTCACGGTTTACCCCCACCGTTTACCCCCGCCCCTGCCGATGTGCCGCATTTCACCACACGTAATCGACGCTCGAACCCTTACTACCAAGACCGCAGCCCCTCACCTATGTACATGCTTGGAGTGTGCCCGTCGTGTGTGTACGCGTCCGCGTGGGCCCCAGCCTGCAGGAGCATCTCCATGACACGCTGCATGTCCGCGGCTGGCACGTGCTTGCCGGGCGACAAGCCGCAAGCCCAGTGCAGTGGCGTCCACCCCTCAATAAAGTCCTGGGCATCCGGGTGCATGAGCTTTGAGCATTCGTGCCCCCCGTCATCGTCGCTGTCGCTGTCGCTGTCGCTGTCGCTGTCGCTGTCGCTGTCGCTGTCGCTGTCGCTGTCGCTGTCGCTGTCGCTGTCGCTGTCGCTGTCGCTGTCGCTGTCGCTGTCGCTGTCGCTGTCGCTGTCGCTGTCGCTGTCGCTGTCGCTGGTCGCTGTCGCTGTCGCTGTCCGCTGTCGCTGTCGCTGTCGGCTGTCGCGTCGCTGTCGCTGTCCGCTGTGCTGTCCGCTGCGCTGTCGCTGTCGCTGTCGCTGTCGCTGTCGCTGTCGGCTGTCTACGCTGTCGCTGTCGATGTCGCTTGTCGCTGTCGCTGTCCGCTGTCGCTGTCGCTGTCGCTGTCGCTGTCGCTGTCGCTGTCGCTGTCGCTGTCGCTGTCGCTGTCGCTGTCCGCTGTCGCTGTCGCTGTCGCTGTCGCTGTCGCTGTCGCTGTCGCTGTCGCTGTCGCTGGCTGTCGCTGTCGCTGTCGCTGTCGCTGTCGCTGTCGCTGTCGCTGTCGCTGTCGGCTGTCGCTTCGATGTCGCTGTCGCTGTCGCTGTCGCTGTCGCTGTCGCTGTCGCTGTCGCTGTCGCTGTCGCTGTCGCTGTCGCTGTCGCTGTCGCTGTCGCTGTCGCTGTCGCTGTCGCTGTCGCTGTCGCTGTCGCTGTCGGCTGTCGCTGTCGCTGGTCGCTGTCGCTGTCGCTGTCGCTGTCGCTGTCGCTGTCGCTTGTCGCTGTCGCTGTCGCTGTCGCTGTCGCTGTCGCTGTCGCTGTCGCGGCTGTCGCTGTCGGCTGTCGCTGTCGCTGTCGCTGTCGCTGTCGCTGTCGCTGTCGCTGTCGCTCGCGCTGTCGCTGTCGCTGTCGCTGTCGCTGTCGCTGTCGCTGTCGCTGTCGCTGTCGCTGTCGCTGTCGCTGTCGCTGTCGCTGTCGCTGTCGCTGTCGCTGTCGCTGTCGCTGTCGCTGTCGCTGTCGCTGTCGCTGTCGCTGTCGCTGTCGCTGTCGCTGTCGCTGTCGCTGTCGCTGTCGCTGTCGCTGTCGCTGTCGCTGTCGCTGTCGCTGTCGCTGTCGCTGCCGCTGTCGCTGTCGCTGTCGCTGTCGCTGTCGCTGTCGCTGTCGCTGTCGCTGTCGCTGTCGCTGTCGCTGTCGCTGTCGCTGTCGCTGTCGCTGTCGCTGTCGCTGTCGCTGTCGCTGTCGCTGTCGCTGTCGCTGTCGCTGCCCTGCTCCGCCTCCCCCTCCTCCTCCCCTGCCGCCGCCGCTGGCAGGAAGCCCCACTCCCGCAGCATGCGCCGCACCTCGTCGCGCCGCCCCTCGCCCGCCGCCAGGTGCAGCGGGCTGATGTTCCTCAACATGCACTTGCGGATCATGCGGTGTTTGTGCAGCTGCTGGAAGGGGTCCGCAAACAGGTCCGCAAAGGGCCCCAGCAGCGCGTGCAGCGCGAGCTCCAAGGGCTGCGGCGGCGGCACCTCTGCTGGCGGAGCCTGGCCGCCGGCGACGTTCAAGCCCAGTTTCCGGAGCAGCTCGTATTCGGTCATCGAGGCCTCGCGCCCTTTGTTGCGCTGCTGTCGCTGCTTTTTGGCCTTGCCAGCCACCGCGCAAACGGCACACAGGCGCGGCGCCGTGCCGGGGCGCAGCGGCGACGCCCGCGGTCGGCCTTGCGGGCGCATGTCGGGCGTTGGAGCTGCGGCGTCGCGGGGCCGCGCGGGCGGCAGGGTATGTCCTCTGCAAGTTTTGCCTTTTTGATTGACAGCGCACGCAGACCGATGCGCACTATTCTACGCAACCCAGGTCTCGTCGGATGGACCGTGAAGTTCACGGTCGGGGTCGCATGCGGTGCCCCTTTCCACAGCACACGCGGGCATCCCGCCACCGCTCCGCCGCCCTCGCTCGCAAGGCCGCAAGTCCGTGCAACGCCGTTGCCCAATGAAACCAAGCTGCACTCCAGTAAGTTGGACTTATGTAGCATTACATTAATTATTTCCCGTCCAATCCTCCACGCGGCTAGGCCCTATGGGGCTGCCCCTCTGCTCCGACCAAGACCCTTTCGAGCTTTCTACCCCATATGCTGCCCTACATCCCTGCCTCAACCATTTTAAGCCGCCACTGACGTGCAGCTCGAGCGGATGTATGGGGTCTGTCCTGGGGGAGCACACGCACTCCTGCATCATGGTCCCTGCCTCGATGTTATAACCAGCGCACGGTACGCGCTCGCCCTCCACATCGGCCCCACAGTTCCGCGGCGAAAGAGGCACCGGCCGCCACGGCACCCACCAGGCAGCGCGTGCTCACACCGGCCGCGGCAGGGCGTGGACCGCCATGGCCTCCAGCCGCTGCAGCACCTGCCGCATGCCCGGCCGCGCCGCCGGATCCGGCTGCAGGCAGTCCGCGATGAGCCCTGCCACGGCCGCGTCCAGGCCGCGCGGCAGGCGGCCTAGGATGTGGGGCGCCAGGTGCTGCGGGCCCAGGCAGCGGGCGTCCTCCAGCGCCGCGGCCACCTGCGCATGGCAAGAGGGGGAGCAGGAGCAACGAGGGGAGAGTGGTGTGCGGGCGGTGGTGGTCATGAAGACGCCTTACGCTCATTTAAACATTGACCAGCACGGCAGCGGCGGCACATGCAATGTGTGCATATGTGATTTACCACTATGTGAACGTTTTACACGGCCGATTCACTGTGTCTTGCGCACCACATGTGGGTCCAGGCTGGCGAAGGGGTCGGCGCCGCACCAGGTGGCCAGCTGGTAAAGCAGGAGGCCCCAGCTCCACACGTCCGCCTGCGGCGCGGCGGGGATACCGTCTGATGATCAGCGGTCGGTGGCAGCCAGGCAGGCAAGCTAGGTAGGTGTAGGGAGCAGACCTGACTGTCAGCGGGCGGGAGTCGGTCCGAGCCTCCGAGGAGACATGCCTGCTGTGTGCGCACGTGTGTACGGTACCTCACGTACGCCCCCACCTGGCTGCTGAAGGGCCGGCAGTGCACCAGCTCCGGGGCCGACCACAGCGGGTGGCCCTCGTACTCCGCGCCCGGCGCAAAGACCTGCTGCTGCCAGCCCCTGCTACTGCCGCCGCCGTATGCTGGGGCGCACACGACGGCCATGCCAAAGTCGCACACCTGCAGCGGCAAGCGCGCGCGTGCCGGTGCGTCATGCATGCGCCCACAGCCCCGCCCATCAAAGCCGCAACGCGTGTCGAAATCTCATGCCAGCTGGCCACGAGCTTGAGTAAACCCGCGCCTGCCTACCTTGACAACACCCGAGGCGTCAAGCAGCAAGTTTGAAGTCTTGAGGTCTGCGGGGTCGCGGGGACGAGTTGCGCGAGTCCCTTACAGCCAGTAGCCGGCAGGTGAGGGCCCGAACACACCTTCAAACGCACCACGCCTCACACATGCGCATTACGTGCTGCCCTGCGCGTTCCTTCTTGCACGTTCTCGCTAGCACAGGTATTCACGCACCCACCCTGGTGGATGACGCCGTGCTCGTGAATGGCCGCCATGCCCTGCGCGCGTGCGTGTGCGTGTGTTAGAGATCACCAAGGTCGGTGAAACGACAGCAAAGACTCGTTCGTGCGTGTGCACCGCCGCCGTGCGTGTGATTCACCATTGGGGACGCTGGAGGACTCGCCGGGATGAGCCATTCACAGCTGTCACGCATGCGCCTGCTGATGCAGCCTCTGATCACCACAGCATGCATGAGCGCAGGGCGGGGCCCCATATCACTCCAGGACTGGGCACCGCACACAGCACCGCACCGCACCTGGGCCACCTCCTTGGCGATCCGGAACCGGTCCTGGGCGCTCAACCGCGACAGCACGTGGGCATCGCTCAGCGCTTCCGCACACCTGCAGCAGGCGGCGGCAGGCAACAGCAGCGGACACGTGTGGGGGCGGTGCGGCGCGCTGATGAGGCCAGGGCAGGTTGGGGAAGGACAGTGCAGAGTGCTAGCAGCCCGCGTGCGGAGAAGTGGTGCCAGCCTGTCGGTGGGTCCCCACATACCCTCCATACCCCTGCGCGCTTCCTCCTTCAGTACCAACTGTAGCCCCAAGCCACCCCAGCGGACAAGCCAGCCCTAGCCCAAACATTCACTCGCACGCACGCACCTGCCCAGCACCAGCGCCGGCACCCCGTCACGCCGCGTGGCCACGCCCTTGAAGTCCAGGACGTGGGCGTGCAGCCCCCACTCGCCGTTCGCGCCGCAGCCCCCGCTTCCTCCGCCGCCCGCACCGCCACAGGCTTCCCCGCCTCCTCCGCGGTTGTCGCCACGACCATCATCGTCGCCGCCCCCATCCGCGTCCCGTTGCTGCGCGTGCAGCAAGCAGGCGCCAGCCGGGGCAAGCTCAGCCCGTGCTTCTGCCGCCGCCGGTGCCGCCGGTGCCGCCGGTGCCGCCGGTGCCGCCGGTGCCGCCGGTGCCGCCGGTGCCAGTGCCGCTGCCGGCGCCCTGCCCTGCTGCACCAGTGCATTCGCTGCGGCTGCTGGTGTTGCGCTTGCCGAAGGCGCCGGCGCCGCCGCCCTGCTTCCCATGCTGTTCCGCAGGTGCACCAGCGCCGCCAGCTCCTGCGTGTAGGCCTCCCGCAGGCTGTGCGTCTCCGCCATGTGCCAGCGCAGCACCTTGATGGCCACCTGAAGGGGGGGTTGATGGGGTGCGGGGGTAGGGGTGCGGGGCGAGGTAGGCGGGCTATGGTAATCAACTAATCAAAGGAACGCACACACGGCACGCTCCGTGGTACGCACCGGCATCGGCTCGGGGCGCACGTACGACACCAGGCAGCACAACATGCGGCACTAGCTAGTTTCGTACGGCACTGCTTCGATTGACTCCTGTTCCGAGCGGTGCTTTATTCAACCGACTCACCGGCTGCCCCCGGTAGCTGCCGGCGTGCACCACCCCGAAGTCGCCGTTGCCCAGCACCTTGCCCCACACCAGCTCCCCGGGGTCCAGCTGCGGACAGCCGGGGGGCGGCAGCGCCGGCGGCAGCTGCTGCCGCGCCCAGCTCGGCACCGCAGACACTGCTGCTACTGCCGGTTCTACCGCAGCTGCTGCTGCTACTGCCGGGATAGCCGGGGCTATGGCACTGCTGCCAGGACTTGATCCGCATGCGCTTCCGCTGCCACCACCGCCTCCGGTGCACGTCGTGGCTAGCAGCGGCGATAAGGCATCTGCTGCAGCGGCTGTAGCAGAGGCAGCAGCCGCTCGGAGCGCGTCCCGCAGCTGCGTGTGCTGCGGCGCGTACCCCCAGGCCGCAACGCCGCGTGCGTCCGTGCGCCCAGCATCCACACCTGCGGCAGCACGTGTGGCAGTGCGGAAAGGCCAATCAAGCGCACGAGGATTGTTTACCCGTACATTGCCTTCGTGTTTGCCCGTACATTACCACCACTACATACGGCGTAAATAAAAGCATGCCTGAGCCTCCGAGGCACGCACACCACCAGCCGTAACCGCCACGGGCGTGTCCCCAACCCAGACGCATCCCGCTCACGCACGCACCCTGCTCCAGCAGCCAGCGCACCGCCTCCACGTTGCCCGCCGCCGCCGCCCGCATCAGCAGCGTGCGGCTCTGCTGGTCCGCCACGTGCACGTCGGCGCCGTGCGACTGCAGCAGCGCCAGGCAGCCGACTGCGTCGCCGGCGGCGGCGGCGGCCTTGCCGGCTGCAAGCAAGGTAACAATGCACGCGGCGCGCAAGAATGCTGCGTGAATAGGGCCATGCTGCAGACAGTGACGCGAGCCTGCGGCTCAGATGAACCTCTCCGTCACATACCAGCCCAGCCCCCGCCGCCGCCGCGCCATCCAGCACTACGCCACTGCCGCAACGGGCCAGCAGCGCTCACACTCACCCAGCAGCAGCATGCTCGGCGCCTGACCGGCGTAATTGCGGGCGTCCGCATGCGCCCCTGCGCTCAACAGCAGCTGAAGCACACGCTGCATGTCACCGGAGCTGTGCTGCGGCTGGGCGGCGGCGGCGGCGGCAGCGCGGCAGGCGTAATGCAGCGCGGTGTCGCCCCGAGCATCGGGGGCGTTGGGGTGCATGATGAGGCGCAGGAGCAGCAGGTGCTGCATCCCCGCATCCTCATAAGCGTCCATGCTGCTATCACCATGCTTGGTGCTGAAGGTGCCAACGCCGGTGCTGCTGCTGCCAGCGCCGCTGCTGCGGGCCTGGCACGGCCTGTGCGCGGCGCCCCAAGCCGCAGCCGCTGCTACTGCCGCCGCTTCCGGCGGCAGGAATCGCTGGCCCTCGAGCAGGGCCCCCACCAGGCTTGCGTCCCCGCTGCTAGCAGCCTTGTGCAGGGGGCTGACCCCGCTGCGCATGAGCCTACGGAGCTTGGGAAGAAGCTCGAGCTGCTCCGCTGGCGGGCCCGCCGCGTGCGGCGCATCGCAGCAGCGACGCGCCGCCGCCATGCCGCCGCCGTGCCCCTCGCAAACGCCTACTGTAGCAGCCACCCCATGCCCCGTGGCGTACAGCTTGCCGAAGAGCGGCCAGCCGCCGGGCTCCGGACTCATCAGGGTGTGCATGCGGGCCGTTGGGGGACGGCGCCAGGTCGCATTTGAGGTCCTCGCCGGCAAGCGCGCGGGACGAGGGCTGCGGGCGTTACGACCCGACCCGCCGCCCAGGACTCCACGGACAAGGCTGTTATGCTCCGCGCAACGGCACAGATGCGTTAGTTCAGCCCTTAGTCAGAGGCGCGGGCGCCAATCGGGGGTGAGTCGTCGCGCTCAAGCCGTCGAGGTAAATTCTTAGGGTTTAGAGCGCCGAAACAGACGAGTCGAATGGTCAAATGCCTATGATTGTATGTATACCACGCTGTGCCTGGCCGTGACAAGCGGCACTCCTAGGAATCGTCGCTGTCGACGCGGGTGCGAAGTTGTCTGGGCGCGACCGAACTGCGCTCGGTCGGCGTCTCCACGCAGTAACGCATAATAGGGCCTCCGTTATATAATATGCGTCAATATTGTGCACACCAGCGTTACGGGTGAAACAGGGCACGATCGGCAGTCGAGCGTGGCTGTCGAGTCGCTTTCGTTCCTCACGCCCTGCATCGCCACCGATGGGGCCCATGTGCCTGCATGCTAGAATGTGGGTATTCCAATGCATGATGCTGGAGGGGACGGGTCTGGTGTCGCACAAGCGTCGGGGTTGGGGCTCAACCTTCCTCAGCACGCGTGCCGCGGCGGAGTGAGGCGATTTCGCCCCCTGGGCCGACCTTGCGCCATGCCGTGGTTGTGGGCTTCTTCTCCACGAAAACCGGCCCCTTGACGAACTCCTCTTCCCCCACACACATGAGGTCGTCCTCGAAGATGTGGTTGAAGTGGACAGCGGACCTCCTGAGCAAGCCATTGCTCGTGAAGCCGTTCGGATGCCCCAGCAGGTACCTGTTGGTCTCCTCCGTGCAGCTGTGGATGGCCTGGGCCCGCTGAACGGTGCAGATGTTGGCGATCTCCGGGGACTCCACGACCGCGTTGCCGAGCATCCGCCCGACCATGTGCCTCGACCATGCAATCACCATCTTCGGCGGAAGCATGACGATGCCCCTGAACATGAGCGGAATCGCGTTCGAGAAGTCAAGCGCTCGGGGGATGCTCAGCATCCGGCTCTTCCCCTCGATGTCGTCCCACCAGTGCGCCGCAACTCCGCACGGCAGCGTCTCGATCATGAACATCGGGGCCGTCGACTCGAACAAGTGGATCCGCATCTTGAGGCCCCTCTGGAGCCTGGTTATCAGCCTGTTGGTGGCGGGCATCAGGTACGTGGCCCACTTCTCAATCGACCTCAAGGTGGTGATGATGTTCATGCCCTTGTCGCTCCCGACCGGCAGGAAGCGGAACATGCCGTCGGTCGGCGTCAGGAGGGTGAGCGTCGGCACCGACACGTCGTCCGACGCGGCTCTCCTCTTGCGCTCCTCCAGAATCCACCGCGCCTCCATCGACACATAGGGCGGGACGAAGATGTCCTTGAACGTCGGCGGGATGACCAGCAGCCAGACGATGGTCTTCCAGGTCATGATGCCGTAGGGGTTCACGAACTTCGAGTCCTTGGCCAGACCTGCCCGGGTTATCTCGTACATGAGTCGGTAGGACTCCACGGGCAGGAGGGGGAGGATGCCGCACATCTTCGTCTTGATGATCATCTCGGCCAGGTCCTCGGTGCAGCCGATGCAGGGGATTATGGAGAGGCGGGTGCGCATGGTGGCGATGTACTTCTCGTTCATGAGGATCTTCACTCCGTCGAAGGCCACCATCAGCGCACCGTAGGACTCATCGTTGAGCACCTTGGCCATGTCGTCGCGCGCCGGGCGAATCCTCAGCTTGACCGTCTTGTTGTCGCGCGGGTGCATGTGGTTGACGTAGAAGCACAGGTCGGAGCAGGACGCAGCCATGCAGGTGGGGACGTCCCCCATCTCGCCCAACTGCCTTGCCAGCAACAGCAACTCGATTCTGAACTCCTCGGGGTCGAACTTTGTCATGTCCCGAAGCATGAACGTCAGCGTGAGCTCCGTGATGTCCAGCCCGCAGTGCGCCTGCATGACCCCGAGTCCGGACGCCACCCAGCCGCACGAGGACTCGTCAGAGCCGAACCACCTGATGTTCAACGAGCTCGACTTGAGCATGACGACGATCGCAATCGGTCCGCCCAAGAAGGGCCAGGCAGGCACGAGCTCCAAGACCAGCATGTACCGCGACGTCGTCATCGCGACCCTCAATCCCTACGAGGGGGGCAAGCTCGCCTTCCTCCCCCAGTTCGCATGCAAGTACGTGGTCATCGAGGGGGTGGGCCCACGGCCGCAGGAGGGCAAGGCAGTGGAGTCGACCAGGCGCCTAGGTGAGCACTTCATCAGGGTGGGGCTGCCGGTGGCCTACTTTGGTCCGGTCATCCGCGGGATCGTGGCCTTCACCAAGATGCAGTCCCCCCTGCCCGGCAAGGTGATGGAGAACCGCGGCTACTACTGGGTGAACGCCAGCTGGGGAGTGTCGAGCAACAATGCCAGCTACGCCTACATGGGGTCCGACAACAAGCCCGTCATCGTGACCAACCTCCCCAGTGCGATGGCGCACCTCAACGGCAAGTCGGCGATGGGAGTCATGGTCCTGGCAATGTCGATCTCGTCGCCCGTGACGGTGGACGCCAATCGCGAGGTGACGGAGCAGACCGCAAAGTGCGAGCTGTCGGTGAAGTGCCACAACTTTGTCGAGTTCCACCCCACCAACATCCACGGTCCGCCTCAGGTCAGCTCAGCCGGTATCGTGCTCAACGACCTCATGTCGGAGATGATTGCCGCCCCGACTGCCTCCGGCTCCTCGATTGGCCAGAGCAGCAGCCTCATGCGGCAGCTCGACAGCACCCGCTTCTCCTTGAGCACCGGCACCAGCCGCGGCCTGGGTATGCTCTAGACGTCGACTCCCTGGCTACCATGACGCTGCTGCTTCTGATGTGCCCCAACCTCTGCCTGACCTCAAGTTGAAGTTGATCGTGTTGGTTTTGGTTATGCTCGCGTCGCCGGTCCCATGACCCTCCCCAAACCCATGAACGAGATCAAAACCTCTCCGAAGACCATTCGGTTGAACGAGTTGGCAGAACAGGCAGCTTGAGTTGATGTGCGCCATGATGTTCCCGAGCAGGTCCTTCGCAGCGCCAGCGGTCAGGTCGATGCCCAAGATGACAACAACACCAGCCATCGAGGCGATGAAGACCATCACCGAGGACGCTGTGCTCCTGACCCACGGCTTCATCAAGTCGTGCTCCGACCTCGTGGACCCGGCTGCAAACGAGGGGGTTGCCAACTGGCTGCACGTCATCGCCCGCTCCCTCCCCATCAGAGCCATCTACATTGGTCAGAACCCGTATCAGCCCACCATCCTGCCAGCAATCGCGTCAGGTCTGGCCTATGACCCACTGACCTGCTGCGGACCGCCCCCTTCGGTCCAGGTCATGGCGCAGATGATGGAGCCCCACCTCAGATCCCTGCTCGCCCAGGGAGTCACCACGCCCAGCGGGAAGATCATTCCGACCAAGGAGAGACTCGACGAGCTGATGGGAGACCTCGTCATCTACCTGCGTGCCTCCTACATCCTCTCAGTCGTTGGTGTGATCGTCATCAATGCCAGCCCCTTCATCGTCAACAACGTCGCTACCAAGATCCACGTGTCCTCCCTCTTTGCGGAGTGGGTGACTGCCATGATGAGTCATCCGGGCCAGGCCCGGCGGCAGGAGCAGCAGGAGCGGGAGGAGCTGACGCGAACCTGGGCCGAGACGACAAGCAGGCGGAGGCCCAGGGCACGGAGCAGCAGGCAGGCGTGGAAGAGGCCGTGCCGTTGCCGGGCCCAGAGCAGCTGCGGCATGGGGCTGGGGTTGCGGCGTCACAGGTCAGCCCGGATGGGGACATGGAGGCGCCGCCAGAGGTGGTGGAGACGACGGCGCCCGCACCCCCATTTGATTGGATGGCGTGGGACTCGTTCCTCAGGTGCGAGTGGAGGTGATGTGCGGGCCCAGTGCCGGGATCCGCAGGCTGGGCTCCGCAGCGAGCCGCGCACATGCACCCGCAGCATGCTCAGGTCTCTTTCTGCCAGAGCACCTACCTCATTGCTGCAGACACTGCTCCCCCGTTCTCACCCAACGCCTCGGCCACCGCTCCCGGCGCCTTGGAACGCCCATTATAGGGCCAACCTGGCGCCCGACCTGGCGCCCTGGCGGCGGCGGGCGCCGCTGCGCACCGCCGACCTCCTGGACACATACGAACGCGAGTTCAAGGTGGGGCCGGGGCTCCCGCACACAAGGCGGTGGCGTGTGCATTAAAGCAAGAGTGATAGTGGAGGGAAAGGGGCGGTGATAAAAAAGATGGGGCGGAGTGGCGGGGCGGAGTGGCGGGGCCGCGCGGCGACGTGGGGATGTGCCAGCAGGTTCCAAAAGCGCGTGATGGCGCCAAACACTGCCCTGCCCTTCACGCCACGCCTTCACGCCTTGTTTTACACAGCCCCTGGGCGTCTGGTCCATTCTCCAGGTGAGTGCGAGCGCGCTGAGTTCCCTGTTTGCGTGGGCAGCAGACTGCAAGTGGAGCAGGACCCAGCGCTCATGGGCACCAACCATGCCATCTTTACTTCCCAAACAAGTCGCCAACACACACCCTGCAATTCCCCCACGTGACCACATCCCTTCACCCGCGCCGCAGCCGGTGCTCATCTACAACAACCGGGTGTACTGGCCCGACCGGCCACGGCCCAACGCCACCACAGCCACCGCCACCGGGCCCGCCACCGCCTACCCCGACGCCCAGGACCAGCTGAATTCCCTCCTGGGCAGCCCCTACGTGAGTGCCGTACGGCCGTCAAGGCAGCCAAAGCGTGTGTGGGGTGTAGTGATATGGGCGGTTTGGGCGTGCGTGTGTGTCTGCGTGCCGGACCCGCTCGCTGAGGAGCGGCCGTATGTGCCGGCCCCGCCCCGCCCAGAATGTGGCGTTCCAGCTCAAGCTGTCCGCGGCGCTGCAGTCGGGGGCGCTGCGGCTGCCCAACGTGCTGCTGCTGTACAACACCGACGACAACGCGTGAGTCATTGCTTCGTTCATTAGTTGGTGCGTTGGCGGTTGTCAGTTGCTTTGGTGATTAACGGATTGGTTGCGGCCAGGCAGTTGGGGGGGGGGGGGCAGACCAGGGGTAAAGCAGCCCAACGGGCAACGTGATGGCTCTAGGGCATTCAGCACACGCGCCCTCGCACGACCCTGTGACCCTCTCCAAACCAAATAACCACGCAGACCGCGGCTCAACTCGCCCGAGCGCAACCAGACCGTGCCGCTGTTCAGCCTGTTCAAGAGCCTGGGGCTGGGGCCGGCCGGTGATGACCTGGACATCCTGGTGCCGCAGGTGGGGGCTGGGGGTCTGGAGCCTGGGGGGCTGGGGCCTGGGGCCTGGGGGGTTTGGGCGGGAGTGAAACCCACATCGCCAGCATGAGTACGGCCTCGGAGCTCGCGCCACCCCCCCCCCAACCCACCCACACACCCACGCACAGACCCTGCTCACGCGCCTGCTGCAGCTGCTGGTGACGCCCAACACGTTGTACGACGTGCCGTGGGAGGCGAAGAAGGACGTGGGTGAGTCCATTTGGCTTGGAGGTCGGGGGCCCTGCGCTGGGACCCTAGTGCCGTCCGGGGTGCCGCGCGGGGCCGAGCGCCATGCGTGGGGTCCGGGCCACAGCCGCCGGACACGGTAGGTCCAAACCGTCACGACGCCGTGTCAGCACGTTGTTGCCAGCTCGTGCCAACCCATCCCCTTCCCTGCTGCCGCGCCGTGCCGCCCCGGCTGCTACAGCCTTCTTCCGCGGCACGTGCTACTGCTCCTACATCTGGGAGGGCCGCCCCGACAGCGGCGAGCCCATGTGCCCCCGCACCCACCTGGCACTCCTCTCCGACCGTGACCGCCGCGCGGCCGCTGGCGAGGACGTCGGCGATATCGGCGGCATCGGCGACGTGCGTGACGGCAGCGCCAGCAATAGCAGCGCACCCAGTGGCGGCCGGCCTGCGGCGGATGTGGCTGCCGATGGTGCCGCCGCTGCTGGTGCAGTGCTGGATGTGGCGATGACGGACTTTGACACCAGTGTGGCCGTGGGCACCGATCAGGGTGGCAGGGTGGGTGCCGGTGGTGCGAGGTGGGAGACGGCAGGGGACCGCACGAGGGGACCGCGATGGGGTAGCCGCGACCAGGGTGGGGGCAGCTGGGCTGTTCATGGGCCGATCAAGCCTGGACTCTGGACACCAGACCCCGACCAAGCGCTCTTTCGCCTCCGCACCTGATCCTTGTCACCTTGCGCCCCCCTCCCCCACCCCACGCGCGCGTGTGCCCCTGATGACAGCCGCTGCGCTACCCGCTGCCGGCGGCGGAGCAGGTG
The DNA here is from genome assembly GCA_016834605.1 of Chlamydomonas incerta. Lineage (NCBI taxonomy): Eukaryota > Viridiplantae > Chlorophyta > Chlorophyceae > Chlamydomonadales > Chlamydomonadaceae > Chlamydomonas > Chlamydomonas incerta. Next base: position 1,002,256 of record JAEHOC010000029.1, read on the forward strand.
CCCATCGCCCAGCACGCGCGCTACAAGTGGCTGCTGGCCCTGGAGGGAATCACCGCCAGCCACCGCCTGGGGCAGGTGCGGCGCGGAGTGCGGCGTGGTGTGGAGTGCGGCGTGGCGCACTGGGGCCAAGGGGTTGCTTGCGGCTTTCTATTGGGTGTAGCCGCGGTGGGCACGACTGACAGGACACACACGTGCGGTGTTGTTCGTGTCGTGCGTCCTGCTGCCGCGCAGCTGTTCATGACCGACTCGCTGGTGGTGGCGCAGCGCACGCCCTTCGTCGAGTACTACAACCGGTGAGGCGGTGTTGGGCGGTGTCGGGGCGCCGCAGAACCGGCGCTGCGCTGCAGCAGCAGGATGGCCGGCGGATGCTTGTGTTAGAGAGCACAAGGAGAATCGGATGCTTGTGTGTGTGTATGCAAGTGTGGCCGCGATCTGCACACGGTCGCGATCCACACACACGTTGGCCGGGGTGCTCACGCGCGGCCCCCGTTGCAGGGCGCTGCGCGAGTGGGAGCACTATGTCCCCTTCTGGGAGTTCCCCGCGCCCGGCTGGGAGGTCAACCCGCCGCCGGGGCGCCACGATGACGTGTACGATGTGATCCAAGAATTGCGGCGACTGGATTCAGAAGAGCCGGACAGGATCCAGGGCATGATTGAGAAGGCGCGCTCCTTTGCCGTCAGGTGCGGCAGCTGTCCTGCAGGCACGCAGCCGGGTGGGTGGGTGACCGCCGCCAACGCAAACTAACCCCAACCCCAACAGGGTGGGCATGTGTGTGGGCTTGTGTGGCGGTGTGGCCTTGCCTCTAGCCGGTCACGCGGTCTCGCATGCGTGCAGGTTCCTGAGCCTGGACTCACGGCTGCTGTACTACCGCTCCGCCCTGAGCAAGTACAAGGTACCGTGTGTGTGCGTGTGGTGTAACACACCGTACGTGGTGGCGCTGTTAGGGAAGGCGGCAGCCTCCTGGTTGCATGCTCCAGCACTGGCCGCCCGTGCGCGCATGCAGCGGCCTTGCGTGCCACACGCGACGCCAGCAGGCTCCTCCCCCCTGCTAACCTCCGCACCGCCGCCACAAGCCCGCAAAGGCCCGCAACCACACACGACCACACGCGCCCTCGCAGGCCATGTTTCCGGACATGGACGCATTCATCGAGGAGTACGTGGCGCGACTGCGGGCGCAGGGCTGGAGCATCCCCGCTGCGCCGCCCGCCAAGCTCGGAAGCCGGCGGCGGGCCACAGCAGCTAGCAGCCGCGTGAGCCGGAAGCAGCTACCGCGGCAGTAGCACCGGCACGTATAGGTGCAGGATTTATAAGTAGCAGGCTCGACTGGTTCGGAATGTGCGTGGACGGCGGAAATTGAGTACGGTACTCGTATCTTGACTCGTATTGATCGACGGCGGCTCGTTCCCTTGCGGCTCGTAATAATTCATGCGCCATTGCGCATATTATCGGCATCTCCTCGTGCAGATGCATAGGTCCTTCGCTTTAGAGTTACTGTTCATAGGACACGATTTTGATGGCTAACACTGGTGATGCATGGGGTCAGAGCACTCTGTTGGTGTAGTGCATCTGGTTGCCCCGTGCTGCAGCGTTTCCTTGTCCTGGTGGGGTTTCCAGCCGTGTCAATGGGCCGGCTTGCTCCGTTGCTCGCCTTCCATAGTTCCATCGCACACACATAGACACACTGCTGGCAAGGAAGATTCATCATCACGTTTGTCCGCACTGTCATTCCTGGGGTATTGGCGGAGGAGTGGCGCGTGCGTGAGGGGCACAGGGCACTAGGGCAGGCGTGACCCCACTTTGCGCCGTTGCCGCTCCCTCTGGCCGTCATATAATCATATTGCTCGAGCACATAGCATGGGAATCAGACTCATCTGAGGTCAGACCTTAACCTTACACGAGAGCAGTTGTAAGCAAATGCGTCCCGCCCATCGCCCACGTTCATTCCGCACCCCGGCCTGCCTACATCACCACGCACGTCCGCGGAGACAGCACCACCTCCCCCAGCGGCTCCTGCTCATCCCCCGAGCTGCTGTCATCCTCCTCCTCTCCAGCACCGGCTAGCCCGCCCGCGTCACCGGCGGCGCCGTCAGCCCCCGCCGCAGCAAAGGCCCGCCGCGGGGGCGTGGGCCCAAAGGCCGGGATGGTCTCCTCCGGGCTCCCGCTCCGCCGCATCTGCCGGTCCAGGGCGGTCTCCAATCGCAACACCTGCGGCCGCGCCGGCGACCCGCCAGCGCCCTCCTCGCCACCTCCGCCAGCACCAACGCCAGCAGCAGCGCCATGGGCAGCAGCAGCGCCAGGCGACGCCGCCGCTCCCCCCGGGCCGTTGCCGCCGGCCATTGCCACCAGCCGCTGTCGAATGTCTCCGCCGGCGCCGCCTGCAGCGCTGGCTGCTCCGCCGCCGCCGCCAGGGCCGACGGGTGCCAACCCGCCTCCAGCAGCCGCCGCCGCTCCGCCGGCGGCGGCTACCGCCGCGGCGGTGACGGTGGCGGTCACGTTGGCGACCATGTCTGCCGACCGCTCCCGGATGGCCTGAGGCAGGGGCGCCCGCATACAACAGTGAACTCAGGCAACACGCTTTAACGGACGGACTGCATGGCAGCACAATACTGCAAGCCAAGTCGCCAATGCGTCTTCCCCGCATGCGTACCATGACCAAGAGTCCCCAGCCGCCCCACGCCCAGTGCAGGCGACCCCGGCCCACCGCTGCGAACGTGGCCCAGCCGGCGCCTGCAGGCGACCGGCCCCGCGCCGCCGCCTCCGCTGCCGCCGCCTCAGCCGCCGCCTGCCGTCGCGCCAGGTCCTCCCGGTTCGCCGCCACCAGCTGACGCTGTGCCGCCGTCAGGCGACTCGGCCGCCGCTGCCGCGCTGCATTGCCGCCACCAGCTGCAGCACCCGCACTGCCGCCGGCACCACTGCCTTCATCGCTATCGGCGTCGGCCTCCAACGCGTCCCGGGCTCGGGCGCGGCCTGCGTGCCCGACTTCACCGCCCAAGGCAGCGGCTGCGGCCCTGACCGCCGCCGTAGCTGCCGCCACCTCATCCAGCGCCTGCACGGCACGGCGTTCCACCGTGTGCTGCCAGTCACTGCCTGCTGTCTGCCTGCCTGTGTGGCGCGCTGAGGCAGGTGGCAAGCGCCCCACTCCACATCCGACAAGCCAACGAGTCTCGACACCTCCATGCCCCTCCATGCCTCCCCGCACATCCCCCGCCCCTCCATGCCCCTCCATGGGTACCGCTTTCCCAACCACCCTTGCAGCCCCCTGCTATTGCATTTGCCTGTCCCCTGTCTAGTTTAGCTTGGTTTAGCTTGGGATGGCATTCAACCCCCCCCCCGCACCTCCATAACGTCATCCACCGCCCGCAGCAGCGCATCCACCGGCTCCTCCTCGGGCCGGGCCACCGCCGCGCCCTGCCGCCCCGCCGTCGCCACCGGCTCCGCCACCGCCTCGTCGGCGCCGTCCGCACCCGGCGCCCACAGCCGCACGACCGTGCCGTTGCCGCACGTGGCGATCATAGGCTCCAGGCAGTGCACCTGCAGGGGTGGGGGTGGGGTTGTGAACACCAGCCCAAGCTAAACCAACCTTACTAGACAAAAGGGGCGAACACAAAACACCGGCATCACGGCACCACCCTCGCTTGTGAGCAGGACTGGGCAGCTGCCGCGAGAGCCCGCGCGATGCGGTGTGGTTCCATTCCCGAGCCGGGCCCCCCAAACGGATTCAGCGAAGGCTGTTTGTACGGCACGGTATTGGTGGTTGGCAGCAGGACACGCACGCGACCCACCGCCAGGCAGGTGGGCACGAGGCGGTCCTGCACGGGCAGGATGCGCGCGATGCGGGCGGTGTCGTGGTCCCACACGAACACGTGGCCCTCGTCGGAGCCCGAGGCCACGTACGACGGCCCGCAGCCGCCGTCGCCGATCCACGCAACCTGCGGCGTGCGCGCATGTGTGTTGGAGAGGGTTACAGAGCGAATCGACACGCCAATCCAGAGTACGCCTAGGAATCCTGCAGCAGGATTCCTGCATGACGCAATACCGTAGGCCAGCCCCGGCCTGCGGCGCTGCGCAATCCTTGCCATCTTGATATCCGGCAGCACATCAGCCGAAGCAGGACACACCTCCTTTATGGTCATGATGTTCTTGTGGCCGTCAAAGCGCCGCAGGTAGCCGCCACCCTCCGAGCCGCGCTCCGGCGCTCCAGCTCCCGGCGTACCGCTGGCAGCCACGTCGGCAGGCACGACCGCACCCACACGCCGCTCCCCCGCAGCGCTGTTAGACACATCCGGCCCCGCTCCCGCTGATGCTGCTCTGGCTGCTGTGCCGCCTGCTGTTGTGGACGGCCCTGGGTCGCCGCCAGCCAGAGGGCCGCCAGGAGCCCAGAGCACGCGCTGCACCCTGCGGAGCAGCAAGCGAAGCGGGAGCGCGTTAATGCGAAAATAAACTTCGCGACCGACAGAAACAGACACGCGCGGGACTCAGAACGGAGCACAATACACAACTCACCGGCCGGGTGCAGGCCCGGCCGCCGCCTGGTGTGACGCGTCCGCCCTCGGGCCGTCATCTGCGCCGGGCTGCTGCTGCTGCTGTTGGTGGTGGCCTCCCCGAGATAAGGGCGACACGCGCCGCCAAGGCAGCGGCACGGTTGCGGGGTCCAGACCCACCTCCCCCACCCCTCGCGCCGCATCAACGGAGAGCCGACGGTCGGCCGCCGCCCCCTCTGACCCCAGCAGCAACCCGCTGCCGCCCACGCTGCCGGCCCGGACCAGCCGCGCGTCCGGCAGGGCAATGCCTCCCGCGGCGGCACGTGCGGGCGAGGCGGCTGCGGTGGCTGCTGGCGATCCCGCCGCGCCGCCGAAGCTCCCAGGGCCGCCGATGCGCGTGCGGAACAGCAGCGCGCGCCTGGCTTGCTGCGAGGGACTGGGGCTGGGGCTTGGGGAAGCTGGGGAGCCGAGCGCGCCCCTTTGCGATGGCGGCGAGGCTGGGCTGCCGGCAGCAGCGCGGCCAGCCGCTGGCGCAGGCGGCTGTCCGGCACGCGCTGCTGCATCCGCGCGGCCTGCCGGCCCATCCTCCGCTGCAGGAGCTGCCGTGCTAGGCCCTGGCGATGGCGATGACGCCGCAGTTGCGGTGGCGACCGTGCGGCGCGAGGCCTCTACCGCAGCGATCTGGGTTGCTAGTCCCCTGGCTAAGCCCAGTGCCGTCGCGGCCGCGGAGCGGCCTGGGCCTGGCTCCGCGGCTGATGCCGCCTCCTGCTGATGCTCCAGCTGCTGGGGCTGGTGGGACGGCTGTCCCTGCTGGTGTGGGTGCGTGCGCGCGCGCTTGCTCTGTCGCTGCGGCGTGCCGAGCGGCGCCTCGCCTGCAGCTCCCGGGTCACGACCACCGGCACCCCCGCCCCCGCCAGCCTCACCCCCCGCGCCATCGGCTTCCGAGCCGCTCCCGTCCGTCTCCATGGCGTCACCGCCACCCGCCGCCGCAGCACCGCGCCTGGCAGCACCTGCGGCGAGGGCGCCCGCCTGGCCGTCCGCCTGACTGCTGCCGCTAGCACCGCCCTGCATCCGGCGCACGTCACCGCTCCCAGCCGACTCCGCCCGCCCGCTGCACCCCGCCGCGTCACGCCGTGTCGCCGCCATGGCTGCAGCAGCTGCGGATCCCGTATCGGCCGTAGCCGCCGGGGCGCAGGCGGCTGCTGCGGCGGCGCCCGCCATGAGTTCCTGGCGGCTCAGTGGGAGGCCGCCGTACTGCATGTCCGACACCGAGGGAGGCGAGGACAGGGACGCCCGAGCCCGCCGCCGCCGCCGCCGTGGCGACGGTGGCTCCTGCTGCTGCTGCTCCTGCTCTTGGCGGGACCCGCCAAGCGGCAGGGTGCCGGTATCACGCAGGCCCTGCGGCGCAGCGCCACGCTCCTGCTCCGGCTGCAGCAGCAGCCGCTGCCGACGCCGCCACTGCCGACGCATGGTGGGCGTGTCGTCAAAGCCTGCGTCCTCATCGCTGCTACTGCTGCTGCCGCTGCTGTAGGCGCCGTCGCCGCCGCCATTGCCAACGCCGCCACTAACTGCTTCGTCGAGGGCGCCGCCGGCGCTCGCCACACGACCCCCGGCTCCATCCCTGCGGGGCAGCGGCCCCCCAGGTCGCCCGCTGCCCCCGGCCTGCTGCTGCTGTTGCTGTTGCTGAGCTCCCGGCGCTCTTGATGGGCTGCCGGCGCCGGGCAGCGCAGCGCGCTCCTGCACTGCCGCGCGCCCCGCCTCCATGAGCCGTCGCCGCTGCGCCAGCGCCTGCCGGCATGGTCGGTAGGTCGGTCACGTGGTTGTTACGATGGGTAGGGGCGACTACCGGTACTGAGCAGACGAGCACAGCGCCTTTCAGTAAGAGCAAGACACGGACCGTACGCGCCGTACCCCACCTGCTGCGTCAGCTCCGACACACGCCCAAGCCGCCGAAGCAGCTCCGCACGGTTGTGGGGCCACAGCGGCAGCGGCCGCCCTTCCGCCGCAGTGCCCGGCGCTGACGCATCGGCGCCTCCGGCGGCTCCTGCCCCGCGACCGATCGCTGCCGCAGCGCCGCCCACACCCGCTTCCGCCATCTCCGTGTCTGGGTCCAGGCCCGGGCCCGGGCCCGGGCCCGGGCCCGGGCCCGGGCCCGGCTGTCCGCTCGCGCTGGCTGCGCCGCTGCCGCTAGCGCCGTGGCCCGCCGCCCGCGGAGGCGACAGGAAGGCAGGCAGGGCAGCAGCTGGGGCGCCGTCGCCGGCGCCTTGGTCCAGGGGCTGCGGCGGCCGCGCGCCCGCGGGTGACAGCGTGTAGCGATAGTAGGCCACTCGCCGGCCGGGCCGACTGCGATGAACAAATTGCAAAGTTAATGTTCCACAGCGGGTGTTCATAACGAAGCTCCGTGGCAATATCGTCAGAAAGGACCGCGAAACCGCAGATGAAAAAACACGCCGGGGGCCGGAGCATATAAGTACTAGAGGGTGGTACTGGTGGGCCAGTCAGCGGACGCACCTGGGAGAAGCGGCGGGATCGGCGCTAGCACTTGCGCCGGGGGCCGCAGCAGCTCCACCACGCGCCGCCGCCTCCGCGCTGGCTGCCTCACCTGCAGCAGCATCACAGCGTGCACAGTCGGGCCATGCGGCACCACAGCAGCGGCCCTTTGCTGCGAGGGGCGCAGGGGTGCATCGTCCACGCCACCACGTGGCATATACACATGCGGTGTCGTGGCGCCGCCGCACCTGCGGCGATGGTCATGGTCGCGTCCGGGAGGTCCATGCTCAGGAGCAGGTGCTCCACAGGCCTATCACCCGCGCCCATTACACCACTGCTCGCGCCGCCCTCCGCGGCAGCAGCCGTTCCAAGCCGAGGCACCGCTGCGGCCGCGGGGTCTTCGGGAAGCGCCGCGACCTCAGCCGCCTCCACGCCGCCGACTGGCTCTGCTGCTCCTGCTTCGGCCGCCGCAGCGGCGGAGCCAGTCCTGCGCGTCCGCGCCACGGGCGGCCTCCCGCCCGACCCAGGTGCCAAGAGGCTCCTGCGCGGCGTGGGCCCCGATCTGCGCTGGGATGGTGACTGCGAATGCCCTTGCTGCCGCTGCTGAGCGCGCTGTGCTCGCCGGCGCTGGCCCCGATCGGCCTCGCTCTCACTCTCGCTGCTCTCTGAGCTATTACTGGTCGAGGCCTCTCCACCCGCACTGGCGCCAGCCATCCCAGCAGGGCTCGACGCCTCAGCGGCACCCGCCAGCGCAGCCGCGGTGCTGCGCCGCTGCTGCATTGACAGCTGCCCGGCCGTGCTGGCGCCAACAGCGCCTGTGACCCCCGCCCGCCTGCTGCCGCGCGCCCCGCTGAGCCCGCCACCGCTGACACCATTCGCCCCCACCCCGGCGCTGCCGTCCGCGCCCGCCACGCCTCCTCCTGGGGCGAGCCGGCGCGGAGGCGTGAAGTACTCCCACGCCGCGGCCCGTTGGCTGGCCTCCGCTCCCGCCCCCGCCCCCGCGCCGCCCCGGGCGCCCGCCGGCGACGTCATGCGCGCGGCCCCTGCTGCGACTGTCATAGGCGAGGGCGGCGGCAGGTGGGCACGCAGGCGGGACTCCAGCTGGTCGTAGCTCATGGCGTTTGCCTTCACGTCCACCTGCAGGCGGTTGCGGCGGCGGTAGGAGTGGCGGCGATGAGGGCGGCGGGGGTGGAAGCCGGGCGGCAGCGCACGACGGCCATACGTCCGCGTTTGGCAAAGCCGACCAGGAGGCGTCACTTGCTCTCAGCCCTGCGCTCAACCGCCAGCCCGGCCTCCAGCACTGTGCGCGGAGTCCACACACTCGGACTGCACACACGCGCTCTTTCCCTGATTGCGCATCCTAACCCCCACCCACACTCCAATCCCTTGTCATTTTAACCATACGCACACGTACACACACGCGCGCGCGCACCGCGTAGATGGCGTCGCCGCTGTAGCTGAGCAGCAGCTCGCGGCCGTTGGCCGCAAAGGCCAGGCCGGTGAGGTGGCGCACGCGGCCCAGGGTGCTGAAGCCGCCGCCCGCGCCCGCCATGAACATGGGCACGCACACGTGCGGCGGCGCGAAGGCCGATAGCCACGCCGGCCGCGAGGAGGGCGGCGCGGCGGGCGAGGCGCCGGCAGAGGCCTGCGGTTGGAGGGCCACCGGCAAGATCACACCGATGACGTGAAGCGGGGCTTTGCGCCTTGCATCTCCTGAGGCCCCGTCCGCCAACCCACCCAGAGCAATTTTGTTCTGCAAACGCTGCCCACCATTCGGTATGCGCTGCCGCCGCCCGCGCCTGCGCCGCCGCCCCCGGGCAGCATGCGCATGTCGTACAGCCGCGCGATGGGGTCGCCGCCACCGGTGACGAACAGGTGCGGCGCCGCCGGCGACACGGCCAGGGCGTCGATGGAGATGCGCAGGCTGCTGCGGCCCGCGCGCTCGCAGCACTGCTCCACTGCGGTTCACGTGGTGTGCGGCGGCACCGGCAGGTTTGTGGTGATTTCATGATATGCCCCGTGCGGTGGTCCCCCGACCAGGTGGGGGCAAGATAATCACGCGGTGAGCGACCGGGCAATAGAGCGCTGGTCAGCGATTGCGCCGGGCTCACCTAGCAGGGTGTTGGTCTCGCCCCCGGCGGCGGCGCCCGACTGCCGGATGTCGTACAGGCGCACACTGCCATCTTCGCTGGCGGACAGGAACGTGTCTGCAGGTTGGGCGGGTGCACCGGGTGTAATGATGGGGAACCATGCAACCATCGTGTTGGTGGCGTGCAAACGCAGAAAGCCAGCATGCGCTCGTAGGTTATTCCAGCTGACCATAGAGCCCTCACCTGGACCAAGCGCAGCGAGCGTCTTCACCCTTCCCTTATGAAAAGGGAAGGGGCGCGCCGCCTGGCGGTTGAGGTCGATGACACGAACCTGTCATACGGTGGTAGGGGTACCAGGACATGCAATCACGGCAAATGGTGGGGGTTGCGGGGCCCAGGCGCACCTGCCCATCTGCCTCTTCCAACCAACGCGCCTGAATTTTTGGCCCCTCAATTCTGCATGCATGATCGCAGCAGACGCCGCTGCGCACCTGTCTATCCGTCGCACAGGTGATGACCCTGCTCCCGCCAGACCCCGCCAGGAACCGCGTGCAGAGGACCGTGCCGGTGTGCCCCTGCAAGCAGTGGACACGCGGTTTAGATAGTGACTCACGAGCACCATGCTCGCGATACAGATTCTCTGGGGCGACGGCAAGCCGTTAGGAGGCGGAGGGCGTGCCCGATCGAACACGTCCCCGCACGCCCCACCGAATCGAAGCTCTTGCTGACGCGCCCAGAGTCTGGCTGGTACAGCGTGAGACGTGAAGCTTCATCACCGATTAGCAGGTGCTGGCCAGTCTCCGCGAAGGTGAGCGCGGTGCTTGAGGACGGGAGCCGGCCGCTGTCGCGGTCTGGTGCAAGCTGCAACCTGTCGACCAGGAATTCGTGGTTTCGCCCCGGGATACGCCTGCCTTCCCGGCGTCGTTCGAGTACATGAAACAAAGAGGTCGTCATGGTGCTTCAGCCCAGGGCAAAGGCTCAGGAAGTCGAATTGCCCAGTCAATGCTGGTTCCAGCTGCAGTTTCACATGCTTCTTTCCGAGGTATTAGGTGCAATAACAGGCTAGTATGTCAGAGTGCCGGGGCGTCAAAGCGCGTGCCTTACAGAACCGACGGAATTGCAAACCCTTCATTCCAAAGGTCATTGCAAGGCTGCTTTGCAAGCAGCGCGAGTTCTTGAAGCCAACCTTAAATACAGTGCTCATCATACAGCAATCCACAACCGCACAACGCGAGAACCGCCAGCGATAGACAGTTCCAAATCGACACTCGCGCACTATGAACCTCGACGGCAACTCGTGGTCACAGCTAAATGATGAGCTGCAAAGCATGGTCAAGAACTTCTCAGATCTGGTGAAGGCGTCGCGCATCCCCGACGAGTACGCCGACGAGCTGTCGAGCTCGAAGGACACCAAAGGCGAGCACCTGGGTATGGGCACTGGATGCATGACAAAGCGCGGCCGCTGCAAGGGGGAAGTGGCGACTTGGGACGCCCCGCGCACACGAGCCCGCCCAGCACCCCGGCTCACCTTTTAACCCCTCCGCTTCCGCAGGTGACCTGCAGGAGGTACTGGCTGACAAGCTGCTGTTCTCCGCGTACATGTGCCTGCACCACATTAGCGAGCTGAAGAAGGCAGCCTCGCTGAGCGACCATACGACGCAGGTGAGGGTGCGGACGTGCGGACGTCCTCGCCGGCGACAGACTGGCACGCGCAGGCACCAGGGAACCCCTGCGCAGGCACAGTACCGTATGCACCCAATGCTCGCGCCGTGCTTGTGCAGCGCTCGCACTGCCCAGTGACCAACAGCCAGCTTCCCTAAAACCTCATGCTTCCGCATACTCTACCTTGGCGCAACCCGCCGCTTCCCCACTCCCCTCTCCCCGCTGCCCTTCCGCCTGCCACCCAGATCGCCAACGCGCGCGCCGTGAAGAGCGCCATGCAGCGCGCCGACGACACCATCTCGGGCCAGCTGGCGGGCATCAAGGCGGAGGCGCAGGAGCTGCTGGGGCAGCTGGAGGAGAGCTACTACAGCAGCCGGCACAAGGGCCGCCCGACTAAGAGCGGCGTCAGCGAGCAGCTGCGGGAGCTGTGCAGCCTGGCGCTGGAGAGCGTGGGCCACCGCAAATGAGGGCGAGCTGCGCCCGCCTCAGCAGCGACGATTATGTTGCGCGCGCTTGGTCTCATTCAAAGTTCAAGGCTGGCTGCGGCATGCATGGTGCATTGCGGCGGACATGCGAGCTGGTGCAGTTGCCGGTTGGCAGTTCGCAGCTGGCAGCGCTCACAGCGGGCGTGATGGGTTGCTGCCCTGGCCGTGGCGGCAGCCTGTCGGCACGCGGAGCTGAACAATGGCGAAGGCCAGAGCCAATACCTTCACAGCGTGTTACAGGAGGCTGATGGGCCGGCGCCAATCAGTGCAGCCCAGCGGAGCACGAACAACGCATCGCCAACGACCCGCAGAAATCTGCTCCAGTCCTGTCCGCGGCATATCCAGCCACTGGTTCCCTTCAGCCGTCCACATCTCGCGATGGACACGCGCTGCTAGCGCTGCTCAACAATCCAGTCCTACATGAATCTTCGCCCCAGGCGCTTGGCTGCCCCAGCATCTGCATCACCTCTCATCACGTCTTCTGCTTCTTCGGCGCACGCAGCGGTGCAAACGCATTGGCGTTGGGCGCAGCTGCACCGGAAGCGCCCTTGCCCGCTTTCCCGCCAGCCGCCGGGGACGCGCCGCCTCCAGCTCCGCCCGACTTTTTCCCAGCCGTCCCCTGCCCCTGGCCCCCGCCGCCGCTCCCAGCACTGCTCCCGGCCGCCGCGGTCGCGTCGTCAATGATGCGCAGCGTCGACGGCTGCCACGGCTTAAGCTCTGCTGGTTTCCGGAACGTCTTCGCCATGTCCACGTCGCTGATGGAGGCGCCTTGCTGCTGCGCTGCTGCTTGGCCTGCTGCCGCAGCGCTGCCTTCCGTGGCGGCACTGGCAGCAGCGGCAGCCCCCGTCTTCTTGACGCCCCCTGGCCCGAAACTCATGCGTCCGCCTGCCCGGACTAGGCCGGGCAACGGCACTGGCTCGTAAGAGATCGTGCATCTCCCGGATGTGGAGGCCTGCGGCCAGGTCGCGTCCCCTGCAGTTGCTGCCGGCTCGGATCGTGTTGCGGCCACCTGCACCTGCATGGCCGGAATGCGCGGTGTGGAGCGTTGCTTACGTTGCGTCAGGCTGGCGTGTTTGGAGGTGGGAGGCATTCACAAGGATAGGATACGGCGTGTGCCATGATGTATGGATGGGATGCGCATAGGTGTGGGACGCGGCTCCTGACCTGAGCGGGGTCAACGGCGGGCGCTTCTGCCTCCTCCGCCGCTGCCGCGGCGTCGGCTGCGGCGTCGGCTGCAGCGGCGTCGGCTTCTAGCTTCCTCTTTTCGGCCGCCCTCTGTCAGGGTCAAGTGTTTAAACACATCGCATGACATCGCTTCAGTGTGCATTCTCAGGGGGTTCCCGCTTGCAGTCTGAGGCAGCATTCGCGCCGCTGGGCACACGGTCAAGCTCTCTAGGCAGCCTCGAAATGCAAGCTCCGCTGAGTGTGGCTACATACCTGCATAAATTTTAAGCCTAAGACTTTGGTAGAGAAGCCCTTATTTTGCGACATTGTGGCAATTGGTGCAGTCAGGCTCGACAGCAGCGTCGAATGCTTCAGCAGGCGAGATGGAAAGAGTAGCAAATGTCAACAATCCGCCGATAAGTCGCCTGAATTTGCAAACGGCACGGTCTGATCATCGCGGCGACTCATCGCTTGAAACCAGTTCGGTCATTCGGTGCCGGGCTTGCATCGGCGCACACGGTTAAGGTGCAGTTTGATAGCCGAGCATTTCATAGTGCGACAGTCCTAGCAGACACCCCACCGTCGACGTGTTCACGAGAGAATGTCGTCTGCTCTCCGTCGCCTGTCGCAGCAGGCCCCGCGTCTGACGCGTGGCCTGAAGACTGGCAACGTCACTAAGGGGGGTGCTGAGAAGTACAGCCACGAGGAGGTCGTCTATGGCGATGGCCACCACGGTCTGCGCAAGGGCTACACCTACGTAAGACGCGGGCGGGCGCAATGCGCGTGTAATATGCAGTGGGAGCACCATGCTGGGATTCCAGCGAAGCAGCAGCAGCTTTCGGGCTTGATGATTCGCGGCAACCAGTTGAGCCCCCCGTCGCCGTCAGAGTGTTAATGCGACTATGTGACCGCTGACGTGCAGGACTACGAGCACGGCCCCCACTACCTGTCGCCGGAGAAGGTGCGCAGGAGGGTTCGCTCGGGTACCGGACTCCTGTACCGATTTCCGGAACTGGCCCTACGCGCGGTGGCCACATGGAGGGCGACTGCTGGACAGCATGGGGTCGCTTGTTATTTTGGGCGCAGTCGGGCACTGGGGGCTCGCGCCCGGCCGCGTCGGTGACAAATGTGGGCCGCGCCCCCCCTTCCGGGCCGTGCCAGAAGCCCGTCTACCCCTACCGCGGTTCGTCAGGACGCCTCTCCCCTCGCTATGTCAACTCGAGGGATCCTGAAAGGCCCCGACCTTGTCCTCTACCGCAGGTGCCCAACTTCTGGAGCAAGTTCTACGCTGGCACTGGCGCGGTCTACGCCCTGGGCTTTGGCGTGCCCCTGTTCGCTGTCTGGTGGCAGCAGAGCAAGCTCAAGGCGTAAATGCGCCGAGGAGCCATCACTGGCTTTGGGCTCGCGAGGAAGCAGCGAAGCGCTTGCTGGCGGGCGTGGACGCGGCCGGGCCGGATAAGTGCGCGGCTTGCTCCAGGCTTAATTCTTGTGTTGTGTGCGCGTGAGGCGTGGGATGTCCAGTACTGAACGTGTCTCAGGACGTGTCTGCCTCTGATATCGAGGTTTGTACCTGCTTGACAGCCGGGAACAGGCCATGGGCTATTCAGGCTGCAGCTACCGTGTGGGGTGTTCAGGATGATCAGATTAGGAAGACTCCGCATTACTGATTAGATAGGTACCCAGATATGTCATTCCCACCCAATGACTCCCCCTGTTTGAGGGGCCGATGTAACTTCAAGAGCTACATCGCGTAATTCGTTGACCAGCGGTCGGAGTCACGGGATACAGCGCTTGCTGCGCCGTGCACGCATGCGGCCACGTTCCAGTTCGATGAGGCCTTGCGCTGTTGCGCAGCATCCCGCAGTCCAGCAAGCTTCTGTTACCGACAGCCGTCTGCAAACAGGGACTGTGCATTCGTTTTTCGTACTGATTTGCAAAGCTGGAAACGTCCGTAGGCAGGGGTTATGAGCACCCTCTCGTGATTGCAACAAGATTGGCTGTGGTGCTGTGTGTCTGTGCTAGCGAATCAGCGAACGGCCACTCTACCAGCCAGCGCGTCCCATCGGACATCGGTTCAGGCGTACAGCGACTCAAACAGCGCAGCCCACAGCCCCACACCTTGCCGCCACTCCTCCACCCTGGTCCCGGCGCCCGCAAGATCGATACACTGTGTGTCTGTGTCGGGACTACGCCACACTGGCGCACTCTTCCTTTAGCCATGAATCATCACGATCTCTACCCCACACGCAAGCCATTCACTGGAGCGGGACCTCCTCCCATCAATCGACTCACGGTCACTGGGGGATACCACCGCCAACATCCGCGCACCAAACCACTATTGGCATCCATGCGGCCACACCCCGGCACCACTACTCACCACTTCCCCCCCCGCTAGCCCCCAGCCGCTCGGCCACTACCGCCGCCGCGGCCCCCGCGCGACCTTGTTGGCCTCCTTCTCCTTCCGCAGCTCCTCCAGCTCCGAGCGCAGCTCCGCCATCAGCTCGCTGCGGCTGACCACCTTGCGCGGCCTCTCCTCCTTGTCCTTCGAGGAGCCCGCACCCGCCCCGGGCCCCGCGCGCGCGCCCGCGCCCGCCGGACCGCTGCCGCTCTTTGCCCGCTCCCCGCCCTTGCTGCTGCTGCCGCTGCTGCTGCCGCTGCTGCTGCCGCTGCTGCTGCCGCTGCTGCTGCCGCTGTTATTGGCGTTGGACTGGCTTGCCGGCTCAAGCCCAGGCGCCAGCACACGCTGTTTGCGGCGCCCCTTGATTGCAATGCCCACCGCCGCTGCAGAGCCCGTAGCCGCAAGTTCCCGCACCTGCACAGATTGAGGGGAGCAGGGCGAACCAGTGAGTGCTCGCGAAGCAGTGGCGGACAGGCTGGGGTTGCTGCGGGCAGGCTACAACCCCATACACGTCGTCTGGCACACCGGCGTGGTCCCAGATGCCCATAAAAACATAACCAGCCACAACTCCGCATCTCGCAGCCCACCTGCGCCGGCCGCAGCCGCTTGAACGCCTCCAGGTCCTCATCCATGATCTCGTAATCCTCCACGTCGTCGTCCCCATCATCATAGCCGCCGCCGCCGCTGCCCCAGCCGTCTTCCGCGTCGGCCGCCGCGCCGCCGGCACCGCCGCCGCGCCGCCGCCCGGCCGCCTCCTCCTCCGGCTCATCGCCCAGCATGATGTCATCGTCCTCGTCCACAATGATCTGGTGATAGCGCTCCTCGTCCGTCAGGCGCTTGGACTTGGGCTTGGGCGGCTCGTCCGCCACGGCTGCGCCGGCCTTGCTGCCCTTGGCCTTGTCGGCCTTGCGGGGTGCGGCCGCGTCGCGCCCGCTGGTAGAGGCCTGGCGGGAAAAGGAGGCAGGAAGGAGACAGGAACAAAGGGCAATTGACGTGAGGCGCAGGCAGAGGCCACATGGGGCGTGCGTTTGTCAGGACTGCCGCGCACAGAGCACCCTGACCAGCGTCCCGGCCTGCGCCCTACGCCCGGCGCCTTGCAGTGTCGCTCAAGGCTCACCTCGGTGCCGCGGTCCCTCCGCTTGACCTTGTCCTTGTCCTTGGCCGGCGCCTCGGTGCGGTCGGACTCGGCGTCGCGGTCGAAGCTGTAGCCGGCGGGCGGCGGCCCCAGCCGCAGCTGGCCGTGTGATATGTGCGCCTCCTGCAGTGTGCGGGCGGGAGGGTGCGGGCGCGGGTCAGAGGAGGAGCCGCGGCGAGAGGTGGGTGGGGCTTTGCGGTGCAGTTGCGCCCGCACGGCTGTGTTGCGCGCCTTGGCGCGTTGGAGCATCGCGGGCCCGGTAACGAGCCAACCCGAGCGCGCTTTCGCACGCCGCATGCGCGGTCCACTGCTTGTATCGCCTATTCCTTTGCGAGGCAAACGAAATATATCAAAATCGCAGCCACTCGCCAGCAGCGGCACACCCAGCTGGTCCGCCAGCTTGTCCACAATGAATCGCTCGTTGGGCGTGACGATGGTGAGCACGCTGCCCGCCGCCTGCGCCAGCTCCATAGCCTCCTCCACCGCCGCCGCCGCCTTCTGCGCCGCCGCCTTGGCCGCGCGGTTGCTGGCGGCGGCGCCGCCGGCGGCTGCCGCCTCCGCGGCGGCGGCCTCCGCCTCGTCCGCCGCCTGCTGCGCCGCCTCTGCTGCCGCTTCAGCTGCCAGGGCGGCAGTGAGGCGTCCTGTAGAGAGGTAATGAGCACCGGGCGTCATCAGCATCGCCTCGTCTCATCCCACCGCCTCGCCCCACCGCCCCAACCCGCCCGCCTCACCCCGCCCCCCCCCCCCCCCCCCGCCCCGCCCCGCCCCGCCCTCACCCGTGCGGCCGGCGCGGTGCGCGTAGTGCGCGGCGCTGGAGGGCAGCTCCAGGTTGAACACGGCGTCGCAGGAGGGCACGTCCAGCCCGCGCGCCGCCACGTCGCTGACGCACAGCACGCGCAGCTTGCCGCGGCGGAAGCTGTTGAGCAGGTTGGAGCGGGTCAGGCGCGGCAGCTCGCCGTGCAGCGCGCCGGCCTGGCGGTGGGGAGGGTTGGGTGGGTGGGCGGGTGGGTGGTTTGGTGGGTGGGTGCAGCGGGTGTGGGCAGAGAACTGCAAGCAATGTTTTTCAAATCGGGTACTAGTACCCAATCGGGTACTATAAAATTAATTCCTGAAACTTTGCACGGCTATTCAAAAATAATTGTGCGAGGCCGCAGTACCCACACGGGTACCTAGAAACTAATCTGCCATCCCCGTGGAATACCCGTGAAGCCACGCGTGCCAGGGTCGAACAGCCAGCCAGCCCCCCAGCAGAAGCCCCGAGCACCCCAGCTGTGGGGCACTGTGCAAGGAAGAAAACACGTTTGCCCAAGGCCCATATTCAAAATTTTGGGCCCCCATTATGACGGAGAGGCGGCCTTCGGCCCCGGGTACTGAACCAGATATTATTGCTAGCGGTGGGGACCCGTAGGGGGACTGAGAGCTTAACCCCCAGATTTGATTTGAAAAAACACTGACTGCAAGGATGGTAGCTATGCCGCCACAGCGCTTGCACCGCAAAAAAACGTTCCGCCCGCCGCGTCTCTATCCCGCCCGCAACAAACATCCGTTCGTGTGGACAGCTGCCCCCCATTTCCCCCTGCCCTTCTCCCCCTGCCCTTCTGCCCCCCTTCTGCCCCTGCCCTTCTCCCCCTCCCCCTCCCCCTGCCCTTCCCCCTGCCCTTCTCCCCCTTGCCCCGCCGCCGCCTCGCACCTTGATGCCCCGCGCCTGCAGCTTGTACTGCGTGTCCTGCAGCCGCTGCTGGAAGTTCATGAAGGCCAGCACCCGGTTGGCGCCCAGCGCGTGCACCGCGCGCCGCAGCATGTCCACCTGCGGCGGCCGTAAGGGGCAGTAGCAGCAGAGGCGGCGGAGGCAGCAGCAGTAGCATGAGCGACAGCCACGAGCGAAGAGTACTGTGTTCGCTGGCCCTCGGGATCCTGGCCCTCGAGATCCTGCCCATGCGCACGCGACAAGGCCGCTACGGGTACTGATGTATGGTGCGTGCCTTCCCCCAACCCATGCCTGCTTCTTCCCCACCTCCACCCCCGCGCCTGCCCAACCCCGCCCCCCGCCGCCTCCCCCCTCCCGCCTTCGGCTTTCTCCACCACCCGCCGCCTCCCCGCCACCCGCCGCCTCCCCACCTCCCCTCCAACCTCCGTCCCCCTCCCGGCCCCGCCGCCGCACCTTGTGCCGCGTCTCCGCCACCAGGTAGTAGTGCTGCAGCTGCGGCGGCAGCGTGGGCACCAGCCCCTGCCCTGCCTGCACGCCGCCCGCCGAGCCGCGCGTGCGAGGCGCCAGCGGCGAGGCGGGCCCGTCCCAGCCGCGCACGCCCCAGCCCCAAGCGGGGTTCTGCAGGACGCACGGCACATCGAAGCACGGCAGCGTCAGAATGCAGGCACGAATGCAACGACAAACGTTTTTCACGCTGACCGCTGCTGACCACCATCTGCGCCAGCTGCCTAACCAGCCCATCACACTCGAGTGACACGCTGAGACCCCATCCCTGGATCCGCTGTGACCCCGTCCCTGGATCCGTTGTGACCCCGTCCCTGAATCCAGGCAGCCGCCACTCACCGACGCGTCCGCCGCGCCGTCAGCTCCGCCTGCCGCCGCGCCGGCGGCGGCAGCCCCCGCGGGCCCCGCGGCCGCGGGCGCAGCCATGCCGCTCATCATCGCCACCATGCCGCCCTCGCCGTCGCTGATGCCCGGCACCACCGCCGGCACGGCGCCCGCCGACACGAAGCGGGGCGAGGGGCACCACTTGGCCGCGCGGCCCAGCACGCTGGGCGTGAGCGTGGCGCTGACCAGCACCGTCTGCCGGCGGCCGGACGCGCCCTCGAAGGGCAGCGACGCCACGGCGGCCGCCGTGGCGGCGTCGACGCCGGTGAGCTCGCCGGCCGGCGACTCGTGCGGCTGCGGCGGGCGCTGGTCCAGCCGCTTGCCGCAGTGGTCGTTGAGGTGGTTCATGTCCTCCAGGAACGCCGAGGCCAGCAGCTGGTCGGCCTGTGCGGGCGGGCAAGCGTGTTTTCGCGCGGGGGGGGGGGGGGTTGAGGGCGAGGCATGCGATAGTTTGGCCAGGCCGGGCTTGGATACAGGTTGTGGGCAGGGCTGGGGTGAGCCGGCGGGTACAGCCACGGCCTTGTGCCTGGCTCCATTCCTCTCGCCCACAGCCTCCATTGGGTTTGGCTGGTAACCGCAACCGTCCCCCGCCCGCGCGCCCCTCCTCCACTTCGCTGACTCATACCCGCAAACCCGCCGCCCTCCGCGCCCCGCCCTCCGCGCCGCCCGCCCACCGCGCCGCCCGCCCACCTCGTCCATGACCATGAGCGGGCACTTGTGCAGCTTGAGCGAGCTCGTGCGCACCATCTCAGACAGCCGGCCTGCACACATGAGCAGGGCACGAGACTTCACGTGCGCTCAGGAGGAGCACGCGTAGGGTTGCCTGGACAACAGCCCTAAGCAAGGCCGGCCGCGCGTTTCCAGGCTGGAACTGCCCCCCACCCCCGTGCTGTACTCAACACGCGCCGCGTTGCCACCTGTGGCCCTGTGTTGTCTCTCCCACCCAACCCCGAAGGCACCCCCAAAGTCACCGCCGCTTCACAACACGGCAGCCAGCCCTACAGTGGCGCACGCACGCACCGGGCGTGCCCACGACCAGCAGCGGCCCCGGCACCGCAGACAGCGCCTCCGCCTGGCGCTTGGGGTTGGCGCCACCAATCACCTGTGCGCACAAGGTGTGCATGTACGCGCGGGCTTGCTGCTTACTTGCGGCAGAGGGCAGGCCAGGGGCAAGCATTGCACACGGCTTGGTGCTGTTGTGGCCTCCCTCCCACCGCTGTCCTCCTGCTCTGCCCAGCGCCTCACGCGAACCCGCATTCCGCAATACCGTCGCCGCAACGTCCCCTCCCCTCCGCCCTCGACACCCCCGCCCCCATTCCAATCCCGCCCTCCTCGCGCCCGCACCTGCTGCACGGCCCACTTGCGCATGTCGGGCGGCAGCAGCGACTTGGCCACACGCATGATCTGCATGGCCAGCTCCTGGCTGGGAGCCACCACCAGCGCCTGGTCGGCACAAAGGGGGAGGCGGTTGGAGTGGTTGGGTTGGTTGGGGTGGGCGCTTGAGGTGGGTCCAGCACACACGAGGAAGCACCGTGCTCCTGCGCTGAATGCAGGCCATGCGCTGAGCTGCTGTGCGCCAGCGGGGCCAGGGTGCCCCCCCGCTTTCTTCTCCTCTGCCCTGCCCCCGCGCCCCCGTGCGCACCTGCACGGGCACATCCGGCAGCCCGCCGCGCTTGGGCGTGCGCGGGTCCGCCGCAATCGCCTCTGCCCGCCGCAGGCTGAGCGTCAGCACCGGCAGCAGGTACGACAGCGTCTGTCACGTCAGCGAGCATGGGCCAAGGGGCGCGTTGCAAGGTTAAGAAGCTCGGGGGGATGTGGTCCAGGACGCCGGTGCCAGGGAGGCCGCCAGGTGGCGCCGTGCGCAGCACGCAGCAGCACGCGGCGCAGCGGCAGTCGGCGGTGCGCGGGGGCAACACACGGCATGCCGGCACACGCCTCACGCTGACACAGCGCCCATCGCCTCCTCTTTGAAACCACTCAACCAACGCGCCCGGGCCCTTTGTGACTAGCGATACGGTACGTTACGCATTCGTGATTCGTACTCGCGAACTCGCGCGCACCTTGCCGGAGCCGGTGTAGCTCTGCACTGCGCAGTTGCCGCCGGTGAGCACCGCGGGCAGCGCCGCGGTCTGGATGGCGGACGGCCGACCCACACCCAGCTCAGGCAGCGCCGCCTGTGGGGGCAGCGCGGCGACCCCTGGCTAAGCTGGGCAAGTAGCATGCGCAGCCGAGCGGCTGAACGAGCGGCTTACAGGGCAGAGACGGAGATGGGTGGCGCACAGAAGTTGAGCAGTCGCCCGCCTGACTACCTGACCATTCCAACCTGCGCTGGGTGGCGGACACAGCCAGCCAGCAAGCAAGCCGGGCATGAATACGCGGACTTATGCACGTCCCGCTGCTTACCGCCAGCATGGGGTCGATGCCAAGGCTGAGGAACGGGGACTCAAAGGCTGCTGCCGACGACTGTTGCGCCACCGCAGGACCCGCTGGCGGTGGCGTCGGGCTCACTTCCGCAGCCGCCGACCGTGGCTCCGACGCCACCAGGCCGCTAGACGTAGCCGAAGACGGCATTGCGACGGCCAGGACGCGAAACGCCCGCCGCTTCTGTGGCCCAACTCGTTGTGGCCATGCGGCGGCTCCAAGCGCGCAACCAGCCCTGGCGCCCCCGACTCCTCTAACATCTCGGCTTGTTGCTCTAGTTTGTGAAGCTGTCTTCATGGTGCCTCAATTCGAGAGTTGTCGGCTCAGCTTCAACCGAATTCTATTCTAGGCACCTCAATTTGGGCGCTGCAAATGCTATACCGAATGCCCACACTCTCGGTTGTGCTTTCGTTTCAGCAAAAAAGCGGGGTAACGGGCTCTCGTGGAAATTTCCAACTGCATCGCACCAGGGCCCGCCCGCGGCAAAAGGGCCATGCCCATGCCTTGCCGCAGCGATAACTTGTTTACACAGTACATTACGCAATCATACCACCCTGCCCAGCGACAGTCACGCCAGTTGACTCGAAAATGAGACGTGCATCGTTGCTTGCTCTGCTTGCTCTTTTGGTTTTTGCTGGCCAGCGTGCACATGCACAAGCGGCAAACTGCAAAATCTTGTATCCGCCCTATTCAATCCATGAGGAGGAGGCCCAGTACGCGGAAGACCCATCGGGCTCGGGAGCATTCGACTTCAGGATGTTTGCATCGAAGCATGCGAATGGAGCCGACAGGTGCGCATTACTGTCCAGAACTCCGGAAGGCGGTCCGGAATGTTACACCTGAATGTATCGTCGCGCATGGCCGTCCCGTGCATGTGCGTGCAGTTTGCGTGCCCATTGAAAGCACTGCATAACTTGGTCAAGCCGGGGGAGGCAGGGCAGGCATGGAGGAAGCCCAAACCGCAAACTCAGCCTGGCGCTTGACCCCACCACCTTTTACTCGCCCTCCCTCCCTCACGCAGCCTGGAGTTCGGCCGCTACACGCTGTACCCGGAGAAGGACAGCGGCGTGCACCGGCACCTGGACGGCGACGAGTGGATTTACGTGCTGACGGGGCAGGGGACGTGAGTGCGCATGCAACAGTGCGCAGGGGCTGCCTGCAGTGCCCAGATTCCACGACGTGCGGCCGTGAAGACGTAATGGACTGCGAAAGGAGTGGGCAGGGCACCGTATACTGTTCGGGGCGTGCACAGTGGCGTGCCACTCGCGGCAAGGTCCGGCAGTGCGGGCAGCCCGCGTGTCTTGCGCACTCGTGGCTTCCAGCCGGAGACCCGGTATCCGCCGCGATGTGTGGCAGCGCTCGAGAGCAGGGCTCGCGTCAGGCAACTCACGTGACCAGGTGGCCTGCTGAGCCTCTGACTCTGCGCGCGCATGGTGTGCGTCTGCGCAGCTATGCCTACTGGGCGCACGAGAACGCGGAGGTGACCGAGGTGCCCGTGCACCAGGGTGCGTGCGTGGGGAGGGGGGGGGCACGGGAAGGGGGGGGGGAAGGGGTACTTCATTCCAGAACCCAAAGCAAGGGGGGTGTAGCCGTCCATGTGAAAGGTGCTTGGCATCTGTTGAACTGCCGATGTGTAGTGGGGGCCACATGCGCACACGGTGTCCGGGGGCGCGGGCGGGGCAGGTCCAAGCGACATGGGCTTCCATGGGCGCCCCGGCAAAGGCAGCAGGCAGGTTGCCTCCTCGGCGGCGCACCGGATGCCTGGAGGCGGCGGGGGCTTCGGCCACCCATCGGACGCCTGAACCGAAGCCATAGCTGGCCCGCCGCTTGACGGCCCCCCACGGTACCTTTCCAACGTCCTTCCAACGCCTCCATCCGTGCGCCTGCCTGCCCACACAGGCTCGGTGCTGTTCAACCCGCAGGGCCAGCTGCACAAGGTGGGGGCGCGAGAGGGCGGCACGGACCGGGTCTGGGAACACAGACGTGCGACCGGGAGCAGTTAGACCGGCCATGCCCCATGCACGCTTGAAAACGTCGCCGGTGCCTTCCAACCCCGCGGGCGGATCAACCCCACGCCTCGGCGCCTCGTGCCCTCTCGCCCGCTCTCTAACCCTGCGCTCCCCCACGCCGCAGCTCACCAACACCGGCACCGGGCCCCTGTATGCCTGCTGCCTGCTGCCTACCCTGCAACACTCCTCCCTCACCATGTTTTTGTGCTCCCCCACCCGCTCACGCCGCAGCTCACCAACACCGGCACCGAGCCCCTGTACGGGCTCATCCTGGGCAAGAACCTGGGCGGCACCGAGATGCTGGCGGGCTGGCCCGACTCGCCCACCGGAGGTGCGGAGAGCTGGAGGGCGACGGGCTCGGGCCTTCGGGGGGAGGGAGGGTTCAGGGACCCAAGACACGCTACGTCGGTAGCCCCAGCCCGTTGCGCGGGCGGCGGCATTGGGGGACGGTGTGTGTTGCAACTCGCAACTCCGGCACTCGCGTGGCGATCATGTATAGCAGTAGCAGCTGGACCCGCGTGCGGTCGCAAACGTCCCCGCTGCCAAGTGTGCTGGTCCACTGTCCACACGCAGGCGTGGGCTACGTGCCGGAGCTGATGCCCTGGGAGACCTCCTGCGCGCCCGGCCACGAGCCGGATGAGTTCTATGAGGCGGCCACCACCGGCGAGGCGTTTGAGCAGGCGGCCGCGGAGGGAGGCGACTGGGCGGGCGAGGGCGAGCTGTGAGGCGGCTTGAGAACGAGCTGCTGCAGAGGAGGAACTGCGGTGGGCGAGCGAGCTATTGCGGGCGAGCTACTATTGCGGGCGAGCTGCTTTCGTGGCGCAAGCAATGTGCGGAAGGCTGGGGAGGAATGGAGGAAGACCGGGGGGGGCTGTGTGAGGAGGCTTGGTGGCTGTGGTCACGGCGTGCTTGGGGGCCGGGAGTTGAGCGGTTGACGGGTGCCGCATACGGTCTCATTGCGGAAGGACCAAGGGGGCCGGTAGCGCCGGCATGCCGCCGCGCGTTGTGCACACAGGCCGCCGTGAGAGGGGCCGTGGAACAAGGGCGTGCAAGGAAGTGGAACTGCGTGTGGTGCGGGTCAGTGAGCCCCTGGCTAGTAGTCCAAGTAGTGCTGCAGAGTTTCCCAGCGCATTCGTTGACCCTTGTGTTTGCATTTGGGTGGCCACGATTGCGCATGGCCCATGGTTGCCGGCACGGGTGCCCAGAAAAGCTAGGCATGCGAGTGAAGCCTGTGGTGGGTGTGGCTACTAGCTGAATGACACAGGGGCCCAGGCTGATGAGCTGCCTGACCGCCGCACAGCTGTTCAGTAGCTAGCTCGGTCTTGGAAGTCGGGCAATGTAAGTCGGGCACTCGAGCAGTTGGGCACGCAACTTCCCAAGATTACAGCATGTCATCCCTTGCATGTCTCACTGAAGCTTGACCAACTGCTGCATAATACCGTTTACACCTCCACATGAATTCACTCAATCCAACAAACATACTCAACGTCGGGGGTGATGGGGCATCGTGCACATCCATGCGCCCATATGTGAAATGCGGATGCCCAGGCCTGATCACCAAACGCTAGGGTGCCCTCCACCATGCAAATACACTTCCCCACGGGACGGGACACAGAGTGGTGATCAGCCGCACATGCCATGTATAGATATGTTATAGGGTCAAAGAAAGACAAGCGCCGAAAAGTATGCGTGCCTCGTATAAAAGCATCAATCCATCTCACAGGCACGAGAGAAGCGTCGACACCGGACAGCGTCCGACACGTGCCTCGGTGGCCGCAGCCCCTTCCTAGCCGGCACACCGCCAGCTCTCAGCGGCTCACTTCTTGCTGGTGGTGGTGGTCGTCGTCTTCTTGTCATCCTTCTTCTTGTCCTTGTCGTCCTTCCAGAAACCGCGCGCCAGGAGGAGCCCGCCCATGGCCGCGCCGACGGCGGTGTTGGTGTAGCCAAGCTGGTGGCGTGGTGCAGTTTGGAGCGGTGGGACGGGACGGCAATTTCAGAAAGAGAAAGGTGCGGTACGGCAGGCAGGGTGCTTCAACGCAAGGCGGAGGCAAGCGGCAATTAGCGCGCACGCGCCCATCGAGGCATGTCTGAGCACACGGGAGCAGGGCAATGGCGGCCTCGGCGGCACTGCCTGCCGCAGATCGCCAGGCACGCCGTGCGGCCTCATTGGCGCGAGACATACAGTCCGGTAAGCCGCTGCTCGCTCACCTCCTTGCGCTGGGTGCCCTTGTAAGAGTTGTAGGCGCTGAGGGCGCCGCACACAAGCCAGGCGGCACCGTGCACCTTCATGGTGTCCTTCTTCAGCTGCGCGCGGTTGTTCGGCAATCACGGGACAACGGGAAACACACGTCATAAAAGGCGAAGGTCGGCTGTGGCAGCGGCTGCCACAGCGAGCTCTGATTAGGTCAGCCACAAGTGCCCACGGCCGCAAGTTACAACATCTGCCTTGTGCACGTGTGCCGTGTGCACGTTGAGCCCACCACCAGGGGCTCACCTGCTTGTCGTCCGAGCGCGCAACGAGGAAGCCGCTGGCACCAGCCCTGCACCGGCCAAAACGTGGCAGGCATGACCATTCTGATTAGCAGGGATACTTATCCGGCATGCAGCGGTACTTGCGCATTCAGCAGCTGCAGCAAAGGCGCTGCGGTGCGGTTTACCCGTGGGCCTCCCAACCACACTCACATGGCGCAAGCGTCTCCCCAATACCGGGACAGCTCGGGGTGGTTCTGACGCTTGTCCGTGAAGAAGGCAGTGTGGGTCTGGTCCAGGCCGGCCAGGCCCACGGCGCCCCAGGCGCACGTGCCGACCGAGCTGACCTGGGGCGGGCAAACCAGGATGTCGAGCACATGTCAGGGCTTTCGGCGCAGGTCGCAAACCATGTGCAAACATTGTAATGGGCTCTGAAGCAACCTCATAATGGGCTCTGAGGCACCTCTGCTGCCTTGTTGCCCCAGGCGGCGCGTGGGCGCGACACGGTCGCTGTGCGGTTAGCGCGAAATGGCATGAACTTATTGCCCCGAACGCGACCGCGCCTGCCCAAAACGTTATAAACAAGTGACATTGCTGGTATACGCCACATGCAGTCAGTTTCTGCGTGCAAAATGAGGACGCTGCGAGGCGGGGCCGGCTTTCGGAACCACGTCAGCACTGCCCGGCGCCCTTGTTTGACCCCGGCCGACCGCGATCTCTCGCGCCGGCACGCCCGAACATACCTTCAGCAGAACGTCGTCGTTGAATTTCGGGGCCATGGCGTCTCCGGGGCGAATTGAACAGCAATTCGAGATACGCAAAGCTGCGAGAGCTCTTAAACAGCTGTTTCTTAGTGGAGAAGAATACTGTTCGCGTATACACTCGCACTCAGTGTATAGCCTGCGCCCCGACAAATTTGAGCTTTTAGCCAGCATCAACCGCTATACGACATCGGATCCCCGCTGGCAAAAGCTGGCAAAAGCAATTGCTGCCGTGTCACGCGAAACTACTTCAGCAAAGGTAACAGGGCCTACTCTCGCATGTTGAGCTGGCTTGGAGTGCCGGAAGCGCGAAGCAACTTCGTTCCTTGGGACCCGGAAATGTCTTCGCCGCGGTCCTGCCCGGCGGTCTTTCCCTGCGGTCCTCCCCGCGGTGCCCGCGGTCAGTCGGTCCTCCCAACCATTCTGCACACCGTTAGGGGCCTTCCCCATCGCCGCGCCTGCAGTTCGCATGTCGCGCAGAGTGGAAGGGACCTTGGAAGGGATAAGAAGGGATTGTGCGTGATCGTGGCGCACCCGACCTCCCTGACACGGGCGGCCCGCCGCGTTTCCCCGCTCCCCCGCGCCTTTACGGCCCCTGGCACAAGCGGGAGCTGCCCGAGGCTCTCCTGCCTCTCCAGTGCGCCGCCAAGTTATCGAGATAACTGTTACAGACTTACAGCTGTGGTTAGCGAAGTGCTTTCGAAACGCGAACGCGAATATGCGTAATCATGTGTCGTTGTAGTCGCTAGCACGCATAGAAGGCCG
Organism: Chlamydomonas incerta; assembly: GCA_016834605.1. Lineage (NCBI taxonomy): Eukaryota > Viridiplantae > Chlorophyta > Chlorophyceae > Chlamydomonadales > Chlamydomonadaceae > Chlamydomonas > Chlamydomonas incerta. The sequence goes on from JAEHOC010000029.1 coordinate 1,029,183, forward strand.
GTTAGCAAGACGCAGACACAGCAGGCATGTTACCTCGTCCAGACGGTAACCTCCACGGGCGATGGAGGAGCGCCGCTGACCCAGCACTGATATAACCAGGTGGTGATGGCTGGGCTGTCGGACGGCTGGGGCTGGCGGGGAGCGGAGCATTGGGGCGCGCGGCATCCGAAACCAACCTGGAAGCGCCAGCGCCACCGTCGCCCAGCAGCACATGCGAGGGAGGAAGTGAATGGAGGCGTAAGAAAACGAAAGAAAGAAGCGGGCCCGACAGCACAGAACAAAGCGGCACACAAGTAACGGCGAGCTGGGCGGGCGGCTGTCGCTGCGGTTGGGGCTGGCGCGGGCGGGAACGGAACTACCAAGGCGGAAAGGAAGGCAAGGATGAAAACGGTGAGGCTTCAAGGAGTGTGGCAAGGCAAGTACTGCAAACCGGTGGCCGCGGAAACTGTAAGACAGCGCAGTGGCTGCATGGCTCATCCCGGCGGTAATGCACGGGCCCAGACGGCCGGAATGCAAAGTGGCGCGCGCCGCGTGTGGTTCTGCTGCCGACCGATGCGTACGCCCGGCTCCGCAGCCTACCGTAGCTTACCTGCACGCGCCTACCGAGGCTGGGTGCGCATCAAGGCCTATTGGTTGGTGGGCGCCAGGGGAGGCCTCCCCCAGTTCCCCAGAGACTCAGCCAAATGCCCCTGCGCCCAGGGGTGCCTGCGCCTGCCGGCGCTCACAAAGTAAGGTTCAGCTTTCCCCCGCTGAAGCAAGAGCCTGGCCTCGTGCAACACGATGCAGTGATGGCGGGGCCCTCGAAATTGCTCACGTCAGATCGACCCCGCTTCTCACACCAAAAGTGCTCGCCACGCACATGGCCGCCATTCGCTCAGCGTGTGCCAGCGTGCGTCCGCGCGGCAGTGCGGCACCATTAAATGTATGATCAGTTGCAACATGTCGTATGCCCCATTGCCCATGCATGGACGAGATACACCATACGTAATGACGCCCTAGCCAACATAGGCGCGTCCATCAGCAGGCTATTGCCTTATAACCCGGGAGGCCCCTCGGGCACCAGTTATTGGCAAAAAATATAACCCGTACTGGACTGCTACGTGGTGCCCTGGCTCTCCGATCCACTAGTGGCTCTCCGGTCCACTAGTCCCCGACTCGCACAATATGGCGGTTGGGCAATATGGCGGTTGGTCAACGGTTTGACCAACCCATATTGCCCTCCCCGCCCCCCATATTGCCCTCCCCGCCCCCCATATTGCCCTCCCCATCCCCCATATTGCCCTCCCCACCCCCCATATTGCCCTCCCCGCCCACATATCGCCCTCCCCGCCCACATATTGTGCGAGTCGGGGACTAGTGGACCGGAGCGCAATTATGGGTTGCCCTCGGGTCCCAACCCGGGGTATAAGCCACTTACAACCCTTGAGGGGTGGGCAATTTGGCATGCTCAGGCGGGGCATGCGGTCGGGTCGGGTTTGGGCCGCCCCTCACCTCGACCCGCCCCCCTCGGGCCGTCCCCTCGGGCCTTCGGCCCTCGGGGACCGGCCCTCGGGGGGCGGGTCTCGGTTCGGGCGGCCCTCACCCTCCCCTCCCGCCGCCCCGCCCCAGTATATCCCGTATTGCCCACCCCTCCGTGTTGTAACCTCTACGTATTACAGCCCTGCCCAGCGTCGAGCAACGGAGGCGGGCGCATCGTGTCCACCTCAAGCCTCTAGCTGCCTCACTTCTCCTCCTGTGGCTTGTCCTCCTCCTTTTACTTCGGCCGGGTCTCTTTCTTCGGCTTCTCCTGCTTCTTGTTGTCCCTGTCCTCGTCATCCTTGCGGAAGCCGCGCACCAGCAGCAGCCCGCCCAGGGCCGCGCTAAAGCCCGCAGTGGTGTAGCCCACCTGGCAGGGTGTTTGAAAGCGAGGGGAATGGCACGTGGGGGAATGGGATATGGGGGCGGAATCTCGGAAATGGGCACTGCCGCACTGGGCACGACGGCAGCACGCCCGTGGCCGCCCTAACTTGATGCATTGAGGCCCCACGGCACACACGACGGCATGCGAGCTGGCCTGGACAAGCCGTGTGTACGAAATGGTGAGGGGTGTGAGTTGGTGGGCCGTTGAGCAACCTAAATTTAGATTAATCGGGCGTTTTGGGGCCGATGGGGTTCGATGGAACAGCGCAAGCGGGGCATGTGGCGAAGTCCCATAGCGTGCAGAACCCTCCCAGCCCCAGAAACAAATTGCGACAGCAGACAGGAGCGCGCGGCTGGTTTTGGGGCCGATGGGGTTCAAGTGGGGATCGGATATGCAGCACGACTGCACGAGGATGTGCGCGCACACGCGGCGTTTACGCCGTGCATGCACGATGCATGCGCCCAGCCGCCCACCCCCCAAACGCACACTGCCGCCTCCCAACCACCGCTGCTCTCAACCCGCAGCAAGTCAGCACCGCACCGCACCTCCTTGCGCTGGGTGCCGTTGTGCGAGTTGTAGGCGCTCATGGCGGCGGTGCCATGCCAAGCCACGCCATGCACTTTCATGGTGTCCTTCTTCAGCTGCGCACGTTGCGACGTTGCGTTGGTAGTGACATACATAAGTTGATGCGGCGGGACGGCAGGACTAAGCTTGATGATTCACGGTACTCGATGCCAGCCGCCCGCCCGTTGCGAGTCCGCCAGCGTTTGTTCGTGCAAGGAAGGCAGCGCCACTATCGGGCGGCGCCCCGCGCTCATCACACACCTGCTCATCGTCCGAGCGCGCCACGAGGAGGCCGTTGGCACCGGCCCTGCATTATTGATGGGCGATGACAGGGGGATCAATGTCGCGTGGATGAAGAAACACGGCAAGGTATCGTGGGTGAACCATAGCCGTGTCAAGGCCCGTGCGAAGCCCCCAACGTTACCCATGCTTGCAAGTTGCAGCGTTTGCAACACAAGGCTGGCCGGTCTGGCCCCCTGGCAGCACCCTGGCTGGCAGGCCCCCTGGCGGGCTCTGCCCTTGGCGGGTCCGTCCACTCGTGCGTGGGTCTCCGTGGGTCCGCTCGATCGCTTCCCCTCTGATGCGGCCGCGCTGGCTCACATGGCGCAAGAGCAGCCCCACAGGCGCTGAATTTCGGGGTGGTTCTGCCGCTCGTTCTTGAAGAAGACGTCATGGGTCTGGTCCATGCCCAGCAGACCCAGGGCGCCGAAGGCACTCGCGCCGGAGGAGCTGATCTGCAAAGCAAGCGCGGCGGGCCGCGGGCGGGGGACAGGGCCGGGGATGACAGGGTCGGGGCTCTGGGGCTGCGGGCTAAGCATCCAAACCACACTGTATAAGCTGGCCATAGGGCCATGATGTGGTGGCTGCAGGTCCAGGAGCATCGGCATGCACGTTCGCTATTGCGGGAGGCACCACATTTCGGCTGGGGATTCTCCGGTTCCGTGGCGGTCCACACGTTCGCGCAGCGGCTCGCCAGCGCACCATGACAACAGTCGAGCTACTATAGAAGCTGCATTGCAACCACGGTTTCTGTGGCAGGCGCGAGCCCACTGCGGCACAGTGCTATTGTAATTCCTGACACGAATGCTGACCACGACGCGCGTACTTGCAGCCCCGCTCGCGTACCTGCAGCAACAGGTCGTCATCAAATTTGGGAGACATTTATTGCTATCGCGGCGGTGCTTGAGCTCAGGAAACGTGGTGTGAGCTTTTGTTTGTACAAATGCGACTTGCAAGCTGCGTAAAAATATAAGTGTGTATTTCAGGTGAGTTGATTCACATCAGAACGTGTGAAACGCCACGTCGCGATCTGCCAGCAACCGTTGAAGGCAACGGCAAGCAGTTGGGCGCAGTGCATTTTTGTTTCGCGGGAGCCTGGATAAATGCATTGCATTCGGCCGATGTCTCGGTGCTGCAGAGGCTACCGGAGGGTTGTCAGGCGGATCCGGATCCGACGCCTGTTGCCGCCGCCGCCTCCTGCACAGTTGCGGGCACAGTTACGGGCGGGCCCCTCCTCCGTCTAGCCCTGCCGCCCCTCCTCCGTCTAGCCCTGCCGCCCAGTGCTCGTATCTTCCATCTACGCTGTAGAAATTTGCCCAAAATCCGCCGAAGGCGGAGAAAATTTTTGGGTTTGGGTTTCGGCATCTACGGAGCGTAGACGGTTTGGGCGGGTTTGGCGGTCTTTTAGACAGGGAGCGTAGATGGTTTGGGGGATTTGGGGGCGTGCCCCTAGGAAATTTTTTCCGGGCGTAGATGGCGCGGGACGGGTCATCTACGCTGTCTAGACGCCGGGGGTCAAAAGCCATCTACATGATACGGGCAGTGCCGCCGTGCCGGTTGGGCAGGTATCGCAGACCCAGAGGCGACGAGATATGCAGAGTTTGCTTGCATCGATAGTTGGGTTCCCCGGTCCCGGGCCACTCGAGCATACCGGTAGGTGTCTCACAGGGCAGGGTAGCTCTGTTACCCTCACGCAAGGCTCAAAGTCGAGCCTGGCCCACATTTGCCCCCCCCCCCCCGCCGTTCAATGCTCAAGCAATTCCCATGCAAGATTGCAGCGGCAATCGCCCCAGTACAGACTGTAAAAGACTCCTGCCCCGCACAGAACCCAACCGCGAGCGTGCTTGGCCTCCGCTGATTGGCATCGAGCACAAAAGCGCAGAGAATAGCAAATGAACCTACCCTATGATGAACAACACCTCCATGCAACGCCCCAACCACGCTCAACACCACCGCCCTTCTGATGCTGCCGTCTGCTTCGCTCAGTAGCTGCCACCACTGCGCCCATCATCGCCCCACCACCACCACCACCACCACCACTATTACTCGAACAGCCGCCACCTGCACTGCAGCCACTCCCATTGCGCGGGCGTGATGGGGTCCTGCGCGCTGGTGCGCATCACCAGCGCCTGCAGGTCCTGACCCAGCTCCGTCCACCACTGCGCACATGTTGGCGCAAACGTCACAAGTTCCGTAGGCGCCACAGCAGGCGGCATGGCGCCACCGCGGCTGTCACCCTCGGCGACATCCACCTCCAGCGGGTTCAGCTGCACCCACCACCGCAGCGCGCCAAACACAGCCCGCTTCCGCAGTCGCGCCTCCCCCATCGCCACGCCCCGCAGCTGCAGCAGCAGCTCCTCCATGGCCGCCCCGGCGGGCGCGGCCTGCTGCAGCCAGGTCGCGGCCGCCAGGTTGCCAGTCAGCGCGATGCGCACAATGTCGTGCGGCTGTAGCGCGGCCAGAGGGTCCTGTGGCTGCGAGCCGGACACACAGCACCAATCAATACGAGCGCGTTCGAGGCTATCCTGCGTGTCAAAGTACGGGCGCCCACAGCACGCCTTCCCCTGTCTTGATGAAACGTTCTTTCCCATGCATATGCCCAGGCAGCTGAGTGCATGACCGCTTCACAACGTGCATAGCTGCCTTTGTTCTACGCCCCTGACACGTACCGTCCTTGCCACTCCGTCACCGTGCCCTTGCATGCATTCACACTCACCTGCTGCTGCTGCTGCTGCTGCTGCAAGCCACCGCCGCCAGCGGCTGCGCATGCAGCCTCGCCTGCATCAGCGCCTGCATCAGCGCCGGAGCTGCCACCGCCTGCAGCATCGCCTCCCTCGCTGCTGTAAGCATCCCACGCGTCGTCCTCGCTGTAAGCATCCCACGCGTCGTCCTCGCCGCTGATGGCGCCCTCGCTGCCGCTCACCGTGCTGCTGGACTCCCACGCGTCGGCGCCAGGTGCGTCGGGCCCCTGCTGGCTCGCGCCGCCGCCGCCGTAGCCGCCGAAGTCGCCAGCTCCCTCCCTCGCCGCGCCCGGCGCCACCGCCGCGCCCGGCGCCTCCCCGGCTGCGGCTGAAGCTGCGCACGCGCACGTGCCCGCCGTGGCGGTGCCCCCGCCCTCCAGAAGATTCGAGCCGTCGCCGCCACGCCGCGCTGCAGCCGCGCTGCAGCCGCGCCGCAGCCCCCGCACCGCCCACTCCAGCGCCTCCACGCTGCCACCAGTGGCCACCGCCTTGAGGTCGATCTGCGCATCGTGCTGCTCGTGCAGGTAGCGCAGCGTGTCCAGACTAGCGCCGAGAGCCGCGGCCTGCCTGAACACGTTGGACCAGAAGGCGGCGGCGTTGCCGCCCTGCTGCTGCTGCTGCCGCTGGCCGTCCAGCAGCCGAGCCAGCCAGCCCACAGTCTGGACCCGGCTAAATCTGAGCGCCTCGCGCACGTGCTGCAACCCAAACACGTAGCCGCGCGCCCGGAGCAGCTCCAGGACGGGCTCGGGCGCGCCGCGCGGCCCCACCAGCCGCTTCACCAGCGCGTCCGTCAGCTCCAGGCGCTGGCGGTCGATCATCCACTCAAGCGCGGCCACGTTGCACGCACGTGCCGTGAACTCGGCGAGATAGGCGTACCGCGTGAGCACGAGGCCACGGGACGCCAGGAGCTCAACCCGCTGCTGCAGATCCGGCTGCTCGCCAAGCCAGGAGAAGACGATGTCATCCATTAGTTTGACATGCGGCGGGAACTCAGTGGCACCACCGCCGCCGCCCATGTGCAGGTCCGCCTCCGCCGGCGCTCCCTCCTCCGGCCCCGCCGCACCAGCCGGCTGTGGCGGCTGCGGCGGCTGCGGCTGCAAGCCGCGGGGCGCCGGTTGCTGTGCCAGCAAGCAGGTCACCTTTGCCGCCCAGTCGGGCGAGGGCGAGCAGGCGGCTGCGAAGACCATCAGAGCCTTTAGCTCCGCGCTGGGCTGCAGGCGGCCGTCCAGGTCATGCCACCGCTGCAGCACGGGCAGCGGGCAGCAGCCCAGCGCCAGTTTCATCAGCGCCGGCCACAGCACATCGAGGGGGGCGCGGGGGCTCAGGCGCGGCGCATAGCTCTCGAACAGCGCCGCATGGCCGCCCGCTGCCGCCGCGGCAGCCAGGCGCGTGACCGTGCGGCAGTCGTTTATGTACAGCAGACAGGGCCGCCGGCCACGTCCCGGCGTCACGCTGGCCGCGCCGTAGGTCCGGAAGAACCAGTCCATCACGTGCTCGTGCCCGCCGCGGCAGGCGGCGGCGGCGGCGTAGTCCAACTGCGACCCGTTCAGGCGCGGCAGCCTTCGCGCCAGCTCCTGGGTCCGGTACCACTGCAGCACCTCCAGCCGCCCCGCCTCCGCCGCAACGTCAATGAAGTAGTCGCAGAGGTTGCCGCCCTGCCGGATGAGCAGCACCTTGCACGCCGCCACGGCGCCGGCGGCCGCGGCCATCATCGCCACCTCGGGCTCCAGGCTGCAGCCGCATTGCTCCAGGGCCACCTCAAGGCTCGGGGCGTCGCCCGAGGAGGCTGCGAGGCACAGCATCCGCTGCCGCTGCGGCAGGCAGAGCGAACGCCAGGGGCCTGGCCGACTGCACCGCCGCACAAACTCAGCCCCCGGCCAAGGTTGGGCAGATAGGCCAATCTCATCGCAGCCGAAGTAGCCCTTGCCTGAGATCTTGAACCATTCCGGCACCAGCTGAGCAAGATGAATTATTCGGAAGTTCGACAGACTCTTCGCGGTGTCGCGGTCCACCAGCTTCAGGTTCGCGGTCGCCTCGTTCGGGTGCACATAGCTCGCAATTTTAAGCTTCAGGTCGCCCCGTATGCTGGTCCAGCCGCTGGGTTCTCGGGATGGCATGGTCGTGGACAGGTGCTGAAAGTAAAGACACTGAAGGTTCAGTTGGTCAGGAACGTCAAGACACTGTGGCTAGTGGTCCGTGCAAGGCAGATATGTCCCTGTAAGTGCTTCTCCAGGTCGTCTCCGTCAACGCCCATCGGCGCCGCGCATCCGTAGGCTCCGTCACTCCATGGCTCACAATACGAACCCCGCGCTTGTAGGTGATTGCGGGTACGCGAACCTGGCCGGGGCTGTAGCTATCAGGCACTCGGCTGCTCTTGTGCCGTAGAGGCGGGGGTTTGTCACGGCGGGTATGCAGATAGATGCCGACACGGCGCACCAAACCCCGCATGCACGTGTCGAGGACGTGCTACCCGTCGTCAATGCGTGCTACGAGCAGCGGAGAAGCCTATGATATCGGGGGGCAGCACCGCAAATAGTCCTTATTATATGCGTACTGTATATCACTACTTCTCGCAGGTTCATAGACTGCACCATGTCCTGCACGCGCCGTTATGCGCGGCCACGCATGGGGCGAGGCTGCACCGTGCAGGGCCTTAGTTCCAATCGGCCCGCTGCTGGTTGGCATCCCTCAAGCCTCGCGTGCGTGGAGGGCGTGGTGCTGGGGCGTGGGGTGGGGGATTGCATTCATGGGATCGTCCACATATTGCTACCGTACCTTACTCACAAGGCCACACAAAACCACCAGGCCACCAGTCGCCGAGCGCATGCCCTGGCCCCCAACGGCGCGTAGCTCTCGCAGCCTCCTGCGGCTCGTCCGCTCCCTTGCGCATGTCCATGCCAGTAGCGACAGCATGTCAAGTGTCTTGGTTCCCCGCCGCGTCATCCTCTCATGCCCCAGCTCGTCGCCGCCCTTGATAAATCATGTGCCTGCGCCCGCTAAATAACCGCTGCCGCCGGATGCAGTTCGCATCCCGTACCGCTGAACGTACCTCATGCCAATCTAATCGCACAACACATGACGAAAGTGCAACGAAAGAATGCAAATGCACACACAATCAAAACGCCAACTGCAAACCCAGGCAATGCCACCCAAGACCCAACCTTCCTCGAGTGATTGATCCCGTTCCTTAGCCTTGCGGCCAAGCATCCAGCAAGTACCCACACCTCCGCAGCAGATACCCGAAAATAACCTCCGAGTGTCCCAAGGCCTCGCCGCGCCACCCCACTCCTACCTGTCCTCCCAGTGTGGCTCCCACATTGATACTGCCGACAGCGCAATGCCCTGAATCATGAGCCTCCTCCTCGTCGCCAGCCAAGGCCTCACTGCATGCGCGTGCGCCCCCTGCGCGGCGCGTTAGCTAGCTGGATCGGGAGCAAGCACAGCCTCTACCCTACCGCGCACACTCCTCGCATACACGCCTGACACTGACAGCACTTGTCACCTGCACCACAGGCGGGACGGCGCCATCCAGATGCCTGGCGCGTGCCCGCTCGCAAGCTTTCGCATGGATGTTCCAAGTAAGGTAGGGTTTAGAAGAATACCCCGAGCCACACATTCTGCGCACACACGCAGGCAACCCACACCGAATCCGTCCGTCAAAACGGCATCCTTGCTTCTGACCATGCGCCGTTAGGCTGTGCGGCGCCGCGTGGCCCACGCACTCATGCCTGTCATGTGGCCGCCACTCGGCACTCGCATGGTGCGGCGGTGTCCTACACCCTACAGCCCATTATCGCCCAACGAAGCGCAACAGTACATATCAAGTGCTGTAACGTATTGAAAACAATACTGAGAATCGTGCCGACGTGTGCTGACGCGTGCGCTCGTATGCCGACAATGCAGCACGACGCATCGCCAACGGCCTCCATATGTACCTGCTGGCACCTGTACCCTCACTTTCCACGGGCGCTTCGCTCTCGTTTATTAGCCCACGCAGCGTGGCATTGTGTTGCCAGCGCCCGCGGGCCAAGCCTTCACGCCTGTCGCCGAATGGATCCCAGAGACTTGGTATTGTTGCTCGAAGAAATGCAACCCCACACCTAACTTGGGCGCCTTGTTTGCAGTTCATCCGCACGCGACGTTCCGGGGGCGTTCCTACTCCCGCTTCGCCGTGAAACCGCCACAACCTCCACTGTTGTGGCAGAAGACCGGAACGGCATTTAGAATCCGCCGTCAGACATTCCCGCAATTAAACCCTGCTGCAGGCACACTGCACGCACATGCATGACGCACACGGGCACTGCTGATGGACTGTTTTTAACTTCCACGCAGCTATTTCGGCCAAAATATTGTAGAAAGCTAAGGTGCAACGGCACAACCCATTAGTTTGCAAGATGACATACTTCCAGGACTCACCCCGGCCGGCGGCTGCCAGCCCAACTGTGGGCACACAATCCAGCGGGAGATGAGAGTTCTCGCCCTCAACACGTCTTAACAAAGAATTTACCAACATTCATACTTCAACCCCCAACATGGGCAAAGGGACACACAGCAGTGCATGCAGCAAGGCGGTGCCCGCCGATGCATCAGCAACAAAACGACAGCAATTGGTGGCAACCCAGCGTGCTGCGCCAGATCAGCAAAGCCCGAGTTCAATGCTTATTGAAAAGCCCAAGGGCCTTGCACACGGCCCGTTTTTTTCGCGTCAATGCGTGCATGGCAATCAAGTGCGTTCATCTCTAAGAAAGTATGTAATCAGGCGTTGGTATATATCTCCAGCTGTGCAGCCGTGCCGTTGTCGCGGTTGTCAGCCCAGTGAAGCACGTCTCATCCGTCATCAATGGGCGCGCGGCCGCTTCTGCAGCACAAGCAGGTCCGCCTCCATGTTCACGGCAGGGAACGCAAAGCCCGCGTCGTTCGCGCCGGCGGCGGCAGCAGCCTGCTGCGCCGCCGGCGCGGCAAAGCTGGTCGCGAGCGCCGCCGGTGCAGCGGCGTCTCCGATCGCCATACCGGCGGCACCCGGATAGCTGTACCCGCCGGGCGGCAGCATGTGCATCGCCGCCGCCGCCGCCGCCTGCTGCTCCTGCTGGTGCTTTGCGGCCTGCATCTGCAGCTCGCGTTGAGCCAGTGCCGCCTGCACCCACGCCTTCAGCGAAGCGGGCTCGTACGACAGCGCCTCGGCCGCCGCAGCTGCCTGTGCGGTGGCCGCAGTGGGTGCCAGCTCAAACACATCGTGTACGGTGCCGTCGGCGCCAGTCGTGACAGACGCGTTCCGGATCTGTGTGTTAGAAAGCACAAGGGAAGACGTTATTCAAGCCGGACGGTGCATGCGATTTGTGTGCGTGCGTGTGTGCAGCAGGCCCCGGCATGTCAGACTCTGGTAACCACACAAGGCAGGCACGAGTGAGGCAAAGCACACCGTACATACGCCACGGAAAGGGACGACCGGGCAATCGTAGAACCGGGCATACTCGAGTGCTGCACCGCCCCCATGCCACCAGACAACCACCATCGGCACATCAGGGAGCCAGGCAGTTGCACGCACGCACCTGCAGCGGCAGCTCTTTGAGAGCGCTCACAATGTCGCTCAAAAGCCCGCGCCGGTCGCGGCACTCGATCTGCACACGGACACGCGCATGCAGGCAGCGGTGACATGCGCGCGCTAACCAGAGGCGATCGTGGTAACAATGAGCGGCCTTACATGCGTGTCCATCCGGCAAGCGCACTTTCTTCGTGCCCCATCACACAAAGCAGCCACACACTTGCCTGCACATAGTAGCAGTCCGGACCGCGCTTCACAATCACGTGACTGGTGCCGGCCGCGGTCGCCAGCTGCAACAGCATCAACACGCAAGGGCCAAGTCAACCAGTTGGTTGGGCTGCTGCGCATACCGTAGCCAGCCGCGGACCTCGGCAGCCACAGCCACCCACTCAGGTGCCCTCAAACGTCAGGACCGACGGACACGGCACTGGCACACTCACATTTGCGGCCGCAGTGGGCGGGGGAGAGGTCGCCGGCGAGGGCGTGTCTCTGCAATGAGAGCGCCAAATGCGGTCATGTCATAATCGCATGCCGCGTTGGCTGCGGCGCCACTCCCTAACGCGCCCAGTCCTTGTCCCGCGGTGGCCGCGACCCCCACATATCGAAAGCTCACCCTATCAGCGGCGCTCCGCCCAACGCCGGCGGCAGCGGCGGCGACCCGCCGCTGCCACCCGCGCGGCCGCGGCCCTGTCCGGTCGGTGCCGCGGCCGACGGCCCCGGCGCGTCTGTGACGCTGCCGAGCAGCAACTGCGGAGCGCCAACCCCAAAAAAGCGTACGGCAGTAAGACCGGGGCAGCGGCATCAGCGAGGCACGCACGGGACAGCGGCGAGGCACACATGGGACATGTGGTCATACGGCGGGCACCCTCGTTCCACGGGGTCTGCCATAGCGCCGGCTGAGGCGAATGGGCAGCCTGCGAAACACGCTCGTGAACCCGCACCCCCGTGTCGTAATCCCGCGCCGTGCCCCCAGCCATGATCGGCACGACCCCGCGCCGCAGCCCACGCCCCTACACCCCCAAGCACCCACCTGCTGCTTCAGCGCCCGCACCAGCGCCACAGTGTCCGCCAACACCACGTGCTTGGGCCGGTTGCGCTCCGCCGCCGCGCCGCCCTCCGCCGCGGCCGCCGCGGCGGCCGCGGCCGCCGCCGCACCCCCGGCTGGCTCCGCCTGGGGTGGCACCAGGCAGCGCAGCTGCAGGCAGGAGATTGGGCAAAGGCGATGGCCATCCGTTTTCCAGGGCCAGTGACAGGAATACATGCCGGTACTACACTCGCGCATCCACCATCGCGCGCGCCCAAGCGACCCTGCCTCTTCCCATGTTCGTAATGATGTGCCCGACTGATCGCCGCCGCCGCATGCAGCTACGCACCTCATCGATCAGGTTGTTGAGGCGGTCGCGTCGCTGCTTCTCGACCGCTGAGTGGCTCACGCCGGCCGCCGCCGCCGCCGCCGCCGACAGGCCCCGCTCGCTGCCGCCGGATCGCGGCGACGCCAGCGAGCCGCCGGCAGCTACCGCCGCCGCAGCGAACGCCGCAAGCGAGTGGTTGGATGAAGCAGGGGGAGCAGAGCGGCAGGAGGCGGCTGCCGCTGCCGCTGACGCTTCCAGCGAATTGCGCTTTACAGCCGCAGCCGCGGCTGCGGCATAAGCCGCAGCGGAGGCCACCGCCGCGTGAGCATCCGTTGTGGGGTCTACTCCGGGTGGGCATGGGTGTGCAGATGGAACAGGGGGTGCGTGGTTATTAGGTATTAGGTATTAGGCACACACGACTTATGGATATCCAACAACCAGCGGGACATCAAGGTGTGCGCATCAAGGCAAGCATGACGCTACAAGACAGGCTGGGGGGATGGCAACTCCAATCACGCACCTGAGGCGGGCACGGATGCGGCGCGCAGCATCTGGTGTAGCGCCTGCTGCTGCAGGTGCAGGTGCTGCAGGTGCTGCTGCAGCAACAGCTGCTGCGCCTGCCGTGCCTGCAGCTGCAGCTGCGACTGCGGCTGCGGCTGCGGAGAGGCGCCGGCGGCAGCCGCCACCGCGAGTAACGCCGCGGGGGGCGCGGCCGCCATAGCCATCACCGGAGTGGGCATGGCGAGAGCTGGTTGCTGTGGCTGCAGCGCGCCACTGACGGAAGCCGCAGCAGCTGCCGCAGTCGTGTAGCATTGCAAGCTGGCGGCTGGGCTGGCATTGGTGACGAAGGGGGACCCAACGCCAGGCAGCGCAGGGTTACCAAACGTCATCGCCCCGGCGGCGGCCGCGGGGCCGGGAGCGGGCCACGCCGACAGCGCGGCGGGCGCGACCGCTGGCGCGACCGCGGGGCCCAGGCTGTGACCGGGGTGCACCAGCTGCGCTTCGGCAACCGGGGGCGTGCCGAGGTGCGGCGAGGGCAGGCGAGCGGTCCCGCCGCTGGTGGCCTGTGGGCCGTCGCTGGAGCTGGCCTGCGGCATTCGATAAAGCGCCACCCAATTTGACGCAACGTTTTGCGCGAGCGGTTGGCCAGCGCCGGAACGCCCCGACCTGGCTTTTGGGGCTACGAGGTCTTCTGAAGCATGTCATTAGGATTCAGAACCCCAGCGGCGCTCACCGGCTCGCCAGCGCGTTCGGTCCCCACGGAAGTTGGCGCCTCCGGCGCAAAGATGCCGCCACAGGGCGGTTCTTCGTTAAAGACATTCAACAAATCCTGGAGGAGGTCGTGCGAGTCGCCACCAAGCGCGCCAGCGAAGTGAGCGTCGCCTTGTGCTGACGGAAACACATCCTCCAGCTCCATTTTAAACACCTCCATGCTATCGCTTTGTATTATATGTCCGTAGAATTACTACACTCTGGCGAGGTGGTGGGGCGAAAGCGGAGGACAAGCAGCAGCGCTTCCGGCGGTCGAAGTCAATCTCCAGTCGTCAGTGACAACTTCTAGATTAATGACTGCTGAATAGGCGGTGAATCCGGAGTAGAACGGTGAAGAGCAGGGTCCCCGTGGGCGCGTGTTGCTGCACTTCAAAGAACGCCAGCGCAAGTCACTGCGTAGTGTGCTTGGTGCGCGCTGTCCAATGCTGGTTAAATACGATTAGCTAACTCTCAGGCAAAAAGGGCAGAGAGGCATCATGCCCGGCCCCCGTGGGCATCGTCGCTTCGGTGTGTACAGTTTCGGTGCGAAAACGTCGCGTGCCGCTGTGCACTAGCAGATGCGTTGTGATCTCGAGGTAATGCGACTGGCTAGCCAAGGAGCGCTGGAGCCTGGTGAGAGAGCGCTGACGGTGTGACTAAGGGAGCACACCGCTAACACCGCAACGAAACTGCAGTCGCGAAGCTGATACTTGATAACAGGAGCAGAGAATGCCAACTGCTGAGCACAGTGCGTCATGAAACTCAGGGCCGTAGACTCGTAGAGGCCTCATGGGGCTTTGCCGTAACCACGCGGCTGGCCTGCTCCAAACACCCCGTTGCAACGTCGCCATAAGAAGAAGTGACAATGGCAATGCCATATGTTTAAAGGACATCATTTAGCCACACAACGCGCTGAACCGCCACGAGGGGTCAACTGCACATCGAGAAATCGACAGACGCATACGCGAACCCGAGGCCCTGCGTCATTCCAATCGTCGGTTGTTTGCAAGTGAGAATGCGGAAACGTGATCCACTGGTAGCCTGGTTGTCGGCGATGTGCCTGCAAATATTTGTCAGCGTTGTTGTGGGCTTACCGGCCCACCTGCTGCCGAACCCGCTTCACGCAGGGCGTTATTGACGAAGCGAGCAACAAGCAAGGCACGTGAAAGTTCGCTTCAAGTGGCGGAGTGGCTTCCAAAGCCACCAAGCAAGCGAACTTGGGGGGGGGGCCACGTTTGATTGCTAGGCATCGCTGCTGGGCGTTTGCATCCAAGCAAGTCTGGTACGCCTGCATCTATCAAGAATGTCTGTGCATGAAGCAGAATCGGCCGTTGATGCGGTCGATGCCTTCTGGAGTGACGGCTGGGCTCTGGACGCCGCGGCGGGTAATGAAGGCGCGTCCATCCTCCGGCGGGCACGGGTCAGCGTGCACGCCGGGCCCCGACGTCGACTCCGCATCAAGTCTCCGTCTCCGCCAGCTCCCGCTGTTAAACGCTGCGACGGCGGCAGCCGGACCCTGGTGAGTCGCAGCGCTCGAGAGCATTACATATTGACAACGCGAAACAGGGGGGGCTTAAAAATGACCGCGCGCATCTATCGCCCAGTTGCCCGTACTACCCGTACCGACACGCACGCGCATGTATATATGCCCCGCAGCGCCGCCTATATATCTAGCACCTTTCCTGCCTAGCTTGCACGCACGTTTCTTTTGGTTTCTGGAATGAACTACCCGCCCACCACCACACCAGCAGGTCGCGTCGTCCTGTTGCTTCTCCTTCTCCTTCTGTCTGTGACGGTGGCGCTGCCGGGGGCGAACCGCCGCTCCTCGAGGGCACCGTCCGTGGCGGCGTCCCACGCCGCCGATCCAGCCGGCGGTCATCGTCCGACAGCGGCGCAGCCTACAACGGCGTTACTTCAGGCCTCAAGCCAGGCGCTTCTTCGAATTCAGCAGGCGCCGCTGCCGCCGCTTTCGGGGCCATCAGTAGCAGCAGTAGCGGCGCCCTAGGCGCCCTTGCTGCGGTGGGGGGTCTCGAAAGGCGCCTGGTGATGCACCGGGGCCTCACCGGCAGCCGCAGCCTGCCTACGCCGCCGCTTGCCGCTGCTAACAAGGGCTGCGATGACTCCTCGCCCAGCAGCAGCAGCAGCGCCGGCAGCAGCTGCTCCACCAGCAGCTGGCCGCTGCACCTGCTCGACTCAGACTACCTGGCGGACATTCTCCAGCAGCAGTCCTCCCGCAGCCTTGACAACAGCAGCAGCGCCAGAGTCGGCGGCGACGGAAACGTGTGCGGCAGCAGCGGCGGCGGCACGGCGGGCCTGCAGGGCCTGCAAGGCAGGAGTGAAGACGCCGCCGCGGGCGGATGTTGTGCCCGTCGTGACATCGGCGGCGGCGGCGGCGGCGGCGGCGGTGGCGGCGGCGGCGGCGGCGGAGGTGGCGGCGGCGGCGGCGGCGGCGGAGGTGGCGGAGGCGGCGGCGGAGGAGGTGGCGGAGGCGGCGGCGCAGCTTCCGCTAGCGGCGATAACGGAAGCGGCGCTCCGCCGGCGGCGAATGGCATCGTCGCCATGACCGCCGCGGCCAGGGCCGGCTCTGCGTCTGTGGCCGACGGTGGCGCTGGCGTTGGTGGCGCGAGGGGCGGCGTAAGCGTGTCCGTGCCCTTCGCTGCTGCTACCGCTGCGAGCCTAGGGCGGCTGCAGCCGCTTGCGGCAGCGGCGGTGTCTATGGCAGAGCTCCGGAACCAAGAACGCACCGGCGGCAGACAGCTTTCGTCACCCAAGCCCCGCTCTGCTGTCGCGCTGCTGTCCTCGCCGGCGCAGCAGCAGCATGGACCATTCGAGCACCTGTTTGCGCCGCCGCCGTTCACGACTGTAACGACTGCTGCTGCCGCCAGCGGCGGGCTGCTGGACGTGATTGAGGAGTTGAATACAATGCGGCGGGAAGCAGCCGCAGCAGCTGCGACAGCCGCTACTGCCGGGCCCCTCGGCGCCCTGCGGGGCCTGCCGCACTACAGCCTGGGCAGCAGCGACGGTCAAACCGTTGGCAGCAGCAGCAGCGGTACAGGAATGAAGGCCGCGGTCGGCGGAGGCTGTGGCGGAGTCATCAACGGAGGGAGTAGAATTGCCACCACAACGGTGCTGGTGCCGGTAGGGCTGCTTCCGTTTGCGTCTGTGGATGGGGCGGCGGCTACACGCCTCACGGCCCTAGCACCCACGAGCACGGTCGCGGGCAATGCTAGCAAAGCTGTGGCTGAATCCCGCAGTGTGTCCCCCGCTGATGAACCACCGTCATCCCCCGTTTCCCACGGTCTTGACGGCGCCGCCACGAGTTCTTCGTCAGCTGCAAGCAACAACGGTCGCCAGCGGAGCATGCGCGCTAGCAGCGGCTCTCTAATGGCAAAGGCCCAGACAAAGACAAAGACACTAGCGGTGGTTCCAGCTCCGCCAGCAACGGGCAAACCCAAAACCGGCAGCCGTAGCCGGCGTTGACGTGGACGGCAGCAGCAGCACGCACCTGCCACCCTTGCAGATGCACTAGATGCATGCATGGACACGCACCTCACACCTGCCGCCTGCACACAACGCTGAAGTAAGGGCATTATAATTAGCGCCAAGCGCGACTTCCAACACGCATGAAGAGTACTGTCCAACATTTGATGGGTAATAATGCAGGTTTGAGGATTGGGCACACCTGATGTACAAGCAAAAGAACGGCGCTGTCGATGTGGCACGTATTGGGTGTCAAACTGATGATGTAACTTAGATTGGGAATAATGAGGTCGAGCTTGCGTTGTGAGCACAGCAACTGCCTTGCGTAGCATCATCATGCAATGCGTCCGAGAAGTGAGATGCATCAATGGCCAAGCTAGCCAAGCATTACATGGGCTTGAAAGGATGCCCGGACTGTTGGCGGTGTGTACGTGAAAACGGTGAAGTTTGCTTGGTTGGCACGTGCATGTGCATCAGTCTTGGCGCACCTGTTCGTTACTGAAAGCACATAGGTGGCTAGATAGCTCGTCAGCGCGCGTCTTTATGAACCTGTCTGGAGCTACGGGATGCATCACGGCACGCTGCTGCCTGGAGTCCTGCACGGACAGCGCTGGCAAGCAGGGTGACAATGAGACTAGCCGATTGAGCAACATACATGGTACAGCCCTAGGAGGCTAGGACGGGCCGTACATGTTTTTTTGTGACCCTGCGGGATTGTTGTTTGTGCGTGTCAGTGCGTGGTGGCTCTGCTGTATATGCTGCTGGCGTTGCTGCGATCCACGGTTCATGCAGACCTCGCCCGCCCCACACGTGCGTGTGGACGGCGTACCCTTGCTTGATACAGTGCAGTGTGCGTGTGGATGGCTGGGTGACTGTTGAGTTGTCTGGATCCTTGCGGCACGGTTGATTTCAAGTAAGCATACATTACATACGGGCATACGTTGTTACACGCACGTGCATGATCTGACTCTGGACAACAATGTCGCCGGGCCCTCGCCGGGCTTGGCGACGTGGCTGCTTAATTAACGTCCTTTCAAGGCCGCCGCGGGACCTTCCATCCACACGGCCCACGCACTGCTTGTAAGCAGCGACCACTCAGTTGCAAAATGGTTGCAACCGTTAGCCCTACCGACGCACCACGCGCGCGGGTTAGGACTACGGTACCTGTGTCGACACAACGCGTCAAGCCGTCAATGCATTCCAAGCCTCGACAACACACCAGCAGTGCCACGCAACGCCACTTTATTGTTCCATTTCGCAAGGAATGGATGGTGTATGCATGCAAATGAAAGAATAACGCAGTGTCCTCGTCTCGTGTCCTGCTGCTTGTCCAGCTTTCGGCATGCACCGGCTCCAACCATGCAGCAGGAACCGTGCACGCAGCGCACGGAGCGTGGAATGAATATTGACCTACGACCTACATGCATGCACATACACAATACATACGTACGGCACACACAGCCCCTGCGCACAGTAACGCAATCTACGCAATTGAGCCAAGTCCAAACGTGGCGGCCGCCAAGGCGACCGCCCACTGCACGTACGTACGAGTTGGCGCTGTCAGCAATCAACCGCCAGCAGCAGTCCCTACTCTACGTGCACACTGACGCAGGGCGTGCGTCAAGTAGCCCACCCATGATGGCCGGCACACGGCACAAGTCAGGCACGACACCGAAAGCCCACACTGGCAGAGGCGACCCGGCTGGGGTCCCATTTCTACATGCAGAACCTGCATGCTCGCTGCAGCGCACCCGCGCATTAGTCAGCAGACGGCACGCAAGAAAGCAAGCGGTCATCACTATCTGCATGCAATCTAATGCAATCCCTATGCATGCACACGGATGGTGCCACGCACGCACCTGGGCGTCGTTTAAACTAACACATTTGGCTGCCCAGCACGCGCACCTACATGGCAAGCAAGGGCGCACGTCCAGCCACCCGCTGACGCCGCTATGCTAGCGCCGACCTTCGCCGCTGCCACCTGCATGCTCAACCTAGGTAGCCCGACACAATACGTTGCAACACGCCACGCCCACTCGACCGGTTGCTTCTTGCTTTTGGGGGCCCACGTATCGCATCGCCGCAATCAACCCACCCTGCCTTTGCTCACAACCCAACAGCTAGGCTAGCAACTTCCGTCACCACCGCATTTGCGCCCACACTGCCTAACGCTTAGGAGCGCTCACGCGACAACTTGTCCAGACAACTGATTCTCTTCTCGTCATACGAAACGCAGGCACTACTGTGAACACAACACAAATCTAAGAAAGTCTTCGTTGCGATCTCAGGGCAAGTGCGGCCGCATGGATGCGCGGGGACGCGCGCCGCAAGTGTAACATATACATACCATTCCCCATCCTCACACACAGCGTCAGCTGACATGCATCTGGACGAGTCACAGCGGAAGAGGCACCCCGCGTTATCAACCCTTCCCATCACTGCTCATGCATGAGACCCCCGGCCCCGCAACGTGTGCAGGAGCCTGCACCACTGTTATGCTAGTCGTGCGCTGTGAGGGCTTCCAGACGGATTCCCTTGCCCAAGCTATTCCCAAACAAGTATGCGTCTGGATTATTTCGAAAACAACGGCAGCATGCCAAGAGTACATTGCCCGAGACCCACGCTACTGCATCCCTCAGCAGCCATCCAGAAATAACAGCCTTCCTGTGCCTACCAAACTGCACGCACCCTGACTGCGCACCGCCACATCGCCGTGGCTAAACACCCTGGTGTTGCACCATCAAAACATGCAGGCGGCGATGACTGCAAAGCAAAAATATTAGGAATCCATGCCAGGACCTTCAGATAGATGCGCGACTCCACAGAACAGCTCACGCCGCTGTACGGCGTGAACTGCCGCACTGCGCGCACGACCTGCCGTGCATGTCCCCTAAAGCCCCATCTCATTGTCCGACAAAAGCAGGGCTTCTGCAGTCTCGATCGAAGGACGCGTACTGATACATATCAAACGCCAGACAGATGCGCGTCACCTCGCTCGGCAACAACATCATTTTTTGAGTTTTTGTGGCCGTCGCGCGCGGCCACCGCAAAGCCGCGGCGCCCTGGCTCTCCCTCAACGTGTCGATCGATCTGCTTCGAAAGCAGGCCGGCTGTTACACACCGAAACGTGCACGTATTATACATTATTATCCGCACGGAGACCCCCACTGCTGAAGACCCCAACTGATCTGAGCCTGTCAGGTGATCCGCTAGTCTCCCACAACAAATCAGCCGTGCGCTCAAGTAGTAGCCTGGCAGGGCAGGAGTAGCTGCCAACAGCCTAACACTTGAACGCGCTCCGGGACCAGCAGCATTGTACACCCGAGCGTGATGGGACACCCGCACCGGCCTCCACTGTACGTGTAGGCCAGGGTTGACCGCCGCGTGCCAGCAGCTCACGCGTGAGCCGTGCCGCCGCGCGGCATGCCGCCGCGCATTGTGCCCTCCAGGAGCTCTCCGCCGCGGCGTCCACGATGCGCGCTGCTGTGACAACACAGGAGCTCTGCACTGCTGGTGGCGGACTGCAAGAAGTCACTCTGGAGCGACGGCGAACTCGCCAGAGAGCTGGAGCCGTAGCTGGTGGCGTACAGGTCCCTCCCCTCGGCCGCCGAAGCAGCTGCACATGGCAGGGCGCGCGGATTGTCAAGTCGCCACAGGTCAGGCTGCGCAGAGTCGCACAGGCCATGTACATTTACAAGCCGGGGTACCGCAGCAAGGACAGGTGGTTGTTGGCACGCACAATAGGTTGGCTATCACGTCATTTAAATGCGCGGAGCGAACAAGGCAGGCGCAAGGTGCCAAGCCGAAAAGAGAAAGCGTGCGCACGTGTCGTCGGTGCGCGCCTCGCTCGGCTCGCTGCCTGAGCAGCGCCCGCAGGCCCAGCTCACCTTCCAGCGAAAAAGTTAAGAACTCATCGTATTCGCCTGATCGGAAATGCCACTCCAGCGAAGAAGGAGAGCGGGGGTCACCTCCAAATCGCAGCCCAAAGCTGCCGACAATTGGAACACTCGACACGAGTGAAACCAGCATCAGTGCTGCAGTGATTAAGGCGGCAGGCTTTCTGCTTGTGGCGGGCGCTTTTCGATGCTGTCCGCCGACACGGAGAACTGCAAGCTGCACACGCCTGGGGCGTTGATCCGTGTAACTGCAAGGCTTAATGGCGCTCAGCTCAGTTCGTATGTGCGTAAAGACGGCGGCAGCGCAAGACTGAAACTCTTTTCGCCAAACTTGCTTAAACCAATGCTGTGCCTGTCACGGCTAAATAAGCAGTTGTAAGGCGTGCGCACACCGATTGCACTGTGACCACGAGCGCGGGCGCGGGGCACTTCGTGGCGCGGCTCCCATGGGTGTCGTCCCGACATGGGGACCGAGCTCGGTCAGCCAAGGCGCTGGCCCCGTCGTCTTGTGTTTGCACTTACTGCGCGACAGGTACCGCTCACTGAGCCCTAGGGATTTACAGCTCACACGGTCCTCAACCATCGTGAGTAACGATCAGACACGTTGTACCGCCGGCCGGCATCCCCACACGGGTCCTGCGCGCTCGGCCCGTTATCGACAAAGCCGCGAGACACAACTCAACGACGCACATCTACAAACCGTGGCCAGCGTGGGCCTGAAACCTTCACAAGCAAGGGGCGCACAGTCCCCGCCCCCCATGACCAGCCTGACTCCTGGCCCCGAGCCAGCTGCGTCCTTGCTCAAGGTGACCGGAGCTCGATGCGATTCTCGAAATGCCACACTCGCATCCACAGCAGCAATCACGTTGTATCGCTACACCGGTAGCGGAGCACCCGCTTTCTCCGCCCCCCACCCAAAATGATCAGCGCCGCGAACCTCCACCGCCGCTGCCCGCCTCCACCTGCCGCCTGCGCCGCTGCTCCCGCCTCACTCCAGGCCCGCCGCGTCCAACGCCGCGCGGCCCTTGTTGCCCTTGGGCATCTTCTTCGCATCCTCCAGAATGTCCTTCTTGTTGTAGTAGTGCGGCGCAATCTCCACCAGCCACTCGGGCTTGATCTCCGACACGGTCCGCATGAACTCCTTGGACGTCAGGACCAGCTCGTGGTACACCACCCAGCGCGGCAGCAGCTGCGGGGCGGCGGCAACAAATGGAGTTGGTCGCGGGCCTCCCAGCGGGTACGAGTGACAGCAGGTGGCGGAGGTTGGTAACTCCATCTCTGACTAGACGGAGCCCAGGGGAGGGGGTAGATGGGTGCGCGCAGCGTGCGTGGCCGAGCCCAGAGAAAGGGCGATGCGGCCACTGCCCCAAACACACACACGCATCTGGTGCCGCACACACGCCGCCTGCCGCCTTCCGCCCGCTGCCCGGCCCCCAGCAGTCCCCTTCGCGCGCAGCAACCCCGACCAGCCGCCGTTACCTGCAGCAGGCTGGAGCTGGGGTGCAGGTGCACCGACTGCGGGTTCTTGATGGTGCGGTAGGTGCCGTCCTTCTGCAGCTTGGCGGTGTGGTAGAAGAAGCCGCTGGCGATGGCCTGTGTGTGGCGCACAGTGTGTGTGCACGAGTGTGTGTGTGTGTGTGTGTGTGTGTGTGTGTGTGTGTGTGTGTGTGTGTGTGTGTGTGTGTGTGTGTGTGTGTGTGTGTGTGTGTGTGTGTGTGTGTGTGTGTTAGAGAGCACAAGGA
This sequence comes from Chlamydomonas incerta, assembly GCA_016834605.1. Classification (NCBI taxonomy): domain Eukaryota; kingdom Viridiplantae; phylum Chlorophyta; class Chlorophyceae; order Chlamydomonadales; family Chlamydomonadaceae; genus Chlamydomonas; species Chlamydomonas incerta. The sequence continues at coordinate 1,051,930 of JAEHOC010000029.1, forward strand.
GAAACGACAACAAGAGACCTTGCGTGCGGTGCAGCAAATCGCGACGGAACGCTTGCGGATATAACCTCAGTAGATCACCTGGTATACCTGGCTGCGCAAGCCGCCGACCGGCTTACCGTCCGGAAATCGCGCAACCCCCGCTACTCTAACCTTGAGGGGGGATTAGTGTCCACACGCTCTCAACGGGTGCATCTCATGCGCGTGCTCACGGTACCGTGAGGCCCAGGCACTCGATAAGTCCCAGTTCCCAGTCCCCACCGCCCACACCGCTACGCCTGGCCGCTACGTCCAAGCTCCCGCCCGATCCTTGATAAAATGCTCACCTACGCGATTCGGGAAAAGGATGAAACACAGGGTGGCAATAGGGGAGTGTCACGAACAAGAGCGAAGGACCATGGCAGCGCGATGAGCAAGAGCAAACACGCAGCCCAGTCCCAGCCCAAATAACTATGAGGGGTTGCGCGATTTAGGAAAGAGAAGGAACGAAGGCGAACACGAGCGATTAAACAATGGGAGATCGCATGGGCGCATGCATGACGGCAATGGCATGGGGTGTGCGTGCACCGTGGGCTGGCGAGGTTAAAACCCCCGCTCCCCGCTCCACGGTGCGACCGAGGCGGTACACGCTAGGTATTCCCCTGGCATGCTCCGTGCAGCGCCAGGTGTGTGTGTGTGTGTGTGTGTGTGTTAAAATCAAGCAACAGAACGGACGGAGTGTGTGTGTGTGTGTGTGTGTGTGTGTGTGTGTGTGTGTGTTAGCGAGCATGTGTGTTGGAGACAACGGCAAAGCATGCGTGTATGCGTGCGCGTGTGTTAAGGAGCACAAGGAATCAGCACAAAGACTGTGCGTGTTTGCGTGTGTTGGAGGGAGGAGCGGTCCAGGCATGGCTGGTCCGGGGGGGCTCAGTGAAGGAGTCAGCAAAGACGGGGGATCCCGTAGGTGTGGTTGGCAGCGCGCGCGGGGCTGTGATGGGGTGGTGTGCGCGGCTGGGTGCGCCTGCGGCACGTCCGGGATGCGACGGGCTGCAGAGCTAGCTAGCTAGCCCGCCCGCCAGCCAGCCGTTCGTGCACGTGAACATGCCAGTGATGCGACGCTCAAGCGGCCAATGCCGCCGCCACCGCACCTTGCGAATGGCGTCGTGCTCGGTGGGGTCCCCCACCATCTCGATCTCCACGCGCTCCATCAGGCCTGGCAGGTAGGCACGATGGGGGCACGTGCCGCACACGCGACGTGCGAAGGAACAGGCACGCTTCAGCGACACGTCAAAGCGCGCAGCCCCCCCTTGGATGCTATGTTACTACAGTACAGAGCTTGGGTCGCAACCTCCTCGGCCCGCGCGACTCACCCACGAGCTGGTCACGGATGTCGCGCGCACGCTTCATGGAGCGGACCTGTGCGTGTGGGTGGTTGGGTGGTTGGGTGTGTGTGTGTGTGTGGGGGGGGGGTAGTTGGGAGAGCGGTTGCGGTTGCGGGTGGGGAGCGGGGTCAGTTTGTGATGACGGGTGCGGGTCGGTGAGCAGGTTCGGTTTGTAGGCATGGCTCCCAGCAGGTTCGACACAACTCCAGCGCCCTCCTCACTGCCCACCCACCCAGGAGGTCATTGCCCCCGCTTTTATGCCTGATCCGCTTCAGCACTGCACCACACGCGGTGTGCATAGCCCCCTTCCCTTCGCCCCAGGGCACGCCGCACACACACGCCGCACACACACGCACAGTCTCTTGCTTGTGCGTCGCTTTCCCTTGTGCTCTCCAACACGCGCGCTCACACACCTGCACGTAGTTCTCGAAGCACCACTGCGTGCTGAAGTTGCTCTCCGCCCAGCCGTCGTACACGGCCATGAGCGCGATGTGGTCGCCCACGCCGCCGCGCGAGAAGTTTTTGTGCGCGTTGTCCGCGAACACCGCCTTGTCCTGCAGTGCGAGCGTGTGAATGTGTGTGTGAATGTGTGTGAATGTGGGTGCGTAGGTGTGTGAATGTGGGTGCTTAGGTGTGTGAGCATGTATGCAAGCATTTGGGGGGAGAGAGTGTGTGTAAAATTGTGTGTGCGTGAGAGAGCGGGAGAGCGAGAGCATAGGAAGAGGAAAGACGTTTATGCGAGTGCTTGAATGTTAGGCCGCGGCGCGTGTCTGCTCGTGTCGTGCGGCGCGCCCCTTCCTGGGACAGCGCAGCATCCCCTGCCGCCGCGGTGATCCCTGGGCAGCCCCCGCCCCACCTTTGGCCGGTAGAAGACGGAGGAGCCAATCGACACCATGGCGCACACCGTGGCAATCTGCTCCGACACCTGCAGGGGGTGGCACGGGAGCAATACATTGTTTGGGGGGCACGTGCGCGTGTGGTCACGACTCACGACGCCACCGTCGCCGTCGTGGGGTCGTGCTGTGCAATTCTGCCCAGCAATTTAAAAGGCGCTGGCGAAGCGACCGCGCTCGGGGCAGACGGGCGGGCTCCTGAGTGCCGTCGCCCACCCTTGCTGAAACCCCCAACTAGTGCACCGACGCCGTGCAACCCGGTGCCCGCCGCCCACCCCCCACCCCCCGGCGCACACCTTGTAGGTCTCGGAGGCGATGAGGGTCTTGGCCAGCATGGGGTCCAGCGGGAACTCGGCCATGCGGCGGCCCAGCTTGGTCAGCTCGCCCCTGCGCGGCGGGCGGGCGGGTGGGTGGGTGGGTGGGTTGCAAGGATGTTTGGAAAAGCGGTACAGGTGCACTGGGGGGGTGGGTGGGTGAGGAGTGAGCAGGCAGGAGGTGAGCAGATGGCAGGGCAACAGCATTTGGGTTGGGCGAAGTCTGGCGGCGGCTGGGCGTCATGGCGCAGCGCGTCTGATCCCACCCACTCCATCCCAAGCACGCCACACCCCCTCCACGCCACACCCTGCTCCCCAGGCCCCCAACCATCCTGCGCTGGCGCCCACAATCCCCGCCCACTCCCACCCGCCCGCTTTTCCAACCATCCTTGCACCCCACCCCACAACCCCAGCCCACGGCCCCCTCTCACTTGTCGTTGAGCGCGCCCAGCGCGTACAGCTGCTCCAGCGCGCGCAGCAGCGTCTCCGCGGGCGGCGGGTCCATGAAGTCAAAGTTCATCAGGTCGTGGATGCCCAGCGACTTCAGCATCAGCACCACGTTGCCCAGGTTGGTGCGCTGGATCTCGGGCACCGTGTTGTCCTCCATCTCGTTCTCGAAGGAGTGGGCGGTGTACAGCCGGAAGCACTTGCCTGGGCGGGGGGCGGGGGTTGGAGGGGTGATGAGGGGCGGGGGGCACGGGGAGGGGGGGGGGTGATGAGGGTAGTTTATTCCAGAAACCGAAGCGAATCGAGGGGCGGGGTAGCTCTTTGCATCACGGGCGGGGTGGCAGCCAGTTGGAAGAAGGGGCGAAGGGACGGGGTTGGCGAGTCGCGGCGCAGTGGCTCAGGGGGGCTGCGTTGCCAGGGCATTGGCGACCACCATCACGTTATGACACACTGGGTGCACCGGGGTGCCAGAGCGTGGCTGGGTATGTCACTTCTTATCCCCATACCCTGGTCCTACCACCGGGCTGGAGCACCCGCTGACTGCCCCCCGACCCGGGACCCTTCTCCCCTTCTCTCCCCTTAACCGCATGTCGCTCTTCTGGCCCGGCGCTTGCTGCCTGGCGCCGGGGTCATCTTCCTGGTCGCCAGGTAAGTCGTGTGTTTTGCATTTGCGTGTTTGCGTGCCGGTTACTGCTGTGCGCGAGCCGAGCCTGGGTGGCATTTCGTCGACGGCGCGCCGACCTCGCCCCGTCTACACTCTACACCCCAAAACGCAATAGTATACCGTCAACCTGTATTGCCACAAACTGCGCCTGCCTGTCCCTTGTCTAGTTTCGCTTGGGTTTAGATTGGGCTGGTGTTTACAACCCCCCCCCCCCCCCCCGCCTCCCCTCCTGCCGCCTCACCCGCCGAGGTGCGGCCGGCGCGGCCCGCCCGCTGGTTGGCGCTGGCCTTGGACACGGGCGTCACCACCAGGCTCTCCATGCCCGTGCGCGGGTTGTAGCTGTTCTGCTTGGCGAACCCGGGGTCCACCACGTACCTGCGGCCATGTCGGAATTATGTGTGCGTGGTGAGAATGCGCGGGTTTGTGTGTGCGTGTCGGAGGCGGGCGTGGACGCGTTGATGGGTGGAGCAAAACAACGTCCTTGCGCAACTGGCGCAGCGGCAACCACAAGCAGGCCCCTCCCCGGCCCTAGTGCTCGCACCCGGACCGCCGTGACGAGGCCACAGACCCCGCGCCCCCGCGCCCCCCGCGCCCCGCACCCCGGCCACGCACTTGATGCCGTCGATTGTGAGACTGGTCTCCGCGATGTTGGTGGCCAGCACCACCTTGCGCGCGCCCGGCGGCGTGGGCTCAAAGATCTTGGCCTGCGGTGGGATGGCGCGCACACAAGCCACGCACACGCGGGAAAACGTTGAGCATTGGATACGGTGTTGGGGCACTTCGCACACAGCAGCAAGCACACGCATCAGATGCAGTGTCGATACCACCCACCTGCTAGACCTCCTGGGTTTTGTTGAACAAGCTGGGGTAGTAACAGTACCCTTGGTGAAAACTATCTCCCCTACCCCACACACGCTCACATGCCCGCCGCCATCTTTACATGCGCCCCTTCCCTAACACACAACCACACCTGCAGCTCCGAGGGCAGGTTGGCGTAGATGGGGCAGATGATCATCTCGGCCAGCTGCGTGCCCTTGCCGCGCATGCGCTGCCGCAGCAGCTCCTCCTGCGGGTTGGGGCGGGTTGCGATTCATGTGAGGACAGGCCGCGAGGGCAGGGTTGAACGAGCGCCGACGCCTCGCAACGGCAAGAAAGACGCAGCGGGGCAAAGAAACCCAGCGCAGACGAACACACACTGCCACACACGCGAGGTAACCCCCCATGTTGCTTTGGGTTCTGGAATGAACTCCCCCCGACTTCGCGGATATATGATCTCCCCAAAACGACGCATGCACATACACTTGGACACAGGCACACATTGCCACACACGCGTGCGTATCACACACGGGCACGCACCACGGCCTCGATCTCGTCCTGGCCCGTGAGGAACACCAACACGTCGCCCTCCGGCTCCAGCACGTGGATGCGCATCACCGCCTGCGCCGGGGGGAGGTGCAGGAGGCGGCAGGGGGAGCGTGAGCGTGTGCAGGTGTGTGCATGTGCACGTGTTTAGAACGCATCTGACCACCAGCATGACTGGAATGCTTAAATGCGAATGCGAGTGGCTGGTGCAAGCATCACGTGAGGCCAAGGCCAACTTGCGCCCCAACGGCGCGCTGCCTCCGCCTCCGCCTCAGCCCCTGCCCCTGCCTCTCCCTCCGCCTCTCCCTCCACACCAACACCCCGCCCCCCCCCCTGCCGGGTCGCGCCCCACCTGCACCGAGGCGTCTATGTAGTCGGCCTCGGGCGCCTTGGTGAAGTAGATGTCCACCGGGTAGCGGCGGCCGGGCACCTGGCGGGCGGGGGGGGGGTTGCAAGGATATTTGGCGGCGGGGGCGGGTGCACGGATTTGGTTGGCGGAAAAGCGGTACAGGATGCGATCAGGGGAGGTGCTTCTCTGGGGCGGTGGGTGACGGGCGTGCGTGGACGTACCGTAAGGGGTCCAACCCCACACCACGCCCCCCACAGCCCCTACCCCCGCCCCTCTGCCCCCCCCCAATGGTTGATTTGGGAATTGGAAAAACTACCCCCCCCACACACACACCTTGAAGATGGGCGCGTAGTCGAAGTACTCTGAGAACTTTTCCGCATCCAGGGTGGCGCTGGAGATGAGCAGCTTGAGGTCGGGCCTGTGGTGCGGCGTAGGCGGGTTGTGTGAGTTGAGCAGGCGAGGCAGGGGCGGAGCTAGCGGCGTTGCCCCGTCTGACGGCTGAGCAGCCGAGCTAGCGGTGGAGTCAGCGGCTGGATTGGCTGGTGGCATACACAAGAACTACCGGTATTGCCTGCGTGTCATTGCACCCGCCCGTTGTGTGCGAGAGTGGAAGCGAAAGGGCAGGATGTGTATGACCAACGTGTGCGTCCTTTGCTGCTCCCCCCCTACTCCCTAGTCAAGCGAGCTTTGGTTTGGCGAGTGATGCGTGCACAACTGACAGCATCCGCCCCCATTGACAGCCGGCCGCTCCTGCAGCCCCCGCCCCCGCCCCCGCCCACGCCCACACCCACGCCCACGCCCACGCCCACGCCCACGCCCACGCCCACGCCCACGCCCACGCCCACGCCCACGCCCACGCCCACGCCCACGCCCACGCCCACGCCCACGCCCACGCCCACCTGAACCGCGCAATGTCCTTCACCAGGCCGAACAGCACGTCCGTGTGCAGCGTGCGCTCGTGCGCCTCGTCAATCATCATCACGCTGCGGGCGTTGCAAAGGATGGATGGAAAGATGGTAAGAGAATGGGGGACGATGAGGAGCATTCTCCTCGGAGTGCATTTTGCATGGTGGCGTCGGAGGCTGAAAGCAAGAACGTGGAGCCGGCGCTACGCAGGGGTGGCGGCAACAGGGGCGTCCAGCCACATGGCGCCCCAAAACACACACGCCTCCCAACCTCCCACCTCCCGCCCACCCCGCACCTGTACGACGCCAGGTCGGGCTCGGACAGGAACTCGCGCAGCAGCATGCCGTCGGTCATGTACTTGAGGATGGTCTTGTCGGAGGTGCAGTCCTCGAAGCGGATGGAGTAGCCCACCTGGGTTGTGCGGTTGGTGGCGGTGATGGGTGTGGTGGCGGTGGCGGTGATGGGTGCGGTTGGTGGCGGTGATGGGTGTGGTGGCGGTGGCATGAGTCACACAATAGGCGCAAGGTTTTCTGGGCGCAACGGAGCGAGCCTGTCCCCACACATATTTTAACAGACGCCGCCACACGTGCACCCGCACGTCCGCACATTGCCCCCGCACCCCTGCCCCCCCCCCCCCGGGCTGGCAGCGATGTGAGGAGCCGTACGCGGCCCGCACGCTGCCTGCCGCATCCCTTTACCACTAACCACCCCCATGCCGTCGCCGCGCCCCTCTTAACCCGTTCTGACGCCCCCACCTTTCTCTTTTGCCACCCAGGCTCGTGCGTGATTTACTTTGTGCTGTCCATACCCTTTACCTTCCGCCGATGCGCCTCGGCCCTTTCACTGTGCCCCGCCCTTTCGAACCTCGCCTTTCCCCTTAACCGCATGTCGCTCTTCTGGCCCGGCGCTTGCTGCCTGGCGCCGGGGTCATCTTCCTGGTCGCCAGGTAAGTCGTGTGTTTTGCATTTGCGTGTTTGCGTGTCTGTTGCTGCTGTGCGGGAGCTGAGCCTGGGTGGCATTTCGTCGACGGCGCGCCGACCTCGCCCCGTCTACGCTCTACACCCCGAAACGCAATATACGAGTATACCGTCGACCTGTATTGCCGCAAACTGCACCTGCCTGCCCCTTGTCTAGTTTCGCTTGGGTTTAGATTGGGCTGGTGTTTACAACCCCCCCCCCCCCCCGTCCCCCCTGACCCCCGCCCCCCGGGCCCCCCGGCCCCCGGCCGCCCGCACCTCGTTGCCCAGCTTGACGCCCATCTCGTGCGCCACGCGCGCCGCCACGCTCATGGCCGCCACACGGCGCGGCTGCGTGCAGCCGATCTTGCCCGCTGCGCTGTAGCCGGCCTCGTGCAGGTACTGGGGCACCTGCGGTGGGCGGTGGCCGGTTTGTGGTGTGTGGTGGGCGGCGAGCAGCGGGGATGCGCAGACGGCCAGTGGTTGAGGGCGCGTGGCCAACAGCAAGCAAGACAGCACGGTGGAGGTGCCATGCCGCCCTGACCCGGCACTCACACACCATCTTATCCCGCGCCTGGCTGCTACCGCTCTCCGCACCCACCTGAGAGGAGTGCCCCCGAGCATTCAGAACCCCCCACCGCCCGCCCGCCCGCCCGCACCACTGCACACGCACACGCCCACGCACACGCACACGCCCTCCCGCCCGCGCACCTGCGTGGTCTTGCCCGCGCCCGTCTCCGCCACGATGATGAGGATCTGGTGCGCCTCCACCGCCTCCAGCAGCGCGTCGCGGTAGGGGTACACGGGCAGCTGGCGGCGGCCCTCCTGGATGCGGTCGCGCTCGGACTTGGCGCTGCGGGGAGGATGGGGGGTTGCAAGGATGTTTGGAAAAGCGGTATAGGTGCACTGAAGACTGCGTCTTGAGTTCGGTACGTTACCGAAGTGAGCGGCCGGCAGGGGAGGTTGGGGATGGGGTGGGGGTTACATTCATCATTAGTTAGGACGTGCAGGCGTAGGGCGTGGGCGTAGGGGGGTTACTTTCATCATTAGTTTAGTGGGGTGGTGTGAATACCATCCCTGAAGCTAAACCAAACCAAACCAAACCAAACCAGGTTTTGTTTTCGACGGTGGTACATAGAAGTGTAGGTGGGGTGGGGCGTAGCGCCGCGAGGGAGTTGAGGCACTGCATCATGCGAGAGGTCGGCGGCGCTCGGCAAGGCCCATGCCATCCCGCCGCCACCCCGCCGCCGCCTCCTGCCACTCACGCGAGCGCGCGCGCCTCCGCCTCCTTCTTCTTGCGCTCCTCCGGCGTCTCGAAGAAGTCCTCAATGTTTCCTGTGTGTGTGTGTGTGTGTGTGTGTGTGTGTGGAAGAAAGAACGGAAAAGCGGACAGGGAGCGTTTACCCCGTGCGATTTTGGCTTGAAGGCCTTGACCATTCAAGGCCAGACGATTCCCAAAGCCCCATAAGCGTTTTGTTAGAGAGCACAAGTGTGCGAGTGAATGCGAATGCAAGACGCCATCGAGGGCTAGCCCACAGCCATCCATCACGGTGCCAGACCCCCTCCCTTTGTAGCCATCCCGCACCACACCAAACCCAAGCTCCGCCCCCCACCCCACCCGATGACTACCGCTGCTACTTAGTTTGGTATTGCATGGGCTGGTGTTCGTAACCCCAGTGCCCCACCCCACGCCGCTCACCCGCCAGCATGTCGGCCTTGACAAAGTCCATGCTGTCCTCAAACACGAAGTCGTACTGCGGCGCCGCCGCGCCGCCGTCCTGGGCGCCCACCTGGCGTTGGGCGGATGTGCGGGCGGCCCGTGCGGCGCAAGTGTGCGGAGTCAGCGTCAGCAGCAAGAGCAGGATCTCGCAGCTTGCAAACGACTAGAGATGCCAAACCCCGTTTTGGCGAGCGGCATGTCAACGGTGTCGCCCGGATGCCCATGCCTCCTCCGAATTCCTCGCATGCTCGCCAGGCCGAGTATCCCTCCGAAGCCCATCCCCCCTTGGGCTTGTGTCGGTATTCATAACCCCCTCCCCACATACAGACGCAACCGTTAGGTTGGTTTCGCTTGGACCGGTATTCACAACCCTCCTCATCCCACCCCACCCCAGTCCCACAACCTGCCCCACCCCAGCCCCCCGATACACTCGCCCTGGTGACGTGCGTCTTCTTCAGCTGCTCCGCCTCCCACGCCTCCTGCTCCGCGTGCGGGTTGGCGCGCGCCGCCGCGCCCTCCGGCTCGCTGTAGCGCAGCTTGGCCACGTCGTACCTGCGCCGAGCGAGCGAGCGCGTGCGCGCGTGTGTGGTGTGTGTGGTGGGTGCGGTGAGTTGGAGAGCACGTGTCGCGCTTGCGCGATTGGGCAATGCGGCCCATCCGGCCACGCCACGGCACGGCACGTGCAGGGCACCGTGCCCCACCGGGCCGCGGCGGACACGGACACGGACACGGACACGGACACGGACACGGACACGGACACGGACACGGACACGGACACGGACACGGACACGGACACGGACACGGACACGGGCACGGGCACGGGCACGGGCACGGACACGCGCACGCGCCCCCGCCCCCGCAACGCACCTGGTGGCGTACTTGGTGGGCTCGTCGTACGAGTCGGGCATGCGGTAGCCGTCCTCGGTGGCCTGCGGGCGGCGCGGCCGTGGGGGTGCGGGTTTCAAGATTAATCGGGGGAGCGCCGGCAGCAGGGGCAGGCCGGTGATCGGCGGTGCGACACGCGCGCACTCTCGCGCGCCCCTCCCCGGCCGCTTGATTCCTCGCCATCCTGGACATTGGCACTTCACAATTATTTATCAAGAAAACCGTCACACGAACGGCTACCTCCCCCCCCCGCCGCCTCCCCCTGCCCCACCGCGTTCATGAGCCGTTGCTTCTCCTTGGCCAGGCGCAGCACCTCCTCCTTGTAGCGCAGGTCGTCCTGCTCGCGCTGCGTCAGCTGCACGCCCGCGAACAGGTACTTGGCGTCCTCCAGCTCGTCCTCCAGCTCCTGCGGGGCGTGGAGGTGGTGGAGGTGGAATGGGGCGGGCGGTGGCGTGGTGTGGTGTGAAGGGTGGTGGGGTGAGAGGGGTGGGCGTGTGGGCGGTGGTGCGTAGGAGGGGTGGTGTGTGAGAGGCGCGGTGTGTGTGTGTATGTGTGCGTAGGGAAGGGACATTGCAAGGACTGGGTGGAGAGCGCGCCCGAAGAGCTAGCAGAGCAGACAACAGGGGATTGTGTTGCAGTGCAGGTGAAAGGATGGCACGGCGTCTGTGTGTTCATGGCAACTGCGTGTGTGTGCAGCATCATTGGCCACAAATTCACAGCTGCCCGCACGATCCGTCGCCGCCGCGCCCCCACCCCACCTGGATCTTCTTGTCCTCGCGTTTGCGCAGGTACTCCTGCCGCGACACCTCGCGCAGCATGGGCATCAGCCCGCCGCGCTCGTTCTCGTCGTCGTACCTGCAGCCGGAGGCGGCGGCGGCGGGGTCCCTGATTACCAGCCCAAGCTAAACCAACCAAACTGGACACGGGACAGGCAATGCAATAGCAGCAATGCCCCGGGGCGTCCGGGCGGCGCTGGCCATTACCGTACACACAGATCCGCCACCTCCACACGACAACCCAAGCCCACACCCACACATGCGGGTAATTACCAACCCCTGCGCCCACGCCGCACACCCCACCCTACCCCTCACCCCACCTATCCACCCCGGCCCTCATCCCTCTTCCACACCCGCCCCCCACCCCAGCCGCCAGCCGCCGCCGACCCACTTCTTCTGCATCTCCTCCCGCCGCTGGTCCTCCTTGCTCATGCGGCTCCGCGCGCGGTCCTCCGCAAGCTTCTTGGTCTTGGCCTCGTCCTTGGCGCGCAGCCGCTCCTCGAACTCCTGCTTCTCCGCCTGGTCGCGGTCGCGCGCCTCCTCCCTGCGCGGCGCCGTGGGGCGGGCGTGGGGCGGGGCGCGGTGCGGCAAGGTTGTTATTGTTAGTGGTGGCGGGCCGTGGGGGTGGTTGCAAGGGGGGTGGGGGGCGGTGGCGGGCCGTGGGCGTGTGATGCACAGACGGTACCCCGGGTGGGAGCGGGGTCCAGGCGGGCGGAGTGGAGGCGTGCCCCCGACCTTGCCGGGCAACTTCCAACCCGCATGCACGCACCCCTGCACCCATATGCTCCTTGGCCTCCCCTCCCCATGCCTGGCGGTGCCCCTGTCGCCATGGCGCGTCTCGACACGCACGCCGCACAGCCGTCCGCCCTGCCCACCCGCACCCGTCCGCCCTGCCCACCCCCTGCTGTCTACGCCACTACACTTACGTACCATCTTTGCAACCCCCACCCGTCTGCCCCGCCAGACCCTGCCACGCACCTGAGCCGCTCCTCCCGCGCCGCCGCGTCCTCCGCCTCCTCGTCCCGGTCCTCGTCCTCCTCCCACTTGCGCTTGGCGCGCTTCGCCTGCCGCACCACCGTGTCGTCATCGTCGTCGCCGCCGCGCTCCGCGCTGCCGCTGCGACCCGGCCTCCCGCCGCGGTCCCTGTCGCGCTCCCGGTCTTTATCCCGTTCGCGCTCCCGCTCATCCTCCTCCGCGAACTGCACCCGCCGGCCGCCGCGGATCTGCTTGCCGCCACCGCCGCCGGCCGCGCCGCCGGTTCCCGGCGAACCCGCCCTGCCGGGTGCGCCATCGCCCGCCTTGCCCGCCGCGGCACCGCTCGGGCCCGGCTGGGCCTTGCTGCCGCCTGCTGCTGCTCCCGCTCCCGCCGCGGACCCCGGCCCCGGCCCGGCGGCCTTTGCGGGCTCCCGCTTCTCCTCCTCCTCCTCCTCGTCACCCTCGAGCAGGCCGTAGGTCATGCCCTTACGAACCAGGTCGCGTGCCTGCTTCTGCGCGGCGGCGGCGCCGCCGCCCGCGCCGCCGGCGTTGCGGCGCGGCACGCGCCGCAGCAGCTCCGCCGCGAAGGCCTGCACCTCCGGCGTGCTGGGCAGCGCGGCGGACCGCTTCAGGTCCGTGAACAGCGAGTCGGCGCTGGAGTGCTTGCGCGCCATGGACAGGAGGAAGGACGCCACGTTGGCGTCCGCGAAGCCCAGCAGCCCATGCAGCTTGTCCTGCACCCAGCTGCGGACCTCGCGCTCCGCCGCCGCGTCAGCCATGGCGGCAGCTGCTCAGCAGCTCCAGCCACGCGCGCTGCGCAGCAGTTCAGCAGCTCCAGCCGGCAGCGCCTGTTTGGCGAGCCTGGCGAGCCGGGCTCAAACCCTCGCGGCTGCGTGCCTCGCCTGAGCGACCTGTTCGGGGTCTCTGCGGAGAGAGCACGGCGTCCCAGCACCCGCCGTACAGCTCACAAGCCTTCCCCTCAGGTTGAGCAATTCTCGGTGAGTCCTGTTAAGATGCAGGCACGCCCCGCGCTACGGGATGGTGTGGGGGCTGTCCGTGCTGAGGATCGTGCCCACGCTAGCCGCTCTGGGCTCGGACGTGCTAGTCCCTGCCGCCCAGCCCACGTATGTCCTACGCTGACCGTGCTCGTGTGGTCTGCTTGGCGTTCAAGTCAGTCCAGGTTCACTATCGACGCAGAGCAGCAAGGTCAGTCTTCAGACCTGGGCCGCATGCAGCTGCAAGGCTTGCTATTTGTAAATTGCGGCGGCACAATTCCAAGCCAGTCTAAACTATTGGTGATAACTGCAAACGGCGAACCGCCCATGAAAACTTCCGGCCGCGATGATCCACGCGCGCGCACTCTACCGTTCTTGCTTATTTGCCAAACTTAACAGTCTAACTTACTCCAGTTCTTGTACAGTATTGCATTAATAGGCCCCTGCTGTCTCTTTTGTAGTTCGGGCCCAGAGCCCCCGCCGCGCGCGATAGGTAGAGGAATAAGGGTCGCAACGACTTCTTTCTACAACTATCAAGTGATCTAGTTAATCAATAGTGACAGGCGACGCCACCAGACGTAAAGCGAAGTTGGATTGGTGGCCAACAAGCAGCTTGCTCGCCCAGGCGACCAGTATTTTGCTGAGGGTGAACAGATTATTGGTAGGAGCAGCCCTCAAACGGGTGGCGAACCGGTGGTGAGGGCTGTGGCAGATGGCGCCGAGCGCCGGGAGCTCGAGCGGGGATGCCCCGAAGCCACGGAATCAAGTACCTGACAACAGTGACACAGCTCAGTCAAATGCTGTGGCAACGTGCCTTGAACGTCTCAAACCGGGCCACTTCCAGGCCAAGCGACTGGCGTTTGAAATTCGCGATGTTGGTGAGCATACAGTACCAACGGGCTATTGGGCACGGTGATGGGGGCAGCAGGACGCGTCCTTGCAGCCGCACCCGGGCTTCCCCTCGACATCCCATGCAACTGCCGCCCGGCTCGACGAACTGCAGGCTTCACGCCAGCGGGAAGCCTCAACACGCTCCAGCTGCTCGTGCGATGGATCTACGACCGGGCAGTGTCCGACCCTGAACGCTTTGCGGGGCCCTGCAGCGCCTTGTGTTTTTCGCTCACGCCCATCCTCCCCAACTTCAAGCCTCCCGGGGCCACGACTGCGGCCGCCAAGGCAAAGCGCATTGACTTCCGGCAGACGCTGCTGAACCTGTGCCAGCGGGAGTTTGAGGCGGCATGCGGACTGGTGAGCTCGGGGGACGCCCCGGCGCTCAAGGCTGGCACGTCCACCACCACCCTGTCCGGCAGTTTGCAGTTCCTGGCGTACCTGTACCTGCACGCGCTCCTGACCGACAGGTGAGGGACATGTTAAGAAAAGCCACTACCCCGTATATATTTCATGCGAGCGGATCAATTCTTGAACGCACACAATCCGTTGATGACTGAAGACGAGGCGGGCGCCGACTGCAACCGACCTGACCCAGCGTGAATAGCAGCAGTCAACAACTCCCCATCGGCATAACTCATTATTGTGGTGCCACTTCCAAGTTACGAATGCTTGCCTGCACTTTTGCAATCCAGGATCATGCTGTCGTGCCTGCTGCTGGTGTCGACCGGCGGCGCTGGCGCGGCGGCGCCCGCGGCGGCCAGCGACCGGCTGACGGGGGAGGCGGGGCGGCAGCGGGTGGAGTGCCTGACGAAAGCGCTGGGCATTGCCGGGCGGCAGGTGGGTCGGGGCCGTTCGTGGAGATGTATGCGACACACAAGTATGGGTTGCGGCTGGCAATTTCATATTGGGTTCCCCCAGTTCCGTAAGTACCGTATGTCGGCCAAGTCCTCACCCAACGTCCCCCCTGGGCATTACCTTGACAGCTGGACGACTGTCTGGCAGCACAGCACCGCCCGCTGCTGGACGGCCTGTATGAGCAGCTCTCGGCGCTGCACGCCAGCTGCTCCAGCAGCAGCAACAGCTGCGGCCTGCCTTCGGACGTGGTCGCGGCGCTGGGCAAGCTGCTAGAGCTGCGGGCGGGGGGCTGGCGGGGCGCGGGCGGGGCCATGGCGGCCTCCGCGCCGGCCTCCGCGCCCTCAGGCGCCGCTCCGGCCGACGGCGGGACGCCGCAGTCGCGGTCGGCGCGGACGTCGGCAAACGGCGGGACGCCGGGTGTCAGCAGCGGCGCCGGCAGCGGCACCGGCGGCTCAGCAGCGCGTGCCGCTGCAGGCTCCGCCGGCCCCGGACCAGGCTCCCGTGCAGGCGGAGGCGGCGGCAGCAGCAGCAGCCCGGCACCGGGGCTGCCGCCCATCCCGAACGGCAGCGCCGCGGCGCTGGCACAGCGGCACCCGGTGCTGAGGCGGGTGGCTGGCATGAGCGGGAACGGCAGCGGGTCGGGCACGCCGGTGGGCGCCATGTCGTCGCGCGGCTCGAGCACCAACCTGGACGGCATGTGGAACCTGGCGCCCGACACCTACTCGGACGTGCGGGCGCAGCTGCTGTCGCAGCCGGTGGCCAGCTCGCCTGCCACGCTTGAGGTAGGGGGACTCGTAGCCGACGCAGGGGGGTCACGGCAAGGAGGAGCTTGGGTTGAGAGGCAGCGAAGGTGCTGTCAGCCTACCGTATCCACAGGTTATGGTTATGCCTACTGCTTGTTCGGAATCGCATGTACGAGTTGCCAACCCTCATCTCGCACACAGGCCATGGCGGATGAGCTCATCGAGTGCGCTGTGGCCGCGTCGGGCGGCGATGCGCTCTGCCCCTGCTGGGGTGGCGCCTCCGTGCCAGTAGCCTCCACTGCCGGTGCCGTGGCAGGGGACGGCGCCGCGCCCGCGCCCTTGTCGGATGAGGACTGGGCGACGGCGATGCAGCAGCAATGGGATGAGCAGTCCCGCGCGTGCGATATTTACGTGCGACTGGCGGCGGATGCTCTACAGAACCTGGGGGCTGAGCCGGGCCAGGCGGGACCAGCGGCTTCGCCGGGCTCTCCGGCCCCGGCGGCGTCGCCAGCGGGCGTGGCAGCGGGCGGCGGCCCCAATGCCGCCGCTGGCGGCAGCGTGTCGGAGGCGGGGCGGACATTCCGCCGGCTGCTTCTATTGGCGGCACAGACGCACTTCGAGCGGTGCCTGTCAGCGCTGATGCCGACCTCCGCTTCCACCGCGTCCACGCCGAGCGCGCCGTCTGCCGGCGGCGGCAGGGCCTCAAGCTCTGGAGAGGCCGCCAGCGGGTTCGTCTCGCCGCTGCCCGTGCGCCCTGGGGTGTCGGGGCCAGGCACGCCGGCAGCGGGCAGCTCCGCGGCAGTGTCACCCTCTCCCTCGCCGCCGCCCGAAAGCACAAATTGCGCCACACCTGGGTCTGCCAGCGCCAGCGGAGCGACGGGCGCCCGGCGGGCGTGGGGGGACATGCCCGCAGCAGCACCGGACGCAGCCTCAGCGCTGCCGCGCGCTCGCGGCATGTGCCACCTGCTGCTGGGGCTGCTGCGGCGCGGTGTGCTCACGCCCCGGATCGTGCTGCACTGCGCCGCGGCGTTGGTGGACGGCGCTGCGGCCGGCTCGACGGGCTGCCTGCAGTGCGCCTGCATCCTGCTGGCGGGTGCGGGCAAGGAGGCCCGCGGGTTCAAGGTGGCTGAGGCGGCGGCGTTCGAGTCGCTGCTGAAGCGGCTGCAGCTGCTGCCGGATGAGCCGGTTGGGGAGGCGGTTGAGGCCGGTGGCGGTGCTGAGGGGACGGCGGCGGCGGCGGTGACGGTGGCGGAGCAGCGGCGGCGCTTCATGGCGTGGTTGGGGCGCAGCCTCAAGGAGGACTAGCGCGCTGCTATCACGGCAGCTGGTACGGCAGGCGTGGGTGGTGCAAGGCATGCAAGCATGACAGGGGTACGGTTTCGAGTGGCCGACGGCATGTTCGTGTAACCCACGTTCCCCACGTTCGTGTATCCCAAGGAATGCTCCAGCCCTGATCCAGTGTGTTTAGTTTTCGCAGTTGCGAAGCTTTAAAAGTATATGCTCTATCGCCTGTCCACCTCTCATCCCTTGCCATGTCGCATCCAGCACTCTGTTCGCCGTCAGGGGCTAAGGGGTTGCTGGGCACGCACGGAGCTCACGGCGATCGGACGTACGATATCGAGTCAGGCCTTTGCAGGTTACGCGCTTGTCGCATCCCAACCGCGCAATGCTCGCACCGCGCATCCGAGTGAGCCCGAATGCGGGGGGGTTGAATTGGGCGGAGCTACACGACCGCGGGGATTGGGCGCGCGGAGCGGGCGAGTGGAACTAAGCGCGCCACACGGCATGAGTCATGGTTTCCGTTGTTCCAACCATAATTGGCTCTCGGCCCCGGTGGCCGGCCCCCAGGGTTACACGCGGTTAGGCTGACTCTTGTGTATGCACAGTAGCCTTCCACCCCTTCGATTAGTCCTTGCGCAGGCCTCGACACCCCGGCCAACACACGGGTACGAACTGGTTTGTTTAGTCTTCATCTGATATCATGTCGTCAAAAAAGAAGCCATATCCTCTGGCTGTTGGCGCCAGCGCACAATTGTTCACCCAAGTGCATCATCGTGTTCGCCACCGAAATTTGGGAGTGCAATTCCCGTTGGCTACATGCAAAATGCATCCATACAACGTTTTGAATCATTCACTTAGTTTGCGAGCCACAAATATGTTGTTTTCCGCCAAGTGAAAGTTGAATCGAGGAAGGCTCAGCGCGCCCTCCTAAAAATGACAGTACATATATGACGCCAAATAGGGGGCATATGCAATCCGCAGCAAACGGGGCGGCGTGTGCGCTGACGAGGGCTCACCACGGCGCTGAGAGGTTCAGCTGGTGTCTGTGCCTCCTTTGCCTCCTATATGGAAGCAGCCATGGAACCACTGCTGAAACCTGGGAAGTTCAAACGGGGCGAACGCTGGCCGAACGAATTGCATTTCTGAGCACGTCCGCGTCCGCTGGCCCGCTCGTGGAACTGGTGGTCACAGCCGAGGAGCTGGTGCTTGCTGACAGTGATTGGAACGGGTGAGCGCGTGACGAGCGAAAGTGGAGTCACGAAGCTGTCGAGTCTGGGCAGCGTATGTGTTGCCCTACCCTTTTTTTGCGGCTCGCCGCTCACTTTCCCCGCTCTGTAGATATGCGCTTCCGCTGGTCCTCCAGCGCAACGTGACGATTCGTGGGCCGAGCCCGAGCTCCTGGCCCATTCTGAACCTTGGCTATGTGCAGAGGTGCGCTGGTGCTGCAAAGCGTGACGCCAGGGGGGCTTCCTCCATGCGCTGAGCCGGTGACCCGCGTTCCCCCTGCTCCGAAGCCCTTTCGTTCTCCACCTGCTAACGCTGTGACTCTGTGCAATCACTTTCGATACGCCTGCAGGAAGGTGAGGCCTGGGAGGTGCTGGTTACGGCGTGACTCCGTGTGCAGTTGGGACGTAATCCGCGTGGGGCGTGGACCAACCTGCTCCCCTGGCCTCGGCGGGGCCCGCCGCACCAGCGTCTGCTCAGCAGTGCGGTTCCTGTGCCGCCTGTTGCCCCAGTGGGCTGTACCGGACGCGTGCTCCACTGACTGCTTTGACCTCCGCGCATGCGCACGCCATGCGTGCCCACGCCGACTGCTGCTGCCTGCCTGCCCCCCTGCCTGCCTGCCTGCCTGCCTGCCTGCCTGCCTGCCTGCCTGCCTGCCTGCCTGCCTGCCTGCCTGCCTGCCTGCGGGTGCAGGTCCAGCTCGGCGCTGCGGTGGTCGTGGGCTTCAAGTGGCTGGTCCTCACCAATTGGACCACCGGCACCAACGCGGGGTCGGGCATTCAGATGCTGGTTGCAGCGGTGAGCACCGCCGCCGGGTGGCGGGCTGCTGCGTCCTGCAGATAGCTGGGCCGGGCTGGGGGCATCGGCTGGAGGGGCGCTGGGTGCATGAGCGCCGCGGCGGACTGCCATCTGACAGTACAGCAGGGTGGGGCAGTTTTGGGTTACGTGTGCGTGCATGCTATCTTTTGGGTGCTTGTGCGGCATTCGGCCCTGGACCTGTGCCGTCTTAGGGCAGCCTGCATGACTCATGAGCTGCGCGCCTTTGCCTCCTGCCTTGAACAGGAGTCGGGGGAACCAGGAATGCAGCTGGTGGAGGAAGCGGCCATGACCATCCGTTGGTGCTTCCCACGCAACGTGTTCCTGTGAGTCACGGCCGTTACACAGTTGCACCGCGCCCGCAGCGCAGCACCCGCAACCGGCGTGCCGTCTCCCGTGCTGCGAGAGCCGAACAGCTGCGTAGCCGACAGCCTGGCATGAGGCTTGTGTCCCCGTGTGTGAATGACACTGTACAGGGCGGCGACCGTTGCGACGCCACGGGCCGACGGCTCGCCTGCCGCCCAGGTGTTCGAGCTGCTCGCTCGGCTGCCGCCAGAGCTCGTGAGCGGCGCAGCCGCCTTGGCGGCCCCAGGTGCTGGCGGCAGCAACGCCACTGGCACCAACGGCAGCACTGCGGGCAGCGCCCCCACCGCAGGCACCTGCGTGAACGGCACGCAAGGCAGCGGCAGCAACAGCACCAGTGGCGGCAGCGTGGTGCCAGCAGTCACCGCCGCAGCGCCGCCGCTGGACCGGTGCTATGCCCTGATCGGGCTGTTTGTGGATTACCTGGGCAGCGCGTACATGCGCAGCTCTTCGGGCAGGTTGGAGAAGGCGGGATTTGGGGTGAGTCAAAGGCGCTGCATGCAGCTAGCAGCATGAGTGGTCCAGTTCCCGCATATCCAGCAGCGGGCCCGCTTCCGTGCTGATGCCGGATCATTGTGCAGCGGCACACACGCGCTCCTGTGCAAGCTCAGTTCACACCGCTGCCGGCCTATCTAGTGACGTCGTGGTTGTCCGCTGGGCTGCCCGCCGCTGCATTCACTCCACAGATGCAGTACAAGCGCGCGGTGTGGTTGTGCGAGGGTGTCGTGGACGATGAGTGCATCAAATCCTACGGCCCCGTCGGCTGCCTGTACAACTACTTCGGAGTGGGCCTGCAAACGAACGCCAGCGGGAGTGCGGCGCAGCCTCGGGCGGCAGGAGCTGGCGCGCCGTCTTCAGCTCCAGCGCCTCCAACGCCGCCACCGTCCTCGTCATCTGTGGATGCCGGCGTTGTGGCCGGGGCAGTGGTGGGGAGCGTGGTTGGAGGTGAGTCGGGGCGCGGCGGCACGCAGACATAGCTTGCAGGTCGGCACATGCACATATGTGATCTTTGCCTTGCACGACAAACGTGACGTTAGCTCCTTTGGCACCGCCTAACCACCTTAATGCATGCCTGGCGTAATGCAATGCGTGCAGCCCTGCTTTTGGCGGCGGCGATATGGGCGGCTGTGGTGTGGCGACGCAATGCGCACCGACAGCGACAGCTAGAGCAGCAGCGACAGGATTCCGACGGGGGCGGCGAGTTCCCCAAGATTTCCGTCACTCAGGCAACGGACTTGGAGGAGCAGCAGCAGCACACGCTGCAGCCGCAGCAGCGGGGGTTGGACAAGGGCGACCTCGAGTCGGCGAAATTGCCGGCCAGCGTTGGGCAGAGCGAAAGGTGCGTGTTGACCGTACGTGAGTAGCCTAGCACTGCGTGGCCTAGCGAGCGGGCAGCTCCGACTAGCTCGATCGTCCGCCACCTGCGCTGCTGCGGTCCAGGCTTGCGCCGCTGCCCGCGCCGCTGCCTGCCGCAAGCCCGAGGCGCGGTGCGCTGGCACTGCCCACCTCTCGCGACGCATGCCAACACGCCAGGCCCAACGAACGCGCGCGGCCGTCTGGTGCACCGTGTCATGTACGTACGCAGGGACGCATCGTCCTCCCAGGGCACAGGCTACGAAACCACGCTGCCGCCTCCACCGTCTCACCTCCAGAGGTGGCCATCAACATCCACAGAGCAGCCGCAGCAGCAGCCGCAGCAGCAGCAGCAGCAGCAGCAGCAGCAGCAGCCGCGCGTCGCGCACACCGCTGAGCTGGGCGGTGAGCTGGCGGCGGCCGAGGTCGTGACGGAGCTCACGCCGCGCCGCCCCAGCGTATCTCTCGTCACCACCACGCGCTCGTCGCCACCCCCACCTGACGCCAGCGCGCCAGGGCTGAAGAGCAGCGCACGGCTGGCGGCGCTGACCGCTGCGTTCGACAAGGCGCCTCTGCCAGCCGGCAGGAAGGGCTCTGTGGCCTCACGCGGGACGGCCAGCGGCGGGGTGGCGCCTGGGGCGGCGACCTCGTCGCCGGCAGCGGGCTCGCAGCTGGCGCTTTCTGAACAAACGCAGCAGCGGAGCCAGGAGCAGCCACAGGAGCAGGCGCAGGCGGCGCAGGAGCAGGAGCCGCAGCAAGGGGAGGACCGGCGGAGCGCGGAGCACGCGGAGGATGCAACGGGTGTGGCGGCCCGCCTCAATGTTACGTTGGTGCCCAACGGGCTGCTCGGCAAGGGTTCCTTCGGCCGCGTCTACCGCGGCCGCTACCAGGGCCGTGACGTGGCTGTGAAGGTGAGAGCCGCGAGAGCATCCACTGCTCTCGGACTGGCTACACACACGCCTGTCTCCGGCTCACAATGCTGTGGTGCATGCCAGGGCTGGCGACTGAATACATGCACCGTCGTCTGGCTGCGCGTGATGTCGGATCCAAACACCGACCTCCACCAGATCGCATGTGCCCATTGCGCTTTGTCATTTGCCTGCCACGCACCGTTACCGCCACCACCTCAACCGCGCCATGTCAGCACCGGTGCCGTTGCTCGCCCTGCTCGCCGCCGCTCGCCGTGCGTGGTGCAGGTATTCTCTGGCGAATTCGCGACTGAGGGAGCCGTGAACGACAAAGAGGTGGTGGACAGCCTGTGCGCCGAAGTGGAGGTAGGTGCGGGCCGCTGCGGGCTTGGTGAGGGGGAAAGGTGGGCTTGTACGCATTCGTGCATGAGGTCGCAGCCGGGATGGCGGTTGACCGGCCGCGGGCGCGGTCCAGTAGTATACCAACTTGCAAGGTTGGCAGCTTAGCGCTCCGCACGCATGTGCGGCGCCTCATGTACCGTAATTGGCTCTCGTACGTGTCACGTACCGCGATGTGCATCGCTGCAGGTCCTCAGCCGGGTCGACCACCCGAACATCGTAAAGCTGCTGGCGGTCTGCCTCACGCCGCCGCGCTTCTGCCTGGTGAGTGCGTATTCTGCGTCAGGCCCAGGTGTTTGGGGTCCCAAGCGAGATGCCATGCGCTGACCGTCACGCGCCGCACACATACCGTACATGCTCTGATCGCGCCTGTCCCAGCTAGCGGCGCGCTCAAAGAGTACGCGTCCCTCCTCGTTGCTTGCATCACACCGCCCGCAGGTGATGGAGCTGATGCAGCTGAACCTGGCGCAGCTGCTGCACGGTGACATCGGCCGCGTGTGCACCTGCGGCGCGCAGGGCAGCGGCCCCTGCAGCCCCTACTGCCCCATGAGCAGCCGCGTGCTACCCCTGCTCATGGTGAGAGCTAGCCTGAGAAGATAGGACAAGGGAGGGGTGGAGCGGAGAGGAGAGGGCAGGAGAGGAGAGGGGAGGAGAGGGGAGGAGAGGGGAGGAGGAGCGCGTGTGGCTTGCGCGTGCGTGCAACAGGCTGGGGGAAGCAGGAAGTAGGAGGGGTGGCCGGTTACGGCATGGGTCCAGTCCTGTCGGGTCTGGTCGGAACGCGAGGCGGGGGCCAGCGCTCGCGCTGCTGCTGGGCGTGGCGCACGTGCCCCCTGCCTAAGCGCGTGTCCTGTGGCGCCGCATGGCGCAGGTGCTCGACATTGCCATCGACATCGCCCGCGCGCTGGCATACCTCCATCCCACCGTCAGCCACCGTGACTTGGTGCGTGACGGGCGAATGCGGGGCGGCGGGGGTGACACCAGCTCCGAGCCAACGGCAGGAAACACGCTCTCGCGCTCCCGGGGGTAGCGCATTCCTTCCTTCTGTTGCCCAGGGTGCTTGCGTGCTGGCCGCCCATCAACAGCCGCTCTGTGTGGCTGGCTGCGTGCTGTCGTGCTGACCATGCTGCGGCCTACACGGTCCCGCCCGCCCGCCCGGCCCTACACAGAAACCGGCGAACGTGCTGCTGACGTGGTCGGACAGCGGCGAGGCGCCGGCGGCGGCATCGGCGGCGTCCGCGTGCAGCGGCGGCAGCAGCGCGGCCAGCGGCGGCGTCAGCCGTGGAGGACGGCGGGGAAAGCTGGTCGCGAAGCTGTCAGATTTCGGCATCTCGCGAATGTCGCATACGCTGTGTGCGACCGTCACCCCCGAGGCCGGCACGGTACGCGTGCGGGCGTGTGCGGCCGCCATGCATGCTTGGACTGCTGCTCAGCGGCGCATCAAATCAGGGTGCTGGAGCCCGCCCAACCTGTACGCGCTATCCAATCTGTCAATCTGCCTGCCTGCTTGCCTGCCTGCCAACCCATGTTCACGCGCCTTCCCCCGGTTACACCTCTCCAACCATCTTGGCAATGGTTGATTTGGGATCGGACAAAACTACCCCCCCACCCCACCCACCCTTCCCCGTAGCCCGCCTACATCGCCCCCGAGTGCTTCAACCCCGCCAACTGGCTGGTCAGCTGCAAGAGCGACATGTACGCGTACGGCGTGCTGCTGTGGGAGCTGCTGACAGGCCTGGAGCCGTGGAAGGTGGGGTGCGCCATGGGAGGTGCTTGGTGGGTGTGGGGGTGGGTGCGGGGGTGGGGGTGGGGGGTAGTTGTTTCCAATTCTCAAATCGGGGGTGGGGGTGGGGGTGGGAATGGGAGCCGCCGGTCACAGCGCGTGTCTTGACCAGGGCGCCCACGGCGGACGTGCCGTGCTGTAGGTGCTCTCACGTGCTGCGCGGGGTCGCCGTGCGTACGGGCGTGCGGCACATGCAGTAGTGGTGCTGGTGGTTCTGGTGCTGGTGTGAAGGCGACGCGAAGTCCCCGCCCACGCCTCGCGCGCATGTCCTCTGGTGCTCACGCAGGGCATCCCTGTGGCGCGCATCGCCTACCGAGTGACGCTGCTGCGTGAGCGGCTGCCGCTAGAGCTGATTGACCTGCAGCGGCCGGACCCGGTGCCGGCGCGCCTGCCGGAGATTGTTGCGGCGTGCTTTGACGAGGACCCGCAACGCCGGCCGGCAGCTGCGGAGCTGGCAAACGAGCTGGAGGGGATTCGCGGCGCCGTGGCGGAGCAGCAGCGGCGGCGTCTGGAGACAGAGGCGGCGCAGCGGCACGGCGGTAATGGTCCAGCTGGGGGCCCGGCGGGCCCGTGGGGCTGATGGCCGAGGGAGCATCGAGGAAGTCCCTACATGGGCGTGAACGAGTGTTGATTGGGTGGTTGCATTGGACGCTTGTCTGTCAGGCAGGCTGGGTCGGATGTGGATTGGGCTGTCTCCACAAAGCAAACGAAATGGGGGCATATGCATGGCATCGCGCTAGACAGCGCATGGGGGACCTTGACAAACGGACCGTCTGATTATAGTGCACAAGCTGCGCTGGGCACGGGGCCGCAGGCAGTGACATGCTCGTTAGCATATTCATGCATATGCCAAAGGGCCAACTGTAGCACCGCGGGCCTAATAATGCATTTTTTAGCATGAATGCTGGTACTGTGATTCTACCGTGCCGCTCTCGTGCGATGGCGACAAGTACGGCCCAATGGAATCATGGACACGACACCGACTCCCCCGGTTGGGTTGTCTGCACATGCTACCGGTGGGGTTGTCTGTATCATGAGCATTTTCTCTGGCCGTTTGAGGCCTGTGTCCGGGTTGGTCGATATCATAACGAGGAGTGATAATTGTTCTGAGGTACGGCTGGCTTGACACAAGCACGCCCTTGCAGGGGTTGGATTGTGGTGGTAATGTATGGCTGTGGTGTGTACATGCATGCCAGGCTCACTTCAGCGCGGTCATTAGGTGGACCGTGAGCGTGCATCCCGATGTCCCGCTACAGCAGCAACACCGCTGCGTGTTGGAGAGACACAGAGAGAGACAGAGAGGGAAGAGAGTTGAGAGGGGTGCTGAGGCATTGAGCGTTGAGTACCGCGATCGCACTGCCGGGGCCTTGTGTCATGGTTCAGCCACTTTTGAACATAATACTCATTGTGGACACATCCATGCGGGTGGTTGGCCAGTGCGCCACGAAACCACTTCGCCGCAAGTAATTGGCACATTGGTGCTGCTTCAAGGATCGTGCGCCCTCTGTTGACTCCGCGGAGACTGCAACCGTGCGTGGTGTCCAGCTGCCAGGGGTGGTGGCGCCGCGTTGGAACAAAAGTCAGGAAGGAAATCATATGAACTGGAGCCCGAAACGACGTATGCAAGCTTAGGTATGTTACTGCTGTTACGAATTGAGGTCACAAATGGAGGTGGGCGCTTTCGAACAGCTGTGTACCGTAATCAGGAATGGCCGGCATGGCCTACCCCGGCGTGTGGTTGGCGTTAGTTGAGTGCAATAGCTGCCGTGATAGCCAGCGGTATGAAGTCAAAACGCCTGAAACCTTAAAACGCCTGCTGGGTTAGGCTGTGTTTGGGCTTGGTTGACACATGTACGTGCCCCCTGTTACGTTCCGGGTGGCCAGGCTGTGGTGTAGCAGGAGACGCCGGACTTGATGACAAGCTGGGGCATTCCTTACACTGTAAGGTGTGTGGGACTGTGTTGTCGCGCAATGCTTGTTAGGTACGGGTTGTCTTTTGTCACCAGTGGGGCATGCCAACTCGCGCCCCTTGCCCTGGTCCTACCACCTACAACCCTGGAAGGGGCCACCATAATGCCACTTCAATCAATCAGGTGCTTCATGCATGATGTCACAACATTAGATGCAAGGCACCTGCAATACGGTAGTATGCTGTGGGAAGAGATGGTGTGACGGTCAGGCACCCAATCAAGCGGTGTCATAGTCAGGCACCCAAGCGGAATGTCTCTTCTTGGCATCGCAAGCATTGGCAATCAGAATGAAAGAGTCGCTGTGTCACATGAACAAAACCAAGTTACGCGCCCGGTACGACCTCCATACATCAATAAACACATATTGCTCATTCATGCTTGATATGGTCTCCAACTTTAACAATAGGAATGAATTGTTGTGCATCCACCACCGTCACAGTACTGGCCCATCCCCCACGCGGTCTTTCTCAAGGCCCACACCATTCCCACTTACTTCCCAGCACCACCGCCAGACCACCACAGGGCCTCCATCGTCACGGCAACTGGCGCGCCAAACGCGGACAGCTGGCTGGGCTCAGTAGCCAGGGCCTCCTAGTCAGTGTTGACGGAGCCCGGGAACACTGGAAAATAGTAGATGATAGGATAGGCATCTTATGCTCGCTACTCCGCGTTCGAGATTACATTGGAACAACCATGCTTCTTTCATATGCTCACGGGCGCCGCATTGGAAGGCACAGCGCGTGACCGCGGGCATAGGGCCATGGGGATTCATAACGAGCGTCCGGTCAACGTTGAGCAACGGTCCGTGTTGGCGATGGCAGGTTGAGACGTCAGTACCGTAGTAAAGCGCTGCCGCCTTACATTGCATGTGACGCAGCCTTAGCAGTTGCGTCAGCGGAAAGTGGTTGTGGTGCCTTCGAGTCGCTGCTGGCCGTGATGGCAAGTCTGGCTGTCCTCGCCAACTCCAGGCGTGACACCAGTGCCGCAGACTGTTGAGTCCAGGCCTGCATGCAGAGCAGGACACACAAACGAAAGGCACATAACGGTGAGAAGCTCCGCGCTCCTGACACCCGCCCGGCCCTCGTGTGCCTATGTTCGCTGAATAATGATGAGTTGACCAACGGCTTGCTTGCACTCTTACACCCACCTCCAAATCGGTGCGCGCCATCTGCAGCTGCTGCAGCGCCTCCGATAGGGCCTCAACCAGCGCCAGCACAACTGCCAGCACTGCCTGGCGCCGTGCCGCCTCCTGGGCCACACGTCCGGCGTCCGCAGCCAATGATGCCTCTGGCGGGCTGCTGCCATGTTTTCGGGCCCTGTGCCTGCTGCGTTTGGATGCTTCCATGACGAACATGGCTGGCTGTGAGGGGGCGGTTTGCACTGCCGCGATCTCTGGCGCTCTGGCCTCAGTGGCCTCAGCAACAGGCCCTGCTGGGCCGCTCCCGGCGGTTACCGGTACCTCTGCTGGCGTGACTAGGTCCCCAGGCGAAAGCGATGACGCGGACTCGTGCAGCCCCTGAGAGCCCCCCTCCAACGAGACTGGCAGGTCACCAAGCTCCCCCACAAGCTGTTGTAGCTGCAGCTTCTTGGTGTTCGCCCGACCCAGTGAAGGGGCAGCAGTAGCAGCCGTGTCTGCAGCCGCGTGCGGCCAGGCACTGCCGCCGTCCTCATCCAGAAGAGCCGCTGCCATCTCTTGCAGCCCATCCATCGCGTCTGCGGCCGGCGCTGGCAGCAGCACGTGCCCCACAAAGGCCTCTTTCTGGCTTGCTGAGCGCAACTGGGTGGGCGACAGCGCAGCCAGCAGTCGGCTGCTGCGGGGTCGGGTGGCAGGGATGCCCGGTGCAATGAGGGCCGGCGCAGCGCTGATGCTTGGCCGCGACTGCCCTTGCGGCAGCGTCTGCTGATCCGGAGGTGTGTTCGCTGCGGCCTGTCCTGGGAGTTGGTGATTGCTCACCGCGACCTCAGCGCCGCAGCCGGGAGTAGTGCCTGGCGAAGGCCCCAAAGCAGTGACGTGCCCCTGGCATGGCATGGCGGGCGTGCCACCAAGAGAGCCAGCGACGTGCAGGCCTGCGCCTAGGGCTGCCGCTGCGTCCACGCGCCCCAAGCCCCTCCGCGCCGTAGTTGACCGTGACGCGAATCCGACGGCTGTGGTGTCTTGTGGGTCAGCGGTGAAGGGTCGTGCATACGAGGAGGATGCAAGGCGCGACCGCGGCGTCAACGGCTGCTGCGTAGCAGGCCCCACCGCCGCAGACGGCGGGCGCAGCGCCAGCGGCCGAGCTGTGGCGCCGCTTGCGCTGGGCGCCCGCTCCAGAGTCACGCGGGGAGCCTCCGAGTATGTGCTGTGAAGCACATCCGCGGCCTCCTGTGCATCGGAGGGTGCGTCCTCTCTGCCTTGCAACGGCAACCCTATGGCGGCGGGAGATCTCGGACCGTCGGCTGGCGCACCCGCAAGAGTAGCTTCTCCAGCTGAGCTTACCGGCCGAGCTGCAAGCTTAAGCGCACGGTGACTGAACGAGCCCGCGCGTGACGGCGGCCCCTGTGGACTGTCACCGCTCGCACTCCGCCGGGCCACAGCTTCCGCCGCCTCCTGAGCAGCAGCAGCCGAAACCACGCATGCTGCGGCCGCTGCTAGTGAGAAGGATGCTGCGCGGATAGCAGGTGACGCATCGCCCCCGTCTGCATCCCGTATCAGCTGAGAGGGCGGCAGGATGGCGGAGCGGTGGCGGACCATGGCTGCCGTTGACGATGAAGGCCTTGGCCGCAGCAGCTGCGGCTGCGCTGCTACCATAGTTTCACCGCTCGTGTCGGGAAGGGTGACGCCCAGCCCCCTGGTAGCTGCTGCAGTTGTGCGGAACAAAGCCGTGGATGCTGGCCGCGGCTGGGCGACTGCCGGCCCCTTCGCGCCGCCCTCGGCTGGCAGCGGGGCAATCGGGGCCACCCAAGCGAGGGCGGTCACGCTCCTGCTGCGAAGTGCCGACGGCCCCAGCGCGTTCGGCGCCCCGGGCGTCTCTCCACCAGTGGGCTGCTGGAAGGGCACCATGTCTACAGCAGACGCAAACTTGAGGCGGCTTCGCAGGTCGGCCGGACCGCCCGCGCCCTCGTCGTCCTGATCAACCGCCAGAGGGTTGGTGAAGGCGGTGAGAAACTGCTTCCGTCGCTCAGGGGTGGGCGAAGCTGTCGAACCCACCGCGCCCTGCCTCCCCGGCCCCACGCTGCTGTTGGCTTGCGGCGCCGCGGTCGCGCATTTGCGCAGTACCCGCGCGCGCTGTTCCAGGCTTGTGCAGGATCTGCCGGCCTCGTCCGCTGCGAGGGCGCCAGCCTCCAGCGTGGATCCACGGCCGAGGCCTCCCTGTTGCCTGGCTGCGTCCGCAGACGCCCGGGCTGCCGCTGCAGCCCCAGCAACAGCTGGAAGTGCCTTGGCGGCCTTCCGGATGTGGCGCTTTGACGCAACCTTCGTAAGCGCCCTGAAGCCCAGGCGCAGCGCGATGTTGTCCAGGACAGCTGAGGCCAGGAGCTCCGGCGCTTCATCTGCAGTTGCTGCAGCGCCAGCTCCAGCGCCAGGAGCCGGCGGCAGGGGCAGCGTAAGCGGCTGCGCGCTGAACAGTTGCCCTTCGGCTTGTTGCCCGACAGGAGACGCCAGCATGGAATCCGGTGGCGGCGTGGAAGTCGTGGATGCGGGTGACACAGGGAGGATACGACGGCTGGCCTTGCCCATGAGGAAGCTGGGCGCACGAGCGGTGGCGTCGCTGGCGAGGAGCACTTGCTTCTGTGACGGGCTCTCAGCTGCCGCTGCCACTGCTGCACCCGCAGGCAGCTGGAGGGACACACACTTTGTGGTCCCCACGCCCGCAGCAGGTGAGGCCAGCTGCAGTGCTGGCTCCACGGGAAGGCCACTGCCGTCGCCGCTTCCGGTGCCCGGCACAGTAGTGGCGGCTGTCCCACTGCCGCTGAAGGTGAAGGCGCTCTCCATGTCCCATGCATGGGCGCCGCAACCCCCCAGCGCGCCCTTCTCCATGAGGGCCATGAGCCCTGAGGCCTGGCATGCCGTTGCATGGATGCCACCAGCCAGAGGACGGCGGCCAGTCGGCGCCGTACGGCTGGCGGCGTAACCGCTGTCGGACTGCAGGGCGTCGCTGCTGCCGGCGCCCGTTTCACCCTCAACGGAGCTGCGTTTAAACCGAGACGGTGAGCTGTACCCTGCCGCCGCAGTTGCCGCCACAGCTGCAGCGGCTGCAGCCGTTGCAGCAACGGGGGGCTCGGCGGCAGCCATGCTGGCTGTCCGCCTAGAGAACGACAGAGCCGGGAGGTTGATAAAGCTGAGCCCCACTCCCGAGCTAGACACGATGCCTCCGCTGTCCCCCAGCTTGCGCGAGACGTGGCTTAGGGCCTGGAACACGGGTGACACGTCCGCGAAACTCATACCGCGGCCGAACGCCAGCTTGTTCTGTGTGGGATGGGACATTTCGGGCACAACGAGTCGCGGTGTTGCTTGTGGACAGGATTGGTGCGCGGATGCAGGTTCCATCTTTCTCGTTCTTCAAGGCCCAGAGTACTGGTGTTATGACCCGCACTGGCGTTACCTTGTCGAGTCCTGCAAGCTTGGCGTCGTCCTGAGCTTCTGCTGGGGAAAGTGCATCCTTGCGGCTGCTGGTGCGCCAAAGCGACATCGCTGGCGCCACGTGCTGCTGCCCGGGCGACACTGCGGAAGTCTGCATACGGAAGCTCTGGAACGCCGTCTTCATGCTGCGCAGTCGGTTGAGCATGCCGTCTTGCCGTTTGACCAGCCAAGCCTGCAAGCGGGGGCAGCGCGCAGTCCAGGCAACTCTGGTTTACAGAGCGGTTCTGTCTCAGCTTGCAGTTCATTCGTGCCCACCCACCCTAACAGAGCGGGAAATGGCCTTGTTGCCAGGCGCGCGGCCGGTGACGTCTTGCCAGAGCCATGTGATGAGGTTGGCAAGGTCCTGTGAGCGTGTGTCGTGCGTGTGGCAATCGCGGCTGGCAGCGCAGGCATCGGAGCTAGAGCATGGCAAACCAGGTAGCAGCAGGCGACATGCGCGCGACAATACGGTAACCAAGGCTCAAGCACAGCACACACGAGCCCACACGCACCTCCACGACGCTGTCGGTGCCCCTGCTGGCGTGCTTGAGGCCGGAGAAGGGCCACAGCACGATGGCCAGAATGAAGTTGAGCAGCACCCAGCCGAAGAACAGCGGGGCCAGCACGTACAGCAGGCAGGCCACCAGCACCTCGGGGGTTGACATGTTGCTGCGGTCCTTGACCAAAGCCTGCGCAGGACCGCAAGTGATGGGCACATGCTCTGCACGTAGCTTGGGGTGCGCGCACGGCCACAGCAAGCACGCACCAGCTGAGAAACCAAGCGCACGAATTTCCAGACACTGGAGCGAGTACGGTCAGTCCCTAACTCACCCCGAAGACGCCGCCATCGTCCATGAGGACCGAGTATTTGAACATGAGGTAGGTCGCCTCCGCCGCGTTCGACATCGCCTGGGAGTCGGGGCCGAACACCACCGCCGCCGCCATGCCGAACATCACGGCCGCGAC
Organism: Chlamydomonas incerta; assembly: GCA_016834605.1. Classification (NCBI taxonomy): domain Eukaryota; kingdom Viridiplantae; phylum Chlorophyta; class Chlorophyceae; order Chlamydomonadales; family Chlamydomonadaceae; genus Chlamydomonas; species Chlamydomonas incerta. The sequence continues at coordinate 1,082,676 of JAEHOC010000029.1, forward strand.
CGCCACCACCAGCGCCAGGTGCGCGAGGTCGGGCGCCGAGGCGCGCAGCACGCCCATGATGATGGACAGCTGCGCGCGTGGGAGTGCAGGTCGGGCGTGAATGATATGATCTCGTGCGCTTTACGGCTATGCGGCAGTCATCATGAAGCACCCGCATACGGGTTGCTGTCCGTGCATGGCAATACCGTCGTTCAACCGTAGTCCATGTGTGCGCCTTTCCATAGGTCAGGGCCACGGCGGGTCAGGGCGCTATTGACAGGCAAGCCCGCTACTCGTCAGACAGGCAATCGGCAGGCCTGACTAGGTGCCCACCTGAGGCTGGAAGGCGACGTGTTGCAGCCACCGGAAGACGAGAAGCCCCAACACAAAGCTCTGCGGGCGCGTAAGGCACAGGGCGGTTCACCGTCTTTGCTAGGTGCGCTGCTGGCTCGCGATACGCGCGCACGCAGCAGTACGGCACATGCACGCACCTGTAGGAAGCCGTACAGCACGTGCATCTGATACATGTCGTCCAGCCGCCCGTACATCTGCGCCGCGTCGTTCAGGGGCTGGGGGTCCTCCGGCCGCTGCCACAGCCCAGAAAGCTGAGACACCGCCATGCCGCCGCGACCCCAGGCGCTGGCGCCGGCGGCCGCGCCGCCTGTCCCGCTGCCCGAGCCGCTCACACCGCTGGTGCGTGAGGCCGTTCCAGTCGCTAGCAAGTGGCGTCGCCTGCTGCCCAGCTGTGTGGCTGCAGCAGCGGCAGCCGGCGTACCGCCTTTCATGGAACTGTTCCCATTACTGGTCCCACCCAGTTCCGTTGCACCACTCGCAGTGGTGTTGAGGGCTGCAGACGCGGCGCTGGAGCTGCTGTTTGTCGCGCGGCGCAGCAGGAAGTAGCGCGCGCCGCTGTAGGTGTCGGCCTCGTACACATCGAAGCGGGGCTGGAACTCGTCCTTGGTGGACAGCCGCACCTGCAAGGCCGGAGCGAGGCGGCAGTGGTCCATGCCAGAGGGCGTGCCAGAGGGATACCTTTTAAGCACTGGGTGCACGTGCGCCCACTATCGGGATGCCCGCCCGCGTGGTGTCTCTGAGTGCGTGGCTGCTCCCGCTACCCTTGCATGCTGGCTTCACCACGCCATGCCGTTTCCGCGCACATGCGCACGGACACCCCAGTCCGGGCTGCGCCCGTGCGTGCCACCGCATCGCACACGCACCGCGTAGGCATAGAGGACGCCCAGTGCGGCGCACATGAGTGTGCACACCACCAGCTCGTACACCACCCAGCCGGCGCCGATGCGTGGCCGGTATCGTAGGGTGCCGAAGCCCCGGTGCTCCTTCTTAGTGCTCTTGACGCCTGCGCACAACGGGATGCCGTTCGGGCTCTTCAGCTCAGCTGCCCTTGCGTGCAAGCGGCTCAAGACAGGTGCCAGCAGCCGGTGATGGGTTTGGTGATGGCCTTACCTTTCACGACCTCGAATCCTTGGCGTTCACGGTACTTCTTCAGCTGCTTAGCCTCGTTATCGCTGTCGCTACTGTCGCTGCTGCTGCTTGATGAGCTACTGCTACTACTTGAGCTGCTGCTGCTGCTGCTACTCGAGCTACTGCTTGAGCTGCTGCTGCTGCTACTCCCCGCGCCCCTCTCCTTGGCCTTGCTGCCGCCCTTGCCGCTCGAGCTGCTGCTGCGGCCACTGCTGCCGCTGCGTAGCCGCTTTTGCACCCCACTACTGCTGCCCCCATTACCCCCATTATGCTCAGTCCTGCCTTGAGCCCCACCCCCCTCGCTGCGTTTGCCCGCCGCTGCGACTCCTGCGTCAACCACCTGCTGCTGGCCTTGGCCTCCAGGCACGTGCCCCTGCTGCAGCCACGCCTGCGCCTTGCCGGCGGGCGACTCTGTCGCCCGCATGAATGTGTCTGCTGCTGCAGCTGCGTCCTCATCCACCCCTTCACTAACTGGGCCTGCTGCCCGCTGGCCCTTGCTACTCCTCCTGGCCCGCTGAGCCTGCTGCTTGAGGCGCCGCTGCACCCGCTCGTCCTTCGCCAGCAGCCGCCGCTCCCTCGCCATCTGCCGCGCCTCCCGCTCGCGCGCCTTGGCCGCCTCCTTCACGGCGTGCTCGTCATACTGGTGCTTCAGCTGCACGATTATGTCGTACGCCGTGAGGGCGATGTAGATGGCCACCAGGATCACCATGAGGAAGTCAGGCAGGAAGTACCGGACCTGCGTGCAATTGATCATGATCATGTCCACGACAGCCCCAATGAGCAAAGTGCGTGACAAACGTCTACAGTAGCAGCAGCCCCACCGCGACGTACGCACACCCGCGCGCCACCAGCACCACAGCGCGCCGCCGCCCGCGCGCGCGCGCCCACCTGCAGGTTCTCCACCGCGCTGCCGTAGCTGACCGCCGGCAGCGCCAGGATGCGCTGCGTGCCGCTCACCACGCCGCTGTCCAGCCAGGCGAGCTCCAGCCGCCAGTAGCCGAACACGCCCGCGTCCGGGTTGTACGCCACAATCTGCGCGCGCAGCGACCTGTGCGTGCGTGTGTGTGGTCATGAGTGGTGGTTGAATTGCGTATTTCGTACTTGTTTAGGGGGCAACCACTTGCGCAAGCAAGGCCCGTTGAAAACCCCAGACGCATGCATGCCGCCCGCACTGCTGCTGCCTATCCCGCCGCCGGCGGTGGTCACTCTTGCAGCCCCTACTTACTTGGTGAGGGTGGCGGACAGAAAGCGGCCGTCCTTGAGGTAGTTGACGACCTGGAAGGCGCGTGCCGCGGACAGCCGGTTGTCGATGAGCAGCGGGTAGCCGTCGGGGAAGCGGGGAAGCTGGGTGTGGAAGAATCCGTACGGCACGCCGGCGGGGTTGATCTCACCCGCCGACTGTGGACGAGTGAAGGCGGGCATGTGCGGCACGTGCAGCGTGTCAGCAGATTGTGGGCGGGGAAGCAAGGTGCAGAACAGGTAGACGGCAGGCCTGGAACTTCCTCGCCCACCCAAGCAATGCCCCGCCCGCGCTACCTCGGATGTGTTGTAGTAGTCTGCCGGGTTCGCGTCCGGCTGATACAGGACAGAGTGGCTGTTGAAGATGGGGTCATTGCCAATGCCGCCCAGGTCGGACCCCGACGCAAGGGTCTTATTGTAGAGCTCGCCGTCCGCTGCCCCCGTGCTGCTGCCGCTGTCATTATTACTGCAGGCCGCGGCGCCGCCGCGGTTGGGGTAGATGCGGGGGTGGCACGCGCCCGCGAAGTCTGCGCTGGTCCGCCGCACCTGGTGCAGCATCAGGCCCGCAAGCAGCCTGTTCCTGAACCCCGCCCAGCGAGCGCGCTCCGCGGCCCGAACCTCCCACAGCGAGTAATCCGTCTGCGAATCTACAGGAAGCAGGTAGCCCTGGTACTGCTCCGTGGCGCCACTGCCGCCAGCGCCGCGGTTTCCGCGGCCGCCCGAGGAGCCGCCGCCACCGGTCGCCAGACGCCGCTCCGCAACGCGGCTGCCGCTCACGGGCGCGGCGGCGGGTGCACTAGCGCCGCCGACAGCCACGGCTTCTGGTGCTGCCTGACTGTCGCCAGCCATACCATTCGTGCTGGGCGCGGGCTCTGGCTTCCTGACGCCCGAAAACAGCGCTGAAAACAAGGACCTCCTTCGCTCCGAGCCGCTGGCAGCTGCGGTACCGTTTGCCACAACAGCAGCTGCGGCCCCGTCCACCTCCGCCTGCGCTGCGGCTGCAGCAGCCTCTGCCGCCATGGTAGCGGCGGCAACCGATCCGATGGGAAACGCGCGCGCCTGGTCATCGGACCTGCTGTACAAGCAGTCAGCGTAGGCCTTGGCTGCGGCATCCTCGTCGCCCTCCGATGATATGCCCATGCCGCCCAGAATGGCCGCCGTGGTGAGGCCCACGCGCTCTGCAGCTGAGTTGGCCTCGTTCAGGAGCGTCTGCGAAGGAAGCAAAGGTGATTTGCACACGGCTTTCGTGTCGGACCGAGCTCTAAATGCAGGGATGCGCTGAATCAGTTTCAATCACAGCACGCGAAGGTTTTCCACGTGTGTGGCCATCTATCTGTAACCCTATCCAGCTATCCGTGATAACGCACCCACCTGGAACAGGTCCATGGTCTCCAGCACCGCCGCGACGTTTGCGGCCTGCAGCTCGCCGGCGCGTGTCACCAGACCCAGCAGCGTGACCAGCCGCGGCTCAATAGAGGCCAGCGCGGCGGCGGAGGTGGCCGACAGGTCGGTGATGGCGGCGCGGTAGGCCTGGTGGGGGCGGGCGACGGTCGTGTGCATGACGATTAATTTCATGACAACGTGGCGCATCCCATGCTGCTGCAGAACCACGCATCGCAAAACCAAGCATCTCAAAGCAAGCAACCACAAGCCCAGCAGCGCACCTCGTCACGCTTGGAGAACTTGTCATCCAGTCCATCCACCAGCAGCCCCGCCACCACCTGCTGCTCCGCCGCCGCCTGGGCGAGTGTGTCCAGGTCTGACACAGCGCCCGCCAGCACGCCCAGTGCCAGGGACATGGAGTCGGGCTGCGAAGGGGAGAGCGACGAAGAGAGCGTATGCGGTGAGTAAGGGCTTTAGAGTTGCCCGCCGGCTAACCTGCTGCTGGTGAATTGATCCGGGTCAGTTGATATGGTAAGTTCCCACCTGCTCGGTGACCGCGGAGCAGGAGGACGGCGCAGCGGACACGGAGGCCAGACCCAGGGCAAACGCAGCGGCACTGATGCTGCGGCTGCCGTCAAGCAGTGTTAGGAGCGATGCACAGTCCGTGAAAGAAAGGCTGGTCGTGGTGTCCTGCTGCTCCTGCATGTGCCGGCGCTGTGCGGGCGGGCCCAGCAAGGATGCTGGTGCTGCTGCGGATTGCTGGTGGCGGCGGCGCGCTGGCGCCGCCTCGCCGGCAATTTGCGACAGCATGATGAATGGCCCCTCTGGGTTGCTGTCGGATGCTGCCGCTGCGTCTAACACAACGGAAGCAGGCCCGTGTGTGTGACTATCCCAGACGCTGCTGCTGTCGTCGCCACCGCGCGCTTCCCTTGGCTGGCCCGCCGCCGCTATCAACGCATCCAACTGCTGCGACACGTCACGCAGGGCGCCCGTCATGCGCAAGCGCCCGCCGTGCAGCAGCTCATGCGCCGAGGCATGGCGGCGGCCCGGCTGCATATTCTGCGCAGTGCTGGGTGTAGCGGCTGCCACCGCCCTGCCCACGAGGCGCCGGCGACGTGTGCCACTTGCGCCATCTCCGCTGTCCTGGTCCGCTGGTGCGGGTGCCGGAACCACCAGGAACTCCGATGTTGCCGTGGAGACAATGACTTTCACCTGCGCGCGGGCAAGGGTAAGATTGGTGCCGTAACTGACATGCAGTGCAGCACTAACTCGACCGCCGCTCTCGCAACGCACCTTCACAGCATACCCTTCTCCGCCAGTTGATGCCACGCCAATGGTACCGTTACTGCCGGTGCTTGACCGAGCAACCACGATTGGCGTGCCCATAATTGTAACGGCGCGCACGACACCGCCGTCACTGCCAAGCCCCAGCGCCTGCGTAGTAGAGCATTTGGCAAGGCGGTTTCAGAAGCCCCAGGGCTGCTTGTTCCGGCAAGGGCCTATCGAGGCTTCGGCATGTGTCCACGTGCCCGCCGCGCATCCGGCCCGGCTCACCTTGAGAATGGGCTGGAGGACAGCCGAGGCGTTGTCCTGCTGGAGCGACGCCACGTAGGCCGCCGCCGCGAGTTGGTCAGGGAAGGCCGCAGCAGTGGCCGTGGTTGCAGTAACGGATGCGTTTGCTGCGGGTGCTTGCAGCAGCTCCAGGTCCACCACCACACTCATGACCTGCGTGAATCGGACGGTCAGGTGGTGGGGTGGCGGGCAAGCAGCAAGGTTGAGACCAGTGCGTGGCTGCGTCTGCTGAGTCACGGTGCTGTCTGGGAAATGCGCACATACTTCCTGCTGGCAGCGCCCCGATTGAATTTGTCAAGCCGAACGCTGCACTCCAAGCCGCCTCCCACGCAATGGCCCACACGCACGCACACAAACACACTAGCCACACACACCTGCTCCACCGCCACATCCAGCTGCCGCGACACTGTCTCCCCGTTGGCGCCCGCCACTGAGTAGGTGACTCTGTAGCGCCCAGGCAGGCACGTGCCCAGCGTCAGGGCGCTGATGCTGCAGCCGCGGCAGCCGCCGGGCACCGGGCACACGGCGGACACCGAGGTGGTGATGCCGGACGTGACGTCAGCCGCCGTGCCGTTGCCGTACGAGGTGTCGTACGCAACCGCGGCGCAGGTCACAGGTGCCGTACTGGTGGCGGGCGGCACGCCGTCAGTGTACGACGCGCAGGGCGCCAGGCTGTACGGCGCGGGTTGGCGATAGGTGAGGAAGACGGCCTGGTCGGTCTCCGCCTGTGTGGAAGCGCACGGAACATCGAGCAGGGATTATTACCGTACGGTGTGTTGTGAGCTTGCAGCTGACGCGGGGGAGTCGCCAGCAGCATGCCGACCTTGCGTAGCAGTTGTAATCCGCACCTGGCTCAGGTTCGCCCGGTGCAGCCCCGGCAGCAGATACAGCCGCGCCGGCTTGAGGTCCCATGATGAGGCCGACGAGTTGCCGCTCATCACGAGGTCGGACATGCGGCTCAGCTCCTCACACGGAACATCGCTGCAACGGTACGCCACCACGGCTGCCGTGCCTGCACTGCTCCCAGCGCTGCTGCTGCCGCTGCTGTTGCCGCCGGGGGCTGCTGCAAGCTTGCAGTAGTACTGGCCGTCCTGGCACGGGCTGACCACGGCAATCACCCGCTCCGCGATGGCGGCGTTGCCGCCGCTGTCGTACACCACCATCCGCAAAGTGGTCGTGGTGCCGACCGCGGCGTTCACGGTGTCTACACCGCAGTCAGACGGCTGCTTGCGGTCGGCCCAGGCCTCACGGCAGGGCGGGTAGCAGCCGGGCGGCGGGCAGAGCGCAATCTGCGCACAGGAACACCCAGGGAGCGAGCACGCGCCAGCCACACAAAACAAGCATCCTTATCAACGCCGCCGGAAATGCGCAACCATTTTATTGACTAAACCGAGAAAAATGCAATCCCCTGGGCCACCTGCCCGCCCACGCACCAGGTTGGAGATGTCACCATCCTCGACGTCCGCCGCGGTGCCCAGGGGCTCACACGGCAGCCCGCGTGTGGGCTCCTGGCCCGCAGCACACAGCTTGTACGGCACACCGCGGGGCACGGCCACCTGTGGCCCAGAATGGGAGTGAGGCAGCGTGCGGAGAGCTTGGTGGCTGCACGGATATTGTCCACGCACGCACGCGCGCGCAGTGGGGATGGCCAGCTCAACGCGCATTTAATTGTTCTGCCCCCAAACATGATCAGCTTACAGTGAACCCGGCGACCGCAGACAGACTAAGACGCAGCATAGGCTTGGAGTCCCCGAGCGCGCCTCCTGTGCGCACAGGCGCTTCGGCATCCGCTGCCGGGATTGACGGCTTGCACTGGCCGTCGATGCTGCAGTTTCCGCCGTCGCACTGGGTCTCTCCGGCGAGACACTGTGGCAGTACCTTGAGCGTCCTGCGCAAGGGTGGTCAATCAACCTCATCGCCATGCAGCGGGCAACCCGTGTTGTGAGCCCCGCCCCAACGAACCCGTGCCTCACCGTGTCACGGTCCCCGAGCCACCCGGAAGGGCGGGCCAGGCCAGAGTGAAGGTGATGGTGTAGGTTCCGGGGGTGTTGGTGTCGATGGCGCAGTACTTGAGCCCAGCCAGAGGGTACGGCTGAGCCTCACCCGCGCCGCCTGGTGCACGGTCGGCGCAGGCCACCACCTGCGCGCGCATTAGCGCCGGCATGTTAGGCATGTGGACCATGCCTGCCCGGCCTGCATCAACAGAGCCAGGGCTTACGTGCCACCCACCTGCTTGTTCAGGTCTCCCGCCTCCTTCAGTGTCGCCATGACGCCGCGCTCACACGCGCCAGTCATGCCCGTCCGGCACGGCACGTACGACTCCCCTGCCTGCACCGACACCGTCGCGTCTCCGAGCAGCGCGAGCCTAGGCACTGCGTCTGAGACAGGCTCCTTTGCGGCGTTCGCCACCACACTGCTGCTACTGCTACTGCCGCTGGCGCCCGCTGCCCCGCACATGCCGTCAATGCTGCACGTCCTGGCAGCTGCCGAGTCCGTGAGATCGGGCGGCTCACACAGATGCTCTGGCGGCGCGCAAACCACATAGACACGCCTGCACACGATGATGGGGGCAGGTAGGCCGGCTCGCATGGCAGCACGAAAAGGAATGAAGGATTGAAGCAATTGAAACGCGCTTGGCAACGAGAAAACGTGGGACGTACCGGTACATGGTTTCCGCCCTGTTCCCAGCCGTGTCTACCACATCGTATGAGATGAGGTACGGCAGCGCGCCGCGGTCCGAGAAGGAGCCAGTGGGCAGGGCGGTGTCGACAGAGTCGACCGTGGCACCGCGTGGGGAGCGGATGCGGACCACCACGTCTGGGGTCACGTCCACGGTGCCTGCCTGCGCCTCGCCGGCCGCCTGGGCTCCTGCCCTGATGATGGGCACCTGTGCGGGCGATGCACAGCGGGTTAGAGGATCTTCAAGCAACACATGAAGCACGCGAGCTGTCAGGGGGATGTCATCAATAATGTGCCGAATCTGCATGCGCGCTTACGCACCTGATCAGTGGCCTGGAAGCCGGGGTCTGTGAAGGTGGCGCCCACGAACACGGTTTGCAACACGCCCTGGGCGCCGCTGGGTGTGACGTACAGCCGGCCGCTGTCGCCGGACGCCAGCACAATGCTGGGTGCTAGCAGGTCGGGCGGCACGTCAAGACTGGCATCGACGTTTACGTCGCTGAAAAGGCTTGACGAAAAGCTGCCGCAGAGCCGCATGGCAGAGCACTGCAGCGTGTCGGGACACCTGTGAGGGCGCGGATTGGCGTGACCTAATCAGCAAGGGTCGCGGTATGGTCATACCCGGTTTGCTTCCGTTTCTAACACTACTACACACCCGTGCGCGCACCTGAACTCGCCACTGGCTTCACAGCTGTCCACGACCCTCACCCGCCGCTGCTGTCTCGCCACGTTGCCCGCGGTGTCCTTCGCCTCGTACGTCACCCAGGTGCTGGCGCCCGCGGCACTCGTGCTCACGCCGCCTGCGGTGCCAGTGCCTGGCGCCGCGCCACTCATCACGAGCCGAACGGTCACAGGGCCATCCACGTCGTCAACTGCCACCGACCCTGGGTCCACAAAGGCCGAGAACACCTCCACCTCCAGCTCGGCAGGCCCGAGCAACACAATCTGCAGGCAGCACAGAGTCACGCACCGAAGCAGGGTCGGCCGGAAGGGTAAGGCGGCTACGATTGGGCTGCCAACGCTTTGAGGTACACACCACAGCAGCGGTGATGCAGCAGGCCCCATCAGGACACACCTCAGGAGGAGTCATGTCATGGGTCGATGCAGCCCTGCCTTCAAGGTCCAGCGACTCCACCTGAGGCGGGCCAGGCGCTTCACCGCTCAGTCACATGCGTGTACCGAATGCTTGTTGAGTTTAGGTGCGGGCACACGTGCTTTCTATCCATCCACAGCAAAATCAGGAGGGGGTTTCCGGTGAGATGCGCACACCTGAATTGCGGGGGGAGGCGGTGACGGCGGCAATGGCCGATCGACGGGGAATGGAGGCGGCGGCGGACTTGGGGGCGGCGGGGGCGGCGGTTTGGGGGGCGAGCTAGGAGGCAATGGAGATGGAGGAGCTGGGCTTGGGGGCCGCGGCGGTGAAGGGGGACTAAGCGGTGGTGCCGGCGCGGGTGAGGGAGGTCGTAGTGGGCTGGGAGGTGGTGACGGAGGTGTCGGCGGTGCGGGTGACGGTGGAGTGGGGGTAGGGGGAGCTGGGCTGGGGGGAGTGGGGCTAGGGGGAGGTAAGGGTGCAGGGCTTGGCGGCGCAGGGCTGGGAGGGCGGGGCGGCACGGGGCTTGGCGGCTCTGGGCTCGGTGGAACGGGCGGTGCCGGGCTAGGGGGGTTAGGGGGGGCCGGGCTGGGAGGGAGGGGTGGTACCGGGCTGGGGGGCTCCGGGCTTGGAGGCAGTGGCGGCGCCGGGCTGGGAGGCTCCGGGCTGGGGGGTACTGGGCTCGGGGGCGCAGGAGATGGTGGCTCTGGCGAAGGAGGCTGGGGTGGCGACGGCGGCATGGGTGGCGGCGATGACAGAGCCAGGCTGAATCGTGCGCGGTAGAATTCTGAGAGGGTGCGAAGCTCCGAGTAATTGAGCGCCCGTGCGTACACCAGAATCACGCCGAAAGTCGCCGTGGTGAAGTTGCTGCGGGGAAGCGGAAAACATGGAATCATGGTGTCAGCGCGTTCCAGCACTCACACGCTGTTCACACGCCGCGCACCGTGCGCGCAATGCCTCCCGCCTTGGCCCCCCGCGGAACGATCCGCTCACACCTCGGCCTCCCGCGCCCGCCATCTATCAGCACCACCCACGCACGCACCTGCCGGTCAGCGGGTCGGTGCCCAGGGTCAGCTCGGACGAATCCAGCGCGACCGCGGGTGCCGCCGCCGTCCAATAGGAACCGCACTCCACCTCGGAGCATCGGAACCGCGCCGCCTCGCCGCCGCCAGTCCATGTGATGGCCTGCAGCGCAGCAGCGCGTGCGTGGTTGCGCGGCAGGCAGCCGGGTCGATCGGTTGGAGGTACGTGAGGACCGGGTCGGCACCCGCGCTCTCACCAGCCTTTCACCGACCTAGCCACGGCAGCTGCATACCCAGAGCCTTCACCCTTACCTTGCATTTGCTTGTCACCAGTCTAGTTTGGGCTGGCATTCGCAGCCCCCACCCCATCCCGCCCCGCATTCTACCCCTCCGCACGCACCTCCATGGACCACATGCCGACCGGCCACGTAGCCGTGTTGAGGGCGGCCGGGGCCGTGCGCGGTGTGTCTGTGACAACCACCTGCATGGGCGTAAGTGGCAAAAGCCCAATCAACAAAGCCGACCAGGGGCGCACTTGGGCGCATGCATGGACGACAGCCTTTGAGCCACTTCCGGCAAATGAGCTCCGGTGCACCAGGCGACAAGACACGGCACGTGTGCCCGCCGAACGTTTACTCACCTCGTTCGTGTACCACACGAACTGGCCTGCTGTGTGCGTCGAGGACCGCCCCATGCTGAACAACGCCGAGTTGGGCGCAGCTCCGATGCTGGGCTGCTTGGCGATGATGACCACCTGCTTGAGTGGCAAGGCGATGCGTGTGCACAGGGCGGGCGGGCGGTGGGCGCTGGGCACTGCGAGTGAACGTGGTGCACACGCACACGCCCGAGCACACCAGTCACGCACCAGCCCCACTAAGCATCCCCAGTCCATCCTCCCGGCCTGCGCTCGTCATCGCAACACCCAGGCTCCTCATCACGCACCGAGAAGGCGCCGTTCGTGGTGTTCGGGAACGCCGACAGGTAGCTGCTGGGGCTACTGGCGATGCGCGCGCTGCAGCCGCCGCTGGCGCCGCTCATGCTGACGCCCCGCACCCAGCCACTGCTGTTGTAGCGGTTCCCGTCGCCCTCGGGAACTATCTCCGCCGCGCAACCGGCGCCACTCAGCGTCATGTTGACGACGGCCACCCGCGCCTCCTGGTGGTCCCGCCAGAACAGCGCCCCGCTGGTGTTTGTGACCGCCACGTGAGCAAGCGCGTCTAGCTGCACGACGTCGGGCTCCAGGGCCGGCGCCAAGTTGACGCCCGGCAGTGTGACTGCCTCGCCGAACACGTCCACCTCGCTGAACACAAGCGAGTAGCGCGGCAGGCCCCCGTAGACCTGGCCGAAGTTCTGTTGTGGATGGGAGCGCGCGTGGCAGCCAGGTGTGTGTATGTGTGTGGCATGAGTTCATGTTTTGCCAGGTCCCATGTTCGCCCACAGCCGTTGCCCCAGAATCCGGACCACCACATGACGGCGGGTTGTGACACCACCAGGCTTTGCGCATCCAGCATCAAAACCCCGTCCAACAAGCCTTGGCGCACCTCCAGCGTCACCCAGCTGCCCGCCAGCGGTGTGGCACAGTAGTTATCCAGCGTGTCCTCCGCCCCTGCCCGCCCCCAGGCCTGCCAGCAGATGGGGTTCTCCAGCAGGCGTTGCAGCATGTCTCCTGCCGAGGTGACGTCGGTCTGGCCCACGCGCACCTGTACGGCACGCACACAGCGGGGTTATTTTGATCAGCGCATGCCCGACGTGGATACGTGTGCCCGACAGCATGCGTCTTGGCGGAGGACAAGAGGCTCAGAAACACGCCGTGCACCAGCATGTCACCATCCCAGCAGCACACAACCCCCATCCGTGTGCCAGCAGCCCAGCCGTGCCACGCACCCGCAGGTCGGTCAGGTAATCGCCATAGCCCATGCGCGGGTACACCACCACGCGCCGGACACGGTACGTGGCACCTGCATGGCGCCACGAACCCGACGTCAGCCATCCAGCGGTATTGATGGACGCCCACCTGGCGTGCACCCAGCAAGTAATGAAGACCAGCCAGTCCAACTGTGGATCAGCCCTCTTAGCAGCTCGGGAACTTCACAGTGCGCCACACCCACCAAGGTACACACTCCACCAGGGCCGGTCCTCTGTGGCCGCGGTGGTGACCCAAGTGCCCGTGTAGTTGCCGTCCACGCCCGCGCTTGCAACGCAGCCGCGCAGGGCGGTCGTGCACATGGCCGTGTCGGCCACGGTGCTGCTCTGGTACGCGGCCTTGCCGCTGGCCAGGCTCTCTGTGGCGGCGGCAGGGTCACGGCATTGCCATGATGCATAATGACCTGGGTGCGGGGCACCCTTGCTTCGTCGGACTCTCCCTGCTTTGTAATGTCGCATTCATAATGCACGCCGCACCCAACTGCCCTCAACTGCCCCCAAAGGCTGCGACAGCCTCCACGGCCACGCTGCCGGCAGCCTCAATAGCCGCAACCACATCGCCCTAGCCCGACTAGCCCGACGACACCCCGAACGGTGTCAGTCACGAGGCAACCCCAAGGGCCCACATCACACACCCGCGCGCCCCATGCAAGGTAGCTACGGGCCCGGCCCCTGCTGGTCATACGTGCCAGGGTGCAACTAATTCGACTCATATTTCACCCGCCACCCGCCGCCCGCAAGCCAGACAACGCACCAACATACTGTGAGCGCAGGTAGATTCCATATGCGCTGCTGTTGTAGGTGCGTGATTCAAGCAGCGACGCATTCGCCGAGGACCGAACCTCGCCATAGGACGTGAACCCCTGTGCGAAGGATTGCGAGAACACGCCTGAGGCTTGCGGTCATGCTGGGCGTACTAGACGGACCAGACGCGGTCATCACATGCGCGGGCATTGTGCACAACAGACACAGGCGGGCAGCCGTCCCCATGCGCAACTGTGTGTGTTTCGCCTGCGCCCACGCTCACCATGCAGTCAGTTCGGTTGAGGCACTCGGCTGCATACTTCAGCATGTCTGTAATCGCTAGGGCACCGCTTGCCGACGTGAGCCTGCGTGCATGGCCGAAGGCAAGGGCAGAGGCATCAGCGGCCGAAGAAGCTACGTCTGCCTCATTGCTTGCAAGACCTACAAGACCTTGTTGCTTGGATGTACTGCCCCCATGCTCTGCAATCCGCCCACCTTGTTCAGCGCTCGTCCGGCGGGTAACATACCTGCCGCCACTGCCATGCCCGTACTTACCGATGAGTCACGGAGTAGGATGAAGGCAGGTCAGCTCCCTTGTAAAAGCAAAACTCATACAGCGGGTTCACGATGGTGTCTACGTAAGCGTCAAGGGGGCAGTACAAGCAGGGGTGTCGAAGGCATCAGGTAGGAGGGAAGGAGCAGTAAAGGAAGGCCCAGCATTCCATCGATTGCGCAACCTGTCGCCTTCACCCCATTCTTGAATGGCAGCCCTGGTCTTCACGCACCATTCGAGACGCGGTACAGGTCGATTGCGTAGTACCCTCCGCACATGGTGGAGTTGTCAGGGCCATTGCAAGCCGTGTTGCAGGTCGTGCTGGGGCCGTAACGTGTCGAATCGGCATAGCTATTCGATCCAAAACACTAGCGGGTGTGGCCAGGGCGCGTCCAGCAAAACACATGAAGGGCATGCGAGTCAGCGGTAAAGAAGGTAGACCCGAGCGGCAGAGAGTGCGCGATGGCATTAGTAATACACTTACACTGCCTAAGTCTACGCGCTGATGCACATTCATTCCGTGCTCAGGCCTGCCGGCCTGGAAGCCTCCATCTGGAATGCCACTGTATGCCGCAAGCTCGAGCCCCTACGTACGTACCTGGCCTCCGTTCTCGAGCCCGTAGTAGGTATAGCCTGAGTACCGGCGGCAGTAGCAGCAGCGAGCAGCATGTGCACGAGCCGCCGGTCAGGGATGTGGGTCACACCTCCCAGTCGCAGTTACCCGCCAGAGCCTCGGCCGTCAGCCAATCAACATTCCCAGCTAGTCCCCAAGACGCCGGCAACGTTGGACCCAGACCATGATGGACCCCTACCGCGACCATGTAATCCACTTACTCAACCCCCCCTCCTACCCCTCCCTCCCTCCTTTCCTCCCTCAAGCACTCACTCACCGTTCTTCCTTGCCAGCTGGCCGCATGCCGTCACTGTCATCCACGTGTCCCCGTACAGGTCGTTGTACATCGGAAACGCCATGGCCCGAGTAATGAGCTGGTCCACGAAGCAGCCCAGGTACGGGTCGACGTCCTTGCGGCTCCAGACCCCCAGAATGGTGTTGGATGGGCTGAAGCTCGCCCAGCCGGCCAGTTTTAACCAGCCATCACTGTTTACGCTGTGTTCGTGGAGGTCGGACAGGTAGGCGCACTATCCGTCAGTGCCAATCCCACGCGTCCGGGAAATGCAGCTAGCTGTGTTCAGGAAGAAATGAGCCGTGCGTGCCCAAGTGAACCTGCGCCTCGGACATGCATGCGCTCACGCAGCCACCCACGCTAACCTCCCTTGCTTACGCACCTGTTGCACCTGAGCGTCGCGAGGCACTGCTCTGCCGCCGCTGCCTGCTCTGTGGGGGCTGTTACACCTCCGCTGACGGGGCATTTTCCCGACTTGTAGCACCTGAGGTCTTGGTTTATGCCGGCGTCGTAGGCCGGGTAGAAGCAGAACCTGGAAAGGGGATCACCTGCACGTATTTGCAGTGGGGCGGGAGGAACTGCGTCGGAGGCAGCTGGAGGAAGCGCGTCACAGAGGGGGCAGTGGGCAACTGGCACCAAGCTTACAAAACCGTGCAGCGTGTTGGTTGCGGTGGCGCGGTCGCACACAAACCAGTGCGCCATCGACTTTGTAACATTCCAGGCGGCATTCGCCCACAGCCGACGATTAAGTCAATGTGTGCCCACCAGGCCGATTCTGCGGGGGTACTGTTGGCACTGTCGTAGTGTAGCCTAAGACTTTTAAGCGGCATATGTGCGTCGTTACTGAATTAAGCTGACCCGCAGCTTGGGTGAGCTCCGGTGCGCCCGGTGAGCTCCGGTTCACGAGTATTGAGAAGAAACCTATGTTTGACCTACGTGAGAGTCCCTATACCTACTAAGGGGTCTGTAATGTGAGTATACGAATGTCTTACCACACGTCTGGCAAGCCAGTCCCAGCAGCAGCAGGAAGCAAGCGCTGCATTCCAATGTTCGCCAGGGACGTTTCGCCATATCCAGCCCCCTCATTTAATTCTTGCTTTCACAATCAGTCATCAGGGTCTTATTGCAGATCAATGGTCATGTTGAGTCAAGTTGCAGCATTTCTCTTTCGGCGGGTAGTCCCTCGCAAGTCCGGAAATCGTTAGTAAATTGTCAAGCATTTGTTGTGTCAAGTCAAGTCAATAAGAGCAGTCGAGCTCATGGCGTCACAAGTGCGTGCACTCTTTTTCGGCGATGGGCGTCCGACTCAGATGTTTCAAGCGCGACGCTCAGGTCACTGCCCATTCTTGTTAGACCTACAAGGGTCCCTTGCATGAAATTGTCAAGTCAGGCCATGCAGAATGTGCCAGGCGCGTCCGCAGAAACGCGTGTCACTCTCTGGGGACGACAGTCTGGGGACGGAAAAAAACATACTCCGTAACGTACTCTGTTCAGCAACAAGAAAGGTGCCTTTCCCTCCCAGGGAAACAACGCATGTCGTCGCGCCCTGCGTGACGTGCCCAGACAGGCTTTGCGCAGCTTTAAACGTTGTGTTCGTGCCCCAACTGTGGCGGCGGCACGCGCTGCGCAGCCGCGCACAGGGAGAGGCGCAAGACCCCTTGAAGACCCCTTCAAACTTGGTCCTAGCCCTGCTCTTTGAACGAACCTCCAGGCAGTGCCCGTATCATGTGATGGCTTTAGGACCCCGGCGTCTACACCAGTGCCCGTATCTTCCATCTACGCTGTAGAAATTTGCCCCAAATTCGCCGAAGGCGGAGAAACATTTTTGGGGTTTGGGGCCGCGCATCTACGGAGCGTAGACGTTTTGGGCGGATTTGGCGGTATTTTAGACAGGGAGCGTAGATGGTTTGGGGGTTTTGGGGGCGTGCCCCTAGGAAAATTTTTCGGGGCGTAGATGGCGCGGGAGGGGTCATCTACGCTGTGTAGACGCCGGGGGCCAAAAGCCATCTACATGATACGGGCACTGCCGGTCTACACAGCGTAGATGACCCCTCCCACGGCATCTACGCCCGGAAACATTTTCCTAGGGGCACGCCCCCCAAACCCCATTTCATCTACGCTCCCTGTCTAGATAACCGCCAAATCCGCCCAAACCGTCTACGCTCCGTAGATGCGCGGCCCCAAAACATTTCTCCGCCTTCGGCGGATTGGCGCAAATTTCTACAGCGTAGATGGAAGATACGAGCGCTGCCTCCAGCCCGCGCGCCTCGTGCGTTCGTTCAGCTGCTCACGCACGTAGACCAGTAACGGTACTACACAGCCACACACCTCTCATCCCATGCCCTGGTCCGACCACCACACACAAGCTTTCAGCTACTGACTCAACACTGTTTGCCGATCAAGAGCTCGCGCCACCCCTCGCTTCACCCCACCACGCACACCCCACGCGGACACCCCGACATTCGCACTTCAGTATCTGATCTGCCCCTTGTCGAGTTCTCTATCTGCCCCTTCATAGCTACGAGGGCTGCTGCCGACGCCTTGCGCCAGTAGCGGGTTTCTTGCCAGCGGCCGCCGCAGCCGCAGCCGCGGCCACCCCGAGGGGTGTGAGCTTGATCATGGGCCCGACTGCAGCCTCGATGCGGCGCGCCGAGCCTCGACCCACCAGGTCTCGTATATGGTACAGTGGCGGCAAGCAGCTGCGCTGCAGCCGCAGTTCGCAGATCTGTGGGGGCACACACGAGTGTTCCGCGCGGCGCAGGGGGTCGCGTGACGGGCCGCGTCAGTCTTGGAGCTCATCGGCGTAGGGAAAGCACGCGACTGTGTGCGTGCGCCGGTCCAGGCACCCCTGACACAGCGTATGTCCGACACGCGTGTGCACAATATGCGCCTTTACAGCACATGCCATCTGGTATCCCTGGCCCTGGCCCGCCGCACGCAACGCACCGTCTTCTCGGGCGCCTCCTGGTGTTGCCGCTTGGACAGCCACATCAGCAGCTCCCGCCGGCCATCAGCCACGGACTGCGCCGCGGGAAGCAACACGCGGGCATGCATACGGGCCAATGGAAACCTGACAGTGTTGGAAGACTTACGAGGGCGCTTCCCTCGGAACAAGGCGTCTGTACGGCTGAGGCCGCTGCGGCTGTTGCTGCTTTACTGGGTCAGCTCCGGCCATGCGCGGCCACGCCATTCCCGCCCGCCCTGGACGCCTACACCCGACCCCGGGACTCCTGCCCAGCACAGCGTCTTTGGATGGCCTAATGTCGCAGCCCTGCCTCCGTGTGACTATCGTGTCCATACTTGGAGGCCCCCGCGCACCTTGACCACTTTGCCGGCGCCCGGCACCGCCATGACATAAGCGTCGGCGTCGCCGTCTGTGTGGCGGCCCAGGCAGCCCAGGTGCAGCAGCAGGCTCACCTGCAGCATGCGAGTGCTGGTAATCGCGTGCTCACTTGATGGGCAGCGTCTGGGCGGGCATCAAGGTCCAGCCGGCATGAGCGCGTGTGCATCAAGTACGCGGACAGAGGGTTGCAGAGGGAGGGTACAGGGACTGTAGCCTCCGGGGGGCAACCCACCACGTCTTCCGCCTCCGCTGCGGTGCATGGCCCCGCCGCAGCCTCGCCCGCACCAGCTGCAGGCGCGTGCCTGCTGGCCGCTGGCGTGCCTGCGCCCCCGCCGCCTGCTCCCGCCTGACCCCCTGGCGTCGAGCTGCCAGCAGCAGCGCCGAGTCCCGGCCCCAACCGAAGCAGCCGCAGCAAATGGTCCGAAGACAGTTCGAAATCGTTGTAACGATCCACAACCCGGCCCAGGAACACTTCTGCCGCCGTGTGCCACTTGCTGTCCCTGCGTGTCGCGCCGCCGCCTGCAGCTGCTGCTGCCCTCGCCGCATGTCCGCCGCCGCCGCCGCCGCCGCCGCTAGTACCTGACCCGCTGCCTCCATTGCCGTACGCGTGCCCGTGGTGGGCGCTGGGGGTTTCGTAGTCCTCAGCGCTGCCGTACGCCCCGTACGACAGCACCCGCGCGGCTGGTGCGGCGGCGGCTGGGTCGGCAGCAGCGAATCCATTTCCCGCCTGCTGCTGGTGTGGGTGGGCCTGGCCCCCGTCCGCCGCCGGTGCCCTAAAGCCAAAGCTGGCAGGCAGACTCATTGTCGCACCGCCGCCACCAGCGCTGACACGCGCTGACGCCCCAGCGCCAGCTCCTGCTCCTGCTGCTGCCGCGGCTGCAGCCGCAGCATCGGCCGCCCGCCGGACGATGTCCCTATAGTCTGACGTTAGCAGGATTCCAAACTCGTCCTTGCCTGTAGAAATGCGGCAGTTACACAGCAGAGTGCTGTAAGCGGGGCCATCATCATGGGCAAACAAACATGATGGGTGGGGAACAAGTTCGTGCGTGGGCAGGGCCGGCCGCCACCTCCAAATGTCACAAAGCGCGCCACGCACGCACCTGTGGGCAGCCGGAAGAGCCGCACGCGCCCCGCCTGCCGCTGCTCGTCAAGCTGTCGCTCCACGGAGCCGCGGTCGCGCAGCCCCGCCGCCGCCAGCTGGCTGCGCAGCGCCAGCGGCGGCAGAGCCGCGCAGGCGGCATGCGCGCGGAAGTCCGCCCTGCGGTATGGTAACGCGCAAGTTGCAGCCTGAGACGCGGGCAGCAGAGCTTGCGCAATGCGATCGCGCATACGTGAAATGATTGGACTTGGCATGTTCGCCGTTTGCTGCGCGGCTGACAAAACCATGAAGTCCCAGTGCAGCAGGACCATGGAGAGCATGAGTCAGACAAGAAGAGGTGCGAGCAGGCCCAGACAGCAGGCAAGCAGCTGACCTTAGAGACATCAACGCCAGCTCGATATCGCTCGGCAGCTCCGCCGCTGCCAGTATAGCGTCCTCCTCAGCATCTGCCCGAGCCGCCGCCGCCGCCTCCGCCGCCGCCGCCAGCGCCGCCGCAGTGCCCCCGCCACCGCCTGGCGTCGCGCCCGCCGCGCTGCCACCGGCAGCCAAGCGCGCGGCCAGTCCCGCAGCTATTCGCAAGCTACCGCTTTTGCCGCCACCCGGCGTAACTGACCGCTGCAGCACTGCTACTGCCGTGGGCAGCTGACTGAGCCGCGTGATGGGATCCGTGTCGGGAATAAACCCGCCTGCCATAGGGCCCGGCGGCGGCGCGCGCTGTGCGTTCGCCCCGCCGCCGCCGCCGCCAGCTCTGGAACACGAGCCAGCGGTGCCGTTCGGCGCAGTGGCTCCGCCCGCCACTGCGCTGCCGGCGCGCGCGGCACCCCAGGGAGAGGCCCACGCAGCCGCCGGAGAACCAGCCCCGCCAGGCCCTGCCCATCCGCTAGTTGTCGCCAGGCCAGCAGACCCGGCTGCCGCCGCCGCAGCTGTCGCAGCAGCCCTGCGTCCGGTCACTGCGGGACCAGGTCGTGTGGGGTTGTCAGAATATAGCTTCGACACTGCACAGCCTGCTCATTTTCATCAATCATTGCCGCGGGCGATATGTAATGTGATTTGGGGCCCACCTAGAGGTCTCCGCTTATCGGTGGAAACGACGGCTGCAAGGTTGGCGGCGGCAGCAGCCGCGAGGGCCTGCGTAGCCTCAACACTGGCGGGGCCGCCGGCGGCGCCGGCGGCTGACCCTGAGCCCAGGGCGGCGCTGGCGCCTGCGTCCGCCATGGCGCCCGTAAGCAGATCTCGCAGCTTGGCCTGTCAAATGAATGGGACATTGAGAGTAACGTCTGGCGAGCGGTTCAACAGAGCTCGGGCCCCTCGCCCACCCCGTTGGGCCCCTCGCCCGCCCGCACCTGCCGATCCGGCCCCCCCTGGGCCGGCCGCAGGTCCCCATACGCCTCCTGAAGCCGCCTTCGCTTCGCTCGCTCGAGCTGCCCCAGGTCGGCCATTTGCTCCACACGACGAGCTCAGCGGGGCCCGTCAGATTTTCGGAGATGCATGACACAAGCGCTTCAGCTGTTAGGCTTTCGGCTC
The DNA here is from genome assembly GCA_016834605.1 of Chlamydomonas incerta. Classification (NCBI taxonomy): domain Eukaryota; kingdom Viridiplantae; phylum Chlorophyta; class Chlorophyceae; order Chlamydomonadales; family Chlamydomonadaceae; genus Chlamydomonas; species Chlamydomonas incerta. Next base: position 1,103,213 of record JAEHOC010000029.1, read on the forward strand.
AAGATAATAAGTTGTGTATCAACCTCTGACAAGTACCATGGATTTCGCACACGGTGTTCTTCGTTCTGTGCAAAGGGGGCGACTACGGAATAGCCAGACTGCGTGCTATGACCTATAATTATTTTTGTATATCAAAATTAGACACTCTGTGATTTTGTATTGCTCTGGCCGGCGAGTCGTTGCCATCGCGAAGTGCAGGGCACCGTGCATCAAGTGCCACGCCCGCATCCTCCCCGAGTGGGCTCGAGTACATCACCGACGTGCGTAAAGCTGGAGGACCCCCTTGAGCCAGGACAGAACAGACACGCCGCTTGATTACAAAGCGGTTCTCTCAGCCGTCCTCCATTGCACGCCCCAGCGCGACCTTTCCACCCACAGGGAACAGCACCGTCAACTTCTGCACCTGCTACCCGCTGCCCTTGTCCGTAACATCGCTGCTTTCCCCCACACCTTCTGCTTGCGCCGCCGCCAAAGCTGCCGCCCTGGCTGCTGCCGCTTCCTGCTTCGCCGCAGCAGCCACCCGCAGCCGCTCAAGCACCCGATCCTCAAAGCTCATGCGGCCGCCGACTCCATCCGCTGCCCCGACGTCGCCGGCTTCACTGCTTACTGGCTCTACGTTGCGCCAGGCTCGGAACGTGGAGGCACCACCCATCGCGGCGGCAGCGGGAAACGCTGGCCGGGCCGCTTGGGCGCCAGCCGCCGATGGGAACAGCCCGCCACCCGCCGCTGCCCCGCCAAAAATGGGGAAAGCGGGCTTCGCCGCCCCTCCCGCGCCCGGGAACAGTGGCCGCCCCGCCGGCAAGTCCGGCAGCCTCGCCGGCCGCTGCAGCAGCGACGGCGCGCCAGCACCTCCAGGATGCCCCGCCCCCGCCGCCGCCACCGACTGCGGCCCGGGACCCGCGCCCGCGCCCCCATCCGCGTGCGCTCTCCCGGCGCCCCCATCCGCCGCCCCCGGCTTCCCGGCATCCGCCGCCGCCGCCGCCGCGTCGCCGCCCTCGATGTCCACCAGCACGTCGCCCACCAGCGGCACCACCAGCAGCGGGTCGGCCGGGTCCCCGCACACGGATCCAGCGGCGCGCGCCGCCGCCGCCTCGCTGCCCAGCACGACCAGCGCCGTGGCCTTGCGCTTCTTCCTGCGGTCGCGCAGCACCACGTCCTGCAGGCCCAGCACGGCGAGCGGCACGGGCGGAGGCCGAGGGTGTGTGTTGGGGCCGACCGCGGGCGGCACGGTGCGCAGTGCTATGAGCAGCAGCAGCGTGTGGCGGCAAGCCCGGTGCGCCGCGGTTGTGCCCAGGCGCGGGTGGCGTTGGTGCATTTTGCTGTGGTAGCGGCGTCAGTGCGCCCACCCCACGCTCGCCCTCGCCCTCCACACCGCCGGCTCGCACCTGCACGGGCCCCCCGAAGCCGCCGAATATGGCCCGCAGCTCCTCGCCGCTGTACTCGCGCAGCGTGGGGTCCCACGTCACCTGCAGGGCCGGGCGCCGACACAGGCCAGCTAGCGTCACATGCTAGACCAGGACGAGGCTTCAGGACCTCCCAATCGCCACATCAATGACCACGCCCCGGGGTCCCCAGTGCCGCTCATGCTGCCGGGTCAACCACCACCACCACCACCGCCCCGTTTCCACCTTGAGAGTTCGCCGCAGCTGCGCCTGCACAGCCTCCGACGGCGCGCCATTTGCCCCAGCGCCGTGACCATCCGCACCGTACGACGTGCTTGGCGCCCCCGGCGCCGCGCCCCCTGCTGCCGCCGCCGCCGCCGCGGACCGCTGCGCGGCGATGGCTGCCGACAGCTCAGCCGCGTGCTGCCGCTGCTTGAGCGCCTCCTCCTCGGCCTTGCGCCGCAGCCTCTCCAGCTCCACCTGACAGCATGGAAACCAGGCCGCGTCAAATACCATGGTTAGAAGCTGGTCCTGCAGGCGCCCACGTGTCGGTTAGTAACAATCGCAAGCCGCTTCTTACCTTGAGGCGGGACCGGGCAACGTCCTCCTCGCTGCGCTCGCTCACCGCCTGTGGATGAGGCCCAAGCATGGTCGCTCAGTTCTGCGGCTGCAAAGCGGGCCCTGGAAGGCTGGGGTCACCCCTGCCTTGCATTGGCCACGGCCCCGGTTGCACAGGGGCTGCGCGCAGCGGCTCTGCCCCCGTGCGCTGCCCCGACCCTCCCAGCCACCCATCCAGGCTGCTCCCCCAGCAGCCCAGCCGCTCACCGCCCGCTCCCTGCGCTCCAGCGCCTCCTTCATCTTCCGCCGCTTGTCGCTGACCTTGGACTCCCGCTCCGCGCGGTGCGCCTGGGCCCTGCGAGCACCGCAACAGGACATGCGCGGCGCGTGCTGTTATGACGTCGTGGCCAGTGCAGGGAGCGGCGCCACAAGACCCTGCCGATCGATCTCCCACCCCCGGGCGCCCCCTGCAGCCATTACCGGCAGCCCTGACTTGGCAACCGGTCCGGGGACTCCCGTGCAGCCTCTGCAACCCGGCGGCCCTGCCAAGCCCGTCCCCGCTCTCCCTCCCTGCCTGCCTGCCAGCCCCCCTGCCGCACCCAACACCCGCCACCCTGCAGCTCCCCGGGCCCCCACGCACCTCAGCAGGTCGTCGAGCGCCCCCCGCGCCTGCTTGTCCAGCAGCAGGCGGTACGCCTGCTCCACCTCAGCGAACTCCTCGGCTGCAGGGCGGCGGCGTGCAGCGGCGTTAGATGGCCGCAGGCCGAGGACAGCGCCACAGCTGTGCTGTGTGTTGCAGCCTCCCTCCCACAGCCGCCCCGGCAGTGGGATTCCGGGCACCGCTTGAGGCAGTAACCCTCGCCAAGAGCCTCCCTGCAGCCCGCATCCCTACAGGTCTCCCGCCCGCCCAACCCCCGCCCCTCAGGCCCAAGCTCCGTACCTGCATTCGGGTTGTCCCGGTTCTTGTCTGGATGCTTTTGGATTGCAAGCTTGCGATACGCCTGTTAGGTGGGAGGGCAAGCACATCAGCACATCATGCCAGAGCAGGCCCAGTACGGCCCACACGGCAGTGGGCGGCGCTACCGGTGGCCACCCTACCCCAAACGGTTTAGGCGCGGGCCCCGGACCACACCCTGGTTCCCCCTGCCAAAATTTGTGCATAACCACACTCGCCTTCTTGATTGCAGCCTCATCCAGCTCCGGACCGGGCTGCAGCTCAAGGATCGTGTATGCATTTTTCTTTTCATCCATGTTTTCGGCCTCAGCAGCAGCGCAATAGCTTATTTGCTGATGCTGAAGTTCAGTGTAGTTGTCAAGGCTGGCGAATAGGCATGAAGCGAGCGGACTCAGCGACAGGAAGGACTATGCTGCGGTCAAACCAGTCGAATATCGCTCTTCTTGGTGTAAAAACAAGTGCTGCAATACAGAATGGATGCTGCTTGTGCCGCCCGCTGTCCTTGCTGAGAATGGGACCCGGCCCATGCGCCAATTCCGCAAGTATGTTTCTGACCTCTTCTGCATATTATTAATCGCATGATGCATCGAAAGGACTCGTGGCATCAATCAGAACCCGCCTGCACAAGGTTTTTCTTTTGTCGCTGACAGTTTCGGCCTACTGTGACGACGCTCGATTGCTATTGTTAAAGATCACATTATACTGACGCCTAGATAAAGGACTAGCTTCAACGGCCCCCGCGAGGGGGCTCCCTGAGCGCTGAGCGTCGCGCCTCTCGCTTCTCGGAGCAAGGATGCTGCGACGCGTTGCACAATCATGCGCCACCATGCTATCGAAGCAGTGCGCGAGCGCGATGGTGAGGCATCGTGACGCGCAGACTGCCTCGCCGAGTGTTGCGGGACCATCACAGCGTTGTCTGTGACGCGCAACGCTTGCAACATGCTGGCGCTGCCGCACCATGTCACACAGGATCTGGCGCAGCCCAGCACCGGTACCTCCGCGTTGAACCTGGCGAACGAGGCGCTGCACGCTGCAGGTGCGTGGGGGTGGGGGGCCCTGGGTCCTTGAGGGCGAAACACACACGCATCCTGGCAGCCATAGCGTGCAGCACCGGCTACGATGACACACCGGGCCAATGCGCAACCGCAGGATCGGGTAGTGGTGCTGCTGGCACGCTGCTGCAGTTCATCCGCAGCAAGTACACGTACAAGTTCAAGAAGGCGGCGCCGCTGCCAGGTGAGTCCTGGGTGCGTGAGCTGCGGAGCAGCCTGGGTGCGTGCTGCCCCTCTCGAGCACCCCACGCACGTTCAGCATGCCCTTTATGCACGGGCGCCACGCAGCGTGCAGCAGTGCTCTTACTTCCTTGCCTGTCCCTCCGCCCTGCACCTGTCCCACCACCACCGCCGCGCCCAGGCCTCATCTACTGGAAGCCCAGCACGCCGGGAACGCGGCACAAGATCTCCATCGACTACGCCGGCCTTGGCGTGTACACGGGGCCACCACACCCCGAGCTTTCGACGCACGTGGCCAAGACCGGCGGCCGCAACAACACCGGCCGCATCACCACCCGCCACCGCGGCGGCGGGGCGCCCAAGGTGCGCAGCTGCGCGACACCTTGCCGTCTGTGCAGCGGCCTGGTTCATGTCGTAGAGAAGGGCATTCAAGGGCGCGCGACGATTTGACGATCTAGCGCCACGGTCCCCGCCACCTCCCGTACGCTACTAGCTTTGAGACTTGGACGATATCTTGCACTTGCATTCGCACTTGAGTAACTACTGAGGCTGCTGTGCACGCCGCTCACGGACGATGACGGCGCAGGTGGTGCGCGACGTGGACTTTGACCGGCAGCGGGTGGACGGGCTGTCGGGTGTGGTGCAGCGGCTGGAGGCGGACCCGGGCCGCTCGGGCTGGCTGGCGCTGGTCAAGTACTCGCCCGGTGCGTTGGGTGCAAAGTGGCGAAAGGTGCTGGAGGGACCGGCCATGGTTCTGGGCAGGGAAGCCGGGGGCATGCCGACCACAGCCGCGGCGCGACCCGGCCCGCACGCATCCGTAGGGGGGCCGGTGGCCGGCTTGCGCTCCGCTGTGCTGTTGCATGAAGAGTTAAGATGGCCCACTACTCGGAAGCTAACCTGGAGCCCCATGCGCGCTCGCTGCCGCAGAGGGCCAGCTGCCCTTCTACCGCTACCACCTGGCGCCGGCGGACGTTAAGGCCGGCGACACGCTCATGAGCGGCCATGGCGCCGCCGTCAAACCCGGCAACGTGCTGGCGCTGCGGGACGTGCCCATCGGTGAGCGCGGCAGATTGGCGGGCGGGCCGGCGGGGGCCGCCCGGCAGTGGGACGCGCGCAGAGCTGGAGGCGGTGCAGCGTGAGTCGCCGCCGCAGGTTCTACGCACTGATGCTGCCATCACAAGCTCTTTAACGATTATCTATCCGGCTGCCAGGTGTGCCCATCCACAACATCGAGCTGGTGCCGGGCCGCGGCGGGCAGCTGGCGCGGGCGGCGTCCACCAGCGCCGTGGTCACCAGCAAGCAGGACACGCACGCGGTGGTGCGCCTGCCGTCAAGTGAGTGCGCGGCCGCGTGCTGCACGTGCCTGTCCACCGCAGTGCCACCCATCGCGCGCCCGCCGCCACGCTGGTGTCCCCACACCAGCTACTTCTCTGGGTGGCTGTCGACTTCCCGCCCACTGGACTCATCCTGTCGCAGGCGAGACGCGGCTCATCAATCTCGACTGCCGCGCAACGGTGGGGCAGGTGAGCAACCACCTGCAGCGCTCCATCAACCACGGCAAGGCCGGGGCGCGGCGCAACCTGGGCTGGCGGCCAACGGTGCGCGGCATCGCCATGAACCCCATCGACCACCCGCACGGTGGCCGCACCAACGGCGGCCGGCCCAGCTGCACGCCGTGGGGTGTGTACACCAAGGGCCAGCGCACGCGCCCGCGCAACGCCAGCTCCAATAAGTGGGTCTGCGCGTTGGAGTTTGGCGCGGGATCGTGGCGGGAGATGATGGGGGGCAGGGTTGCGGGAGGGGGTTCAAGTGGAGCGAACCAGGGGGCGGAAGGCGAAGCGTTCTGTTGCGGTTGGGTTGGGGCGCAGTTGCACCCCCACCCAAGTGCACCTCGTGGCGGCCACGTCCACATTCCGCATGTGCCCATATGCTTGATTGCTTGTGACGGTGAAGTGCCCTTTCTGCGCCGAGGATCCGGGGTGCAGACGTCGTGGGGACGCTCCCACGTCGCGTGCTGTGTAGTGAACCTGGCTGCCATGCTCGCGCCCCCGGACAGGTTCATCATCACGCGCGCTGGCGGACAGCCCATTGAGAAGTTCGTGCAGGCAAAGAAGTGGCGCGCGCAGGCAAAGCTGGAGGCGAAGAAGCGGGCGGCAGCGGGCGGCGGCGGCAAGCGGTCTTAGAACGCACGGAAGCGTGTGCAGACGAGCGTTGACATTTTTAGGGGCGGCATTTTCAGGAAGCTGTCGGTTCGGGGCAAGGAGGCGGCAGCAGGTAGTTTGGAAGTTTGGCATGTGGTGGTCTTTGTTGTCTGGATGCTAAGGCATCGGCCTGAAACCTGAGCCCGCGGTGGACGTGACTCTGGAATGACCGTTTGGGTGCGGTGGGGCGCCGGCACGGTCGACACGACTACACGCCGTTGGTGTCGAGCCCCTCAGTCGGCTGAGCCGCAATGCCAACATCCTTGAGCAATCGCGCTGCAACTACGCGGACTTCGAGGTGAAACACGCGAGGCCGAGCTCAAGAGAAATCGCCGGCCCCATCGAGATGCAGAAATCGCCCTTTACCCTGCAGCGATCGCAGCTGTGCACTTGTCAATTGCACAGTGCGTAGGATTGCTTATTGCTGCTACACAGCTGTGTTGAAGCCCTGGCTGCGCGCGTTGTAGCTTGCAGCTTGTCGTCCACTGTGTTTCAAGCTACTTCTTTGGCCGCCTTACACCCGTCCTGGTTCATAATTAGGCTGACTTTCAAGATTGGGTGGCAGCCTACCTGCAGGAAGCTCGAGCAAATCGTGTTTGCCCCGCCCAGCGCTCGGCTTGTAGATCCTCCGCGGGCAGCAGGCCCCAAACACGATTACAATCATAGAGATGCACTCGACGCAGCGGTAGCGTGTGTGGCGGCAGCGGTGTGAATGATGCCATCAATGAAGGTGAGCGGGTGACGGGCTGCGGGCTCACTGCAGTCGGTAATTTTGATCTTATTACCTGCGTGATGCCTCGCAGATTTCCGGCGGGGGGTTCGGGCGCGTAAGCGTCGGGACAGCCCCGTTCCGCAAGTGTGCTCGCGCGGCCGGTCACAGAGCTGCAACAGGGACTTGCAGAGCCCATTCGGCTGGTGAATCACCACTTGCATCAAGCACGGAGTTTGAGCGGCGACAGGCGGTGGGTGGCGGTGTAGTTGATTTTGGGTGTTTCAATGTCTCGCGGCAGCTCTCATGCGGAAACGGTCGGTAATTCCCTTTAAGCTGCTCATCAAATCCCGGTGCGCTTGGACTGGCGCAGGGAGGCGTTCGCCAGACCGTGGTTCCGTCGCGGAGCACCGGCGGACCCGGTGCAGCGCCAGCGGCACCGTCGCAACTGACGGCGGCCATCCACGCCTGCACCAGCACAGCACAGCTGTTCGCGCTTTACCAGCAGCATGGCAAGCGGTTTACTCACGTGCAGGCTAGTGCGGCCCTGCGCCAGCTTGTGACCGTGGCGCCGCTGCCCGCGCCGGGGTCGGAGGAGGATGCGCAGGGCGGTGCCGGCAGCACCAGCAACAGCGCGCAGAGCCCCGAGGCGCTCGCGGCGCGGCAGGTTACCGGCCGCCTGACGGTACGCCAGGGGGAGGGGGAGGTGGTTGCGGAACAGCGTCGAAACAGCAACTACGAGGCGTCCACATCAACCGTGCCGCCGGCTCCGGCGCAGCCGCAGCCGAAAGGCAAGGGGAAAAAGCAGCCGCAGGTGCAGCAACCCCCTGCTGCGGTGGCGGAGCCTGCAGCCACGCAGGAGGCAATGGCTGCCAGCACCGACAGCGCGCCGGCTCCGCACCTGGCCATCGTGGCAGCGGCAGGGCCGGCACAGCCGCACCCGCAGCCGCAGCCCAGCCGGCGGCAGATCACCGGCATGGCCGCGGGCCTGGCGGCGGTGCTGTCGCACTCCTGCGGCGTCATGGACGGCCGTGGGGTGGCCACTGCCGCCAACGCCATGGCCAGGCTGCGCTACGACGACCTGGCGCTCCTGGAGCAGCTGGAGCGGCGCTCGCTGGTGCTCATGGGCGTGCCCGCTGAGGCGCTGCCGACCGTCACCAGCTCCGCGTTGGATGCACGGCAGGCAGGCATTCCGGGGACGCGTCAGCCGCACCAGACACGCTGGGCCGTCAATCCCGGCCGGCGGCGGCCGGACCGGGCAGGCCAGGCCGCGGCGACTGAGGCCTCCAGCGCGGCCGCTAGCAGCGCGGCTGCCCAGGTCGGGTTCGTAGGCACGGCGGCGGAGCCCGCCGCGCCGCCCGCCGCCGCGCCCATGACGGCGTCGGAGCTGCTGGCGCTGGTGTCCGCCTTCGGCAGCCTGGGCTACCGGCCCAGCCAGACCTGGCTGCTGGCGTTCACGCGCTGCACCGCCCCCCACCTCACCTGCTACGCCGCCACGCCCGAGTCGCTGCCCACGCTGCTCAGCAGCCTGGGCAACACCGGCCACCGGCCGCCGCCGGCGTGGCTGCAGGCGGCCTGCGCCGCGGCGGCGCCGCACCTGCCCTCCTACAGCTCCGCGCAGCTCAAGGCGCTGGTGGCGGGCCTGTCCGCGATGCGGCACCTGCCCGACGACCCCTGGGTCGCCGCCTACCTGGGCGCCAGCGCGCAGCTGCTGCCCGGCTACAGCGCGGCGGAGCTGGCGGTCACCATCAGCTCGCTGGCGGGGCTGGGCTGCCGGCCGGGCGACGAGTGGATGGAGGGTTTCTACGGCCGCGCGACGGCGGTGGTGGGCACCGCCGGCGGGCTCACGGGGCCGCAGGTGGGCGCGTTTGGGGCGTGGCGTGGCGTGGCGTGTGCGGGGGGATTGGGTTGGATCGCGGTGGGTCGCGTCGCGCGCTGCGTGCAACTTGGTTAGCACTAGCTTCTTCTTGCACCTCACCTTCGAGGCCGGGCCCGGGCCACATACCAACCCTGCATTCGCTGCTCCGTCACACAAGCGCCCGCGCCCCCTGTCTGACACGCCGCAGGCCGCCTCCATCCTGGCCTCACTCTCCAAGCTCAACTGCCGCCCCACCAGCGACTGGCTCAACACGGTGCTGCTGGGCACGCGGCGCAGCCTGGCCGACGCCTCGGCGCAGCAGCTCACCGAGCTGGCCGCCTCGCTGGCGCGCCTGCGCTTCCGCCCGCCGGAGCCCTGGCTGCAGCAGTACTACAACGCCTCCTTCCAGCGGCTGCCCTTCTACACGCCGGCGCAGGCCTGCACCGCGGCGCAGGCGCTGGCGCGCCTGGGCCGCCGGCCGACGAAGCTGTGGATGGAGGAGTTTGGGCGGCTGCTGGGCGCCAAGCTGCCGCTGATGCCGGGCGGGCAGCAGTGCGAGGCGGTGGCGGCGCTGGTGGACCTGGGCTACCTGCCCAGCCCGGCCTGGCTGGCGGGGTACGAGCAGGTGCGGCCTGCTGGCCTTGCTGGGGGGGCGGGGAGGAGGGCGTGGGCTGGGGCGGGTGAGGCGCGGGGCCGGGGCGGGGCCGGGTGGGGAGGCAAGGAGGGGGGCGGCGGCGGCTGTAAAGGTGTTGCGGGCCCAGCCGGCCGGGCTGGTTGTGGCGGTGCGAGGGCGGTGAAGCAGCATGATCGTGTGGCTGGCGGCTGCCTGTCTAACCTGACACTGCCACCGCGGCCTCCACTGCGCAGCACTCCAACGCGCGGCTGGCGTCGTGCTCCGCCGACCAGCTGTGCCTGGTGCTGCCGGCGCTGGCCAAGGTCAACTTCCGGCCGCAGGTGCGTGAACACACGAATTCGCGACGTTAACAGCAGGGACAGAGTGGACATGCTGCCGTAGCCTCGGCCTCCTCATGTATAGGCGCCTGCCTCACCCGCCCGCGCGTTCTGATGTCGCGCCAGCCACCGCACCTGCCTGCTCACACGCCTGCTCCTGCGCACACCTGATCGCCGCTCGCTCCGCCTCACCGCCTCGCCGCCATCATCGCTTGTCCCGGCAGGTGTCCTGGCTATACTCGTTCATCATGTCCGCCTACAGCCAGCTGGACGCCTTCACCTCGCCGCAGCTGGCGCTGGTGTTTGAGTGCCTGCCGGCCCTCACGCCGCACGGCTCGTGGCTGGACGAGATAATCCAGATCTGCGCCGCAGAGGCCGCCATGCGCGGCGGCGGCCCCGTCGGCGCTTACTCCGCCGCCTCCGCCAGCGCCGCGGTGGTGTCTGAGCCGGACGCTGTGGTGGTGCCGGTGCCGGGCATTGCAGCAGCCGCGGCGGCGGTGGCGGCGGCGCCGGAGGCGCGGCCGCAGGCCGCTGCTGCCCCTGCGCCCGCGAACGCGGGGCTCTTCGCCACGGGGCCGCTGTACGGCGACAGCCGTGTGCCCGGCGCCCCGGCCGTCAGCGCCGCCACTGACGCGGCGGCAGCCGCCGGCCGCATCGACGCGAACGTGCCAATCAACGGCGCCGCGGCGCCGACGGACGCGGCGCTCGCGGCCGCGGCAACGCTGCCCGACGCGTCCACGATCCAGATCTCGTCTGAACTGGTGCCGTCCAGTGATGCGGTGACGCTCTCGGCTTCGTACCGCTTCTCCGCCGGCGCCGGCTACGGCAGCGCTGCCAGTGAGGCGGCGGCTAACGCCGCCGCCGCGGCGACGCTTTTAGACCTGTCTGACATGCAGCTAGCGGCCGTGCCAATCGCAACGCCGGCAGCCGCCGCAGCCGCGGCAGCGGCGGCCGGGCGGTCGTCGGAAGGCATCAATGGCAGCGGCGTGGGGGCACAGCGCCGACGCGAGGGGCGTGAGGGCGGCTCTGACGGCGGCTGGGGCGGCCCGCCCGGTTCGGGCGGCGGCAGTGGCGGCGGCTCGGTCGGGCGGGGCGACCTATCTTCATCGGGTGCGGACCTGCTGCGGCGTCCCGCACGCGTGCCACGGCCGGCGGTGGCAGTGCTTGCGTCATCCATCGAGGCGGCGGACGCCTTCTCCACCAGCCCTGCCGGCACTAGCGGCCCTAGCCTGGGACCCTCGTCTGCCGTTGCCTCGGCGAGCGGCGGCAGCACCGCGTCGGCGCCGTACGCACCCGCGAGCCCCGCGGCTTCATGGACGGACGCGGACCTGCTACTGCCGGTGCCGCCCAGCCCGCCGCCCCAGTTCCTGGCGCAGCCGCAGCCGCCTGCGCAGCTGTTGCAGCGGCCCCGGCTGCGTTCCGCCTTCGCGCCCACGCCAGCGAGCTCCGCAGCGATGGAGCCCATCGTCGCTGCGGGCTCCCCTGCCGCCTCCGCCGCGTCGGCGCGCATGGATGCGGTGGCCGCCGCGACTGCCGCGCGCGTGGCGGCTGTCGCCGCCACACGCAGGCCGCTCGCGGGGGCGGCGCCGCCGGGCCTCGGCCTGTCCGGGGTGGACGGCGTGTCTGCGGCGGCGGTGCTCGCCGCCGACGCCGCAGTGGCGGCTGCGCTGGCTGCGGGCGCAGAGGACGACGAGGTGCGCGTGCAGTATCTGGACAGCGCCTCCCTCAGCCGCCTCATTGGGCCGCCCGACGGCCCGCCCGGCCCGGACTTCAGCGGCTGCCAGAAGCGGGCCATGGAGGCGGCGGCGCGGAAGGGGCGGCGCGGGAGCAACAACCTGTTCAGCTTGGGGCGCGTGTGGACCAACGAGCTGGGGGGGAGCAATGCCGGGCCGGACATCATGGGCGGCCCAGGTGCCGGCGGCATGCCGGGCCCGGTGCCGGCGCCAATTGGGTAAGGCGCACGCTGGAAAATAGTCAGTGGGTGTGTGGAGGGCCAGCTGTTGGTGTTGTTGGAGGCTCGACGTATTATTTCTATTCCGTGGGTTTGGGTTCACAGTGAGCGGAGTGAGCGGATTGGTACGGGCCCAGTTTGAAGCGCATGCATTTGTGGCTTGCAATTTCCAAGCATGAATAAGGCACGCTCAATTTGGCCGAAACGATTACGAGGTGTGCCCATTCCCTGACCAATTTCCACCCACGAGTAACTTCAAAAGAGAGAGGAGTGAGCACACGTGAGAGCACTGGGATGCAGGCAAGTTATCAAGCTTGGGTCGCGGGATTGAGATGGGCGGTCGGTGTTATCAGCGATCTGAGACCTGCGTGCTAGCGGCTCGCATGAAGTCAGGTTCCGAGTGACTGCGGCGGCGCCGTAACACATCAGTAGGGCCCAACGGGAATTTGCATGCATCCCTGAGGTCTTGTTGCCGTAGTTGAGCGTACTGCAGCGGAGACGCGCACAGAAAGCCAGCAGGGCCCTGTAATGTATTACTTTGAGACTACACCTGAGTGAACATGGGCCTCTCACGATTGCAACGGCGATTCGTTTGGCGGGCCACTGCCATCTGCAACTGCCAGGCCGAGCCGGTGACACGCCGCCCCCATCCCATCACTGACACCCCCCGGGAAAACCGCAGGTTATTAGGAAACGCAGTTGAAATGGCAGTGGCCCGGCACCGTTCAACCTGTCCAACATACGGGACGTGCGCGTATGTCATAACAGAAACAGGGCGCCCGACTCGGGTGACACGCTCCCACAACCATGACAGCTCGAGCCGCTGCCCCCACGGCGGCCCCTGCCTGCGCCGCGTCGTGCCACGACCCGGAGGTTTCTTATCTGAGGATCCCCACGCGCGGTAGTGCCATAAATTGCTGTAGTGTGTGCCTTTCTTGACCTTAGGTGCTAGAGGTCAGAATGCACGTTTGAAGCGCACCGAGTTATGTCTTATGACCCAGCGCGCTTTTAGGGTTTTGTGCGCAGTGCGCTTCCCGATCGCCCGTCGTTGCATGACCGTATTCTTCATTTGATTTTCTTTTCCATCATCTGGAGGCGAGCAAGAAAAACCATGATCTTTGCAGGCAGTTTGCTGAAAGAATGTCCAAGGTAGCCTATTAGCTTACTATGCGCTCTTTGAAGATCATATGGAGGCTTTGAACAGCGGCTGCACAAGGGGTTCGCCCAGGGTTTCGCCGGAACGCGCGCCCCTCATGAAACGCGCATGTCGCAATCGATCAACGAGGCCGCTTCTTCGCCACTTGCCACACACGCCCCCTCGTCGCTGAATGTCGTCAGAGCCCGCGCGTGAACTTGGTGCTCAGCTTTGTACACTCGGGATTTACCCCCAACTTCTTACACATCGTGCCACATCGTGGCGCTTTCAGCGTTGCGGCCCGATTCAGAGACCCACGTCGACCTGTAGGCATCGTAAAGTTGTCTCAGACAGTGTATTTCGATACTACAGGGGCAGGTCACGGTGCACATTCAACATTCCAGCACCCCGCAGACGCTTTCCACGGCGTTTCCTGCCCGCAAATGAGGCTTCCCTGGATACTTGGATTGATATGTGCGCTTGTGTTCACGCTGCTATCGGCAGCTGAAGCGCAGTCGAGTCAAAGTGCGACTGATGCAAATGTCACGACGGCCACAGCAACTGGCGGAACAGACGTCGCCGCCGCAGCATCGACCACGGATCTGTACAAGGTTTGCGTCTCGTATTGCACTTGTGAGTATTCGACACAGGCGCCTGAGGGTAGTCTGGGTTTTGTTGCGGGCACCTGCGGCAGGCACGTTCCCACTCTCGCCGCTCTATCTGCCTGTTGTAGTTGCACATGTTTCCTCGGCGCTTTCGTAAGCCGTCTTTGACCGCTCCTCGCAGCAATGGCTGAATGCACTGATGGTCAAGGGCAAGAAAACTTCACTGGATACGAGGTGCGTGAAGGGCCAGTCACAAGTGCACCGCGCATTGACGCCTTGTGTTCCGCTTGCAGAGCAGACTGGCACGCGCGTTGCAAAACTGATCCCAACCCGCTACCCACTTTGCACAAATGTTTAGCCGGACGCGTTTTCTCCTGGTTTCCCCTGGTTTCAACCAGCAGATGGCATGGCGCCCTGCATGCGCTGACGGAATTAGCTAGGGGCAAACTGCGTGCGCCCACGCGGCGGGAGGCAGTTGAGGTAGTTGAGGAGCATCTACCTTGCTATGACAATATGTGCACCCATGCATTTGTACGTACGTCGCGTGCCGCACCGCAGATCGCCCTCTTCAGCCGGCTAGCCGAAAAACTTTACACCCGATTCAACTATCCGTTTATGGCTCCTGGCGCCTGGGAGTTCGTCTGCGCTGATTGGTGAGTGGGCAGACGGGGCACGCATGCAGCTTAGCTATGCTTGGTGCCTACCTCGCCTGCTGCGTGCTGGGCGGAATGCCGGAACTTGTGGTTTGTCGACTGTCGACTCATGGCCGCACTCATGGCCGGGGCCCATCTCATACCACGTCGCAGGGATACCACCATCGAGTCAATTGAGAAGGTGCGTCACTTGTTTGCCGCGTGGTAGACATGGTAGATCCGGAGGCCGTGTCAGTGCATGCGACCTGTGGGCTGTGGCCGCAAAGCAGGCGGTGGGCTCTCTTTGGGCCGCCGCAGACCCGCGACGGGCAGGCCATGCGTGTCCTGGCCTCCGTGGGCAATCCATTTGGACTTGGAACCCATCTTGAAATGGCGGTGGGTGTGGCACGCGCGTATTCCTTCCACTGCTGTAATGCAGAACTCCACCGACCCGACGCGCGCGTGCAACATGTCACTGGGAGCCATTCCAGCGACATCTGAGCATATGTCACAAGGTGCGAATGCCGGTGCTCTTGACGTCGTTCGCCGGTTCCACACATCCTATGGCAGCCAGGTTTAACCATTCTTTCCCTCGCCCCGCCCCCGTGGTAACGGCGGAGCATGTGCCATCACATCCCATGCCATCCCAATGCCATCCCATCCACATACTGTACTCAACCCGCGAATGCTGGTCCGCCTTTCCCGCATCCTTACCTGCCTGTGCATGCCGCCTCCCGCCACCCAATGCGCGCAGGTTCCTATTTCTCCACTGCGACCTATGATGGATCTCTCATGATCCTGATCTACGTGCCGAACGGCGAAGTGAACAAGTGAGTGACGCGAGTGGCTGAGCGCAGCCCACCGGTTGCTATGTCACGCGCCACGGCGTTACCGGACCCGGCAAGGGACGGGTGTCGAAGACAGCGTGGGGACGAAAGGGCGTACGTTCAGTTTCAGGGTTACGGCGGGGGAAACCGTGCCGCAGGGCGGTAACGGAGGAATAGGTGGCGCGCTCCACGCGCCTGTGCATTTTATGAGTTGTTGTGCAACACTGTTTCGGTTTGAGAGTGCGTCACGACGTGAGCGCCTGCCTACGCAGATGTGCGTTGGCTGTGTCTGTCAGCGTGTGCACTTTGCCTGATTACGCGCACAAGCGCGCCTCACGCATGCATAATCATTGTGATGTCGTCTTTCTGCTGAGCTGAGGTGGGAGCGTTGGCACGCGTGGTAGCAAACTTGCCATGGGCGTGTGCCCCTGCAGTACAGCTGGAGCGGCGTCTTAAGCGCTTGGCACGAACGCAAGCCCCGTCTTGCTTCGTGCTCACATATACAGCCTGTGTGTGCTGCATTTCTATTGCAAGACCAACGCAAACCCTAAGCAAACTAGTGCAAGAGCGCCTGCTGGCGCTTGTCTCCGGTGCGTGTGCTGTAACACGCAAGTCTACCAACTGTGTTGCTTCTCTCGCTCCACGCCTGCTACGAGGACAGCAGTCGTGTGAATCCCAGCACGAAGCCCCGTCTTGCTCGCGCGCCGCCCGATGCGCGCGGGCGGCCGCTCGATGGTGGTGATGTCGGGAGGCACGGAGGTGCTGGCGTGGTCAGCTACGCCGGTCAGCGGCGGCGTGTGCATCACTTCCTGATTGAGTATCCTGATGGCACCAGTGAAATCGTCGGCCTACCTCAGCTTCGGCCCCGCCTTGTCCCACCTGAGAAGGTGGCCCGCGCTGCAGCCACCACAGCCGACACCTCCGTGCCTCCCGACATCACCACCATCGACGGCGCCCGCGCTGCCCTGCAGCAAGTCATGCCCGGAGCGCACGGCACCGCCAAGTCTGAGCAGCTAGCCAACAGCGCACGCCTCGGCAGCGCCGGTCAGCACCGGTCAACAACGTCCGAGCTGCAGCACCTTGCTTCTTTCATCGACCTCGGCATGGCAGTCAGCGTCTACGCACCGTGGGGTGTGTCGCCCGGCACGGCAGCGTGGATCCGTCAGCAAGGCTGCCGCCTGCGTCGTGGAGAGCCGAGCAGCGGGCCTGGAGCAGCGTCAGCGTCGGCATTCAAGGAAGCGTCTGAAAAGGGTGTGGATATGGGAGTTGTGTGGATTGAGTGCATTGCCCCGGTTCTAGACGTGAGCATTGAGCATGCCGTGCGCCACGCGCGGGATGCCGTGATAGCCTGGGCACCACTAGAGTATGTCAACACGGCTGACCCGGCCCGCCTGGCTTGGCTGCGCGCGCGTAGCGAGGAAGGCAAGCTGATGGTCATCGCCGGGGCCACGTGTGTTTGGATCGTTTACTTTGCGGCGGGGAAAAGGCGTCACGGTTTTGTGCGCGCAGACCTGCCCAGCACACTACTGGTGTGATTGCATGTCGTTTGTCATTTGTTCGCATGAGCACGCCACGCCCAGGCCCGGCAGAGGCTAGCAAGCATCAACTTGCGTCATATCCCGCGCGGCTCGACCAAGGGGCATACAAGCAACTCGCAAAGCATTTCATCCCGCCACGTACACGAACGTCAGGCCCCTGAGCTCCTCCCGCGTCCTCTGATTGCGTCGGGAGGGCCTGCAAGTGTTGGTGTGACTCTGCGGCAGTGTGAGCATGTGTGAGCAGGCCCGCACACGGGTGGACATCTAGCTGTCTGTTGCTTTATGCGTGCGTGAAGTTGATTTGCTGCATTTTTTGTTTGCATAAGCCGCGCAGTGTGCCCACCTGTCTACCAGACCACGGCTGATTACCACGCCGCGGCTGGGGGGGGAGTCGTGCGTAGGCACACCATAGAGCCGTCAGCCCTCGTCAGCGCGTGACAGCTGTCACGCGCCACGGCGTTACCGGACCCGGCAAGGGACGGGTGTCGAAGACAGCGTGGGGACGAAAGGGCGTACGTTCAGTTTCAGGGTTACGGCGGGGGAAACCGTGCCGCAGGGCGGTAACGGAGGAATAGGTGGCGCGCTCCACGCGCCTGTGCATTTTATGAGTTGTTGTGCAACACTGTTTCGGTTTGAGAGTGCGTCACGACGTGAGCGCCTGCCTACGCAGATGTGCGTTGGCTGTGTCTGTCAGCGTGTGCACTTTGCCTGATTACGCGCACAAGCGCGCCTCACGCATGCATAATCATTGTGATGTCGTCTTTCTGCTGAGCTGAGGTGGGAGCGTTGGCACGCGTGGTAGCAAACTTGCCATGGGCGTGTGCCCCTGCAGTACAGCTGGAGCGGCGTCTTAAGCGCTTGGCACGAACGCAAGCCCCGTCTTGCTTCGTGCTCACATATACAGCCTGTGTGTGCTGCATTTCTATTGCAAGACCAACGCAAACCCTAAGCAAACTAGTGCAAGAGCGCCTGCTGGCGCTTGTCTCCGGTGCGTGTGCTGTAACACGCAAGTCTACCAACTGTGTTGCTTCTCTCGCTCCACGCCTGCTACGAGGACAGCAGTCGTGTGAATCCCAGCACGAAGCAAGACGACGCCCGAGCCGCCGCCCGAGTCGTGCGTAGGCACACCATAGAGCCGTCAGCCCTCGTCAGCGCGTGACAGCTACACGCCGAATGCCCAGCCAGACGCATACCCACGCACCCACACCCGTGCGCATGGATCCTGCTGCTCTGCCTTCATCCCCACAAGCCCACCACACATACACCCCGCCGCGCCCGTTCCCAACCAACTAGGTGGGCTTTCCTGGAGCCATTCAAGCCCGAGGTGTGGCTAGCACTATTCGGAACGGCAGCGGCGGTCGCGGTGTCCATCTGGCTGCAGGAGGTGGGCGTGGCGTCTGGTGTGCAGCAATGCAGGGCGTTCAGTGGGACGGGGGCATGCGCGTGGGACTTCAATTGGCTGTCGTAAATTTGTAATGGAAGGTTAGTTAGAAGTACGGTAGGCTCACGCTACCGCGTGGAAGCTTGAGCAGGCATCTTGCCACGCCGGGCCCTGGCGCGCAAATCCCAGTTGTGCATGCATGTGAGTGACCCTACCTGGTGGACCACCGCATGGCCCTCGTCGCTGATCGCCCACCCGCAGGTGGAGTGGGCGAAGATTGCTGCGCATCCCAAGCAGGCAGCAATCAAGCTGTCTAACATCCAGGTTCGGACAACCGCGCGCCACAGCGGCCACACTAGCCACACGGAAATGTGTATGTTTATGGCGCGGTTTCCCTGCCGACACGGTCTTGCAGCATCTGGGACGCTAGCTGTGCGCCTGCATGCGTGGCGTGGCTTTCTTGGACCTTATGACCGCCTGGGCACCTCTTACCTTGACACGTACATTTCACGCGGCCTGCACGCATCGCACGCAGTGGGCAGCCATGGCCATGACGCTCCAGGTGCTCGCGGAGTTCAGCGCTCGGCGCCTGGGCGCGCGCATGACCATCCTGGGGTACGGCTTCCTGGTGGGTGATGCGGCCCGCCGCCCCGACCTTGGCCCCGACGTGTGCGCACTGTGCGCCTTGATGCAGCGTGTTTGAGTGGGGCAGTCTAGGATTGCCGTCGGGTACTAAGAGGACGTTGTTTCCAATTGGTCGTGTGACTGGTTGGGAGCGCACACGGTACGCGGGGGGCTTGTTCGTGCGCCTTCGCACGCGTGCGCGGTTGTTGATCTGAGCGTAGAGCGAGTCACCTTTGGCCTGACAGGCGGGTCACAGTTACACACCCGCTCCCACTCCCATTGCGCCACATACACGTCCCCAGGTGCTGATCCTGCTGAACACGTATATGGCCGTGCTCGCGTCGCGCCTGACCGTGTCTTCCATTAAGATGAACATCAAGGGTGCGTGGGCGCGTTCCGGGGGCTTCCGGCCTTTCGGGCGGGCGGGCGGGCGGGAGGAAAAGTGGGCGAGCGGGCGCGCGCGCGGGAGGGTGGGCGGGGGCGGTCGGGCGCGGGGCCGGGGGCAGGCAGGGGCAGCGCGCATGGCAACTGGCGGTGAAGCAGCAATTAGGGGATGCGCACGTGCCCACGCTCTCGCTGTGAGTATCTTGCGCCACAATCATTCCCCGACCTGTTCATTGACGCTGCTGACACGCATCCCGCGCACGCATGTGCGCGCAGGCCTGTCCGACCTTGCCGCCAAGCCGGTGGGCACGTTCGTGGACTACGTGGACCTGGTCAAGAGCCGCACCTCGCTGCTGTCGGTGGTGCCGCTGCCCTGGGACAACCTGGAGGACGAGGCCAAGATGCTCCAAAAGTGAGCACAAAGTCACCGTTTTTTAAGTGCTAGTTGTATTGTTGTATTGCCCAGTAGCATCGGTCCGCGCCCGCATCCTGTGCGACCCCCAGCCGCGCCCGTCCAACCCACACACCGCGTGCCCGCCCACGGCCTAACGCACCGCACACCGCATCAACCGCACCGCACCGCACCGCACCGCACCGCACCGCACCGCACCGCACCGCACCGCACCGCACCGCACCGCACCGCACCGCACCGCACCGCACCGCACCGCACCGCACCGCACCGCACCGCATGGCTCGCTCCACGCCCGCCACCCCGCCCGCCCGTCACCCGCGCGCTGGCGCAGGCTGCGCGCGGGCGAGATCGCGGCGCTGCTGATGGACGCGCCCTGGGCGCAGTACCAGGCCGCCACCAGCTGCGACCTGTACATCGTGGACACCAAGGACAAGGTCCTGCCCTTCAACTACGGTGCGTGCGTGCGAGTGCCGCGTTAACATCCATTGTTAGCCGGCTTATCGGTGTGGTGTGATTTCGCGCATACGGTGCGTTGCATGATGCTGGTCGCGTTCATGCGAGGCCGTGCCGTGCCGGCGCCCGGCTGGCGGCGGCGGCTCGTTGCGGGAGCGAGGGTACCCGTGCGCACAGGCACGCAAACCACAAGCAATGCGACGTATCGCACCTGCTGGTCGTTCCCGCCCACTTTGGCTCCCAGGCTTGGGCTACCCGCCCGACACCGACCCAACGCTCATCAAGGACACAAACACCGCCATGACCGCCATGATGGAGGAGGTGCGTGCGCGCGTGGCAGCTTGAGGCGGGGCGCGGGCGCGGGCGCGGGCGCGGCAGCTTGGGGCGGGGCGCGGGCGCGGGAGGGTGCTTGCTACTGATGTCACTGATGTCAATTAATCATTTCGTGCACGGCCGCCGCCAGGGCATCTACACGGCCATCGAGGGCAAGTACGTCAACCCGCCCATCACCTGCCCAAGCAAGATTGCGCAGTCAGACCTGGCGTCAGCGCAGGTGCGACCGGACACGTGGCCCGTGACACACGATGCAAGTGCCACAGAACACCACGCCGACATTATTCACTCCACCTTGTCACACGCAAACGCTTCGGCACACCCTTCCCCCACACCATCATACCGCACTGCACCCCCACACACGTGCAGGTCAGCTTTGAACAAGTTTCTGGTCTGTGGATCTTCCTGGCGATCATCATGGGAGCTGGCTGGACTGTGGACTTGTGCATTGCAGGCTACAAGTGAGTTAGAAAACAGAGTAGTAAGCTGCCGCAGCAGCTCATTTTAGTAATGCATCAGTCAGTGCGCGCTTGTGTCGCGCGCTGCAGCACCAGCACCAGCAGCACGACAGCTGGATCCAACGCCCGTTGTGCCGGTGCTTTTCCAGGATCTACAAGCGCCGCCGCCTGCACGCGGCTAAGACCGCCGCCGCCCCCGCCGGCGAGGAGGGCGACGCCGACGAGCAGCCGACCATCGCGCGCAGCGCCAGCGCGGATGAGGGCGCGTTGTCCGGCAAGTTCGGTGGTGGTGGCGGCGCACTTTCAGGCAAATTCGGTGGCGGCGGCGGCGGCAGCGGCAAGGACGGCAAGGATGGCAAGGACGCCAAGGGCGCGCTGGCCTCACTCCAGAACGCGCGGTCGTTCTCCACCTCGTTCGGCAGCATGAGCGGCTTCAAGCGGGCTACCAGCTTCTTCAGGCGGCCCGAGGTGGCGGTGAGTTGTTTGGGAGCACGTTGTGAACGCCAGCCCAGGCTAGCTAACTGCGGGGATGGGCGCTGAGCCAGATAAGGTTCGGTGCGGCATGGACAGGCTGGGCGGGCTCGCATACGGTACCCATGCGATTGTCAGCCCGCTGACGGTTGGTGGCCCTGGCGGTCCTGGTGCGTGCCCCGGGCCGCGCGCACGTGCAGAAAAGCTGGATGGCCATTGGCGAGGCGTCAACGGTGGAGGAGATGGTTGAGCTGCTGGAGATGCAGGTGCGCGTGTGTGCGGGCATGAGCGTGTGCGTGGGCATGGGCTGCACCTGTATTTATTCCTCACGCCCTCTGACACACGCGCAACGCGCACGCAAGTTTATATGCCTTTCCTCACACATGAATGTGATACAAACGCATGTGATTCCACACGCCACAAAACGATAACAACGCTATGTTAACAGATCCGTCACATGGACGCGCGCCTGCGCAAGACGCTGCCCGCGCTAGAGCGGAGCCTGGCGAAGAACCAGGACCTCATCGAGTCGGTGGTGGAGGCGCTGCAGGTGCGTGTACGTTTGAAACAAGTGTTTGTGGAGTTGGGGATTATGTTTGAGCGAGCGAGCGAGCGAGCGAGGACGGCTAGGTGTGACATATGCCTGGCGGCTATCACGGTTTGTTTGCAGATGAACGGCGCGATGGCCAGTGGCTACACCACCGGCGCCGGCGGCGCCGGCGGCGCCGGGCGTGTGATCCTTGCATCCACCGACGTCGGCAGTCCCATGGGCGACCGCAGCGTGCGCACAGTCGGCGGCGCCGGCTCCGTCATGACCGACGGCGACGACACGGTGGTGCTGAGCCCCCGCGGCACGGCGCAGCTGCCCATGCCCCCCTCGGCCGCCGCCGGCATGGCGCCGTCGCCGCTGCGCAACGGCCTGCGCGCCTCCTCCAGCACCACCGGCTTCGCGACGACCAGCTACAACGGCGTGGGCAGCGGCGCCGCCGCCGTCGGCGCGGCCTTTGGCGCCGCGCAGGGCGCCACCAGCGCCTCGGGTGTGGTGCTCCGCACGCCCAGCAGCTCCATTCGCGCCAACAGCATCACCCGCGGCCCCAGCCGCGTCCAGTTCACCAACGCCGCCGCCGCGCCCATTGGCGGCGGCGCCGCCGCGCGCAGCGTGGGCACCAGCAGCGGCGCCGGCAACGCCGCCGTCGCGCAGGCGGCGGAGGGCGTCCTGTCGGCATACGTGCCGACCTCGCCCAACGGCGGCGCCGAAGGCGGCGCCGAAGGCGGCGCCGGCGCCGGCGCCGCCTCCAGCGCTGTCGTTTCGCCCACTGCGACCATGCTCGCCGGCGAGATGGTGAGCGCCCGCGCCGGCAGCAGCTTCCGTGCCATCAGCAGCACCAGCGTGGCTCCGGGCGGCGGCGGCGGCTTTCTGGTGGCGGCGGCGGACGGCGGTGTGTACGACACGGACCTGCCCGGCTCGCCGCGCCCCACGCTCCAGGGCAGCGCTCTGCCTGATGGGGTCGCCCTCGGCGCCAGCGGCGGCACCGGCACCGGAAACGGCGGCGGCGGCGGCAGCGACAGGGGCATAAGCGCCACCATGCTAGCCTCCTCTCTGGGCAGCGTGTCAGGCGCGCCCGTGGGTGAGAGCACCGCCGCCGCAGCGACGGCGTCGCCGGCGGCGCGGACCGTCGCATCGCCGCTGGGCCGCAAGCCGAGCACCGCTAGCAACCTATAAAATTGCTTGGCTACACACGGGTGGTGGGAGTGGCGTCTTGTGTTGCGATGGTGTGAGACTGCAAGCATGCGATAGCTAGCGCTGGAAAAGTGCGCGTCCTGGATTGATGTCCTTTGTTGCTCCTGCTTGCTTGGTGCCGCCTGCTGCCTTCTTGGGCTGCGTGGCGGACGTGCCCATGGGCATGCCGATTTCGATCAAGAGGGAGGAGACTTAATCACTGCAATCATTGCAATAGAAGAAGCGCACAGCAAATGGCTTGACAGCGGGTGGGCGGGCGCGTGGTCTTCATACATCCCGGTACTGGACACTGTTGCATCGTGGCACCACGCACGCCACTGTCGTACCACATTTATCGTACTGCTAACGGGCATCCAGTTACTAGTCTATACCCTGCAATGGGTCTAAAGCGGTGGATAAGGCGCTTGTGCATTGAATGAATTGGCGGGCTTCGAATGACAGGCTTTCAGCGGACTCGATAAGGTACAGGCACCCCGCAAGCACAACGAAGCACATGACCACCAGCGCATGTGTGCGTGTGCGTACTGTGCACCTCACGTTGGCGTGCTCGGTGCTCCTCAAGTGCGGCTTGCCGTAGCCATGTGTGTTCAGAGAGTTGATTGATTTCGCGCGGGGTTTACTGCGTCCCTGCCAGCGGCCTTTGTCTGACAGGCTTATAGCATGTGCCAAGTTGATTGCACGTACGCATGTGGCCATGTGGCCATGTGGCCATGTGGCCATGTGGCCATGCCCCCCGTAATGGCATGGGTCTCGGACTCAAGCATGGCGCGCCCGCCGTGTGCTCGGCTAGCTCTGCTTCGTCTGCTGGGATACCGGAGCGGCGCGAATGTGATGGCAACCATCCGCCCCTTCCCGCCGTGAGGCTGGGCATAGTCACGTATGATGGGTGAGGCCCGTTTGGAGGTGTTAGCTACCAGCTTAGCATGACGTCAGGGGACTTCGCTGGCGCATGATGAGGTCAAGTAAGTTCGCATGCATGACGTCAAGTAGAAGTAAGCGACTTGGCTGACGCACGATGAGGTGAAGTGGGTGAAGTAAGATCGCATGCATGGCACTTGCGAATGAACTGGTGGCTTACACAGGCTACGTCGGGTCCGGGAAGTGGTTACCCGTGGACACGAGGGGGGCCAGGGGTATGGGTGGCGCCGCATCATTCGCCAAGCGAAAGGACTGCAGGGGTGCGTGGCAACAACGTGACTCCCCGGGTTCTTCGAGCTTTAGCAGGCGGTCAGGCATGGCTCGCAGTGGCCGGGCGTGTGTTGTATTATCCGTATTAGTCCGGGGGGACCGCCTATGTTGTCTTGTTATCCTATTAGTCTGACGACCGCTGAAGGAAACCGCTGGTCGCAGGGTTGGTGCTTGAATTCACCGCGCGCGTGGAGCAGGGAGTGTCTCTGTGATGACCCGCCGTGTGCTTTCTATCAAGGTTTACCCGCCGTATTAGCCATATCCTCACACACACGCGGGTCACACGCGGTTGTCACCTATAGCTCGTATGGTATCAACGCTGTGCGTGGGCTTTCTGAGGATTTGCAGCGGTTTGCCTCATCTGTGCCTGGGCAGATGCGGTGTTTGGTCGTAAAGTAACGAAAATGTTGACTTCTTCGGAGCGAAGTATGAGCGTCGGAGAAGGCAGGTTCTCACGACGATGATGGTGTATTCGGCACGGAGTGCCGTACACGGCGTCAGAGACGCCTTATTATCGCAGCTGCTGCTTGTCGCAGCATCTGCCGTTTTGTATTTGTCTCTCTTACTGTACTGTTTGCTATTGTCAGAGCAACTGGTAGCATACTCCCGCCCGCCCGCCCTGTCTGTGGGTCCGTGGCCGGGGTGGCTTTTGCGGTTTGGAGACCGCCTCGCTGGGGCTCTGCCGGGTTGAGGCACTGAGAGACGCCTGACGGCCACTAGGTTGCCGGGTTGAGGCACTGAGAGACGCCTGACGGCCACTAGGTCAAAGTGAACTCGGGGTTTTGGGACTTGTCGTTTGGTGGGCCACGGACTGCCTTGCTTGCTGTTGCTTGTAACCATTGAGGAGTGAGAACCTGCTTGCTTCGTGTGCATAGCGCTGGCGTAAAGCTCACTGTAAGGGCTGTCTACCTACGGCTGCAGTCTACTGTATCTACTGTATCTGTGCTGACTGCACTGACCACAGCCTGCGTACAGTCCACAGCACACACAGCACCAGCAAGCCACCAGCAAGTGCGTTACACCGCGCGTTGCAAACCTGATGGCATGTGTGCCGCACAATGCGCTAGCTGGCATGTGCCGCTCGCTGCCTCCGCAAAAGATTTGCACTCCTACATTCCGCCTTCATTCTCAGCACTCCCTATGATGCCAGACGCAAGCACAACACGACTGCCCTGCTCTGATCCAACCGCACCCATCGCCTCGCTACACACCGCGGCCGCTCCACGCACACACATCAGCTCAGGCTGCTCCCGAACCCCACGGTCCCAGCCAGCTCACACAAACGCCTCCCGCCCCAGCACCAGGATGCCTGCCAGCTCGTAGGCATTCCAGCCCGCGTGGAACAGCAGCGGCGCCGCCAGCGAGCCGGTGCGCAGGTAAAGCACATCGCACACGGCCGACAGCGCGGCGATGGGCAGCAGGTTGCCGGGTCCCAGGTGCAGGGCGGCGAACAGGGTGCTACTGGCGGCCACGCAGGCGGGCAGCGGCAGCACACGCGTCATGGACGCCAAGAAGAAGCCGCGCCAGAACGTCTGTGCGGTGTGCGGGGTGCGGGTTGGGCGGGGTGGGGGTTGCGAGGAGCGTTGGCGAGAGGGCGCAGCTGCGGGGCTTGTCAAAAGCAGCGTCAGCAGATGTGGGACTCGCAGCTCGCAGCGTTCGCAGCCCGCAGCCCTTGCAACGCACGCTGCCCAAAGCCCGCAGGCCTTGCAGCGCACGCAACCGGCAGCCTCTCACCTCCTCCCACAGCGGCCCCACCAGGCAGCTGGCGGCGCCGTGCAGCGCCAGGCTGACGCCGTCGCCCACGTCCCGCGCTTCCACCAGCTGCGCCGCCAGACCCGCACCCGGGTCCGGGAACAGCGCGGACACGCCCAGCGCCTGAGAATGTGGTTGCACGTGCGTTGGGATAGCGGAATCAACGAGTCGGTAACGCATGATCAGCGTCCAACTTCAGTGCCTGACGCTGGCAGGTAATCCCACGGTGGTGAGTTGCAGGGGCTGGAGGGTTCCAGGGGTGCACGTGGATGGTGATTGGGCAAGCTGATGCTGAATTGGAGCTAGAAAAGCAGCGCAGCCGCAGGCTTGAGGGCCCGCAACATGCACAGCGCGCATGCCAAGCCTGATTTGCTGACATCCAGCGCTCCCTGTCTCCCCCTTTCTCCCTGGAGCCCACCTGCTCCGCGGCCAGGCACGCTTGGTGCAGCAGCGGGTCGGCCAGCGGGTATGCGGCCAGCGCTAGCAGCGCCGCGGTGCCCAGCGCCCCCGGCTCCGGCGCAAAGTTGAACATGCCGGCCGCCCTGCATGCGTGCGTGGTGGTGTGGTGCAGTGTCGGCCGGAAGAGCGCGGAAACGCCACAAGCCGCCCTGTTTGACTCAACCGCCGGACAACCATAAACGCCGTACAAGCCACAAGCCTACCACCCATGACAGCGTGCACAGGCAGCAGTACGCACGCCCACTCATGCCACTCAGCCCACGGCGCCAGCTGCCGCTCACGTGGGCTTGCTGCGCCGCAGCCCCATGAACAGCACCGCCGCCGCCAGGCAGCAGCACAGCACCTCCAGGCCCAGGTGCCGCACCGCGGCGGAGCGGACCACGTCGTCCGCCAGCAGCGCCTCCACCTGTCGGAGTGGGCAGCGGGCCGTCAAACCTTAAAACCACAAAACCTTCAAGCCATAAAACTGTAATAGGTGGGCAGGCGCAACAGCATGGCGTATCAGGATGGCTGTGCGCGGCGGCCACACGGCGACGCCGGTCAAACAACCCGTGTGCCGCCCACGTGTCGTACCTGCGGCGTCTGCACGCTCGTTGCCGCGCCAACCACCGCCAGCGCCGCACTCCATGCCATCACCTGTGCGGGCAGCGCCAAAACAGTGTCTAGGCACCTCCTGCTGGACTTCGATTTGCTGCCTGGGTTTAAAAAGCACCCCAACTTCCCCCCGTGGCGGCGCATCGATGCTCCTACTTGCCTGCGCAAGCTGGCCCGGGCCCCAGGGGATTTTGGGGAAAACGCGTTTGGCGTTCAAGAGAAGCTGCCCCGACGATAGCTCCTCGAGGAGGACGCTGGGCGTCAGGGCGGGCGGCAGCGCAGACGCCGCGCCAGCGGTAGCATCGGCAGTAGCAACCGCGGGCGCCGCAGCGGTGGCAGGTGCCGTGGCATCAAGCGGCGGTTGCTTGAATGACTGCGGCACGCTAGAGGACCCTCGCTGCTCGTCTACGGACCGCAGGAGGTAGGGCAGCCTTTGCTGCTGAGCAAGGCTGCAGGTGCGCGGGCCGTGCAGCGGTGCTGCCGCCGGTGCCGTGCCACCCAGCGTGCCACCGCTCCGCGCACTGCGCCAGCCCTGGCTGGACTTGAGAGCCACGCAGCGCTGCATCTGCCTCCAGTAAGGTAGCGGGGTTTAAAAGCGCGTGGCGCTGTGCATAATTAGGTGCACTTGCAGATTATTTATGAACAGCCCAGAAAAAAGACTCATGGGACGTTTTCCTAGCGTCGTATGAGGAAGCATCGTGGCGTTCTCGTGTATTAGGGCGCCGTCTGCAGCGGGCGCGCGCGATTCGAGGCTGAGCTACCCATGCAGACCAATTCGACTGCCCCGGCGAACCTAAATACTAATTGGCATCTGTGGCAATTTGCAAAATATCTGAGACAACGACATTATACAAACCGAGGCTCGTGCTCACAAAGAAAATTGCAAACACAAACTTTGACGCAGCTTTTGTAGCAAGCAGCTTCTAGGGGGGCCGCTGCTGGTCCCCCAACTTTGTACCGGCCTTGTTGGGCCTGTCCGCTAAGGAGCACAGCGAAAATGGTCAAGACGAAGGGCGGTCGCGCGATGAATCCTGCGGATGCATTCCGTAAGGAGCAGCGCAAAAAGGAGGTTCAGCGCAATAAGATGGAGCGCAAGTTCATTCGCGAGGGTGCCAAGATGCGCTCGGACCCAGAATCTCTGAAGAAGGAGCTGCAGGAGCTGATCGATATGGAGGAGAGTGCAACCCTTCCAAAGAACCTCAAGCTCAAGAAGAAGGCGCTGCAGGAGGCGTATGACCAGGCGCTCAAGCGGAAGAAGGTGTGAAGGGGGGGGCGGACCGGGGGAGGCAGCGCGGGCGAGCGGGCGGTGCGTGGGCGGCCTGTTGCGCTGGCATGGCGCAACGGAAGAGCGAGCAAGGGTCGGGTCATAGCTTGGAGACCAGGGCGCCTGAGGCGCTGCAGTCCTGGGGGCACGCTGGGCATGTAACAGGCCGCATGCGCGGGGGTTTCAGGTGCCGTCAGGTCTGCTTGTGCAGCACACCGCGTGCGACCCTGTCCCACGCGCGCTCCCTTCACCCACCCTGCGCCCACGCGCCGTTACAGGAGGAGGAGATAAAGGCGAAGAGCGGCGGGCCACAGGTGGCGCTGCCGGGCGCTGCCGCCGGCCCGGTGGCGCTGCGGGCTGAGGACTCGCCCTACTACCACCCCACGCTCAACCCCTCCGGCGCGCCGCCTCCGGGCAAGGGCGTGGGGCCCAGCGCGACCAGCAAAGAGCCCTCCGGACCAGCGATTCCAGTCCCCAAGGCGCCGCCGCTGCCGGCGGGGCCCAAGCCTGTCATGCCGCCGCCGCCAGCAGCGCCACCTCTGCCGTCCGGCCCGCGGCCGGGCGGGCCGCCGGGGACACCGCTGCCGCCACCCGACGAGCCGCCGCCGCCGGTGCTGCCGCCACCGGACCACCCGCCGCCAGGCTATGTGCTGCCGCCGCCGACGGCGGGTCCGCCGATGGGGATGGCAAAGCTGCCGCCGCCGGCGATGCCGCCGCCGCCAGTGCTGGCGGCGCAGGCCGCGGCGGCGGCAACAGCGGCGGCGAAGGCGGCGGAGGCCACGCAACCACCGGCGCCGGGTGAGTCGGCCGGGTCGGTTGTACGGCTTCCGGCCTCCCTGGGTACACAGTTTACGGTTTCGGCGGTCTTGCTGTGCAGGCATGCAGGCGCGCTGCGCGTTGTCGCCATCTGCCCAAAAAAAACACAACATGTGCGGCACTGGTGTAACCACGGTCTAACCACGGTCCTTGCCATGCGCTGCCGTCCGGACACAGGCACGGAGGAGGAGGAGGAGGGTGCGCCCGGGACGTCGGGCGGGGCCGCGCCGGCGGCAGCAGCAGCGGCTTCGGGGGCGGCGGCGGCGACGGCGGCGGCGGGGACAGGGGCAGCAGGCGGGGCCGCTGGCGGGAGTGGGATGCCGCTGCCGCCGCCGCCAGGGCCGCCGCCTGGCATGGCGGCGCCGCTGCCGCCGCCACCAGGGCCGCCGCCGGGGCCGCCGCCGGGCATGCCGCCGCCACCGCACATGTTCATGCCGCCGCCGGGCTTGCCGCCGCCGCCGCCGCACATGATGATGCACCCACACATGATGGGCGGTGAGTCGCATGATGGGCCCCGTCACAGGGCGGGATTACTAATACCAGCCCAAGGGGGACTTCACATGGCATGGTTGGGCGGTAAGGTTGGGTGGTGCGTGGCGCCGCTCGCCATGCCCCGTACGGATTGCCACCTCATTGTGTGGCGCGCAGTCCTGGACGAGTACGTCCTGTGCGCGTTGCATTCTCTAACCTATTTTCACGCCTCCACACCCCTCGCCCGGCGGCGTCCCGCTGCCCTGTTCCTGTCGCGCCGCCAGTGCCGCCGCATGCGATGCGCTCGGCACCGCCGCAGCACGTGGCAGCTGCGCCCGCCTCCATCTCCGCCGCCGCCGCCGCCAACCCCGCCGCGGCGGCGGCCGCCACCATCACTGGCGCGTCCACGGTGGCGAAACGCGTGCCGGCGACACAGGACAAGCAGCTCTTGTCCATGGTAGGTGGACGGGGGCTGCGGCTGGGGAGCTGGGCGGGGCCGGAGGTGTTTCTCCTGTGGGCGGGGGTGGGCGGGTGGGCATGGCTTGCAGAGTTGCAGGGGATCGGGACAACTTGACTGGGTGAAGTACGGTACTGATGGGTCCACACGGCAGGTGCCTGGGCAACTGAGGGATGGGTCTTGGTCTCTTGGGTGCCGAAGAAGACTACCAGGAGCTGCAAGACTGCAAGGTATGCGAGGCTATGGCTACCGCCGGCGCATGCACGGGCGGCTGTGCGTGCGCCCCTACTTTGTGCCCCTCACAGCCGACAACATCACTCAACCCGCTCATATAACAGGTGCCGGCGGCCCTGCGCGTGCGGAGAGACGAGGCGCCAAAGCCCAAGCGGCCAAAGACAGGGCGCGCCGACGCCGGCTCCGGCTTTGGCCTGGCGCCCAGCAAGCCAGGCGAGGCGGCGGCGGGCGGCGGCGGCGCGGCGGCGGCGGCCCCCATCTCCACGGACCAGAAGTATCTGGAGTTCCTGGCGACTGTTGCGGACCTCGGAGCTTTCGATTAGATAGTTGGCTGCGTGCAAGGCTGCTTGCGAGTTGGGTTTCGATCCTGGTGGTTGAATGGGTCGATGGGTGGATGTGAGCGGGGATGCAAGGAGTGACTGGGGTGCAGTTTACGTGTGGCGGCAAGCGCTCACAACAGACGTTACAGATAGTCGCCGGTTGGCGTGGCTGCTGGCGCGCACGGGGGCGCGGGGTGGATGGGACTTTGGACGTCAGTGTGTGTGCGTGTACGTTGTACAGCCGGATCACGGTTTGTTTGTTGTACAGCCGGACAGATGGACGTCTATTACGGAGTGCGCCTGCGCAGACAGAGCGCCCTTTGCACTATCACAGGCCGCACGCGTGTGCTGTGCGTATCGGACATGTGACCTCGCTGTTGGGAGCGGCAGGACTGCGCAGACGGTGCGGCTGTGAGGGCGAGCAGCAGCGACACGGATGGATTGCGGATGGATTGCGGATGGATTGCGGATGGATTGCGGATGGATTGCGGATGGATTGCGGATGGATTGCGACGTACGCTGGTGGTGGCTCCGCAGCGAGCTGCAGGCAGCCCAAGAGATGCGGCATAGTGTCTTCCTGGCATGCAATCGAGCGCTGTCGACGCCAGGGCTGGTCGCATTGGGCTCCTGCTTGAAGTGCGTGGGGCCACGGGCGCGCTCGGGCTGATGCAAAGGTCCGGATGCGACGGTGCGGCTGTAGGTCTGTGGCGTTGCGTGGCTTTGCACTGTGAACATGGTGCGTGGCGGTGCGCGGCAGATGCTGGCTGCCCGTGTGGTGCTTGATTTGCGCGCGGGGCTGAAGGATTGCCGTCGGAGGGCTCAACGGTGCCAGTTCTTACACGGTGACGTGTTGCCCCTCTGCTGGTCGCGCAACGAGGCCGTACGCAGAGGCAGTATCTGGGCAAAGGGGGGCATTCGTAATGAGGCGCACCGCCACCGGATCGTACGCCGGGGCCATCCAATGCTGCCAGGGGATGAGGGGACCAACGCATGCGTTATCGAAGCAGCCCTGTAACGAAGTGACTAACGTAGCCTCAATGTAGCGTGACCGATCCATACGTAACAGTTGAACATGCAGCGCACACCGATACGGCTCAGAAATACAAATATGTGACATTCGAGGGTTGTGCCAGTATTGAGTTCATGAACCGGACCACGCGCACGGACCGGAATGTCCGCGGCAACAAGGCCGCCCCCAACAAGTGTGGAAGCCTAATCCCAAGCCACCCCGCTGTTCTCACCGGGGCCCTTCTTCTTTACCTAACCGTGTATAACAATATGGAAAGTGCCGCACGCAGGGGTGGCCACGCGCTAGCTTGACAAAAAAGCCTCTTAGTTGGAATGCCGCGCAATGGCATAGCCAAACGCACCCAGGCGCCGCGCCCAACAACGCAGAACGGTTACTAGGTGAGCACCGCTAACCAGATCGGGGGCTTGTTATACCGAAGGAGCCTCAAACTGCAAGCCACGTGGGGGCTTCGTCGAAGCCGTTTAGCAGTACAGACTCGGCAGTCCCCTGATGGTTTGGCAGGCCTGGTCACTTAAACACAGGCAGCTAAATAAAAAATGGCAGCACGCTTTGCGGACATAAACCCCTCACGTCGTCGCATCCTGACGCGTTTGCAACGGCAACATAATCCTTCTGCCCACGCATCCGTCTTGACGCCTGTGTGAATCCCATCAATACCTGGCAAATATACTACGATGCTGCGGCCTGCGGGCGGCTGCGGGGCGGCTGCAGTCCACCATCAGTGCAGCACTGCACCGCCCCCTGTCTTCCCCTGCCGCTGAACACACCAGATCAGCCCCTCCCTGCAGCACGCGCCGGCAGATGTTAAACCACATTGTGAAGCCGCGCTCAACACCACCCGAGACCGCCCGAGAGGCCAAGACCCGCCGCCAGGGCCCTCCCAAAGCGAACATACTCAATGGTCGCCTGACACTTGTGTAGACACGCGCACAGGCTGGTGGACAAGCCCGGGGTGGACAGACAGGCTGGGGTGGACGGACCGAGCCGCTGGGAAGTAGCGCTGCCCAGTGCCAACTACCGTGAATGAAAGGACGGAGCCGTTTGCCGTTGCCACGTGGCGTGGGGCCTGTGCCGCCGCCTGTGCTCCTAGCTAGGATCGCACCCATGAATCTCATCGGGCCAGAAGTAAGCATGCATGCCAACTCCGTCTAGGATAAAGGAATGAAGAAAAGTAACGGCGCAACCCCTGCCATCCGAATCTAGCTTTCTGGTACTCGCCACGCATCAATGGGCAGGACGCCGCCAACATGTGCGGCAGTAGGAACTGTGGAGCTATCATGCCAGCTTTGAGGACAACCCAATCAAGTAACAGGCGCAGCACATCGGGCTGCAGGCCTGCAGCGCACGCATACCGGTAGTCGCGCAAGCACAACGCATCTGCCATGAACATGCATGCAGGTATGCTTGTAAAACGACCATGCATGAAATAGTTCGTAGTCATTAACACGCAGCCTTTCCACAACCCCGCAATGCCACGCGCTCACATGCGCCCTTGCTCGCCCAATGCGTCAGCCAGACATTGCCCAATCACCACAACTTTAAACGGGCGCCCTCCAGGGCTAAGCCCCCCACCCCCGGCCGCCCCGGCCTTAGGGGCTTCGCCCTCCCCCCTTTCCTAGCTTCAGGGGGCGGGGGAAGCCACCCAAGAACACCCCTGTCCGTGCCTGCCTGCCTGCGTCGGCACCAAACTTACTACCGGCGCAAAACGCGAATATCACGTATTGAATTCCAGTTGAGTTCAATTAGGCTACACGCCGCCCCGTACCGCCCGGAGAGCGCGCAGGCAGGCGCGAACCTGCCGATAGCAACCCCCCTTCTCAGTCCAGGGCCGCCGCCGCCGGGGTGCCCGGCGAGCGGCCTGACATCCGGCCGTTGCCGCTGTCGTCCTCCAGAGTGGCCGTGGCGGTGGTGGAGGGCAGCGCGGAGGGGGGCGGCGACGCCCCGCCCGCCCCCACCAGGTCGCCGCACGGTCGCCTGGCCACGGCCCCAGCTTCCGCCACTCCCAGCGCCATGTGCACCTGCGGGTGCTGCTGCTCCAAACTGCCGCGCCCGCCGGCCGTGGTCGGGCAGGCGGACAGCGTGCTGACGCCGTAGCCGCTGGTCACCGTCTCGATGTCGAGCAGCCCGAGCTCCCGCAGGTCCTTGACGTGGGCCCCGCCAACGGAGACGTCCCGTTGCTGTTGCTGTTGCTGCCGCTGTTGCTGCTGGAGGGCCAGGCTCGCAGAAACCACCATGGCCGCAGAATCCAGCGCATGGCCCGTGGATCCAACGGAAAGCTGGTCGAAGTTGGAGGCGCCGCTGTTGGGCCCAAGCGCATTTGGGGCAGAATGTTTTGCAAAGCGTGACTTGTTGCCCGCAGCAGGCGAGGTGCGCTCTCGGATGGCGGCTGCTGCGTCGTTGGGGTGCTGCGGCTGCGGCTGCTGCGGTGAAGGCGGCGGCAGGTGCGGCAGGAACAGCCACGAGCGCATGCGAGGCGGCAGGCTGGACATGAGGCTTTGGTGGAGGAACCCCAAGGGCCCGCCAGCAGAGCTGCCGCCACCGGCAGTGTGCGCTGCCATGCCGGCGGCTGCGGCCGCGGTGGAGGCCGCAGCCTCGGCCGAGCCTTCCTCCGGCGGCTGCACATACCCGCTGTCCAGCCAGTAGGTGTTCATGATGCCTGATGAGGAAACAAGCGGTTTTACAAGCGTGCGCTTCGTCAACGCATGCAAGGTCAACAGGCAGCGATTGCGTTCGGGGCAGCAGCTGCGGCCGCCGGCGCTGAGGTACCTCACGTGGTTGCACAAACAGTGGTGAGGTGCATGTTGGCAGATGTTGGCAACGACGGCGGCACAGCATCGGCGCGCACCTTTGCCCTTGACAGAAACCTCGCCGCGGGCACTCAGCTCAAACTCAGCCTTGCTCGTCAGCAGCTTGGCCGTCGCCTCGCTGATCTGCGCACGAGGAAGCCGCCACAAGTTTAGCTAGCTGCCGCAAGTTCTGCTCGCACCCACATTCCTTGGTGCGACAGGTATAGCTGCAGGAGATTTCCCGCCGCCGCGTTCACAGGCCCGCACTCACCTGAATGCGCATAGGCAGGCTCGTGCTCTCCATGCGGCTCGCCGTGTTGACCGTGTCCCTGCGCGCACGCGCACACACGCAGTTGGAAGGAGGGACGCGCCATGCATGCAGCCTGGCATGAGGTCGTGCGGTTGAAGCGCAAATGCCGTGCAACAGCATAACAAGCAGGGCCGACGCCGCTTCAGCGACCTCCAAGCCATCCAGAGCGTGCGCTCCTTGCCGCTCCCCCCGCCCCCGCACTCTCACCCGAACAGGCAATAGCGTGGCATACGCTTGCCCACCACGCCTGCCACCACCGGGCCTGTGAGGAAAAGGAGCGTTCGGAACAGCGTAGTTATTCCAGGCTGAGAGGAGCGTGCGGCATCAGACAGCAAGCCTGCGAGCCTAATGGCTTCCGCCGGAGTCACTCAGAAGTCCAAGCATTTTAGGCTAAGCTAGTCAAATAGCAGGCGCGCGTGCCCCATCTATCAAGGGCGCCCAGCAAGCTCGTCCACTTGTGCTGCTGCTGGGCCAGCTGGGCGCTGCTGCTGGGGCCAGTTGCTTGGGCGAAGTGCACACACCCCCTGCAACGCCCTGAATGAACTACCCCCCCTGCACCCCGCTGCACCCGGGCCAGCTGCGGCTGGAGCGAGCTGGGCTAATCTCCCTGCACCCGTACTGCATGCCACCTGCGCTGAGGCGTCAACGCACCGCTGTGCAGGCCGATGCGGATCTTCAGCTTCACTCCAGGGATGGGGCACTGAAAATTGGCGACGCAGTTTATCATGTCCTGCGCCATGCGGGCCATGCGCGCCGCCGCCTCGCGCGGCTCTTCCTCCTTGGGGCAGCCCGACACACACCTGCACGGATCGCGTACGGATCGCGCAAGAGCAAGCGAGCGAGGGAGTGCAGTGACGGCTGGGCCGCTTATTATGCGCTTTCCACCAAACGTCCCACTACGGGCAACGGGCGTCCATTTCGCCAATAGCCCAATAATGTCGCTATACTCACATCAACGCGTCGCCAATAGTTTCGACCTGCGGCCATGTCGGGCAAGGCATGGCAAGGCACACGACGCCGTATGGGTCAGCAGCAGGCTCGACCCATGCGCCCCGTGTAAATACATCGGTATAAAGAGGAACCCGTACCCACCATGCAACCCCTCCCTGCCCAACGCCGAGTGCCGCACCCTCTCACCTTGTACACATTGTTCTTCTGCGTCAGCTCGTCAAAGCTGGAGAAGAGGTCGTTCAGCAGGCTGACCACCTGCAGCGGCGTCAGCTCCGCCGATATTGTGGTGTACCTGCGTGCAGGAGCGTTTCGGCACGCGTCAGTCACACGTACGTCACGCCAGGCACGCATGCGACAGCATCCACGAAGTCCTTCAATTGGTCACCATCTTGGTAACGGGATAAAGCCAGCTGGCCGAAGCGGATTCGCCCCCCTCACGCATGCAGGCCCCCCATCCAACGGCACGACATGCATCCCGAAGCTTCTTCAGTTGCACCCGCACCCGACTATGTCGCTGAACAGGATGGTGACGTTGCTGAACTGCTGTACGATGTCAGACTCGCCGTCCTGCAGCTGCTGGATGACCTTGTCGGGCAGCATGGCCCGGAGCAGCCGGTCGTGCTGCGCGCGCGACACCAGCAGCCACAGCACCAGCATCGACACGATGAAGGAGCCAACCACCACCGCGGCTGTGAGGGCAAGGTTGGGGGATGGCAAGGATGTTTAAGAGAAGTGTGGCAGGGGAGGGGAGTTGGGGTTACTGTGAACCAATGCCGTAGGGAAACAGAAGGAGGGGAGGGGAGTTGGGGAAAGACGGAGCGCCTGAGCGTGCAGATAAGGGGCTGCCATGTCATGCATAACTGTATGTTCTCCGCCCATCTCTGTGGCGTGCTGGACGTGCTCGCGTGCTTCCTCGCCTCTAGGACCATTAAGGCGCCCGCCGGCCGGCCTCTCAGCCCGCGTTCTCAGCCACTCACCAATGCATGGGTTGCGCCACGCGGGCACCCAGCCGCCCACGGGGGCCAGCTCCAGCACCCACTGCACAGCGCAAACATGTGCGGACCCAGGTCAGGACAGATGCACCACAAAGCCCACCAGAAAGTGTAGCAAAGCGCAAGCCCATTTGCCTGGACCGCCACGACACGGTACCATGCCGTACACACGGTATCATGCCGTACACTGCTGTACATGCCGTACACTGCTGTACATACCTGCAGGTTGTACACTCGGATGGGCAGCACCTCGGGGGCGGGCGGCAGTCGCGTGGTGTTGCCCAGCGTGCGGGCCGAGTTGGACACCGAGGTGCGCAGCTGCCGCAGCTGCAGTGAGGTACAGGACATGGGTGTAGATTGGGGGACGCGTCAGGACGAGCTTTGTGGGCGCGACCCTGGCGTGATTCCAACCAGCAGCCCCGTCTGATGCTGCCGGCCCCCACCCATCCACGCCTCACTCCGCCGCTTTCCCCGCACACGCCGCACGCGACATGTTGTGCTGCTGCACGTCACTACATGACATGCGCGACGCACGCGCTACACGCACCTTGTACAGATAGCCCCGGTCCTCAAGCATGTGCAGCCGGCTGTCCGGCCCCTTGAGCAGCTCGTCCAGGTTGATCATGGTCGACACCTGGCCCCTGGGAGCAGACAAGAATAGCGCGAGCGACAGCGCCGCCGGGACACGACTGTTGGAGATGTCGCACGATCGATCGAACACCACAGTGTTAGGACGGCGGTACGCGATGGCTGCAGGGTCCCAGCAGCCAGCCAGCGCCGGGCAGCCCCTGGCGACCGGTCACCCTGCCCACGCGGAGAGCCCCAGATAGCAAGGGCGTGCACGCACGGCGCTTGCCAGGCCTAGCCAGGCTCAGCCTCAAGTACGGCTCATCGCTTACCAGTACTTCATGCCACTGGTGGCGTTCCAGCAGGGCTCGGAGCAGTTGTACGGCGTGTAGGGGCAGCCCCAGTCGAAGTTCTCCCTCGGGGCCGGCAGGAAGATGGGCAGGATGGTGTCTGCGTGCATTGGGGGGCAGCAGCCGCCCACGTTAACAAACGGTTTTGATTGTGCAAAGAGGTAAGTAATGACGATGGCCAGAAGCAAGCAAGCCAGAGCCTATGACTGCTATGAACCTTAGGCGGAGCGGTCTACGCCCGCCGCAAGGCCAAGGATCCGGTCTGGCCCTACTGCCGCCCTGGCGGCCCTGCCCGCCCTGTTTGGAGCAGGCGGTGCAGCCACTCCCCTGCTAGCCCTGCCAGCCGCCGGCTGCTGTTGCCAGCACTGCCCCACACCGGAAGAGCTGGCCTTATCCTAGTCCCACCAGCAGCAGCAGCAGCAGCAGCAGCAGCAGCAGCAGCAGCAGCAGCAGCAGCAGCAGCAGCAGCAGCAGCAGCAGCAGCAGCAGCAGCAGCAGCAGCAGCAGCAGCAGCAGCAGCAGCAGCAGCAGCAGCAGCAGCAGCAGCAGCAAGCAGCAGCAGCAGCAGCAGCAGCAGCAGCAGCAGCAGCAGCAGCAGCAGCAGCAGCAGCAGCAGCAGCAGCAGCAGCAGCAGCAGCAGCAGCAGCAGCAGCAGCAGCAGCAGCAGCAGCAGCAGCAGCAGCAGCAGCAGCAGCAGCAGCAGCAGCAGCAGCAGCAGCAGCAGCAGCAGCAGCAGCAGCAGCAGCAGCAGCAGCAGCAGCAGCAGCAGCAGCAGCAGCAGCAGCAGCAGCAGCAGCAGCAGCAGCAGCAGCAGCAGCAGCAGCAGCAGCAGCAGCAGCAGTGCCCAGCGCAGTGTATCAGCGGCGAAACCCCCGCCCATCTCAGCCCCGACTCACAGGCGCACTGGAAGCCTTCCTTGCACCCATACGGCCCCTGGATGTGCACGCCGCCCTGCTCAATGCTGTACACACATGCGGGGTGGGGGCATCAAACACGTGGTGTGTTGGTCAGCTATGGCAAGCAGCGCGCTGGTCCTCCACGCCCGCAACTTATACGACCACCACCTTCACCAATCGCCATGCCCGCCCCACCTGTACAGCATGTTGGGCCGGTCCTTCTCCAGTCGCAGCATGTCGCGGCCGTACAGCGAGGTGGCCAGCGCGCCCGTCAGCACCGGGTACTGTGAGGAGGGGGGATGCAAGGGGAAGGGGGTGCCATGCATGATTGATGTTGATGAGATGATGGGGGGGTTACATTCATCATAAGTTAAGGAAGTGGTAGTGGTGGGGGCGGGTTGAGGAGCGCATCAAATACTAAGGGGCAGGCGTTGTAGGAGTGCGGGGTTACGGCATGTGTACGCAACTACCGGTATGCATGGGCCTCTATGTCTAGGATGGACCCCCCCTGGCAATGGGTGATTTGGGCATTGGAGAAAACTACCCCCCCCCCTGACCATCGACCGGTGTCGCACCGTGCGCCAGATGACGCCGGCCTGGTCAATCTCCAGCTGCTTCACAATCCACTTGTTGGGCTGCTGCTTGCGCGTCTGCGACATTGTGACGACGCGGTCAGCACAGGGTAAGTACATAACGCCGTCGATTCAGCGTTCCCGGCAAGTATCAGCGGTCGCCAGTATCAGCACCCATCCAACCTCGCGTACACGGTCCGTGTGGCTTCCGTCCCCTTCATCAACTGCTGCGCTCACCCCCCCCCCCCGCCCCCGCTCTGGTGTCGACCCACCCGCTCCATGATTCCTTTTGCCATGTCCAGAAACTGCTGGTCTATGATGGTGCAGTTGGGATACTGCGCGATGAAAGTGGCCAGAGCCTCTGCACGTACGGATCGTAATCACAGGATTTAGTGGGGTGCGGCACATGCTATTATTGCGGAACGACGTCTGCAAAGTGGTGCAAGCATTCGGGCTGAGCGAAGATGAGCCCGTCATCTGCGTCATCCTTAGCACCCGTCACCCTGCTGACCAGCAGGCCGCCGTGCGGCCCAGAAATTGATAGCAAATGCGCACCTGCACCAAAGGTGGTGATGAGCAGGTCCTGCGCCACGCCCAGCGCCACCTCCTGCCCTACGCCGGTGCGCGCCGTGCTGCGCGCCTGGTCCTCCGCGTTGCGTGCCGCGACCTCAATGCCCACGATTCCTGTTGACGGCCATTGGATGGCAATGCGGCGCGGTTTGAGGCGGGTCAGATTACAGGTTAGATTAGATCTCAGGTACAGTACCGGGGCTGGCGCCCGCGCCCCCCCCCCCCCCACGAGTCCGCCGGAGCAGTCATGTAAGAAGCGCGGTGCATATGACCCCGCCCCGAGGAACAGATGCCGCCGCCTCACCCAGTGTCGTCATGATTGCAAATAGCAGGAGCACCAATACGAGGACCATTGGCCTGGCCCGGAGCACGGCACTGGTGGACTGCCAGCGGCGGTGCAGGCGGTTGAGCCACAGGCGGCAGCCGGTGGCGTGCTGCGGGTTGAGGTTGCGCGGGTGCGAGCCGCTGAGGCTGGTGCGCGATTTAATCCTGCGAGGGGACGCGCGAGCCATGGTATCGTCACTTCCGACCTGTACAGTACATCCTAAAACTGTGCGGAGGTAAGGCTGCGAAGTCCTGATGGAGTTTAGTGAGACAATTGCAGTTTCATTTGCAAGGCAGATGCTTCTGCTGTACTTGATAGGACTACGAGCAGCGGGGCCGAAGCGAGCATGTCGACGACGGATGCGAAGCCCTGGACAGCGGTTCGCCCCGGGCCCTTTCTCGGGGTAGTACCTAACCGAACTTACCTGTCGAACATACGGTGGATACCGCTGGCCGCAATTTCATCGCCAACGAAATCCAGACTGAGGCGCTCCGCCAAGTTACATTCGCCTGCCTCCGAACCCCCCGGCGTTGCACTGCCACCGGTACGAGATGTTGCAATTCGGCGCATTGCCCCCACTCGAGAAGAGCAGGTCTGGCTTCTCACGCCGCGCTGAAACCGGTCGCGCTGGGCTGAGCGTGCCTGTGCCTTTTAAACCTTTATCAGCACATCACTTACGTTTCTTTCTCTTTATTCCCCAATCAAATTGATCGGCGTCAGCGCAGAAAAAGAGAGCACCCCGTATATGTTCGCCGAGTGCCCAGAGCAGCAGCGTTTAGTATCGTGGCGTGCTAAACACGATGTAGACGAGGTTTGAGTAATCTTGCTTTATTTTTTTGTGCTCGAGAGCGCTGAACTCGCTCGAGCGCTGAAGGGCCGCATTGAGCCGTAAAACGCCTGTGGATCGTCGCTGCGAGGCCGAAACTCTGATGCATGAGATAGAAAAGCTTTTGCTGTATTTGTAGTGTGCATTAGGTTCACGCTGTGGTCCGAATCTGCAACCGGACGCGCAACCCGCTTCGCCTGTTCGTGACGCGGGGTCGGCCGGCAGAGGAGGGCCTCCCCTGGTTGCGCGGCATGCCCCTCACGCATCACTCTCCTCTTACTGGTCACCTGCCTTGTCCTTCACACGGCCAGGGTTCCTTACAGACGTTGCCTTGAATCCACCAAGCCGGCAGAGGGCGGCCGGAAACCAAGCCTGCTGTGGAGCTTGGGGTCAGTTGGGGAGGGCACTACCCTAAGAAACAGCGATTAGCAGGATTAAAACGCAAGTTATAGCAGACTTTTGGGAGCGTTTGCAGATGTATGTGAGCCTGGGCATCAAGCCAAGGGGGTGGGACGAAATCCCACCAGGCCACCCTTGGATTGAAAGAAGGGAAGACGGGAGTATGTGGATCAATAAGCCGACTTTCATTTCAGTTGAAGAGGAAGGAGATTGAGTTTAGAAGATGGTGGCGCTCCCATGGGAGCAAGGCCTATTAGCCCAAGGCGCAGAGTAGGCTGTCGGCGCTGCAGGTGGCGCGCCCCTGAGGTCTAGAGCAGGGCGTCCGTACTAGTACGTGCTCGCTGGCTCGTGAGCTGCGTCAGCAGGTCCCTCCTGTAACCAATGCAATCTACCCTGCAGTCTCAGCAGTCCGAGACTCCAGGTTGCCATCCTGCAGTCTTTGCAGACCCGATAGCACCCAGAATGTGATTACAGAATGCCCACGTTGCACTGCCGCACTGCGTCACCTTGCCGCCGCATGCAGCGCTTGGACTTCACCCTTGTCCACGCCTTGTCCCTGTTGCCCTTAGTCCACACGGTGTCTGCACTCGAAATCTAGCGTCCCGGACTCCCGGCTCCCCTGAGCCTTTCCGGTACTGCGGTACACGTCTTGCCCAGCCAGCGCTTCCAATAACGTGTCTTGCCCAGTCGGCGCTTCCAACAATGTGTCGACACGCAGGCAGACTCACGCCACAAGGTACCCATCCGAGAAGTCGGACTTCCACGTCCGCCCAAATGCACCTGTCTCTGCCCCCTGCCCTCTCGCTGCATCACCTCGTCTCGCCCTCTCCTCCTTTTAATACGCAGCACCCAGACCGCGCCCATCTTCCCCACCTCATCCCAACTGCACCCCGCCGCACCGCCACACTCAACCCATGCGCCATCCAGCACCCTGCCCCGGCGCCCGACCGCTTCGCCTCCCCAACCATCCCGCGCGCCGCCTCCCACTCCACTTCACTCCTTTCCACTCCACTCCACTCCACTACTTGCGCGCCAGCTTCTGCAGCTGGTTGACTGCCAGCATCATGACCAGCGAGATGAGCAGCAGCACGGTGCCGATGACGGTGGCGCCCACGTAGTCATACTGCTCCAGGCACTGGAAGATGAGCACGGGCGCGATTAGGTCCTTGAAGGCAAAGTTGGAGGACACGATCACGATGGAGCCGAACTCGCCCAGCGCGCGCGAGAAGGCCAGCGCCGTGCCGGTCAGCAGCGCGGGCAGCAGCGGCGGCAGCACCACGTCGGTGAAAGTGCGCCACTGCGAGGCGCCCAGCGACCAGGCTGCCTCCTCCATCTCCTTTTGGATTTCCTGTGGGAGGGTGAGGGCGCCGCCGGGAAGGGGGGGAGTAGGGGAGCGTGTGAGGCGGGGAGCAGGAGGGTGTGGGGGCGCGACGGGGAGGCGGGGCACGCGTGAGGCGGGGGCGCGGCCGTGTACGCGTGGGGCCTGGGGCACCACGGTGGCGCCGAGGCGCCGCAGCTGCTGTTGCCCCTTCAGCGCACTGCAGCCGCGATGTGTGTGGCTGCAGGTGGAGCGCACCCGTCTTGCCCGGTAACGACCCATCCTCTTGCCCAGGGCCCGCTTGCACCCTGCATCCCCTGTCTCACTAGATGCCCCGGGGCCGGGAATGGCATGCCGCCGCGCCGCGCACCCCTGCAACCCCCGGCCCCCATACCGCACTGACCGTGCCAATGCTAACCTGATGCCCTCCGGTCCCGCCGATCTGGGTTTCTACATCGTTCGTCACATCAGCCCCTGCCTCCCTGGCCTAGCTGCCGAGTGTGACACGTCCAGCCACAGCCTCGGCCCCGACCCTTTCGTATGCCCCCCGCTTGCCCGCCGCCTCCCCGCTCCGTCCTGCTCCTCCCCACTCTTCAACTCCTGCCCGCCCCTCCCCGCCCGCCCCTCCCCGCCCGCCCGCCCCTTGTGCCCCCGGCCCGGCCGCACCTGCATGACCGGCTGCATGGTGCGCACCACGAAAGGGAACGACACGAAGATCATGGCGATCACCACACCCAACCGCGTGAAGACCACCTGGGCGTTGTTGGGGGTTGCAACGTAAAGGAGTTACTGGCAGTGGAACAGTGTGCAGGGAAGGACAGGATGGGGGGGGGGCGAGGAACGAAGGCGCGGAGGCAAGGCAGTTCAGTGACGGTGCTTGGGCAGCGTATCCGCGCCACCGGTCCGCACCAGCGGTCCACGCCACCTCCTCGCCACCTCCTGGCGACCCTCTTCCTGACCAAAAACCCCTCTCTCCTACAACACTGGCCCCGTGTCCCATTCCCGACCCCAACCCCGCCTCCCCTCCTGTGCCTCCATGCATCAACCGGTCCCCCAACCCGTCCACCGGGCCCCCTCCCTCCTCCCTCCTCCCTCCTCCCTCCTCCCTCCTCCCTCTTCCCTCCTCCCTCTTCCCTCCTCCCTCCTCCCTCCCTCCCCTCCTCCCCTCCCTCCTCCCCTCCCTCCTCCCCTCCCTACCCGCCCCCACGCACCTGCACGCCCTGCGCCTGCAGGAACTGGCCGATGAAGAACTCGTCGCCGTACACGGTGGCCAGCGTGAGGCCCGCCACCGAGGTGGGCAGCGCGAACGGCAGGTCCACGGCCGCGTCCAGGATCTTCTTGCCCGCGAAGTTGTAGCGCACCAGCACCCAGGCCAGGATGAAGCCGAACACGCAGTTGATGGCGGCCGCGATGAGCGAGCAGGAGAAGGTGACGTAGTAGGCGTGCATCGCCACCGGCTCGGTCGCGCGCGCGATGAAGACGCTGAGCGGCACGAGCGAGGCCTTCTGCAGCAGCGCCGTGATGGGCATGATGAGCATGAAGGCCATGTACGACAGCATGAAGGTCCACGTGATGATGGGCGACAGGTTGGGCAGCCGGAAGCGCGCCACGGCCTGGAAGGGGTCGGTGGAGGTGGCGGCGGCGGGCACGGGGCTGAGCCCGGAGCCGGCGCCGCCGTCCATGGAGGCGGAGGGCGAGCCCTCGTTGGAGGGCGCGAGGGAGGGACCCACGGAGACGGAGGCGGAGACGGAGACGGACTCGGCGACAGCCACCTCCGCCACCGCCTGCGGTTGGCGCTGCTGCGGTTGTTGCGGTTGTGGTTGCGAGAAGCCGCCGGCTGGACCTGCGTGGGCGGCGCGGGTGGCGGGGGCGTGGGACCACGGCGTGGGCCTGGCGGTGTGAGCCTGGCGTCAGGCCGTGCGCAGGCCGTGCCCGGTCGTGCCGCGCGGCAAGCGTGGCATGCCGCCCACCCACCCCCACCCCGCCAGGCCGTGGTCCGTTGAACGACACGAAGCAGGTGGGAGGCGTGTGTAGTCAAGGGGTCCGCCCTCGGGGGTGGGGTGGGTATCACTGGGTGAAAGGATTCGCGGTTGGGTCTCCAGGCCAACCCGCACCCGTGCGTCCTCACGCGACGCACCTCCTGGAGGGTCGAACGCCGCTGCTGCGGCTGCAGACGCCACGACTTGCAGCCTTTGCCGTTGGTGTCTCCCAAGACCTGTTCCAGTCACATAGCCAACAAACGCAGTTGGCCTGACGGCCCCCCATGCGCGCACGCCGCCGAGCTTGTCGCTTACCTGCCGAAGAGAGCTGTGCATGAGCAACGCTTGAAATCCCTAGTCGGACGGGCGATCGTTGCATCGCAGCGATACAGGGCCTCCCTCGCGAGGCTGCAAACTGATGGCTGCAAACCCGCTCCATGTTTCGTAGCTACTCAAATGAATTATATTACTTTGATGGCTGGTAGTGGCTTACTGCAAAAAGAAAAAAGCAGAATCCATGAAGCGCTCAAGAAAGGCTTTGCATAGCTGCTCAGGCTCGCGTTCTTGTTAGCGGTTGACTTCACGAGTTCCTCGGAGTGCTTTTGTATTATTGCTTAAAGGCTGTCCAGGGAATTCGCCAAGCTCAAGCAATGTGCACCAATTGCTTGCCGCCCGGCGGTCCTGTGGCGCGTGTCCGCACAAGT
Source organism: Chlamydomonas incerta (assembly GCA_016834605.1). Taxonomy (NCBI): domain Eukaryota; kingdom Viridiplantae; phylum Chlorophyta; class Chlorophyceae; order Chlamydomonadales; family Chlamydomonadaceae; genus Chlamydomonas; species Chlamydomonas incerta. Next base: position 1,148,134 of record JAEHOC010000029.1, read on the forward strand.
ATTCTGGCGGCACCCCAATGGTTATTATTCCTGTGTCGATTCCGAGTGCTGCGCGGCCCCGGTGCCGACTGACACGTTGCCTTGGCGTGCCCCATCCCCCCGCCCACCCCCCATCCCCACCCTACGGCGCACAAGAAGCCTCAGTGCCGCCGATGCGCCAGTTGTGTCGACGTGCTGCGCTGTGGTGGATACGTGCATGCAGGCGTATGGACGTGAGGGGTTCTCCTGTTACCGAAGATGCGGTAAACTGTGCCAGGAATTGCTGCACAAGCCATTCAGAAGGGCGTCAGGGCGTACGTCAGGGCGTACGTCAGGGCGTACGCAATGCACGCTGTAGTCGATACATTCCAGGACACTGCCACAGCGGCAAAAAATTGGCAACAGCAAATTGCCCGCGAGCGACTAACATGTACCTTTTTAGCACGCGCAGCGGAGTCACCACTTTCGAAAGCACTTCGCTAACCACGCGCCGCCCGCCACTGCCCACCACTGCCTGCCACTGCCCGCTCTTTCACCGTTTCGCACCCCGCCCCGCCCATTGGTCCCAGCGCTGCGCCACCTGTCGAAAACCCATTGCATTTGTGCGTACTACCCACTTAGGCAGCGGGGGCGAGCTAAATCCAGACCCCCATGTTGCATTTGCCCATTTGGCCCATGTCGCGTACATTTGCAACAATGCCTGATGCTGTTGTAAGAAACGTTTGCCCCTGCAGAGTCGAATTCGCATTCGTGAGAGTATGAAACGCGGCGAAGTCTGGAGCCGGAACGTTCGAAACCATGTTAAACTCGCAGCAACATTCATGAATCCGTAGCGTCGGTGTCTGATAACCAAGAGCGCTTTCATCAATAAACCTGGCCCAAGCCCGAGGCAGTATTCGCAGGCAAGGCTTCTTCGGCGGGGTTTCTGGGCTCTAGGGGCTTTCTATGCAAGTGACTCTGCGCATTTAGCTTCATGCGCCTCTTTCCATGAACAAATTCTGTGGAGTGGCCGCAATTCTCACTCCATGGTCAGACGTCGCCAGCCTGTGACGAAGTATGCGCGTTTTGACAGGCTCCCGGTATCATGGCGGGCGTGCTTGACAAGGGCCCGGCGGTCGACGCGGAGGCGGGCATCGACGCCCGCGCGCCCACCGAGGGTGCTGCACTCGCCAACACCCCCAGTGTGCGGGTCGTGAAAGGTGCGCATCGAGCCTGGCCAGAGCACCTTGCGTTGCGTGTGGCATGCTATCAGCTTGAAGGGAACCCATCGCTCCATGTGCGAAGCTGCTCAGTTCCGTCTATGCCTCGGGGGGAGGGTGCACTGGACCATTCCTTCCCAATCTCTCATGCGCATTGAATATTGACCACGTCGTTGACCTCGTTGACCCTGCCGGCATTTACGCTCCAGGGTGGAAGGACGGCCCCTACAACAAGCTGCAGGACCCGCTGTGAGTTCCGTCGTACATGCTCATTGGATTCGCCCCCACCAGCCCCTGCTGTCATCCCCACTCGCCCTCATAGGGTTTTCCGCCCCTTTTTCGCCATCTTCTGCCGTGTTCGCTGCTTTTCTACATTCTGCATAATACATGATACATCTCTTGATGGACATCTACATCCCTATCCCCACCTTCGCGGGCATACAAGCACTACGACAGATGTGACAGGGGGGCCAGGTGCAGCTGGTGTAAGATTTGAGCGGACAGAGACTCAGCAATCAGCAGCCTGTGCCCATTGTGCCTATGGGTGGGTGGGTGGGTGGGTGGGGGGTAGTTTTCTCCAATTCCCAAATCAACCATTGCCAACCCAGGGGGGGGCTATGACAGCTGGAGGGTGGGAACAACACCAGAGCAGTCGATTAATCATTAACCGCCAAGTTCATTTCGTCGTACAGGCCCTTAAGGCTAACTGCAGTGTCGGGCGATTGTAGGTGAAGTGGTGAACGCACTCGCCCTCCTTATCACGCACGCACGCCACACCGCGCACCCGCGGCCCCGCGCTGCACCATGCGCGCGCTTGCCCAACGCACCCACCTCACCCAGTCACCTGATGACTCTCCGTCCCTGCATCCCGGCGCCGCTGCAACCGCACGCACGCCCGCACCTCCACAGGCCTGTGGTGACGCTGTTGCCCTCCTCCGTCACCACGTCTTCAAACGCGACGGCGCCCGCCGGCCCCATCGAGGTGGCGGCGCCGGGCGCGGCGGTGAGCCCCGACCAGGCGCACCAGGCGGCGGTGGCGCACAGCCGGTCGATGCGAGCCGTGGGCAGCAAGCGCAGCAGCCTTGTGCAGGTGCGTGTGCTGTGGTGGGGCGCCGTGCATAGCAGCTGCGAGCTGGGTTGGGTAGGCCCTGCAACCGCAGCAGTAGCCTGCTGGGTCGTGGGTTCACTGTGGGAGGGCCGCAGCGGCGTTGGGGCCTGAGTCGCACCCGCCTCACTAGGCGGGCTTGCAGGTCAAAGCTTGTGGCGGTGTGGCGTCGGCGCCCAGCCCTCCCCACACCTGGATGAGCGTGTGCGGGGTGGGCACATGCGGAGTGGGCATGTGCCGATGTGCGGAGTCAGCTCCAAATGTACCGGTGTGCCGTACCTGCGGGCACGCGCAGGTGCTGGACTTGCGGTCCTACAGCATGGCGCGCTCCGACGGCGGCGCAATCGCCGCGTCCCCGTCCCTGTCCGCGTCAGCGCGCGTCAAGGTAGCTGGGCGTGATAGGCGTGAGACGTGGGCATGGGTCGCGGCCGGCAGGCGGCGTGCGGCGCGCAGGTCACGGCGTACCGGGACTCGGCACCGCGCGGGACAGGGCCGCGCTGGGGTCGGGGTCGTACGGGCGCGGGGACGGGGCGGCGAGGCGCGCGAGCACAACACACGGCGCCTACCCGGAAGTTGTTCGACGCTCCGCGTCCACATCGTGGTTGGCCGGGCATGTTCCGCAACGCGACCTGCTGTCCGTTCCCCGCCTGCGTCCCTGCATTGCTGTGGTGAATTGAACACAACAGGCCGAGTTTGTGCACAAACCCCACGCATCCTGCATCGCTGTGGTACCGGTAAATATGTCATTACATTCACAACTGTAGGCCGAGTTTGTGGACGAGGAGGAGCTGATCGCGCTGCCCTTCAAGCCGCCCAGCGTGTGGCGCTACGTGTACGACGTGATGGCGGGCACCTGGGAGCTGGTGCTGTACATCCTGGTGGGGGCGGGGGAGGGCGTGGGGGGGTGTACTGGGTGTGGCGTGTGTGGGGTTCAAGTGGGGGCTTTCGGGATTGTGCACAGGCCACACCGTGCACAGGGCGTGGCTCGGCTGTGGCTGACCGCCTGACATGCTGGTGCGGTGGTGCCCCGCGGCGCCCCGGTCATGCAGGTGATGCTGCTGGCGGTCATGTTGGAGACCAACGCGCGCTACTTCCGCCAGGGTGCGTGTGGCTGCAGCACCACCTGCCTGTCCATGCACCCGTGCGTGCGTGGGAGCGCACAAGGGAGGGGACAACGCATGCACACAGATAGAACTGTGCCTGTGCGTGTACCCGTGGGTGTTCCCTTGCGTGTGCCCATGCGGCGTGTGTATTGTCTGCATAGAAGGGGAGGTCAGTGTTGGGCGCGGGCCCGTGCCAACACACATGCCACAACGCACGGCCTATGCACGTTTGCGATGGCCGACACGCGCGAAGCAGCACCCGCATGCTGCGGACGTGTGCCGCAACGCAGGCAGCGAGTACGACGTGTGGTGGGTCACGCTGTACAAGTTCACCGTGGTGTGCTACCCGGCTGGCCTCATGGTGGCTCAGGTGGGTGCCGTACTGCCGTACTCACCTGCTGCAGCACCGCGGCTGCTTAGGCTTCGCTTGACGAGCAGCGAACGCGCGAACACCAAACTTTCAGCGAGCGAAAGACATGGATGCGACATGGTAATGTAGGGACGGTCCAATGAGGGGCCTCATCTCTGACGATATGCATGCGGTGGGCGGAGCTGCCCGGCGGCGCATCCTCCTGCCACACGACGCAACCACGTCACTGCCCGCGCCACGCCACGCCACGCCCTGCTCACCTGCCCCTCACGCTTCACCAGCCTCCCAATGCCACCCCGCATTCCATGGCTCCACTAACTCCACACCTCCCCTCGCAAAACAGTTCACGCTGCTGTGCGAGTACACGTTCCGCAAGTACATCTACTTCCGGCTGCTCAGCTTCGGCATCATGGTGCAGTACGAGAAGCGCAAGCTCTGGCAGTCCTGGTGCGTGCAGCTACCGTAGTGCAGCGGGAAGTGGTGTGGATGGATCATGGATGGGTGGGTGGGTGCAGCTGGTGCAGCGGGAAGCGGTGTACTGTACCGTAATTGGATGGGGCTGCATGCGGAGCCCATGGCGGCTGACAGAGAGGCGCACAGGAGGATTGCCGGCGGGAACTCGACGCGGAGCAGCTTGGGGCGCAACGTTTGAATGTGCAAGTACCCGGGGCCTGGGGCGGCGGTCGCGCTCCCACGTATCTGCCTGTCTAGCGGTCACACCAGCTTACCCAAACGCATGCATGCATGGCGCAGGTACTTTGTCTTCTTCTGCTGCCTGTGGATCATCCTCAACGTGTGGGCCTGGTGGGGCCTGATCGAGTGGTGGGGACGCAACGGCAAGGTGGGCTGGACTCGCACTTGGACGTAAGCGAGCCGGGCAAGTCATGGTGAAAGGGGCCCGCTGGGCTCGATTAAAGCACACACTTGCGACATCGCTCGGCCGCTGCCGCCGACCCAGCTTCACCTGTTCGCGTTCCTGTATCTGGATCCACTCTTGCTTGCCATTGCATCTGTTGCCACGCCTTCCCGCCAACAGTCGGGGCCCGAGGTGCTCTCCTTCGCGGTGTTCGCGGTCGTGAACGTTGTGTCCTTCCACCTGCTCATCTTCTACCAGTGAGTGCTTGCGTTGGTATCTGAGTGGGTGTGAGGTGCGTGCCGGCAGGTGCTATTCGCTGGCGCGTCAACGTGCGCGGGCTGGCTGTTTCCAATGTGCTGTTCCTCAGCTCGAATGAATCCTGCGAACCCTCCTCAGGCGCCTTATGGATGCAGAGCTGCACGTGCTGCAGCCGCTGCAGGTGGGTGTTTATGTCGTTGCTCACCCCAGCAGCATACCGTATGTTGGAGAGCGGGCAGCGGCGGCGTGTCTCGCGTAACACGTTAGATGCGGGTGCCGCCGGCCGTGTGTATGCACTGCAGCGCGTCACCCCCAGCCCCTGGCTGCGCCACCGTTTGCCCTCCACACTCCTCCTGGAGCCAGGGATCCTCATCGTGCCAGTGATTTGCAGAAAATAAATGTATCGCCCATGCACGCAACGGCTGCGCACCCGCCCCCAACCCGCCCCGCACTCCCCAAACCCTCCCAGGCCTACCTCCTGCCGGACATGGTGCTGGTCAGCGAAAACGCGGCGAAGAAGGAAGGCTGGCGCCTGCTGCGCGCGCTCCTCTTCGGCTACTGCTGGCCGGGGCCCAAGCGCTACGACGTCGACTGGGTACGGGCGCAGGTGGGCGAAGACGCCGCATGCACGCCTGTGCCCTTCTGCTCGTTCGCAGTTTCGGCATGCCATCTGTGTGCGTGTTGTAAGCGCGCGTGGTGACCGCTACCACGCGTGCGTTTTCGGGCGCAAAGGATGTGGTGCGCAGGACCTCGTGGAGTCGTGGTCCTTGCTTGTTTTGGGGAGGGCCAACTTGGTGTGTCGGCACAAAGGCGTGCGCCAGGCCGGGGACTGGATAGAAGGCGGGAAACTCTTGGAGGTTGGGGAGGACGGCATTGCTGGCCGCCGAGCGCCTGCTAACACCAGCGCGCCCTGCCGCCTCAGGGCATCCGCATCGCGCGGGGCGCGCCCGGCGGCAGCCCGCGCTCCGCCCAGACCGCGGAGCAGCTCAACAGCGACGCACTGGCCAAGGCCGAAGAGACGATGGCGTACGAGGAGGGTGTGTATCCAAAGGGTGGGGGCGTTGGCGGCGTGGTGAGCCCGCCCGAGGCCGACGGCGGCAGCCTCCCACACGACGGCGCCGCCGGCGCCGAGGGGGCGCCCAAGCCCGCAGGCAGCATGGTCCGCCCCGACGCCCCGGCCGCCAATGCGGCGGCGCCTGCGGCCCCGCCGGCGGCTGTCGCGGAGGGCATGCAGGAAATTGAGATGTGAGTGCGCAGCGGCTGGATAGGAATGCGGGATGGTCGGTGCTGTGACCGCGAGCCGCCTGCCGTTGTGGGCATGTCATTTGCAACGCGCATGCGCTCTGGACCGCTCCCGCCAAACTTAGAACTCATTGGGCGCCCGTCGCCACACCTTCCTGACAGTCGCGCGGCGGGCCCTGTGGCCGAGGCAGAGGAGCACGCCGCGCCCTCAGCCGTGGGCGTCACCGCTGACGCTACAGGTGGGTGTATGTACCGTAGGGGGAAGCAGCTGGCACACACGCCCCGGCGCACGTCGTGCGCACTGAGAGGACAGGCGCGGAGCGGTGGCGCTGCACCTGTACCCGCCCTCTTAGCGGTTTCACCACTCCTCCCAACCCGCAGTCTTCAGTGCACCTGTACCGCTTTTCCAAACATCCTTGCAACCCGCAGGGGTCGCGGCTGGGGAGAAGGCTCAGGCGTCAGCGCCGTCGCACTCCGCCTCCAGCGCCCCCTCCTCCCCTAAGGCGCCCAAGCCCAGCGCCTCAAACAGCATGCAGGCGGCCAGCGCCAAGGCCCTCAAGGCCGCAGGCGCGGGCGCCTATGCCGCCGGCCAGGCCACCTGGGGCGCCGGCCGCCGTGCCTGCGTGTGCTGCTTCCGTTGCTACTGCGCGTGCTGCTGCTGGGGCGCCCGGCTGTTCAGCCCCAAGTACGTGCAGCGTGGTGGATTGGTGGTTCACGCCTGCCGTGACTCCTGCTGTATGAGGAGAGAGGGCCTTCGGCCTACTTGCATGTGGTGGTGATGGGCGTGTGCGCGTGCATGCCGAATGAAGCGAATTCATGTGTGCCCCGATACCCTGCACCCCAACACCCGCGGAACCCAACTCGCGCCGCCGCCGCCGCCGCCGCCGCCGCCCCCACCTCATCAGGAAGTACCACGCGGGCCTGTATGCGCTGCCCATGGCGATGATGGCCGCCTTCTCCTGGCACCGGGTGAGCGAGCGTGTGTGAGCGTGGGCGCTGGCTGATGCTGGTGGGAGCAGTGGGGAGTACAGAGAGCGAGAGCGGCATGGCAGGCGCGCAGCCTTGGGTTGCCGAGCGAGCGCAGCGAGCGTAGCGGGGCCGTATCGCGAGCAATAGAGACGCGCGGGCAGGGTCAGGTTGAGCGCTGGCTTTTTTATGTGTAGGACGTGCCGTGCCGTGCCGTGCCGTGCCGTGCCGTGCCAACTGCTCCTGCGACTGGCCGATGCAGGTGTGGCCGTTCCGGCGGGACGTGTCCTTCATCCGCGCCATCTTCCTCACCACCTTCCTTGCCTCACTGCTGGTGGCCGGAGGCATCGTGTTCGGCGGCTGGCTGGTGAGTTGACCTAGACAGCTAGTGGACCCGCCGAAACAGGCCGATCTTCCTGACGGTGCGCGAGAGTGTGCGGCATTGACCCTGGCTCAACCCCGTCCCGGCCCTTGTGTGTACCACGTGCAGGCCGCCCGCAGCCCGCCCGTCTGCCAGTGGTAAGTAAGCCTGTATTGCAGGTGGCGGGTGGCAGATGCTCGGTGGCGGGTGGCAGGCGCTCGGTGGCAGTGGGCAGATGGGCAGGCGACAGGTGGTGGATGTCCTTGTTAGTTAGTTGCTCGCGCTTTGGCCTCCTTTGGCCTTTGACCCACCCATTCCGCCGTGCGTGTGTGTCCCTGATGCTCCAGGGGCCTGGACGCCTGCTATGACTGCAACCTGTACCAGGAAGAGTACGTCCAGTACGACCAGGTGAGTCGACGTGTGTGTGTTGCTAAACCAAACCCGAATGTCCCCAAACTTGCATCGTGTCTGTGGAGGAGCATGTGCCTGATGGTGTCGTGCCGCACACGAGGCGCTTGCCGCCGCCCAACCCGGCGCCGTCTCAAAAGTGCATGGCACGCGCACCCAGCGCGGATGGTTGTGGCTGGATGGAAGTTTGTGCCGGGACTCGGCGGACTATGTAACCGTTCCCAAGTCCTCACCCAGCGCACGCTTCATGCAACGGCCAGGTCTGCGACGCCGGTGGCTACAACATCACCAAGCAGTGGGAGGACCCAGACTACGTCGACCCCAACTGCACGCTGGGCCGGTCCTGGTTCACCAACGGCGTGTGGGGCTTCAACAGCACCGACTCCCTGGCGCAGGTGCGGTACCTGTGATTGGGCTGCAGGCCGCAGCGCGGCGGTATACAGGGGGTCTGGCGGAGAGTGGGGGAGGAGGCGGCGGCCGTGCCAACCAAGGGAGAGGGGGGGCGGTGCGGGCAGCATGCATTACGTGCATGCGTGTTGAGTACAGCGCAGGGGTGGCTGGGATTGCCGGAGCCGTCCATGCACCGCCCGCCTGTGTGCTCAGTGCACGCTCGCCAGCAGCGCGCCACGCCGCGCCACGCATGACTTGGAACCCACGCCCCCCATTCCCTTGCCATACGCGTCCTGGCTGCCTGGCTGGCTGCCTGGCTGCAACGCACGCAGCGCACCGAGTACGCCCCCATTCGCGGCCAGCCGCTGCTGCAAGGCTACCTGGCCGGAGCCATGTCCTACTACGCCTACGTGGATGGCTTTGAGGGCCTGCTCAAGGTGCGCGGCGGTTGGGCAGTGTGGACTGTCGAGGACGCACCCCTCGCCACCAGCAGCCGCCTCGGGTTGCGCCAGCAGCATCAGCACACTGAGCCCATGCGTGCCGTTAATGCGTGCTGCTGCGGCCGACTGCAGGGCTTTGAGGGCCAGTACACCAAGCGCTTCCGCACGCTCTTCACCAACTACGGCTTCAGCGAGTACGAATTCATTTTCATCGACGACACAGCCATCGCCGACACGCAGGTGCGGGCAGGCTTCAGAAGAAGCATGAGCATGCCGATTCCTAGTATGAGCACATGTCATCGGTCACGCACACGTGTCCGCGAATGGGCACGTACGGGGCCGAAACGTGGGGTTGTGGTCATGTTGAATGCAGCTCACCGTGTCTACCCGTTATGTACACCATGGCCGAATGTGTTTGCGCGCGGCGGCGTGTGCTTGACCATGCGTATTGCATGCGTGCGGCGCCCGGGTCCTCCACAGTTCATCGTGGCGGGCACCGGCCGCGACATCTTCCTCATCTTCCGAGGCACTGACGGCATCACAGGTGGGGCCGCCGTGCGGTCGGGTGCATCGGCCATCTCCTGCTGCATGCCGTATGCGCTTTTCCTTCTACGGCATGAAGAGCCCCTCCTCCTCACTGTTATGCATATGCACCGACGTACACGCATTGGCTTGGTTTGGCTTGGTTTGGATTAGGGGCAAGCTGGTGTCGATAAACCCCTCTCGGTTCCGCTAGCTGGCTACCACTGTGACGGGCGTCTTGCCCCTGTGCCTCGCCTGCAACTAGTCACGCTGGCCATGAACCGCCGCCACGCAGACACGTTCATCACCGACCTGGCGGGTCTGTGCAAGTCCAACAACGACTTCAACGCCTCCACCACCTGCATCCACGACGGCTTCCTGTCCGCCTACCGCTCCGCGCGAGACAAGGTGCGTACCGGTGACGCGGCCGGGCGGTCGCCACAGCCGCCACCGCAGCTGCGCGCTGTTGGGGGGCGTCACAGGCGGTCACAGGGCTGCTGCGCAGACCGCGCCGCTCGCGCCAAGTCCACGACCTGCTGCAGGCCCTGCTGCCCTCCCAAACTACTGTGGTCACGCACCCACCGCTGCCGCTGCCGCGCCGTCCGCACTCTGCAGGTGTACGCGGCCCTGATCAAGGTGATCCGCGGCCTCAAGGCGGCGCGCCTGCCGGACGGCACCGCCTGGTACCCCCGGAACACCACCCTGGCCCAGCCCTTCACGCTGTGGCTGACGGGCCACTCGCTGGGCGGGGCGCTGGCCACGCTCTCCGCCACGGACCTCGTGGTCAACCAGGTGCGTGATTGGGGGGTCGGGGGGGGTTGGGGTTGAGGTTACCAGCCCAAGCCAATCCAAACCAATCCAAACCGATGGGGATAGTCCTTTCCAACACCCAACGGGGAATGTGGATGCCGCTGACCCAAGCTGGATTGGGGAGGGTTGGATATAGATGGAGAGGTGAAAGCATGGAGAGGTGAAAGCACGTTACTAGCAACGACCGGGGGGAAGACTACCGCGTACCCTCGCCGCTCGCTGCGTCCCTTCCGCCGCACGCTGCAGGGCCTTACCATCGGGGGCGTGTACACGTTTGGCTCCCCGCGTGTCGGCGACGACCGCTTCCGCATTATGTACGAGCAGTCGGGCCTGGCTGCCGTCACCTGGCGCTTCGTGCACCGCAAGGACGCCATCCCGCAGGTGCGGAAATGTGTGTGTGACAACCTGTGAGATTGTGCGAGTCTTGAATGTGAACACGGCATGCTGGGATGCGGGCCTGGGCCCCTTTGTTGCTGCGGGCGCATGTCCAGCATGTCGGAGGGTCTACGCGCTGGAGCTGGCCGCTGCACTTCACGGACATCGGTAACGACGCACCGGCTGTACTGCTGTACTGCTGTACTGCTGTACTGCTGTACTGCTGCTCCTGGTTACGCCTCACTTCTTAAATACGGTACTCATGAATGTACCGCCGCCCCCCTGCGCGCGCACGTCTGTCCCCCCAGGTTCCGCCCAAGGCTATCGGCAACTTCCAGCACGTGGTGCCCGCCACCATGCTGGAGGGCGGCAAGTGCACCGCCTGGCCCGGCGAGGACTGCCCCAGCGCCGGCTGCGGCCTCAGCGCAGGTGGGTCGCCGGCGGCGGAGGAGCGCCTGCTGTGGGTGCATGGACGGCTGTGGGTGCATGGACGGCTGTGGGTGCATGGACAGCTGTGGGTGCATGGACGGCTGTGGGTGCACGTGCACGGACTGGTTTGGGTGTGTGGCGTGTCATCGCTGGGCGGCCGACAGCCGTGACCTGCCGCGCGCACGGTGTAGGCCAGGACGTTCATCTGCAGCGCGCCGAACCGCCAGGCCGCTGGAGGAGGCCGCGCGCTTGGCAATTCCGCTGCTCTGGCGCGCTCGCGCGGCGCGAGCAACCGCCGCCGCCGCGGCCTCTTCCGCTAGGCCTGATCTTCTCCCCTCCCAAACCCCACGTCCCAACCTCCCGACTCCACACACACCCCTCTTCCTGCCCCCACGCCTTGCCCCCACGTCTTGCAGCCGACCACTTTATGCCCGGCTACATGGCCAACCTGCGCGCCTGCGTCCTGGCCCAGGCGCCGCAGCTGCCGCAGTTGGCCGCCAGCAACTGCTCCACGGCCATGCTGCCGCTGTGGAGCCAGTTCGGCGCGGTCAAGAACGCGTGAGCGCCGGCGACCCGTGCTCAGGGGTGGCCTCGGGGTCCGGCGGGCGGCGGGCGGGGCGCGCTGGGATTTGGATGGAGGGGATTGCTGTTTTTGGTATGGAACGGGGCAGGGCTTCTACCTCCCCTAGCTGCCCCGCGCACGCTACTGTGCAAGATTCGGAGTGAGGAATTGGCTCGGGATGGGAGGCGGGACTTGCTTGGACGCATTTTACACGCACATCTGGCGTTGTGCAGGCTACTCACTGCAGTTATGCAAATGGGCATCATGAGTCCTGTTATCGTTTTGACGTGCGATCAGTGAGTCCCCCATGGCGGGATCGAATACTGTTATGACTGTGGCAGTGACGCCGTGGCATGTGCATGCCTAAGGGCACATGTGATCCCATGCATCAGGACCACGCATTCGTGAGAAGCGCGCCCGGATCGTTATGTTTGGCTATGGCCCCTCGAAGAAGCGCGCGCATGCCCGTTGCGCTGTGTAATTGCGATCCTGCTATGAGGCCTGTTGCATGGGCCTAATCGGGCAGGGTTGTGAGATGAAATGCTGTTGTGGGCTGGAGGTATAGAAGGGGGGCACGGCCGCGGCTGCCCGTGTGCACGGCCGTCAATAAGGCCGCTCCTGCTGCCCCATGGATGTAGTACCGAGCATGCGCTTGCATGCGAGTGTGCAAGGAGTCTGTGTGGCGCTGTATGTGAACATCTTTGCAATCGAGGATCCGTCCGTGATTCACATCCCCGTAGTCAAGCCAAGGATTGTGCAACAGAGGGCAATCATGCCGGTCAATCCTGTTCACGTGTAATCGTGGCTTCAACGCCGTGGGGACCGCTACCAGGGCCCTCGCCCACGGCCCCCCCTGCCCGTGGGAGCGGACGCGGAACGCGCGCGCGGCCGCAAGCCCAACACACGCACTCGCAACTCATTCACACGCACTTCTGTTTTGCGCGGCACACACGGGAGTAGTCCGGAGGCCCAACATCCCCACAGCACTCCGCTGCCCGGCCTGCTGCACACGCCCCCACACACACCATTTCGCACAAAGACACTCCTTGACTCCACACGCGCGACGCGCTAAAGCAACCCACCCCCATTCGAGCAGCCCGCCCGCCCCCAGACTCCGCCCTTTCCTCCAGCACCTCCCTCTAATCCCCCTCCGCTCCCCCTCAGCCTCCTCCGGCCTCCGCCGCCGCCGCGTCACAGCCCCAGCAGGTCCGCCGCCGCCGCGTCCGCCTCCGCCTGGCGCCGCGCCAGCTGCTGCCCCACCGGCTCCTCCAGCGGGTCGTCTATGTAGTCCTCCAGCGGCTCGCTGCGCTCGGCGCGCCAGTACATGTCGCCCGTGCCGTAGCCCTGGCCACGAAGGGGGAGGGGGATGCAAGGATGGTAAGAGAGGTGTAGGAAGGCTTAGGCGGGGATAGCTAGGTTTTGGAGTGGTATCCGCGCTGCAGCCATGGAGCCCCCACCCGCACCCCCAAACCTGCCCGCGCACGCGCCCCCTGCCCCAGCGCACAGAGCCCACCCGCCAAACGTACGTTTCTGCCACAAACGGCAATCCCCCCGCCACCGCCCGCAGCGCCACGCTGTGGCACGCAGCATGCACACATGCTGCGACAAGCGCACACACGCACACAGCCCCTGCCCCCTCCCCCCAACCGCTCCCACACCCCCGCCGGCTCACATCGATGATGTCCTCTGCCTGCTTCTGCTCGTCGTGCGGCATGAAGTAGGTGGGCACCTCCAGCTCGCGGCCGGTGGCGTCCGCAATGTCCTCCGCCGACCAGCCCTGCTCGATGGCCCAGCCGTGGTCCACCGGGCAGGAGTACTCGTCGGGCGGCGTCCTGGAGGAGGGGGCAGGGCAGGGCGGGTGTTGCAAAGATGTAAGAGAAATGCAGCAGGGTAGACAGCGAGAGGGGCGGCGGGTTCTGTGAATACCAGCCCGATCCCATTCCAAGACCAAGCCGAGGGGCCGCGGGCGCGGTGTCCGGGTTCAGGGGCACTGTGAGCGACACGGCGGGCGGTCGCATGGCCAACCATCCCCCCATCCCATACACCATGCACGGTCGCTCCTCCCCTACACACACACACCGAGCCCACCGAGATTCGGGCTTCGCAAGGAGCTGCCCCGCCCCCGCCCTGCCCCCCGAACACGAGTATACCGCTCTCCTCCGCACATGGGTTTTGGGTTGGCCATGGTTGATTTGGGAATTGGAGAGAACTACCCCCCCCCCCCGCCACCCACATGAGGTCCTGCAGCCCCTTGACGCAGAACTTGAGCTGCAGCGGCCAGCGGTACAGGCCCGGCTGCCGCATCTGTACGGCGAGTGGGAGGGATGGAGAGAGGGAGAGGGCAGGAGGGGTTGCAAAGATCGTACAAAGAGGTGTAACATGGTAGACAGCAGGGCAGGGGGGCCGGAGAGCGGGTGAGGTCTGAGGAGAGGCGCGCGGCGGCGGCCAAGGATTGCTGGAGCGCGGGCAGCACGGGGGCAGCGCTCGCGCAACGCATAGATCACACGGCACCCCCACATACCCATGTCCTTCATCGTGTGCCGTGCATGGAACCCTCAGCCGCCTCCCGCTCCTCAGCAACCGCACCGCCGCCAACCCCCGTGTCCTGCTGTTCCTGACATCGCCTTCACTTCCAAAACCAATTAATGTAAGGCCCCCTACCACCCACCCCACACACAAGAAAGCACGCACGCACACGCACGCACCTTGTGCACCTCCACCATCACCACCTCGCCCACGTCGATGTGGTCCACAGCCAGCTCCCACTGGTCCTCGGTGCAAGGGATGAGCCTGCGGGGGCCGCGAGCGTGCGTTTGTGTGTGTGCAAGGACGGGTGGCGAAGTGGTACAAAGGGGGGCAAGGGGGAAAGAGCAGCAGGTGAGGGGAAGGCTGTGTAACCCCTCCCGCCCCTCATAGTGTAACCCCTCCCGCCCCCCTCCACCCCTCCCGCCCCCCTCCAACCCCTCATCCGCCCCCGCCCTCACCCCGTTTTGGGTTGGCAATGGTTGATTTGGGAATTGGAAAAAACTACACCCCTCCCCCGCCCTCAACCTCACTCACCCGTCGAACTCGCCGCCGATGTCCACCTGCACGCCGTGGTACAGCCACACGTCCGTCACCATGCCCAGGTACACGCGGCCCTCCTCCAGCTCCGTGAAGGCGATCTGCGTGGGGCGGGGTTGGGTTGGGTTGGGTTGGGGTTGGGTTGCAGCGGCGGAAGAAGAGTGTGTGGAGGGTTGACAGCAGGCGGTATAGAGGGGGAGAGCGAGGTGTGGAGCGGCGCGGACAGGGCTGGTGGCGTCAGGCGCGTTGGTGGCGAGCGGGTGGACTACTTGCGCGGCCTCCCGCTCCTTCCTGCTGTCAATCCCACCCCTTGCGCCAGCCCGCCCTGCAGGCCCGTGGCCCCGCTGCAGCGGCATGCAACTGTTGGGACTGCGCACTGCAGCAGTCCAAAAACGGGGAGCCGGCTCCTCTCGTCTTCCGCCGCGTGCCCGGCGACCTATCCCGAAGGTCAGCTATCTTTCCGGAACCGTGCGCCCACGCCCAGCCCCTATGTCACCTGCCTGCTGCCCACTGCCACGGCCCCTTTCCCGCCCCCAATCTCCGCTGGGCTGCCGTGTGTGTTTCTGGGGTTTGGGCTGGACTCCAACCCCCCTTGGCTTAGCTTGGGCTGGTGTTCACACCCCCGCCCCCTTCCTTTCGCCCGCTCCCTTTTGCATCCCCCCGGTCGCTGTTGCTCACCCGCTCGTCGCCAGCCGGCAGCCCCTCCTGCGGCGGGTGCCAGGGCTGCGGCGTGAGCGGCTCCTCGTCCTGCGCCATGAAGTGCACCCGCTGCGGCTTGCTGTTCCAGTTCTCTGTGTTTGGGGTGAGGTTTGAGGGGCGGGGATTCCAAGGATGGTTAGGAAAGCGGTACAAGATGCATGGAGGGGGGGTGAGAGGACGTGGGCGGAAGTGAGGGCGTGCGGGAGAGCGCAGGGGGCTGCGCGTGTTGCGTATGCGACGGTGGCTGGTTTGCGCGCAGCTGGGTGCGCTCCGTGCAATGGTGCGCGGATGCATGGACGCGTGTGCGCGTGTGCGCATGATTGCGCACGCGAAGGCTAAGGTTCTGGCGCGGCTCCGAGGCTCGGCGCCTGCTGCGTCGCCACACAGGGCAGATAGGCGATAATGGCCACCCCTCCTCTGCGCTCTGGGCAGGGCTGATTCCATTATTTTCGCTCGGTCGGTTGAATTGGGTGGGTTCCTGGAATGAATTACCCCTGCCCCTTTCGCTCGCCCTGCCCCTCGCCTTGCCCTGCCGGCACAGCCCAGGCACGCACCCTCGGGGGTTGAGAACCAGTACTCGGTATCGCGCAGGTCCACGATGTCATCTTTGACCGCCTGGTCAAACGTCCGCTGGATACGCTTCTCCAGCGGCCCCTTCTCCGCATCGAACACCTGCGGCGCCGCGGAGGGGGCGGGCGAGTGCCAGCGTGCAATTGGCGCGGCGCGTCGGGGGTTCCCACCACCAGCTGTTCCGGTCGTGTCCCGAACTTCGTCCTCCCACACGCATGCCATTCCTCGTCGTCTCCAGCGCTGACCTGCCGGTCCTACACCTCGGCAACCATCCCAACCGCTTTCGCAATCCCCGCAACCTGCGAAGCTGGCGTCTTGGGGTAGCTGAGCAGCCCCACGCACCTGGGGGTCTGGCAGGTCCATATACTCGTCATCGCCTTTGTCCTCGATGTTCATGTCCTTTGCCTCCTTCGATAGGAAAAGCTCCTTTTGGGTACTGGTGATGCGGCATGGCGGCAGAATTCGGTGCCGGTGCCCCCGACCTGCGCAAGACAGTTTTGTCAATTCCTTGGGCGACGCTCTCCGCATGTCCCTAGCATACTCACCCGAGGTCAGCAGTAGCCCTCTAGGATTCAATTGCGCACTGCATGGCCCGACGCGACCGCTGCACGAAGCACCGCCACAACTCGTCGGCGGCCGAACCCCGACCCCGCGCAGCGCTCCTTGCATTCTATGGGTCGATGTATAGTGTAAATTTTGCAGAAAAGCTTATT
Organism: Chlamydomonas incerta; assembly: GCA_016834605.1. NCBI lineage: Eukaryota > Viridiplantae > Chlorophyta > Chlorophyceae > Chlamydomonadales > Chlamydomonadaceae > Chlamydomonas > Chlamydomonas incerta. The sequence goes on from JAEHOC010000029.1 coordinate 1,164,554, forward strand.
GGCTCATAGTGTGCCTAGCTTTACTTATTATTGGCAGTCAACTTCAGGAACGCTGTGTGGCCGGAGGGCGCAGCCAGAAGCGAAGAATTGTGCTTGCTTGATAAACATAGTGCAATTCAGGGCCGGTTGCACCGTTCCAGTCGGAGTGCCATGAACCCGTGCCGAAGGGCCTGGGCGCCCCCAGCCCTCTGCCCCCTGCCCCCCTCGCCCAGCGGTCATTTCCTGGGCCCGGTGGTATGTGACACCTTGTGCACGAGAGGTCCATGAATCGGAGCGACATTCCGTGCTTAATACGCTGAGTAGGCGCCACGGTCCAGTCCCCTCGAAATGCCATCGGCAGAGTCTTTTGTGGATCACCCTGCAACCAAACAACACTGCGGAACACGGCAGGTTGGCGACCGACCCCCCTCACCAAGCGGCCACATTCTCCGCCCCCGCCCACTCCTGGTCGGCCACATCCCCCACCCCCGCCATCACGCGTGTCACTCAAGGTGTCACTCGCAATTGGCGACAGCCAAGTTCTGCTCCAAACGACAGATTGAACTTCGCTTCGTAACCGGCCTGAGATATGAATGCAGGCTTACAAGGGGGGACCGTCTGAGAAGGGAGAAGGGCCCCCCGCTTGCCCGCCCAGACTCTCCGCCCTTGCCTCCGCCTCTCTCCCGCTCCTGAGCGGCCGAAGTGTGAGCATAGCTCCAGGCTTCTGAAGCATACTTGGCAATCCACTGAGAGTGTGATCATGACAAGCCAACTTGCAAGTCCGACCTGGCAGCGGAGCGGGTGAAGACATGTACAACGCACGCACATGTCGCGCGCACATCCCCGCTGGCCAGCAGACGACTCAGCTGGACTCAGCAAACACTCTAGTAATTGCTGCTGCTAATTGCTCCTACAAACAGCTGACGTCGAAGGCAATCAATGGAAAAGTCCTCTTTTTCGGTCGCGTCAGCACCGTGCATGGGCCTCTGACGTGTGACACCCTTTTTGTCTTAAAGCTCTCACGATAGCCGCCGTCGACAACTTCTACACGATTCACTACAGCCACATACAAAATCCAGCACTTCCACGCACCCTAGGCAACATCTACGCGCCTGCTACCTTCAAAAATCGGACTGTTCACCTTCAGCGACTCGTCTTCTTCTTCTACCCTTTAGCCCCAAACTCGCTTCGATGTGCCACCGCACCCTTAGAGCTGGAGGTCTCCACACTCGGCCAGCGGCCGTGCGCACAGCCAGGCCGCGGCCAGGCCGCAGCAAAGTCGTCGTCTGCTCGGCGCCTGTAGTGCCTATCACGACCACCACCTCGACTGCTACTTCGTCTACGGACACTCAGCTTGAGCTGGGCTGGCGCACGGACCTGCGGGAGCAATATGTGTTGGGAACGCAGCTGGGCGTGGGGTCATTCGGCGTCGTCAACAAGGCGTTTCACGCGGAGTCTGGACAGCAGGTGGCTGTGAAGACGCTGCCTAAGGAGCGTCCCAAGCTCAGCCGCGCCAAGGTCCTGGAGAAGCTGCAAAGGTGGGGAAAGTGATGGTCGCGGACACGTTGGCCCGCCGCCAGGTCGCTCTGCACGCCTCGGGGCGCCCAATTGTGCACCAGTGGGGTTATGTGAGTTGTTAGCGCGTGGGAAATCCGGTTTATTCGCACGCGACTGATGGTCCCGCGCTCGACATCTCGCGCAGGGAAATCACCCTACTCGACCGGCTCTCGGACAGCCCACGCGTTGTGCAGCTGATGGAGTGCTTTGAGGACGAGGAGCACATTTACGTCGTTACGGAGGCGTGCGAAGGCGGGGACCTCCAACGCTTCAGCGACGTGAGTCGAACTCCGGGCTGCTTTGAGGCGCAACGTTTCGGGGGCTGGCTCTCTAGGATGCTTGGGTCGGTTAAGCGCCTCAGAACGAGGATAGCGGGTCCGTCGTTTGGAGTCGCATTTAGGTCGCGACTAGGGTCTCGGGCGGGTCTCTCACTCGCTTCAGCCAGCGCTGGCCGCAGCTTGTCGGTGTAGCTTATCTCGTCCCCTTTTCATTTCGATGTCGTTCGTCGCAGACCTACGGTCCCCTCACGGAGCGCTGCCTGGCCCTAGTCGCGCTGGAGGTGCTCCAAATCGTCCGCAGCTGCCACCGGTTAGGCATCGTACATGGCGACGTGAAGCCTGGTGGGTCTGGGGAAGCGCGTTGCAGGCTCTACAGACTCTTCGGGCCTGGGCGGGTAAAGCGCGTCGGGACTGCCTGGCTGTCTTCCCGGTACGTGCCAGGCGTACCTCCTCTCCTGCCTTGACGGACACCTTTCGACACGCTAACTCTCTCGGCGCTGTGCCCAACCCCCTCCCCACGCAGCCAACTTCTGCATCAAGGATGAGCATCGCCACCCGTACGCGGCCTCGCCGGCGGCGCTGCAGCGCTCGCCGTGGCTGAAGGCGATCGACTTCGGCTGCAGCCAGCTGCACTACCGCCACGCGCGCCTCTCCAAGCGCTCTGGCACGCCCGTCTACATGGCGCCCGAGGTGAGGCCCGCCGCCGTGCCTGCCTGTCATACCTGTCCTGGCGCGCCATGACGGCTCCATCAGCCACACGATGGCGTCCCCGGGCACGCGTCTCACTGCTGTCGCGCGTTGTCGACAGACACACCCCACTCCACCCATCCAACCCGCCGCTCCGCCCCTCCCCCCTCCCCGCCCCTCCCCCCTCCCCGCCCCTCCCCGCCCCTCCCCGCCGATCAGATCTTCAAGCGCGACTACTCGTTCGAGGTGGACGTGTGGTCCACGGGCGTGCTGCTGTACCAGCTGTACTGCCGGCACTTCCCCTTCTGGGCCGGCGACAGCTACAACCGCGCGCTGTCGCTCGACGAGGTGGCTAAGGCCATCACGGAGAACGCCATCCGCATGGACTTCGGGCCCTGGCTGGTCATGTCGCCCGAGGGCCTGGACTTTGTCCGCGGCTGCCTCACGCGCGACCCCACGGAGCGCTTCACCGTGGACGAGGCGCTGGAGCACCCCTGGCTGGCCAAGTTCGCGGGTGACTGCATGGGCGGGCTGCAGGGGCCGCTGGTGGAGAGCGAGGCGCCCGCCGTCGCCAACAACATCGTGCGCAGCCCCAGCCAGGGCGGCGCGCCGGCGCAGCAGCAGCAGCAGCCCGCGGAGGCGCAGCAGCAGCTGCCCGGCGGCCGGCGCGACGCTGCGATGGCGGCGTAAGGGTCGGTGCGCGGTGCTGCGCGCGGCGCTCTTGTGAGTTCATGTCGTGGGGCGCTCCTCATCATGGCGTGCCGAAGCGGCACGTAGCAGGTCTTGGAAGACAACGCGTTGGGTACAGTACAGCGTCTGTGATGACTTCTCGTGGTGACTTCTGTCGTGACTAGACTAAGGCAGCTTGCAGTGCACATACCTCCCCCGGCTGGGCCTACTGTCGGGCCGTGGGGTAGGCCGCATAATCTCCTGACCAGTCGAATTACAGTTGTGCTCGCTGGCGGTGTGGGATTCGGCATACTGGCCCCTAGTGTTGTTTGCCAGTCATGCATTCCTCGCTTCACGGTTTGGACGTGCATGCTGCTCGTGTGTTATGAGTTTGGGCCGGGTTTACAGCACGGGATGGATGAGTGATCCGGGCACTTGACAGTTAGCGGGCACCGTCTGGCTTGCAGCAAGCCAAGACGCAGGGCGAATGGAGGATGTGCAGGGGCAGGGGCAGAAGGGCTGCGGCCGAATTGGCCAGGGCCTGCCGGTGCCAGAAGCGGACACCCCCCATGCAGCGCATGGGGCCAGGCCTCCGGAGCATGCAGAGCATGCGACGGTGCAGGCATTGATCCCAGCAGCTCGATACAGTTGGTCGGTCATCTTCATTAGCGCTCCAGGAACCCTCGTAGCGACCCATGGTGTTAGGCTAGTATGTGCCGGGCTTGTGTCTGTCTTCGGTGATGAGTCAAGTGCTCTGTGACTTGTGTGTGCTTGGACCTGCGTGCATTGGTGTGTGGCTGCCAGCCATATATTGATCGGTGGTGTTTACCTGGTGTTTGTTTGCCGGACTCTCTCGGATAGCCGAGCGAACTAAACCACACATCAAGTGCGTTGGTTGCAGATGATGACACAATTCATGCGTTTCTTGCGGCAGGAAGGGGACGAAAAGCGCGCTCCTGCGGTGCTTGGGCGTCGACGGCCATACTGACGTGATGGCGGTCGGCTGCGGAGTTTCGCGTTATTTGGGTGTGCGGTTCTTGTGCGGCGTCCGCGCGGGCTCTCAGCTTGAGGGCTCGCCGGATGGCGCGGCCGTGCACCCCGCGTGCTCCTCGAGGCGGTGGGCAGGATGGTGGGCGATCGGACCACAGCCACCATCCTGCACGCCTGCTGGCCCGGGCAGGAGTGGCGCTTGCGGTCTCCTCCTGTCCGATAAACTGAGTATGGGGCTGTTGATTGGCAGGCGCAGTGTGCCGTTGCGTAAGCTGTATGCGGTGGGCACGAAGCTGTCTCGGTCACAGGCCCCTGTCGGAGGGGGATGCCGCATGAGAGTTAATAATATGCATAGAGCTGAGAGCGGGGGAAGGATGCAAAGCAACACACGGAGAACAGAACAGCAGCGGGCCACGGTGGCGGTGACAGAGTGGGATGATGACGAGAGGGTGCGTTGCTGGCACATGGGGCGGCGTGTATATGTTTGTATGTTTCTTAGCATGCATGCATGGCCTGCAAGGCTTGGGCATTGCGTGTACAGTATTTGGGCACGTCAGCACTTCAATTTCGCTTGTTGCAGCAGGGCACGCTCAAGGCCGAGCACGAAGATTTTGGATGTGGGATTTCATACATATAACCTCGTACAGTACCACACAAGAGGTGTACCATCACGATCTCGATACTTGTAACCTTCCAATCGAGCGATTCAAGAGAGCCTCTCCCCATGCGCGCGCCGCGTCCGTTGGGCCCAACACGTGCTGGCACTGGGGAGAATCAGCCGCCGCCTCTGCGCGCCTCTCTATCGGTCGCCCACCGCCATCCACCGTCACCACGTGACATTCCTCAGCCCCCACCACAGCTTCTGCCTAGCAGCTCCAGAGCTGTCTACGCCGCCCATTGCACCCAACGCTTGCATTGTTCCATCGAACCCATTGGGGGGGTGACTGCGTTGTTTTGCACTTTGCACTGCCGCTCTGCTCCACACGTGTCCACCACACAAATACCCGTACTCGGTGTGCTGGCGCGCGGGTGGGCATGCACGTGGTGGGCATGTGCGTGAGGGAATTAAGCCCCGCCTGTTGGCCTGCACCAACCTGGCCTGGCCTGGACCGGTCACTTCGCTACACGGCCTCGCCTGCCCTGGCTCACACAGCTGGGCTGAATGGAGGCGGCACTGCAGGGCGCACTCAGAGCATCTGCAGGCTTCTGCTGTAGAAGGGAATCAGGGCAATTGCCCTGGAAGGAATGCCCTGGAGAGACGCCACGGCTGCGGTCGTGATTCCAGGCACCGTGCGCCACGTGTCGTGCATTATGAGACTGCGGCCGTGTCTTGCATGACGAGATTGCGTTTCTTAAGGAGGAGTGAGACGCAGGGTGGTGAGACGAGCTCACCCCACCGATCTAAATCCGCTAGACTTGACTTGTCGGAGCGCAGGCCAGCTGCCATACTCCCTTATCATTAATTACGTGGGGGCCCCCGTCTCAGCCTGCCCGTGCCACCCATGTTCCTCCTCAGCCCTCTCCCTTCTACGGTCCTGCCCCGCTCGCAACCGCCAGAGGCGTCTGCCACCATCTCCCGGCGCCTCTGTCCCGGCGCCACCCCGCAGCTGCCGCACACATACCGTATATGCGCACACACAGAGACACACAGACTGCGGGTGGTGCCCACCTGCCCCAGCCTGCTGCTCGCCTCCGTGCCTCACTGCCTCGCTCCTGCCCTGGACCTCCCGCAGGCTAGCTACACGTCGTCACCCGGGGGTGGACGTGTGGTCGTGTGGCCTCCGAATAACCCGGCGACCAGCAAGGCATGGACCCTGGGCTGCTGCACCCGCGCCCTCGGCATGTCGTCCCGCCACGCAGTTATGTTAAGTTTGCACAATTACACACAAGCCCCAACCCCCAAAGCCGCATGAGAACCCACTCGCGTCGCTACAAAGCCATGCCATGATCCAAATACATGCCGTTCTACCATATGCACACTGTACGCAGCACATACACATCCTATGCATTAACACACACACTTTTCCGGGTGCTCTCTTACCACACACGCTACTACCATGCGACACATACAGGCATATATATGCAAGCCACGCCCCTGCGCAGCACACAGATTCATACTTGCACAATTGGATACGGCATATCTTGACGGCATGTCTTGGCGGCATATATAGACAATGCATGCTTCTCAGTGGGAACTCCACAGTTCTATTTCAGGCAATGGAGCTCTCCTGAGCTTCCAAGCTCCACCTGACTTCCCCACTCTAACACTGGCATCAATCTTCAGGTGCGTGCGTAAGACTCTCTTCGCTTCTCAACACCACCCTGCCTTCATCTGGCTCTCCCCCGCAGCACCGTGCTGGCTCGGCCTCCTTGCCGCTCCCACCACCACCCGCCCCTGCACCACCAGTCTAGCAGGGGGCCTGCCCGCCGCCTTTACAGCTGCCGCCCCGTCCCGCCTGCCGAGCAGCCAGCCAGCCAGCCTCCACAGCTGCAGCCAGCCAGCCAGCCAGCTAGCCAGCCAGCCAGCCAGCCAGCCAGCCAGCCAGCCAGCCAGCCAGCCAGCCTGAAGGTCCCGCGCTCGACATCTCGCGCAGCTACTCGACCGGCTCTCGGACAGCCCACGCGTTGTGCAGCTGATGGAGTGCTTTGAGGACGAGGAGCACATTTACGTCGTTACGGAGGCGTGCGAAGGCGGAGATTTGCAGCGCTTTAGCGACGCGATCGACCCCCGGGCTGCTTTGAGGCGCAATGTTTCGGGGGCTGGCTCTCTAGGATGCTTGGGTCGATTAAGCGCCTCAGAACGAGGATAGCGGGTCCGTCGTTTGGAGTCTGGAGGGTCTCTCACTCGCTGCAGCCAGCCAGCCAGCCAGCTAGCCAGCCAGCCAGCCAGCCTGCCGGCCAGCCTCCACAGCTGCAGGCCCCCCCGCCCGCCAGCCGCCCAATCCCGCCCGCCAGCCTGCCAGACTAGGGGTCGTTGATGTAGGCGCGGGCGTCCCAGTAGCGCCGCAGCAGCCTCACCGACAGCGCCTGAGCCAGCGGCCCGAAGCCGCGCGTGTACATGGACAGCGGGTGCGGCGCCGCGCCCAGGTGGCTCTTGACGAAGCGCCGGCCCGGGCCCAGGTCGAGGTACTGGATGCGCCGCGGGCTGGGCTGCTGCTGGGGCGGCTGGGACTGCGGAGCCAGCTGGGGCTGGGGCTCAGGCGGCTGGGGCAGCTGGAGCGGCTGGGTGGGCAGCGGCGGCGGCGGCGGCGGCGGCGGCGGCGGCGGCTGGCAGGATGCGGTGCATGCCGAGCAGCCGGCGGTAGCGGCGCCGCCAGCTCCGTCGTCGCGACCCAGCGTGGAGGAGGCGGGAGAGGGAGAGGAGGAGCAGGAGCGGGTCACGGCCATCGCCGTCACGAGCGGCCGGGCCTCAAAGGTGGTGGCGCCGGCGGTGCTGCTGTTGCTGCTGCTGCCGCCGTCGCTGGCCGGTTGCGCGACAGAAATGGCGTTGCTTGGCACGGTGGCTGGCGGCAGGGCGCTGGAGGCGGCGGTGGCGGAGGAAACAGCGGCCGCGGCCGCGGCCGCGGCAGCGAGTGAGGTGAGGGGGAGCGGCACTGGGGCACACCACTTGGCGCCGAGGACCGCCTCTACCGTCGCCGCACTCGCGACCTTCTCACAGCCGCCGCCAGCAGCCGTGTCGGTTGAGCTGCAGCCGCGGCGGTGGCTGCCGTTGCTGCTGCTACTGCGGCTGCTGGCGCTGATGCCGCTGCTGGTGCTACTGCTGCGGCCGCCGGCGGAGCAGGGCGCCAGCAGGGGCCCCGCCGAGGCGCCGTCGTCACAGGAGCCGGCGGTGACAGTGCTGCCGAGCAGCGGCGATCCCGGCGCCCCGCCGCCGCCGCCGCCGCCGGCTGAAGGGCCGTCGCTGCCCAGGGCGGAAGCAGCGGCGGCCGTGGGCGGTGGTGAGCACATGGGCGACCCAGCTCCCGCCGCCGGGGGCAGAGGCGCAGCGGCTGCGGCGCCACCGGCTGCTGCGGCGGCCGCCGCCGCAGCCGCCGCCGCGGCGGCCTTCTTGCGCTGGCGGCGCAGCGACGGCGCCACGGGCGGCACTGGGAGTGCCGACGGCACCGCTGCGGCCGCAGCGACAGGGCCCAGCGGGCGCGCCGGGTGCGTTGGCGGTGGGCTTGGCGGCGGGCTTGGCGGCGGCGGCGGGCTTGGCGGCGGCGGCGGGTCCAGTGCCTGGTTGTGCTTTATGGCCAGGTGCAGGGCGGTGGACAGGATCTGCGGCAGCAGCGGACGTTCGGTCGCGGGGCACCGCAGTTGGATTTGGTGAGGAGCCTGAGCCGGGCACGTCATCATCACACATGCGATGGGTGGAGGCATGGCGGTGCTGACGTGGATGGATGCCACGAGTGGAGACAGACATGGCGCAGTCACGCCCGCGCAGCCGCTGCACAACCACCCAGCCAGCCAGCCAACCAGCCAGCCAACCGCCGCATGGTGCGCAGTCGGTGTCCTGCCGCCAGCCTGCAGATACCACTGCCCCCACCCCCACCCCCACCCCCGCCCGCCCGCCCGCCTGCCCGTCCGTCTACTTGCGACCCCACGCACGACCCCACACGCACGACCCCACGACCCCCCACGCACGACCCCACGACCCCACGACCCCACGCACAACCCCCCACGCCCGCACCTGGAAGTAGGCGTTGGACTGGCGCACCAGCGGCTGCTCGTAGCGCAGGCCCATGTACACCACCTGCAGGCTCTCGCGCTGGGGCAGCAGCACGCCGAAGCCCAGGATGGGGCCAGGGCCGGCGGCGGCCGCGGCGGCGGCGGCGGCGGCGGCGGCGGCGGCGGCGGCGGCGGCGGCGGCGGCGGCGGCGGCGGCGGCGGCGGCGCCGGCGGACGCTGTGGCGGTCTCTGTGGCGGTGGTGATGGTGTCGCGGCGGCCTTCGTCGCCGCCGCCGCCGCTGAAGCAGCAGGCGGCGCCGCCGGGGCGGGGCGGGGTGTCGAGGGGCTCGGAGGCGCTGCCGCCGGGCTCGCAGTGCGCCGCCGCGGCCGTCGGCGTGTCCGGCCTGGGCCTGGGCCCCTCCCGGATGATCAGCACCTGGTGCGGGCGTGTGTGTGTTCGGGAACGGGAGGGAATCAGAAAGCACGAGGATAATGGACGTAGGCCAGCCACCCTAACGAGCACAATGAAAAGGTGTGCACCTCCCGCACCCCATACACCTACACGGCCACCCGCCCGCCCTCGCCCAGACCACACGCCCACCTGCACGCCCGGCGCCTCCTCCAGCAGCTGCGTGAACTGCTGCCGCGTCACCTCCGTGAACCCGTTGCGCCGCCCCATGGCCTCGTACAGGGCCCACAGCTCCGACACCAGCGCCCGCGCGGCGGCGGAGCCGGGCGCGCCGCCGGGCACGGCCACCGGAAGCTGCGGCGCGTCGGCGTCGGCGCCGCCGCCGCCGCCGACAGCGGCAGCCGCCGCTGCCACAGCTGCGCGGCGGCGCTTGCCGTGTTTCAGGGGGCGGGCGGGCCTGTCCGGGCCGGACCGCCGGCGTCGTGCGGTGGCAGCGGTAGCGCAGCCCACGGTGCCCGCGGCACTGGCGGCGGCGGCGGCAGTAGCGCCGCTACCGAAGCTGCTGACGCTGCCGCCGCCGCCGCTGGCGCCACCGCCGCCGTTGCTGCTGCTACGGCTGCTGCCGTGGCCGCTGCTGCCGCCGTTGTCTTCCGGCGCCGTGGGCTGGTGCTGGTGCTGGCCCGGCAGTAGCCCCGGTGGCTGCAGCAGCAGCAGCTGCTGCTGCTGCTGCTGGGGGCCCAGGCTGATCAGCTCGGCGTGCAGCTGACCGGCCGCCTCGTGGGCAGCGTAGATCTGTGGGCGTGTGTGCGCGGGAGGTGTGTGTGTGTGTGTGTGTGTGTGTGTGTGTGTGTGTGTGTGTGTGTGTGTGTGTGTGTGTGTGTGCGTGTGTGTGTGAATACCAGCCCAACTAAACCAAACCAAACCAGGGGGTAGGGGCATAAGTGCGGGAGAGAGGAGCGGTAGGGTTGGGTGGAGGGGCCACCCGCGCGAGCGACAATGCATGGGTGGTGCCTCGGTGCCGGGGTACTGCGTAGCGTTTCGTTTAGTTGGGGGTCGGAATCTAATCTCTATCTAAAACCCTCAAACCCTAAAAAAAGAATCGACCTACCTTGGCCCGGTTGCGCACGTTGTAGCGGTCCGCCTTCTTGAGGCGGGTCAGGTAGTCGGACCAGGTGCGGAGGGGCGTCAGGTCCACCTGTGTGTGTGTGCATGCATGTGGTGTGTGGGGGGTGTGCGGGTGGGGTAGCCATTGCAATGGGTGTTAGAGCAATAGACAAGCAGACAAGGGCGGCGGTGCGGGCCGTGTAAGGCGCATCGTGTATCGCCCATCCCTCACATGCCTCCGACGTGCAGCCCCCCTACACACACACCGCCCAGCACCGCCCAGCACCGCCCAGCACCGCCCAGCACCGCCCAGCACCGCCCAGCACCGCCCAGCACCGCCCAGCACCGCACGCGCCTTGAAAATGTCGAACAGCGGCCACTCGTGGAAGCCCTCCCCGGGCACCGCCTGGCCCGGCCGGTCAAACACGGTCAACACCGGGAACGCCAAGTCCCAGCGCGCCAGCCTGCCCTCGCGCCAGCCCTGTGCATGGTTAGTTAGTGGCAAGACAAGGAAGTGATTGAAGCTCGCCATGAGCTCACGTACGGCACCGCATTGACAATGATGCAATTCCCACCCTCCGACAAACCCACTCCGCCTTAAGCCTCCGACCCTCCCCCAAACCCGCGACTCACGAGCTCCGGCACTCCCACCCACCCTCACTGCCACCCCACCTCCAACCTCCCAGCAGCCTCGCAAAACACAAAAAAAACCTGCACACGGGCTTCATTCCGTTTCCTCCCAACACACACAACACGCACACCTGCAGCCCCAGCGACGCGTCGTTGCTGGGCCGGCACACCACCACCGCCCGCGCCCGCCGCGCCGCCACAAACCGCCGCAGCCAGGCGGGCGCGCTAGGCGCCAGGCAGTGGGTCATGTCCAGCGGCCGCCACTGCAGCAGCCTGCGGCGCCGGCCACAGGCGAGAGGGGGGAAGGCCGGCAGGAGGGACAGAGGAGGGAGGGGAGAGGTGGGTCGTGTGCAGGCGTGTGCATGTGCGCTGGTGGTGGTGGTGGTGGGGCTGCTGCCAGGGTCCCCGCGGGGAGCCGAGTCGCCGACACGGGTCCGCTGCCGGCTCCATCGCCGGCTGTAGCTGCACCGGTGGACTCGCCAACACACCGCTGTGCAGGAGTCGGCGTGTACGTTATGTTGTGGAAACTCACTCGGGCTCGTCGTCAGGTTCGGCGGCCGTAGCAGCACTGGATGCAGCCGCCGCCACAGGCTTGGCAGTAGCGGCTGCAGCAGCATTGGCGGCGGCAAACGACCAGGGCGGCGGCCGCTGTAGCAGCGCTGGCCTGGAACCCCGCGGCAGAGCGTTACGCGCCGGCGCGGCGCCGGCGCTCACCGAGGCGGCGCGGCCTGCCGCGCCCGGCTGCTGCCATGGCTGCTGCTGCAGGTGGCGCGGCGGAGATGTTGAGTCCTCTGGTGTGCCCGGACTCGCAGTGTGCGGCACAGGCTGCGTGCCGCCGGTGCTGCAGCCGCGGCGGCGCCGGCCGCGCCATTCTGGAATGCAGCCGCAGGTTAGCATCGCTGCAAAGAAAGCCTTGCAACAAGCGCTGCTTTTTCCTCTTCAGTATGATCCTCTTACGCGGCCTAGGCAAAGTCAAATCGAGGAGCAGCGCGAAAACGGCGAGGCGCTCGCATTCGACTAGGTCGTCCAGGTTCCAACTGCCGGAGCGGCGCTCTGCGCGTCTGGCTGGCTTGCGTCTTCGTGCATTCAGGATTGGGAAGCTCGCAAATCCTATTGGGCGCAGAGGAGCCGAGCCCGACCGGCGGCGGTGACAGCCGGCTGTCAAAACCCCGCGGCCCGCTGCCGTTGACTTTTGCTTGAGCCGTTTGCTTGAGCCGTTTTAACCAGCGCGAATCCCTCCCGGCAGCTGTAAGCTTGGTCCGTACCGCACACCACGCCGCCGTGTGCGTTTCCCTGTATCGCGATTACCACCATCGCTTAGGCCCGCACCCTGCGCAGTAGCGCGTGCGCTGCCCGGCTACGTGCCACCGTGTGACGCGCACCGTGTGACGCGCAGGCATGGTGGGGTCTTCTTTGACCAAGTCCCATGACCCAGATGCGCCCGAAACTTGAGAACACGTCGCCCTGCAGGCCCGCACTTTCAGACGGCACATCGGCGAGCCAGTCTGGCGAAGCTTCGTTAGCGGCTGACACAGCGGCCGTGACTGCTTACTGACGCATGATGAACTCTTTTGGCCGCAATAGGTCGTGAGCGGCGAGACAGGGGCCCTGTGACTGCCTGCGTCCCTGCGGGTCCTTGGAGATTGCGGCGAGCTGGCAACTTCCTTGCACGCCACCGGTGCGCGCTGCCGGCGCCGCCCAAAGCCATTTCCATCATCCCTGACTGCAGGGAGAGTTCCCCAGCAGGATTGACCCGGCCCCGCCTGAACACCATCGACCACGGGGACTGCGATTTCTTCACTTGGCAAAATTACACGGTATCTGCTGTGGAAAGACCTTATGTGACGCAGCTGCAGGGTAGAACGCCAACAAAGCACGCCAACAAAGTGGGGTGCAGCAAGGCCTGCTGACCCTGCCCGGCAGGAGTTTCTTTCTATGCGACTTTTTGATGTGCCAGTTGAGGCGCCAGGCAAAATGACAGCAGAGACGAACAGTGCGTGTGTAGAGTTTTAGCAGGAAAGAAGGGTTCTTGAGGCCACGCCGTGGCCTGCTCCTGGTAGCGCAAACAATTGCTGTCTGGACGGAAGTGATGGATGGCTGCACAATTTGGACACGCGGCCTCCAAAAGGAAGAAATAACCCGGACGTAACCCAGGGCACTCACATGATGGCCGGAATGCGGGTGACCTTTCTCGTCGTTCCACACCATTAGATGTAATATTGTCTGACTTATGAGTCGCAAGGCAGGGCGCTGCGTGGGCAGGGTTCCATGATAAACCGGGAAAGTCATCCGACTGCGGCCCTCTGCACAGTATTTCAACGTTAGCACATATGAAATGCGGGTGTTCACGACAGTAATCAGCGCGACTAGGGCGCTCCGGGTCATGTGGGGGGTACGGTTCATATGACCTCGGACCTGCAGTCACTCTGGCGTCAGGCCAAATCTGCAGAATCCCCGCTGCAGGCGCCGCTCCCTAAAGCAAGCTGCCTTAGGTTTGACTTCGCAATAGCAAAGTAATAGCAATATCGACTCGCCACCTCTAGTCTCGGTCAAAGTAACCCTGCTGGACGATATCTCGAACCCCACTCTGGCGCGCGACCGCTTGTAGCAAGGCCGCTATGGCTGCTGTGCAATCATGCTCGTTGCGTGGAGGGCCATCGGCGCAGGTAGGATCCTCGTGAGCTGGTGCCGAGGCTTAGTCCTTCGCTGAAAAATCCTTCACTTCTATTACGCAGGCGCCGGGACTGTCTCCCGGCGTTATGTCCGCCATCGAAAAAGTTCAGAAGGCCATTCGCAAGGCGCTGGAGGCCGGCACGAACGCCCCAAACACTGGGGCGCAGCTCCAGTCTCTCGCGGAGGGCATTGCGCGCTCGAGCTTCCTAGTGACGTTGAGGACGGGCCTGGCGCTCGGGTGTGAATCACCCGATTATCTATCCACGCTGCGGCACTCCTTCCTCATTGTCCAGGAACACAATGGTCCATCAGCAGGTGCGGCCTGGTTTTTATTGCGCCCCGCGGCAAACCCGAGCACACATAGGTGTCAGACCTGCTTTCCTAACTCATCTTGGGCTCGGGGACTGCAGTCGACAGCAGGGGTCACGCGGTCACGGTTGCACTTTTCCGACGACGATTCACTTTCCTTTGCGGCCGAGCGTTTGTGGATGCCACGGATGCATGCATGCAAGTGACAAGATGCATGCGCGCCGCAGCTGGCTGCTGCCGCGTTACTGACGCCCGGCGTGCCCACCACTTTTGCAGACCTGTGCATCGTGGTCGACCCGAACTTCCGCGAGCAGTTCACGTGCACCTCTATGCCAACCAGCAGCGTGTACGCGCAGACGGTGGCCAACAACGTGCCTCAGTTCTTCGTGGGCACGATCGGCACCGTGAACGCGTTGGTGTGCCTGCTCCAGAGCACGCTCGCCGAGGAGGCGCAGGCGCTGGGGCTGGAGCTGCCGCCCTGGCGGTCGCGCTCGGCGCTGCTCAGCAAGTGGCTGCCGCGCCGCTTCACGGACTCGGTCTTCATGCCGCCCGCGCTTGAGGCCAACCTCCACCCGCTGCTGAAGAGCAGCCTGGCGGGCTGCCACTCGCCTACGGGCGTGCAGTCGTGGCAGTCCTCCCAGCGCCCCTCGCTCGCCTCCTCCCGCGCGTCCTCGTCCGACGGCTGCAGCAGTGCGTCGGGCGAGCGCCCCTCGCCCGCCCGCACGTCGCAGCCGCAGACGGTCGTGATGGGCTTCTCGGCGGCTGCGCCGGCTGCTGCTACTGCTGCTGCCGGCTCGGCGGCCCCCGTCTCCCGCGCTTCATCCTCGACTTCGACTTTCTCATCTTGCTCATCCTCGTCCTCGCCGCGCGCGGCGCAGCCCCGCTCCTCGGCGCTCTCGCAGCAACTGGCGGCGGCGGCAGAGGCGGCGCGCGTGGTGCAGGCGGCCGCCGCTGACCAGTGGGTTCGTCTGGAGCAGCTGGCGGCCGCAATGCAGCAGCAGCGGCCCGCGGCGCCTGCCCCCATGCTTGCGTTGCCCGCGGTGCCGGCACCGGTACCCCTGCACTTGCAGGCGCCGCAGCCGTCCGCATTCCGCTCGGCAGGCGCTGCTCGGCAGGCGCAGCAGGAAGAGTGTGTGGCGGCGGGCGCGGCGCAGGCGCAGCCGGCGCGGCAGCGGCCAGAGCAGGACGCGTTGACCACGCTTGAGGCTGCGTGGAGCAGCGGCGGCAGCGGCCGCGCGGGCCAGCTACTGCAGGCGTTGGTGGTGTCGCCAGTGCACCGACGCACCGTCGTGCCGTCCAGCAGCAGCGCACGTGCACGCGCGGTGGGCGGCGGCTGCGCGAGCCTGAAGCTGGCGGGCGCTCCGTTGAAGCAGCTGCCTCGCATCTACACCGTCAAGCTTGCTGTGGCTGCATGCTAAGTAAGACATTGGCATTCTGCGCAAACGTTGGCGGGCCGCGACAATAAGCCTGCGGCGCAGCGTGCCCTATCAGTGGCCACCAAAGAGGGGTGTTTTCGTGGCTCGGTGGGCCTGGATCAGGGTCTTTGATTTACTTTGCCCGGCCTCGCGGTAATTTATCTTCGGGCAAGGGACAAGCGCGTACCTAGCGCCAACTTCATCCACTAGCTGTATTGCGCCAAAGCCTTATTTGGTGTCCGCGGCTGTGTTTTACGGTCTTAATTTAAACTCATCGATCACTGGAGTACGCTACTTATACTAGCGTGCGCTGGCGCTGGCTGTCGGAACCCTTAGCGGGTCCCGATGTTTGCCAAGCGGTGTTACGCGTACGATGTCGCTCGTACTACGTTTAGGGCCTGTGGACTGGGCAAGCAATGCCTCATCAACTGTTGATGGCGGTGGAGGGGATTCCATGTGCAAGAGAGCGAGGACTAGGTGCTGGTGCGTGGCGTGGCACTATTTTGCAGCACGGTGTGCGCCATGGGTTGCCGCGAAAGCATGTGGGGCGGATCCAGGGCTGTTGGGTTGGGCAGCGGTTTTACAAATGCGGATGTGTCAGCTTTGTATGATGGCCTGTTTGTGGTGTGTCCAAAAGTATCTTGGCGGTGAGCCTGCTGTGCACTGCAGTCATTGGCGTTGCGGTGGGGTTGGAGCTGCGGAGTGGCGGTAGGGGCTTGCGTTGAGACGCATGGTGAGACTTAAAGTGCGGCAAGATTGAAGACGCAGTACAGGGGCGGCGAACCCATGTACGCCAGACAACCTGAGGTATCAGAGACGCAGTAGATGGTAAATATATCGAAATTTGCATAATATCATGCTGGAGGAGATGCAAAAGCAGAGAGCGCGGTCAGCGTGTGACAAGGGCGCGGCGGCAGCCTCTTGCCCTTGTCCCAAAGGAGGTGGCTGCTGATAATGAGAGGAGAGGATTGAGAAGGTACTAGAGGATTCTACTAGCAGATTACGACTGATTGCGTTTACGGCACTGGACCCTCGACACATTGGTGCGCCCTATAGAAGGGGATCGCTACTATTACTATCGCTATCATACCGTACGTTTGCTGTGTCTGGGTTCGCCAGTTCGACACCTCGTGTTTGTTTCTGTGTGATTGGCGTCGCACGCCAAGCATGGTTTACATGGTGGGTGAAGGGCGCCTTGTGACGTGGCCATCCGAGGAGCGGCTGGTCGCAACATGCAATTTGAGCATTGCATCTGCCCGAGCGCGATGGGCGGGTTGGCATGACAAAGTTGTACTTGGGGTTGGCAGGAGCGAATTGTATTTGGTTACGTTGCTTGGCTGGCGGGGCGAGGCAGATGGTGGCCGCACGACCGGGACGGCGGGACCCTTGTTACCTGTGACCTGTGACCACCGTACTTATGCATTGCTGTGCGGGCGCGGCGCCGCAGACCTGTGCCCGGCACGCCTTGGCTCAGGTGATGCGGAGTGTGCAAAGTAGGCAATGCCGGACCTGTGTGTGTGTGTGTGTGTGCCGTGTGTGTGGTTGGTGGTTGGTGATTGGCCGGGTTTGCATGGATACGGTGGCGTGGTTAGCTTGGATGCGTCCAACTACAGCACCCACGCGCAACCCCAATGCACCGGATGTTTAACATTTTATTATGAATATACTGTCGACGCAGTGGCACGCACTGAATGAAGCAAAGTGGGTGATGACAAGCAAAGCCAAGTGGGGCATGGGCACTGATGGCATGGCACGCGGCCCAGGCGCGGACACGCACGCGCCGCCGCGTGCGGTGCCGCGTGCAGTGCGCGCGGCGCGCAGAATGAAGGGCAGGTGCCCTCAAGCTCCTCTGTAACGCGCAACGGTTGACACTTTGACATTCTGATGACTCCACAGCCACGCCGTCGGCGTTGCCACTCGTGCGTCCGTTGCCAGGGCGGCAGGGCAGCCGGAGCCGTTGGAATGCGCAAGGCCGCCGCATATGGGCGTGTGCCAGTCGGCAGCGCACACGCCACGACGCGACGAAGGGCAAAACAACGGCAGCGGGCCGACCGGCCAGGCGCCCAGCCCCGCTGGCCGCAGGTGGCGAGCCTGCGGCGAGCACACCGCCACACGCCCGCGGACGCCACGACGGAGTGACGGTGCGGGACAGGTGCGGCGGGGTGATTTGAACGGGGGGTTGCGAATACCAGCCGTCCACCCAAGCTAAAACACGTCTGCCTAAACAAGGTCACGGCATGCAGATGCGATAGTGGCAATGCGTGGGGTGGCGGTGGGGATAGGGGTGAACACCAGCTCGCGCTGAACCTTGGGTAGGCGTGGGCACCGGGTCGTGACCAAACGCGGCGGTTCAGTGCCAAATCACGCACAAAAAAAATTCTTTCTTGCGCCTTTCTTCTTTACGAAAATGCTGCGCGAACCCCAGCAGGGGCGCCCACAGCCGGAGCTCGGCTCTGCCGCGTTGCCGTCCGCCCCCACCACCGCTGCAATTAATGGAGGCGCCGGCGTCTTTGCGGCGCTGCCGCCGCCGCTGCAGCTGCTGCAGCTGCTACTGCTCGCCGCGCCGCTGGTGCTCTATGCAGCGCTGTTCGTGTCGCGGGAGCACCGGACACGCCGCGCCCTGGTCGCCCTGCGCGACGGCAATGCCGGC
Organism: Chlamydomonas incerta; assembly: GCA_016834605.1. Taxonomy (NCBI): domain Eukaryota; kingdom Viridiplantae; phylum Chlorophyta; class Chlorophyceae; order Chlamydomonadales; family Chlamydomonadaceae; genus Chlamydomonas; species Chlamydomonas incerta. The sequence continues at coordinate 1,182,551 of JAEHOC010000029.1, forward strand.
CCGCGGTCGGCATCCGCAGCGGAGCCCAGTGGGGGGGTGGACGTCGGCGGGGCTGGCGCCGGCAGCAGCCAGGCGGCAGCGGCGGCGGCGCCAGCAGCGCGGGCCAACGCCAGTGCGCGACCCGCGGGTGGCGCTGACGGCGGCGGCGCTGTGACTGCAGCGGTGGCGGTGGGCCACGCGGACGGCGGCTCTGATGGCGAAGATGGGTACGCCCAGGAGCCCGAGTGAGCCCCGGCTTGCGTGCTTGGGTGCCAGGGTGTGCGGCTGGCTGCGTGCATGTGCCGCCGGCGTGCCAAGGGGTTGGGATCTCGTCCCCTCCCCCTCCCCTGGCGGCTGGCGCGCACCCCTCCTGCCTGCCGACTGCGTGCCCGCCCACTTGATTGACACGGCCTATTTACGGCTAGCTGGTTTTGTTTTGGCGGGAGGGCCTAACGGAACCCTGCCCTCAGGCAGCGGCCAACCCTGCGATGACGCACGGCTATGCATCGGAATGAACTAACCCCACCTAACTTTCCCCGCACGGATGGCTACCCCCCCTCCCGCCAGGCTGCTGCGCTGGCGGCGGTTCGACCCCTGCACCTACATGCCCGGCCTGCCCCTGCGCTGGCGGCTGCTGCTGGGCCTGTTCAGGCACTTCGTGGTGTGCCGGCCCAGCAACGACGCGTCGCTGGGGCTGCAGGTGCGTGTTGTGTGTGTGGTTGGGGCGTGGCCATGCACGTGCTGTGTGCTGTGTGCTGTGCGCCCAACCTTTTGAACCCACAAACGCACAGGGCTGGCGCGAGGGCAGGCTGGCCCGCTGGGACTTGGCGTTCCCTGTGTTGACCGTGTTTGACCGGCCGAGCCAGGCGGTGCCCGGGGAGGGCTTCCACGAGTGGCCGCTGTTCGACATCTTCAAGGCGCGTGCGGGTGCTGGGCGGTGCTGGGCGGGTGGATGGGCTGAGGAGGTGTGGAGGGCGTGGTGCAGTCCAAACTCGGAACGGGTTTCTGCTAAGGATGTGTGTAGGGGGACTGGGGCGGCGTGCGACTGTGCGAGGGACAGAGGCGACACACGATGCGCCTCACACGGCCTGCGGCCCCGTCCTCAGCCCTTCAATTCGGTCCTCCCGTACACACACGCGCGCGCATGCAGATCCCGCTCAGTGGCCTGGGCGGCAGCTGGCATCAGTACCTCTCCCGCGGCCTGTCGCACGATGAGCGGCGCAGGGTCCGGCAGCGCACGCGGGTGAGCCTGCGTGCATCTTCTCGAGCGGGCGTGCGAGTTGCTATAGGGTATGGGCGGCGCGGGTGGGGCAGGTGGGGTAGTAATGAGATGGGACATGTGGAGGGGCGTAGTTCACAACACACGGCTTAACCCTTACCGTTTGACCCGGTTCAGTCGGTCGGTTCCTCGCACGGCTGCCCTACAGCTGCGCCCTCGCATGCAAGGGCCTGTGTGCTTTCGATAAGACCTCCTTGTATCTGCAACCTCCCCCGCCCGCCCACCCACCCATCCACCCCGGGCATTGCACCGCGCAGCTGTATGCATCCTTCGAGTCGCGTGGGCTGCTGCACTGCGAGGTCGTGGGCCTGGGGCCGCGGCAGCCGCAGCAACAGGAGCAGGAGGAGGAGGAGCAGCAGGAGAAGACCTCGCCGCCGCCTCCTGCTGCTGCTACTGCCGCTACGGGCGCCGCTGCCACCGCCGCTGATGACGGCGGCGATGACGCCGTTGCACGTGCGCTGCGCCCCCCGCGCGTGTCCGGTGGCGCGCCCGGCTCCGCCGCCGCGCGCGCGCTGGTGTCGGAGCTGTGGGCCCTGTACGAGGCCACGGGGCGGCGCAACGGGTTCACGGAGGTGACGCGGCAGCAGTTCACGCAGCTGCTGGAGGAGGCGCCGGGCGTGCAGGTGGGCGTGTGGTCTGGGCAAGGGCGAGGGCGGGAGGGCGGGCGGGCGGGTAACAGGCCGTGTAGGTGTTTGGGGCGCGGCGGAGTATGGCGTGGTGGGGTGCGGCGGGCAAGGCGTGAGGGCGCAAGCTTCATTGGGAACCGGGGGTGCCAAGAACCAAGCCCCCCTTGTGCTGGACTTCACCAGGGGGGAGGCGGATTATTGGCAGATGGTGGAGACGCATACGCATGCGCTGCGCGGCTGCCGCTTTCCTGCTATGGCGACCGGCCGGCTGAGACCCACCCCTTTCATATGCATGCGATTGCGCCGCCGACTGCCACCCCAGGTCATCGTCATCCGCGAGGGCAGCCGACACACCTGCGCCACCCCTGCCGCCGCCGGCACCACAAGTGCTTCCGCCGCTTCCGCCACTTCTGCGCCCTCGCCCACCTCCCCCTCACCGCCGGCCCCGGCCCCACCGACCCCACCAGCCCCACCGGACCCACCCACTCGGCCGGGCCGCATGCTGGCCTTTGCCGGGGTGCTGCCGCAGCGCGACAGCCTGCAGCTGCTGTACGCGGGCCAGGAGTACGGCAGCCCGCTGGTACGGGAGTCCAACGCCTACTTCCAGACTGCGTTCGTGGCGCTACAGCTCGCGCTGGACCACAACAGCAGCTGTAGCAGCGGCAGTAGCAGCAGCAGCAGCAGCAGCAGCAGCTGCTGCTACTGCGATGCGAAGGGTGCGGAGGCGGCAGAGGTGGCGGCGGCGGCGGCGGGGCACGTCAGCCCCTTCTTCCCCGCGCATGTGCCACCGCCGCTGCAGCTACAGCCCTTCGCATGGCTAGACCTGGGGCCGGGACACAGGTGCGCGGCCGTACATAGCAGTTCGCACGACGGGAGCAACGCCACCCAATAATGTATGTTCGATTGTCCGCCTCCTCCACCACGCACAATTGCTTGCGCACACTTGCGCACACATGCATTCAGCACGTACGCGTCACTTTCACTCCTGCCCACGCGTCACCCTCGCTCGCGCGCGCCAGGTTCGTCAAGACGCATCTGGGCGCGGCGCCGCACCCACTGGTGCTGTATGCGCGCGGCATCGGGCCGCTCACCCACATGCTGGCAGGGCGGCTGCTGGGCGCGCACCTGGACGCGCGGAAGTTGCTGACCGACCCGTGATGCCGTGGTATTTTATGCGGTGAGTTGGTGTTGGATTGGTGCATGTGTTAATTGGGCTGAATGCCAGGAGCAGCAGGGGGGACAGGATCCCTGTGGAGCAAGCTAAGGTAACGTTGAGTTGGTGTTGATCCATCCGTTAATCCGTTGTCACCGGAAAATGTTCCAGATCGGCGTACCCGTGATGGGCATGCCTGCATGCTTGCATGCATGCTAATGCGGAAGCAAAGCGATCCAGTAGGTGGCATGTGGGCTGCAGCGACGGCGTGGCGTGGCGCCGGGAGCGAATCTGTCATGCGCACTGTGCGCATGCGGCGTGGCCGGCCATTGAGATGTATTCTGGGTCTCGCGGTTGCTGCAGGACTGATACGATAGTGATATACAGAAAGCGAGAGTTGTCAGGAGTTGTTGTTGTTGCGAGCGCGGGAGGTTGGGGTTGGGCGCGGTTGCCAGGGAGGGTGGGGATGAGGCCCGGGAGGCGTCCGCGGTCCGCCACGCGATGCGCATGTGCAATTTCAAGCCGCCGGCACGAATCACGAGTCCTGTCGACGCAGTGCGCGCACTGAATGAAGCGAAGTGGGCGATGGGCACTGATGCCATGGCAGGCAGAAGGGCAAAACAACAGGAGCGGGCCGACCGGCCAGGGGTCCAGCCCCACTGGCCGCAGCGATAAATAGTGGCCAGTCTGCGGCCGACAAACCGCCACACGCCCACGGACCCAAGGTGCCGCGGGGTGGCGGGACGGCACAGGCCGGGTGGTCTCGAACGGCGGGTTGCCAACACCAGCCCAAGCAAATATATGACTGACTAACGGCAGGTGCGATAGGGGCAATGCGTGGAGGCGGCGGAGGGGGTTTGGGGTGAACACCAGCCGAAGCAAACCCTTGGGAGCGCCGGTGTGGCGCGACTGTCATCCAAGAATCCATCAGGATCCGACCATCGAACGCCGCGCTTCTGACCAGGCGATTCGCGCCCTCCTTTTCTTTTGCTTTCCCCCTTCGTGTTCTTACTTATTGCTTACGACAGTGCTGCGTGAACCGCAGCAGGAGTCCGCGCAGCCGCAGCTCATTTCTGCCGCGTCGCCGTCAAACCCCACCAGGGCGCCCTTTACGGAGGCGCCACAATCTTTGCGGCGATGCCGCCGCTGCAGGTGCTGCAGCTGCTGCTGCTCGCCGCCCCGCTGCTCTACGCGGCCCTGTTTGTGTCGCGGGAGCGCCGGACACGCCGCGCCCTGGCTGCCCTGCGCAAATGTGAGTCCGGCCCGCGGTCGGCATCCGCAGCAGAGCCCAGTGGGGTGGTGGACGGCAATGGTGGCGCCGGCGGCGGCAACAGCAGCCAGGCGGCGGTGACGGCGGCGCCAGCAGCGCGGGCCAACGCCAGTGCGCGACCCGCGGGTGGCGCTGACGGCGGTGGCGCTGTGACGGCAGCGGTGGCGGTGGGCCACGCGGACGGCGGCTCTGGTGGCGAAGATGGGTACGCCCAGGAGCCCGAGTGAGCCCCGGCTTGCGTGCTTGGGTGCCAGGGTGTGCGGCTGGCTGCGTCCCGCTGTGTATGTGCCGCCACCGGCGTGCCAAGGGTTTGGATCTCGTCCCCTCCCCCCGGTTGGATTTAGCTTGGGATGGTGTTAACAACCCCTCCCCTGGCGGCTGGCGCGCACCCCTCCTGCCTGCCGACTGCATGCCCGACCCCATGGCGCCCCTGCCTGCCCTCCTGTTGCGTACGGCACCACATCACATACGGCAGTCTTTGAAAGGGCCTGACGGAACCTGCTGCGCTAACACACTGGCTTGTCCAACCACCTTTGCACCTTCCACCCTCGCCACCCGCCAGGCTGCTGCGCTGGCGGCGGTTCGACCCCTGCACCTACATGCCCGGCCTGCCCCTGCGCTGGCGGCTGCTGCTGGGCCTGTTCAGGCACTTCGTGGTGTGCCGGCCCAGCAACGACGCGTCGCTGGGGCTGCAGGTGCGTGTTGTGTGTGTGGTTGGGGCGTGGGCCATGCATGCACGTGCTGTGTGCTGTGCGCCCAACCTTTTGAACCCACAAACGTACAGGGCTGGCGCGAGGGCAGGCTGGCCCGCTGGGACTTGGCGTTCCCTGTGTTGACCGTGTTTGACCGGCCGGGCCAGGCGGTGCCCGGGGAGGGCTTCCACGAGTGGCCGCTGTTCGACATCTTCAAGGCGCGTGCGGGTGCTGGGCGGTGCTGGGCGGTGTGTGTGTGTGGGGGGGGGGGTAGTTTTCTCCTATTCCCAAATCAACCATTTCCATTTGGGGGGGGTGTTGTAAACACCAGCCCAATGGGCTGGGGGGGGGGCTGAGTGTGTGGGGGCTGAGGAGGGGATGGGGGTGGGGTAATGCAGTCCAAACCCCGACTCCTGTCCTCTCGCACGCACAGTCACGCACATGCACACACGCAATGCAGATCCCGCTCAGTGGCCTGGGCGGCAGCTGGCATCAGTACCTCTCCCGCGGCCTGCCACATGCGGAGCGGCACAAGGTCCGGCAGCGCACCCGGGTGAGCCACTCCGGCCAGGGTAACCTGCGTGCGCGCGCCGTCGCTGGTTCCCTTTCCTTGTGCTTCCCAAACCACATCCTGGTATCCACAACCTCCCACGCCCAACCACCACACCCCCGACATTGCCCCCGCGCAGCTGTATGCATCCTTCGAGTCGTGCGGCCTGCTGCACTGCGAGGTCCTGGGCCTGGGGCCGCAGCAGCAGCCGCAGCAGGGGCAGGAGCAGGAGGAGCAGCAGCAGCAGCAGGAGGAGCAGACGACCCCGCCGCCGCTGGCTGCTGTTGCAGCCGCTGCAGGCGCCGCTACCGAGGCTGCCGCCGTTGAAAGCGCTTCCGGTGGCGATGGCGGTGGCGGCAGCACTGCTGCTGCGGCCAGTGTCCCCGGCACTGGTGGCGGCAGTAGCTGCGGCAGCTTGAGCTCCTCCTTTACCTTGTCCTCCACACGCACCACTGCCGGCAGTAGCAGCGAGGGGCTGCTCCCTGGCTCCGCCTCAGCCTCCTTCGCAGCCGCCCGCGCTGACAGCGGTGCGGCTGAGCTGCCCACCGGCAGTAGCAGCGCGAGCTGCGGCAGCAGCGCTGTTGCTACTGCTGGTGCTGCTGCTGCATTGAATTTCAACACCAAGCTGCAGCAACAGCAGCAGCGCTCTGCGCAGGCTTCTGGCAGTAGCAGCAGTAGCACCAGGCGGAAGGCGGCTTCGGGATCCGGGGCAGCCGGGCGCGGTGGCGCCACCGCTCGCGCCACCAATGACAACGACGCCGTTGCACGTGCGCTGCGCCCACCGCGCGTGTCCGGCGGCGCGCCCGGCTCCGCCGCCGCGCGGGCGCTGGTGTCGGAGCTGTGGGCCCTGTACAAGGCCACGGGGCGGCGCAACGGGTTCACGGAGGTGACGCGACAGCAGTTCACGCAGCTGCTGGAGGAGGCGCCGGGCGTGCAGGTGGGTGTGGGCCCCCCCGCCTCGGCGGCAATGTAACTGGAACTGTGGGGCGGGTGAGGTGCGTGGGTGGGCGGGTAACCGCGGAAGTGTTTCGGGTGCGGTGGCGTTTGGCGTGGCCGCTTCCCGGTTGTGATGGCGACAAGCCTGCTGAGACCAACGCGGTCTGTTCATTGCCGCTATGCATGCGCCGGCTGAGACCCACCCCTTTCATATGCATGCGATTGCGCTGCCGGTTGCCGCCCCAGGTCATCGTCATCCGCGAGGGCAGCCGCCCGACGTGCCCCACCCCCGCCGCCGGTGCCGCCACTTCTGCGCCCTCGCCCACCTCGTCCTCACCGCCGGCCCCACCGGCCCCAGCCCCACCGGCCGGGGCCCCAGCTTCGGCCCCGCCGACCCGGCCAGGCCGCGTGCTGGCGTTTGGTGTCGTGCTGCCTCAGCGCGAGAGCCTGCAGCTGCTGTACGCGGGTCTGCGGTACGGCAGCCCGCTGGTACGGCAGTCCAACGCCTATTTCCAGATTGTGTTCGTGGCGCTACAGCTCGCACTGGATCACAACAGCGGCTGTGGTAGCAGCGGCGGCGGCGGCAGTAGCAGCAAATGCGATGCGATGGGCGCGGAGGCGGCAGCCGGCGGGGCAGCGGAGGCTGTGGGACCCGCCAGCCCCTTCTCCTCAGCGTGTGCGCCGCTGCAGCAGCAGCTACAGCCCTTCGCATGGCTAGACCTGGGGCCGGGACACAGGTGCGTAGACTGCATGACGGGAGCAACGCCACTCAATGCCACTTAAGTCATTTCCCATTTTCCGTCTCATCTCCCACGCACATGTGCACACCTGCACTCACATGCGCACGATTGTGCCCAAGTGCAATCTGCACGTCCTTTGCGGCCCTGCCCACGCGTCACCCTCGCTCGCGCGCGCCAGGTTCGTCAAGACGCATCTGGGCGCGGCGCCGCACCCACTGGTGCTGTATGCGCGCGGCATCGGGCCTCTGAGCCACACGCTGGCGGGGCGGCTGCTGGGCGCGCGCCTGGACGCCCGAAAGCTGCTGACCGACCCGTGATGCCGAAATAATATATTTTGGTGAATTTCGGTTCTTATTGATGGTGGATTGGCGCCAATGGATGCGAGGGAGCGGGGTGACGGTGAGAACCGGTACCGTTGAGTCGATAGGCCGAAGAATGAATGGATGGCGTCACCGAATGATCACGGTAAGCGCGCCGGATCGGTAATCAGCATGCATGCACGCCGAATGAAGTGAAGCGATCCAGAGGATATGGTGGATTGGTGGGGCCGCAGGGACGGCGCGGGGGGTGACACCGGGAGTGATGCGGCTGCTGCTAAGAGGCTGGTGGCGGCGGCAAGTGATGCATGGACGCTGGCTTTTTGCGTTGGGGGCGCAACACGGATGTTGCACGGAGGCAAGCACGGAGGGCGCACGTTCAGTAAGCGCGTGCATGACTGCATGACGTCTGCATGGCCCCGGGGAAAGAGACTGAGTGAGGCCAAACTCCGCACGATGTCCTGAGGAGGGCACGCTCCCAAGTCCCTGGTCCTGTCACGCGTGCGCGTGGCCAATTGGTTGGCCAATGGCCCTTGAGGAATCCTGGGCGACTGGGCATCGGGGCTGCGGCTGTCTGATGCGGAATGATACCATGTGGTACAGAAGTTGTAGTTGTGAGGACGTGGTTGTACTTTGTTGCGAGCGGAAGTTGGGGTTGTGGCGCGGTTGCCCAGGGGCTGTGATGGGCATGAGGGCCGGCAGGGCTACACGATGCGCATTTGTGGGACTGCAAGCGGCCGGCACGAACGAGCGGTCTGCACGCGCTTGTTAAACTCAGTAACCTCAGGTACTCGCACGCCTTTCTCAAACCTCCGAAGCCCATCCAGTTGTTCTCATCTAGTAGCAGCACGGCGCACCCAGCAGCAGATGAGACCAAGGCGGCCCTGCACAACGCGTGCCTGACCAGCAGCTCTGCTCGCAGCCCTCCTCGAGAGGAATAATCAGACACAGGCGTCTGCATCCTTTCGTGACAGCCTCGTCCACCAACCGTGCGGCGCGCGGTGCGCCCTCGAGCCAAGCGCTGCTGCCCCGCGGGCCTCCCTCGCCTCAGGCCTACCCACACACGGTAACAGAACACTTGTAAGCAAACCCGCAAGCGTCGCAGCGCCGCACCGCGCCGCACCGCACCGCACCGCACCGCACCGCACCGCACCGCACCGCACCGCACCGCACCGCACCGCACCGCACCGCTCTGCGTGCACACGTGGGCATACATGCTGTACAGCCCCTCGAGCCACCTGCCATCCTACTGCCGTGCCGGCCCTGCCACGTACCGTACATCCGGACACACCGCCTGCTCCGCACCACGCTCGCCGACCCCCCGCCCGCCCCCCTGTCCGCCGCGTGCCAGCAACCGGACAGCTAGCCAGCACCCCTGCACCCGCCCCCACCGCACCACACCATCAACTATCATAACTCTCCAGTTCCCGCCATCACCATCCCTACCAGCACTGCAACCCGCCCCACCCACCACCACCACATCCGAGCCGCCTCCGCCTCCACCCCCGCTGCCGCTGCCGCTACAGCCACAGCTACACAGCTACAGCCAGTCGTCGTCGCCGCCCGCCGCCGCCGCGCCCTTGGCCGCCCGCCGCGCCTTCTTGTTGACGCGGGTCATCTCGCGCGCCTCGAGGCTGGCGGCCTCCGCCTTCTCGAAGCGGCCACCCTTCTCGTACTGCACCTTGCGCCTGTGGTGTGTGGGTGTTTCAGGTGGCGTGGTGTGGGTGTGGGTGTGGGTGTGGGTTTGTGAGGTGGGTGTGGATGGGTTGGGGACACATTCATGATCCCAACACCCCCGTCTAGTTAGAAAGGTTTCGCTTGGGCTTGGGTTTGGGTCCACGGCCCACGCCCGCGCTCCCTCCTCTCGCCTCTCCCCCTCCCCGCATTTGCCTGTCTAGTTAGGTCGGCTTAGCTTGGGGTGGTATTCACTCCCCACTCTCCCTACTCTCCCCACTGGCCCTGCACTGGCCCTGCACCGCCCTGCACCGCGCCGCATCCCCCACCCACCTGCGCTCCTTGAAGGGCTGCGGCTTGCGCGGCTCCACCAGCCCGCGCTGCTGCAGGCTCTTGAAGCGGTCGGCGGCCAGCATGGAGCAGGGCACCACCTGTCGGGGGGAGGAGGGGGAGGAGGGGGAGGGGTTCCGTGCATGATTAATTAAGACGAGAAGATGATGCCAGGTTCTTGCAGCAGATCAGTCTTGGGTTGCGGGGTTGGAGGGCGGCGGGTCTCAGTCATGATCATGGCGAGATGATGTTTGCAAGCGAGTTTGGGCCTTTGGGGCTCAGAACGACGTACCCAATTCCTCATCCTCCCACCGCGTCCCCCACCCAACTCCAAGCCCCCGGCACCCCAGCACCCCGCCCCCCCCCCCGCCTCGCCCCGCCCCACCTGGCGCAGGCTGCCGGTCTTCTGGTCGCTGGTGAGCACCGCCACCGCCGGCGCCTCGAAGCGCAGCTTGCCCAGCCGCGGCGGCTCCACGGCCGCCTTCTCCGCGCGCAGCGCCGCCAGCCGCTGCCGCTTCAGCTCCTGCGGGTGCGGGGTGTGTGCGCATGCGGGGTGTGTGCACGGGTTACGCGGGAGGCGCTTAAGGCAAAGCGAAGCCTAAGGAATGGCTGTGGTGAAGGAATGGGAGGGGGAGACGCAGGGGCGCGGCTGCCGCCCAGCTCTCAATGAAGTGGACACACAACCCGCCCCCTCCGCACGTGCGCCTCTCCCCCGCCTCACCTCCGTCTTGTTTTGGTTATACCTCCCTGCCCTGCCACCCAGTTTGCACCCCGCCCCCTCGCGCTCGGCCTCCTTGCCCTCCCTCCCTCTCCCTCACCCTCCCATCCCCATCCCCGCACGCCCTCCCCCTTGGGTATAAACTACCTCCACAGCTATTGCTCCCGACCTAGCCCAACCCGTACCACCCACCCCTCACCCTCTCCCCCATACACCCAAACACACACGCCCCACACACGCCACACGGCCCCCTCACCCGCTCCTCCTCTGTGGCCGCCAGCTCCTGCTCCACGTCCCGCAGCGTCTGCAGCTCCCGCCGCTGCGCCTTGAGCGCCTTGCGGCCCGACAGCTCCGCCTCCAGCGCCTTGCGCCGGGCCTGGGAGGGAGGAGGGAGTGAGGTGACGGAGTGGTTGTGGTGAGCGTGGTGGTGAGGCAGAGGCAGGGCGGGGGGCCGGGGTTGAGGAGGGCATGGTGACGTGGCCATGGGCACGTACTGTGCTGGCCGGCATTATCATTGGGCGCTGAGTCACCCCACATCCCCACGCATCCTCTCCATCGCTAGCTGTTGCCGCGCGGCTCAACCCGCCCGTGACTCTGCCCTGCCACACCCGCACACAAAAAAACCGTGTCCCACTGACCCCTTGTTTCGGCTTCCATCCTTGCACCGCCCACCCCCACCCCCTGACCCTCCTTCCCGCTCGCTCACCTCCTTGTTGCGGTCCTTCTTGGTCTTCTTCTCCGTCCGGCCCTTCTTCGTCCGCGCCTCGCCGCCCGCCTCGTCGCCGCTCCCTGACCCGCCCGCCTCCTCCTCGCCGTCCTCCTCCTCTATCGCAATCGCGTTGGGGTCCGCCGCCGCGCCGCCCGCCTGCTCCTCGCCCTCGTCCTCCTCGTCGTCCTCCTCCACCTCCACCTGCAGCCGCTCAAGCTCTGTGAGCGGGCGGCCGTCCGCCTCAGCCTCCACCTCCTCCGGCGGCGCCTCCGGCCGCAGCTCCCGCGTCAGCTCCTTCTTCAGCTCCGCCGCCACCAGCACCGCCAGCGCGTCCTGTGTGCCGGGTTGTGAGCAGGAGCGGACGGAGCGGACAAAGCAGGCGGGCGGCAAGCGACATGTCAAGAGACAGGCTTCGGGGGGCAGGGGACCAAGGCGCGGCCTCAACAGAGCAGTTCGCAGCTCTCCCTCTCCCAAAACAGCATTGCCGGCTCTGGCTCCTTGTAGCTCGCCATCCCCACCCCTTCTCCCCACGCCCGTAACATTGGGCCTCACACCACCACCCCTCTTATGCATTGGGTTGGGTCTTCGCTATGGCCGGGATCGACAGCTCCCTCTCCCTTCAATCCACATGCAAGCGCCGCCTCCCAGATCCCAGCGACGGCCGCCGCCACCCCCCCCCCCCACACACACACCTGGTGCTGCTCATGGTCCGGGTTGAAGGAGCAGCCGGGCAGGTCCGGCGCCACCGCCCGCGGCCCCGCCGCCGCCTTGGCGCCGAGCACCTTGCGCGCCGCCGCCGGCAGCGGCGGCGGGCTGCGGCTGCGCCGCAGCGCGGGCGCGCTGGGTCCCATGGCCTTGCGCACCGTGGTCAGCGCCACCGAGCCGCTGGAGCCGCTGGCGCCGCCGCGCGCGCCGCGCTGCGTCGTGCGCTTCGTCTTCTTCTCAACCCGCCCGTTCGCGAGCGCGAGCGCGCGGCTGCCGGGGCCTGGCGCCGCGCCGCCATCGTCCTCGTCCTCGCCGCCGCCCGCGTCCTCGTCGGCCCAGAGGTCAAGCGGGTGGCGGCGCTTCGCGCCGCCCGCCGCCGCCCGCGCCTTGGCGGCCGCCGCCGCCGCGATGGCGCGCGCGGTCTTGGCCTGCTGCGCCGCCGCCTTCTTGCCGCTGGTGGCGGCGGCGGCGGAGGCGGCGACCAGCTCCGCCACCGCGGCGGCGGAGGCGGGCGTGGGCTTGCGCTGCGGCGGCGCCAGCGTCACCGCCTTGGCCTTGTGCGCCTGGTCGATGATTTGCTGCGCCTTGAGCGGCTTGGCCGCCGCCTCCTCGCGCCGCCGCTTGGCGGGCCGCTTGCCCTCAGCCACGGCGGTGGCGCCGTCCACGTCCGCGGACTGTAGCGGGGGATGACAGGGAAGGGGAGGGGGTCGATTCGTGATTCGTGAGGTTGTGATGGCGAGATGGGGGGTTGACGGGTTGTTGCGGGGTAGGGTGGGACGGCACGTGGTGGGACGGGGCGGGGTGCGAGGGCGCGCGGACGGAGGCCGTTGCGACAGAGTGCGCAATGCACGCGTTAAACTGTGAACCCCGCAACGCGCCGGCCAGCCCTAGGGGCTATAGTCCGCCCCCCGCCCCCACACACACCCCAGCCCCGCCCGCGCTGCTGCGGCCCTGACGCTGCTGGCCCACCCGCTCCCGCTCCCGTTGTTCTCGGTGCTCCCTCCCGACCGCCGTGGCTTGCCCACCTCGCATCATTACTGCCGCCCACGCCCTCGCCCTCTCCGCCCCCTCGCCCTCTCCACCTTCCTCGCCCTCGCCCTCGCCCTTTCGCCCCCTCGTTAGCCACCCTCTCTGCCTGCTCGTCCCCTCCCTCTCTTGCCCCCCTCTGCATCCCCTTCTCCGCCCCGTTGTCCCCCTCTTCGCCCTCCACCCCCTCCATCCCCCCATCACCACCCCACCCCTCCCGGCCCCCACCCCTGGCTCCCCCACCTTGTCCACAAAGAACAGCTGGTCATCTTTGAGCTCCTGGGCCGCCGGGCCGCGCCGCTGCTGGTAGGTCTGCTCCGTCAGGAACTCCTCCACCTGCGGCAGGGGGCAAGCAGCAGATACAGCAGCAGATACAGCAGTAGTGAGAGGTGAGGTGAGGTCGGGCAAGTTGAAGTCAGGCCGGGCCAGCAGGCGGTGTTTCGGGTGTCAGCAAGGCAGGGCGGGCGGGTGAGCGAGCGCGGTGGAGGAAGCGAGGGGCCAGGCTGGGGGGACGCGAATGGGTGTGGCGCGGGCCTTTGGCGTGTGCACCAGCTCAAGGGCCAAGCGCGGCCCTAGCCCGGCAGCGTAGAAGGACATCGAATCTAGGGCAGCGCTCCGCACGGCGGCGGCCACGAGGTCGCGCAACATATGCAAATTACATTGCCCCTTTGTGCTCAACGTTAGATTTCCTAGTCTCCTTAGCATCATAACGATTTGAAGAGACCCAATAGCCTTTTGAAGTGTTGTAACAGACCCCGGTCCGTGTGAAACTCGGCCGCCGCCTCGCCGTTTGCTCCCTGACAACACAAAATGCAGTCGCTGCATTTCAAGCATCCTACCTCGGTGGCATCGATATTTTTGCGCCATGCTTTCTTGCCCTTGCGGGACTTGGCCGGCGGAGCCATTTCGCTCAAGACGAGTAGCAGCTATGTGCAAGGAGGTGTCCCTGGTCCAGTAAAATAGAATAAGGAACTATCATAGACCTGGAAACAATGTCCAGCTCGTGCTTTGTGCACGATTTCGCAAAAAACCCTGAGGCCATCGCGCGACCCATCGTCTTCTTCCGCGACGAACAGAGCTGCCCGCTGCAGCGAGTCGTCTCAGCTGCAGATACTGACACATTGCGCAATTCAGATAGCTGGCAGCTTCAGGGGACCCGCACATCCAAAGCGCTTTTGCCCTCGGCCCGTGGGACGTGCGCAAGCAGGGCGCGACAAATTCAGTGTCTTCAAAGGCTTTCCTAACCAAAGCGGCGCCGTCATTCGCTTCACGGCTCGTGGCACACTGCCTCGAGTCACGGAGCTCAGCGCAACGCCCGCCCACGGATCAATGTCGCCGACGCCGCCCATCGACGCGCCGCAGCCGCTGCCCTTCTGGCCGCGGCCCACCCCTCCGCGCTTCATGCTGGTGTCCGACCTGGTGCGATAGAATGTGTGTGTGTGTCAGTGCGAATGTGTGTCGTTGACAAGGCCGACACTGTGCATGCTGTTGGCCAGCTGTGCCAGAGCCGAACCGCGCCGCCGCGGGAGGCTGGACACGCACCCACACTCGTCTCCGCTGCTTCGCCCCCATTAACCTGCCCTTACCCCCCCCCCCGCGTCAACACGGACGGCGCCTCTGCCTCTGCCCCGCCCGCAGGACCACACAATGGTGAGCGAGGCGGCGGGGACTTGAGTCACTTGACAGGGCCTCAAACTCTTCACACACAACTGGCGTCCGTCCGCTGCATCCCACTGCATCCCGCTAGCTGCGCCTCACGTCCCGCCCGAACCTGGCCGGCCGGCCGGCGGGCGGCCTGGCTAGCCTTCATTCGCCACTCACCCACTGAAGTCTCACTCGCCGCCTTTAGATGATGCAACAGTCGCCGGCTCCTGACCACCGCCACCACCCGCCGCCACCACCCGCCGCCGCCGCCGCCGCCGCGCTCGTGCGGTGCAGGTCCAGAATGAAGACCCCCGCCACGCCCACCTGCTCGCCCTCAACGCCGTGTGGCAGCTGGCGGCGGCCACCGCCCCGCCCCTAGCAGCAGTAGCCGCCGGCGCCTCGCTGGAGGAAGCAGTAGCAGGCGGCCGCCCGCAGCCTCCGCCGCCGGCGGCGGCGGGCGCTGCTGCTGCCGACGGCGGCGGCCACGGCGACTGCCTGCTGGTCTACTCCACGGGCCGCTCGCCGCACCTATACCGCCAGCTGTGGGTAAGTGAGTGTGATGACTGATGAGTTGAATTGGGGTTTAGGGATAATAGTAGTGCGCCACACCTGTTGAACCACGCACTGACCGGACCCGCCGAACCCGCCGGCGCCGGCGCCGCCGCCGCCGCCGCCGCCGGCAGGAGGAGGCGCCGCTGCTGACGCCGCACGTGCTCATCTGCTCCGTGGGCTCCGAGGTGTTCTACCTCACCCCGCCGCCGCCGCCCGTCTGTAGCAGCAGTAGCAGCGCCGGTGGCAGTAGCAGCAGCGCCCCGTCTGCCACCGCCACCGCCACCGCCACCCAAGCCGCCACCAGCACGGACGCTACGCAGCAGCAGGAGCAGCAGGTGTGGCGCTACGCGCCCGACCCGGAGTGGGAGGCGGCGCTGGACGCCGGCGGCGGCTGGGACCGCGGCCAGGTGGCGGCGCTGGTGACGGCGCGCTTTCCGCAGCTGCTGCTGCAGCGGCCCAGCGAGCAGCGGCGCCACAAGGTCAGTTACACGCTGGAGGGCGGCGGCGGCGGCGGCGGCGCACCGGCGGCAGAGGCGCTAATGGAGCGACTACAGGTCTGTGCGTGAGGCAGTGCTGTGCGTGGGGTAGTGGTGGTTGGAGTGGAGGAGCATTTGCACTGAAAGGTACACTGCCGCCAAATCCACCGCCAACTCTACCGCCACCACCACCACTGCTGGCCCTCACCCGCCGGCGCAGGAGGAGCTCCGGGCGGCGGGGCTGAACGCCAAGGTGCGTTCATTGGGTCGGGCGCACGCGCCACTTTACCCAAACACAGATCAGCAAGGCGAAATCCACATTTAAACGCTTTGCAGCACGCCCACTTATAAACACGCTTCCGGTTCTTAGCACACGGCACGCACACGACACGAACACGCGCACGGGCTGCACCAACCCTCCCTCCCTCCATCCATCCATCCACCCATCCATCCACCCCTCCACCCATCCTGACTCACGCACCTGCAGGTGGTGTACAGCGGCGGGCGGGATGTGGACGTGCTGGCCGCCGGCGCAGGCAAGGGCGGCGCACTGGCCCACCTGCTGCGGCGGCTGGCGGGCGCGGGGGCGGCGCCCACGGCCGGCGTGCAGGTGCGGGGTGCGGGTGCGCAGTTGTGCGGGTGCGAAGGTGTGCAGTTGTGCAGGCGTGCGGGTGTGCAGGCGTGCAGGTGTGCAGGCGTGCGGGGTGTGCGGGTATGCGCGTATGGCCCCTGCCTGGTGTGGCCCTACCAAGCGCCGCACGAACTGTTTACCATATTGCCAAGCGCGACGCCACGACCGCACCACAGGTCAACGGCGACAGCGGCAACGACATTGAATTGTTCCAGGTCCACAATCTGCTCACCGCCGGCGGCGGCGGCGGCGGCGTGCAGCAGTTTTCGCAGCAGCAGGCGCCAGGCGCGTCAGGCGGCGCGGCTGCTGCTGCGGCGGCGGTGCCAATCACGGGCTGCGTGGTGGCGAACGCGCACCCCGAGCTGCGTAAGTGGGCGGCGGAGCGTCTGGGGGAGGCCCAGGCGGCGGACGTGAAAGCGGCAGAGGCCGCGCCGGCGGACGTGGAGGCTGCGCAGCAGCAGCCGGCCGCCGCCGCCAACCCCGCCGCCGACGGGGCTGAGGCCGCTGACGAGGCTGCGAGGAAGCAGCAGCAGGGAGAGGCGGCGGGCAGCAGTGAGGCGGCGGGCGGTGAGGCCGTGGCGGCGGCGGCGGCGGCGGCGCGGCGCGCCATCAAGCGCGTGGAGGGCGCCGGTGGCGGCAGCGTCAGACACGCACACGCGTGCCGCATTTACATGGTGCGTGCGTCCTGCCTTTGTGCTTCCGACATTACCGGCGCGACTACCGTACTCCTACTGCTCCATTGCGTGTGTCTGACTGCCGCGCTTGCCAGCCCCGTGCGCCATTCGCGCCTCATCAGTCTCACCATTTCCCACCACAATCCCCGTCACCGCGCAGGCCACGCAGCCGTGCGCAGGTGGCATCCTGCAGGCGCTGTCCGCCTTCGGCCACCTGCCCACCGCCGCCGCCGCGGGCCTGCTGCCACATCCGCTGTCTTCAAGCGTCTCATCCGCATTGGCAGAGGAGGCCGCTGCTCCCGGCGCCGCCGGTGCCGCCGCCGCCGGCGCTCCTGCTTTGGCATTGACAGCAGCGCGAGCGGCAGCGCCTGCCGGGCCACCAACGGCACCGACGGCGGCGGCGGCGGCGGCGCCGCCGCCAGCGCCGGTGCCGGTAGCCATGATGGCGGCTGGGGCAGCGATCAGCCAGGGACTCTCGCTAATGCTGAACAGCGCAGTCGGGGCCGCGGGCGGCAGCAATAGCAGCAACAGCAGTGATGGTGGCGGCGGCGGCGGCGGCGGTCGCGCCGGAGCTGGCATCGGCAGTAGCAGCGAGGTGGTGCTACTGCCGCAGCTGGTGAGGGGCCTGGTGGAGGCGGGCGTGTGGGTGGACCGGCTGCAGCTGGTGGCGGCGCCGGGGATGACCGCCGCGGACGAGGTCTGGGACATCAGCTTCCAGGTGAGCAAGAGAGCAAGCTTTGCCGAAAGCCAATAATGAATGAACATGTGATCAGAGAGCAAGAGCAGGGGCAAAGTTTGAAGACAATGATAGTTGGGGGGGCACGATGGGGAGCTTGTGCATTCATCAGCTACTTACGCGATACCAGTGATTGAATGGAAGACAGCCGCCCGGCACAGGCACCTGTGCATTACCCCTGATAATCTAATGCTCAACACCACCTCTGCAATTCCGCATTCATCACGGCACCGCAACGTGCATACAGATGTTCGCGCTGCAGCGCTCGCCTGCTGCGGCTACAGCCGGCTGCGGCGTTGGCGGCAGTAGCAGCAGCAGCTCCGGCAGTGCCGCGACACCCGCTCAGCAACAGGAGTCACTGGGCCCGAAGCGCGACCTGGGCTCCGGACGTGAGATGCGCATGCGCATGCGCGTCGCGGCTGCTGCCGCCGCGCACGCGGCCACTGCTACAGCCGCTCCTAATGCTGGTGCTGCGCCGGGGCAGTCATGCGAGGAGGGCTCACCAGCCGCCGGCAGTAGCACCATCCTGGTGGGCAGCGGTGGCAGCGGCAGTAGCAGTGGTTGCGATGGCTGCAGCCCGGCGGCGGCCCGGCGCTTCGAGGTGCGGGTGCTGGGGGTGCGGCGGCTGGACGTGGCGCGGGGCGGTGACGTGGTGCTGCCGCCTGTGGGGACAGAGTAGGCATTGGCGTGTCGGGCGTGTCGTCTGGAGTGTGTGATAGCGCGTGTGCGTTGATGCTCGGTGATAGGACCGTGTCACTAGGGTGTGAATGGGGGGATACGAGGCGTGCTGGCCATATGGTCCTGACGCAGCAGGAAGGCACGCAAGAACGTGCGCACCACTCTGTAACCACACACATATGGTCCTGACGCTTAGTTCGTCCGGCGTTGGCTGGTCCTGTTGGGGGCTCCATTGTTGCTGTTGCTCACGCACTTGCTCCCGCGGTCCTGCCCGCTGCTTGCTGGCTTACCGCCACGCCAGGTAGCGAATAGTCGTGGGCAGGACGCGGTCATGCCGCAAAGGCCGCAGTGCCGCAAAGGCTGTTGCGAGGATGCGACCGGCAGGGAGGGCGTACCCGTCTGCGCATTTCGACTGACGGTGGCTCTCGCGTGTGTTACACGCCCCTGCCCGTGCCCGTGCCGTGCCCATGGCCTATCTGCCAATGCTAGCCGGGAAAGTCAGCAAGCATCCATCCTCGCTCCAAACCATCCAGCTGCACAGATTCACTCAGAGAGCCAATCAACACCTCCATCCAGCTGCACGAGGGTTCCTGACCGGACTGCAAGCCATCCATCACTCACTTCCAAAATTCCTCCTTAAACTATAGCGCAAAGGCTTTGGGGCAGTCTCGGAGGCGCCTCCTCCTTCCCAGTCTTCGCCCTTCCATCCATAACGCGACTTGCTGCGCCCGCATGGGCGGTCCAGCTAGGTCCAGCCCGGCATTTCTGCAGCCAAGGCAATTCTGCACACCGGCACCGGCTGGCCGCCCTGCAAAACTCGAGTGCGCACCATGTGGCAATGGTCGCTGAGGCTGGTGTCTCAAGCCTCACGCGCGACAGCACATGTGTCCAACAATACTCGTCTGGGGGCATGTCTTCCAAGGCGCCACAGTCTTGTGCTGCACACCCTGCCGGAAGCTCGAGCGGCCAGCGGCAAAAAACAGCAAACACTGAGGTTGAAAATTGAACTTAACCAGCAGCTCTCTTCTGGGCTGGCACACCGGGATTCGCCTGCTGGCACACGCCCAACTGGCTCGCCGGCACCGGTAACGTGACAGAACCCCCGAGGAGCAGGCTGCACCACCCGCAACGCCCCTCTCGTCCGATGCCAAAACAATAGATTATGATCATGATTATGATGCGCCATAGAACGGGCGCCAATGCGCCATAGATTGGGCGAGTTGAGTGAACCGTAATACGGCACATCATGATGGTCGAGTACAATACATACATCAGTTCATTGAAGGATTGGGATAATACAAGTACATAATAAACAAATCGATCTTTAACCGATCTTCAGGCACTTGCTGCCGCCGCCCTGCACAGACGGTTGCTGGGTATCCCCCACAGTCGGGCAGGTGGGCGGTAGGCTTGGCGTACCCGGGACTACGCCGCAACCGCCAGGCAACCGCCATGGCGCCGCGTAAAGCAGCAAAGCTGGGGCCCTGGGCGCACAGGCCCGCCACACAGCCTCAGCGCTGCTGCAGCGGCAGCAGCGCCCGCCGCTCAAACAGGCACCGCGCCCGCCCAGTGGACCGCGTGCTGCCAGCACGACTGGAGCCCCACGTGCGAACCCGCATAACATTCTTCAGCAGCTCTGGGAGCAATTCCTTCCCCGAAGCCTGCAGCCCGCAACAAGCGGGCGGGCTCCACTCCGAGCATAATCCTCCATGCGACCGTGCCTCATGCCTCTATGCACATGCGGTACAGTTGGTATCACGGACCCAGGTCCAGGTCCCAAACGCATGTCGTTTAGCAGCCGCCCCGCACCCGCCGCAGATACTCCAGCTGCTCGGACGGCAGCACCACGCCGCGCTGCTGCAACTCCGCCAGCGTCACGCGCCCCATCAGCACGCGCTCAAAGTCCGACATGCCGCCCGCCGCCGTCGCCTTCTGCCGGCGCTCGCTGGGCGCCGACTCCGGCTCCTCGTGACTGGGTTGCTGGTGGTGCGGGCGCGGGCCTAAGGCTGCGGCTGCAGGGGCTGCTGACAGGCCCGCATGTGCGGCCGCGTGGTGTGTGTGGCAGCCGGATGCAGCCGACTGCGACAGTGGGGACAGCGGTGGGGAGTGTGAGAGAGGGCGGCGCGTGGCCGCGGCGGAGAGCGAGCCCCTGAACGCCTGCCGAGGAGTCCTTTAAGCAGCGCCGCCTCACCTCGCCGCCGTGACCGTCTCGCCGAGCTCGCACACGCCGTCGCTCCGCAGCGTCTGGCAGAGCGTGCGGCTCAGGTCCTGCGGCGTTGAGCCCCTCCATTCTACTCAGGGTTCGACAGCTCGGTCAGGGTCCGAGGTCTGATGCGAGTCTGTGGCGTATAGATAAGTAAGTAAGTTGGTCAAAAGTCAGAATGAATGAATGCCACGGGCACTGCGGGCGCTCGTTTTTACTCAAACTTTGCCCCCATGCAATTGAGAGCGGCCTGTTCAGAATCAGGGTCCTTTGGCTCTAAGGCTTATACTGTTGTAAGCCTTTTTTCAGCGTCTGTATGAATGCGTCTTCCTGTGCGGTCTGGCCCAAACTTGTCTTCTGTTACTCGCCTCGCTGGGTACTTGCAGTTCATTTTATTAGCTGTAAATAGGTACTTAAGCTAGCCTACAAACGGCTGACCCCAGCAGTCCCGCGCACGCCCACATCACATCCGAATTCCAAGAGCAGCCAGCCCTAAAATGGCACCGCGCGGGCAACCACCCGTCTCTGCAACAACATCGCACGGCAGCGCTGAAGCATCAGAACCGCGCGCGGGGCCGAGCACCCACGCGACTAGTCACGGTCGGCAGCAGCACACCAGCCCGGCGCACAAGAGCAGCGCCGGTGCCAAGGCAGCGCAAACGGGCGTGTTTGTGGATGCCGTCACGGGGCGGCATGCCTCCACGTCAGCAACAGACCTACTAGCAAAGCGGCGGTTGACATGGGACAAGCACTACGGCTGGACGTGAGTGTTGTAGCCGGCGCTGGGCTGTTACTGGTGCCGGGGGCCCCTAGCGTGCGTGGCCGGCGCGGCGGCGGTGGTGCTACTGTCGGGCCCGGAGCCCCCCTCCCCAGCCTCGTGTTTCCAGCAACCGGGCGGGAGCCATGTCGGCGTGTCCCGGGGCGACGTGTCCTGGGGGGCGTGTCCTGGGGTGTGTGTCCAGGGGAGCGTGTCCAGGGTTGGGGGGCGTGTGCATTCTGACCGCTGGCCGGACATCCCGAAGCGCTGATGATGCTGGCGAACCACCCTCATGGACCGTGTTGAACACGCAAACACACACACGCCCTGCACTGCACGTGCAGGTACGACGCATGGGTCGACGACCCGGCGCGGTACGCGCTGGCGGGCGCTAACGGCAGGTGCGTGCGTGCGCGGCGGGGCGGGCCCACAGGGCGGGCCGCGGGCGACTGATCGGGCCGCGGGCGGCTGGTCGGGCCGCGGGCCTTCTAGCTTCTACCAGTAGTACACGCGCCTACACTGCGCCTACACTGCGCCTGCGTGCGCCTGGCGCCTCACACAGGTTCTCGCTACCGGCCCTGGCGCGCGGCTTTACGGTGACGGTCGCGCAGGCGGCCGGCGCAACAGCGATTTTCGTGCAGACGCACCGGCACTTGCTGCGGCCGCTGCAGCAGCAGCTGGCGGGGCTGGGCCGCGCGGCGGACGGCGAGGCGAGCAGCCTCAGCGGCGCCTGAGGCGGGGGGCGGGAGGGGGATGGGGGAGGGGGGGGAGTTCATGGGGAAGGGAGAGCTGTGAATGCCAAGGCGAATACCCAAAGTGATACATACACACACGTAGGAAGGCAGGTGTGGTGTGAGGCGCACTGGGACTCTGGGAGTAGCCGTTGGTGCCGCTTGCGGCTGAGGGGCGGCGGCTGGTTTGTGACCTTGCCGAGCCCTGTCTCGTGCCGCGGCTGTGGGATGGGGGTGTTAGGGCTGGCGAGGTGCGAGGATGGTGAGGTGTGAGAGTTGTGAATACCAGCCCAATCCAAGACCAGGGTGTGAAGTAGAGGGAGCCCGAGGCTGTGGAGGCCAGCGCGCAGCGGGGATACGTGTGCGTGCGGCCGTGCGCAGCTACCCAATCTTGTCTCCTCTAGTCCTCTATGACGCCCGGACCGACGGATGTGGGTGTGGGACTGGCGCGCCTGCTCGGCGCAGGCGCCCCCATGACGCCCGGGCCCCATGTAAAGTTCGGGAAAGCAACGGTCTGGGGCGGCGCTACGCAGCTACTTGTGATGCAGGAGTGCACTTGCCTTTGCACTTCAGGAACCAGGCAGCGGGCTCCGGAGTCCGGACCAGGTTTACAGTTTTCCCCCACCAGCAACACTCGATTCGCGACAGGTTCGTTCACGTCCGCGGGCAGCCAAGACGCCAAGTACACATTTAAACAGGACGGTGTCAACGCTTGTGTGCGGTAGCCAGGGGCGGCAATAGAATTATAGAAACTCCGTTTCTCGTGGGCCCTGAGCCACTGGCCTCAGGTTGCGCCACATGAACCCCGCACCGCCACACCTGTGCAACGCACCCCCTCACAACGGGCAGGGTCTGGGAGTTCACCTGTCGCTATGGGGAACGCAACTACACGCCGCTTGCTTGTCCATCAAATCCATACCGTGGTATGGGCAGTGACACCGAACATCAAGAAGCACACCTGATAACGGGATGCGAGTGTGCAGAACCCGCTACCAACACACAAATAGAGCCACCCCTGCAGTTGCATGCACCCCATGCTGTTGCTGACACCCCAAGGCGCCACGCCCCTTCAGCAATACACATATGCGCCACATACACATGCAACAGCAACCTCCTTTGGCCCCAGCCCCCGATGGCCCGACACATCACCAGCGGCCCACCAGCGCCACTCCAGGCACCACCGGCGAGCGGCGCCCCTGCCGGGCGCCCTGCTGCCCCACGAGGGGGCTGGCAGTTGCACGTCCCCCCTGACTGCCACTGCTACTGCCACAGCCACAGCCGAAGACAGGGCGTCATATCCAGCCGACTCGGAAGCAGCAGCGAATGAGTGAAGTGGCAGACATGCAGAATTACGGTACCCCAACGGCTGAAAGCCGCCTCCCAAGCATTTTCGTAAACCCAGCCCGTGAGCCCGCCCTTTGCGGCCTCTCACGAGGAAGAACCCACTCTTCACTCAGTAATGCTAGTAAACGCCGCCTGCTAGTACCGCACGCTTGCGCGCCCATGAATGTCCGTCAAAGTAGCTAGGTCCGGAGAGAAAAAACACGCAAACCGCCAACCAGGTGGGAGCTGCAGGGCATAAATTCTTAGACTCGGCCGCACGCGCGACCACTGCCAATGCGACACCGACGCGAACACTGAGAGGGCCACGCCCAATACTGATGCGATGCACACAGCCGTCAGTGTGACACCCGCATGACGCATCGCTTGCATTTACTACAACTAGCGGAATAGCCGCGTGCCAGGCCGCCGCTGGGCACATAACAACAAAAAAGCACGCAAACTCACTACTAGTACCGCGGTCCGTGATTGCGCATTGCGTTTACTCGTGAGACGTCGTGTGCCACTGCCGCGACCGCTCACCGCCAGGAGAACAGGCGGGTGCGCGCGTGCCCCCTGCCAAGGCCTCCAAAGGCAAGGTCACAGCGCAACACAGCTGCACGGCTCGCCGCGATCAAGTCTTCGCCCACCATTACCACTATGTCTCTCGATGATGGCGTGATGAGCTGGCAAATGAACCTTCAATTGGCAAGCAAGCTTGCCGCGCAGCCAGCTGCTTCAGCGTTCTCTTGTGACATCGTGCATTGCCGAGCCCTAGTCATTCATGCATTCCCGCCGCAACGCCCCTGCCGGGCACCCACTGTTGCAGCGCCGCGGTGCGGCACACTATGCTTCCATCCCCCGCAGGGCATTGTGACCTCCGGGGCGTGCACCGACGCCGCCGCGCCTCACCGCGGCACCTCACCGCTGCTGCCACTGCCGCCGGTGGCCCTGCTGCCGCGCCGCCGCCCGGCGCCGCCGCCTGCGCCGCCCGCAACGGCGCCGCCGCTGCTGCAGCCGCCTTCCCGGCGGGCCGGCAGTAGCAGCGAGGCGGCCGCGAGCACGTGCCCGTTCGCCACACCGCCTCGACCCCGCCGTGAAGACTCCTCCGGTGCAACCCCCACCACCTCTGCCTGCGCCTCAGCGCCCAGCGGCTGCCGCCCCAAGCTCCCCTCACCCCTTGCCGCATCGCCGCCCTCCTCCGCAGCTTCCGCAACCGCGCGCGGCTCCGCCTTTGTCGCGGCGCCCCGCGCCTGCGGCGCCGGTTGCTGCGGCGCAGGCGCGCGCACGCCCGCGCCCGGGTGCCGCTGCTCCTCCGCCTCTGCCTCCACCTCTGCCTCCTCCTCCGCCAAGCCCTCATCCATCCCCTCCGCTATCAGGCCGCGCAGCAGCGGCTGCCGCTGGTCGTGGTCGGGCACATGATACATCTCCTTGCGCGCCGCCGCCGCCGCCCCCGGCCCTGCGCCGCCGCCAGCACCGGAGCCGCTGCCGCTGCCGCGGCCGGTGGCGCGGCCGCCGCTGCCGCTCTTCCTGCTGCCCGCGGCGCCGTCGCCCGCGCCTGCCGGCTTTGGCTCCGCCAGACCCGCCTGGTCCTTGGCGGTCTTGGAGGCGCAGCCGTGCTGCGCCGCGTCAAGCAGGTCCTGATCATGGCAAGACAGCAAGAAGACACAGCAGGAGGCGATTGAAGTAAGCATAATGGGCAGCACACGCGCCAATTTGTCGCGTCTGCAGAGCCAGCAGCCAGCAGGCCAACCAAGGCCGCCGCCCCGATGGCCCGAGCCGGTCCCCATCTACCCGGCTGCACGCGCCCGTCCAGACCCCACAACCGTGCCCCTTCCCCCGTCACACGCCGTACACACATGCGGCACGCCCTCCGTCCGCCCCCCATACACCCACCCACGCACGCACGTATGCACGCACGCACGCCCCCCATACACCCACCCACCCACCCCCACCCCCAGCCCCATGCACGCACACGCACACGCACACGCACACGCACACGCACACGCACACGCACACGCACACGCACACGCACACGCACACGCACACGCACACGCACACGCACACGCACACCCACAGACACGCACACGCCCGCACCCGCTGCAGCACCAGGTGCGCCGCCATGGCCGCCGCCTTCTGCTGCGCCGCCGCCACGTCCTCGCTGAACTGGCCCAGGTTGGGGCGCGGCCCCGTGAACCAGTGGCGGCCGCCCACCACGGGGCAGTAGTAGCCGAACAGGCTGAGCGCCAGCACCAGCACCGTGCCTGGGGAGGGTGGGTGGTGGATGGGGCGGGTTGGGCGGGGTTCCATGCACGTTCCAATGCCCAGGTCAACCATGGCCAACCCCAAACCCATGTGATTGGGTGGTTGCGTGGTTGCGGTTGCGATTGCACGATGCGGTACTACACACACACACCCGCACACCCGCACACCCGCACCGCCGCCGCGCCCCCGCCCCACCGCACACCCGCCGCCGCCCCCCGCCGCCGCCGCCACCACCCACCCGCCACGTTGTAGTTCATGTTGCCGGGCGTGATGGGGTACAGCGTGGGCAGGCTGAACACCACGGCGATGAAGCCGATCCAGGCCAGCGCCGCCGCGTTGAGCGTGCGGCTGAGCCAGGGGCGCATGGAGTAGGGGCCGGGCAGGAAGGCGCTGCGGTCCGCCAGCAGCCTGCAAGGGGGTGGGCGGCAGCGGCAGGTGGGGAGGGTGAGGGTTGCAAAGATGGTACATAGAAGGGTGGGGAGGGTGCGGTTACCTCCACGGGTTACCTCTGAACCAATCCTTCAAGGAAACATCAGCGCTGAAAGGAGCAGTTGCAGCCGTATGTGCGAGCTACTGGTCTCACTTGCAGGCTATGGGCACGCCGTACGCGATGTAGGTGTTGACCACGGCCATGGTCTCTATGGTGGCCACGTAGGGGGTGGAGAAGAACATGGGACTGCCCACCACCGCCGCCGCGCCCACCACCACCCACACCGCGACCACGGGCGTCTGGAGGGGGCGGGGAGGCAGCGGGGCAAGGGGGGGGGGGGCGGGGGGTTGTGAAGGTGGTCACGGGGTGGGGTGGGCATGCGCAGCATGAGTGCGGACGTGTGGGCCGTGTGCTGTACGCCGTGCTGGGCCCTTCCCGCCCCCCGGGCGCACGCCGGTCACCACCCACAGCACCCGCGACCGCCCCCCCCAACTTGGGTTCACTCGTCGGTTGCTTTGGGGTCTGGACAAAACTACCCACCCACCCCACCCACCCGCCCCGCCCACCTTGGTCCGCGCCTCCACGCGGCCAATGTACTTGTGGAAGGGCACGGCGCCGTCCCTGGGGGGGGGGGGCGGCGGGCGGCAGTGCACCATTTATAAAGAGGCGTGGCGGGTCGACGGCGAGCGCATTCACACCGGCCGCCGGCCGCCGGCCGCAGGCACACACCACGTAAACTGCTCACAACACCTTAGCACCAGCTCATCATCCTGAGCACGTCGGCACGTCGGCACTTGCCATCGTGCACCGTCACCGCCGCCATCGCCGCCGACTGCTGCAACCAGCCACCCCGGACCCTGCTCGCGCTCGAACGCCCCTCTCGCCCCCCAATCCCACCCCTCGCGTCTCCGGCCCCACCTGGAGAAGGCGAACAGCATGCGCGCATTGGCGGCAATGGACTCGTAGGTGCACATGAGCGCCGCCAGGGTGGGGATGCTCAGCAGCGCCAGGCCGCCGCGCCCGTCGCCGTACGCCTCCCTGCGTGCGGATGGGGGTGGCGGGGTGGAGGGGTGGCGGGGTGGCGGGGTGGCGGGGTGGCGGGGGTTGGAGTGTTGCAGGTCCCGTTCATGATTCATGTTTCAACATGCCGTCCCGGCAATGGGCGGGGGAGGCCCTCCCGCCGCGTGCCGCTCTCTGCCTTAGCTGCTGGCGGGCGGCCCCCACCCCACCCGCCGTTAACCGGCCCACACGCCCCCAACACAGCCAACAAGCTCGCCGCACCGAGCCCATTCCCCATCCATTCCCTCCCCTCCCCATTCCCCTCCCCCGCCCCTCCCCCCCCCCAGCCCCTTCCAGCCCCACGCACTTGTGCACGTTCCAGAACAGCTGCGCCACCGGGTGCTGGCCGCGGCTCTCATTTTCCAGCGCCAGCAGCGCGCGGCTGTCGGTCGTCACGGCGTTGAGCACCAGCATGTAGGCGAAGCCGCCCAGCTGCGTGTGTGCGGGCGTGTTGCGTGTGTGTTAGAGATCACAAAGGAAAACAACAGCAAAGTCTGTGCGTGTTGTGTGTGCGGCGTTAGAGAGCACACGGGAAAGCGACAATCAGAGACTCCGCCCGGCCATCAAAGCCCCTCCCACGCTGCAACACAGCTCCCAGGGAAGGCTGCGGTGAGCTAACATGCCTGCCTCCCGCGCTAGCCGCTGCCCCCCACGCGCCCGCAATCTCGCCGCCACTGCCACCGCCACGGCCTCCGCCGCCTCCCTCCCTCCCATGCCGCCACGCCATGCCGCCATGCCTCACCGCGGTGGCCGCGGTGGCCAGCACCATGCCGCGCGGCGCATTGATGTCGGCGTGCTGCGTCTCCTCCGCCAGGTGCGGGCAGGCGTCGAAGCCCAGGAACTGCGGCGTTGGGCGTGGGGTGGGTGGGTTGCAAAGATGGTACATAAGAGTGTAGTGGCGTAGACAGCGGGTAATCATTTCCAATTCCCAAGGGAGGAGGCGCGTGTCGATTGCGGTGTGTCTATTGCGGCGTCAGTCGAGGGCGCGGGGCCAGACCAGAACCACCACCACCACCGCGTCAGCATTCCCGTAGCGTACTGCACGGTGTGGACACACGATAGGCGGCCTCACCAGGTACTGGCTCATCATGAGGCCCAGTAGGCTGTTGTAGGCGTGGCTCTTGACGCCCGTGACCTGGCGGCCCCGGGGGGCGGGGGCACAGAGAGGCGGGAGAGGGGAGGCTTCCGGTCATGATGTATTGACGAGACGATGTTGACAAAGGTGTTGCGGCACAGGAGCCTCGCGGGGTGGGAGGCGGGCACCGAAGCGCGCAGTGAGCCGGCATGGGTTGCCCCAAGGTTCCGCTCACGTGCGGGGACGCCCCGCCCCCTCCCTCCGAGCCCCCTGCGCCCACACGCCTGCGCCCACAGCCCCTGCGCCCCGCTGCCCCTCCCACCCCGCCTCCACGTAGCTTGGTTCAGCTTGGGCTGGGCTTGTAACCACAACCCACCCCGCCACCCCCGCCGCCACATCGCTCGTACCTCCGCCATGTCGTCCCAGCGCGTGAACAGGTACTGCGCGCTGTTGCGGCTCGCCGCCAGCGCCGGCAGCGCCGCCACCAGCGCCGCCAGCGCCACGGCGTTCCACAGCGCGCCCAGACTTGTGAGGTAGGCCATGACGGCGTTGGGCGCGCTGTTGGCGGCGGCGCAGGCCGCCAGCACGCCCCAGAAGATGAGCAGGTTGTGCACGCCGCTGAACTGCACGCCTGCGGGGCGGCGGCAGTAGCAGAAAAGCGGCAGGGCGGCAGGGCGGCAGGGCGGCAGGGCAGCAGGGCAGCAGGGCAGCAGGGCAGCAGGGCAGCAGGGCGGCAGGGCAGCAGGGCGGCAGGGCGGCAGGGCGGCAGGGCGGCAGGGCGGCAGGGCGGCGACATTGTTAAAGCTTGGGACGATATGGCGACGTGAGGGACGTGAGGTCAGCGCGCTGGCGCATTGGCGCCCCTGGTGTTAGTCGACGGCGCGCCGGCCTCGCCCCGTAACCCGCCCTCCGCCCCGAAACTCACGAGTATCACGTTACCCTGTATTGCCGCAAACTGCATTTGCCTGCCCCTTCTCTAATTAGCTGGTTCAGCTCGGGCTGGTATGCACCCAAACACCCCCTTGAAACCCCCCTGCACCTGCCTGTCCCTTGTCTAGTTTCGCTTGGGTTTAGATTGGGCTGGTGTTCACAACCCCCCCCCCCCGCACCCCCCCCCCCCGCACCCCCCCCCCCCGCACCCCCCCCCCCGCACCCCCCCCCGCACCCCCCCCCCGCACCCCCCCGCCCGCACCCCCCCCCGCACCCCCCCCGCCCGCCCACCTGCGCCCATGATGGCGAACATGCCCAGCAGCTCCACCAGAATGGCGGCGTTGGCGGCGATGAAGGCCGCCTGCCCCAGCACCAGCACCCAGCCGCTCACCCAGCACACCACCGCCTTGGCGCGGCCGGGCGCCAGCACCCACGACCCTGGCGGGCGGGCGCGGGGGAGGGAGGGCGGGAGGGGGTGAGGGGAGGGAGGCCGGGGTGAGGCCGGGGCGAGGCCGGGGCGAGGCCGGGGCGAGACCGGGAAGAGAGGGCGAGAGCGTCGTGGGAAGGAGCTGCGCGGACGAACACCGCGCCTGCAGCCCATGCAACCCATGCAGCTGCGCACAGCTCCGTCGGGCGGACGCCGGCCCACGGCAACCCACCACCCCTCTGACGCCGGCCCGGCTACAGCCCCGCAACCCCCGGCACCCGACCCGGGCACCAGCCCTACCGCCCAACCACCACCCGCGCTTTACCAACCCCCATCCCCATCACCATCCCCTCATCCCCATCACCATTCCCCATAACCCTTATGCGCCATCATCACAATGCTACAGCTGCTGCTGCTCGTAACTCACAGTAATAGATTGCGCCCGAGGTGGGGTAGGCGGAGGCCATCTCCGCCAGGCACACGCACACGATAAGGCTGAAGGCCGACACCCCCACCAGGCCCCACGTCATCAGCACCGGCCCGCCGTACAGCAGCCCCCATGTGCCGTACGTGCCTGCGGTACGTGTGGCACGTTTGGTGGCGCGGGGGGGGGGCGAGGTGAGGCGGGCGGGGAACACGATGCGGCGATGGGCGGGGCATGCGTGTGTCGGGTCATTCGAGTGGTGTCACCGAGGGCACGCACCAATCAAAATACAGGCACGCACCCCTCCTTCCCCTACGGCCCGACACGTCCCGACACCCCCGCTCCCCCATCCACCTGTCAGCGCTGTGAGCGGGCTGAGGATGGTGAAGGCCGCGCCCGCATTATTGAAGAGCGTGAAGGTCCGGGACAGGGTCTGTGCATACCCCATGCAGGACAACTTGAGCTCGTCGGTTGCCGCGCGCCTCCGCCGGGTCGGCCTGCCCCGTCTCCATATCGACAAGTCAGTCCCGGCTCGTTCGGCTCGCCCCTTCGGCGTCGCGGGAGGCCTGGTTGTCGGGCTCCTCTCGGGCATGCTGGCTTGGCCAAAGGACCAGCGGTGACTCCCAGATTTCCAGCAGTAATAGGCTACTAGATGAACTACAAAGAGTTTCAACCCGCGCGACGGGCCCGCGAGGCCATGCTCACTGCGGGCAACGTACGCTGATTATAGCATAATTGCAATCATGTGGAAAGAGCCATAGTAATCTAGGCCCAAATGCTAAATCAGCCTTGTAAAAGTCTAGCCAGCGGAAAATGTCAACTTCAACGCCACGGTAAGCTGCGTGACCTAAATGGGTGACATTATTATAGGCGTCAAACATTTACATAGGTGGTATTGTGAGGGGAAGTTCACGAAATCCTTTCTGTGCCCGTTCACCCAATTCCCCCTGGCGCCCCGACCACGGCCACCCCCAGCCCCAGCCCCTCCCCTGGGCGACAGCCCCTCCGTAAACGACCGCTCGCGAATCAGGCCCGCAACACCACCAGCGTGCGCGAGCTTATGCACTGAAATCAAGACCGCACCAAAGGCACACGCAGAATTGTGACTGTAAGCGCTGGGAATCAGGGGAGGAATTGGGGGGCACAGGGGATATGGTTTGGCACTGGGACACTCAGCACGGGGAAGCTTGCAAATGTCCGCACCCATGCCATTGTGACAACGGTCTACGCGCTGCGTATGTCTGGGGGCCCAATGTCGGACCCCTCCACCAAGCCATGTCTGCGAACAGTTGCCAACCCAACACGTCTCTGGGCGCGGTGGGTGAAGCCGTAGCTGACGGTCAGCGACACGTAAGTGAGATCAGGCTATACGGCCGGGAGCAGTTACGAGACACACGGCTGGCACGGGGGTTTGGCACCCCGCACGCCGACACGCGGCAATTGGGCAAATTAGGTCAACGCTAGTGCCGAGTCGAGTACCTCACACGTTTACTTGATAATACATCACTTGCAAGCATGCATTCATCCATCCGACGAAGCCCTGAATAAGCACCAGCAACATGGCAAAGTCGCCGGGGCCCCCCGGCCCTATTGTTTGTGAGATGGTGGAGCTCATGGGGCCTGCAAATGCCGTGGACTTGTTAAGCGAGGTGCGCGATGGCGTGTTCGTGTTCGGGGTTGCACATGCTTTCCGTTTGCTTTTTGGAACGACGCGCGGTTTGCGGGGTTGCAGACGAGTTGCAATGGACGCATTCCATGCATTACCATTCCAGCATACATCGGCACGCTCGAGGGGAGCTGAGAGGTTATTCGCTCGACATCCATTCGCTCGTTAACGTCCTTCGCGTCCGCACATTCTATAGCAAAGCTGGGCCGGACCCACCTCTAGGTCATGCATATGTAGCTGTCTCTGGCTTCCGGGCCGCGTTAAGCACAGCATACACATTTGCGCACACCGCCACGGCGCGGCCGACGCCTGCGGTCCTGAAGCCCCGCCCCGCTTTGCCCGCTCCTCTGCCCTCCCTCGTGGGCCTCGCACCTCCCACATACAGAAGCCATCCGACCCAGCTGCAAATCGCACCGGTCGCCTGGGTGTACTCAGCGACCTGCGCGACGGCAGCACGCCCATCGAGCTGGACTTCCAATTGGACAGCCACGGCAAGCGCCTCGCCGCGCCGGCCGCCGACGACGACCCCGGCGCCGGCGCCGGCTGCTCCATCACAGCTATCGCTCCCTTCCCCGATGACGCCGGGGCCGTCGGGGCGCCAAAGCAGCACGCCGCAGAGGCGGCGGCAGCGGCAGCGGCAGCCGTGGCGGGCGCCGCAGCGGCCGTCGGCAAGGCCGCCGCCGGCGCCGCGCGCGGCGTCAGCGGCGGCGCCCGCGCCGCCGCCGTGAAGGCGGGAGCGGGTGCTGCGGGCGGCGGCCGAGCTGCAGGCCGGCTTGTGGCGTCGGCCGCGGCGGCTGTGGGGCGCGGCGCGAGCACCGGCGCGGCGGCTGTGGGGCACGGAGCGCGCGCGGCCGTGGCGGGCGCGGCGCAGGCGGGCGCCGCAGGCGTGGGGTTCACCGCGGCTGGCGTGAGGGCGGTTGCAGCACAGCCGGCGCGGCTCGGGAGGTTGCTGCGGCGCATCCCCGTGCGGCCCGTGCTGCGAGGCCTGGCGTGGCCGGTCCGCGCCGCCGCCGCGGGCGCGGCCGCCGCCGGCGACCGCGCGCACAAGGCGAGCCAGCGGCGGCGGGCGGCGGCAGCGCAGCGGCGGGAGGCCGCCGCCGCGGCGGCGGCGGCACGGGCCGTGGAGAAGGCGGCCGCCGCGGCCGCCGCCGCTGCGGCCGCAGCGGCAGCTGCCGTGAAGGCCGAGGCGGATGCACGGGCGGCGGCCGCCGCGCCGCCGCCCACGCCACGGACCTCGCCGCCGGCCGCGCCTGCGCTCCCAGCGCCAGCCGGCGCGGCGCCTGCAGCGGTCGCATCGCCTCCACCTCAGCCGCAGCCGCAGCCGCAGCCGTCGCCGCAGCCGCGTTCCGGGTTGGCAGCGCCGGTGCTGCGGGCCCGCAGCCTGGCGGCGCCGGTCGCGACGGAGGACGTGGCGGCGGCGGCGACGGCCACGCCGGCTGTGATTACACCCTACACAGCCGCCACCGCCACGCCCACACCGGCGCTGGCTGCCTCCGCCGCCGCCGCCGCCATCGCCGCCGCCTCTCCGTCCTCTGCCGCCAAGCGCGCCAGCGCAGCTTCCACGCCGCCGCGCAAGCCCCGCGCGGCGGCGGCAGCGCCGGCGGCGCGCCGGCCGGCCGCCGGCGGCCTGGGCCGCGGGCTGGGCGCGGTGGGGGCGCTGCTGCGGTCGCCTGCCCGGTTGGCGCTGCTGGCGGCTAAGGGGGTGCTGGGTACGGCCAAGTACGGCGCGTGTGCCGTGTTTTGCGCCTTCTTCCCGCGCACGTGCCGCTTCGTGGTGAGTCATCTGAGAGATTTTTGACGCTTGCGATCGCGTGTTTGTGTTTTTCTTTCGGGTGCCATCTTTTGTAGCCCCCCGAGCTGCGTTTAGCTTGGGTTGATGCGCGCACCGCACCGCCCACGCCCACCAGCTCCGCCCTCTCACATGCTCCCACCCCACCCCGCACACACGCACACACGCACGCGCGTGCAGGGCCTAGCCGCGCTCCTCTCCGGCGCCCACCTGCCCCTGCCGCCCGGCCTGCCGCGTCTGGCCAACCCGCTGGCGGCGGCCTCGCCCGCCGCCGCCGCGCTGCTGGCGCCGCTGGCGCCGCTGCGCGGCCCCTTCGCGGCCTTCGCGGCGGCGCAGCTGCTGGGGCCGCTGCTGGCGCCGGCGGTGTGGCGCAATGTGTGCTACTGGCAGCGCGCGCTTCCCATCATGGCCAGGTGGGGGCTTCATGCGTGATTGTTTAAGATGGGATGATGCGTGTTAGATAACACGAGAGAGGAAACGCAGATGATGTGTCTGTGTGTGTTTGGGGGGGGTGCAAAGATATGGGTGTGCAAGGATGGTACAAAAACGTGTGGCAGGGTAGACAGCTGGAGGTTAGGGATGGCGGGGCAGGGTGTGATGTTGGATGGGGTTGTGGGGCGGGGCCGGGGTAGCCGTAACGCCAATCCACACACGCTCACGCTCATCACACATCGCACAATACGCCGCGACCGCCGCAGCTACATGCGCACCAGCCGGCGCGCGCGGGCGCTGCAGCGGCGCGGCGACTGGGCGGGCGCGGAGGAGCTGTGGGCGGCGCAGCACGAGGCGGGCGCGGGCGCCATCTTCGACATGCTGGCCGACCTCAAGGTTGAGGAGGGGGGGCGGAGGGTGGCGGGGTTGAAAGGATGATTTTGGAAAGGACAGCAGGGGTACAGCGGTGTGTATGTTTTGTAGATGGGGTGGGCGGGGCAGGCGGGGGGAGGGGTTGCAGTGACCAGCCCAAGCTAAACCAAACCAAACCAAACCAACAAACCTTCCACCCCTCCACCCGCCCACCCTGGCTACGCCTTCACGTCTTAACTAATGATGAATGTAACCCTCCACCCCTCCACACACACCAGGGCTTCTACCTCAAGCTGGGCCAGATCCTGGCGGCCAAGACCGACATGCTGCCCGGCCCCTACCCCGCCTCGCTCACACGGCTATGCGACCGCCTGCCGCCCGCGCCGTTCCGGGAGGTGCGCGGGGGCGCGGGGGGTGGTTGGGTGGGGTGCGGTGCGGACGGTTGCTTACCGCGCACGTGGCGGGTCGTGTTGCCGTGGTCGCCTGGGTGGTGATGATGAATCAGTCTTGCAGCTGGTGGTGCGGTATGAGCCCTTCATCCCCACTGCGCCCGCCCTCGTCCCCATCATAACCCACCCGCACCACTAACACGCCACCACCAAACCACGCCACCACCAAACCACACACCAACACCCCACACCCACCCACACCCACCCACACCCACCCACACCTACCCAACACAATGGAATGAACTACCCACACACACACGCCCACACCCAACACAGATCCGCGCCGCCATCCGTGCCGACTTGGGCCTGCCGCCCGCCGCCCTATTCGCGGAGCTGGACCCCTTCCCTCTGGCCTCGGCCACAGTGGCGCAGGTGCGTGGCGGCGTGGCGTGGGGCGGGCGCGTGGGGCAGGGCGGGCGGGCGTGTGGCTGGTGCCTGTGGGGCGTGTCCGTGCGGGCGGGGTGGGCGTGGGGCTGATGTCTGTGCTTGCAGGTGCATTGGGTGGGCCAACCGCCGGGCAACCGCCGGGCAAACCCAATTCCACATCCCAACACACACCACACACGCAAACACCCTCACCCACCCAACCGCGGCAGGTGCACCGCGGCACGCTGCCGGACGGGCGCGGGGTGGTGGTCAAGGTGCAGCACGCCGCCGCGCGCCGCATGATGCGCGCAGACCTCGCGAATCTGGCGGCGCTCAGCGGGCTGCTGGACGTCTGTGGGCTGCAGCTGGGCTTCGACCACGGCTCGCTGGTGCGCGAGTACAATGTGCAGGTGCGTGAGGGCGGTGGGGCAGGGGGGCGGGCTGGGGGGGGCGGGGCCGGCGCATGTGTCAGTAGGTACCGTGCATATGCAAGAGCAGAAGGCAAAAGGGACGAGGGATAAAGATGAACTGAAAGGCGGAGGGCTGGGTATGACACGCTTGCAGCGTGTCACCACGGCGAATGCCCCCAGACGTGTGCAACGCACGACCTGTTACCCCGCTCGGCTGGTTGCTTTGGGTTCTGGAATAAACTACACACAACCACAATCTGCAATTCACACACACGCACGCGCTCCCCCCCTGCCAGGTGCCGCTGGAGTTTGACTTTGAGCGCGAGGCGCGCTGCGCCGACGCCATCCGCGCCAGCCTGGAGCGCGCCGGCGCCGCCTACCCGGCGCTGCGGCGGGTGGTGGTGCCGCGCGTGGTGCCCAGCCACAGCGGGCGGCGCGTGCTGACGCTCGAGTACCTGGACGGCGTGCCACTGCTGGACATAGCGGGCATGGAGCCGGTGAGCGAGGGGGATTGGGGTTGGGGTTGAGAGGGGGTTATGAATACCATCTCAAGCTAAACCGAACTTCAGTTAGATAAGGGACGAGCAGAGGGAACCGGGGGGATGGAGAGCGGTTTCCTAACATTGCGCGGCGTGGCTTGGCATGGCGTGGGGCAGAGAGATACCCCGCACTGTGGACCATTGGTCCAGTGGCTGGAACTGAGTGGCTGTAGAGGCGTGGCTTCATGCTTACTACGTCGTCCTAGCCTGGTAGCCCCTAAGCTTGGCTCCTAAATACGGAAAGTTGGAAACACGCCGCCGTGTCACACCATCACATCGCCATTATCGCCCTACCTGTCTCGCCCCCCCGATTAGATTGGGCTGGTGTTCACAACCCCCCCCCCCCGCAGGCGGTGAAGCACGGGCTGATGACCAGCCTCATCCTGGCGTACGGCATCATGATCCTGCAGGACGGCCTGTTCCACTCCGACCCGTGAGTGTACGGCGTACGGCGGTGGCGGCGGCGGTGGGGGGGCTGCAGGGTGGAAAGCAGTACAGCAGCGGTACAGCAGCAGTACAATGCGGTAGTAGTGGGCATGCTAGTGGTAGCACACCAGCGGCAGATAGGATTGTGTGTTACAGAGCCAGAGCAGCGCCGCCAGCGCCTGAAGTGACCTGCGCGAGTCGCCAACCTCCTTTACAACGCACCTGTCCACCCACCTCCGTGCAGGCACCCCGGCAACGTGCTGGCCATGCGGCGGCGCCAGGCGCTGAGCCACGTGGACCGCGGCATGCACACGGGCGGCGGCGGCGGCGGCTGGGCGGCGGGGCCGCGCGACCAGATGGGCGCGGCGCTGCCGGATGGGGATGACCTGCAGGTGCGTGGCCGGGTGGGGGACTGCGGGTGGGGGGTGGGGATGTGGATGGGGTTTGGGTGGATGGATAGGTGGGTGTGTGGGTGTCCGACGGGGTCCGGTGCTTGACACTTACGCATGTGGATAATGTGGTTTCGTGCCTGGGTCTCACGCGCTTGCGCATTACGCGCCGCACCCCGCACGCCCCGCAGGTGGCGCTGCTGGACTTCGGCCAGACCAAGCAGCTGAGTGGCGCCAGCCGGGCGCGGTACGCCACCCTGGTGGCGGCCATGGCGGTGGGTGGCGGGCGGGGTGTGTGCGATTGTGTGCGTGTGGGGGGATTTGCGTGTGTGCCTTTACACCCCACGCTCTCTTTGCACACGCCTTTGCTCGTGCTCTCCAACGCACATTCTCTCTCCCTTCCTCTGCCCCGCCCCTGCCCCCTGTCAACTCCATCTCGCGTATCTCGTCGTATCTCGTCGTATCATCCCGTCTCAATCCATTCTCAATCAGTCACTCTCACTCTGTCACTCTCACTCTTCCAACCCCACTCCACCCCCAACCTTCCATGTGTACCATCTCTGAAACCCACGAAAATTGCATGGCCTGTCCCCTGTCTAGTCCAGCTTGGTTTAGCTTGGGTTGGCAGTCACATCCCCCCACCCCCCACCCCGCCCCCATCCCCACCTCCCACCCCCCGCCCCCGCAGGTCCGCGACGATGACCTGGTGCTGGCGGTGGCGGCGGAGCTGGGCCTTGTCATTGACAACTGCTCGCCGCACTTCGCGGCGGCGGCGGTGTACATCTTGTTTGACACGCGCATGGACCTGGCGGAGGCGCACATGGGGCCGCTGGACCCGCAGGCCCACGAGTTCAGGTGGGGGCGCGGCGGGCGGGACTGGGTGGGGACTGGGTGGGGTGGGGTGGGGTGGGGTGGGGTGGGGTGGGGTGGGGTGGGGTGGGGTGGGGTGGGGTGGGGTGGGGTGGGGTGGGGTGGGGTGGGGTGGGGTGGGGTGGAGGGACTGACTGGCGCACACGCGTCAGGCTGCCCCCGCTCTCACACACACTTCTCTCTCCGCGCACCGCAACCCGCCGCACGGCCACACCATGCCCTGCGCCACACCTTTTGCGCCACCTTGTGCAACCCGCACACACACACGCGCCCACGCACGTCGTAATTGATCATGCATGGAACCCACCCGCACACACCCTCACGACCCACGCCCACCCCACCCACCCCCACCCCCACCCTCACACCCCGACCCACGCCCACCCCCCAGGACCGCCAAGGTGCCGGCGCTGCCGCAGGACCTGTTCATGGCCATGCGCGCCATCACGCTGCTGCGCGGCCTGCTGGCCAGCCTGGGCGTGGACGTGTGCGCGGCGCAGCTGTGGCGCCCGCTGGCGCTGCAGGTGTGCGGGGCGGGTGTGGGGGTGGGGGTGGGGGTGGGGGTGGGGGGTGGGGGCTGTGAACACCAGCCCAATCTAAACCAAGCTAAACTAGACAAGGGACAGGGGGTGGGGTGGGGGCTGTGCATACCAGCCCAAGCTAAACCAAGCTAAACTAGACAAGGGACAGGGGTTGGGGTGGGGGCTGTGCATACCAGCCCAAGCTAAACCAAGCTAAACTAGACAAGGACAGGCAGATACAACAGGGGGGGAGCGGGCATGTGGGCATGGTTGGGCAGGGGGGGAGGGTGCGCAGGTGGGTCGGCGGTTGGGGTTGGAAGGTGGGGGTTGCATGGCACCAATGCCAGGGCACGGGGCTGCTTCCTAATCAAGTAGCTTCTGCACCACCCTTGCACGGGTACCGATTCGCGCTGCCCCATCCCGCACACACACACACACACAGGTCCTTGCGGACATGACGCCCGTCGCGCGCAGCCCGCGCCTCTCGCTGTCGGCCGCGCCGCTGTCCGGCCGCGGCTCGGGCCAGGCTTCGCCCTCCCTCCCCGGCCACCACCCCAGCAACTACCCCAGCTACCGGCCCCAGGGCACCGGCGGCTCCGGCTACGGCCCCGGTCCCGCAGAGATCCTGGCCGCTGACCTGGCGGCGGCAGTAGCCATCGGCAGTAGCGGCGGCGGCGCGCCGCCGCCGCCGCCGCCGTACGGCGTGGATCAGGCGGCGCTGGCGGCGGGGCTGCTGGCAGCTGCAGGCGGGGCGGAGCAGGGTTACGGCGGAGGAGGAGAGGGAGGAGGATGGTATGAGGAGGGGGCGCAGGGCATCCCGAGCGCGGCCACCACGGCGGCGGTGATGGCGGCGGCGCGGTCGCCGGCGGGGCTCGGCGGGTTCAGGGGTGGCTCCGGCATCCCCGCGCCGCCAGCGTCCGCGGCGCCGGTGGCGGCGGGCGTCGTGGCTTCGCGCCTGCCGCTCCGGCCCGGTGGCGCCGCCGCGCGGCCGCTGGCGGGCGCGCTGGCGGCGGCGGCGGCGCCGCTGCCGCCCGGCGCGCCGCTGAGCCCGCAGCGCGGCGGCCAGATGGCTTTGTCCGCGAGCAGCAACGGCGCCGCGCCGCCGTCGCCGCCGCCGGGCGCACGCGTCGACGGCGAGGGCCGGGTGGTGCTGGGCAAGGCGGCGCTGGAGGCGAAGCGCCGCGCGGAGCGTGCGGAGCGCGAGGCGGCGGAGGCGGAACGCAAGCGCCGGGAGAAGGAGGCTGCGGAGGCGCGGCGGAAGGCGGACGAGGCGCGGCGGCGGGCGGAGTGGGAGGCTGAGCAGGCGCGCAAGGCGGCGGACAAGGCGGCAAAGGAGGAGAGGCAGAAGGCGGCGCGGGAGGCGGCGGAGGCGAAGAAGACGGCGGAGCGGCTGGAGCGGGAGGCGCGCAAAAAGGCTGAGATTGACGCGGCAAACGCGCGGCGCAAGGCGGAGCGCGAGGCGGCGGAGGCGAAAAAGGTCGCCGAACGGGAGGCGGAGGCGCGCCGGCGGGCGGAGCGCGAGGCGGCGGCGAGGGCGGCGGCGGAGGCCAAGCGCGCGGCTGCGCGGCTGGCAGCGGAGGAGCGGGAGGCGGCGGCGCAGCGCAGCAACAGCGCGCCGCCGGCGCGGCCGCCGCCGCAGTCCCAGGCCTATGCCGGGTACGGCGGCAGCCACCTGGGCAGCCCGGGGATGGGCAGTGGGCTGCCGCTGCCGCCGGCGTCCTACTCCGCAACCGCGTCGCCCGTCGGCGGCGTGGGCACCAGCGGCAGCGGCGGCGGCGACGCGCGGTCATCTTGCATCCCTGGCGCGCCGACGCCGGCCGGCGCCGCGTCGGGCGGCGGCGGCGGCGGTGGCGTGCTGCACTCGCCCACACCGTTGCGCCTGGGCCCGCTGGCGCCCGCCGCCGCTACCGCCACCAGCAGCACGCCGGTGCGACCCTCGCGCTTCGCGACGTCGCCGCCGCGCACCGCCGACGGCATGTCGCCCTCTGCTACTGCCGGTGCTACTGCCGGTGCTACTGCCGCCACCGGCTCCGCCGCCATGATGGCCGCGTCTTCGCTGTACCAGTCCTCCCCATCCTCCTCGGGCGCCGCCGGCGGCAGCTACAGCCCCGCAAACGGCGGCGGCGGCGGCGGCAGTTACGGCAGCGGTTACGGCGGCGGGCCGGCGGCGGCCGGCGGCAGCCGCTTTGCGCCTGCGACGCCGGCGCGGCCGGCGGGCCTCGGAGACGACGCCATTGAGGCCGCGGCGGCGGCGGTCCAAGCGGGCCTGGCGGGTCAGCAAGCTCGGCAGCAGCAGCAGCAGCAGCAGGAGCGGGACCAGGCGAGCGCGGCGGCGGGGCAGCGCAGCCAGCAGATCGACGACCTGACGGACCGGCTGATGGAGCGGGCCAGTGCGCTGGCGGTGACGGCGGACCGCATGTCCAGCCTGGCGGTGGGTGTGGGGTTCCATGCATGGGGTATGGGGGGTTGTGAACACCAGCCCAATCTTAACCAAGCTGAACTTGGGGGGGTGGCGGGTGTGGGGTTGCAAGGATGTCTGGAGAAGCGGTACAGGTGCACTGGTACCCACTGGGGTGGGTAGTTCATGGGTGCCTGCTGTGTGCAGGCACGCTGGGGCGGGGCAGGGCCGAGGTGGGGGGAAGCGAGGCGGATGTGCAGCATGACCGAGCGGGGCGCGGACGGCATGTGAACCCCGCCCGCGCTGACTTCTGACCTCCTTCCACGGGCGCCCTTTTGGACGCAGGCCAACGCGCAGGCCGCGGCTGCGGGCCCCCAGCCGCGGTCGCCGCTGTCCCCCCAACAGTCCCCTGCTGCTGCCGGCGCCAGCGGCGGCGGCGCCGGCTCCCTGGCTGAGCAGCAGCGGCAGCTGGAGGCGCTGAAGCGGCAGCTGGCGACGCTGCAGGCGGCTGTGGCGCACAGCCCCTCGTCGTCGTCGCCGCCGCCACAGCAGCAGCAGCAGCAGCAGCCGCAGCGGTCGCCGCTGACGGGGTTGCCGTCGCCGACCGCGGGCGCGGCTGGGTCTGGGGCGTCGGCGAACGGAGCAGGCACAGGAGGCAACATACATGATCAGGTGGGAAATTGCTTCTTAACACACACGCACGCAGACCCCGCGCACGTGGCCGTTGATAGGGTGTCGTGGGGAGTATAACAAATGTCTTGCGCACGCACGCCACGTGGGGTGTATGGCACGTGCCGCGGCCGCACATTTTGCGCCGTCCGTTATTTGCCAAAAGCACAACCAATTGGCACGTCCCTGATCGCAACCCTGATTGGCAACGCAACTCACATGATGCTCGCACTCGCACCGCAACCCACAGGCGCGCGCCCTGCTGAGCACCTCTCGGCGGCTGTCACAGGACACACGCGTGGAGCCCTCCGCCGCCGCCATCGCCGCCGTGGTGGCCGAGGCCGCGCCCCGCGGCGCCGGCGCCACCGGCGCCACCCCGCCCGCCTCGCCGCCGCGCAGCGGCCCCGTCGCCGGCGCTGCCACTGCTGCTACTGCCGCCGCTGCCGCAGCGTTCGGCCCTGCTACTGCTTCGACAGCGGCCGGCGGCTGGGGCGCGGCGGCGGCGGCGGCGGCGGGTGATGCGCTCATGCCACGGCGCGCCGGCGGCTCGTCGTTGCCGATGAGCCCGCGGCAGGGCGACCAACTGCTCGGCGGCGGCGGCGGCGGCGGCGGCGGCGGCGGCGGCGGCGGCGGCGCCGGTGCCGGCGGCGGCGCCGGTGCCGGCGGCGGCGGCGGCGGCGGTGCCGGCGCCGGGACGTCCATGCTCGGGCTGCCGCCGCTGCGGACGGCGGTTGGGTCGACGGCCGGGGCCGCGGGTGGCAGTGTCGTGACCACGCCGTCGCACGGCGGCGGCCTGAACGAGATCGAGCCGGCCGCGGCGGCGGCAGCCGCTGCCGCCGCGGCCGCGGCTCCCGCCGGCGGGCCCACCTCTGGCGCCTCCTCGATGTCTATGCTGCCCATGCCGCCGGCAGCTGCCGCGGCAGGTGCCGGCGTGCGCGGGGCGGCGGCGGCGCCGCCGCAGCCGGTGTCGTCACTATCTGCCGCGGCGGCCTACCAAATGGTGATGGGGCCGCTGGGCGCCGCCGCCGGGGACCGCACGAGCGGCGGCGGCGGCAGCGGCGCGGTGACGGCGGCGGCGGCGGTGGCGACGGGCATGCGCTCGGGGACGCCCACTGGCGATGGCAGCGTGGCGACCGATGACCTGAGGTGAGCGCGTGTTGCATGGACTCGCAAAGCAGGTGGTCTCCAATGGCGTGATGACTTGTCTGCCACCTGCGCAAGTCACCTGCTTTTGCATCCTTGGGTTTGCCGTTTATAATTTGCTGGACCCAACCCTGACACGCCCTGCCTCCCCCACGCACCCCGGCTGCCCCCACCCGCTCCCGCCGCAGCATGTGGCTGGCTCGCCAGCAGAACGGCACGCACGCCCCCGGCGGCCCGCTCAGCACCAACAACAGCGACACAGCCAGCTTCGTGGCAGCTGCCAACGCCGCCGCCGCCGCCACCGCGGCGGCCGCCGCCGCCGCCGGCGGCACCACGCCCGGCGCTCCTGCGGCCGGCCCTGTTTCTGCGGGCGGCGCCGCCGGCTCTCCGCCGTCGGCGGCTGGCCCCGGCGCCGCGGCGCCGGCGCACGCGCTGAGCCCGCAGCAGCTGCAGCAGCAGCAGTACCAGCAGGCGCTGAGGATGCAGGCGCTGGGCGGCGCGACCGGCACGGGCGGGCTGCCGCCGGGCATGCCCGGCCACAGCCACATGCCCATGTCCTACATGGCCTCGTCTCCCCAGCCCCACGCTGCTGCCGCGCCCATGCCGGTGCACCCCGACTGGGCGGGCACCGGGCAGCAGCACCAGCAGAAGGCGAGCCCGGGCCCGGGCTCGGGCTCGGCTCCGGTGTCTACCAGCTCCACGCCCACCAAGAAGGGCGCGAGCACGGGCGACTCGGTGAAGAAGGGGCTGGCGCGGCTGGGCCGGAAGCTGATGGGCCCCTGAGCGCGCGGCGTGTGCGGGTTGTTGCTGGTTGTTGTTTTTTTGGGTGTGTTGGAGAAGGCGGAAACGCCCGCACAGCGGCGCGGGTGCGTACGGGTGGGTTTGCCGGTGGCTGCGTGGTTGGGCGAGCTTGGAGGTCTGGAGTATTGCGTCTGCATGTGTGCGCGTAAAGGAGGATTCATAAACGCCGTGAACAAAGTGGAAAGGCACCGGCTGGGAGGAGGGGCCCGGGGCCAACGACTCCTGTGGCACAGGCAGCAAGGCGGAGGGGTTATGAACACCAGACCATTCTAAACCAAGCTAAACTAGACGAGGGACAGGCAAAGCGGAGGGGGTGGCGATCCCGCACAAGCGAACTAAACAGCGTCGGCGCTGGTGAACCGGGTGTCTTTGTGATTGGCGGTGGTCCGTGGGCGGCGGTGATTGATATTTACTACCGTAGCAGCGTCCAGACTGAAAGCGTTAGCTGTGGGGATTGCGTTGTTTGGCTGGTCACATGGCTTGGTACGTGGTGGCGTGTGATGAGTGTGCCGGGGGGTGGACAGGTCTATTGCCGGGGGAGCAGCAATAGTCACGCCGGGGGTCCCGTGAGGAATGGCCCGTACGGCCGTACCATCTCATTTGTGCATATGAGCGGCTTCGCAGGACTGTTTGGGTGGTTGGCGGGGGCCTGACACGGCGGCGGGTGTCGGGCGCGGCTGGCGTGATTGGCATGGCAGCAGCGGTGTGCAGTCGACGAGGCCGGATGGTGGCGTGATGCGGGGTATCCCAGGCACACAGTGCTTGAGGACCGTGCAGGATTTGCCTCCTGTCGTTCTTCCAATCAATGAGAGTGGTCATACAATAAACTTGGCAGCAAGCGGCGCGCTTTGCCGCCCTGCCGCGCTTTGCCGCCCTGCTGGCCGAGGGGCATGCAATGGGCGGTTGTAACATTCTTTTGCCTTGGCACACAGCGCCACAGCCATAGCCCCGGCCGGCAACCTGACGCTAACCCAACGATGAATTACTCGCATCAAACCCCGTTGTCTGTGCCCGCATGGACATTAGCTGCGGTACCTTCCCAGCGCCGCCCCGCTGCCCACGGCCCCCGCTTTGCGCGGCCGTGGGCATTGACTTGACTTGATGTTACAGGTTGGAAGTGTGAATTCCCTGGGCACTGAATGAGCGCCCGTGGAACGGCCATCCCCCACACCCTACACAGCACCACAAACCGACTCTCCGCCTCTCCCTCGCATTTCGCGTGCCGCAGCCGCAGCCTTAAACAAAATTTTGAACGCTTGATACTAATCTCTCTCTCTCTCTCTCTCTCTCTCTCTCTCTCTCTCTCTCTCTCTCTCTTCAATTCTCTCCCTCTCTCGACTCACGCGTCCAAGCAATCCGTGCAAAACGTAGAACGCGTGTCAAGCCCGGTGCGCCTCCCATTCCCTGGACGTGGTCAGACCACGGGTAGCATTGGAGGTCATACTATAGTAATGCCCGCCCACCAATCGGCACAAACACATGTGTGCAGCAATGAGGGTCCTTTATAACACAGTCGCCGGCACCCAAGTCAACCATGTCATGACGCGCCATCGCCCTGCCACACACATTCGATGCTGGGGCGGGCGCGGCTGAAAGCCGAATGAATTTCGAGATGTCGTTTGCTGCTGGCCCCGAGCGGCGCAGCCACCCTCAGCAGCCCCACCATTCACTTTTCCTGCGCCCTACTATGCTTTCTTGCCAGCACGCCGCACGCCGCACTCCCCCCCCACACACACGGCCCCGCACTCCTCTCCCCCCATCCTGCTCCTCCCACTCCCTCTAGCCACTCGCTACCAGCTACAAGCTGACCTCCAGCAGCCACACCCGGTTGGTCTTGTCCTCGCTGCAGCTCGCCACCTCCCGGTCGTCGGCCGGGTTGAAGGCC
Organism: Chlamydomonas incerta; assembly: GCA_016834605.1. NCBI lineage: Eukaryota > Viridiplantae > Chlorophyta > Chlorophyceae > Chlamydomonadales > Chlamydomonadaceae > Chlamydomonas > Chlamydomonas incerta. The sequence continues at coordinate 1,227,389 of JAEHOC010000029.1, forward strand.
ACGCCCGACACGGGGCCGCCGTGGCCGCGCATGAGCGCCAGCCGCTGCTGCCGCCCCGCGTCCCACACGTATACACACCCGTCGCGAGTGCCCGTCGCCAGCAGCATGCGCCCACTGCTGCTGCTACTGCCGTCCAAGGGGGTGCGCGGGGAGCCGCCGTCGCACCTGCCAGCCAGGCTCGGCAGCTTGGTGGCAGTAGCACCACCCGCCGCAGCACCAGGTGTGCTACTGCCGGTGCCGCCCGGGCCCAGGATGCTCTGCAGCGCCGCGCTCAGCGCTGAGCCACTGGTGACACCCCCGAACGTCAGCGCCAGGCTGCTGCTGCCACCAAGCCCATCGCCGCCGGCGCCGCTGCTACTGCCGCTGCTACTGCCGCCGCCACCCGAGGCGAAGGAAAGGCAGGTGACCCAGTCACCATGCGGCAGCGTGGCGATGCACCGGGACGTGTAGCTGTAGTGCTCGATCTCCCACAGCCGCACGCTGTGGTCCCGGCTGCCCGTGGCAAGAAGCCAGCAGCCACCGCCAGCCCTGCCACCGCTGCCGTCGCCGCCGTCGTTATCATCGCCGCTGCGCGGTGCGAACTCCAGGCAGGTCACGCACTCCGAGTGCCCCTTCAGGACGGTCTTGCACTGCAACGAGCAGGCCGCAGGCGACGGCGCAGCCGGCGGGTCGCCCTGTCCGCCGCCGCCAGCACCGCCGCTGCCGCCGCCATCGCCACTCGACGCCGGCATCGCCAGCTGCCAGACCCGGACGCTCTTGTCCGCGGAGGCACTCGCCAGCGTAACCAGCTCCCTCGGCTGCTGCTGCTCCGAACTTTGTTGGTGGTGGTGCCGGCTCTGCCTGCGCCGGCTGGTTGCGCGAGACTTCGCCTCACCGGTGCCCGTGCCTGCGCCTGTGAAGCTGCCGCCACCGTCCGCATCGGGACCATCAGCGTCGGGGAGGCCGCCCGGCGCCGCTGGCGGCGCGAAGGCGACGCCGGTGACCCAGTAGGTGTGCCCCTTGCTGGACGCCAGGCAGGCGCCCGACGCCACGTCGAAGACGCGGAGCTCGTCCTCCGTGCCGCCGGTGGCGAGCAGCCGCCCCGAGGCGCGCTCGTAGGCGCAGCACAGCACGGTGTTGGCGTGGCCCTTGAAGGCGGCCGTGGCCTGTGCGTGCGTGTGTGTTGTTGGCGCGGGTGGCATAACGCGCGGGCGACACAGGGGGTCGGCCAGCACTCAGCGGGATAGCGGAGGCACAGCACCGCGGCGGCGGGCCGGGGCAGTACAGTACAGCGGGCATCGCCTGGGAGTGGGCAGTGCCGCCTGCTTGCTCGGGGGATCCGGCCCCTCCACCACCACCACCACCACCACCACCACCATGAGAAGGCCCGAAGCCGCCACCGGATGCAGCCCCGCAGCGAATGAGCATAGCCGAGTACCCCCACGCTTTCCAAAACATCCTTGCAACCCCCCACGCACCTTGAGGCAGCTGCTGTACAGCCGCGCGCAGCCGTCCTTGAACGCCGCCACCAGCGCCTGCCCGTCCGCAGTGAAGGCCACCGCCGCCACCGGGCCGCCGCCGCCGCCGCCGCCCCCACCGCCCGCCCCGGCCGCCCCGCCTGCCCCGGCGCCTCCCGCCGCCGCCTTGCCGCCGCCTCCCACACCACCTCCGCCACCACCGCCGCCACTGCCGCAGTCCAGTGTTGCGATGCATGCCCGCGTCTTGGTGCTGAACACACGAATGGAGCCGTCCAGCCCGCCCGTCACAAACACCTGGCCGCCGTCGGCGATGCTAAACGCTACGCTGGAGACCGCGTCGGTGTGGCCCTTGAGCGTGGCGAGGCAGGCGCCGGAGCGCGGGTCGTGCACGCGCGCCGTCTTGTCCGCGCTGCCGCTGACGAGCAGCAGCGTGGCCGCCGCTTGCTGCTGCTGTTGCTGCTGCTGCTTGTGGGAGGCGGCCGATGCTGAGGCGGAGGAGGCGTTGGGCGCGAAGGCGGAGAGCACTTGGCTGAAGGCGAGCGCCAGGACCGGCCCGGTGTGGCCCTTGATCTCCCGCTCCGTGCGGCCCTTCACCGCATCATACACCCGCACCACCTTGTCCGCGCCGCCCGAGGCCAGCAGCAGCTGCGGCGCGCCGGCGCCGTCGCCCGCGCCCAGCCCCGCCGGGCTCCACGCCACGCAGTGCACGGGGCCGGTGTGGGAGCGCAGCGTGAAGACGCACTGCTTGGAGGAGGGCAGCCACACGCGCACGGCGCCGTCCTTGCAGCCGCTGGCGAGCTGGTTGCCGAAGGACGTCTCGCGCGCCCAGGCGCAGGCGGTGGCGGCGTCGGGGTGAGGCAGCGTGGCGTGGATGTATCCGGACAGGGCGTCAAACACCTGTGGGCGCGTGTGCGCGCGTGTGTGCACACAGCAGGGGCACAGGTTGAGCAAGCAAAGTGCAAGAGCAAGGGCGGGAGCGCCTCCGCCTGCGCTGCCACCTGGGCCACTGCGCCCCATTTGAGCGTACGCCCCCCCTAATCACTCATGCACCCCCACAGCACACTCACACGACGTGCCCCGGCGCCCCGCCCCGCCCCGCCCCGCCCCGCCCACGCACCTGCACCGTGGTGTCACTGCTCGCCACCGCCAGCAGGTTGGCCTTGTTGAAGCCCACGTCGTTCACGCGGTCGCGCGCCGTCAGCACCGCCACCCGCCGCAGGCTGGCCGCCGCCCACACGCTCACATTGCCGTCGGCGCTGCCCACGGCGATGAGCGCCGCGTCGGGCGAGGCAGCGAGCGCGGTGGCGGCGGCGGTGTGGCCCGTGACCAGCGTGGTTGAGGAGCCGGCGGCCGCCGAGGGCGCCTGCTCCAGAAGCTTCACCTCGGGCCCGCCGGCGGCGGCGACCTGGCGGCCCTCCTCCGCGGGGTTGAAGGCGACCGCGTTCACGCGGTCGGTGAAGAGCCGGCCGCTGTTGCGCAGCTGGCCAGTGAAGGCCGCAACGCCGGCGGCGGCGGCGGCGGCTGGTGGTCCGGCGGCGGCGGAGGTGGCGGAGGTGGCGGCTGGCTGCGGGCGGCGGGGGATGTCCCACAGCTGCACGGCGGCGCCGGCGCAGGTCACCAGCCGCGAGCCGTCGGGGCTGTAGGCGATGCACGCGAGCGGATCCGTCAGCGGCGCGCCGCCGCCACTGCCAAGGCCGGCGCCGCCGCCACCTGCACCACTGCTCACGGCAGCGGCGCCAGCATTGTTACTGGCGCCGCCGGCAGCGGTGGTTGCGCCGCCGGCGCTCGCGGTGCCGCTGGCAGCGACGGCGACGTCCCAGAGCTTGCAGTTGCAGTCGTGGGAGCCGCTGCCGAGCACGTTTGGCGCGGTGGGGCTGAAGGCCACCGCCGCCACTGCGTCCGTGTGTGCGCCGCGCAGGGCCGCCACCTGCTCGCCGTCGCTCAGCGACACCTCCCTGTCACGAGTGCGTGCGTGCGTGCGTTTGTGAGCTATTAAGAAATGAAGCGTCTGCATTTGCGTGTGCATGTGGGTGCGTGCGGGTGTGTGAGCATCAGTCCAGCCATGCATGCCGCTTGAGGCAAGGCGCAACTGCAGGCTATGGCCACCGGGCATCCACCCAGCCAACCTCCGCCCAACTCCCGCTAGCACCTCACTCCACCGGTATGCAATGCGCGCAACTGCCTGGCAACAGTGGCAAGACACCCACACCCACACCCACCACAGCCGCAGCGTCTTGTCGGCGCCACCCGACGCGATCATGCGGCCGCCCTCGCCGCCGGCGGCCGCGATGGACAGCACGGCGCCGGCGTGGCCCTTGAGGATGACTCCTCGCTTGTTGTTGGAGGAGCGCGGGTCGAAGTCCCATAGCCACACCGTGCCGTCCGACGCGCCTGCGTGTGCGCGTGCGTGTCGTGAGTGCGTGTCGTGTGTGCGTGTGAGCCCGGGTGCTTATGAGCGCGTACGAGTGTACGACGTGCCGTATGCCCCCCCTGCTCCATGCCTCCCAAGTCGCCCACTCCTCGGCCCCGCCCAATCTGTACGCCGCCCACGGGCCTGGCACCATGCCCACCACCGCCCCCGCCCCCGCCCCCGCCACGCCCACCCACCCGTGACCAGGCCGCGCTTGCCGCGGAAGGCCAGGCACGTGAACCAGCAGTTGGTGTGGCTGGTGACCATCGCGGTGCAGGCGCCGTTGCCGCCCAGCTCGAAGGCGCGGATGGTCTTGTCCGCCGCCGCCGTGACCACGTAGTCGCCGTTAGGCGTGAACGCCACCGCGGTGAGCGGCTCGGTGTGGCCGCGCAGCACGCGGTGGCACGTGGCGCGCGACGACCGGGGGCCCCACGCCCACAGCCGCGCCAGCTTGTCCGCGCCGGCGCTGGCGAGAAGGTACAAGCCGCCGCCGCCGTAGCCGCCGCCAAAGACGTCGCTGTCGTCGTCATCATACCTCGGAGCGGCGGCGGCGCCGTCCGCGGCGTCCTCTGGATCTGGATCCAGACAGACGCCGCGCAAGCGCGGGCAGAAGGCCAGCCCCGTGACCGCCTCGGCGCAGGCGGCGATGGTGAGCACCAGTTGTCCGGTGGCCACGTCAAACACCCTGTGTGTGTCAGAGAGCACAAGGGAAAACGATAAGCACAGCAAGAGACCGTGCGTCACGTCAAACACCCTGTGTGTGTGGGATGGGATGGGTGGGTGGGAGGCAGGGAGCGAGGAAAGGTGTGCATACCGTACGAGCCCAAGCTAAGGGGGGGGGGGGGTTCAAGCTAAACACGTTGTTGAGTGGGTTGTTTAAACCCCGACATCCCAGAACGTGGGGTTGGGCACTTCACCGCGGGCAATCCATGTGGTTGGAGGGGTAGGTCGGGCGTGGCGGTCCAAACCCCGGCGCCCGCATCACCCCTTCCACTCACCCACCAACCTTCCTCCCGCAACACCCAGCCCGCCCGCCATCGGCCTCGCCGCACCCACCCACGCGCCCCCACCTGCAGGTCTTGTCGCGCGAGCTGGCGACCAGCTGGCGCCCGTCCGGCCGGAACGCCAGCCCCGTGACGCCCATCTTGGGCCCGCGCAGCGTGGCGCTGCAGTGGCCGGTGGCCGTGTCGTAGGTGCGCACCGTGCAGTCGCCGTACCCCGCCGCCAGCTGCCGCCCGTCGGGCGAGAAGGCCACGCAGGTCACCGCGAAGCCTTGCAGGCCCTGTCGCGGCAGTGGCAGTAGCGGCAGTGGCACATGACAAGAACACGAGTATGTCTCTCTCCTCCGCACATGGGGGTCGGATTGGCAATGCTTGGTTTGGGAATGGGAAATGCCTACCCCCCAGCTGCGTCCCACAGATAAAAACCCGCATGTGCCGTACTCACGAGCGCCTGCACCTTCTGTTTCTAATTCGGCTTTGTTCCGTTTGCTTTCCCAACACACAAGCACACGCGCCCACGCCACGCCACGCCACGCCCCCACCTGGAACACTGCCAGACAGGCCGACCAGCCCGCCTCCGCCGCCGGAAGCACCAGCCGCGTCCGCCAGCCGCGCCCCAGCGCCGCCACCGCCGAGCCGTACACGGCCGCGCTGATTGGCGCGTACAGCGCGTGCGCCGTGAACGCCGCCACCAGCTCGGTGCTACTGCCGGCGCTACTGCCCCTGCCTCCGCCTCCACCTCCACCACCTCCGCCTCCACCGCCGTTCGCGCCGCCGGTGCTGCTCTCGCGTGGCCCGCCGCGCTGCTGCTGCTGCTGCTGGCTGTGGCGCACCCGCTCCACCAGACCCACCAGCGCGTACAGCTCGGCCCGCAGCCACCTGGACACGTCGTAGCTGTAGCGCGTGTGCCGCTGCAGCGCGCCCAGCGCCTCGATCGCGCCGGGCGCGTTGCCGGACGCCACGACGTCACACAGGAAACCAAAGTTGGACAGAAGTGCATCCAGCGTGGCCGCCGCCTCCGTCGTGAGCTCCACGCCGCCGCCGGCGCCGCCGCGGGTGGCTGCTGCTGCTGCTGCTGCGGGCCCCGGCAGCGTGCCGTCCGCCGCCGCCGCCAGGTGCGCCACCGTGTATTTGAGCGCGTACGGGCTCTTGTACCGCGCGCCACCGCCGCCGGTGCTGCTGCCGCTGCTGGGCCCGCCCCCGCCCCCGCCTCTTCCTCCTCCGCTTCCTCCTCCTCCAGCAGAGGGCGCCGCCGCCGCGGGCGCCGCTGCCGCCGCTGTCACTGCCGCCGGCGGGCTCCGCCAGTACTGCGCCAGATGCAGGCCGATGAGGCCGTGGCCGCGGCGGGTGTTGGCGGCGAACTCGCGACTGACCACCGGGTTCAGCAGCCAGTCTACAGACGGGAGGTGGGCGTGGCAGGTGGGAGGGTCGCGAGGAAGTGGAGGGAGGCGCGAGGTGCGGGAAAGCCTGGGAGCTAGGGTAAGCATGACGTGTGGCGTGGCACAGGCATTTCGAGAGGTGGCATGTTGCTTGTGTGGCTGCGGGCTGCAAGACGCCGCCGCCGTCGCATGCCACCGCCGCCGCCGCACCCATCCGCGCGCGCGCTGCCTGCCCCGTCCATCCGCCCCCAACTCGGCAACTAACTCCTGACACCAAGCCGCCCACCCACCCACCCACCCATCCCACCCAACCCAACCAACCAACCGACCAACCTAACCAACCAACCAACCAACCAACCAACCAACCAACCAACCAACCAACCTCCCATCTCCCATCGCGCCCACGTGGCCCACGCACGCACGCGCGCACCTCCCAGCGACTTGTGCAGCGTGAACAGGTGGTGCTGGCTCTCGAAGAACAGCGCGGGGTAGCCGGGCAGCAGCGGGACGGCGGCCGCCAGGCCCAGCTGTTGCAGGAAGGACTGCGGCAGCGGCTCCTGCGCCGCCACCAGCACCGCCACCAGGTCCGCCACCTGCCGCTCCTGCGCTAAGAACAGCTTCTCGAACGAGGCGATGAAGATCCTGTGTGGACCGTGGTTTGTTGCGCGCGTTCGTCACGTGTGTTAGAGGGCACAAGGGTGTGTGCTTGTCACGAGGTGCCTGTGCATGCATGCCGGGAGGTATGGTGAATGAGCAGGAATGGTTTGCGCTCGCTCGATACGGTAGTGCGTGCGCGATGCCGTGTGCGGGAACAGCAGGCAGGCCTCGCACGACAACCAGCCCCGCACGGCACACAACCCCTACGGCCCCGCATGTGCACATGCACATGCACATGCACATGCACATGCACATGCACATGCACATGCACATGCACATGCACATGCACATGCACATGCTGCACATGCACATGCACATGCACATGCACATGCACATGCACATGCACATGCACATGCACATGCACATGCACATGCACATGCACATGCTGCACATGCTGCCCCTCATCAGCACGTACGGCACCTACCTGTAGTACAGGTCGTACACGTCATCCAGGTCGGGCGCGTTGCGGTTGACGGTGCGCGGCACGGCGGAGGCGGCGTTGCGCAGCAGCTCCTCGCACGCCGCCGACACCGTGTAGTACACCATGACGCCGCCCAGCACCACGCCGCCGCCGCCGCCGCCGCAGCCGCCGCCGCCGCCGCCGCCGCCGCCGCCGCCGCCGCCGCCGCTTGTTGTCGTGGTGGTCGCCGCGGCGCGGTAGTTGCCGTGCGATGATTGGACTGAGCTGACAGGCGCTGCGGTGCTGGATGCGGAGGCACCGCGGAGGTCCTCCGGCCGCGCGATGGCCATGTCGGGAAACAGCCGCCGCAGCCCCGGCAGCACCTGCGCGTGCAAATGCGCGTATGCACGCAGATAACCGATTGAACACGCGGCGGGTGCGAGGCGCGTCGCTCGCGTGAAGTCCCACCGCATGCAGGTGAGCTACTGGTGGCCGCTGTTGACCCAAGCGCACGGCCGCGTGCCGCCCCCGAGCACCCCCGCCCCCGGCCCCGCGCACCTGCCCCGCCGCGGCCTCGGGCCGTGTGGTGAACACGAAGCGCAGGAAGGGCGGCAGGCGGGCCAGGTGCTCGGACACCAGCTGCAGCGTGCGGTTGCCTGCGCGGCACGCATGGGCGAATGGGCCAAGGTGACAAGCTACGTCGCTTCCAGTCGCGTCTGCAAAGGCTTGGCTGGTTCGCAATCAAAGTTCAGGCAGGACAACCAACACGCCACAACTTGCTTCACACACACAACCGCCACACCCCACCAACAAACGCATGCGCGGGCGCTCACCGCACACGGGCGGGCAGGACGAGGCCTTGTTGGCGGATGCCGCCACCTGCTCCGCCAGCGGGTCCGCCTCATCTAGCGCGTCGATCAGCAGCACCACGGGCTGCATGATATGCGGATCAGGTCCGGTCGGGTCCGGTCGGGTCCGGTCAGGCACGGCAAGGCAGGTACGCACGCAGGAGGCAGGGAGTTGGGAGCGAGCGGAGGTGGCCGCCAGGAGGCGGCGGGGGGCGTCGTGATGTCAGATGGACGTCGCACCACACGTCACGACGCTTGTATCGCCCAACGCACGCGCACCGCGCCGCACCCCACATGCACCGCAGCTCGCCGCACCGCACATGCTTATGCTCCGTGCACCGCACCTGCTCCGTGTCCGCGGCGCTCAGCGCCCTGAGCGGCCGCGCCAGCAGCAGCTCAAAGGCCTCGCCCGAGTCCGTGAGCTGCGCCACCCGCGCCACGTCCAGCCGCAGCAGCGCGTCGCTCATGGCGGCGTACCTGCGGCAGGGGCGGCGGCGGCGGCGTTTGTTTAGGTGTGGCGCAGCCAGCGGCGGTGGGTGTTGCACGTGTGGCGCGGTAGGTGGATGGCGTGTGGCGCGGTGGGTCGGAGGCACGGTATGCAGGTGGTGCGTTGGAAGAATGGGCGGTGGTAGCAACAGGCCAGGCAGGCAGCCCCCGCTGCCACACACGCACGCACGCACGCACCTCTCCGCCAGCTGGAAGGCCAGCGACTTGATGATGCGCACAGGGTCCAGCCGCCGCTGGTCGTTGTACTTTAGGAAGTGGTGCGCCGCCACCTCCAGCGGCCACTGCGCCTGCGCCTGCCCGCCGTTCCCCAGCCCCTGCCCACGACCGCCGTGCCCCAACGAGCCGCTGCGTGGCGAGCCCTCGGCCGCCTCATCCAGTCCATCAGCTGCCGTACCGCCGCCCAGCAACGCGCCCGAGGAGGCGAAGCTCCGGCCCAGGTTGGAACGGCCGGCGCCGGCGGTGGCGCCGCGGCTCTTGGCGCGCGCCATGCCAAACCCGGCGCCCGCTCCCGCTCCCGCTCCCGCCGCGAGCTGCGCGCTGCCGCTGCCGCCGTGCCCGTAGGCGGCGCACAGCACCGCACTGATGGTACTCTTGCCGGTGCCCGCGCCCGCCTTCACCACCAGCGCGCGGCTGCCGGAGGCCAGCCAGTCGGTCAGCCGCGGCTCCAGGTGCCACTGCGTGCCGGTGGCGGCGGCCTGCGCGGCCAGGCGCCGTATGTCGGCCTCGTAGGACAGCGGCTCCAGCAGCAGCTGCAGCTTCAGCTTGGCGTTGAAGCGCTGCGTTGCGTGCGGCGTGCGTGGACGGCGTGGGGGGGGGGGGGGGGCGGGCGGGAGGGGCAGGTGAGCAGCAGGCGGGATGGGTGGTGTGGTGCCTAGGTCGTTGCAGCCGACTAGGCGCGGGTTGCCGTTGATGCCTCAGACTACCGAACAACCGCTCAGCCGCCAGCCGCCGGCAGGCATTGCTGGCAGCCAGTGTCACACACACACGAAAGCCCGATCGGTAACAAGCCAGTCGCGTAAACCGTAGCCTAGACCCACACCGTTGTCCGTGTGCTCTTTAACACAGCAGACACATACACACCTGCGCCGAACTGTGGAACTTGACCACCTCCCCCAGGATCATGGACTTATCGCCCGGCTTGAAGCACTCGGCGCGCTCCACTGCGCGGGTGCAGCAGTCAGGCGGGGTAGGTCATTCCATAACCCAAAGCAGCCGATGTCGGTGCGTGGCAAGGCAGGCATGGAGGTGCATGGCGCACACGGACCGTTTGAACGTGCATGGGCTGACGGCACCAGTGGCGAAAGGGGGGAGGGCGGACCCCGCCGTCACGGCCCGTGCATCGCGCACGCCATACACATACCGCCACACGCACACCGTATGCAGGACGCCCAGCCCAGTCACTGCATGCATCCGCCGCGCGCTATCCCCACCCCGCCCCCGCTGCACGCCGCGCGGGCTGCCACCCCAGTCACCCCAGCAGCCGCCCCACCGCCCCACCGTCTATGGTCCTGAACACGTCGGCTCGGTCCGCGGGGTTGAGCTGCATGTGCAGGCCGTCGGGGCCGTGCGCCGCCAGCGTGTGCGCCCTGTGATGTGATGTGATGGCACGTGGTGTGAGGATAACCCTGTGGCCTCAGCGTTCATGGTGGTGACCCACCCATGACCCACCATTCGAAGATGCACCACGCGCGTGTGGCGGGGCTGCACTGCTCCCTGTCCAACACCACGATGGTGCCGCCGCTGCACGCCTGGCACACGCTGTTTGTCCGGGGCGGCGCGGGGGCAGCGAAGGTAAGGGGAGGGGAGGGGCCGGCGGCGGCCATCGGTTGTCAACCTGTCATAGCCAAGCCGAATGAGCCGAATGAAGAGCAGCAATGAGCGTGCGGCGGACAGCAGCGCCGTGCCGCACAAGGACCCACTCCATGGCCACCGCCACGTACCACACGCATACGGAGCCGCGCGCACCGCGCCACACCGCCCCGCACCGCGCCGCGCCGCCCCGCACCACAACACCAATGTGCGCACGCACCTGCCGAACGCAGAGATGTCGTGCTGGTGAGCCTGCGTGTCCTCGTGCTGTGCGGGGCAACCAATGTGTGTGTTTGCGAGAGTGTAAGTGGGTGTCATGGCGGGGCACAAAAGCCAGTCCAGGCGTGTAAGCCCGTCAGTTGAGGTACGCAAGACCTTATCAGGCTGCAGACATACACATGCAATTGTGAGCAACCATTCATGTCCCCACGCTGCTGTATGTGGTGCCCACGCCCCTGCGCCCGCCCCTGCCCCTACCCCTGCTCCTGCGCCTGCTCCTCGGACTGCTCGCCGCACCTACCTGGTTCACGGAGAAGATGTCCAGCCTGCGGCCACAGCAACAAACACATGTTAAGACATGCATCCGCTCCGCTCCACCCCGCCCCAGCCTTAGCCCCGTGCCACAAAGTCACACACACACACACACAATACTCACAATACTCACAATACTCACAATACTCACGCTAGGCGCAGTGGCAAGTGGACTTTAGAGGCCAAGTTCACTTATTGCGGGGGCCACTTGCGCGACTCATGGCTAGCGCTGATCCAGTATTTTACTGATCAGACCAATGCCAGAAGGTAGCGATATTACAGGGACGCCTGGTCGGGCCCGCGAGATCGAGGCTCCAGCTCGTTCGCGCGCGCCTGGCGAGCAGCCGATGCTTGCTTCTCCTGCCTCGGAGAATCCTCGCGCTCCCGCATCGCTGTCCTTCCAAACGTGGCACCTCCCGCCCGGCTCGTCCGGGTGCGCCAAAGCCGATGAGCAGCCCTCCCACATCTCGTTCGATGCAGACGACGAGGTCTGGGAGGCTGCTTTCAAAGAGCTTAGCGGTCTGCGTCCCAAAATTGGGGGGCCCAACGGGTTGGCCCACATCCAGAAATGGATGTCGCGGATGGACGACCTCGTGTTTTCCCTGTGGCTGGCCAGCAGCGGCAGGCTCATAACGCATGGCGAGGATATCGCCCGCGTTCGGCGGCAGCTGCGCGGCCTGCGCCACGAACACAACGCCCGCGCCAGCGCGGCGCGTACCCACAGCTCGCGGCTGGACCAGCTGTCGGACACCGTTCGGCAGCTGCAGCAGCAGCTGGAATCATTCGCGGCCGCAACTGTGGCCGTGCTCGAGGTGGAGATTGGCGGTGGAGCGGCGGCCAGGCTGGTGCAGGGCCCCAGCGCACCCCCCAGCATCCACTCATCTGCAGCAGCGGCGGCAGGCCGTCCGGCGTCGCCGCCGGGCGTGCCAACCGCCGCTGACTGCCCCTGCGCCGCGGCGGACCCTGCGGCAGGAGCGGCCACACGGCCGCACCAGCCGCACCCGCCCGCGTGCGCGCATCCGCTGCCACTGCCTAGCGCGGTGGCGGCCAACAAACTTCTGTTCCGCGGCGTGAGCAGCGAGCAGGCGGCGGAAATGGTGCGCGGCGACTTCACTGCTCTGGGCCTGGGAGAGGGTCCGGTCGGCATGTATGAGCGTCGCTGGCGCGCTAGTGGCACGGGTCGTGTCTGGAATGTGGAGGTGGTGGTGACCAGGGATCAGCGGGCAGCTCTCATCCGGGCTGCTGCGCGGATAAAACACACCGCAGGCGTGACGGTGGCGCCTTTCCTAACGCCGGAGGGGCGCACAGCCAGGCGCGCGAGGCAAGCCCAGTTCGACAGCCTTGTGGAACGGGGGCTGCAGCCGTACTGGCGGGGAACGGATATTGTGACTGAGGAGGGGGACCGGCGCCGCGTACACACAATGCAGTAATGCATACGGCGGATCACTGAGAGCGGCGCGCGCTGTGTAGGGTTTCGAGGCTAGTGGAGGCTAGGGTTGGCGTGACGGCGACGCTAGGACATTGACGGCATGGCAATCAGACCTCTTCTCATTTTGTGGCTGCCCATAGGCGTACTCTGCCCTGTGAGGGAAGGACTTCGGTTGTGCCCCAGTGTGCTTGCTGTGCAGTTGCCTTGACTACGTGTGCCTGACTTGGTTTGGTGCATGACCTATTGCTAGTCGAACAAACAATGCATAGCGACAGTGCCGGCTCACAGAAGTCGATGAGGGTATGCCAACAGGGCAGAAACGGCGGGTTACTCCGCAACTTCGCGCATATGCTTGGGAGACACGCACTACCAGGCTATGCGAACACTACTGTGCTGGAGCCTGGCTCCAGCGCTGGTTAGTTGTTCAGGACACTCGATCACGAGGTTCTATCAAGCAACTGTAAACCGTAGTTACACACACACACACACACACACACACACACACACACACACACACACACACACACACACACACACACACACACCGCAAATCCATGCACACAAACACACACACACACACACACACACACACACACACACACACACACACACACACACACACCGCAAATCCATGCACACAAACACACACTCTGTCTACCCCTCCCTCACTCACCACACCGCCACCTCCTCGCTGGCGGACTGCAGGTAGTCCAGCACATGGCCGAACAGCCGCGCCGCGCGGTTCTTCCAGCAGTGGCTGATGAAGTAGAGCGGCGGGCTCACGTCCGCCGGCGCCACAACCTCGGCCAGCTCCACCAGCCGGCAGCGCCGCCGCTCCGTGACCAGCTCCACGTAGCGCATGTTGACGTCGGCGGTGCTCATGTCTTCGAAGGCCTCGCCGAACTGTGCCTGTGCGTCAGCGGGTTGGGGTTTTGCTAAATAAGGGATTTCAGGGCAGCAGCGCGCATGCTAGCGCTGAGCCACGGACCGTGTGACCGCGAGTGCCATGTCCGGAGCCCTGACAGCGGCGCTTAGCGGCGCTCAAAAGCGGTATGAGCTCAGCTGCGCATGGTGGCTATGTCCTGGAGTCGCCTGGACCCGAAGGTGCAACCCAGTAGTCCCTCCTGCTGCGCTCAGCCTCCCGAGCGATGCTACCAGCACTGGCCCCGCGCGGCCCTGGGCAGACCCGGAGCGCTCCCAATCCTCCCATGCAAGCACACCCGAAGAAGCGCGGCAATCTTTCGCAGGCCGCGCAGCGTGATGCCCAGCCGTGTGGTCGCCAGCACATCATCCGCCGCGGCGGCCGCCAGGGGGCTGCCGCTGCTGCCGCGGGCGTGGGCGGGGCTGCCGGTGCGGGACTTGGCGGACTGCGCCGCCGTGGGCGAGGCGGCTCCGCCCACGGCGCTGAGAGAGGCGCTGCTCCTGGTTGTGGCGATGGAAGGAAGGGATATGGATGCCTTTGGCGCCGGCACCTGCTCCTCGTCCTCGTCTGCGCCGTGAAGGGGTTCGGGGGTGTCAGTGTCGGCGCGGTTTCGTCGGGCCGCACGCGGGTCAGCACCGAGCTGCAATGTTTCAAGCAGCTGAAGATAAATGTCAAGCCGTTGCTGATGCTGCACAACACGGCTACGGTCCGCGGAAGGTAGTCTCGAATTCGCATGTGGGTCCGCATATTGACCAAAACTCACCGTCGCTACTGTCCTCGTCTTTGCTCGTGTGATGCAGCAAACCTCCGGGCTTTTTACGTCCTGGCACTGCTGTCTGCTTTTTGAGTCGACTTCCCAGGGCAGGCAGCCGTGTGCCGGCATGCTCCGTTGCATTCAACATGATGCATGCACAGCCAGCAATCAGATAAGAGTGGCTAAGGCTGGCGACATTTCATTGCAACTAGTTAGAGTGGCGCGACGTCGCGCCCGCCGGGCTTCCAGAGTAGTATCCAGGCTCAGTATGGTCGATATATAACTGCTAATTGGTCGCGAATGAACAGTGCGGCGAGTGACTTTGCTTCCAGGACGACCCGAGTCACCCGACTCCGTAACACGCCCGCACTGACACGCTCAGACGCTCGACGCGCCGCTAGGCGCACTGCTCATACAAACGCGCTTAACAGGGGTGAACATACTGATCAAGGTGGGATATGAGCATGCAACTCTGAAAGGCCTCTATCTCAGGGAGTCGGCACTCACATCCTCGGGCTTGCTCGCACCGTCGCACGCCTTGCCTCCTGGGAAACGGGACCCGGCCCCACCCCCGCATGGGGCGCTCTTTCTTCCAGCGATTATCAGCGCCTAGGATGCCGTGCGGTACGCTTGTGTTCCTTGGGGCTTTCCATGTTCATCCCTCGCCTTCCATCCCTCATCCCACGCAGGGACCGTTTGGGTGCCCGCCGGTACCCGGCACCTCAGCACGGTGATGGCACTCCCGGCCTTGAGGTCCGCGTCCACCGCACAGCTGCTGCCGTTGGGGCTAGAGCTGAACATAGCCGCGTGTGTTCCTCGTGGGTCGTGGCTTTCCATGTGCATGTCTCGCCTTTTGTCCCACGCCCTCGCCCTCCAGTCCACCACGTGTGGGCGGAACATGGAAGTTCTATGACACAAAGTACATAACCGGACGGCGCGCAGGGGCATCTAGATGTGTCTTTAGCCGACTATGAGGGGCTCTGGCTCCGCTTGCGCTCTGTGAGTGAGTGAGTGTTACAGGTGGTCCCTTCTCGGGTTCTCGGATCACTCCCCTGACCATCACACCTGGCAAAGTTTGCTAGCTGTACGCATGTCACTGAGCGCAGAGATATGATTCATAGGCAGGTTCGATGTCAATTCAGTAGAAGGACTAGCAGGCGCATCGCCTAATCAGAACGGTGGCGCCCAATGCTGTTCAACAGGCAGAAAAGTAGGTACATACAGAGGAACCCGTTGATACCAGAGCCCCAACTAGCCTGAATTGCGGTCGGCCAAGCAGGTACCAAAAAACCCGCTGCCACGGGGCTTGCGCTGCAGGTGCCACGCCACTTCCATCCCGGCCAGCGTATGCAGCCGCGCGCTTTGCCCAGCGGGCGTAGATGTGCTGCTGTAATGGAAGGCTGCCAAATCCACCTGAAACGGGATGACCAGGCAGGAGGCGGGCTTGGACGCCTGTAAGCCTTCGGTCGTGTTGCGAGGGTCCCTGACTACGGTCGACAAGCTTGGCCACCGCCGCCTCCCAGGCTGCGAGCGTGTCAGGCGGCGGTAATCCAGAGTGCTCCATATGGTATCTCGCCATATGGGTCCCGTACGCAGCCGCAGTTGAGGCTCGCCCGAACATGGACAGATGCATGTGGCTGATTTTGTCCAGGCGACGCACGGCCTCATCAGTCCGCTGCTTCCAGTCCAGGTCAGGCCGGCAGGGCGGGTTGGTGAAGGGGACCCCCAGGGCGGTGGCGGACGTGACGCGGATTCCGGCAATGGCAGAGGCTGGGGCGGGCGGGGGGGCGGTAGCGGGCGGGGGGGGGGGGGGGCGGCAGCGGATACGGTGGTGAGGACGGGGGCCGGGACGGGGATGATGGCGGGGGTGGCGGCGGGTGCAAGGGTGGAGGCGGCAGCGAAGGCGAGGGTGTGGACGCGGGCGGGGATGGGGCCGGCAGCGGGGTCTGGAGTGGGGACCGCGGCTGCGGGGTTGGCTGCGATGGTGGTTGCGGTGACGGTGGCGACGGCGGGACCTGGAGAGGGGGCGGGGACGGAGGCAGCGGCATTTGCGGTGGTGACGGCGGCGGGGGAGGCGGCGAGGGTGGCGGTGGCGGCGACGTGGGCGGCGGCGGCGGTGGCGGCGGGGGCTGGTGTGCGGATGGCGGCAGAGACAGCATGGGTAGCCGCGGTGGAGGGGGCTGGGGGCGGCGACGTGGGCGGCGACGTGGGCGGCGACGGCGGGGGAGGCGGTGGCGGCGGGGGCATGGATAGCGGCGGTGGCGGGGGCTGGCGTACGGACGGCGGGATTGGCGGCAGGGGCGGCAGCAACAGAGGGGGCGGTGGCGGGGGTCGCGGCGGCAACGAGGGCGGGTGCGGGTCCAGCGGCGGGAGGGGGGGGCAGCGGCGGGGGCGGGGGCGGCGGCGGTGGCGGGGGCTGGCGTTCGGACGGCGGGATTAGCAGCAGGGGCGGCTGCAACGGAGGGGAGGTGGTGGGGGGTCGCGGCGGCAACGAGGGTGGGTGCGGGTCCAGCGGCGGGAGCAGGCGTGGGGGCGGGGGCAGCGGCGGGGGCAGAGGCGGGGGCTGCGGCTGGCGTGCGGATGGTGGCAGAGACGGCAGGGGTAGCCACAGCGGAGGGGGCGGTGGCGGTGGTGGCGACGGCGGAGGGGCCGGGTGCGGGGATGGCGGCAGGTGCAGGCGCGGGTGCCGGGATGGCGGCGGTGGCGGGGGCGGCGGCGGCTGCGGGGGCCTGAACGGCGGCGGGGACGGTGGCGGGCGCGGTAGAGGGTGCGGGGGCGGGGATGGTGGTGGCGACGGAGGCAGCGGCGACGGCGGGGGCATGACCAGCGGCTGGAGTAGGGGCGGACGCTGGAGACCCAACAGCAGTGTGGCCCACCAGTAGCAGCTCCAGACTCAGCTTTTGCCCGGTGGCGCGCGCAGAGCGGTCCATGTGCCCCAGGAAGGCGGGCACATCCGCAGCTGAGGCCAGTGCTGCTTCGGTGTCGTCGGCAAAGGCAGCCTCGACAGCGGTAGAATGCGGGTCTGCGGGGTCGAGAGGGATGCCGACGCCACACTCCTTCAGCCAGCAGAATAGAGCGTGCGCAATGAAGAGGTAGAGCAGGGGCGCGAGACCTGTGCAAACACAAGCATTGGATGGGGCTAAGTGCACTTGGGTCCGTACCGCTGACCATGCACGACCGTAGTAGAGCATTCA
Source organism: Chlamydomonas incerta (assembly GCA_016834605.1). Classification (NCBI taxonomy): domain Eukaryota; kingdom Viridiplantae; phylum Chlorophyta; class Chlorophyceae; order Chlamydomonadales; family Chlamydomonadaceae; genus Chlamydomonas; species Chlamydomonas incerta. The sequence continues at coordinate 1,244,687 of JAEHOC010000029.1, forward strand.
TACCAGTTGCACAGCATGAACTTTTGATGAGATTCCGTTTATGTTGCTGGCCAATCACCGCGAACCGTACCTGGGAGAGGCCTAGGGAGGAGAGGACGTGCCCACTGTGTACGGCCAATGAGGTGGAGGATGAGCACCACGTCCTGATGCAATGTGCTGCCTACACCGAGTTACGGGCGAGCAGTGGCCTAGACTTTAGCATAAGCATGCGCAAAGTGATGCTGAAATCTGAGCCTGTCAGGTTAGCCGCATTACTCAGCTCCATCTGGGAGCATAGGAGTAGGGAAGTACCCCTTGCAAGGGGAGAACAATAAATAGGACACTATTGCACTGGCGTTATAAGGGTCACCTCGGCCCGGGCCTCCGGTTTACACAAAGCAGGAAGGCACGCAAGAACGTGCGCACCACTCTGTAACCACACACACAAGTATAATCACTCGCATCAGGCGTAAGAAGCATGGCACGCGGAGCATGTGCGCCTGTACTGTGCTGCCGCTCCTCGACCCATCTACGTGCACCCGCGGCAAGACTCCGACACGCGCCTGCCGCAACTAGGGGCCACCCAAACCCGCCATCGAGCTGGCGTCGGCCAATGAGTCCGGGCTATGCCAGCTTTCCCAGAGTCACCAGCAGGCAAATGCGCTAATGCGCCTTGTTCGTGCGCCAGCTCAATCCGCACACGTGGCCGCGGCCCTCAACACACGCGGCCGTCAGCTCTACATCACACCCGGGGCCCCAAGGACTCATGCAGATCGTGGGCCCCTCTTCTCAATGCATTCCCTCATGCAGAGTCAGTCAATGCGCGGCCAGCAGCGCCGCCTTCCTTCCGCAGCAGTGCGCTCTTTTTTCTCGTTTTGAGTTGTTGTATCCACACCATCCGCCCTCTCTGTCCACCCCTGTCGCAGTGTGACCAGCGCAAGCAGTGCTTTCACGCATCGGGGAACCGAACAGCACTAAGACTAAGACCCTGCACCACCGGACACAACATCGCACATAAAATATTTCATGGTGTTCACTACGCCAAGCCTAGGGTTAAGGAATAACGGAAGCGGAAAGCCCAACAAGGGACAAGGGGTCAGGACTCAGGAGGATAGCGCAACACGTCGACATCCGTGACCGCAAACCGCAACCGCAGGTCAAACCCGGAAACTTGAAAACCGCAGTGCTTAAATACGCACATTACATCCGCCAGTCCGGAGGTCAAGCAGTCGACATGTGCCTCGCTTCAACATGCTCAGCCACAAGCAACCGCCTGGGGCGTTGCCAACGGTCTGAATCACTTTATGCCAGCAACATGTTACGCAGACTCTCCTTAACGACCTTGAGTCAGGCCCCGATGTCCGCAGATGCCCGGCCTACGAATTGAGAGAGCGCGCGGACGTGCATTTTGATTGCCCCTCTCATCCGCTTGGGCGCACGCCATATAAACTTGCCCTTGCTAGGAACGCTGATGTGCTGCCTCTTATAGCGCACACTATGGGACTTCGCCACCTGCCCCGCTTGCATTGTTCCATCGAAGCCTCTTATAGCGCACCGTGTTGGTGCATCAAAACGGATACCGCCCTCCTGGGCGGTGGGCAGCTTTCAACTTCAAGACCAATCGGGCGCGCTGATGGCAGCCACCCTAGCCCCTCCCGAATGTCCTGCTGTGTCCAGGACGATGCTGCCTCGCTGACAACCCTCCTATCGTGTTAGAGAGCACAAGGAAAACGAAAACAAAGACTGTGCACCTCTTATCATACGTGCGCGCTCTGCCCAGCTCCTTACCGCTACCCTGCAGCGCAGCGTATGGCCTTTCGAGGCGCGGAATTTCCCAGCTTGAGAGCTACCGATCGGGCCTGGCCACCGGTTGCAGCGCGGCTGGCACCGTCCGAGGCTGGGCCCACGCCGCTCCGAGCCGTCCGCTTCTACTTGGTGCTGCGCTTGGGGTAGCGGCCCTTGATCTTTGGCACCTTGCCTGGCTTCTTCTGTGGGAAGCAAGAAGGCGACAGGGCAGGCGCACACATTGGCCGTGGTGAGCAGCTGCAGGGAGCGAGAGACAGAGGCGTGCTGAATGACTTCCAAGCCAACGCATCTACCGAATACATCTACAGTATACCGCGTCTACCACATTATTTCTAGAGCGCACAAAAATGAGCGCGTGGCACCACCGCACCCAGGGCCTTGCGGCCTGCCCCACCACCGCGGCCGTACCTTGCGGCCGCCGCCGCCGGCGTCGTCATCATCGCCGGCGCCACTCGCGCCGCCCGCGCCGCCGCCGCCGCGGCCTCCGGCCGCCGCGGCGATTGAGCCGCCGCCGGGCGCGCCGCTGGCGGCGGCGGCGCCGTAGCCGGGAACCGCCGCCGGGGCGGGCGGTGCATTGGGGTTCTCGAAGCGCCACATGGTGCACTCCGTTCCCTCCAGACCCGCAAGCAGCGCATTGTCATGGAACTGCGAGGGGGATTGCATCATACGAGTAAGCTTGGCGAGATGGGGTTGGCAGGGATGATGAAGTCTCAAAGTTGCGAGGGGAGTGGTGGACAATACAAAGGACAAATGGGGCGCGCGTCGAAGCACTCCATTTCAGGCAGCTGCTGCAGACCCTCCTCCATCCAGACCCCACGTGGCCGCTGCAAACTAGCGCACCGTACGCCACTACGCCGGAATCCCTACCTGGAAGGAGCTGATGCGCGCGGGCGCCGTGAAGGTCATCAGCGGCACGCTCCACGGCCGCCGCCGGAAGCTGAAGGCGCCGCCGTACCCGGCCGCCGCCGGCGGCGCGGCGCCGCCGCCGCTGCCCGAGCCGGCGCCGCCGGCGCCGCCACCCGTGCTGGCGCCGCTGAGCGCGCGGATGTCGTACAAATGCAGCTGGTGGCGGCCGTCGTCGAAGCCGCACACCAGCTTCCACTCGTCCATCTGCACGCCCACGCACGGCGCGCCGCGGCCGCCGCCGCCCACGCCCGCCGAGCCGGCGCCCGCCGCCGCCGCGGCGGCGGCAATGGCACCCATGCCGCTCGCGAACGCGCCGCCCAGCCCCAGCACGCCCACGCCATCCAACACGCCGCTCAGCGCGCCCGGCAGCGACACGCGGCCGCTGCCGGCAGTAGCCGGCAGCAGCCCGCCGCCGCCGCCTTCGCCGGCTGCGGCGCCGTCGGCGCCGCCGCCGCTGGCGCCGCGCGGCACCGCCGGGCCGCCGCAGTGGATCCTGCCCACCGGCGCGCTGACACGCGGATCCAGCAGCACCACCTCACCCTGCCGGCCAGCTGCCAGCAGCTCGCCCACGTACGACACGCACGTGTACGGGTGTGGCGCCGGCGGCGCGGCGCCGCCGGCGGCCGCGGCGGCGGGCGCATCGTCGCCCAGTCCCAGCGTGTGCAGCAGCGTGGCGGTGGAGACGTCCCACAGCTGCACGCCCCAGGCCGCAGCCGCCACCAGCCGGCCTGCACGGTTTGAGTGGGGGCAGCGCCCAGTTCAGTGCCCCTTCCTCGTCCTCGCCCATCGCCTGACGGGCCCGACCCTGTTCTGTGCATCCAGCGGCACCGGGGTGGGAAGTCCCTGCCCTTCCCACTCCTCCCTGCCTCCCCACTTCCCTCCCTGCCCACTCCCCGACCTCCCCACCAACCCCTCCCATCGCGCGCTCGCTGTCAGTCGCTCACCCGACGGCCCGTGCGCCTGCAGCGCCGCCACGGGGCCGCCCGCCTCCAGTCCCACGATGGCGGCGCCGCTGGCCACGTCCCACAGCCGCACCAGGCCGTCCTTGGCGCCGCTGACGGGGATGCCGGTGGGCAGCAGGCAGCACGAGGTGACGGGGCCCTCGTGCCGCACCGTGCGCCTGGGGTTACCACGGCGCACAGGAATGACGCCGCGTGAGTGTGAAACAAGGCGCACCGCGAACAAGCCGCAAGGGCTCATGCATGACGAACAGGGGAGTTGCGAAACCGCGCCACACCAGTTGCCACGCGAGCCGAACTCTGCTAGCTCTGCTGCTCAGGACGCTCATGCCATCCCCGCCCATGCCGCCCGGCCTAATCGGCCCCACTCACTTGCACTTGAGCTCGTCCATGCTCCACAGCTTGACCACGGAGCCTGTGCAGCCGCTCACCTGCACAGCGGCGCACAGGCGCACAGGTGCGCAGGTGCGGCGGGGCGGCAGCCAGCGTGAAGATGACTAGACGCGGCCGACCCCTCGAGCCGGCAACAAGTCCACTGACGCTGCGACGATATCGCCGGGCCGGTCCATGCACTACCGGGATTAGCGCGTGCGCACAACCGAGTGTGCGGCAACCAAGCATGTGGGCACTCCCGGGCACCCGGTCCATAGGCCCCCGGCCACCCGCCGCGCCTCACCAGGAGTTGGTCGTCGAAGGCAACTGCCGTGACGCGGCCGGGGTGGCCCTGCGGGTGAGGGTGAGAAGGGATGTGGGCCAGTGGGCCAGTGGGCAAGCTGGCACGGAACGTAAACCGGGGACCGTCAAGGCCCCACACAACGGGCGTGCCCCGGCTGCGTGCAGCAGGACGCTCGCCCGCACCCGACACCGCTGGCACACACATCCCATAAGACACCCCCGAGACACGAACCGCCCCGCCCTGGTCCCCCCGCACCTGCAGCGTGGCGATGCGGCGGCCGGTGGCGTGCGACCACAACCGCACCGCGCCGCCGTCGCCCGACACCACCTTGCTGTCGTCCATCTGCACACACACCGTGCCGGGGAAGCCCAGGCTGGCGGCCTGCGGGGGTGCGGAGGGCGCGGGGTGAGCAGCACAGCGGAGGCGGGTGTCGCACAGGGGCAACAGGGCCGATGAAGCGCGCTTGGGGCCCTCCCCGCGTGGAAAGCCGGCGCACCGGTGAGGTCGGTGTGCGCACGCCCGTACGGCACATGGCTCAAACCCACGACACGCGCGCACACACCACGGACAATGCCACGCCGCGCGCACACCTGCACGCGCGCCTCCACCCAGCGTGCGGCGCGCAGCTGCGAGCGGCGGCACATGCGGCGAACCACCGCCGGCCCCAGGCCCGCCTCCGGCGGTCGGCCCCACAGCGCCTCGTGCTGACTGCGCCACACCACCGGGTCCGCCGCCAGCGCGCGCAGCCACCTGCAGACGGCCGCATGGTGTTAGATAACACGAGAGGGATAACACGCAGATTGTATGCGATTGTGGTTGCATGGTGTGTGCACATATGGTATGCATGGCTGGGTGTTCGGCGCTGTCATGCTCTAGTGCTAACAATTCCGTGAGGCTAAAGCTAAGCGCGGCAGCCTAACACGCGACCCAGATGGGACTACCGTATCCTCCCCCACGCACCGCGCCAGCCTCCCCACGCGGTACCACCCAGCGCCATCCCATCCTTGCAAACCCCACCTAAAACACGCACTGTGACCGGCCAGCCCCTCCATTCGTGCTCACTTGCAGGTGCGGCCCACCATGCACACCTCCCGCACCCCCAGCTGCTGCAGCATGCCCATCCAGCACTCCTCCGGCAGCTGCGGCACCGGCGGCGCCTCCTCCGCCGCCGCCGCCAGCCCCGCCGCCGCCGCGAAGGCGCTGCCGCCGCCGCCGCCTGCGGCGCCGCCCAGGCCGCCGCCCGGGCCGGACCGACCGACGGACGCGCCCAGCGCGGCCTGCTCCGAGGGGCCCGCCGGCCAGGCGGTGACCGGCACGGGCAGCACGCTCCCAGCAGCGGTGGGCGTGCCGCGCTCCAGGCGGCTGCTGCGGCTGCGGCGCGGCCGCCCGCCCGAGCTGCGGCCGCCGCCCTCCGCCTCCGTGGAGTCGCCGCCCTCGTCTCCGCCGCCGCCGGCGCCGCGCCGCTCCCGCTCGCGCGCCTCCTCCTCCTCCTCCAACAGCAGCTCCTCCTCGTCACCGTCGTCCGAGCCGCTGTCGCCCTCGACCTCGCCTTCGCCGTCGTCACTGCCGCGGTAGCTGTGGCCCTTGGGGCTGGGGCTGACGCCGTGGGGACTGCGGCCGCGGCTGGCCGGGCCCGGGCCCAGGCCCAAGCCCGCCGCCGCGCCCAAGCTCGCGCCGTGCAGACCCGCGCTGCCCACGCCGGGCGAAGCGCCCAGCACACGCGCCGCCGCCGCCATGGCTGAGGCGGAGTAGCTGCCGCTGGCTCCGCCGACGCTGCCGCTGATGCGGGCCGCAGGAGCCGGGTGGAAGCCGGCAAATGCGGCCGGGCTGGGCGGCTGGGGGAGCGGCGGCATGCCGTCGCGGCTGCTGCGCCGCCGCGCGCGGTCGACGCTGGCGCCGCCGTGCGGGGTGCCGCCCTCGCTGGGGACGTGGATATGCAGCGGCGGCAGCGGCGGCGGGCCGGGCTGCAGCAGGTCACTCAGGCGGCGCTTGTGGTACTCGGACTCCCTGAGGTGAGCAGGAACAGGTTTGTGTGTCAGGTTGCTTGGTTTGGTTGAGGAATGAAGACGGCTCCTGGATTGCACACGCGCGCTGTGGAAACCCCTGAGGCCCACAAATTTGGCCGAGCGTACCGTAGCCCCCGCCCGTCTCACCAGACGACCGCGTTGCCGTGCTTGAAGTAGGCGATCCTGCGGACACGACCACCACCGCGAAGCAGCAGAAGACTCAGCCACTCCCACCATGCACATGCGCACCAGGCGCGCACGCAACAAGTCTCCCCTCGCCAGGCATAACTCCCCAAGGTGCCCTGGCCATGGTTGGTTTGGGAAATGGAGGGCATGACTGCCCCCAACCCCCCAATCCCGCGCACCTGTGGTACGGCACATCGCTGGCGGACTCCTCGCTGGTGGAGGCCACAAAGCCCGACAGCCCGCCGAAGGCGCCGCCGCCGCCCCCGCCACCACCACTGGACGGCGAGGCGCCGCGCGGGCAGCGGTGGCTGCTGCTGTGGCCGCCGCCCTTGGCGCCGCCGCCGTGCGCCGCCGCGGCGCCGCCGCCACCGCCGTCCGCGCCGCCGCCGGCGGCGCCGGTGCCGCAGAAGCGCTCCACGAATGCTGTGTACGGCAGCTCCATCAGGCGGTCATGCAGGCGCATGCTCCAGGCCTCCACGCCCGACTTGCGCTCCGGCTGCTGCACCGTCTCCACGAAGCCGATCTGTTCGCATGGCACGGGCGTTGGCAGGAAGGGCGTTTGCAAGGCGCGAGCTGGGCAGTGCCGAGGGGTTGGCTGCGTGCCCCACCGTGCCCCAGCGTCGGTCCAAGCGCGATTTGCTTTCTGCCCGGCGCCGCGTCAGGTCACAGCCCACCCCGAGGCCCCTGCCATGCCCTGACATTCCAGCGCCGAGGAGAGAAGAGAGGCAGGGATACCTCCCATGGTTCATGGGACACTGACACTGTAACTGTAACTGTAACTGTAACTGTAACTGTGACTGCAACTGTAACTGTGACTGCAACTGTGAATGTAGGGAGCGAGGGGGGCCTCACCGTGTACTCGGTGGGGTCCAGGGCGGGGTCGAAGCACAGCCGCTTCCAGAACTTCTTGGCTGCGGGGGAGGCGCGGGGCAGCGGGCGAGGGCAGGCGGGGAGGCTGGCGTGAGTGGGTTGCGCGGCAAGAAATACGAAGGCCCGGAAACGCGCGGGTGGTCGGCACTGCGGCGCACGATAAGATCGATCGGCTTGAAGAGAGGCGCTGGTCCTGCTGTGGTCAACTGTCGTGGAAACCTGCTTGGAAACGCGCTGCCTCCTCATGACTGCCATGACTGCAGGCTCTCAGACACATCAGACACATCGGACACATCGGGGGCTCACCGGCCAGGTAGGGGTTGGCCTTGTCGCCGGCAGCAGAGGAGCCGCCGCGGTAGGGGGGCGACGCGCCGACCAGCGGCGAGCGCCCGTCGGCAGCAGCTGGGGAGGCTCCCAGGAGTGTGGGCGGCATAGGGCTCGCGTACCCGCCAAGCACGCTCGCGGGCGGCGAGAAGGGCGGCAGACTGCCCCCTGGGGAGGACCCATAGCTGCCGGCGTGGCTGCCGAAGCCGTGGAGGATGTGCTGCGGCGTTGAGTGGAGGGCCATGGCGAGGCTTGCGTGGAGTCGAGGGAGGAGTTGGCGCGGAGGCCGCTGGGAGGTTGGCTACTGTCTATTGTTGCTGCTGGTGATGCCCATCAAGGAACAGAGGGCGCCTACGCCGGGGCGCTGGCAGCTGGCCGTGCCATTCTGTGATTCAAGGGTTTGTCGTTTCTATTTCTAGGAGTGGCCCAAAGGGCCCGAGTTACATAGCGTCAGCCATGTCTACATACTGGCGAGAAAATGGGGGCTGGAAATGGAACTGAGCGCAGGTCGACGCGAGGCGCGTGGGTCGCTGAGACGACCGGAGGCTTTGTTTTGTCGGTGTATTGTTTCCAGTAGCGGCGTCAGGAGTTTTAGATTATTTTCGAGGTCAGGAGCGAGGGTGATTTCGAATAAGGGCATCGGCATCGGCATTCATTTCGGGTTTGAACGGTGTGACATGGCGAGGCGTGGCACCCCTTTCCAGGTCGGTGGCTTCGGGCCTTAGCGCCCATATTCTATATCACGCCCTGTTCTACTGTAATCACTGATGGCCAGCTCGCGCCGAACCGCGGGCCGAAACCCTATCCACTTCGTGCACGGTACCGTGCCAGGTCCGGCCATGATGCTTTGTCCGCTGCCGCGCAGCTTGCCTCCCCTGGGACCAACCCGCTCATATTATCACCTCTACCAGAGCACAGTAACGCGTCTCGCACACATTGAACATTCACTGGCAGCCTCGCGCCTGCTCGCGCGCATTGGCTCAAAGCCAACTGGCCTCACCGTACAGCATCGGTGCCGCGCGCAGAGCGGGTCCATCCACCGCCATGAATACAACGGAGCGGGCATCTACAACCACCCTAGGTCAGCGCAGCGGTAGACGATCTGGTGTCACGCGATTCCACCACTTCCTCGGTAACCCAGATGGCAAGAGGCATCCATAGACATCCTCCAACGCGTGTCCGTTGCGCCAACCCGTTGGCCCCCCTTGCAGTGCACCCGCCTGGAGCACTCTACGGCGCCATGCATTCGCATTCAATAGCACACATTTCGCACCGCCGCCCCCACAGAGGCAGCATACCCAGACCGCCATCATGCATGCACGCCTTAACCGCCAACACATCCCCGCACTTGACCCAGACCACGAGCGCGCGCTTGCACCAGACTGCGCCTGTGCAGCTCGCCGCCGTCGAGCCTCGCCATTCTTTGACATGCCCATCATCAGTACCGGCCTCAGTGGAGTGTCCCCCCACGGGAAAGCGCACCCGGTATGCAATCTGCATACACCCTGCATCCTCCTTCGCCGCCGCTGCCTCCATCGCCAGCATTGCGACCGCCTCAGCCGGCCCTCCCAACTTGACCGCCGCAGCTTGGCTCGAGTCCGACACCCATCCCACGCGCCATCCGGCCGCCATGCACAATCTTCAGTGTCTTCTGTCCACGCGCCGCCATTGCCGTCGTACCGCAGCCTGAAGTGCGCGCCCGCAGAGTTCTTCATCCAACCCACGCATGAAGGGTCCGAGCCACCGCATATCGCATACCGTATGCCGCTCACAATTTGCACGCGCCTCCGCCCATGCTCTCCCTCCCCCTTATGCACACACGCCAAAATGGTAGTTGCGCGAAGCAGTGCCAACCGTTGGCACAGGTCGCGCGCTCTTTGCACACACAGCCACCAGTATCACGAGCGCGTTGCTCAGCATTGCACGCATGCGTACGTGCTCACCTGTCGCTTCATATGTTAGCACAAGCAACAGCAGTATGCGCGCCCTCTACAAGCCCCAAGCGCAAGGCCCCCCAAGCGCAAGGCCCCCCAAGCGCAAGGCCCCCGAGGCGCAAGGCCCCCCAAGCGCAAGGCCCCCAAAGTGCCGCCTCACTTCACGCCGCTTTGCAGCGCCGCTTCATTTTTTCATGCCGCGCCCCACGGTGCACGTGCGGCTCACACCATGAGGTCTCCCGGGACCATGGCCAAGGTGCAGGTCGACGGCAGCCACGCCACGCCGCCGGGCGCCCGCTCCTCGTCCTCCGGCTCCTGCTCCTGCTCCTGCGGCTGCCCCTGCGGGTGGCCCGGGAGCGCCGGCTCCGCGCACCCGGCCCCGTTCGCGCCGGCGCCGCCTCCGGCGCGCGGCACGGGTGCCGACAGGAAGGCTGCCAGCAGCGGCTTGGGCGCCTCCGCCAGCGAGCGCACGTACACGTAGGCGGTGCCGGCCGCGGTCCAGGTGAAGGCGCAGCGGAACTGGCCCAGCTGCGCGGCGGCGGGGGGAGGGGGAGTGGGGGGGCGGGTGAAGGCGCGGCGGGAGGGGTTTGGGTGAGGGCGGAGGGCTGGTCCGCGCGCCAGGGCCGGGGCCTCACGCGGTGGATCCTGGGAAACAACAGGACGACAGGCACAGGCATACGGCAGGACGCGATGCCTGGTAACTGACAACTGATTAGCCCACAAGTGATACCCGACACGCTGCGTGTGTGCGCCCTGCGCGCGGCCCGCGCGCTCGCGCACCTGCACCAGCGGCGAGGGGAAGGGCAGCGCGCGCGAGGTGACCAGCAGCCGGAAGCGCGGGTGCGCCGCCAGCCGCTCCGCGATGGCGCGCGCCGCCGCCGCGGAGAAGGCGGTGGAGCACAGGAAGAAGGCGCTGCCTTCGCCCAGCTCCGCGGTCAGGATGTCCTCACACCTCAGTTCCACAGGGCTCAGCAGCAGCCCGCCCGCCGCCGCGCGCCGCGGCCCCGCCCCGGCGCCAGCGCCCGCGCCAGCCTCGTCCTCGCTGCCGCCAGAGGCGAAGGGCGCGCCAGAGGCCGCCGCCTCCTCCGCAGCCGCCTGCTCCCCCAGCTCGCCCAGCCGCGCCGCCGCCCAGCCGGCCTGCTCGTGGCGGCAGGCGGACAGCTCCAGCCCCACGCAGCGGCGCAGGCGGGCGCTGGCAGCCATCTGCAGCACCAGCCGCCCCAGCCCACTGCCCAGGTCCACCAACACCTGTGGGGTAGAGTGGAGTGCAGTGGGGTAAAGTGGGTTGGATTGCAGTGGGCCGGTGGAGGTGGGGCTTGCCTACAGAGGTGGGCGTCAGCAGTGGGTGGCATGGCGTGGTGTGGTGCTGTGCGATGTGGGTCAGGGTGCGGGCACGAGACTGGCGGACAGCGTGCCGGCCTCACGAGCGTGCGGGGTGGGCCAAGGCGGGGTTAGAGCATGTCCAAGGCGGGGGCCAGGGCGGGGCTAAGGCTAAGGTGGGGCCAAGGTGGGGCACTCACGTCGTCGGGCTGCAGCGGCACGTGGGCCAGGAACTGGCGCACGCCGTCCCCCGTGATTTCGCCGTAGGTGGCAGAGCCGCCCGTGGCGTCCACCAGCGCCGCCTCCCTGTTTGTTGGTGTGTGAGTGTGGTGTGTGTGCGGACGACAGGTCATGTTGGTTAGTCATGCCAATGGGGCCTGCCTGTAAGGTAGGCAATGATTTCAGGCGCGCGTACCCGCCGCGGCAACCCACATCGCTGTGGGCCGTGCTGAGCGCGGCATTGACCCAGCCCTGCGCCCGCATCCACCGCTGGCAGGAATGTGCTGTGCTTCCAGCGCCGCTACACGCCACCAGCCTCCCCGCTTTTGGCAACCATAAACCCGAGCAAGCACCTTCCCCTTACCCCACACACTCAGGGACTGAATTGCGGACTCACTTGCGTGGGATGATAAAGCCGCGCTTGCTCATGAACACTTCCTCCAGCTCGTCATAGATGGTGTCCAGAACTTGCGACATGAGCGCGCCGTCGTCTGCGCCGTTGTCAGGCACCATGTCCTCCGGGAGGTCGTCATAGCCGATGCCGCCACCATCCGCGGTCAACGCAGCGGCAGGGGCCGTCAACGGCTCGCCTTGCAGCGGCCGGCCGTGTGTGGTGTAGCTGTCCGCGATGCCGTTGAGGATGGAGAGACAATCCTGCCGACTGAGGAAGGGCCCGTGGCTACGGGCATGGCGGAGGGAGCCAGGCCCCGGGCCGGCCGCGTCGGGGGAGGTGGTGGTCGCAGGCGCGGCCCGCGAGGGCGAGGCCGCCGCCGCGACGACCGGGTGCCGCCGCTGCCGAAGCGGGCCCTGCCGCTTGGATTGGATACAGGTTGAGGACCGCCTGGGCGCGTCCGCGCGGGAAAATCGAACGTCGGCGCAGAATTGCATTCTCATTTAGACAGCGGCCGTAGTCAAGCGCCCACGCCCATAAATAAGGTACCTACTCTACAGCGGCTATATGAATGAATTGCCTTCAAGAGCCTGTTAGGGTCTGGAGGACGTCGGCGACTGGTCAGTTTCAGCGACCGTCGCCTCATGCGACCGATGCAGGTCCGCACGACCGCAGGACTTCACAAGTTGGCGCCAGGCCCGCAAATCGAGGGCAGTCATGTTATTATGCCGTGTGTCCTTGCGGCTGCGCGGCGGGGTGCGCAAGTTGGCGAAAACTGTTTGCGCGCCTTTGCCGGGGTCGAGCAGCGGGTTCGTGCCGATGCGGGGACGGGCGGCTTCCGAGGAATGGCTGGCGCCCCTTCAACTCTTTCTATGACTGTGTTAATACAGAGACTTCCCCTACCCTCGCCTTGGTACACATAAGAAGGAGAAGTCCAGCCGCCGCGTTCTTTCTTGTTAATCAACCATCGCGTTCACGAAGCTCTGTGTTTTGCGTGAGCCCACACAACAACGAATTTGTACTGTCATAGACCTCGGTCGGCATAACTACAAATGTCCAAAACAAAGGACGCATTCAAGAGCGAAGAATCTTGGGAGCGATGGAACACGCGTAGGTACTCTCCCGCCGTCTCGGAGCCCCGCCCTACAGCCCCTTCTTCCAGCGCACATCAAGCCCCCTGTCTCTGGCAGACCAACCCCACGTCCAATCTCACACTCTTCCCCCCTTACCTCAGACGGCCCATTTGCCCCGCACTGCAGACCAAACCACCATGGTAGAGCAGGAAGTGTTCGGGTCGGTGCTGCGGTTCGTGCAGGACCCCTCATCGGAGCACCTGGGCACGACCGTATGGGACGCCAGCGTTGTGCTGGCCAAATGGTTTGAGAAGGTGTGTCAGGGGTCCGGGGCCGTGCGTGCACCAGCGCTGTGAAGCGGCCTGGGTGCGAACTAGATTCGCAGCTGGCCGGCGTTGCTTCCGTGCGGCCTGAACCACACAGCCTCCTGCGCTATTAGGGCAGCATCATATGGGCAGCTCCCAAGCACGGCACGGCTGTGCCCCAAGCCCTGGGTCATTTGCCCGCTGCCAACCATGATTTGCAGAACATCCGGAAGGGCGACTTTGCGCGGTCCAAGGTCCGCGGCAAGCGGGCTCTGGAGCTGGGCGCGGGGATGGGCCTGGCGGGTGAGCGGCTGTTGAGTGGGTCGCAGCGGGCGCACTGAGGGACAGTCCAATAAAGACCCCTTGCTAACGATTTTGGATATGGTTTTGGGATGGTGGAGCTTGGCGGCAGACAATGCACGGCACGCCTGTTTGTGTCCAGCAAACCCGGGCCCGGCCTGCCTGGGGTGCTAGCTCTCGCGGGCCTGCACGCACGGTATGTTGCACGCACATGCGCACACGCACATGTACACACGCACATGCGCAATCCCTCCCATGACCGCACAGGCATGGCGTTCGCAATGGTGGGCGCCAACGTGGTGCTGACCGACACGGCAGACGTGCTGCCGCTGCTGCGCATCAACTACGAGACCAATATGTCGCCCGCGGCGGTGCGGCTGGCGCGGGGTGAGCACGCGGATGTTGATGTTGCAGCGGGAGTTGAGAGAGGGAGGCAGGGGGTGTGGGCGGCGGCTTGCAAGGTTCTCTGTCGAAGTGGGGCTGAACCAGTTGGCTCGAGGTGGCTCAGGAAGGAGCGGCGTCTTCGTTCCGGGCAAAGCGGGTGGCGGACCTGTATCACACGATGCCTGTGTAGTGCGGACGCAATGCTGGCGCCCCTGGCCGCCGCTGGCCCTGCTGGCCCTGCTGGCAAATGGACCCCGGACCCACCTCCCATCATCGCGCCGCGACAGGGCACCAGCACGGCACGTGGGCGGACAGCGCGGGCAGTGTGGAGGTGCAGGAGCTGGACTGGGTCAAGCCCGAGCAGGTGGGCGCAGGGGGCCGGGGCGGCGGGGGGCGGGGAACGGGGCGGGGCGGGGTTGTGAATCCCAGCCCAAGCTGCACCAACCTACCTAGTAATACGGAGGACAGGTACGTGCAACAGCGGCCATGTACAACGGGCGGGGCGGGGTGGTGGCCACCACCCACCTCGGGGCAGGTCATGGAGCTGACTTCCCAACCCCCCCAACCCCCAAACCCCCCAACCCCAACCCCAGGTGGCGCCGCTGCACCCGCCGTACGACTACGTCCTGGCCGCCGACTGCATCTACCACGAAGGCCTCACCGAGCACTTCCACCGCACCGTCATGGAGGTCACCAACGAGAAGTCCACGGGTGGGTGGGTGGGTGCGTGCGTGCGGCGGGGGAGGGGGGGGCGCCGGGCACGGCACGTGGGGGCGGCACGTGGCGGGGCTAGCACGTAGAGGGTGCGTGGCACGTGGCGGGCACGGCGGGCCATGGATGGTGGGTGCTCGATGGTGTGGTCATCAGCGGGCGCTGCCGTCCCCTGCTGTCCTGCTTCTCCTTGTTGTTGGTCCCTTGAGATCCCCCCTCTCCACCCGCCCTTCCCTTCGGCTGGTTTGGCCTGGGCTGCTATTTAACGACCCCACCCATCTTAACTAATGATGAATGTAACCCCACCCCACCCCCGCTGCTTGCACTTGCATGTCGCAGTGGTGGTGTGCAACGAGCTGCGCTCGCACAGCGTGCAGGGCCGCTTCATGGAGCTGTTCACAGCCACACACTCCATCAAGTCCGTGCCGCACGCCAAGGTGTGTGTTAGAGAGCACAAGGGAAACGACAAGGCGTATGTGTGTGTGGGAGGAAGGATGTGGCGATAGGCGGGGATGGCGGGGGTGAGGCAGGGAGCTGTGTCACAGATGCAAACGGCCGTTTAACGGACACGTTCGCGGATGGCACCCAGACGCGACTTCGCAGGCTCTGCCGACTTGCTCCAGTTTGGCCTTCTTCTGACCTCTGACCTCTCTCGTTGTAGATGGATGAAAAGTACCAGCACCCCAACATCTTCATATACATCATGAAGAAAAAGAAGAAGGGCAAGGCGGGCGCTGCCGAGCACGAGGAGCACGAGGAGGAGCATGACGAGGCGGCGGGAGACGTGGGCGCAGGGCCGGGCGCGGCCGCGCCGGTGGTGCTGGGCGCAGGGCCGGCGCAGCCGTCAGCAGCGGCCTCGGACGCGGCGGAAGGGACAGGGATGGCGTCAGTGCCGGCGCCGGACCTGGCACCGCAAGAGGCGGGGTGTTCGGGGGTGAGCGGGGCAGCAGGGGCAGACAGCGCGGCAGGGGTGGCTGCAGCAGGGGAAGAGGGCGGTGAGGGCGGTGAGGGCGGCAAGGCCGCGGGGGCCGGTGGTGAGGGAGTTGACTCACAAGCTGGGTCAGGCGCGCAGCAGGCTGACGGGCAAAGTCCCGTGGCCACGGCCACGGAAACAGTAGGGCAGTGTCACTGCAGGGTTCGAGCGTGATCAAGAGCGTGATGTGGCATGTGCAGTAGGCAGGGGCAGGAGCGTGTGAAGCTGATGAGGGCATGGCAGTCAAACTGTGGCACGGTGGCAAGGTCTGAACTGGAGATGGCGAAGAGAAGCTCTCTCACCATTAAATGCAAGCGCAATTACGCCAGCAAGGCCAGGGATAGGCAGGAGGGGCACGGCAGGAGGGGCACGGCACACAAGCATTACACGCGGAACGCTGGATGACGCAACTTGCTGTCGAGGTAACATGCCTGCTGTGTCTGAGTCTTGCTCACCGGCCTTCTATGCGTGCTAGCGTCTACAACGACACATGATTACGCATATTCGCGTTCGCGTTTCGAAAGCACTTCGTCGCTGTGTACTCTGCTTATAAGTAGTGCAGTGGCATCGGATTCTCAATCCATGGCCCATAATGCAACGCCCGCACAGACGGATACGCGGACCGGGCGGTGCGGAGGCTCAGCCCCGCCGACTCGGTGCCGGGCTCAAGCATTGCAGGCCCTGACACTCCGCCCCAACCATCGCCGAAGCGTGTATTGCCCGCGTGACGCGTGTGGAACGTCGACGGGGGGGGGGGGGCTGGCTCGAGATTAGGTGTACAGATTTTACAGGAGTTACGGAGTGCACGGTTTGCCGCCCATGTAGCGATCCGTTTTGCACTTTTGCAGGTTTAAAGCCGGGGCGTGCCTACCGTACACGCTGGGGACCTCCTGTAAAATCTGTACACCTAATCTCGAGCCAGCCCCCCCCTCGACGTTCCTTGTCTGGTTAGGTTGGGTTAGTCTGGGCTGGTATTCACCCCCCGACCTCGCCCCGTCTACACTCTCCGCCCCGAAACGCAAGAGTATACCGTTACCCTGTATTGCCGCAAACTGCACCTGCCTGTCCATTGTCTAGTTTCGCTTGGGTTAAGATTGGGCTGGTGTTTACAACCCAAGACGGTACACTTCTATGTACCGTCTTTGCAACCCCCACCCCCACCTACGCGCACCCATCTACGCGCACAAAGTGCCTGGCCGTACCAATAATGGAATCCTTGCGGGACCCGCCCCAGCCACGGTCCGCCGGGGAGACCGCTAACTGAATGACATATGGCTGCCATTCAACGCGTCCAGCAACTTGTACAGCTGTAGATCTGCCTCTGACCCGAGCCCGAAGCACGGCCGCCGCATCCTACCAGCCCTCAGGCGGGAGCACCCTCACACGACGGTACTCACTAAATCCGCCCACGGCTACCGTATCGAGTCATGTGATTCTCCAGACTAGCCGCAATTACGGGGCGCCTAACTCTCTAGGCATGACGCCTTGAAACGCAGTTCGCACGCTCCCGACAGACCTTACCACTTCATCAGGCCCAATGCCCCGCACACCGCTGCCGTCCATGCGCAGCCGCCTGTTACCGCCAACCCAACTAACTCATCCCCAACACGTGACCGCCAAGATGCGTGTCCATCTCGAGGCCTCGCCACGCCGCCGGGTCTTGCCACAGCCTCTGTCTTTGTTGTCGCGCAACGGCTTGCTGGGTGCGGGGAATTCATTTGTCACTACTGGGGCATGCCAACTCTCGCCCTTGTCCTGTTCCTACCACGGCCTCGCCACGCCGTCAGGTCTTGCTGTCCCACCCCATTTGTCGTTCATGCCCGCTTCTCCCCTGCCTTGACTGTCCCCACTGACCCTGCCGCAGCCCCGGCGGCTCCACCGCAAGTGGGGGAGTGCCGCTCACGCCAGTCCGCCAGCTGGCAGACGCCGCAGCAGTACGTCACAGCGCGGCACCGCACGCACGTCTTGCCGCTGCCAGGCGCTATCAACGCACCGGGGCCGTCCAGCGAGCAGCAGCCCGGATTGCCGCACAGCCGGTGCCCAAACACTGCCCCACCGCTGCTGCCGTCACTGCCATCCTGCACCCCACCGCTCCTGCTGTTTCCGCTGCCATCGCCGCCGCCAGCGCCCTCAACACCGCCGCTCATGCTGTTGCTGCCGCTGCCGCCACCGCGGAGCGCCGCGGGCTCCTCGCTCCCGGCAGCCGTAGACGCCGCCGCCGCAGCCTCTGTCACCAAAAGCTCATGCAGCCCCACCCGCACCTCGGCGCGAGACAGCAGCCACGGGTACGGCGGCCGCACGGCGCCACACCACTCCGCCCACAACAACTGGTGTTCAAGGTCGCTCGCGTGCACGCAGCCGCTGCCCCCGCTGGCCGCGCCGCGCTCGTCGGCGCATCCCGCAGCTCCGATATCCGTCGTGTTGTCCACTGCCTTGGCTACCGCGCCCAGGTAATCCACAATGTCCTGCCGCCCGTGCTTGATTGCCAGCGCCTGCACACGCAGCGGCGCCACATGCCGCGGCACCAGCTCAGGCGGAGCCGGCTGCTGCGCCGCCGCTTCACCGCTGCTACCCGCCGCGCAATCCTGCCCACCCCGCTGCTTTTTGCCCTGCTGTTTTACTGTCATGTGGTACGCCTGGTCGGGGAAGCGCGTCCAGTACGATTGCAGCAGGTCCAATGCGGCCACCTGCTGCCACGCGCTGCCGCACTGGAAGAGCAGCCGTCCCATTCCCCCCGTTGACAACGCGTATGCGATGGTGTGCATGCTCTGCAAAAGCTCCTCGGTCGGCTGCGGGCCCTCCCACCATGCCGCCTCGGGCCGCGGGCTGCCTGATTCCTCCCCACCGGTGCCTGGTGCGCCCGCGCTATCGTCGGCTTGCGGTCGCACGCGCCGCCACGTGCCCCCCTCGTGCCAGAGCACCGCTATCAGCAGGCGCCCCACCAAGAGTGTCTGCAACACCCTGGACTCTGCGGCCACCGTCAAGTCCGCCACAACCCTTTCCGTCGCCTTTGCCAGCACCGGCAACCAGTGATGCACCGCGAAGCCCGCAAGCAGCTGTTGCTGCCGGTCGGCTGCGGAGCCGGGAGCTGGCAGGCCGCCCGCCGCTGCCATCCAGGCGATGGAGCAATGGGAGGGCTTGTCGAAGCTCCAGCCCTTCGGAGACAGTAGGGGCTCGAGGGCTGAATTAAGATGCAGCGCGGGCGCGGCAACTACGGCTGCAGCCCCGGCGGCCGTCCGCTGTGACGATGGCTGGTGCTGCTGCTGCTGCTGCTGCTGTTGCACCTCCTCGCGCAGCGCCCGCATGCCCGCGACCTGCTCCAGCAGTGCGGCCAAGTAGGCACACAGGTGCGCCCCCGCGCTGGTGTCCACAGCGCCCAGCACACCCGGTTGAGCCGCGTACGCCACCTCGCTCAGTCCAACGTCATCCTGCGCCAGCAGTCGAGCTGCTGCACCCAGCGTGGCAATGAGCGATACCGCCTGCTGCACGGGCCCGCGCGCCAGCACTGCAGGCCAGACGCCCGAGTAACGCAGTATGCTGTTCACCACGTTCAGCAACGCGCCGGCGCTGTGCGGTCCAAAACTGCTCTCCCGCCAGGCCTGCGGCGCGCGAAGGCACCGCTCCACAGCGCACAGCAATCCTGCGCCCAGCGCGCAGCGGAGGCTGTAGCTAGGGTCCCTCCCGCGCGCCAGGCTGGCTGCTGCCTTCGCTGCTACCGCCGCGGATGATGCATCGCCGCCGCGCCCCGCTGCCGCGCCCTGTACTACCGCTGATTCCGACGGCCAATCCACGCTCGCCGCCGCGACGGACGCTGCATCTGCCACCTCAACAGCCCACGCGGGCGGCGGCGGCGCATTCAGTTGCAGCCGCAGCAGGTGACCTGACTCCCGTGCAAGCGTGTCATCCTGCACGAGCATGGTCGGCGCATGCGCCAGCAGCCGCCACCAGCCCGGCAGCCGCGCCGCCGCCTGCCCCGGCCGCAGCTCCGTCAGCAGTCGTGCCATTACCAGGCCCGCCGTGCACATGCTGCTCAAGTACCTCGCGCCGTCGCACGCCAGGCAGCCCCATATTTCGTACAGCAGCCCGTAGGCGTGTACGGCGCTGCGCGGCACTGCTGCGTTGCATTGCGTGCCTTGTGCAGCAGCAGCAGCAGCAGCTGCTGCCACCGTTTCTGCTGTTTCCGCTGCTACTGCTGCTGCTGCCGACCCCGCCGATGGCACGACTGGCCGCTGCGGCTGCAGCTGTAGCGGCAGCTGACCGTGCGGGCTCTGCGGCATGCGGTCGTAGCCGACGGGCGGCTGTGCAATGGCCAGGTCGCATGGGCCGCTGACCGTCGCCTGAATGACGAGAGCGAGCGCCTGCAAGGCGCGACCACAAACGGCAACACACGAGCGTTGGAGGTTATGACACTTCACGCCCTTTAATCCCCTTCGCGCCCTCCCATCTCCCGTCGCAACAATCACCAGCAATGCATCGCAAGCGGCAGCATGCACGCAGACGTAGACGCGCTCGCGCGTACCCACCTGCGGGGCGATGGTCACCCCGCCCGGAGTGCCCAGCGGTGGCGGCTCCATCGCCCGCATTAGGCCCGGCGGCAGCCTGTGCCGCAGCTGCGAGCTGGTAGGCGCCAAGAGCTGCTGCACGCTCCCGTCGGCGGCCCGTTGCTGCACGGCCATGGCGGTGCACAGGGCCGCCCACGTCAGGCAGAGCTGCACGCCGGGGCCAGCCAGCAGCGGCCGCAGCTGCTCCAGCAGGTCCAGCTGGTCCCGCTTGCTCGTCACCTCGTGCAGGACATCCTTCACCCGGGGCCGCGGGCACAGCGCAATGGTGTGCAGTTCCCCCACCAGGGATGTCAGTGTTTTGTAGAAGGCCGGCACCGCGAGCGACACGCAGCTCCGGCTATCATCCAGGAGCCACGCCCCCGACGCTGATGCTGCGCCGGCGCCTTCGCCCGGCGCGGTCTGGGCGGCGAGCAGCAGCGCCTTGGCGGCGTGCTCTAGCAGCTGGGTGTCCGCCAGCGCAGTGATCAGTTCCCGCTTCAGACCCAGGTCCGTGCTCTCGTACACGAACAAGACGAGGTTGTGGAGATCCAGGATCACGCGCGCGATCAGGCTTAGCTTCGCCAGCTCCGTGGCCGCCGCGCTCCGCCGGGCGGCGGTCCCGCGCGTGACGGGCGCATGCGTCTGTGCACACAGCCGCGAGAACACAGCCAGCGTGTCGGCCCTGAGCAGGGCGCGGACTAACCGGTCGCCAGCCGGGTCTCCACGATGGGTTGCGAACAGGCGCGACAGTGCCTCCGACGTCGCGTCCAGGACGTCAAGGAGAACGCGCTGTTTGGATCAGAGGAGCGTGCGGCCCAGGCATGCGTTACCACGATGCCGACTAGGACGTCGGTCTTGCCGAGCAAGTCCGAGTCCGCTTCAAGAAGTGCATCGTCCAGGGCTTCGGCGCGGGCTAGATCCGGCACAGCGCCCTCGTGCAGGCCATTAAAGTATTGCAGTTCTTGTTTGATGCGAGCCTCGAGAGTCAAAGCGACGCGCGGTGGCCGGCGCGGAGGCATTTCTACAGTAAGCTCGTGCAGCTCTGCAGTTGCGCGAGAGCTGCTATGTGCCGATTAACGCCGTGTTCACAATCATCACAAGCAACAAATGCCTCCGTGCCGCGATTCAGTCTCGACATACACGACCCCCGCCACGATCGCGACCGCGCAGAGGCTAGCCTGCAGGCTCCCCTTGATTCCTTGAAGATGTTGCCTGTTTCGGGCTCGGGCCCGCTCGCTCCTCAGACCCAACGCCAAGGCCGCCCGCAGCCCCAGCTGCCGCCTCGGCTGCTGCTGCAGACCCTGTGCTCGTGCCTGCGAAGGCTGCGGCCTCCCCTGGAAATTGCTGCCACTTGTTTCGGGCGCTTGCCCCCCTACAAGCCCCCACTCGTTCTCCATCCAACGCCCAGGCCGCCCGCAGCCCCAGCTGCCGCCTCAGGCCCTCAGCTGCTGCAGGCCCTCCGCAGCCGCGTGCCGGGTGACGCGGTCCACGCCCCGGCACTTGCTGATGCCAGGTAGGACAGGCGCCCCCTGACAGACAGGCGCCCACGCCCATGCCCACGTCCACGCCCACGTACACGCCTGCATTCAGTCATCCCTCCCCCCCGAGCCACAAATGCGCCACCTGGGCA
This sequence comes from Chlamydomonas incerta, assembly GCA_016834605.1. Lineage (NCBI taxonomy): Eukaryota > Viridiplantae > Chlorophyta > Chlorophyceae > Chlamydomonadales > Chlamydomonadaceae > Chlamydomonas > Chlamydomonas incerta. The sequence goes on from JAEHOC010000029.1 coordinate 1,266,180, forward strand.
GCGGAGCTTCACGCACAGCACCAACAGCGCCGCCGCCTGCTGGCCCCCCACCACCGCCACCGCCGCGGACCTCCTCACCCTCCTCGCCATGAAAGTCACCGTGGCTGTCCGACACCAGTTCAATCACGCCCGGCCCCTGCCGCCTACCCATGCCTGTTGAGTGTCGACCCCCTTGGTTTAGCTTGGGATGGTATTCACAACCCTCCCCAACCCCCGCCTGGCCCAGGCCCCGCAGCGCCCGCCGCCGCCCCGCCAGCGCCACGAGGCGGCGCACGCCCCAGTCCGTGATGCCCGTGGCGCTGACGTCCAGGCTGCGCAGCGCGGGGCAGCCGTACGCCACGTGCAGCAGCCCCGCGTCCGTCACGAGCGTGCTCTCGCTCACGTCCAACACCTGGCGGCTGCAGGCTCCGGACGCGGCGGCGGCGGCGGTGGTGGCGGCAGCAGCGGCGGTGGCAGCAGAAGTTACAGTATGCAGAGCGAGGATACCGGGCAGGAACACTTTCTGCAGCCGCGTCGGCAGACAGCCGTCACCAACCACGGCTCAGACCCTCAAGCCGATGTGGCTGTGGCGTGGCATGGTTTCGTGGCCGTGAATTCGTGTGTAACCCGTGAAATTCCCGACCGCCGCTCCGGCCACCGACGAATCACCCTGAGCCCCCGCGCCCATACATCAGATCAGTAATGGGTGCATTCGTTACTGTGAGTTACAGCACTTATAACCTCGCACCTCAGCGAAGACAGCCCCAGCAAAACTCGTCCACCTCCAATCAGTACAATTGTAAACCTCCATTATCGCTGTACACGTTCGAATGCGCGCACCTTGTGCACACCCGTACTTGCAGCGCCCAGCATGACTGCGTGCGCGACCCCGACGATGTGAGCACCCTAGTCCCCAGCCACATGTGCTCCTGCGCGCGCAGGACGCACCTATGGATTGTGCGCCCAGGCCGGCATTGGCACAAACACGGAGGCTGAGTGCCGCTGGAAAAAGTGCCACACGCTCACCGCCACCATGTCCTGCAATAAACATGCAAAACAAGGGAGCAGCAGGCGCGTTTGGAATCAGGATCAAGGGAGACGTTTGGCCATTGGGACATGCACGGCTCTGCCGCAAACAGAGTCATGAAATTGCAATGGTTTGCGGCACGGAGCTGCAGCAAATCACAGGCAAGCAGCAGAAACTCCACAGACACCGCAGCGCCCCTCCACGGCGGCCTCACCTCGGCCAGGATGGGCCACCACTGGTCGCGAATGACCCAGGCGTGCCGCGCCACGCGGCCGCCCGGCGTGTTGTAGTCCATGAAGGGCCAGCGCCGCACGTGCTTCTCCAGCAGCTTGGGGCCCTGGAACGTGACCAGGTTGTGGCAGCCCTGCGACGCGACACCAAGCAAGGGCGTGGGACAGCCATGTCGGCAACTGCCGCAGCAAATGGAAACAGGTCCGCGCCCTTCAACACATAATGCTTCGGGCTGGCTCCTCTTGTTAGCCCGCATCGAAACAGATCGATTCTTTCGCATCATCGGTAAAACTTCTCGCAGAATCACGTCGGCAGATGATGCGTGCCATTCTGTGCCCGCACCTGCTCGTGCGGCCAGCCCATCAACAGGTCCGTGCGGTTGAGCGTGTAGGGCGAGTCCCACACCGCCTCATAGTAGCGCAGCAGCTCGGGGCTGGGGCGCAGCACCTGCAGGCCCTGTGGGCGGGAAGACAACACAACACAACACAGCACAGCACACCGCAGCGACCGGCCGGCCAACCAGTCAGACGGCTCCTCCTCACAGTGCCATGTCGCTGCGCACCGACGCCGCCCGGCGCTGGCCCTTCCCGCAAATTCATTCGTGCTGCCCTCCTTTTTGCAAGCGGGACCCCTTCTCGCCGCACCCGCCCCTCACACACGCCGCGCGCCTCACCGTGTTGACATATTGCGGGCTGACGGAGATGTACGCGTTGCGCTGGTTGGGCTCCTCGCTGAAGGCCAGCCAGGCGGCGGGGTCGTCGTGGAAGGCCGCCAGCTGCTTGTGGAACAGCTGTGGGTCGCTGCGGGGCCGCGCGCGTGTGTGTTTGAGGAAGAAGATCAGCAGGCGCGGGGTGGGGCACAGCGCTGGGCGAAAGCGCCCGCGGTCAACGTGCAATGTCGTCATCTGCAAATTCAAGACCGCCGCCACCGAGGCGCTGCTTTGCCCACGCCCGCCACCTCTTCCTCCTCTTCTCCTCCTGGTCCGCTTCGCCGGCGGCGTCGGCCCGGTGGAGCGCGGTATCCTTTCTGGACGACATTTGCGGCCAGCTGGTCCGGGATGACATCTGCGGCCAGCTGGTCCCGGCGGACCAGCTGGCCGCAGACGTCGTCCAGGAAGGACACCGCGCTCCGCCGGGAAGCGCTAGTACAGGAGGAGGAGCCTGCCGCACACGCACATACACGCACACCTTGCCGCCGCCTCTCACCGAATGTACACGTCCCCGTCCAGGAAGATTAGCAGCCGCAGGCCCCCGGGCGGCAGGATCTGGCGGACGATGTCGAGGTGCGCCGCCTGCAGGCGGCTGGCCTTGGCGCCGCCCGCCGGCGCCGCCAGTCCGCACTGCTCGTACAGCACGTACTGCATCAGCTTCATGAAGAAGTCGTCTGCCGGTGGCGGGGGCGGGGGGCGGCCGCACGCGGCGGTGGCGGTGATGATGTCATGGTGTGCGTGAGCGAGGGGCCGGGTGCATGTGCATGAGGTAACGAGGGGACTCAGCGTTTGAAGCCATAGCAGCCTGCCGTGATTTCGGTCCAGCTGGCCACGCGGCATGCTCACTTTTGGTCCAGGTGCCATAGCGTACGCTGGGGTCCGCCGCAGGCCACATGACGCGGTGGAAGGACATGCCCAGGCCCTCCGCGACCATCTGCGGCGCAGGGGCAGCCGGGAACATGTCATACGCGCACCGTCCCAGCGGAAAGCCGCGCAGCGGACAAACGCATTTCGCGTCTGCAAGTTCCACACGGGGCCTGCTGCTGCCTCAGCCCACCTGGTTGACCGTGGCTGTGCCTGAGGCGTAGGTGTGCTGCTTGGGGTCGCAGGTGTAAGAGTACATGCCGGCTGTCGGGTAGAAGCCAACCTGCAGATGATCGCAGTTGCGATGGTGTGATGTGTCCATTTGATTGCATGCACACGCCTCTTGAAAGCTCGCATTGTGTCATTTTGCTTGCATAATTGCATACCTTGGGGCTCTCGCCGATGAACACGGGGCCGTACTTCGCGCCCGCTTCGAAGTCGGGCCAGGGCGGGTAGGGCGGCATGACGTAATTGGAGCCCAGCGCAAAGGGGTTGGGCCTGATGCGGTCTGGCTCGCGTGTGTCCACCTGAACCAGCAGCACTGTGTGGTCACAGGGCAAGGACGAGGAGAAAGCGGAACGGGTTGGTCCCTTACGCATGGCACGCTAAAGCACGCTCTGCAATCTTGCTTTGATAAACAGTCTGACATTCCCCTCCGCCCGCCTCACCTCCGTCCTCCCAGCGCTCTCCCGGCTGCAGCGCTCCCGGCTGGGGACACAATGTCGGCGCCTCAGCCGACGCAGCTGACGCCTTGGCACCCGCATCTGCGCTGCGGGCTGCCGCCTTGCCCTCCTTCGCCCCCGCATCCTTCGAGGCCGGCGCCGTCTTCCGCGCCACAGCCGCCTTCTCCCAGGCAGCCGCCAGGGCCTCATACAGCTTCGTCAGCTGGCTGCCCGCTGCGGAGCCCGCAGCCGGCGCCGACAGAGCTGACGTCACCACGGTCGCCGCTACCGCAGGGCCCGCGCCGAGCGCTGCCGTGGGTGCGGTGGGCACCACCGTCCTGTACAGGGCGTTAAGACAGCCGGCGGAGCTGCAGCTGCCGCCGGCTACCGCCGCCGCCAGGGTGGCGACATCCGTGGCGCTACTGCTCGCGCCAACGCTATCCGGTTGACCTGAGATCGCATTCACCCGCTTGAAGCGGCCCCCCTTCACAATCATGCGCGTGTTGCTGTTGGCGTTGGCTCCCGCCTGCGCTCCGCTGCCAGCATTGGCTGCTGCCGCCGCCGCAGCGGCGCTTATCGCGACACGCGGTTCATCGGCCCAAGCCGGCGTCACCGGCACGCCGAAGAGCCACAGCACGCGTGATAGCGTCGACATGCCCGCCGCAATCGAGTGCGCGGCAGCCGCTGCCTGTGCCGCATGCGCCGCGCCGCCGCCCCAAATCGCCCCAAAGCCGCCGCCACTGCTAGCAGCGCCAACAGCAGTTGGCGCGTGCGCAAAGTAGGCGCCCCCTCCTCCTAGCGCCAACGCGGTGCGCAGAATGCCCTCAGCTGCGGCCGTGTCGGCGAAGGGGTGACACGAAGCCAGCAGGCCCCAGGACAGCGCAACGCCGCCTGCGTGTGTGCGTGGCGGCGACGTGCAGAGCACGGGATGCCATGTGGGTCATGTGGGTCATGTGGTTCACGATAAAGGACTCGCTTAGTTTTGCGATACAGATCGAGGACGTGCTGAGCCGACCTGTCCCGGACCACCGCTTGTGCAGTGAGACTTAACTAGGCCCTTGAGTTCATCACGCTGAAACCTTCGACCCACCTCCGGGATTGATCTTAGCGCACTCGGCCGGTGACAATGAAGTGCCGTGATGGCAAGGCGTGCAGGCGCCCACTGCGCCGGCGCCCCCGGCGTTAACAAGCGGCGGAGAGTTGCGCAGTCGCCGCTGCTGCGCCGCCGCGCCGCCCCCGCGGCGCTCACAGAAGAGCGCATCTGTGACCGCGTGCGGCTCAGATGGGTCCAGCCTGTTTGGGGCAACCGATGGGGTGCGGAGCATATGAACGCAGCAGGAGGTTGAGCGGGTGTGGGGTTGAGCGGGTGCGGGCTACATCCTTGTGAGCGCGCATGACGGGTGCGCGTGCGCGTGTGCTTGGAAGGCCAGGACCGCAACCCACCGCCACCCACCCGCTGCGAACTCACTCGGCCAGCGCGTCCCGGAGCGCCAGCAAGTTGACGACGGAGTGAGCTTGCGTCACGAACAACCACTTCGGTGCCGTGCTGCCGCTCGCACGCAAGAACGCCGCGGCTTCCACCGCAGCTGTCGCCGCGACCTCCGCATCATCGCCTCCTTTGGCACGAATCCACGCCTCGCGGCCGCCCTTGGCTGCGTTTTCCGGCCATTCATTGCCGACGGTGACATTCGACGCTAGAACGATGATGTCGACGCCGCTCTTTCGCCAAAAACGCTGGCCCGCAACCCACTCGGCTGCGGCCTCGCTTCGCGACGACACCAGCACCAGCGCGATATCGCTCAACGCTAACGGAATGCTAGAGGATGACGACAGGATGGATTTGTCGCATTCCAAGCCCGAATTCTGCCCAGCTACGGAGATGGCTAACAAAACTACAAGAGTCGAGAGCAGCATTTTCGTATCGACGCTTCGATAGTGTGTTTACACATCGTATCAGCATTTGTTTTACAGCGTGTGCTCCTTCGCTCGAGCCTTATATGTTTGCCACTCGGCATTCCCTTCAGCACGAACCCCATGCAGCCGCCAGGCGTTGACCGCCCCTGGTCACGCAGACCTCACGCCTGGGCCCCCGACGAAGTCGACTGCGGCTGGCCCTGCGCCACGGGTATGGGGAACAGCGCAGTGCCCGCCACGAGCTTGGCCTCGTAGGGCAGGCGCTCATCCACCTGCACCAGCGGCACCAGCGGGCCCTGCGACACCGCCGCCGCAGCTGCAGAGGCTGCCCCGGCCGGACCTGCGCCTCCCGGTCCGCCCCCGCCCCCGCCTCCACCCGCCGCCGCGTCCTTCTCACCCTCCTGCATCCCAGCACCTCCCGCCCCTGCAACGTCACCACCAGCCGCCGGCTGCTGCTGTGGCGCCGGCCGCGGCGCCATGCCGCGGCCCCAGCCCAGCCACTCCGCCGGCAGCGCATATACCGCGGGCAAGCTGAGCACCAGCAGGCTGTCGGGTGGCAGCGGCACGGGACGCGCCAGCGACACGTGGACCGCCGCCGCCGCCGGGCCGCGCCCGCTCACCATGGTCGCCGCGTCGTCCACGCGCAGCGGCAGCGACACGCCACACACGCTGGACGGGGCCGCACCACCACCACCGCCACCACCATCGCCGCTGTCAAGAGCGCCACCAGGAGGAGGCAGGGGTCGCGCACTCCAAGCCGCCGCCAGCAGGCCGCCCGCGTCTGCGGCGTCCGCGGGCAGCTGCGCCGCCGCCAGCGCGGCGGCGGACGTCAGCGGCCCCGAGCCCGCGGCGCCGGGCGGCGGCGGAGCCGCGCCGGCCGCCGCCGCCGCCGCGGCCGACGGCAGCCGGAACTGCACGACCGGCCGGCTCGCGAGCAGCGGCTCGCCGCATGCCGACGGCGGCGTGGCGATGAAGACGCGACGGAGCTGCCCCAGTGCTGGCGGCCGCCGCGGCGGCAGCGCATCCCACGCCGGCGCGCCGTCCGCGGCGACGCCGGCCAGCGACGTCTCCGCCGCCAGCCCCTGCGGCGCTGCCAGGAAGAGCGGGGCGTCGTGCTGCAGCAGGAAGCACGCCGTCACGCTGCTGCTGCTAGCACCGCCGCCACCACCGCCGCGCTCGCCGCGCTCGCCGCGCTCGCCACCACGATCACGGTCGCGGTCGCGGTCACCGCGGTCGCCGGCGCCGGCCTTGGCGGCGGCGGCAAGGGCGGCGGCCGCCGCCGCGCCGGCCGGTTCGGCAGCACCCGTGGCATCGTTGCGGGGCTGGCGGCCCGAGGCCCTGCCGCCGCCGGCGGTGCCAGCAGCGGCTGCTGCCGCCGCGGCGGCTGCGCCGGCTGCGCCGGCGGCGGTCGCCGCCGCCAGCTGCTGCGGCGTGGCGATGAAGCGGCGGCCGTCCAGTGTCTCGTACTCGTATGCCATGTAGACCTGATTGGGATGGGTTGATTGGGTATTGCAATGCTTGGGCGACAAAGTGGAAGAGCGGGCGCGAAGGGCAAGGGCGGATTTTTGATACCATCCTGACCTCAGAAGTGAGAAACCAAATGGGTTGATGGGGGTGGGTTGGACAGGCAACTGCCGAGTTGCCACAAGGCCAGTTCCTAAAGACGGTCAGCGGCCGCTGCGCTACGGACTCTTAGCAACACAAAAAGCTCCGTGGACCCCCAAACGTACAGGCGTCGCCTGCCCTTCACACGGCAGAGAGCAGCAGACACGCACCTTGCGCACGTCCCGTGTGGTGGGTAGGGCTGGAAACGCAGATGCATCCAGCACCGCCGCCACTGCCGCCGCCGCCGCTGTTGCGGCATCCTGTCCACGGCCGCGCCGGCCGCGCACCGCGCCGCCGGGGCCGCCTCGCCCCGACCCTCCCGTGCCGCCGGGGCCGCCGCCGCCGCCGCCTGCGGCGGCGGCGCCGCCGGCACTGGCTCCCGGGCCGCCGCCGGCGGGGTAGGGCCATGCCTTGGCGACCGCCAGCCGCTCGCGAGTGGACACAGGCACAGCCTCTTCCTCGGCAGAGCCGCCAGCGGCGGCGGCGCCTCGGCCGCCGCGCTTGCCGCCCGCCGCGCCGCCGGCAGCCGCCGCCGCAGCCGCCGCCTTGCCGGCCTGCGACGCCGCCACCGCCGCCGCCAGCGACGGGAAGCTCTGCTCGTCCATTGTGTTGACGCCGGCGCCACCGTCACTGTCGCTGCCGCCCTCCGGCGTCGCGACCGCGGCCGCGGCCACCGCCGCCGCCGCGGCCTGCCGCGCGGCCCGCGTCACGCCGCCACCCGCGCCCTTGGCACCACCGCCGCCACCGCCGCGGCCCTGACGGCGCTCGCCGCCGCCGCCCGCCGCCACGGGCGCGCCAAGCGAGGCTGCGCCGCTCGTGTCCAAGTTGAGAGGCAGGCAGGCAAGGTGGAATCCTGGATCGGTGCCAGTCAGGCCCGGCTGGTTCTGGATCCCGCGCCGGTCGGCGGCGGCGCTCGCCGGCCCGAGCCGCGTCAGCGTCACCCACGGCCCCAGCGCGGTCTGCCGTACCGAGCCGTCAGGTGCCTGCGCCATCGCAACCACCAGGTGACGGCTGTACGGCGGCGGCGGTTGGATCACAACCGCTGCAGACTGTGGAGACGGCGGCGGCGCCACCGCCGCCGCCGCTGCCGCCGCGCCGCCCTTGGGCGCCGCTGGCGCCTTGCCTTGCTTCTTACCACCGCCACTGGCGGCGGCGCCGTCGCTGGCACCCGGTGCCGCGGCCGGCGGCGCTGCCGCTGGTGGCGGCGCCGCCGCCGCCACCGCCTCGCCGTCATCCAGGCAGGGGCTGGTGTTGGCGGCCTGGAGGAGGTGGGCGGGGGGGTTGTAAACACCAGCCCAATCTGGGGGGCGCAGGGGACGTTTCGACACGGTGCCCACGCACGTCCGAGCATCCGCGGCGCATAGGAAGGAGCATCCACGGAGCACAGGAGCATCCTCGGAGGCACGAAGCCGGCTCTACCGCAGCCCATGGGGCGTGAGCACGCAACCAGGTTGCACGCATTCCCCTGCCACACACACACACGCACCTGCAGGTCGAAGGGGTCGGTCAGGCGCACGAAGGCGCTGCCGGTGGTGGTGGCGCCCACCCACACCGTGCCGTCGGCGGCGTGCGGCTCGCGGGGGTCCTGTGTGTGTCGCGGGCCACAACAGCGGCCGCACATTGGGCCGCAGCGTCATGCATATGCGCACGCTCACACACTCGCACACTCACACGCCCGCACGAACACACATGGGCTTCGTGACAATCGCGACAAGACGGTTTTTAAACCCTTGCGGCGCGCTGGCGACAACACGAGCAACAACCGGCTGCACGCACGCCATGCACGCCGGTCATGCCCTCCCACGCACTCACATGTAAGGCCCGTGTGCAGGGCCGCCCAGTCACGCTCAGAGCGCTGCACTGCTGCCGCCCGCCACACAGCCAAGCCTCCGCGCACGCCGACCGCAGCCGCGCAGCCGCCGCGTCGGCAGCCGGGCCCGGCGGCGCCGTCGCCGCCAGCGCCGCCACCGCCGTCGCCGTCACCGTCGCGTGCACACGCGCGGGGCAGCGCGGCGGCAGCGCCGCCTGATAATGCCGCATCGCGCCCTCAGCCGCCTGTGCGCACAGCTCCGCCGCCAGGCGCGCCGCCAGCCCGCCGCCGCCGCCACTGGCAAGCCACAGCGCCGCCGCCGCCAGCGGGTCGGCAGGGGTGGCGGCAGCTGCGGCAGCGCCGCCGCCACCGCCGCGGGAGGCCGCGCCGCTGCGCGCGCCGCGGTTGCGCCCATTGCCGCCGCCACCGCTCTCCTCGCCGCCGCTCAGCGAGGTCGACGCCCCGTCCAATGGCTGCGCCGCCGCCGTCCGCGCCGCCGCCTCCGCCGAGCCCAACAGCGCGCCCGCAGCTGCCAGCCAGCCCGCCGCAAAGCCCTCCGCCTCCGCCGCTGCTGGCCCCTGGGCCCCAGCTGCGGGCGCCCGCACCCCCGCGGCCACACGCCTCACACCGCCGCCGCCCCGGCCTCCGGCCGCTGCTGCAGCCTCTGCTACAGCCGCCTCCACCGCCTGGCGCAGCTCCGCCACCCCGTCGGCTGCTGCTACAGCCTCGGAGCCGCCGCCGCCGCCGCCGCCTCGCGCATCTGCGGCGTCGTCGCCGTCGTCGCCAAGCAGCGCCGCCAGGACGGCCGAGTGCACCTGCGCCGGGCTGAGCGCCAGCGGCCCCGGCTCCAGCAGCACTGTCTGCACAGCGAGGGGGTTGCGCAAATGCGCGATGTGTTACGAGCAACAAACAGACGGACAAAAAAGTGCGCGATGTGTGTGTGCTTGAAGGGCAGAACAGCAGCCGGGTCGGCAGCTGCACACATACACACGCATACAGCGCACAGTGATACACTCCCTGCTCTCGCGCTATCTGACACTCGCAGCGAACGCGGAGCGAGGGACTCACCTGAGGATGCAGGCTGCACAGCGCATCAGGCGAGCCGCCGGTGCCGCCACCCATGGCGCTGGCTGCCGCTGCGGGCAGCGGGCGGCAGCGCTTCAGCAGCGCCCGCAGCAGCGAGTTGGCGTCCCGGCCGCGCTGCGCCTGAGTGCGCGGCGCCCGCAAGGCGGCGTCGGCCTGCGTTGGCAAGGGGTACGTGCTGCTGTCGGGCGCAGATGTTTAGTTCCTTCAAGGCAGCTACAACTGTAAATGCCCGCCTTATTACCGCTATGCCGCGGCCCCAACCAAACCGCTCACCGGGGACACGAAGTACAGGCGGGGCGGCGGGCGCGCTTCCAAGCGGGCGCCGGACAGCGCCGCCAGCGCCGCCAGCGCCGCCAGCGCGGCAGGCGGCACCGCGCCCGCCGGGCCGCCGGCGCCCGCCGCGGCCTTGGCTGTGACCTGCTGCTGCTGGGCCAGCGACTCCTGGAGCGACCGCTTTGCGCCCTGCAGCAACGTTGCCGTGCGTGCATGTGCAATTGTGCATGGTTGCGTGTTATCCCCGCGCGTACCGGCAACAATCCAGCTGGACGCCCAGGCACGGCTGCCGGACTGGAAACAAGAAAAGGCCGGCCAGCCAGCGTGTCCCCAGCTTCCAGGCACCACGCCTACAGCATACACACTGCAGGCTGGGACAAAGCCCGCCATAACGGCACTCGCCTGCAGCAGCCGAAGCTGGGACAGCCACTCGGTCGCCCCCGCCAGCCGCCCGCCACCGCCGCCGCCGCCGCTGCCGCCGAGCCCGCGCCCCGTTGACAGCAGCACCAGCACAACATCCGATGCGAGGAAGAGCTGTAGCAGCAGCGTGTTTACAGCCGCCGAGTGCTGCTGCTGCAGCCGCTGTAGCGGTGGCAGTAGCGCCCACGCATCCTCCGCGCCGCCGGCGCCGGCGCCGGCGCCGCTGCTGCCGTCAGGCGCGGCTGGCGCCGCCGCGCCTGCCGCCGCTCCTTCGGCTCCTGCTGCCGACGATGGGACTGCTGAGGCTGCTGCAGCCTCGACAGCTGCCAGCAGCTGTGCGGGGTCCGCATGCGTGGCCACCAGGATGAACGCCCGCCTGCGAAGGGGGTCGACCGCGGGAGGGATGAGAGGTCAGGTTTGCAGTCGCAGCGCTGCTGCTGTCCGCGCCCGGCTCATGTGCAGGACAAACCTAGCAGCAAACCAGAGACCAAGAGGCTGCAGCGCAGGGACTTGCCTGTGGTCGCGGCTCAACAGCAGCTGCGCAGGAGCGGGCACTCCGCCGCTGCGGGGCGCCTTGGGGGGAGGAAGCGGGCAGAGCGCCTTATTGTTTTGGCGGGCCAGCGATCGATCGAGTATGTCCTTCACAACCGAGTCCCGCCCATACATCATGGACTTTGTTAGTTCACGTTCACAACGCCAGCGGTGCAAACACGCTGGTTCGAACGATGGCGCTTACCGGACTGCTCTCACCCGGCCTGAGCCCGAGCCACTGCTGGTATGACCAGCTCCCATATGTGCTATGTATAGCCTTCGCTAGCTGGTGCGCGCCATCCAGCTCTCGCGCGACGATGCCCACAACACTCTCAAGCATTGCTTATTCTCCGTCGTTCACCCTATAGCTCTTCCATCATGTGCAGCTGGGGTGTTCATGTGAAATAAGGTATGTTCACAATTTGACTGAGGGAGTGCTGCGACACATGAACATGGCCCCCGACCAACCGGACCAACCCAGTCTCACCCGCACTCCCCTCACCAAAACCTTGCAGTCGCATTTCCCTCAATTCCCGCTGGTTCAAACCGTCTCCAACAATTCTAACCCTATGCATGGAACCTTGCCAGCATTTTCGATCCACAGTCCGAAGTTGGAACCTCTGCCGTACAGGCCTTCCCGTGTCGGGGGTCACAGGGGCGGATAAGGGGCTTCCCCGACGCCAAAAAGGTCTCCCCTATCTCCCTCACGCTCTCAGTCCCTCCGTATATATCATATTGACTTGCTGGTCAAGTGGGTGGGCGGTCTGCGCTCGCTTCAGGTCGATACGGGCGGTTTTCTGTAAACAGCGTGGGCCGGGCAAACACAGCGTGGGCCGGGCGGACACAGCAAAACAGCGTGGGCCGGGCGGACACAGCAAAACAGCGTGGGCCCGGCGGACACAGCGTGGGCCGGGCAAACACAGCGTGGGCCGGGCGGACACAGCGTGGGCCGGGCAAACACAGCGTGGGCCGGGCGGACACAGCGTGGGCCGGGCGGACACAGGGTGGGCCGGGCAAACACAGCGTGGGCCGGGCGGACACAGGGTGGGCCGGGCAAACACAGCGTGGGCTGGGCAGCCAGGGGCCGGGTGCGTGCCGGTCCGATTACGCTCAACTGCGCTTGCGCGGCCCTAACTCGTTAAATATGCTATTTAGATACATACTTTGCATTGGAATGTATCCCAGGCAAAAATGTGAGGCTCTAGGAACCGGCAATTTCGCGACCGAGGGCCCTCAATGTCCGCTATGCTTTATTGTTGCCGTGACTATATTTTGCTACACATAGCTGCTGGACATCCTCTACGGGGCCTAAGCGCAGCTCGTCGCTGCATTTCGCAAGCTCGGCGAGCGGGCGGGCCACCCCAGGGCCCGTAACAGCTATTAATAACATACAGATGCCATATGAGGGCATTTGGGATGATTTGGGCTTTGGACGGTACCGCGTGTATGGGCTGACGGCCCGGGTGAGACCGGGTTGCCCCCGACCCCGACCCCCCCGAGGCCCCGACCGTCCCCGGTCCAGGACTGATCGCGGGCTTCGATGCATCGCATGCATCGTTACGTCCTCCCCGCCCGAGGACCCCATCGCCACCGCCGCAAGCAAAGACCGCCTGCACCACCCCCCGAACCACCGTGTCCGCCGTCGCACACGGTCGCACAGGGGCCAACCCGGGCGTGCCCCATACACGAGCCTCCGTCCAAACTGCCATCAATCCACATGTACTAAGTTAGGTCATACAAACACTATATCGACTCTCAGAACTGCTCTGGTTCGTGATTTGACCGATACAAGTGCACGTGGATTGCGACGGATGCTTATGTGCGTCTTATAACTTCAGCGGAAACCTCGTACCTAACTATTACTGTGCTTGATGTGCGAAAACAGTGAATCCTTCACGTTCCGACAACCGGCCGGCCAAGATTTAGCTGCTTTCCAGACGCGTTTGACGCGCGAGTTCTACCGGTAGTAAAAGAGCAGACTGGAGCTGACGCGATAAAAGTTCGGCTCCATCACAAATGCGAGAAAGAGCTGCAAAGGCTGTGTGTGTGTGTGGGTGTGCATAGGTGCGTGCGCAGGGGTGCGCACCCCTGTGCATGCGTGTGCTTGACCCTGTGCCCCAGTAATGCTTTTGTTCAATTCAGTATCACCAGTATGAAGCGGCGGGATAGAAAACCATCCCTCTGAGACAGGGGCCATGCGCGCCCCCCGCAAGGCCCCCGGTCGGAAACCCTAGCATCGGCTGCCGGAAAAACGTTCGAGCCGGGGGCCTGGGAGCGTGCAGCCGCCCATGGTGGGCAGAGTTGCCTACGAGCTTTCGGCAGCAGTGCATGGGTGGGCGAGCCTAGCTACCGCCGTCACACACTATGCAAGGGCGACCCTTTCCGGCGGTTAGAAGACCCAGCGAGCCACACCGCGCATGCACAACGGTGAACACTTGGTTGACTGGTGAACGTTTCCAATACGTACTGCTGCTGACGTAAGGGGTTTGGACACGTTCCGTGGGTGATGACGTGAGTGGGTTGAGTCTGGAGGCCTGACAAGGGGTGTCAGCTTTGTACAGCTGCAAAATGGGCTGAGCCCCCGTACGCTTGGGAGCTAGTAGGCATGTAACGGCCCCAGAGCCTCATGCCCCTTCGAAGCACAGGTGCGTGGCTAGGGACACCCAGGTTGGGGAAAGGGCGGGCTTTCCCCCGCCATCCATGTGCGTGCCTTGGCACGTTACCAAACACCCTAACCCTTTCCCTAGTCTCCTACCATAGGCAAAACCCCTCCGGCACCCCACGCTCAAAGGGATAGGCACGGGGCGGGGGCTACCTCGGGGCTTCTCGGCATCCTGGCGCGTCGGCAGGCATGGCTCGGCAAGTGGCTCAAAGCTTTCGATGTACTTCCCCGCTTTGCTTGCCGCCAGCATAGTTTGCCCTATAGACTGCATATCAACGGGCACCGGATGCTTTCCTCGCGACCTCGCGAAAGTCAATTGTCCATGGACGCGCGAAGGCACTTCTCGCTCCGCCCGAATTTTCCCCTCCACCTATTTGCATGCAATAGGCATTAAACAAATCCTAATACGTAGCAGTCGCGGTTTGCGCCAGTATGCTATGTTTTGCCGACGCAGCCAGCCTTTGTCGCTGCTTCCTCGCGCTGCACCGTCCATTGCTTTTCATGTGTTTTCTGCTATTTGTTCTTACGTCTGCCGTGGCCTGAAACTCCTCCAGCCGTTACCTTCCCTGGTCCGCCTCCCCCCTCCCCTGGCCCTCCACGCTTTTCTTCGACGCACGGACCGGGGTGTTCCTGGGGGGCTTCGCCCCCCTGGAACGCTTCGCTGGGGGGGGCTCAGCCCGAAAACACGAATTTGAGCCATCTGATTAGATGCGCCTTATTAAATTATAGACGCGGGCGTATCCACACTGCCTGAGAATATATCCAGAGCGTCGCCAAGTGGAAACAGAGAGCGTCGTCCGGGAGGGGGTATTCACAGTGGCGGGACTTTAGCTGCTAAATGTTTGCCGCTAAATGGCTCAAGTCTCCACTGGAAATGTGCCCAGCGGCTTGCCCAGCCGGAGACGCCGATCTTGCCGTATTCTCACGCACTTCCACGACCCCACGGAGACAGCGTCGCGCATTATAGAGGCGTCAGTTATTATAATTGGTGACGCCAACGGATTCATTTATTGAGAAGCCATGAAGCCGATGAGCCCCAGCAGAAGGCACTTGTTGTTTTTCATACTTCTCGCTGTCGCTGCTGGGAAGGCGGATCGAATAACCTCCTATTGTAAGATGAATCTTTACCGCGGCTACTGCTGCTGCTGCTGCTGCTGATTGCGCGAGCTCTGAGGTGCTCGTGATGTAGAGCTTTCGGAACGGAGCACCTCACTCTGTACACCGAAAGATTCACTGATATCACGCATGCTACCTGCTGCGCGCAGACGCTGCTTTGAATTCAACCTCGACTTCATTTGATGCGCCTGCCGACGTTCCGCCGGTCCCGCCGGAACCGCCGCAAGGTCTCAATTTGTTTTCGAGACGCCGAGATTTGCAAGGTGCGTTCAACGCTACGGATACACATTGCTACAGGGGCCCGTCAATGGCAGCAAACTTTACGTCCGGCAATCATACATGTAGAATATGTTTGTGAGCAGGCCGAAGTCACTTGGTGAGGTAAGTCTGTGATGTATGCATGAGAAATACGGCACTGAAGCCAAACCACAAGCCATAGGCCCCAGGGAAAGAAAGATGTATGATTCTGCTGCGACGACTCGCTCGCGACGACGCTCACGAAGACGAATCTAGGTGTAATACGTGTAAAGCATGCTTTTAAGCGTGCTTGTGTCTTGTATCTTGCGGGGCAGCCCGCCGGCGTCTTTCCCGCAGGGGCGTGCGCCAAACCGTCAGCCGCCGATTCAAAGCCCAAATCATTCCTAATGTCTCTTCATCGCTCATAGTATGCTACACATAGCTGTTGTTAGCCCTGGAGTGAGCCCTCCTCTTGATTGCGCGAAATGCAGAGACACGCCCCGGTTACTGGGTTACTGTGAGTGGCTATATATACCCAGTATATACCTGGCTGTAAATTTTGCTAGCCATCAATCCAGACTCGCCGGGCCCATCACGCCGGGACGTCGAGTCACGTCTTCAGTACCGACGGACGCTGCTCTGAGCTGCTGACATCAGCGTCCACATGAGCTGTTAGTGTTGATTTATAACGACTAACCCAAGTCGGAGTAGGGACGGCTGACAGTCAGACTGCTTCGCACATTACACGTTATACGGTATCTCCACTACTAACGATATGAGTTCCTGTCTCCGGTCATATAGAGACTCGTCCTTCGTAGTCACGCATGGGGTATGCCACGCCACGCACTCAGTCACCCCTGAGTTCTGACCGATCCTCAACACTCCCCCGCGGGCTGAACTCCATCACTTGTAATTGTTCTCCTATCCTTACTGCCCGCTTTTCTTACTCAAATACGTAAGCCCATCATCTTGCGAAACTTCTCCAGCTTAATCCGCTCCAGCGGCTTAGTCAGCGCATCCGCTACCATCTCTGCCGTTGGGCAAAACTCAAACGCCACCTCCTTGCGTTCTACCCGCTCCCGCACGAAATGGTGAATAACATCAATGTGTTTCGACCTTGCACTAATCACCGGATTCTTAATCAGGCTGAGTGCACCCTGGTTATCCGTCCGCATCCTCAGTTCCTGTTTCGCCTCCGGCAGTCGCATATCCGCCATTAGCTGTCGTAGCCAGAGCAGCTCCCGCGTTGTCGCCGACGCCGCCATGTATTCCGCCTCCACGGTTGATAGCGCCACCGTAGGCTGCAGCTTGCTATCGAAGCTTACCACTCCGCCATGCATCTTGATCACATACCCAGTCGTTGACCGCCGAGTGTCCAGATCACCAGCAAAATCCGCATCACTCCAGCCCTCCATACCGCTCGCATCACCGTACCACAGACCGTACTCTGCCGTGCCCTTCAAATACCGCACGACATGTTTTGCTGCGTTCCAGTGCTCCTGGCCGGGCGCATTGAAATACCGTGACAGAGACCGCACCGCATAGGTGATATCAGGCCTCGTACCAGTCGACAGATACGTTAGCGCACCAACCAGCTCCCTATACCGCGTGGGATCCTCAAACGCCTTCGCCCCCACCGCATTGAACCGAGTATTCGGCGCCATGGGTGTAACCTTGCTCGTCACATCCTCCATTCCGAACCGCGCAATGATATCCAGCGTATACTTCCGCTGGGATAGCTTTATTTTCCCATCCACACGCTTTATTTCCATGCCCAGGAAATAGCTGGCGTCACCCCGATCGTCCAGCGTAAAGTGAGCACGCAGTGCATCTTTCACTCCCGACACAACTGCCACAGACTTGCCCGCAATCAGCATATCATCCACATGCACAAACACGTAGGTCGGACCCTCCGCACTATGCCGTACGAAGAAACCTGGGTCCGCCGTTGACACTGTAAACCCAATGTCGTACAACACACTCTTCAGCCGCGTATGCCACGCCCGTGACGCCTGCTTTAGGCCGTATAGCGCCTTCTGCAGATGACACTTTAATGAGGGATCATCAATGCCTAGCTCAGGAGGGGGCTCCATCCACACTTCTTCATCTAGCCATCCGTGTAGGAAGGCCGTCTCCACATCCACCTGATGCATCACCAGCCCCTCCTTCGCTACTATCGCCTGTAGCAGGCGTAGCGTTGCCTGCTTTGCCGTTGGCGCGAACACCTCGCCAAAATCAATACCTTCCTTCTGTTGAAACCCCTTGGCGACCAAGCGCGCCTTTGGCCGTATCACCTCCCCGTTCGGCCCGTACTTGTACGCTAACACCCACCGGCACTGAATTGGCTTCACTCCCGCCGGCGGCACGTCTACAACCCACGTGCCATTCTTTTTAAGCGAATCTAACTCGCGCTTGATTGCCAGAGCCCACGACTCCCCGTCGGGACCACTCAGGGCCTCAGTCACCGTCTTCGGCGGCTCCTTTTGAACTGCACCGATTCCGCAAACAAACCCCACACCCGGCACAAACCTGTCTGGTTGCTTTCTCACACGCGCAGGCCTTGATGGTCCTGCACTAGGATGCTCCCCCGCATCCGACTGCTCCCCCGCACCGCTCTGCTCTCCCGCATTGCTCAGCTCCGCATCAGTGGCACTTGCATTTGCCGCATTGTTGGTAGCCGGGGGAATGGCCATAATCTCCCCCTCTCCCGGCTGCCCACCTGCATCCTCCTCATCATCCGACTCCCACAACAAGTGCGGGTAGCGCTCAATCACCTGCGCTTCCGCCTTGCGCGCCTCGTCATGCCACCAGGGAGGCCGCTCGTCACAAATCACATCACGGCTCACAATTATTTTTCCGTCCGGCATCAACACACGGTATGCGACCGATCCACGGTCCCAGCCTATGAACACACCTTTGCGCCGGTTGGGCGCTAGCTTGCCTGGCTTCTCCTTGCCCGCGATATTGACATACGCCGGGCAGCCGAACACACGCATCAGCGTCAGGCTTGGTCGCTGACCTGTGAACAGCTCGAATGGGGTTTTGCTGTCGCCTGTGCTTGGCGAACGGTTGCGAATAGTGCACGCTGTGAGCATTGCCTCGCCCCATAGATCAGCATGCAAGTCAGCATCCTTCAGCATTGCCCGCGCCTTCCTAGCAAGCGTCTGCTGCACCCGCTCCGCCGCACCATTTTGCTGCGGAGTGTACGGGGCAGACGTTAGGTGAACAATCCCCTGCTCCCTAAAGAACGCCTGCATTTCCTCACTCATGTACTCGCGCCCACGATCCGACTGCACCTCTTTCACCTTGCTCCCCAGCTGGCGCTCCCACTCCCTTATCACGTTCATCAATTGCTCAGGCGCATCCGATTTCCGCTTCATCAACACAATGCGCGCCATTTTGCTGTAATCATCCAATACTGTTAGCACGTACTTGTGTCCCCCGCGCGTCTCCCTATCACCTTGCCAGATATCAGTGTGTATGAGCTCCAGCGGCGCAGCCGCCCGGGAGCCTGTCGCTGGGTACGACATGCCGACCTTAGTCGTTAGAAGACAGGTGTCGCAATGCTCCTCATGGGCGAGCTGGTCGAAGATCTCAGCAGGCACATCCAGGCCCACTACACTGTTGCTGCGCGCCAGTTTTGCTAAAGCGCTGTATCCCACGTGGCCGTACCGGCGGTGCCACCTGTTAGAATGTGACGGGTTTTGGTCATACGCGCTCACACCTAGGACACACGGGAATGCGGGAGCAAACCGCGAGTGGGAGCGCGCGCGCGCGTCGGGCGCGGCAATTGCACGTATGTTGCATAGAACGGGCAATGAGTATGTTGCGGGCAACAAGGGAAGTTGAGCTATGGAAAGGCAATGCACGGACACCCGTTGCACATGGGGAATGATATAAGCCCGAGCCAACTCAGTTGGCAAGCAAGCAAGTAAACTCATAGTGGACTCTATGATACCCTGAGCCTGTAACACACACCAGAACGATTACCGCGTCACTACCGCGTACTTTCAACAGGTTATGAGCCCCGACGACTAGTCGTTCGGTGGCGAGGCTCTTCTAGTCTTCGCGTGTATAGCGGACTAGGGTAGAATACAACTTTATCACTTACTCGCGTGAATAGCGATACCGTGTGCACAACGGAGCGATGAAAGTTGATTTTACCAAGCTTGCTTCTCCAACGGGATGGAGAGTGTTCCGTTTGGATTATCCAGCAGCGTTGCGGATGAAGGGCCTTGGTGGCGTGCTGAAGGAGCCACCAACAGCGACAGCTGATGACCAGCAGCAGGCCCTTGACATTCTGACGCTGTGCGTCACCGATGCGGAGCTAAAGCGCATCGTGGTCAAGGAGCGTACTGGCACGGCAGCCTGGAAAGGGCTGCGGCGCCATATGCTGAAGCTGGGCGAGGCGCAGAAGATTGCGATTCGGACTACCTTCGGGAACCTGAAATTGGGGCCCAAGGAGTCGCTGGCCGAGTACTTCTCTCGCGGCCGGCAGCTGCAGGCGGACTTCAATGAGATTGAGGACTTCGAAGCAGAGGAGCGCGGCGAAGCCAGCAACCGCAGCCCAGCCATCACCGACGCAGACCTGATCCGCCAGCTGTTCGCCGGGCTGGCGGGGACAGCGTGGGGTTCCAACGTGGCGACTCCGATGCTGGCCAGCATCGACATCAACACGGAGTCGTTGGATGACCTGCTGAACCGCATGATGTGGGTGGGCGCCACCATGCGGGTTGCTGGGGCAAGCAGCAGCGGGGACGCCACGACGGGCGGCGGCGGCGGAGCCATCGTGCCGGCCCTGGCGGCTGGCGGTGGCGGCGGCGGCGGCGGGCCTAACCCGCATGCCGGTAAACGCTGCTACAGCTGCGGCAAGATTGGCCACATCAAGTCGCAGTGCCGCAATAAGGGCAAGAAGGGCCAGCAGCAGCAGCAGCAGGCGGGGTCGGGGCAGCAGCAGCAGCAGCAGCCCAAGCAGCACCCGTCCCGCTTCGGCCCCAACCACGTGGCGCTGGCGGCGGCCATGTTCGGCGGCAGCAGCGGCGGCTCAGAGCCGCCGGCGGAGAAGGACCAGCGCATCTACCTGGACTCCGGCTGCAAGCGCCACCTGGTGCGCGACAAGTCGATGCTGCACGACTTCCGGCCGAGCAATGGCCGGGTGCACATCCGCTGGGGCAATGGCAAGAGCTCGGTGGTGGAGGGCAGCGGCACTCTGGTGCTGCGGCGCAGCAGCGGCGAGAACCGCGAGCGCCTGGGCCAGGACGTCCACGGCAACAAGTGGGACGTCAACTGGAGCGGCGGGCAGGGCAGCTGCCTCGTGGTCCGGAACGTGTTCTACGTGCCGGGCGCCAGCTTCAACCTGCTGTCCGTGCGCACCCTGGGCGACAAGGGGCTGCGCACACTGTTTGACGGCGACGCCGGATACGTGCTGTCACGGGACAACAGCAAGGACGTGTACAGCGCCGGCGGCCTCATGTACCTGGCGGCGGGCCATAGCGTCATGATGAAGGCCAGCCGCGTGGACGACGTGGGCCTGTACGCCATCAGCTCTCACAACTGGGAGCAGTCGCCGGCGGCCGTGGATGCCGGCGACGCCAGCTGCGACAACGCCGATGAGACTTTGGCGGGCAGCTACAACAGCGACTACATCGCTGCCGCACCTGCGGCGGCGGGCGCGCCGGCGCCTGTGACTGGCGCGGGCGCGGGGGGCCAGGTTGCCTGTGGCAAGGCGGCGGGTCCTGGGCACGGCTCGGCGGTGGTACTAGCGCACCGCCGACTTGGACACCTCAACTTCCAGTACCTGGAGCGCCTGGCGGCTAACGGTATGGTCACGGGACTCAAAGTGACTGCCGAGCAGTGCCGGCGTGAAGCATGTGTGTGTCACGTGTGCCAAATGAGCAAACTAGCGCGGGTGCCGCATCCACCGTCGGACTCGCATGCAGGGCGGGTGTTGGGCTTAATCCACATGGACTTGTGTGGGCCCGTGGGAGCGGCATCGCTGGGTGGGGCCAAGTATGTGGCCACTTTCTATGATGACCACAGCCATTTCTCCATTGTTCGCTTTCTTGACCTAAAATCGGAAATCCCCTCAACCGTACGCGAGGTGATTGAGCTGATGGAGAACCAGTGCGAGGCTCGTGTGATGGCTGTGCGCACTGACCGCGGACGTGAGTACGTGAGTGCGGAGTGCGAGGGGTTCTTTCGTGGCAAGGGCATCCGGCATGATACGTCGGCGGCATATACCCCACAATCCAACGGCAAGGCGGAGCGCATTAATCGCACGCTGTTCGCCACTGCACGAGCCATGTTAATTGAGAGTGGGCTGCCGCATTCGCTGTGGGCAGAGGCTGTGAATACTGCTAACGTGCTACGCAATAGGTCTCCAGTTGCTGGGCAAGATGTGACGCCGTGGGAGTCATTCACGGGCACTAAGCCCAACGTGTCATTCCTGCGGGTGTTTGGCGCACGTGCATTTGTGCGCACCCCTGAGCACGAGCGTTCAGGAAAGCTCGACCCCAAGGCCCGTGCTGGGCGTCTTGTGGGCTATGACACGGCATCTGGCGCATACCGTGTGTTGATGGACGGTGAGCTACGGCGTGGTAACCGGGCAATCGTCGTGAGCAAGGACGTCAGTTTTGACGAGTCTGACACGGGCATGTTGGAGGCAGCGGAAGCGTACGAGCAGGGTTTTGAGAAGCCGTCTGATGAGAGTTTCTTCCGGGCGTTGATGCCCGTGCTGATGGACGATTCAGACGATGAAGATGACACCGGCGCCGCGCCGCCGGTGGGCAGTGTGGGCAGCACTGCGCCTGATGACGACGATTACGAGAGCGTGGGTAGCATTATCTCTGACAGTAGCGATGAGGCTGCTGGAGCTGGTGCGGCGGGGGGCCCGAATATCGGCGCTAATGCGGGTGGCAACGGTAACACTGGCGCAGCTGGCGCTGGCGAGCGCCGCTATCCAAACCGCAACCGCTCAGCACCTAACCGCTACGTCCCCGCTGGAGCCGCTGCCGCTGTGGACTCAGCGGCAAGCATCGATACGCCACAAACGCTAGAGGAGGCGATGGCGTCACCGCATCGTGAGTTGTGGCTAGAGGCAATTAATGATGAGCTGCAATCACTGCAAGCTAAGGGCACGTGGGAGCTAGTCGCGTTGCCAAAGGGTGCTAAGGCGCTGCCGACGAAGTGGGTGTTCCAGGTCAAGCTGAAGTCTGACGGAAGTCTGGAACGGTGCAAGGCACGCCTGGTAGCGAAGGGTTGCGCGCAGCGCGAGGGCATTGATTATGAGGAGGTTTTCGCACCCACGAGCAAGCAAGGATCATTACGCACACTGCTGGCATTGGCAGCTGAGCGTGGCATGAGTGTGCGTCACTTGGATGTGCGCACGGCGTTTCTGAACGGCGAGCTGGACGAGGAGGTGTACGTTAAGCAGCCGCCGGGGTTTAGTAGCTCAATTGCACCTGAGCACGTGTGCCGGCTGAAGAAGGCACTGTATGGTCTCAAGCAGGCGGGCCGCGCATGGCACCGCACGCTGAAGGCAGCACTGATTGAGATGGGGTTCGTGGAGTGTGAGGCGGATCCGGGCATCTTTGTGCTGCGCGGCCAAGGAGCGGAGGTTTACCTCCTGCACCACGTTGATGATTTACTACTGGCCTGCACTGACAGTGGGCGGCTGAGTGCTGTGCTGAAGAGGCTGAAGGCACGGTTCGATATGCGTGACCTGGGAGAGGCAAATTTCTTCCTGGGCATGGAGATTGCGCGCATGGTTAGCGGTGAGATAAAGCTGTCGCAGAAGAAGTACACTGCGGAGCTGCTAGCCAGGTGGGGGATGGAGGACTCGGCACCAAAGGCCGTACCTCTCTCACCAAGCACGAAGCTGACGCGCGTGGGTGGTGATTCACGTGTGATGGAGGATGAGAGCAAGTACCGTGAGCTGGTGGGCGGATTGATGTACCTGGCGGTGGGATCTCGCCCGGACATTGCTCAAGCCGTGGCACTGCTGGCGCGGTTCATGTCGAAGCCGGCGATTGAGCATTGGAATACGGCAAAGGGTGTCCTGCGGTACCTGTGCGGTTCTCGCGACATGGGCATCGTGTTCAGCCGTGGCGGAGATGGTCTTGTGGGTTACTGCGACGCGGACTGGGCGGGTGATACCGACACGCGGCGGTCGACCACGGGCTATGTGTTTCTATATAACGGTGCGGCCATTAGCTGGCAGTCGAAGCTGCAGCGCACCGTGGCGGTCGCTACGTCTGAGGCGGAGTATATGGCGGCTGCGAGCGCAACGCGTGAGGCGGTGTGGTTGCGCAAGTTGTTTGGTAGCCTGGGAGTGCAGGTGGCTGGTGTGCGCATGCTGTGCGACAACCAGGGGGCCGTGAGCATCATCAAAAATCCGATCATTTCGGAGCGATCCAAGCACATTGATATTCAGCACCATTTCGTGCGTGAGCGGCACGAGGCAGGGGAGGTTACGTTTGAGTTTTGTCCTACGAGTGACATGGTGGCGGATTCGCTGACGAAGGCGGTAGGCGATGCCAAGTTCGTGTTCTGCCGCAATAGCATGGCGGTTCGCTAAAGAGGAACGTGTTCGCGCGACGACCACGTGGGAGTGTTAGAATGTGACGGGTTTTGGTCATACGCGCTCACACCTAGGACACACGGGAATGCGGGAGCAAACCGCGAGTGGGAGCGCGCGCGCGCGTCGGGCGCGGCAATTGCACGTATGTTGCATAGAACGGGCAATGAGTATGTTGCGGGCAACAAGGGAAGTTGAGCTATGGAAAGGCAATGCACGGACACCCGTTGCACATGGGGAATGATATAAGCCCGAGCCAACTCAGTTGGCAAGCAAGCAAGTAAACTCATAGTGGACTCTATGATACCCTGAGCCTGTAACACACACCAGAACGATTACCGCGTCACTACCGCGTACTTTCAACACCACCTAATGGCACGCAACCGCATGCGCATGTCCTCCTGGCTGAGCTGCGGCTCTACTGACTCCTCGAGTAAATTTACGGGCTTTGTGTCCCTGTAGATCACGTATTGCCCACCGCACGCTCGCCCGCCGGTACCTCCCCCACTGCTACTGCCGGTGCTTCCCGCACCCGTGCTGCTGCTGTTACCCCCGCTGCTAATGCTTTCCCCTTGCTGATTAGGCTGGTTGGCGGAACCGGCATCGCTGGATGAGCCAGCGCCGCCGCCAGCAGGACGCGTGGTAAACACGCCGTCCAGGGCGCCGCCGACACCCGCCGGCGGCGCACCCACGCCGGCCACGCGAACCCATAGTTTCCCATCGCGTGAGTCCGCCACCATGAAAGCGATGTCGCTGTCGTTGTCATAATAATGCTCCGCTGAGTCCACCGCACGGTAAGTGCGGTCCCACTGCTCGCCAGCCGCCAGCATCGCCTCCCGCGAAATCAAGTTGCAGTCCGCTTCAGGGACGCACTGCACGTCATCAAGACGCAAGTAGTATGTGCTGTCATCGCCACCAAGCACATGAATGATCATTGACCCGACCCCAGTGCTGGTTGACAGCGCTCCGTTGAACCCCCGGAGCTGTAGGCTGTGCGGCCTGAAGTTGAACATCTGCCCTCGCAGCGGTGATACATGTACCGGTGACCCCGTGTCCATGACCCATCCGAGCTCGCTTGTCCGCCCGCTGCTGCTAGCTGCTTCCCCGCTGCTAGCCGTGTGCACCCCCGGTACAGAGATTGCCCACATGCGCCGGTCACCACCATCACGGCCAATGTGCGCACCTCCTCGGCCGCGGCCACGTCCTGCATCGCCGCCGCGGCCACGGCCACCGTCCAGGCCGTCGCCACCACGCCCGCCGCCCCCGCCGGCGGCACCTCCACCGCCGGCACCACCACCGCCGGCAGCCGGAAGGGGCTGCCGTGGGTTGGGGCACTTGTCCGAGTAGTGGCCGTACTCCCCGCACTCGTAGCACCTGATGTGGCTCTTGTCGCGCACGCCGCCGCGTCCCCCGCGGCCGCCACGCCCACCGCGTCCGCCACGCCCACCGCGGTGGTCCCCACCACCGCGATAGTAGCCGCCACCGCCGCCATAGTGGTTGTAGTTACCGCTGATGGCAGCGATCGATGTAGACGGCCCCCCGCTGTCAGCATCGCCGCCACGCATGCTGTTCAGGATGGTCTGGTAGCGGCTGATTCGCTGCTCGGCATCTGCCACCGAGTACTTGCCAGACTTGGCGTAGTCGTCACCCGCGCTGGCCACGACGGATGCGTACGCCGTGGGCAGGGCACGGAATGTGGCCTGCACAATTAGCATCTCCCGGTCCTTAGACTTAAACCCAGCGCAGTCCGACCAGCATAGCCGTTCCACGTAGTTGGTGATACGCTGAATCAGCTCGCTGATGGACTCGTCCGCCTTCAGGCGAATAGCGCGCAGCTCGTCCTGCCACAACTCGTGGTTGAGAGCTGCGATGCGCTTGTAGTGCTTCTCCAGAGCCTTCACCAGGCTCTTCGCCAAGTTCTGCTTGGCGTTGGGGTCGGCGTCCTTCTCCGTAGCCAGCTCCTCCACAACCTCGCGGTAGATTGAGTGGTCGCTCACGCGCATGTTTGCGCGAATCACTGCCGTTGCCTTCTCGATATCCTTGTCCGTCGCCTTATCCGAGGTCAGAACCGAGCCCATGCCCTTGTACTGCAGGTGAATCTCAATCCTATCCAACCAGTAGTGCGCATTCTCAGCGGTCAGCTCAAGGATGGTCTTGGGGCCACCGTCTTCACCCATTTGTGTGTCCCGCACTATCTACCTATAGATTATGATTACCTATCCCGGTAATAATAGCAACCCGCCGCTCCCGCGGGGCTCATAACCTGTTGATTTATAACGACTAACCCAAGTCGGAGTAGGGACGGCTGACAGTCAGACTGCTTCGCACATTACACGTTATACGGTATCTCCACTAATAATAATAATAATAATACGTACGCAGCGCTCTGGGGCCGCCGCGTTTCTTAAGGAGGAGTGAGTTTGGCTCACCCCACCGTGGGCAAACATAGGGGGGGGGATTAGCCTGGGTCGCGTGCGTTGGGCCTGCCCCCGGTGGGGGCAGTCCCGGCAGTGTGTGTCGCGTTGCGGGCTGTCGGCATGCCGGTCTCACGCTCAAGTCGGTAGTATAGCGAAGCAGTCGTCCGTAGGCTTATGACGCTGTGCATGTGGATCTTTGTGCAGCACATTTGGGCGGAGCGAGCTGTGGCGCCCAGGGAGCGCAGTAGGGGCTGAAGGGTGCTGGAGATGGTACCTCCATGTCCCAAGGTTACAATCTGCTCCTTTGTGTACTCCACGTTCCAGCCAGCACTCGTTAGTGCATCCGCCAGGCGTGTGTGCTGGGCCTGCTTCTGGTCACACTTCTCGCTGTGGTGCAGGTCAGAGGTGTAACCGACCTCGATCAGGTATACTTTATGCTGGCTGGGGTTGTTGGCCTCCCCCCGGGGGCCACGTTTTCCGACCTTGGCACGCGGCAGGGACGGGATAAAGAGGATGTCCGGTCGCATCCTTTTGCGCTCGGACTCGGCTACGTTTGGTAGCATCCAGGCAGGTGGGTGGGCGCCTGCGCAGTATTCGGGGCGTGCCTCTGCATTGCTAGCGTCCATTAGCATGTACCCTCCACCGTGGGTACCCCGATGTAGGCAGTCTCCAAGCATACGGACAGCAGCGTTGTGCTTTGCGATGCGGGCGCCCACCAGCTGGGGGTGAGCACAGTGGCCAGCGAGGTGCCCGGCAGTGCCACGTTCAGGTGGGGACCCGCGGCGTTGGTGGATAGGTGCGCACAGGGTGCAAGTGTCGGTATCACGCAGTTTGAAGAGTGCTAGTCTCGCCGGGCATATGAGGCCTCCCTGCCGGGCGTTCTGGACAAAGCGTCGGAGGCCGTGTCCCGCCCCTGTGTGGGTCATGTAGGCGGTGCTGGCACGGGTGTCGAGTTTGGGGGCAGCTTCGGCCCACTTGCTCGTGTACAGGGTTTGCTTCGCGTGCCCGCCATGGGAGGACGGGTTGAGCGCCTTGAGAAGGCCCCGGTTCAGGTCAGAAATGTAGTGCTCTGCGGTGCTGCCGTCTTCCTGGGTGGTCGTGAACGTGGGCCACCAGTGCCGACCGTGCGGGTTGTTGTCAGCGAGCTCCGACACGTCGGCAGGTTTTTCGCCAGTGGCGACGGCTGCGGCCCCCTTGTCGGCTTCATCGTTGCCGTGTAATCCCGTATGTGAGACGACTTTGAGAAAGACAGTCGGCGCGTTGCGTTTGGATCTTGCATGGAGCGATTCCACAATGGAGCTCAAAAGTGCTTGGTGCTTGCTGAGGTGCAAGCGTCGTGGTTCGTTGATAGCGCGTTTAATTAGATATAGACTGGCAGCAGAGTCAGTTGCAATAGTTAATGTTTTATTGGCGAACACGCTAGTTTCTCCACCAAATTCATCTACGGCTGCTCGAATTGCGGCTAACTCAGCGCGAGTAATAGTATTTGTGCACCCGTTTCCATTTGGATTAACGTAGACGGTCCGGTCTTTGTGCCAGGCACAGGCGCCAGCGACTTGGATTTCCTTTCCGTCGTTTGTCTTTACTTTGGAGACAGAGCCATCGGTCCAGACGATGTCATCGGGAATGTGGGCCAGGGCATGCGCGCCAGCAAAATTGGTGGACCCGCGTCGGGGCCTATCGATTGGGGCAGCTGCTGGGGCGTGTTCCTGCTGGGTGGCGAGGTGCTTTACCTGCTTGAGTAAGTTGTGTGGGAGGGCGGGTCCAAGAAAGTCGTGCCCGTCCGTGTCGGCACGCCATTGAGTCCGGTTTACCCAGCTTGCCGCGTGGAGGCCTTCGACGAGTTTAGAGCGCAGTCGTTTCCACGCCGGCGTCAGTGCTGTTAGGCCCGTTGGATTACCCACAGCGACCAGGGTGACCCCCCGCTGCCGCTGCAGAGGGGCGTCGTTGCCCAGGCCGTCGTGCATGCCTGCCGTTTCTGCCGCGTCTTTCTCTCCCGCTGTCCAGGAGGCGAGCTTGCGGCATAGGGGGTGCCCGAGCCATTGCGTGTGTGGGTAGGTGGGGCAGGTGGGGAGGACCATGAGAATCAGGGTGGGGTGTGGAGACATGCGTGTGGCTGAGGCCGATGCCAGGGCCCAGAGGAGCGCTTTGCGTGCGTCGCCGGGGGTAGCGGGGGGGTGTGCGTAGTGGAGTCCTGTCCAGGCAGTGCTATAGGCGTCGTGTCGTGCGCCAAAGGCTGCATCATTGGTGTCGCGGCTGAAGTATTCATCAGCGGAGGTCGTGGAGTTGAGTGGGGAAGCGAAGAGTTCACTAACACGCCCTGCTCCTGTGCTCCGCAGGGCCCCGACGATGGCGTCAGCAGTGCTGGACAGGAGTGAGATCTGATGGTTCGGGGCAGCCTTCCTGTCGAGCTGTTCCGGGTCATGGCGGTACCGGTGGAGCAGGGCAGCTACGGCCTCTTCAAATGCGTGGGGGGCGGGTAGTGGTGCGGTGGAAGTGCTCCCACAGCGCCTGGAGCCGGGGGTAGGTGATTGCACCAAGCCACCGGCCGCATGGCTCGTAGACGTGCGCTTCTGTAGGTGCATGCGTCCCATCCTTAGGGGAGCTGATTGCGTAGTGGCCGGGTGGCCTAACGTCTCTGTAGGGGTTGCTGGGACTGGTGTTGATGCTGGTTGTGGACCGGATGTCTCGTGCACGCGAGGCTGTGTCTTCGGGTTCGGTTTCATGGCGTCCCTGCCGCTGGCGTGAGGTCAGCTTCATGTCCTTTGGTGGCCGCGTGGGGCGGATAGGGGCGTCAGGCCCGGCGGCGACTCGTGTATTGTACTCGTTTAGTAGGTCCTCCCACTCGGGGTTGTTCTGCAGGTCACGTGCACGTTCACTGCTATTCGCCCATGTGACATGCTGCAGGAGCCGGGTTTGCCGGGCGGAGAACATTGCGGCTCGCGGCGCACCCTGATCACCGGGTGGGGCAGGGCCAGGTTGGGTAGCCTGCTCGGGAGCAGCACCAGTGGTGGCGTCGGTGGTAGGGCCTGGTGGTGGGGCGGGGCGATGTTGAAGGGGGTGCTTGTAGCAGCGTGTGACATTCCTTGCAGCGTAGCCCATGCGTTTGAAGGCAGTGACCACGGCTGGCGCGGTAACGCTGGGTTTCCATTGCACTGTGAAGTACGCCTCTCGTGTGCCAGAGGTGTCCTCGCCGGCTTTGCGCTTGCGTGTGAGCTCGGTGTCAGTGACAATCTGTTGTTTGCTGCTGTGCAGGATCGCTGCTATTTCCTGGCCATCGTTGTCCAAGTCGTAGGTGAGTTGGGCGTCTCCATTGGTATGGCCGTTGGCAGAAGGTGGGACAGCGTCTTTTGTCAGTCGGGCCCTGGCTATGCGCCAGTGTGCGCGTGCACTGTTGTGGCGCGTGGGCGATGCCGCTGCTTGGGGGGCGGTTGTGTTTTGGGGGACGTCCACATCCATGTCCTGGCCCTCATGCTCAGGCGCGTCGAGTTCCATCGGGGTGGGGCCTTGAGCTTCTTCTTCTCCCTCTCTGTGCTCTTGCAGGTACGTGTGGACGGCTGTATACGCGGGTGCGGTGCCGTTGGAGGCGAGCATAGCTTGGAGGTGCGGGGCCAGGCCACGTCGCATGGGTGTGCGGCTAACACTGGGCGCGAACGTGTCCGGATCCTGGGGGTGTAGCTTTCCGAGTTGCATATGGCGATTCATGTCTCTGGCGACCGCGGAGAAGACTGAGCGTGCTGTTTCGTACCCGCGCGTCCCCACCACCAGGGATTCGTCGCCGTTAGTGAGCCGCTGGGCAGCGTTGATGGCTGCTTTGGCGCCGGTGAGTAGGTCTCGGGGGGCGGTGCGGGTGTTCTCTTGAATGCGTGCGCGTTGTGCAGCGTGCTTCGTGACGCGCCCTGTGCGTGGGTTGGGCCGGGCACCTGGGCGGGTGACCGCTGTCTTACGGGTCCGCCCGCGTGCATGTGAGGGTGGGGCGGGAGGTTCTATAGCGGGGTGGGCAGGGTCTTGCGGCTGGGGGGTGGGAGCCTGGGTGGCCGCGGTTGGGTTGTGGTAAGCTGGGCTCGCGGGTGCAAACTGGGTTTGCTCCGCCGCGTCTGCTGGTACAGGGGCGGGGCCGGCGGGTGGGGGTGGGGCAGGCGGGGGTGCGTGCTGGGCCGCAGTGAGGAAGCGGTCCAGTGCCGGCGCCATGCCGGGTGGTAGGGGGTCATCCCGTGCGGTGAGGGGGTCCAGATCAGCGTGTGCTGGAAGGGTGCGCTGGGCTTGCGGGAGGGGGTTCGGGCTTGAGTGTTTCTCCGGCGATTGCGCTTCCTCGCCGGTCGCGGACAGTGCCAGGCTGAGTCGGTTCAGGGCGACCATGTGTTTGTGTTTCACCCGGTTTGACCCCATGCGCCTTTCCAGGTCGCGTGACGAGATCAGGTGCCGGCCGGTGTTCCGGTCGACCAGGTGGCTGAGTTCCAGCTGTAGCTCTGCGAGCGGCAGCACATATTCCAGGGGGAGTGGCGTGGTGTCCCGGGCAGTGGCCACCGCGTCCAAGGCCGAGACAACCGACCAGGTAGGGGTGGTAAAAGGCGTACCTTTGTAGAACAATTGGATGCCGTGTTCGCGTGCAAGGGTCATTTGTTGCAGCGTGGTGAAGAATCTGCCCTTGTCTGCTGACAGGTGGTGCGCAGCGGTGGCGCCGGCAAGGCTATGCTGTCGTGGGAGGAGGGCTCGCGTCACAACGCCCAGGCGGCCAGTATCATTGAGTGCCAGGACAAGTGCACGATGTGCGACGCGTGCGTACTGAGGTAAGAGGGAGCCGAGGCCCAGGCCATACTCTTCGACTGGAAGGAGAGCAGTACGTGTGGGGAAGCCTCGTGGTAGACCATAGCACTTTTTGGCAAAGCCTGCTAGGGCCCCGTCGAGGGTTGCGATGTCTTGTTTGGAGTAGGGCATGGCCGCGAAACTGTAAGCGATTGTGGTTTGCACACATTGTTGTAGCATGCGCAGGCGCTGGGCGGGCGTGGCGAGTGATGCGGCTACAGCCGCGCCCTTTTCCTTAACGATTTCCGTGACCCGGGCTACCTGTGCCTTCCATTCCAGCGCGAAGGTGAGTTGGACGCCTAGGTACTTGTATGGTTTGGTAGGAGGGTAGTAGGGGACCGGGGTGCTGCCGATCCTTAGCTTGTTCGTCATGTCTCGGTGCATGGCCGCGAGGGTGGCTCTGCCAGTGGGTCCGTCGAGTGTGGGGCAGGACCGGGATTTGTTGTGCCAGATAGCCGTGGTGGCGCATTTGGTGTGGTTTACACGTAGGCTTGACCATTCTGCGTACGCTGATATTTTGTCACATTGGACTTGCAGGTCTTCCACAGAGTTGGTCAGTGCTGCAAGGTCGTCGGCGTAGGCGGCAGCACTGCAGTGGTGCCGGAGGTTTTCCTCCGGGGTGAGGCATCCGTACTGGTAGCCGCGGCCACCCGCGTGGAGCCAGCGCACAAGCGGCTCCATGAACAGAATGAACAGGACCGGTGAGAGTGTGTCTCCCTGTACTGTGCCGCGTTCGATAGGGATGGCGGGTGTGCAGCCGTGCTCGGTACGGATGCGCGTGGCCGCACGGGCGTACAGATTCCGTACTGCGCGGATCAGGTCATCCGGCAGCCCCAGATCGAACATGATTTGCAGGAGTCTGTCCTGGTCGATCGTGTTGAAGGCTGAGCTGTAATCCACGTACACTGCGTACACGTCTTTTCCGTACAGGGCAGCGTCCTCGAGCTCGTGTACGAGGTTCAAGATCTGGCGTTCAGTGTTGCAGTAGGCGCGGAATCCTTCCTGCGCCTCGCTGAACAGCTGCAGCGGTCCTGCGAGCTCCCCGATGCCCATGGTGAGCATGGACGTGTAAAGCTTGTAGCATGTGTTGGCAAGTGCGATGGGGCGTTTGTTCTTGATATCGAGTGCGTCGCCGGGTTTCGGGAGCAGGACCGTGTCGGATGCGGCCCATGCCTCCGGGATTTCTGACTTGGCGTACATGATTTTGATTATGCTGTGCAGGTTACGCTTCATGCCGTGTGGCAGGATACGGAGCAGTTCGTTTGGAATGCCGTCCGGCCCCGTCGCCTTGTTGCGAGACAGGTGGGAGACGCAGTGGTCGAAGTTGGCAGGGTCCGCCATGCTGGGTAGCATGGAGTGGGAGTCGGGGTGTCGGTTGCGTGCCAGTTGAAAGGCGTCCGTGGCGTTGGCGTTTTCAAAGGGGTAGCCCCGTGTCGTGCCCGGCCGCAGCCGGTACTCTCCTGTGCGTTGACCCCGTGGTGGGGCTGACAGTTTTCGGAAGTGGCCTTCTAGGGCAGTTAGGATGCTGGTCGAGTCGGTCACCACCTCTCCTGTCTCTGGGTCGCGAACAGCCGGCAGCCCGCGTTCTCCGGCTTCTTTCTGAAATATGCGCTTGTGCCCCTGCGCAGGTCTGGTGGCCAAAGTATGCTGTAGGGAGGCGGTTGCTGCTTCACGCTGGGCTTTGGCTCGGTCCGCTGCCAGCTGGCGATGCTGCGTTTGGCAGTCCTTAATCTGGCCTCGGAGGGCCTCGGCTTCACGTTCCCCAGCCTCGTCCAGCGCCGCGCAATCGGCTGTCAGGTTGGTGAGCGCCTGTTTAAGCTGAACCTCCTTGTCCCAGAGGGGCTTTAGGTGGCGCGCCGCAGAGCGCGAGAAGTGGTGTTTCCCTGTGTGGGGCGGTTTCTGCGAGCATTCCTCGAGGAGGCATGTCAGGCCAGCCTCTAGCGCCGCCATTAGTCTGTCTGCCAATTGGGTGACATTGACTCGTTGCAGAGTCCGGTTGTGTGCCAGGTCCCAGTGCATGGTGTTGGCCGGGTATCCTACCGGGTCCTTTGCGTGTTTTGCCAGGGCATTGTCGATAACCTGTACTGCTGCTTTGGTTGCTGTGTGCAGGTCCGCTGTGGTTTCCACCATGGTGTCCTCCAGGCGGGCGGCGGCAGCTGCGAGTTGCTTTTGTGTGACAGGCAGCGTGATTCGTGACCAGCGCGGAGAGTTGTCTGGGTCAGACGGCGGGGCCACCGGTTGGGGGCACTCCCACAGCTGTAGCTTATCGGCTGGCATCTTCGCATGCACCGGTCTGTGGTCGAAGTTCCCAGCTACCGCGTTAGTGTACTCCAGCGCGTTGGGGCACGCGGTGCGTGCCGCCTCACATAGGAGGATATCATCGATGCGGCTGCGGTGTGTGGACACGCCGTGCTGTACTTGCTCGTATGACCATTCGTTCCCTGCGGGCCTGCTGCCTCGGGCGGGTAGGAGGCCTGATTGTAGCAGGAACTGCTGGTGCATGCGGTCGGCTGAGTCCAGCGGTCCCGTGCGGTCGGCAGCGTGGGCCACTGCGTTGAAGTCCCCTGCCAATATCAGGTGTTGTTCGCATGCTGTGGTGTGTGCTAGGGTAGTTTGGCAGTAGTGGTAGATGGCTTTGCGGGTGAGCGTGTCTTCGGGTGCGTAGACACCCAGGACTGTTAGGGGAATGCTCCCCTGGGTGCGTATCTGAATGTGTGAGACATAGCCTTGCAGGGCGGCTGGGGGGTGTGTGGTGGGTGACACCGTTCATGTTGCTGTACCTTGTTGATACGGCAATTGCGACACCTGCACTGCCTCTTGCTGTTGTGTTGCGTGGCACTGTGCTACAGTATAGGCGGTAGCCTTCGTTGAGGAACGCCTTTTTCAGCGGGTCGTGTTTGTGGCCCAGTTTTGTTTCGGTCAGAATAACCACGTCAGCGCCCCAGGCCGCGAGGTTGCACAGCGTAAAGCTTAGGTTGCCAGGGGTGATGGCTGGGAGTGTTTGCGAGAGTAGCCCCCTTACATTGTGGGTGGTGATGTGCAGCGTACGGGCCGCTAGTGCCCCAGGTGCCGGCGCCATGGCTTGGGCCGTCGCCGGCGCGGGGGTGCGTGTTGTGTGTTGTCGTTTGAAAAGGTCTGTAATGGTGTTCAGGCGCCCCACCCAGGGTTTCGCTGTGGCACGGGTTGTTGTAGTGGGGGCAGCGCGGGCCACCCGGGTTGGTGCCACGGCGCGGGGTGGGTTTAGGGTCGGAGCCGGGCCCGGGTTGGCGCCGGGTCCGTTTGCTTGGGGGGAGGGGCTGCCCGGCTGGGTGATGTCGATTTCGATCGGGACGCGCGCGGCCTCTCGTTCCGCCTGGGTGGGTTGCCGTGGTGCAATGTGATAGCATGGGCCAAGTGTGTTGCGCAGGGCTTCCGTGTCCTGCGTTGAGACTGTGCCCAGGTAGTAGATATGTCCTTCCATGGCGTGCCACCCGTCGTCGTGGAGGGTGGTGTTGTGTAGTGGTGTGTCTTCCGAGTCAATTATCCTCCATTGCCCTGCTTCCATGCGGACCGCATACACGTGGGGCCGGCTGTTCATGTGTACGGTGAAGCCCAGGTTACGGGATGTTCGGGGCAGTGCGTTAAGAATTGCTTGTTTTGTATGTGGGCTTTCACCTGCTATGCCATAGTGCATGATGGCGCATTGCAGTGACAGCCTTTTGTTAGGGTGCGCGCTGTTGTTGCTGATAGTGGCATTGTGGTACAGGTAGTGGTTGATGACTGTCACATCGAACTTGCCGGCTTGTGTGAAGGCGTTTGCCCAGCCATCCCGGTCGGGGTGGTTCGTTTGTCTGAGGGTGTGCGCCACTGCATTAGCGTGCCTTAGCACGTCGTGTGGATCAAGCCAGGCACAGCCTAGCATGTTGTTGATCGCGTGGATGCCGCAGAATCCCGACAGTTGGGTCTGTCTGAAGGTGGTGCTTGAGAGGGAGGGTGGGTAGTGTAGCATGGCAGGCGGTTGCGGTGCCTGGCGGTTGTGGCGTGTTGGGTTGTTTGTATTGGCTTGCGTGCCCCATGCGCCACGCAGTGTGATAACTGGAAGTGTGGCGGGGGTGCCGGGGAGCAGGGTGTAGAGGTGTGCCAGGTGTCCCATCGAGAGGGCGCCCGCCGACAGGGGTGGCATCCATGGCATTGGGCTTGTTTCTCCGGGTGCGCACAGTGTGGGTATTAGGCTGTACCCAGTATGCATAGTGGCGGCGAGGGCCATCGCGACTAGGAGGAGTCTGTTGTGTCTGTACCATGCTGCGTGGGCGAGGCGTTTCGTGTGTCGCCATAGGTAGTGTGTGAGGTAGGCCCCCTGAATGGTCGCGGCTAGGGCCAGGAATGCTGCATCGGTTGTGAGGATGATTGTAGCCAGCCCTAGGGGTACAGCTGTTGCGCCATATAGTAATCGCGGTGAGGCAAGAGTGGGGCAAGGGCGAAGCTCATGCACAGCGGGGCGATGAGGACGGATAGCAGAGCTGTTTCGTGGGCGAGCACCTCGGCTGTTTCGGAGGGCGTGCTGGTAAGGCTGGTGTTGTTGAGGTGCCGGGCCAGAGAAGCAGGAGGATTGAAGTGGCGGCGATAGCTGCTGTTTGTAAGGCGAGGTTGGTGCTCGTGTGGAGTGCCTTGACCGCGGTGACGCCCGCGTAGTGGGCAAGGCCCGCTGTGGTTGTGCACACGAGGTAGGCGATGCACCCAAGCCCGTGCCCGACCCAGTGCGTCAGTGCAGCCACTCGAACGTGGGCACACAGTAGAGGTTGCTCCCAGTTTTCATTACAGAGCACGGTCGGTAGGGCCCCAGGAAGCTTTCACACCGGTGGCAAGCATTATCTCCGCCAGTGACCTGGTGCTGAGTGACGCCGCATTCTGTATCAGTGTGATCGCTGTTGGGCTGCTCCATTGCTCTCTTCTCTCGGCCCGGCTTTCCTGGTGCCTCCTTGGCAGACAGATGTTGCCACTAACCTGTTGCATGGCCGACCTTATGCCACTGCCTGCCACTTGCAGCACCGGGCCAATAGCTTGCCGCACCCGCCGCCACTCAGCTGCGTACCAACACGCGGTATTTTCCCGTCGCTAGAAAGTCCATCACTAGTGGGCCAGCGCATTTCATCTCCACACAGCCAAGGCTCAAGCATCTATGCATACGAAAGCTCTGGAGGCCGCTAGCTAGAAGCATGTGCCTTCCACAAATATCAATACCGTGGCTGACCGCCACAGCAGGTTTACTGCGGAGGAAACCCGCACAGCTAGCCCAGACTCAGAGAGCACCCTGTCCCTTCTCATCCAGTATCTATCAAACTTGACATGTTTTGATCCGTCCTGCTGGGATTGCCATTGTCGCCGTTCGCTCTCCCCCGGTCCGTCTTCTGGTTTGTTAGCCCGGTGCTCCGGCTCAGTGGGGTTTTGGCGCCATGGGTCTGCGGTTATGGCAAGCATGCGGGTGGCGCGTCGGGGGGCGGTACATTCACGGCACTTGACCGGGAGTGCGTGCAGTTTAAAAAGGTAGCTGACCCCACGCGTACCTGTTTAGGTACCCCCGGCGGGCGCTGAGGGGGGTTGCCGCCGCCCGCGGCCAGGGCCCTCGTCACGGTGGCGTCGGCCCAGCGCGTTGTCCTGTGGGCGTGGAGAGAGGAGTTTTGTGTAGAACGAATGGTAGGCTAGAGGTAGGAAAGCTGTCGGCCCGAGTGGGCACCATCTCACCTCCATGTCCCGCGTCGCGGGTGGGTGTCGCACTCGTGGCAGTGGTGGCCGCAGCGGCTCCGGCCGGCTCAGCCCCGTTGCTGCCTGCGGCCGGTGCCGCCAGACCGGCTGCGGGCAGCGGCACGGCCGCGGGCGGCGCCTGCGCCAGCGCCTGTGCTTGCGCCTGCTCCTGCGCCTGCGCCAGCGCCTGCGCTTGCACCTGCGCCTGCGCCTGCGCCTGCGCCTGCGCCTGCGCCTGCGCCTGCGCCTTGCGCCTGCGCCTGCGCCTGCGCCTGCGCCTGCGCCTGCGCCTGCGCCTGCGTCTGCGCCTGCGCCTGCGCCTGCGCCTGCGCCTGCGGCCTGCGCCTGCGCCTGCGCCTGCGCCTGCGCCTGCGCCTGCGCCTGCGCCTGCGCCTGCGCCTGCGCCTGCGCCTGCGCCTGCGCCTGCGCCTGCGCCTGCGCCTGCGCCTGCGCCTGCGCCTGCGTCTGCGCCTGCTCATCTGCCTCTGCCTGCTCCTCCGCCAGCGCCTGCGCCGCCGCGGCGGCATTGGCGTCCAGCGCGGCTGCAGCTGCCGCCTCGTCGTCGTCGTCCATGTTGCCGAAACAGCGCCTCGGCGTTGAAAGGGGCGGCAGTCACGGGCGTGTTGTCGGCGATGGTGGCGTTCAGGGCTGTCTGCGGGTTGTAGGGGTCAGTGCGTGTCATGTTGAGCAGCTGGTACGCGCCCTGGCGGAGCTGCTTGTAGATGGCAGCATCGTTCTTTGAGCCCAGGAAGTCGTTGGCGGTGGGCATCGGGTTCGCGCCCAGCAGGCACGCGCCGAGCATGACAGGCAGCCCCGCGTCCTTGAAGGTGTAGCCGGTGGGGCAGGCGATGTTGCCCCGGGGCAACATGAAAGAGCGGCCGCCCAGGTCGATGTAGGGTATCTTGAGCGACGCAGTGGCGGAGAACGTCGCCAGTCCCAGGCTCGCCTGGTCGGTGAGGCCAGCCCGATGCCGCAGTGCTTGCGGCCGTCGTAGTCGCCATTGCCGGCGAGTGGCATGTTGCACAGCCAGTCGGTGCCCGAGCCGTCGCTGCGCACAGCGTAGGCCGCGTAGGTAGGGATAGGGGTGTTCTCGGCGACGTCGAAGGTGTTGTAGTCCGCATCGTAGATCTTGGCCACAAAGCTGTTGGCGGGTCATGTCCAGGTTGTTTGTCCTTGCAGTGCTGGCGGGCAAGCATGCGGGCCTTGACCGCGCCTTGGTGGCAGGCGCGGGCCAGGGTGGCAAGGAAGTCCTGCGCGGTGCTGCGTGAGAAGACCCCCATGCTGACGCGGGCGGAGTCGTTTGGCGGGCGCTGACAGCGCTAGGCCGTACGTGCCCGGGGGTGGCCCTTCCAGGGCCGTTGACGATCGTCTGCATCGTGACCGGACGGATGCGGATGGCCGCGGAGCCGGTGCTGAGGAGGAGGACCGGCTGGTTCATCAGGGCATCGGCGGCAGTTGTGGTTGTGGAAGTCCATCGAGACGAGCTTCTTGCGGTCCTGCGGGTCCAGCGCCTTCCATTCCGCGCGGGCGGACATGTCGCTGGCGTCAGTTGATGTTGGCGTCGAGCATCAGCGAGAAGTTGCTGCTCAGGAGGTCGAGTGAGGCCGCCACAAAGTCTTTGGCTGCGGTGTTGGGTGGAGGAGGAGTGGGTCCAGCGGGTGTGACAGGTGCGTGTGTGCAGGCAAATCCCGGCTTGAGTTCATCGCCCCTGTCGCAGATCGGGCCCCGTCTTGTGCACACAAGGTCTGGTCCCCAGCTTTTATAGAGCTGAGTGCTGCACTTACGGTTCTGGTTGCTGGCGTACACGCCGTGCAGTGCGGTCATCATCAGTTTGGCCGGCAGCGTTTGTCGCCGGTGCTGACATGAAGCCCGCGTCACCGGCGACGGCGTCCACCAGAACCAGGACGCGCTTGCAGTTGGTGTTCGGGCGGGCATCCTCCACCTTGGGCGTCACCCTTCGGGTTCTTCAGGACGGGCCTGGGGGTCCCGCAGGGTGGTGGGTCCGGTAGCAGCGGGGGCGGGAAGGTGCGGGTTGTGGGTGAGGTGCGTCCCGTGTCCGACATTGGGGCGGGTGAACAGTTGGGGTGTAAGGAGCGGGGTGGTCTGTATCGTTGGGGTGGGGTGTGCTTGCTGGTGGTACAGTTTCGGGCACCCCCGCCCCCCTGTGTCCCAATGCTTGCATACCTCATGCCGTCGCGTGTGTTGGCGATGACCGGCACCTGGGCGTCGCTGTCGGTCTCCAGGTACTCACGCATGCTCTCAAGCACGTAGGCGCTGGGGCCGCACTCGATGATCACCTTGCCCGCGATGAGGGGAGTTGCCTGAGACAGAGTAGGCCTGATCGGCCGTGCCGGTGCCAGCGTGAACGCTGGGGATCGAGGGGAACCGCGCGCGCTGGTGGCCTTCCCCACGATTTCTTCATTGCCTCGGTGGCAGCCTTCCGGCTGCGACACTCCGAGCACATTGCTGCTGTCGCTGATGTTGCGTTGCAGGGCCGCGGTAGCCGCATTTTTAGCGCTCGCTGCTCCTTGCTTGCTGCCGGGCTGGTCGATGGCCACGGTGACCTCCAGCTTGTGGTTCACAGGCTGTGCAAACGCGATTCCGTTGACGAGCGTGTGGCTGAGGCTGCCGGCCGTGCAAATTGCGGTGAGGTTCGCGTCCGTTGCGCACTCCGTGAAGCGATTTGTCGCGATGGTCACGGCCCCTTCGCTGTAGTTGTGGTCCTTGCTGGCATGCACTGCTCCACATAGTGAGGGATGTGTTCCCAGCTGTTTCAGTCCACTGGCAGCGGCGTAAGGGCCGTCGAGCTCGTTGTTTGATTGCGAAAGCTGTTGGGCTTCTGCTGGAGGCTTGCCTGACAGCAACACGACTGCCGTCCTAGTTGGCCGATTGCCACGAAGCTCTGCTACGTAAGTAGTGCGGCAGAGGGCTGGGCGAATCCCAAGCTTAGACTTTGAGGGCTGCATTTTGGTTGGCGGTAGTGTTTGGCAGCAGTGTGGCAGGTGTAGGTAGTTGCGTATTATTGAACTGGGCTGGTATGGGGCATCGAGGCGCTGTGAAAAGTTGCAAAGTTGCAAAAGGCTGGTCGATCCGGTTGGGCGACAAGGCCACGTGTTCGCGATCTGTTTCTGGGTGTCCCTTCCGCATTGTTTGGTATGTTTGGGAGAGACGAGCGGGTTGAG
Source organism: Chlamydomonas incerta (assembly GCA_016834605.1). Classification (NCBI taxonomy): domain Eukaryota; kingdom Viridiplantae; phylum Chlorophyta; class Chlorophyceae; order Chlamydomonadales; family Chlamydomonadaceae; genus Chlamydomonas; species Chlamydomonas incerta. The sequence goes on from JAEHOC010000029.1 coordinate 1,306,007, forward strand.
CGCCGTCTGCTGGAGCTGGGAGGGCTGTTTCCCTTTAGCGTCCCTGGGAGCGAGGGCCTTAACTGGCCCTCCGTATTTTGGGGTACCGTTGTTTGATTCTGCAGTAGCAGGCATATCAGCAGGAGTTTCAGTCCCCGGGTTGGCGCCATCGGCTGCATTTTGCCTCTCGTCGCAGTATTCATTCCTTCTGGCCCTCGTCCATCGTTGCTGTGGCTCTGTGTGCATGTCTTCTGGCTGGGGTTTCTCCGGGAGCTTTCACTTCTCGCCCAAAACACCGCCATTGGTGTCTCGCAACGATAGGACTCGCTCCCGGGTCCGCCTCCAGCCATTTCGACAACTAGTGGTCTTGACGGATGTTCTAGCTGCTGCCGGGACATTCGACGGGGGTCCACTAAGTTCACAGAGTTTTTCTTGCTCGATAGGTGTAAGGGAAGGATCGTAGGATAACAGCTTGAGTATATATGCACCTGCAGCTTTTTTTTTTTTCATGCCGCTCCCAGACTGCGAGCGTGTCCCGGTATCTCCACTACTAACGATATAGTTCCTGTCTCGCGGTCATATAGAGACTCGTCCTTCGTAGTCACGCATGGGTATGCCACGCCCGCACTCATCCCACCACCCCTGAGTTCTGACCGATCCTCAACAGTTAGGGTTTAGGAGCTACAGAAATATGACTATATCCCGCAAAAGGGCACCAGAAAGACTGTGTGGTTGTGTGTGTGTGTGTGGTGTTGTGTGTGTGTGTGTGTGTGTGTGTGTGTGTTGTGTGGTGTTGTGTGTGTGTGTGTGGTGTGTGTGTGTTGTGTGTGTTGTGTGTGGTGTGTGTGTGTTGTGTAACTACTACGGTTTCCACGGTTGACTGATCGAGTCTGGTGATCGAGTACTCGGGACAACCAGCAACACAACGGGCACTCCAGGCTCTCGTGCTGCTACCACGCGCCTCTCCTGCCCGAGCGCATCCTGCTCTGGAGTCCACCGGAGAGAACGCACCAACCCCGGGCCACACCAGTAACCTCAGCTGGGTTACTCCTGACCAAAACGCCGCAGGGCCCAGCGGGCTAACCACCTCTAGGCAACGGCAAGGCACACCAGAGCACACCAGCTAACACCCACCACCGCACGCACACGCGCACACACGCACACGCACGCACACGCACGCTCACAAGACACCCATAGGCTGCGGGGCTGAGTCCTGCGACCCTCGCAGCCTAACACGACCAAGACCTCAACCTAACCACACTCGACGCCAGGGCAGACTAATGCCTACGGGCACCACAAACGCGTCTTGGCCACTAGGCCGGTCCAGGCCGAGAGGCCCGAGGTGCTCCAGCACCCAACCCGCTAACAACACCTCAGCCCCCACAGCCCCTCTCACCCTGGCCCCAGTACCCGTGCCTGCCTACTTTCCCGAACCCTGCCCGCTGGCCTTCTCACACGCCAACTCTTGGCGGGGCTCTACCAAGCGCTCTTGCGCTTCTAGT